>OX637500.1:6834449-8200839 GCA_951799955.1 Apamea anceps | reverse complement strand
TTGGAACTATTAGTAGAAGGAATGATCAAATCAACAAAGGGTTGCAGTAAGGAGGTATTGCATGTTGACAATGAATGGTCCGTTGTAAGCACATTGGATGGTGTTAGACAATGCTCACAGTTGTTTTTTTGTGAGTTTACCAGCTCATTCATTGCCAACACATATTCCCTCATTAGGTCTTCAGAGGTATTATATTTGTTGGTCTTTGAACAAAGTTTCTCCTGTAGATGGTCTAGTTCAGATTGCAAGGTTTCTGTGTCAATTTTGTACTTCCTAGTACCAAATTAAAAGAATACATATCTAATTGTTTGAGCAAATTCAACCTTTCTCTATTCAATTTAACATTTTTAATAAAAAACCTTTGTCTCTTTACCATTTTTTGTGTTTTAGCAATGTATTATTTTTACTGGTTACTACCCTCACTGAATTACATGATTGTGATTTATCATCACCTGTCAAATCAATAGTGGGGTTTATGGCAGAAACCATTGACGGGGCAATAAACACCAGCTCATTGAACAGACTTTGATTCAGCGAGGCGGTGATGTTAAGATTTGAAGTCTCAAGTTGTGTGATCTGACTTTGAGCCTCATGTAGCTGCTGTTGTAATAAGTGTTTGTGACTAAGAGCTTGTTCATACTCTATGCTACACTGGCTGAACCCGTCCACAATAACCTGGAGCCTATCCCGGGCTTCTATGGCATCAGTGTATTGAATACATAACTGAGCCATTTCATTTTTCAACTTCCTATTCATTTCATTGGCATCAAAGAGCACTCTTTCATTGTCATCTATTTCCTTAATTAGTTGGTCACAGGACTCCCTTGAAGCCTTTCATAGGCTCAAAGCCTCACTGAGTTTGGACTCTTCGAGGCGAGCACGGGCACTGCGAGTCATAATCATGACGAAGGAAGAGAAGACAAATTAGAAGAGAGAGTAGGTAGCTAGTTGAGACAGCAGTTTGAAAAGAGAGTTGGTAGCTAGTTGAGACAGCAGTTTGAAAGGGGATTAGTGTAGAGGAAAAATGAAATTTATATGAAGTAAAACCCGGTCACATTATCTCGAGACCTGGCGTCGATGACATCACGTCGCGTCGGCGCTCTGATATGGTGCGCAAAACAAGCATCCTCTAGTAGGATATTATTATAAACAATAAGATTTCCAACAAAACAAATATTGTGTTAATTAATTTAATGTAGGTAATATTATTATAAGGAAAAGGAGAACGGGGCGGGAGGTTCGCATTCCAGCGAGGTCTCGAGATAATGTGACCGGGTTAAAAGAAGTTCTGTCACCAAACCAAACTAAGGTTATGTTAACGTTCAAAGGTCATTGGCATCAATAAGTAGCCGTATTAAAAATGAACAATGTAATGTGTGGTGTAATTAAAGAACGCAAACAAACTTTTGGTTATGCAGAGTTTGTGTGAGGGTAGACTTACTGGGTCTGAAGAAAGGATAGTTCAATTGATAGTCCAACACTTTAATGTTCCACACACTACACAATAATGATTGAAGCACTATTAGGAAGGCACAATTAATAGCGAGCGAAATTGCAAAGCAGTAAAATAAAAGTTCACAGCGATTTAGCGAGGGTATATTGAGATCGCGTAAATAGCACTAGCGAGCGTGCGTCCAACGTCTCGGGTAGGTGGGGACTGGCGACCCGCAAATTCCGAATGCGCGTTGAAGAAGGGAATGCGTGCGCGCATGTAACTTCACGCGCCTCGGACCAAGGGACTCAGCAGGCGACGCGCGTGTCCAGTGTATTGTTATTATATTAATGACGGACGGATCGTATCGTACGGTAAAAGTGATTATGTATGTATGTATAATTATCTATAAATGCTATTAATTATTGTTTAGTGTTTTATGTTTATTTGTGTAATGTATGTTGTGTTTATTAGTGTTGGACTTATAAATATATTATGTACATATAGTAAATATAATGTGAGTCACCTACAAACTAAAAGCAAGTAAAATATTAAGTATTGGCCCTGTTAACAAGATGACAATGCAAAAATCACATCCGGTAACTGTCACTGTTTCACAATAAAATTTTTACACCTATTTTGCATTTGCTATGTGAATCTAATACAAAAAACAGATTATTATCCCATTTACTCGATGAGTGATTGGAAATGGGCTTTAAAAACATAAAAATTACAAATTTTAAGATCAAAATTACAGGAACAAATTCATATCAGCTGTTAGCTGTAGTGTCAGCAACACTACAGCTAACAGCTGATATTAATTTGTTCAGGAAAAAGTCCTAACGTTCCTATGGGGCTATGGAAAAAAGTCAAATGGCAAAGTTGTCGGAATTAAAAAGATCTACAACTTTTGTTTTTTTTTTAATCATCACGTACAATTTTGAGCTAGTTATTTAATTTTACACTTTAATTACTCGAAAAACTTTAGATTACATGTTACATTGATAAACAAAAAAATTGCAAATCGAAATATACTACAATAATTAACAAACAAATAAGTTTATAAAGTTAATATTTAATAAGACATCTACAATATTTTGAGAAAATTGTAGAATCTTCTTTAAATTATATACGTAGATGTCTATTTATTGCTATTTTAAGATAACTTATATACCTGAGTGAAAAATTTTCAAATTCGAGTATTCTTTGATTTTTTGCATTTTCTGAGAACATTTACTATAGTAATGTATTTTTTTTACACCATCGGAAAGTAAACACACCAACTTTTTAAAAAAAGCTGATATTTTGACGGGAGAATATTCGATTGAAAATTAGGGTGCTTTTTCGATATTAAGTGATAATAAGGTGGAAAAATAAATACTTCAAATCAAATAAATTACAGTGTATTTGGGACATAAAAAGATAAGTCTTAAACAAATTTCGCGAAAAAGAATTTTTTTTTTTTGTAAAAGATAAAAATAAAACCAAAAACATGTTTTTTTGAATTTTTCGCATAAATTTTGATGTTATGTGAAAAAAGTGTAAATACAAAAGTTGTAGATCTTTTAATTTCCGACAACTTTGCCATTTGACTTTTTTTCCATAGGACTTGTAGTTTTGCCGGAAATCGAGATACCTAAACCGTTTTTTAGCCTTAAAAACTCAACCCCTTCCCCTCCCCGACATCAGATCGCCCGTAAATTATTTTTCCTTTCATTTTTATTATATTCTCCTCCTTTTCTAATGGGTTTCATCCTACTATTATTATTTTTTTCACTTTTTTAAAGGCTTCTACCCTGGTCTAATAGGAATTGGCCATAAGATGCCTGCTTTATCAGCTAATAGTGGTTTGGCACTCACTGGAGGGGCCCGTGGCTAAATAATAACAGCCGCACAGGTCGATCGGTCAGGTTAAGCTACGCTTGCCGCGGTTGGTCTGTGGATGGGTGACCATCTTTACATACCGAGACCCCTCCGTGCTTCGGAAAGCACGTTAAGCCGTGGTCCCGGCTGTCATTCGTGGATCTTTGACAGTCGTTACGGGTAGTCAGAAGCCCGAAAGTCTGACAACCAGTCTTAGCAAGGGGTATCGTATTACCCAGTAACTGGGTTGTGGAGGTCAGATAGGCAGTCGCTCCATGTAAAATACTGGTATTCAGCTGCATCCGGTTAGACTGGAAGCCGACCCCAACAAAGTTGGGAAAAGGCTAGGCAGATGATGAGTGGTTTGGCACTGACATGCAGTACCTACTGCTTGTATGTGTCAGTAGTTAGCGGGCGTAAAGCCTGACTTACACAGTGCAATTTAATTGCCTTTCGCATGTTATAAGTTGAAGAAACATTAAAAGTGGCACAGTCTGAACAGTGAAAATGATGCAAAATATCCCAAGTGCGTTTTTTTGTTTTAAAATTGTCTAAGGGGCTTCTGCAAGTTCAAGTATGCCGTCCGGGGCCCGAGGGTCCCGAGATGTGTAAAATACATTAAAAAAAAAAATCACTTCAAGGGCCAAACATCAGTGTAGCCCTGGCTCTTGTACTAGGAGTTCCAGTACCACAAGAGCCAGAAAAGTACTACCTACAAGAACAGTAAGTAGCTTTTGTGTACCTATTGTCCTCGTATAAGCTTCAACAATTAATTTTAATCTACACGGAGCGAAGTCATACAAACACGCTTGCACACAAGCCAAAGTTCATCGAGCTGTATGCAAAGCTGAGGTTCCATAAGCCGTTTGCTCTTTCGAAACACTGCCCTAAAAGCCGACTGAACGGCTATTACCCTAAGCCGTAAGGGCAATGCTTTCTATTGCAAGGAATAGAGGCTCGTAAATGGACTAGATGGTACAGTATAGCACATCAAGCTACTACAATCTGTCAAATTTCTTTAATAGATTTTCAACTTTATGGCTAAAGCATTAAGGTTCAAGGTTAATTGGGAATATTTGACAGTTTCGGGTAGCTTGACCTGCTGGCGTCTGTACTAGAACTTACTCTCGGCAAGAATATTTTTATTTTTCTTTATTTTTTTAAACGTTGCCCGCACTAGGAATTACTCCTGTATCGTGGGTGCGTTTACAAACATTTAAACTCACATACATAAACAGCCAGACCCGGAACAACTACCTGTAGGTAATACAAATATTTGTTCCGTGCGGGAATCGAACCCACGACACGCAGCGCAGCAGTCGATCGCTGAGTCACTACGCGTCGTCGAATTTGTTTGTTATATTGTTCAGGTAATACCTACCTATGTATTTTCAAGCTAACTGACGTACATTTGTCTCTAATCTTACATAGAGGTTCTGACGTACATACATTCGTTTCTAATCTTACTTAGAGGTTGGCAGGGAGATCGACGGGCAAACTGTAACCATGAATTTAGCACGTGATTCAAGATCGCAAAGCGTAGAAATTTTTCGGCGGTTGTCAAAGAAAAATCAGCTGTTTCATTGAAAAGTGATTGCACTTTTCTATGAAACCACTGATTTTTCTTTCTTTCTTAAAATACATTTTGACCGCGTAGGTCGTACGAATGAGCAAATTTTAAAAAAAATTAACCAGCTGATAATTTCAACGGGGGTTCAGAATCTTGTACTGAATCAATCTGAACAGGTTGCACGTAGACATCCTTGCCGCCCTGTATAATCCAATTGTTCAAGTTAATAGATTAATTTCTTTTGAATAAGCTCGGTCAATCTTTATTATAAAGACTAAAGCCTGATTTACATGAAATGATTTGATGGCCTGCGATTACCACAAGGTTGAAGGAACAATAAAATTCGCACTGTCTAAATAGTGTTTAGACGATGCAAGCCATTAGTAGCTGTGTCAATGGGGAAATACTTATAGCGATACAATAAACGATGACGCAATATGAGAATATTAAATTTATACGGCTGTTTTTTTAGCTTACACTATCCCCCTGTTGAGCAACGGCTTTTCCCAAATCCTTATCTATGCACCCTTTTCTAGCGCCACCTCGATCGAACCCTTGCAGTCTCTTCTTCTTTAAATTCTGATTATTATCAGAATTAAAATCATGCCTTTAAATTGCACCCGAATTTATTTTATTTTTATTTTTTTTAATTAATTGGTGTGCACTTACTAAAACTACAGTTACCAGTTTTGTTTGGTATAAATATAATATTCGTATATGGCGTTTTTTTTTTGTTGCCATGACATGATTTAATAAAATCATGCCCTGGCATTAAATGTTTCATTTTATAAATATGTATTTAAATGCCATTTTTGTTTAATTCCCATGAATATGGGAGGTCATAGGGTCAATGAAAAAAATTCATTCATAATGCAGGCCCAATAGAACCTGATTTAATTTGTCTAAGAAGTGGCAACTCACTTATTTAAAATTCGGTGGCAAAAGGAAAAATACATTATGACGATTCAGAAAAAAGTTCAACACGTTTGAACCCAGCCAGTGCGACTTTATTGTTAAATTAAAAAAAAAGCAACGAAAAGCTTTTTCCGTTTCAAACATTTATTTGACTTGAGTTTCACGTGCTCATGCATTGTGAACACTTTTTCACAGCATCCAACCAAGGTTTGTTTTTGCCATTCCAACCGAATTGGGATTGATAAAATGTGTGTTGAAAAATAAACTTTTCTTAGCAATAGGTGTCAGTTGAGTCAATTTAAGAAAGTTTCTAGGATCTGTTACAGTTTTATTTTTAACTACATTGATTATACCAACTACAACCTTTTAACGATAAATTTATTAACACTAGGTTTTGCCCACAACTTCGTTTGCTTGAAATTTCTTTTTTCGTCTTTCGTTTTATAAAATTTACTTTTCTTTTATAAAAATATATTTTAATATTCTATTCCACCGCGTCGCATCGCATCGCATCGCTTAGCGTTCTTTCTTTTTTTTTCTTTTTTGCTCGAGTCCTAGCGTGATGTTAAATAGTCAATAGCCTTCCTCAAGAATTGGGCTAATATAATAAATCTATATTTTTCTCTCATCACAAAGGTTCACACCGTTATAAACATAAGAGTTATAGCGTTTTGACAACAATGCACAACATATAATCCTTTGTGAGAGAGTAGCGTCCATACCAGCACCCTAATAGCGTAACACACGATGAATCGGAATCTGAATCATTTTGAAGTAAATTGCTAATCCATTGCTTCATAAGTTCGAAAAATTTGTTTGCTCAACACGTAAATAACGCAATGAATGTTGTTGAACTGTCAAAATGAAAGCCATTGCTACTGTTAGTGTTTCACGCAAGTACCCCGCAGGATATGCGAGTGTGATGTATGACCAGAATGTATCGGAGGGTTGTGCATTGGAGGATTCACTGTTTTATGTTGTCTAAGCCTAAACCAATTTTCCTGTGCCAAAAGCTTCAAATTGTAGATTCGATAGAATCGCATAAATATTCAAAATAAAAAAAATTGTGACGTGTACAAAGTTGTTGGATTTTATTTTAGCGCTCTCATCCTTTTTGATTTTGCTTGCCAGCCAGGCAAGCGAAATCAAATCGGACATTCAAATCAGTCCGACCATTTCACAATTTGGGCATATGAATAGTAATGCACCCTTCTGACATCACGATGTGTTTGTCAGAACAAACTGGAAACAAAGTAGGATCGCGTTCTCTCCATGTTTATGGTCGTGTCCTGCGAGTTAATTGCGCAACGCACTCACAGTAGCAATGGCTTTCATTTTGACAGTTCAACAACATTCATTGCATTATTTGAGCAGACAATTTTGTCAAACATGCAGCAATGGATTAACAATGGCCCTGATTCCCTTGTTCACAAACCAAACTAAATTTAAGTTCTGTGCATCTTTTTCTTTCTATTTCATGAAGAAAAGGACAGAAGATAAAATATTAGTTTACTCCTGTCAAATTAAGATACTCCATAGACAGATTAGACGTGATTAAAAACATGGCTGCTAAAAATACATAAATTTACGTCAGGCGCTGACTAGTTTGACAGGACTAAACTAATATTTATCTTCTGTCCTTTTCTAAATAAAATAGAAAGAAAAAGATGCATTGAAAGATGCACAAGGGAATCGGCGCCAATATCCTTCAAAATGATTCAGATTGTGATTGAAGGCGTGTTACGTAGTTAGGGTGCTGATATAAGCGACCGTCGCGTTGATTTTGTTCGGCGAACGCGAACGCGTCATCGCTCCAGCAGTGGACTGCGATAGGCTGAGTCGATTGATGACATTTGACATCGCATAAGTGAGTTGAGGTTCAAAAACTATGTACTGCAGTGCGATTCTGTAATCATCTCACCGGTGAAAACTTAGGTGAAGTAAGCGTGGAGTGAGCTGTCATTCCAACTAATGCTAGGGATTGACACTATTGACAGCTCACTTTAAGCTCACTTCACCTAACTTTTCACGGTGACATTTTTACAGAATCGATCGGCTGGTACAGTAAGGAAAGAGTAAGAATTTTACTAGTATTCCACTCCCGGGCAATGACAATAAATTGAGGGCAGTAAAATAAGGGGAACGTATCACTTGAGAATGCAAGTGAACAAAGCAGAAATCTTGAGACGATTGAAGTCTTGTTTGCAGAAACGCGGAGCACTATGTTTCATCCTAGTGAACTCAGCATTTGAGAAGACTTTCAATGACTTTTGTCCTTCTGAGAACCTTACCACTCCATCCACAGGATTTATTTTTATCTATCTATACTTATAATAAATCTGTAGAAGTGAAAATTCTGTACATTGAAAATATCAAAAAAATAAATGGCAGGGGGTGTTACTAGACCGACACCGAACCCAAAAATGTGATTAAAAAAATTTTTGTCTGTCTGTCTGTCTGTCTGTCTGTTTGTTCAGGCATCACGCAAAAACTACCGGTTCGATTACGATGAAACTTGGTATAATTATTCTTTAATATCCTGGGCACCACACTGGGTACTTTTTATCCCGGAAAAGTATATACAATAAAAAACAAACTTAATTTTGCGGTTCGATCCCTAGACCCGATTACTGTACCAACCGCAAATAATAAGTTTGTCGTAGTTTACGTCACTCGCAGTGGAGTTCACTAAGGTTATGCTCTAAATGTAGTGCTGAAGGTTGAATTTGGCTTGCACCGTTCGCAGCACACGCGTGGCGCGCGGCCGTCGCGGATCGCTACCGTATATAAGGACATTTTTTGAACTTTGATTTGAACGGACGTGTTGAGTGGCGAGCGTTCGTCCTTATTTTAACTGCTACTTGCAATTCTAAACCGTGTTTTTCAGTGCGACCTTTTTATTCCTATTAGTTTTTAGAGTTATTTAGGTTTATTTTTATAAGTCGTAGGTATAGATTTTAATTTTAAAGTATAGGTGGTATATTTGATAGTGTACGTAGTGACCGTAGGTTATTTTATACTGTTAGGTAGGATTAGTCATTCGTATAGATATTAGTTTTCAGGGATTTTGCTTATTTATTGAGTTTAGTTATCATCAGAAATAGGTTTATTTAGGTAGGTAGGTATTTTATTTTCTGTTATTGAGTTTATTTTTTTTTTATTAGGTAGGTACTTAGGTAAGGATATCATATAGGTACCCTCTTAATCACCACTAATGAGACACAATTGGTTTTCTATTGTAATTAGCCACAAAGGGCCCGCGAGATAGATGGCATCCTGGGGAAGCACATACATTTTATCCTGTTAGCACGTTCCCGTGGGATAATTGCCGACATCCACGCGGGCGATGCCGCGGGCAGAAGCTAGTTTGTTTAATAAAATTGTGTTATCATTGTTCATTAAATGAATGGATATAATATTTACTTGATTGAAAAGCTATCAGTCTTAAAATAATAATAATATGTACAAGTATACAAGGTGGAGACGACAATACTACATAAAATTAACTGCGTATTTATGTCTCCTGATGTCTCTAGTCTGCATACGAAAATTCAGTCAAATACTCGTATATCCATATAGTTAGTTACTGTAGTTACAGTCAAAGATTGTCAAAACCCATAATCGTAGTCGACCCATCACTATAATTTACTTTATTTGAAAAAAGCAATATTTGAATTGCGATGTTAGGATTCACTTGATAGTTTCAAAATATTTTAACGCAATAGTATAGCCAGTGTTTTCATTTTTTGTCGTATTGTCGTCCCCACATTGTATAAAAAAGGGAGCGGGAAGAATCATAGGGTACATTCATCCGCATCGTTGTCAACAAGAAGTTGTCATTAGCACAATCAGTCAATCAATATAATGTTCCCACAGCTGGGACACGCGCCTTCTCTTTTTGAGAGGGAGTGGGTTATAATTTACCATGCGTAGGCCAACTATACTGCGGTTGTCAACTATACGTTTTTAAACAGTATTATACTGTTTTTCACTAAATTATACTTTTTACTGTTGAACAAAAATAAAGTATACAAAATACTGTTTTCAGCATCAAAATGCAAACACATTATTATGTGTTATACTTAGACGCTCACACAAATTGGTTTTTATTTAGTCAGAGGGCGTTCACTGCTCAGTGCAGCGCAGCCACAAACAAATCACACTGAATTTCTGAATGAATCTGTCAATGTCAAATATTCAAGACTGTCACTCACTGACAGACATGCGAGTGAGTGTGTGCGAGAAGCTCTAAAAATATGTATTTAAAACAATAAATAATATATAATAACAATAAACAATATATTCTACATGGACCTGAATGTACTTTATTTCTTGTAAAAAAAAGTTGGCAACCCTACAGGCCCAGTGGGGGTACCAACCCGCATAGGGCCCGCGAGAAACAAAAATTCGAAGACACACATGTCTTCAAAAATTCGAAGACATGCCACATCTACCAAGACGTCACAACATCTTGGTAGATGTGACATGTCTTCGAATTTTTGTTTCCTCATATCTCATGTTTTTGAGAGCGGCGGTGATGAAATTATTTTCACAAAGTTAAGTGCCTGGCTGGGTTCGAACCTGCGACCTACATCTCGTAAAGCACGGCCGTTACCACTGCTGTTCCTTCTAGGCCACCACTACTCTAAGTTGTCATCTTCTATATCTATACTTATAATAAATCTGTAGAAGTGAAAATTCTGTACATTGAAAATATCAAAAAAATAAATGGCAGGGGGTGTTACTAGACCGACACTGTCGGCGCATCACATATGCGCGTGATTGACCGAAGGGAGGGCGCGGGGCGTCGGGGTACCGAACACGGTACGCGACGGCCGCTGCGCGCCCTCCACGCCACTCAGCTCACAGACGCGCTTGACCACGGGCATTTCATTGTTCATTTGTTGATATGTAAATTATGGTATTACACCTATTTTAATACAGTCCACTGCTTCTTTCATTATAAGTCCCGATTGAGCCCAATCAGACACCGAACCCAAAAATGTGATTAAAAACATTTTTGTCTGTCTGTCTGTCGGTCTGTCTGTCTGTCTGTCTGTCTGTCTGTTTGTTCAGGCATCATGCAAAAACTACCGGTTCGATTACGATGAAACTTGGTATAATTATTCTTTAATATCCTGGGCACCACACTGGGTACTTTTTATCCCGGAAAAGTATATACAATAAAAAACAAACTTAATTTTGCGGTTCGATCCCTAGATCCGATTACTGTACCAACCGCAAATAATAAGTTTGTCGTAGGTTAGGTCACACGCAGTGGAGTTCATTTTTATTCCTTTTACTTTTTAGAGTTATTTAGGTTTATTTTTATATAAGTCGTAGGTATAGATTTTAATTTTAAAGTATAGGTAGTATATTTGATAGTGTACGTAGTGACCGTAGGTTATTTTATAATACTGTTAGGTAGGATAGTCATTCGTATAGATATTAGTTTTTAGAGATTTTGCTTATTTATTGAGTTTAGATTGAGGGGCCCGTGGCTAAATAATAACAGCCGCACAGGTCGATCGGTCAGGTTAAGCTACGCTTGCCGGGGTCGGTCTGTGGATGGGTCACCATCTTTACATACCGAGACACCTTCGTGCCTCGGAAAGCACGTTAAGCCGTTGGTCCCGGCTGTCATTCGTGGATCTTTGACAGTCGTTACGGGTAGTCAGAAGCCCGAAAGTCTGACAACCAGTCGTACCAAGGGTATCGCATTACCCAATAACTGGGTTGTGGAGGTCAGATAGGCAGTCGCTCCATGTAAAATACTGGTATTCAGCTGCATCCGGTTAGACTGGAAGCCGGCCCTGAACATAGTTGGGAAAAGGCTAGGCAGATGATGATTGAGTTTAGATTAGTTATCGTCATAAATAGGTTTATTTAGGTAGGTAGGTATTTTATTTTCTGTTATTGAGTTTATTTATTTTTTTAATTAGGTAGGAACTTAGGTAAAGATATCATATAGGTACCCTCTTAATCACCATTAATGAGACACAATTGATTTTCTATTGTAATTAGCCACAAAGGGCCCGCGAGATAGATGGCATCCTGGTGCACATACATTTTATCCTGTTAGCACGTTCCCGTGGGATAATTTCCGACATCCACGCGGGCGAAGCCGCGGGCAGAAGCTAGTTAAATAAATATAATAACAACTTTATTAAATACTTCAACGATTTTCATTCGTGAGAATACTTATCAGTAAAATGAAACTACGTGGGCTGCTTCCACTGCAACATATTTTAACAATGGAATATTTAATTTCACCAACCAAGTTTCATTTCATATGTCACATGTCCCTGTCATCTTGCCTCCAATAGCACTGTCCCCGAGCGATGGTAATAAATAACAGAGCAGCAGTTTTTCTTTGTACTCGCTAATAATACAGAATTTTATTCTACTTTATCACTTTGAAGTCGCTATTACACTGACATTCTATTCACAATGTTTATCTGAAATAGATATTTCCAATCATTTTTTTAATACAACGCATTATTCCTTTTAGTTTGCCTTAACAAAAGCTTATAAAATTGCGAAAAATGTCAACTAACTTTTGGAGGCCACTGTATATCTTCTATATCTATATAAAACTAAGTCATGTTTCTTGTCTGGCTGTGTCGGGGTTATTTTTCTAAACTATGAAACGGAATTCATTCGGATCACTTAGAGACTATTCCAGAAAGTTTATTTGTATAATACATTGATATTAAACTTACCAAAGAACAATGAATGGACTATGTGGATGATTACCAAGATGGCGAATAATAAGGAAGTAAGGAAGAAAAAGACATGTTGCGCCAGCCCCAAATAAATTGGGATAAAGGCAGGACAATGATGACATTAATATAAAACTTACATACAATTATGCAATTCAATGTTTTGTCAAGTCGTAAAAACCTCTATCTATCTCAACATTCCACTGTGTGACCTTTTTGTCAGTCTTTCACTGACATGATATGACAGCTTTGGTCGTACCATGCCAGGTACGACCAAAGCTGTTTTGCAGATATACGTGCCATGATTAACACGTGAGCTCAAGTCGTAATTAATCGTCTCGAATTGTAATCTAAACATATAGTTAGTACCTACTAGTTAGTGTAATTATTACATACCTAAAACCAGGGCACGTCTGTATTCACTAAAGAGGTAGGCTGAAGTTTAGCACTTATAATAGACCGTGTTAATTAACAGTATGTAGGTATGTGCTCGTGACTGTACCTGTACGTGCTGTTAATTAACAATACATATAGATGCCCAATAAATACTACAACTTACATTGCAATTGCCAACGGCGAACGTTTTCTGACTTTGATGTGGACTACTTTCAAACTGGAACACTTTCGTTCACTTCATTAAAAACCACTTTGTAGAACTACGTTTGGTCTGGGTGCGTTATATAATAAATATGGGCAGTTTATATAATTATATTTAAAAGTAAAACGAATCTATCAAAACCTATCTTAAACTTTCAAGAATGAACAGGCATGTTCTGGACACGCTCGTTCCACCTCATCCATCGCTTTCCATCAGTCGTGATCGAGGTCAAGAGCAAGGCCATTCAGCAATAAAAAATAATATTTGATTTGAAAAGTTTTTGATCCTACAAAATATTTTGTTTTGAACGCAGTAAACAGCAACAAACAAATAACAGAGGGGCAATTCTCGTAATTTTAAGAATGTTCACAGTCTGATCTCAGTTTCAATCTGTCAAAAATACCTCTAATTTCCCTACATCTTGACAAGTTTTTGACGTTTCTTTGTCGCCGAGATGAGACTGCGACCAGATTTTGATGGTTTTAAATTACGAGAATTGGCCCTCTGATCAAACTTTTATAGTAATACAGATATCATACGCTACGCACGACAGTAAAATAAATACGCTAAAGCTTCTTACTACAGATTTATAGAATCTTAAGCTCCGTCCGAGCTACAACGCTACGGAGCTTCTATAAATAGGTACGCCACGCCACGGACAATGGAGCTGTTTGGCCATCGAATGAATTTGTTTAATTTACTGTTTGTCATTTAAATATAATGTGTTTTTTAATTTGATTAGTTTTGAATTGTATTTTTTAGTTTTTTTTTTTTAATTTTTTGCTGTTTCAAGTACTAATTCATTAGAAATTATGATATGAATATTTGAATGCCGTTGAGTACAAGACATAGCGTGAATTTTATTAATAATAACTGTAGTGTTTATCGTATACCTATGTTCTATAAATAAAAATATTTGAATGTGGCTTTGAATGTTTATATCCACGCGTTTTTATATGCGGCATCACGGTTGGATTCATTTTTCATTGCGAAAATGCCCGTATAAACTAATATTTCGAGTAATTTACAACAGAACATAATTTTCGCGCCAATTTGAACTTAGTTGTTATACATTGAAATGAGAAACACCTCCCTTAGGCTAAATCTTTGTGGAAGTTCCTGGGTGTTTGTACTAAGGTTGTTGGTACTACAAAAAAATGCGCCACAACACTATTAATTTGCACTTAGTTGTCATAGTACGAAATGAACAGCACACCATATCTCTTATCAATGTTGAGGTTTCGAAATAAAACCAATCGAGAACATTTTAAGCACTGTACAACGGAATCAAATTATTCGAACTAAAATTAGATATTCGGCTACCGACTTGGAAATTATTGAAAAAGCGCCTTTTGTGGCTTAGACAAGACATCGCTCGAGAGAAAATTGAATTCTGTAAGCCGAATTCTAATTTTCTACGTGCTTTATCCACGGAAGATATTTTTCTTGTTATTTTCATTAGATATTTCATTGACCTCTTATGAACCATTAATAGCATTTTATTTATTTACTAGATTTTTCCCGTGGCTTTGCACCCGTGTAAATGATCCCACGGGAACGTACCACCCGGAAAAAATCCTGTGTTAGTTTAGGGTGTAAACGATCTGTGGGCCAATTTTTATCTACATCCTTTGAGACGTTTGCGTGATATATTAACAAACATCCAAATATCCGAACTTTCACATTTATAATAATGTATTATAATTATATTATAATAGAATTATAGTAGAATACAACACTATTCAAAGTAGGCTGGGTCATATTAATATACAGTAATAGAAAAACTAATATATCCTGCGGGATCATCAACAAGAAATCTTAAGAATGGTGTTAAAGTAATAGATGAAAATGCCAAAAAATGCACATTCACAATTCATATTTTCCATTTAAATTGACCGTTCAAACTGAACCAAAACTACGTCGAAATGCAACTGAAAGCCCTCGTCCAATGAAATTATAGCCCGATCCCGCAATGCTTTCATTATCGTTAATCAATGTGGTCCAATTACAGCTAAGTATCGAAGAGTAATGTTGAATAATATTATACAACGTGTTTTGTTTGATATCCCATAACTCTAGGGGGTCATTGTACTCATCATTATGAACAACTTTTACTATGGGACCAAACCTGAAAGCTCGAAAAATAAATCAGCTGTTCCCTACATTTATGTTCGTACCTATAACTCGTCAAAATGTAGGGAACACAAAATTTTTGTTTCGCGATTTCAGGTTTGGTCCCATAGTAAAAGTTGTTCATAATGATGAGTACAATGATCCCCTAGAGTTATGGGATAACAAAAAAAAACACGTTGTAATATCAGCAAAAAGTTACCTATAGTCATTTATTAGTAAGAGATTCTCACAGTAAACATATAGTTAGTCAATCAAAACTGCCTGATCTTTTCCCAACTATGTTGAGGTCGGCATCTAGTTTACCCGGATGCAGATGAATAGAAGTATTTTACATGGAGCGCCTGCGTAACTTACGTCCAAAACTTATTTACTGGGTGACACAAGGTTTGGCAGTCGTTACGAGTAGTCAGAAGTCCAAAAGTCTGAGAACCAGTCATACTAAAGAGTATCGCATTACCCAGTAACTGGGTTGTGGAGGTCAACTAGGCAGTCAATCCATATAAGATACTGGTATTCAGCAACATCCGACCCCAACATAGTTGGGAAAAAGCTAGGCAAATGATGAATAAATACCTTAACATCTTGTGGTCTTAATCTAAGTTTTCCTGTCTTTGATATAAGGAAACTGGAAATAGTTTGTCCTAAAACTATTCCCTTTTTATTTCAGCCTTGGAATAAAGATGAGGCCCATGAAATTCTAATATATTGCGGCCACAAGGGTAGGTACTGTGACGACGGGTCAAAGGTAAGGCTTTTTTTGTGATTGGAATAATACATTTTTTTATCTCTGGTTTCAATTTATTTCGGTAAAACGGATTTGTGACAGTTTATTGTGAGTGCTGTGTAAGTCGATTCTTGAATTCTTGTGGAATCGATACAGCAATGATACAGGCACTCGTACACCCGCTTATTGTTTATTATTTGAATATTTAATTTACTTAATTTATTTTTCATAAGCCCTACTACATAAGGAGAGCAAAATTTTAACAATGAATTACCGAAGTTATTTAAATCCTCATAGTATTAGTGATACCTACCAGATTTTGTATAATATACTCAGAAATATAAAGGGATATGTATCATATTATGTACTTTATAGGTTAATATTACTTTAAGGATACGAACTTTCAATCCCCCCCCCCCACCCACCAGCCCCCTAAAAGAAACCGAAGTTAACTTCAATAAAGTAAGCGTTCAGAAGATTAATTTCAGGCTCTTCATCCAAACGAACTGTATGTAAAACCATTTACAAACTTGAAATAAACAATAAGAACCTACAGATTAAAAAAAAAATGTTTTAGCTAAAATAAATAATTTCTCTAAAAAAATACATGGTGGCCATCTGAGCATGTGAGCATGTGAAGCGCAAACTGTAACCATGAATTCAGCACATGATTCTAGACCCTAGCGCAGAAATTACTCGTCGGTATAAAAAATATCTGCTGTTTCATAGAAAAGTGGATAAAAAAAGTAACTTTTCAACGCTGAGTTTTTCAGAAGCATGTACTGAATCCGTAGTAGCAGGTTGTGCATCGATGTCCCTGCCCTGCCGTTTAAGAAGAAATAAAACAAGAAAATATTTAAAGTGGTTTCCTTGCCGTCTTTATAGTAAACTTATGTTTTATGAAAAAATGGGACATTAAAATATGCTTTATGAACCGTGAACCGTAAGTCTTCCTCGTCCTTACAAAGCCTTTTATAAGTCCGTGACGGTACTCAAAGAGAACGAAACCCTGTTTCATTAATCCTTCCGTCTCTTGTCTTACATCTAGTTAGATGCACTTCTTTCATTGTTTAACATTCGACTCCAGTATTTCGTCTCGGAAAATATAGAAATGTTATATTTTCTAGAAAATGTAACAATGTGAGAGTTTCCTGGAAGTACCTAAGATAAGTTTCTTACGTAAAATTAATTAAATGCAGCTGAATTTCTACGCTTGCCGCGTGGCGGTACTCCAAGCGGATGACACGCTGTTTCAATCAATGACCTCTCCCGCTCTGGGCTGAGCGGGAGAGAGAGCTTTTACTGACTAAAACCCACCCGTGTTCCTTCAGTTGCCTGTGCCAGGGGCCACGGTATCTCTTTCGAACAACCCGCAGCCCTGGCAGGCATCGGCCCTAGCGGACCCCGTCAGTTCGTGCTGACATTTCTTTGAGGCGCGCGTGGAACACAACGCGGCGTCGACCCGGGCCTGGTCCTTAACGCGGGCGGCGAGCAATGGGCAGCTCGCCGCCCGCAAGCCCGCGCCTACGATGGCCGAGAGCCGGCTGTTGACTCCCGTCCAGGGCGTCTCCTGCGTGAGTACGCTACGCCTCCTTCTTTACGAGCATTACTGCTTCGCAGAAGGAGGTGACGGAGGTGACACATATGTATTTAAGACCCTAACAGTAGGCCCTTTAATTTCATATGTCACACAGTTCAGTCTGTAAAACTATTTTTTTTCTATTTGCTTCCCAAAAGTGACCCCCATAATAACCAGATTTCATTTATTTACGTTACACGTCCGTTTTTGGAACACAGAAATTCATATGTGCACCAAATTTCAACTTGATCGGTCCATTAGATTCGGAGCAAATTGCCAGTGACAGACACACGAGTGATCCTATAACGGTATCCGTTTTTTCGTTCGGACGTACGGAACCATAAAAAATAACTTAAACAAACGAACGAAGGGATGAATAGAGTGTGGCTGGTCAGTTTCGAAAAATCGTTACCGCGTTACTGTTATTTCCATAATTTTATTTCGTGTAGCGATGTCACTGTCAATGGCGAATTGGTGTTTTTCTTTTTATGGAAACGAGATATTTTATTGGTTCTCTAATCTCTTTACCACCCTTGGTTGACTGGTAGAGAATGCCTAAAGCATTAAGTCCGCCTGTATACCTTTTTTGTATGCGAAAAGTTTATAAATAAATAAATACAACACAGTTTGTCATATTACTTCAATAATGATTCGTAGAAGATGGTCTACATTTTTACATTTTTATCCTTGTCTTGATCTGACTTGTCAGCGAAATCTGACGCCTACTGTTTTTTCTCATTTTCTTTTTATAGATCAATGTTTGTCTCGTATTTCTGCCATCTACTTTTCAAAGTATTCATAAAGGTTGCGTTTTACGATATTAGTGATGTATGTATATTGTAGGGAATGTAAGTAGTGCTTGTAGCGCTTTCTACTTTTGACTTTGTAGTGTGTTTGCAAATGTGTAGTAGGGCTAATTACATTTTAAGCCTGTCTACAATTTATTTTTCTTAAGACGAATGTGTTAAGGTAGCATGTAATTAAATTTTTGTTACGTTTTTTGCAATTTGAAGGTCAGTATCAGGTTGTACGTTGATCGAAATTTGATTCGCGGCCGTATCAAATATTTATTTATAGAATAATAATCATAAAAATCATGAATACAACTCTCTAAGTTCATATGCCCCCATTAAATGACTATTTCATGAAATCATGACATTTGAGGCCAGTTTTTATTTTATTAATTATGATTAACAAAAAATGTTATTGCAGTTTTAACTTCCTCTTTTTTTGAGCATCAGAATTATCTTTACCTTAATAATATATTTCTTCTTTTTTTTAATTTGTCCCTCCTTATATCGCTTCTCGATAACTCAATTGATCATCAAGATTTGACACGCCTGTGACGGAAGAACGACTACTTTTTATTCTGAACACTTCGGTCCTAAACTGAGGGCTTAACACGAACGCACAAAATAAACGTAACCGTAGACTATCCTGCAGTATTGTCTCAATTTTCGCCCATCCATCCATATACAAGGTTGTCTTTAAAAGATTGCTTTTAGCGATAAGACAACCCCCCGGCCACCCTTTGTTAAATTTGTACGTACGTTTATCTGTAATATTTATGGTGTAAATTCGAACGTTTTTAAAATTGAAAATACGTGTTTCGCACATAATATTTAATTGGTTTTAAGATCACCTATATCTATGGGTAATACAAATTGTGTTTAGCATAAGCATAATCAGCCTATAATGTTCCCACTGCTGGGACACAGGCCTATTGTCTTCGAGAGTGGGCTACAATCAACTATGCGGGCCTAGTGCGGGTTGGTAGATTTCACATGTCTTCGGAATTGTGATTCTAGTACATACCGGTTTCCACATGATGTTTTCCTTCGCCGTTTTGAGAGCAGTGTGATGAAATTATTTACACAAAGTAAAGCGCCTGCCTATGCTCGAACTCGACCTACAACTTGAAAGTCGGCCGTTACCAGTGGAACGCCACTGCTTCAATTATTTTGTGCTTGTCGCAAACAAATCAACCAAAATTTTATACGATAGTTGTTTTTTCGATTTAAAAATTGTTTAAATTTATGTAACATTTAAGCCGCGCGTTCGTGCGAGGGTCTCAGGCTACTTTTTATTCAGGCGAAACATTTCGTTCCCGAACTGCGCATCAGAGGAGCCGGTAGACAATAACTTGATTATAGAGCATTCGTTTCACCATGCCCTTGTGAAACTGCCGATCGATTCTGTAAAAATCTCACCGTGAAAAGTTAGGTGAGCTTAGAGTGAGCTGTCAATAGCATCAATCCCTAGCATTAGTTAAAATGACAACTCACTCCACGCTCACTTCACCTAAGTTTTCACGGTGAGATGGTAACAGAATCGCGAATATTTATGCTGGAAGGCCAAATAAGTTATTTTTTCTGTTATCTTTTAAATACATTATCTTCATGTAAACGTTTTTGGGAAATCTTCTAGATGAGTTGCTATATTAACTAGCTATGTTCACCATTACCTATCTAGTTCGTGTACAGTCAACCTCAAAAAGATGATTCTGACGGACAATACTTATTTCATTAGATTTTCTAACACTTTGCGGGACACTTGACGCCCTCGATGTTATAACAATAAAACTTCTATTGTTCTCGTTCACTTCAATGTGTTAAAATATTTGTGTTTCATAATACTGTATTAACAATTAAGTACCCAATTTGTAATACGTTTTGTGTTTAGGTAAATGTCTAGTTTGGGGTCACCGTCCTATCTGATTATACGAGTAAATAAATTATTGTCTAACAACATCTACCTAGCCTTTTCTCAACTATTTTGGGGTCGGCTTCAAGTCTTACCGGGTGCAGCTGAATACTAGTATTTTACATGGAGCGATTACCTATCTGACCTACACAACTCAGTTGCTGGATAACATGATTCCCCTTGGTAACACTGGTTGTCAGACTATCGGGCTTCTGACGACCCGCAACTACTGTCAAAGATCCACGTGCTTTCCGAGGCACGGAGGGGTCTCGGTATGTAAAGATGGTCACCCATCTACAGACTAACCGCGGCAAGTGTAGCTTTACCTGATCGATCAACCCGTGCAGCTGTTGTTACTTAGCCGCGAAGCCCGTCTTCAATAATAGGGTTTAAAGTATGAAATTTCCGTTTTATTGTAATAGGTATTTCGAATTGACATAGAACCTTCATGGTTTGAGATTTTTGAGTGAAACTTTTTTCACATGGTAACTATGAAGTTCTTCTTTTAAAAAATGTGCAACATTCGATTATCGACTTTCAGTTTTTTTCTTACTCAGCTTAGACAAGTAAGATGGATACTTTGAAAAGTCAAGTTATTTTTGAATACGAGTTCCGACGCGGAACTAACGCGGCAAAAATGTTGCGTTTGGAGACGGGACTGACTGCTAATGAACGCACAGTGCGATTTTGGTTTAAACGCTTTCGTGATGGAAACGTTGATTTGAAGAACGAACTACGTGGAAGACCGACACAGGTGAATAACAATGAATTGAAAGAGATGGTGGAAGCCGATCCGAGCCAAACTATCCAGGAATTAGCGGCATGGTTTAATGTTACCTTACCAACAACATTGACTTATTTGCGTCAAATCAATAAAATAAAAAAATATGAGAAATGGGTGCCACATGATTTCACTAATCTGCAGAAAGAAACGCGTGTTGAAACTTGTGTTGCCTTGTTGAATCGATACAGAAATGAAGGAATATTGGATCGAATTGTGACATGTGATGAAAAGTGGATTCTTTACGATAACCGTAAGCGAAAAATGGCTGACCCCAGGTCAAACGCCGCAACAGTGTCCTAAAGCAAAGCTTACCAATAAAAAGGTAATGGTAACTGTTTGGTGGTCTCAGCATGGTGTTATTCACTATAGCTTTCTCCGATCTGTTCAAGCAATAACGGCAGATGTCTACTGTGCCGAACTCCGAACAATGATAGCAAAACTAGCAGTGAAACAGCCCCGACTCATGAATCGATCTTCACCATTATTGCTCCATGATAACGCGAGACCTCATACAGCACGAGAAACCGTTTTAACTCTACAGGAACTGCAATTAGAAACCATTCGTCACCCTCCGTATTCGCCAGACCTTGCTCCAACGAAGCACCATTTTTAGTACAAATCGGCAGTTCATACTTTTGCCTCTAATATTATACTATAAAATCAAAATCCTTAATACAAAGTGCAAAAAATAGGTAAACGAAGAGAGAAACTCCTATCAAACATATACTGATACTCGAGAATATTAATATAATAATATGTACGTTATTAATATGAAGACGTGAAAGAGAATAAAAAATTTCCAAGCTAAGCTTGTGCTTACAAAGGCTTAACATATTCCGTTTTCAATCCAGAATGAATTTACCTCTCGGTGAGGATTATTATAGGTGTTATAACATTCAGCTCGTGAATATTTCAACTACATATGTATATTATTACTGAAGAAATTGCTGTATTGAATTATATTCGTACTTAATTTCAGCACGAAACCCGTTATAACACTTTGTTTTATCATGAAGTAGGTACTTAACTATGACGTCATTAAAGTATATTATACTTCATAGTGGGCAACTAAGTATATTGCGAACAAATGACAGTGCCCTTTTAAGCTAAGTAAATTATTGAAAGAATAAACTTTTTAGTTGGCCGGAGGCCGATGTCCAGATTTCCATAATTCATCCGAAAATCTCCCTCTTACCCAGAGGAGGCCGATGTCCCAGCAGTGGGAACATTATAGGGTAATTATGCTATACCATATCTATGCTGAGCCAATCTGAGCACTTATTAACTAATCCACCCATTGCATCGAAAGAGTTTTTAAATTATAAAAATGTCAGTGTTGACCTACTTGCTGAATTATACCCACGTTCTAAGCCCGCACTTAGCCCGGCTGCAGCAACGCGATACTACGAGTATGATAGTGCTACAGCAAACGGTAACATTACGTACGGCTGGACTAATCCGGTATAATATAATCCATTACTGTCAATGTCAAGATTTTTAATAAAATGTTCGACGAACAAAGTTGGAAAGTTTGTAATTTGTATCGTGATACGGGTTTTGTGTGAGATGGGAAACATTATGAAAGTTCATAAGTACTTAAAGGAAAATGGAAAACTTTTCTCTAACGTAACATTGAGTATAGTTTTTATTATATTTGTTGGTATATTGGCGTGGCTAGCTGACATAATATGGCAAATAATATAAGCTTCTTGTAATGTTCATTACTGAACATAGGTTCCTAGTATTGTATACATGCAACTATATTCTAACTAAACAGACAGCTGTGCTGCTGGGGAGTTTGTTCCGCCACTTCTTCTTCCCAGCGATAGCACTAGGAAGTGACGAAGGGCGGGCGTTTTTGGGGGACTGTCTTTTGTAATTTTGACGTTCGAAAAGTGCTGATTCTCAGCCTAATTTGAATAAATGACTTTTGATTTTGCTACTAATTATTTGTTGTCAGCAATTTTTTTTTTTATTGTATAAAATTCTGATGAATTAGTAAAAGTCATAGAACAAAAGTTGTTTTTCATACCACTTGCTCAAAAAAGTAACATTCTATGCCACAAAAAGCGAACATAACAATAGTCATTTTTAATCTGTTAAAAACAGGGAAAGAAAATTGTACTGAATTTCATTCATCCTCTAGGGGGAGAATGTGATTTAAATTTGGAATACTTACCGAAATTTATACTGAACTACATCTGTGTTTACACCATTGAGTTTGTATATAAAGTATTATACATCATTCTGAAAAAGGAATATGCATTTGTTATGCAGTCATGATTATTAAATAAAATTACGAAAACCGACGAGGCCGTATGAGCTTGATGCCTTTGCTTTTCCGACAAAAAAAATATTAGGCTAGGAATTTGCCAAGTTCCTCAGACGCAAGAACAGAGAAATACTCAAATCAACTCATCAACAATAAATGTACCAAACAAAAATGTAACTCTCTCTATCAATAATTGGACCACTGTTTCGAATGTTAACTTTTACTTTTAATTGTCAATATTTTTAATAAATGTTTATCTCATATTATTATTGTGTTAATTTTTTCGCAAATGGTACGAAAAGTAGAGTATTTTCCTCGGTGATAAAGCTGTCTTAGTCTTGGGTGAACTTCAATCCCTCGCTACACTCAGGACTCGTCTTAAATCCCTCGCTTCGCTCGTGATTTAAGTTTTTAACACCCTCGCTACGCTCGGGAGTGAACCTTAAGCCCTTCGTTACGCTCGCGATTTAAATCGTCACCCGCGACAGAAGACACTGCTTTATCCCCTTGGTTAATAATCTACTATTTATTACGTTAGTAATATAGTCTTGAGAGGTTGTTAATGTTTTACTAATAACCCTGTATATTGGTACTTCCCAAGACAAGCATTGTCACTAAGAGTTTCACAAAAATAAACCCCTAACTAATAGGTATAATATTTCATTAAAACTTGGTCCTAATACTAAAAAAGCGCCGATATTATAAATATCACTTACAACGGATTTTTCATTAAAATTAGCTTACAAGTTAGTTCGTTTTTGTAGGTGCTAAGTTCTAAAGACGCAGGCAGCTGAAAATCGTATTTTTCTTTGTGAATGAAGTTTATCTTTGTAGTACTTTCTGTGTGGCTTTCAGGCTTAGAAAAAGTCGTGTTACTTGCGCTGAACATATTTCTTCCTTAAGAGGACGTGAAAGTTGGCAATAATGTGCCTGCCTTGGTTCGTACCTACGAGCTACAAATCGAAGGTTACGGCCGCTTCCACTGAGCCACCACTGCTCAATGTCTCTTTCTTTCTCTAACTAAAGTAGGTGTATACTCGTAAAACTGCATACTGTTATTATATTATGAGGGGCCCGTGGCTAAATAATAACAGCCGCACAGGTCGATCGGTCAGGTTAAGCTACGCTTGCCGCGGTTGGTCCGTGGATGGGTGACCATCTTTACATACCGAGACCCCTCGGAAAGCACGTTAAGCCGTTGGTCCCGGCTGTCATTCGTGGATCTTTGACAGTCGTTACGGGTAGTCAGAAGCCCGAAAGTCTAACAACCAGTCTTACCAAGGGGTATCGTATTACCCAGTAACTGGGTTGTGGAGGTCAGATAGGCAGTCGCTCCATGTAAAATACTGGTATTCAGCTGCATCCGGTTAGACTGGAAGCCGACCCCAACATAGTTGGGAAAAGGCTAGGCAGGTGATGATTGTTATTATAGTAATTTAAGTTTAGTTTACCTAAATTTCTTATTTCTCTTTGATTTGTAATGGTCCTAAACTCTTGCTAATTTAGGTTACCTAGTATATTGTTTCTGAGGGGAAACGGCGCTGTTAGCTGAGATACAGGCTTACGCCTAGTTCAGCTGCGGATGCTCATTCTCTTATTTATAATTAAACTTTAAGCCTAATATTTATAAGAATGTACTGTACCTACCTACTGTTTTTGAGTAAATAAATATTATTATTATATTATGCAGTTATTAATTTTGTAATTATATATTAAAACACTCGTGTATATAGGGTTGCTGGAACATCGACGCACAATCTATTTCCATGGATTCTGGATTCTGGACCTGCGTTGAAATTTTTTAAACCTGCTTTTACAATACCTAAGCGGTCAATATGTACCTATGGAACTGTTATTTTTTTGATAAGTGACGATAAATTTCCAGGGACCAGAATCATGAATCTATGGTAACAGGTGCCGCATCTATGTTCCTGCCACACTGTATACAATGATAAATAAAGGAGCCCATGATGGCGTAAGCTATCAAATTTTTTTATACTTGTGTATGAAATTGAAATTGTTTATTGAAATAATTGATTTACAGAAATATTCCCAATATAATTTGATGCTAGGTGTAGGTAAAAATTTTTGGATTCTACCTGAACTAGAAATAAACCTGTATCTCTGGTATCTCACTCAAGTGCTTATACATAAGTATTATTTAAAATTCCTTAAACAAATAGTATAGACAGACTATAATTATGGTTATATTCTAACTGACAGAAATGTGATACTTTTGCATCATCGTAAAACATTTTTGCAACCATGTTCTACTATGATTTTTGCATAAAGACATGTTGCACCGATCTCAAATAAAGTCGGATAAGGGGCAGGAGAATGAAATATTTAATAATCATAGTAGTTTCTTAAACAAATGCCGACTCATAGTGTAGTTTAGAAGATCTAAGGGGTCACTCATACAGACAACTGACAAGAATTGTTCTATACCTACTTATAATATTGTTCTATGTATATAGCAGCCTATTGCCAGGTAAAGGTCTGTTCTCACATAAAGAAGACACGATCAATGATCACCACGCTTCACGTCAATTCCTTAGTTAATCAAGACATACGTTAGAAACGTATTCTCTATGACACAATGGCGTGGTTTAACTGTCAAAATACATGTTGTCCGTACGGTTGACATTTTGATTCCTTACCGTGAACATGACACGATATTGACGTGGTTTGCACGTGGTAAGATTTCGCGGGGAATAATACAGAATTGAACCTGATATTACTGTTGTGTCTCTAAACATTACTTCGAAATTGAAAACGCACAAACGTAATATTTTCCTTAACGTCTAACGTTTTTTTTTTAAAATAGCTCGATTTATTTTTGCGATCACTTAAGTAAGATTCCAAGTGTGCTTTACTCAATTATATAACTTCTAGTTAAAGTATCCAATAGGAATACAGTAAAGATGTGCTCTGAGCTCTGTGTAGTAAGTAATTAAATAAAGCGTTGAGAATTTTGCTTGCTGGCTGGAAATTAAACGTGGTTTTCCTTCGACACGGTGTGAAATAGTTCAGCAGCATATTCAACCGCCAGTTACGTGTTTGCATTGCACACTGAAATGCTATTAAAATTAAGCAAACCTCGTTTGTTTGAGGAATTCATTTCATGTAATATACAGAGCTTTTGAAACTACACACTATAGTGTAGTTTCAAAAGCTCTTTATATTAGTAAACTACATTAGTACCAGCATAGGTAATTACGCATGCTGGTACTAATGTAGTTTACATTGGGATGACCATCTGTCACGCCTATTTTTGTCAATAAAAAATGTTTTAACTTTGATCAAGTGATCTATAAAAAAGAGGCCAATTGCTAGTCGGACTCGCACACGAAGGGCTCCGTACCAAAAGCAAAAAACGCCGAAAAAAACACGTTTCTTTTAATTAATTTTTAACTTTATATTATTTGTTGTTATTGCGGCAATAGAAATAAATGTGAAATTTTCAACTTTCTACCTATTGGATTCATGAGATATAGCCCACTGACAGACAGATGGTCGGACGGCGGAAGCATAGTAATACTATTTCGTATTATTTTAGAATAAGAAAAGATTCGAGAGTCAGCCCCGTTGCCGTTGGCTGACAGGCGGTGGATTTTCATAGAACTGCATAAGCAGTATCTGCCTTCAATGTTCCCAATACCGGGACAGAGGCCTCTTCTATGAGAGGGGCCGTAATCCTTCACACAGGCTCAGTGCGGGTTAGTGGATGTCACATGTCTTTGAACTTTTGTTTCTAGGATATGTCGGTTGTTTTGCTTCACCGTTTTGAGAGCAGTAGAGAGAGAGTAGAGTTTAATATGAAAGGAAGGTGCCTGGCTGGGTTCGAACCTACGACGGACAATTCGTAAGTCGCAGCCATTTCTACGGGGCCAGCTCCTTTTTTAAATATATATCGAATTGCAAGTCTTTATACGTTTCATTTTAGGTAAGTAACTAAAACCCCGGACCTAATAGTAGTACCTACATTTGGTAACTTAAAAATCAATCATTTACGTACTTAGGTAAAAGTTACACGTAAACCTATTTAATTATTTACCACATAAGCTTGATAATTTAGTCTCAAAAGGACATTGACCTATCCCTGCCCAGGTTGTGGGGCGGAGCCCTGCCCTTTGTTTCATCCAGCACCCTAATTGCGTAAGACTCTATCAATCAAAATCTGGATTATTTTGAAGGATATTGCTCCATTACTTCATATGTTCGTAAAATGAGTCTGCTCAACAACGTAAATAACGCAATGAATGCTGTTGCATACTCAAAATTAAAGCTACTGATAATGTGTTACGCAATTACCCAATTAAATTTGCAAATAGATTTTAAAATCTAAACTTATACAGAGAAAAGATTTGATTTTTTGTTACGATATCACGCTTAAACTGCTGAACAGATTTGGCACATGGGTAGACCACCCATGGTAGGTGAAACCGCGGACGCAACTAGTAATTAATAATTTTTCATCCAAAGCTAAAACGTTCAAAGAGCTAACTAACTAGAAAATTGATAAGAATCAGCAAATAAAACCTTCCACCCTATCTAGGTACATCTAAAATTTTGCAAAACCCAATACCGAAGCCTTTTATACTCCAGTCCGCTGCAGGCAGAAAGTTATCTTGATTTTTCAAAGCCAGGACATAAATTCTTTGAAATGCATCAAAGAACATGAATGAAAAGTATAGATACAAGATAACTTTTCAAAACCACGTTTCCCTAACAGGGCACTACCGCAAAATTCAGTCCCACAACCTACCTGTAAGCTGACTAGCTAGTGGGTACCAGAAATTTCTGAGGATAGTGAATCCTCAGAAATTTCTGGTACCCACTAGCTAGTCAGCTTACAGAAATGCATAAAATGTTAAGGGAAAATGTCGCAGAAATAGTCAAAGGAAATATGAAACTAATGGCAAAGGAAATGACGACTCTGCAAATTTAGAGATTACGTCATTTGCAACGCAAAATAGATGGAATGTAGTTGCTATTATAATTATTTGCAAGTATCAAGTACGAGTACCTTAAATGTAAACGTTATTTATGAGCGAGGTTTATTATTTCATACTGTATAAAATCTCTTATTAACCGACTTCAAAAAAGAAGGAGGTTCTCAATTCGACTGTATTTTTTTTTAACACGACATTATTAATATGCAGTATCTAGTAGTAGAGCCTTCAACCATGCAGCCAAGTCCTATAAAAAGGTGCTAAAGAAGGATCGCTTCGACCGCATCACCCATATTGGCAAAAAACTCTGCGAAGCCGTCCGGTAGCAGATATTTGTGGTCTCTTGCCAAATCGGTCGAAGCGAACTTCTGTCGGCCCACACTGCCTCCGCTGGTTAAGCTAGATGGAACACTGGCTCATACGGCGGGAGAGAAAGCAGGTCTCTTTGCATCTCTCTTTGCTCACAATTCACGTCTTGATACTGGCAGTGCTACTCCACCGAATTTGCCTCACTGCGACACGTCGATGCACGAGATTCGCATTAGGAACAAGGAGGTTCTGAGAGCACTGTGTTGTCTGGACGTGAATAAAGCTAGTGGACCAGATGGTATACTAGCGATTGTTCTCAAGGCTTGTGCACCAGAGTTGTCTCCTATATTGACACGCTTGTTTCGCCTCTCATTTGGGACTGGTATAGTCCCAAGTCCTGGAAGTTTGCCAACGTGCAGCCCGTGCCCAAAAAAGGCAGTCGTGCCGATCCTAGCAACTATCGGCCGGTTTCAATAACCTCCATACCCTGCAAGATTATGGAGCATGTGTTGAACTCGCGCCTCATCGCATACCTGGAAGGTAACGATCTCCTCAGTGACCGACAGTACGGGTTTCGCCGCAATCGGTCTATTGGGGACCTACTAGTGTATGCCACTCGCTTACGTTTTTGACATCGCTACGATCCGGACGAAGCGTTTCGCCTCGTCGTTTATACCGCGTACATCGAAGGACTGGAACAATTTGCAGCTGTCTTCCCGTCCGATTATAATGTAAGTGTCTTCAAGGCTAGAGTGAATAGTCACATAATAAATTAGTGCGCTTTACCATCAACGATTGCATCATTGCTTTCCATCAGGCGGGATCGCAGTCAAGCTCTAGTTTATATCATTAAAAAAATGTATATAAACTAAAGGGCTTCATTTAAGTTAGAGTAAGTCACGGTTCATCTGCAATTATCGCATGAATAACGATTATTTTAACAACAGCTATTTTATTAAACTTACAAAGGAATCCTATTACGCAATATTTGCAGA
Organism: Apamea anceps; assembly: GCA_951799955.1. Classification (NCBI taxonomy): domain Eukaryota; kingdom Metazoa; phylum Arthropoda; class Insecta; order Lepidoptera; family Noctuidae; genus Apamea; species Apamea anceps. The sequence goes on along the minus strand of OX637500.1, from coordinate 8,171,285 downwards.
AACAAGGGAACGTGTACTCTTGTATGGGTAAGTCAGGAAATACGGGTTATAAATAATTTAAGCCAATACATATTCTAGTGGCGTTCGAGCCGAGACTACATGGGGAAGGTTAACTTTGAACACGGCACTATACTAATGAGTTGGAAAATATTTACTACGTATACGATTTAAATATAAATTGTTCCATAGGAATGTCAGAAAGGTTAGGGATAACAATTTACTATAGCTTGGATAGCAATATTGTATTGTGTTCTAAACAGTGATGTTTAGACCACAATACAATATTTGGCCCTGTTTTTTCTAAACGTAAGTAGCCATGGGACTGCCGACAGACGTGAATTCTTAAAAGTATGAAAGTGGGTTTAAAATACGAAAAACAGAATTTGTAAATTAAATTAGGAGAATGCTTTTACTGCTGTTCAAGCGCAACGAGTTATACTCATAACTACAGATATACTATTAACATAAGAAAGGTCGGGGAAGCGGACCCTATTATAAATCGCTCATCGTTCCTAAAGAAGTTTTCAATTCAAAAATAATGAAGTCTCGTATCGCTATTCACTATTTTTATTTTTTATTTTCCTATCGGCTGCTGCTGCAGTCGATAGAAGAAAAAAAGAAAAATGTATGAGCGTGATTGGAACTTAACAAGTATCTACAATAAGGTTAGATTAAGTAAACTGGGTAAATGCTAGGGAATTAATTAGCTGCACGAACCTTTGATTATATAATCTTACCGTAGAAAAATACGATACTAAATAGAATAGGAAATATACTCTAAAGGTAGCACTATACCTGTAGAGTGAATTTCCTATCCCCTGTCTATCCTGTGATCACCCATTCTTTTGTAAATTGATTCTATCCTGGCTTATCATATGGTGAAATGGATGGATGGTTTTTGTATAGATACATGATGCGTCTTAATTTTACATGATGAAGAACTCTGAAAAGCATGACGAAGAAGAGAGTCCTTTCATTTACGAACTGTTTATTTATTGAAATTTGTTATTCCAACAAATATTTAATGGTCTAAAATTTGTAAGGTAATTTGAAATGTGTTGTAAAATTTGTAATTTGTTATAATATTATTGTTGACATGCATGTAAACTCACTTTATGTACCTACATTTTATTGTACGCCCTAAGGGCAGGACGTAGCTGTTCGCAAAACACTAAATTAACACCAGCTGTATTATGTACACTATCCTATGATCCACAATAAAGACGAATTGAATTGAATTGAAATAATTGCAGTGATATTGAAGTTGAACTGTCACACTAGGAAGTGGTGAAGAGCGGGCGTTTTTGGGGGACGTCTTTTGTAATTTTGACGTTCGAAAAGTGCTAATTCTCAGCCTAATGTGAATAAACGAGTATTCATTTTGATTTTTGACACTAGGCTTACTTTCTTTCCCACTAGCTCAACTAGCCTCAATATAAGAATGTTTCCCTAAACACGAGTCTGGAATGACTAGCTTCACTTGATAACTAAATATGTTTTCTTGACGTGAACAACTAACTTACCCCACTTCTAAGAGGGGCATTAGTTGTCAGTTAATTTATTTATTTATCCTTTATTCCACACCAGAAAAATACATTGCAAAAAATAATTAAACACAACAAAACAATACAAGGGGTGACCTTATCGGTTTCTGCGATCTCTTCCAGGCAACCTTGGAATGGACCGTAATTGTCTAAGCCAGACATCTTTTTGCTTCGTATTTTTCCATTTTTATTGACTCTTTACATAATTATATCTATGCTTGTTTGATAATGAGCCTATAATGTTCCTACTGCTGGGACACAGGCCTCCTTTCTTTGAGAGAGAGTGGGCCATAATCCACCACGCGGGCCCAGTGTTGTTTGGTAGATGTCACATATCCTTGAATTTTTGGGTCTACCACTTGCTGGTTTCCTCACGATGTTTTCCTTCAGCGTTTTGTTTGTTTGATTGGATATAATAACTACGAATATCTCACAGAAACCCTAGTCTTGCACGAACGACAACTAATTCAACCTTTGATACAATTAATAAGATTCCGATATTCGAACTAGAAATGATTTTCAGCATCGCAACAAAGGGCAGTTTAATAATAATAATAGTAGCCAGGATTATTCACCAGCAACTTGCTTTGAAATATAAACTTGTGGATTCTGAGGTACCGTATTACAAGTATGTGCCCGACCCAGTTCTTGAAACTGACAATGTCACGTTGTACTGGGATCAGTCTATCATCACTGACAGGATTATTGTCGCCAATAAGCCTGATATAGTGGTGATAGATCGATTAGCGCGCCGCACAATGATTGTCGATGTTACCATTCCACATGACGGGAACCTCGTGAAAGCTGAGAAAAAGAAACAAATTAAATATCTCGACTTAGCACACGAGGTTCCTGTCTTTGGAGCCCTAACCACCGGTAGCTTGGACCCTGCTCCCGACATCGGTGGATCACTATTTTTTTATATTTTTAAATGCTGTTTTTTTTACTTAATTTTTATACTTAATTTTTTTTTAATGTAATAAAATAAGATAATTAAATAAATAAACGACATAATAATAACACATTACTTATTTCTTACCACAAATTACAGAGATATTAATTAATAGTCTACAGACACAATTTCATAATTAATTTGTGGAAGTCTGGTGCCTAAACTAAGTTTTTAACAAAACCTGTATCCGGTCACCAGTTTGGTAGCTATTCACAACTATTTCCAAAGCTTTGACAGGATTAGTACTATTAGTAGTCATTAGTATGGCTTGAAGAGAGACGTAGAATATTCAGTTGCTTAACATTAGTTCCACATACTCCTGCAATAATTAATGAATACCTCATAAGATATCACCGTTTGAACTCGGAACTGCAACAACAAAGCGCGTTATACGAGATATATTAGATAGTTAGAGAGACAGCAATATTAAAAAATCTCGACAGAAGTAGTCATTAGCACGATTTCAACAGAGATAAATCTTACTTTATCATAATCTGCCATCATCTGCCTAGTCTTTTCCCAACTATTTTGGGGTCGGCTTCCAGTCTACCCGAATGTAGTTGAATACCAGAATTTTACATGGAGCGACTGCCTATCTGACCTCCACAACCCAATTACTTGGTAATACGATACCCCTTGGTGACACTGGTTGTCAGACTTTCGGGTTTCTGACGACCCGTAACGACTGTGAAAGATCTACGTATGACAGCGGCCGGGACCAACGGCTTAACTTGCTTTCCGAGGCACGGAAGGTAAGTAAAGACGGTCACCTATCCACGGACCAATCGCGGAAAGCGTAGCTTAACCTGATTGATCGACCCGTGCGGCTGTTGTTACTTAGCCACAAGCCCCTCAAAATGAATCTCAGTAAATCTAACTTTGTATGCACAATATTAATTTAGTTTCAGAAATTCATACAATAGTAAATTAATACTAAGGTATTAAATTATATTATTGTAAGATTCCGACACTCGAACTCAAAATCATTATCCGTTGCAGCAAAGCGCTGATTACGAGTACTAGCTACTATTCCAACAGTATTGAAAACCTTTGACAGAATTAGTAGTCATTAGTACTGACGATTTGAATAGACACTGTGGTGAATCTTACGAGGAACCTACACACACGAATTTAGTCCCATTCTCCGTAGTTCCCATTCCTGCAATAGTTAATACCTTTTGATAGAGTTACTAATACCTCGCAACACGCTATATTCAAAGGATTAAATCCATTCCGTATATTATCACCACAGAGGTCTGCAAATTCAATTTATTTTCGATGCAATTCCACCAAATTTAATGTCGGTCCATCCTATTCACTTTGCGGGTAAAGTCCACCAAAGGTACATATTGCAAAACAAATTCGAGTAATATGTGGTGAAACTCTCTAGTTTCACCACATATTACTCGAATTTGTTTTTGAGAGGATCCGACATAATTATACCTCTGTATATGTCGGATCCTCTACATAGGATCATGTTTACACATAGTGTCAGATGTACCTACTGTGAGCGTAGAATTGGGATACGGGTAAACTAGAGAAATAACATGTCCACACTGGTCATTGCGATAGAGTCTTTTATAGGGACATTACTTAACATTACAGAACTACACTCGCGAGCAATGAAAAAGTTCCAGTGACATAGCACCAAATTACTCCTAAACGGGAAAGGCTAGCTTAATGACGCCATCTGCAATATTGAAGTACATTTAACAGCGCATCAGAATATTACCAACTAAAAACGTAAATATTGTGTTCAAATTTTAAATTACATGTCTTAGGAGATATTAAGGCGTTTGTCGGCATTTTGTGGGTGGAACTTTTTCATTGCTCGGCAGTGTAATACTCTGAACTTAAAAGGGTAACACTATGCAGTTCCTAGGCCAGTATGTGTCGCGACCACGTCTCAACGCTCAACGATCACTGTCGCACCATGGTCCATATCGACACCATACCGCTAGACTCCGCACAACGCCAAACACAGGCGTTTGTGTATCGTTTTCAAGTGCATACTTGTAGTCATCATAACAGATCCGACACGGCCATCCTACATGGCACACGTCATCGTGTGTATCTGCATCAACACAGATTTTCCACACAGTATACCAACTTCTCGTTCGGTCATTCTGAACGACGAAATTAGTTAGAAATTAGAACATGCAATCATCATGAAAGAAATCACCATGTCTTTAGCTTACAGAAATAAATATTTGGATTCCAAATCGGAGTTTTTAATAGTCTTCCTTAGCAGGGAGTCCTTCAACTAAATTAACAAACTAAGCGACGCGTGTTGTCTTTGCAGCAACGTCACACAATTAATTAACCAGTCAAATAATTTCGCAGCCATCCGTGTGGCCTTTGATAATCATCGTAATATGAAGCCATCGCAATAGTCATCGCTGTGACCATTTCTCACAATATCATTATCATCTTTGTGACCATGTCTTCCAGTGATTACACTCAATAACCTTCGCATTACTCGATGGATTTAATTTAATTGTCAATCAACTAAGTAGATTATATTACGCCAATAGTTACTTGGTTTTCTGGCATTCTTCTAATTTATCATGAGCGTACTTGATAGTACAGACGCCAGCAGGTCAAGCTACTCGAAACTGTAAAATTTTCTCAATCAACCTTGAACCTTAATGCATTAGCGATAAAGTTGAAAATCTATTAAAGAAATTTGACAGATTGTAGTAGCTTGATGTGCTGGCGTCTGTACATACCTTCGTGTGTTTTGAATTTAAAGCCTTAAACAAATAATAGACATTTAGGACCTCAATAACCTTTAAGTTTGACATCACATAATTATTGTTTCCAGGATTTCTCAGAGGAAACATTTACTGCCGTAGGCAAGCATTATATAGTATGGCTTTTGTATGATCAATACACATTTTATTGTCCTTTTTGCGTCAGTGGCAATGAGTTTAAGGTGTTTTTATTCTTTATTACCCAACTTTGAAATGAATTACTGGTAAAACATGTACCTTGATCAGCAATAATATAGGATGAGGCTCCAATAATGCTTCACTATCAGCAATGGCCTGTAAGCTACTTTTCGTGTTTATAATTTTTGGTAGCATGAGTAATAAAATATTGAAGACATTTGAGCCTAGCCTTTTCCCAACTTGGTTGGGGTCGGTTTCCAGTCTGACCGGATACAGATGAACAATGAAGTCATTTACTAAAACAAAATCATACCCTTTCATGTAATTCTTCACGATGAGTTTGCCAGTTTAATTAATTTTAACATAAAACTAAATCGAAAAACCTAATATTTAAGTTTTTTGTAAAAGTTGCCATAATATGGTCGATTTGTTTTATAAACTTAGAGAGATGTATTGGTGATTTTTATGATTATAATTCTATAAATAAATATTTTTTACGGCAGCAAATCATATTATTTAGATCAACACACAAGCTGATCCTGATCTGTCGAAAATTGAAAAAAAAAATGTAAGAAAATTTGAATAATATATTGGGACCCTGATTGATACCCTGACGCTTTCACCTTAAGGATTAACGAATAGTTAAGTTATTATTTCATTAATATATAATAAATAATTTAGGGACAAAAACATGATTTAGAAGAAAATAGATTGAGAGAACATTTTTCTTCTCTTCCAGTCACCATTCTATATAGTTTTCACATGATCTGACCAAGATTATGTCTGGACTTTAAAAGAGACCGTGACCTCCGAATTTTTTCGGCCTTTTTTCTTAGAGTAGTCAGATTGGAAACGCCGACCTCATCTAGTTTTAAAAATATGATTAAAGAAATAAAATCATTTACCAGTAACTTTATGTTAATGAATGTTGCTAATAATTGTTATAGTTTTAAATTTGTGTTAGTATTTGTACACCGTGACAATTTGGTAAGCCTCTTAGCACAACTTCATGTACTATCATGGACACTTCCGCCTGATCACCACTAAGTTCATTTTTGCTTGCACTCAAAAAATAGAAGCGCTCTCTAGCCCCGCCCCGTTGACCTTGAATAGACGAATGAAAGATAAGACGGGCCGACTGCACTGTCGCTCGACGCGGTGACGCACGCGCCGTTCGAGATTTATTTTTATTTTCAAACTAGGTACTGCTATTACCTATTTATTATACCTATTTATTATATTATGGACTAACTTCTGCCCGCGACTTCGTCCGCGTAGATTTCGGATTTGTGACAGGATTGCGTATCTCAAAAGGAAATCAAAATAACCCATAAAGATACATAATATATTTTTTTTAAATAAATAGAAGTAAGAAGATGATTTTTTTAAACTTTGCGAAAATTATGAAAACTTTATAACACTACAGATCATGGATGTGATGTAAATAGTTATATTATGACTTGATTTTTGATTTTGTAAACTTATTCCTGCACGTGCACGGCCTTGGTGACGCCCACTTCGCAACGGGCCGTGCAGCAGAAATCGTAATATTTTAATTTCGCCATAACTTCAAAACCAAACGTCCAATTTTAATCATTCAAAGACCAGATATTATCTACATAAACGGTACTTACTGATGAAATAATTTATTTTGATATGGATTAATAGCATGAGTAAAATAAATGCGTTTAAATGTAGTCCAAAAAAAATTCAAGATTTTTAAATTAAAAAATGGTTGTTGTGCCTCACTCGACATAGATAGGTATAGTGTGTCGCGGACTTTTTTGTAGATATTTATAAGATCTACAATTAATTTGAACATTTTATGGTTCTATCTTTTATAGTTTAGGCAGCGTACGCAAAATAAGTAACTTTTCTGGTTGATTTTTTACACCTTGTGTCCGAAAAACCCAAATATCTTACGGAACCCTATTTTTTTCCAAAATAAAATTTAGCCTTATTTACTCGTGGATAATGTAGCTTTCGAATGGTGAAAGAATTTTTTAAATCGGTTTAGTAGCTTTTGAGCCTATTCATTACAAACAAACAAACAAACAAAGTTTTCCTCTTTATAATATTAGTATAGATAGATCTGGGAAAATTCGTTGAGATAAATAATACATTTTGTCTTTATTTTTCTAATTAGAAATTTGATTTGATAAATCCTATTGTCGGTTAGGCATTAATTAAAAAGTAAAATAAAATTTTGAAGTTTTATCAGTTTTATTTATTTATAAACTGAACTGAACAAAGATATTCATAAAATATTGGACATAGTAAGTAGGTAAAACACACAATTTACAATATTCAAATTTTCTTAGGCTTTTTGCAATTTTCAGTTCAGTATAAAGTTGTATGGTAATAAAAAAATTCAAGACATGCCCTTCAGAACATATCATTGAACGCGTTAGAACGCGGGTTTTTTAAATTTAGAACTAGGAAGTTGGTGTGGCCTAGCCTTCATTTCATAAGCCGTTGGCGATTAAGTCGTCAAAAACTTAACGAGAAAAACAATGTCCTATGTAAAAATTAATTCCGGGAGCTCTGCTCTCGGATAAACTGTGAGCACAGTAGGCACCATTACGTTTTGTAATAGTTCGCGGTAACTTTCGCCATTTACTCGCCCTGGGAAATGGACAAGCTCTCCGGGACCATCAGCACTCATCCAGCCCCACATATTAGCGCATATCCTTCTAGAATCATGATTAGGAATCACGTTTCTAGGTAGACATGTGTAAGTAATACGAGTGATGCATCACGCGTAATATCACCCGAGGGCGTACTGTAACATCACATCACACATTACTCGACAAAAATAAGCATCACACCATCACACTAAAGATTACGCGCGCGGTAGCAGCGCAGTGGCTCGCGACATGACTCGCAGACTCGCTCGAACCGAGCCCTCCCGAACGCATCGCATCAGCAATAATAATAATAATAATAATAATATCCTTGGACATTTCACACAGCGCCATCTAGTCCCAAGCTAAGCAACCTAATGCTTGTGTTATGGTAACAAGATGGCTGATAAACTACTTATATACATTTTTTTTTTGTAAATACATACATATTATAGATAGAAAAACACCCAGACTCGGAACAAATACATGTAGGTCATACAAATATTTGTTCCGTGCGGGAATCGAACCCGCGACACGCAGCGCAGCAGTCAATCGCTTAACCACTGCGCCAACCGTGCCGCCGCCGCAATGTTCGGTTTATATCGGAAGTCCGGAATTAGGCGCGTGCGATTTCGTATTTCGCCCGGTCAGGTGACTTATTATGTTATTTTAAACTCTATTTTTATTATAAAAGGGTTTATATTTCCTTGACACTATGTCCTATTACACTAGAACATTGCATTACATTAACGCGCGATGGTGTGCTATCGCATGGCGCAACATCCTATCATCACGCGTGATGTTTGAAGTGATGGTGTAATGTAATATTACGAAATGTAATAATGACATATCACATCACTTCGTGGTGCACTGTTTTGCACATGTCTATTTCTAGGTTCGTAGCGTGTATTCATCACGCGCCACAAGTGTCGACGACCATGTTGGCTCGACGTAAAACATTTCTCATCTGAGAATATAGCGCTTGTGAAATAGTGTCTACCATATGTTGGAGGTTATCAGATATGGACGTGGTGCCCGCGGCCTATCCTCTAAGACACCCTCTTCTTCATGGCGTCTGATCCACAGCTGGACAGTGTTTCTCTACAAGGAATAGTCTAATAACAAGTGGCACCATTAAAAAAAAAAACTGACTTGTTTCAAAAAACCCGACCGCAACAAACGACGAAATAGTTCTAAACAAATCAGTTTTCAGGTTTCATCCATACTGAACCCTAGTCCCAACTTTCTCGGTCCGTATATATCTACCTCCATGTATAGCTAGAAGGCGTAAAAGTACTGATGGTAAGAAAAGTGCTTGTATGGTTTGCATTTATTTTTATTCAGTCATCAATTCATCATTCAGTTGTAAATCTGCACCATTTTTATAAATAAACGTTATTATTATTATTATATCACAAATCACAGTCTGTATATAAATTAATTTAAACTCTCGTCTGACATGTTGCTGACACACATGTTACTGATACATAAAATGACTTGTTATCAGTTGCACTGGGGCATCATTGTAATGTCAAACAAAGAGATGCTTCTTATCTTATCTTGCTTCTTATCTTATAAATGATGAGAGAAAGACCTCTATGTAATTACCGAAACTCGCTAGGTATATCAAAAGTATCAAAGGATGCCACCGACTTTTGCCCACTGCGGTTATTGAATTTTATGACTCTTTTGTTCGGCTTAGGCTTATTGTAAAATTTCTAGAAATGAATTATTTAATAATTAGTCACTACCTACTTATTTGCACGGAATTTAAAGTAGGTTATTATTAACCAACAACAACAATGGCAAGCATTTTTTTACTTAAAACCAACTATTTTTATTTATTTATTCATATAAAAATTCGCATTGTGTTTGAATTATGCACATTCATTAATTTATAACGGCTAAAAATATAAATTATGAATTTCAAATAGTAAATTTCACTGCAAATAAATATAATCAATAACATTGAAACAAATAGTGCGTGTGTGAGCGAGAAAGTATTCCGAATTCGCCCGTCACAACAAAGCAGTATAATACATACCACTCTCATAAAGGTATAAGTAATTGCTTTACCAAGTGTATAGTGATAAGTATAACCAAGATGTAAAATCTAAATATTTGCACGGCAGAAATGCCGAATATAGTGAAACCTATAGATCTTAAGAACTTATGTTAGCTACCTATATTCTTGCAAATAAATCTGTCATTCATTCAAGTTTAAAAACTCTGAATATTTTTTCTGCTTGTTTCTCGTTTAATTATTATACTAAAACACAAAAAAATGCAAAAAAAAAATTAAAAAAAAAAAACAAAAAAAATATAAGTATTATTATTATTATTTTTTTATTTGTTTATTTTTTTTTTTGTTTGTTATATTTAAGCAAAACTGTACTAATTTTTATGCCTTATAATTTTTGGAATAAATATATTATATTATTATTTATTTATCAAATACTTTTATTGATGTAAAACAAACTAGAAAGTATTCAATTACACACAAGATAACATTTGCATGATAAACTTTGCACTGTGCATCGTTAATAAAGTTTTATTTATAAATTAAGGTATTTTAAAACCACACAATTTACCATGACAATAATTAAAATAATTTACTCAAGTAAACAGCTCAATGGTCAATATTCAAAAGGTCCGGTAAGCGCGCCCATGTCAAATAGTTCGTCCGTAAAATTAAAAAAAGGAGTACACGTGATACGTCACTAAGCTGCGCAGTGCAGGTTGCAACTAATTGCGTTATCGCTTTCCTAATAGGCCAAAACTTTTAGGGGGCGTGGTTTGGCGCCGCCGCAGGATTTAGGCGAAAAAATTTTTAAGTGAGCAGGCGGAAAAGTCCGCGATAGTACATAACAGCATGCATTGTATTGTATGTACACACATGTTTGAGCAAATAAAGTTATCTGAATCTGAATATCTTTGTCGACGCAAAAGCGCTTGATTAACAGCATCGACTTCCTGATCGAAGACTCCAATACCTATCTAGCTATACAGCACTATCAATCTACGTATTGGATGTTTTCTATTTCCGACTGGACTAGATTGGCCGACAATTATCAACCGCCAACTTGTGTTCTGTATGTAATTACAGGAACAATATCCGTTTTAATTCGTGCGCTAAATTGGAGTCTCGGAACGGAGATGACCTGAGGTAACCAGTAATTACTTATGAGATACGTAACTTAGAGGATGGACTATTATAGAAATTGATACCTATACATGCATCATCATCCTATAATGTTCCCACTGCTGGGACACAGGGCTCCTCTCTAGGGAGTGGGCTGTAAACTACCACGCGGGCCCAATGCGGGTTGGCCGATGCCACATGTCTTTTAATTTATGGTTCTAGGACATGCCAGTTTCCTCACGATGTTTTCTTTCACCGTTTTGAGAACAGTGGTGATGAAATAAATTACACAAAGTAGGCGCCAGCCTGGGTTCGAATCCACGACGTACAACACGAAAGTCGGGGCCGTTACTGCTCTCATACCTATTCATGTATATTCAATGCGGTTCAAACCGAAACAGCGAGAACATACTCTCACAAATTCCCCGACTTAATTGATTTTGTCAGCACACGGTGTCAATCAACTTTTTAATTAAAGGTTTTTATTAAATTCGAGTGTAAAATAAAACTCATGTCCAGGGGGTAACGTTTTAAAACGATACAATTTTGTTCTTTGAAAGCTAAATTTCGACGTTGAAGAAATTAACTGCCATTAGTAGCTTGTGCTTGTGTAGCTTTTTCGTTGTTGTTTGTAGCTAAAGAATTCGTTGTTTAGTTTAACGTGCGTAATGAATGTGTCGAAAATTGCCAGCTTTGTATGATTTAATTGCTTGTGGCACATCATACGCTGAATCAACAATATAAAATTGCAGTTTCAAAACAGTGTTCCATTGTGTGACATAAATGTTGCCTCAATTTTATTGTATGTAAGAAACTTGCATCGTCGTATTCAGGGGGCTATTGTGTCGCGTGCGTTATACTTGCACGCATTCCTAATGCCTCCGTGTTTCTATTGACTCTTGGAACCTTCTTGCACCTTCATTTTTTAAATTTTATTTTATTTTTATTCGCGGTCGACGACCCAACTGAGGCTAAACGTAGGATTGACTGAATGGAAATCTGGTTTGGCTTCATCCGACCGCGTGTATTGTATTGTATGCAATGATGAAGGTTATTTAAAATGGAAATAAAATTCGCTGTAGTTTCTTTGTTCATGTGAAAGACCTACATTACTATAGGTGCATTATCTACTATAATATATGACCTATATGAAAAATACTGAGAATTAAGATAGATCGAGCATCATCGATATGAAGCTTCGAGCTTCATATCGATGAAGCTCGAAGCTCTATCTTGATTCTCAGTAATAGATCGCTATCGGTACGGAGTTAACACGTTCTCACCCTGATAAAGTCTTCCCAAGCGAATCGAGATCAACTCATCGATGTTAAAATTAGGTATTTGGTTGTGTAGGTTTTACTCCTACCAGATACCTAGTACAGAAATACGCCACGAGTAGCGCTGCTCTGATGTCAACTTTCTGTCATGGCTGAGACAGACGTCTATCTTCTATAATTATCTTTTCTTCAGTAATTGGAATTAATATTATTATTGTTGTTTTGTGATGTCATCCTATCTATTGTGTTTCTCGTGTCTTACTCCTTCTGTGTCTATATTTATATCGTGTTGTGTACAGACATTATATTTCCACAAATTCTAAGTTGACTTTTGTTTCTTGTTTGTCCACACTTTTCTACCACAACTAAAGTTGTGTCTCCTGTAATACAGCTGCCACATATCTCAGGAGCCAGGGCTTCAAATTAAAATTTAACAACTTTTCTGTGTCAATTAAAAAAAATCTCTGTTAAATTTTAATAATCGAATAATTATAACAATAAACTTAACATAAGACCTAGCGACCTGCGACAGGTTTTCAGATAGTAAGAGGTGCCTTAACAGCTGAAAATGATTGAATAGTTAAAGTTAACTAGTAACATAATATAAAAGTGGCCAGTACACATGATTTGATTAACGCGATAAATTTACCAAAATAAAACAGTGCCTGCTAATGCAGCCACACCAATTTGAAATGCAATTAGTCGTGGTCGCCCCCTAAATTGACGCCCAACGCATATTTTAGTCAAATTAATTGAGTTTGGCCACTATGTAGCCACTTTATAGTGCCCATTATAAAAAAATATTTAAAATCTGATTCTGTATGTTGTAAACAAAACAAGGCATCATCATCTGCGTAGTCTTTTCCCAACTATGTTGAGGTTGACTTCCAGTCTAACCGGCTGCACCTGAATACCAGTATTTTATAAGGAGCGACTGCCTATCTGACCTACACAATCCAGTTATTGGGTAATACGATACCCATTGGTAAGACTGGTGTTCAGACTTTCGGGCTTCTGACGACCCGTAACGACTGTTAAAGATCCATGAATTACAGCCGGGACCAGCGGTTTAACGTGCTTTCCGAGGCACGGAGCGTTCTTGGTATGTAAAGATGGTCACTCATCCACGGACCAACCGCGGCAAGCGTAGCTTATTTCTTACCCACAAGACCCTCTAACAAAACAAAGCATTAAATTGAATGGTGTATAAACAATTATGTACCATACAAAAGGTATCAAAACCGTTTGTGTCATTGTTGCGTATGAAACTGATTCTAAAATACGCATATTTCCACACAAGAGTTAAGTACCTATATGGTATCATAACATGGTTCTATCAAAAAATCATAATATGTTAATGTATGCTACTGGGTTTTTTTCCGTAAAATTGAATATGAATCGATTAGGTAAGTAGAGTTTATTAAGGTGCGTTAGTCAAGCGTGTATTTAATTTGTTACAAAGCGGGGCAGCTCAGCTGGAGAACGTTTTGTCGCACAAGCGTGCTCGGTAATAGGACGAATATTTAGAAATCATGAAACTCGTTATTTTAATTCAATATTTCTACGAAAACGCCAAAAACAATTAACACAGCTCATTATGGAATGTTATTTAAATCCAGTTCTGTAAACCTTTAAATAAATGAAGCAACATGATTATGGCAAATGATTCGAGTGACAAGAACGGAGATTATTTAATGCTTATTTATTAAAACTTTATGCACAAGTAAAAATACTGTACAAAGCTGGACTTAATGCATTTGTACAGATACCTAATGTACTACATTCCTTTTCAAAACATGTCTTGTCTTTCGTATAAGTACATAAGACAAGAAAAGTTTTTACCTACTTCTAGGACAAACAAAAGACTATTGATTTCGAAATTTTTAGTTAAAGACATCTTGCTCTGACGCTATCGTTTCTTTTGTTTACTTGAGGACAGCCTCAGAAAGGCTATGAAGCCTTTAAAACCAAACCATCTATTCTGTGTTAATATAACGTAATTTCAATATTATAAAATCTTTCTTTTAAAAGAATGTCAAAGAAAATGCTTAAAATTGTAAAAAAAAAAACTTTAAATTTATTAAAGTTTTTAATTTAATTTAGTAAAGTGTAGTGTGTGTGTAAGTGTAGTGTTTGTGTGTGTGTAGTGTAGTAGTTTAGTGTTTAATTTTTAATTTAGTAAGTTTTTTTAAAAAACATTAAAATTATTAAAGTTTTTTTTTTGAGAATTGAAAGATTGCCATCATCATTCTCTTGCCGTTATTCCAGTTAATGTGGGGTCGGCAGTATGATCAGCCTATTATGTTCCACTGCTGGGACATAGGCCTTCTCTCAGTGAGAGGGAATGGGCCGTAACCCTCCACGCGGGCCCAGTGCGGGTCGGTAGATGTCACATGTCTTAGAATTTTTAGTTCTAGGACATGCCGTTCACCTCACGATGTTTTCCTACACAGTTTTGAGAGCAGTGGTGATGAAATAATTTACACAAAGTGCCTGTTTGGTTCGAACCCCTACGACCTACAACTCGTAACTCGCGAGCGTTATCACTGCACCACCAGTGCTCTCTACGAGTAATAGCCATCCAATACCTACGTGTAACCTAAGAAATAAAACCAAATCTTGATGTAGGTACAAGCTTCAACAATTCTAGCAAATCCAACAACATGTAACGTAAACTACGTTTGCGTTACATGTTGTAAAGTTGGAGACTCGGTTCTCCGTATTCAGTGACAATCAGATACTATCGTACGTAGACTCCGTCTAGAATTTCCGGTAAAATAAACATGGATATTAGGAGATGTTCAAAAAGCGCTCGTGTGTACAGGATGGTAAGAAGTTTTTCAAAATTCAGTTGTTACGTGATATTTTGCATTCTTTGTGGATCAATGAATCATTTTAAACTCATCTTTGGGCAGTGAGGAAACCGGCATGTCCTAGAACCAAAAATTCAAAGACATGTGACATGTGACCTGTGACATACCAACCCGCACTGGGCCCGCGTGTTGGATTACGGCCCAGTCCCTCTCACCGAGAGGGTGTCCTAGCAGTGGGAAAATTGTAGACTGATTATGTTGGGCAGCGGTAATGTTGAGCAGACATCCTCCAGGGCAAGTTTTTGTACTAAGTGTGTGAAGATAAATCATAGACTAATGAAAGTCTGATAAATAACTTTATAAAGTTTGATTTTACAAACACATTTCTTTTACATACCTACTTAAAAAAGTTTTAGATACATACAGCAATTGAGATATATAGAGAAATGTTTTGCCATGCCAGGTAAAAAAAAAACTAGCAAAATGCGAGTCGGAATGCGCTTGATGATATGTCAATGCATTCCTATTTATATTATGTGTCTGTATGTTTGTTACTCAATCACGTAAAAAGGGCTGATCTGATTCAGATGAAATTTAGCACACAAATAGTTTATAACCTGTATTAATACATAGGATACTTTTTATCGCGATGTCCTCACGAGATCGTGACTTACGTGGGTGAAACGCTGCTAGTTTTGTATAAAATTAAATTATTGATAGAATTTAATTATAAAGAAAAGAAAGAAAAACCGAAGGGAATCGTGTAAAATACCGCCTTCAGCCGCCGACTTAACATGCGATGAAAAAAAATCGATTTTTTTCGTTTGTATCGGTTTCAGACAGAACGTAAGTTTAACAATGTAAAACAACAATCGAGTAGATCATTAGCGCTGGGAAGTACTCTTTTGTTATCTTTGGCTACTTACCCAAAACAAATGCAGGTAATACTGAACGAAATTGATGCTTTACTTGAACTGATGAGGGAATTAAACGGTATTAGGATAATCTTTTCTGTAAAGCGCTGATTTCCTAGGGAAGCGGTGAACGGTCACACAATAACGGCTGTCCCAATAGAGAGCGTTTTTCAAATACTGAATGCTAATTTTTGGCTGTTGCCCTGTCATTTTCACACTGGTGAAAATGATAGGGGCTTGTGGCTAAGTAATAACAGCCGCACGGGTCGATTTAACAGGTTAAGCTACACTTGCTGCGATTGGTCCGTGGATGGGTGAGCATCTTTACATACCAAGACTAAGATAAGTTTTTTGCTCTAGTCATCAAGGTAGTGTCTTGTTAATTAAACTAAATCTTACGGTGCAAATAGATAAAATGCGACTAAATAGGTACCTAAGTACATAATATAAGCCTATGCGATTTATTACCATTTTAACTTTGCTGTCTACTCGGATAATAAGCTAAATATTTGTGAAATGGATAATAACCTGCCAACAAAGTGTCCACAATGTTATTTATAGTAAAAATGAAAAACAAGCGAAATCACAGCATGAATACTTATGCAATGGGCCATTATGTAAATGCGCGTATAAAACGTAAATTGTATCCATATCTTCACGCTACTACAGTATGAGATGAGCACGTATACTTTGTAATTATATTACACATGTTACATGAAAACGAAGGAATCACTTAGAGAGTTTTGGCAATGAAATACTAAAGTGGTCGTTAAAAGATTCCTTTTCTATTGCAATGTAGCTATGCTATCATATTATTGGAAAATGGTTCTTAAATTAGTTACGATCTAGCCCTGCTTTTCACGGTTCTTACGAATTGACTAAAAAGTAAGATTTCTTTATAATTTTACGAATGTTTAATATTATTGTATTCTAGGTACTGTCGGTTTTTATGCTGCCAAAGGCATGTCAGATATTTTTAATCACAACGAGGTATCCTACCTAAGGTATGCCAGATATTTTTGATCACAGATATCACATTCTTCTGAATTTAACTGAATAGCCAGATATTTATAACGCAAGACATGTCCGAAATTATTGCGTTCTAAGAGGTGACACGTCTTTTTGATTTGGCGTCGCTTGTCTCGTCAGTTATTTTTGGTGTTCCTTCGATGCCACATATTTGTGCTGCCACGTGTTATGCCTTCCACAAACGATCACATATATTTACCGTCATCTTAACGACAGATATTGATAGATGAATCAGGAAATTAGATATAATTGCCGAACTGCCATAGTGATATATTTATACTCAGGCACGAGCATAAATATGTATATCACTATGGACAGCTCGGCAAATACATACATATAAACCTTCCAGAAATAATTTTCCAAATTATGGTGAAACCACATCAAAATCCGTTGCGCAGTTTAGAAGAACAACGCGGTCACACAGACAGACACGAAAAGTGACTTTGTTTTATAATATACCTAACTAGCGCGCGGTTTCACCCGCATAAATTTCGATCTCGTGGGAATATCGAGATAATAAGTATCCTATATGTTAATCCTGGTTATAAACCATCTGTGTGCTAAATTTCATCCAGTTTCATTCAGTAGTTTTTGCGTGAAAGAGTAACAAACATCCGTCCATCCATCCATCCATACAAACTTTCACGTTTATAATATTCAGGACATCATTCAAGTGTCGAACATTTTATACCCAGATAACAAAGTAAACCAGAAAAAAAAATTCTTATGGGAAATAACATCTTGAGCATTTTTTACTATTACAGCGAAAGTATAAAATAAACTTTAATTTATGGATACGAAATGAATGATGTTCTTTACAACAAAAAAAAAAAAAAAAACATCTTGAATTATCAATACCGTTTGGAAACCAAAATGTCGGTACGTAACGTTCGGCACACATTGTTCAGCCATGAAATATTCTGGGTATAATTCATGCCGCCGATACGAGAGAAAACGGCCTACAGTCGACCACGTAACTATTTTACCACTTTTAACAAAAAACTCCACTAAATTGTAACATAACTAAGGTAAAAACTTGTGCCTCGTGGCTAAATAATAACAGCCGCATGGGTTAATCGAAGGTTAAGCTACGCTTGCCGCGGTCGCTTCGTGGATGTGTGACCATCCATTACATATCAAGACTCCTCCGTGCCGTGCCGTGCCGTGCCGTGTCCGTTAAGCCGTTGGTCCCGGCTGTCATTAGTAGATCTTTGACAGTCGTTATGGGTAGTCAGAAGCCCAAAGGTCTAATGACCAGTCTTTCCAAGGGGTATGGTGTTACCCAATAACTGGGTTTTGGAAGTCAGATAGGCAGTCGCTCTATGTAAAACATTGGTAAGCAGCTGCATCCGGTTAAACTGGAAGCCGACCCCAACATAGTTACTATTTAACTATCTCAAAAGTCTAAAAGCAAAAATAGATCTAGACGTTTTATGACGTGAAAGTAATATTCAATCTTAGGGTGCCAAAGCAATTACGTGGTCGACTATATAAACATTCACAAGTCTGCCACAACAACAAAGGATGACATATATTAATGAAAACATCCCTTCGAGACGATATCCAGAGCAACTGACAGGTCATCTGTTGATGGCCGGGACCGAATGACCGATTGTACCACTCGGATTAATGGCACGCCGTTACTTAAGCTAAGACGTACCTACCTCAAACGAAATATCTAATTGGTATCACTTTAGCCAGCTTTCTAAATAACTAAAATACAGCCTGAATGAATAATGTTGTATTATTCATTCAGGCTGTATTTTTGTTATTTGTTTTGTTTTGTAGCGGTCTGGATTTGTGCCTCTGTCTACTTATTCCTTCCTCGAAAACAGGTCTGTTGTTGTAACAGACCTGTTTTCGAGGAAGGAATAAGTAGACACCACTGTGATGAAAATGAAAAATTATAGCACAATGCATCGTGTTATAAAACGAGCGATAACTTAATTAAAGAGCATTGAACCTTTGCTCACCCAATATTTTCGCAGCAGAAACATAACATAACATGACGCCTGTTTTCCTCGAAGGGAGAGAGAGAGAAGAAGGTGAGAGGTGCACTTATAGCACACCCATATTTCGTCAGTTATGTTCAACACCCATGTAATATCCGGTCAAGCTGGAAGCCCCAAAGTTCCTAACCTAACCATCCGGGGCGAACCTATTACCATAGACCGAACACGAATCCAGACTCCTAGCTCCTACTGAAAAATTCCTGACAGAAAAATCCAAATCACTGTGCCCGACCTAAGAATCGAAACCCAGGACCTCGTGCTCAGCTGTAGCGCTTGCGTATCCTGAATAAATATTATAAAATAATATCGGCTTTCCTTAAACCGTACCACTTTCGTATTTAGATTTATGCGTGGGTCATTATTTCCAAAAGTCAAAATAATACAAAAGGGATGTTAGCAAGACAGGGATGTTTTTATGACATTAGAAAATGTATGTTTTTTCCGAGATATTATTATCGTGGCTCAATAAAATGTTTTGGGAGGGAAACCTTAAAAACGGTTAGCTAAAAGGAGATGTTTTAAAATGTATGGAGCCCCGGCCAGGTCTTTGTACACCATATTAAAAAATGGGGAAACATAATTAAAAAAGTTTTCAATCATCCAATTACTAGAAATTGGCTTTGTTTTGTAGTAAAGCACAAGAATGTACACTTGAAATTGCAACACACAACAAAAACTCGTCATGGCGGTAAGCTGTCATGTTGATTGATTATTGACGTTTGATATGTTTATTTCTGTCATATTATATTGTCAAAGAGAATCACTACGTTTTACCGTACTTTTAGTCTGACAAGATGTGACGGTAGACTGTTCATGATTTATGATCAATGGTCGATCTATGGTATACTGTCCTTGTTTTTTAACCACAGAGTACCTAAATTGGCGAGACGCCATATTGTAAAGTCGATAAAAATAATTGATAAATATCAAATGATTACAAGAAAAATATGCACTTAAGCAATTTATCTGTATTTTTCCCGAATTCCAGGAATTTTTCTCGATTTTCTGAGGTACTGTACATATACTGGGCCTGTTTTGAAACATCTCCATTCAATCATTATCAGTTCAGCCAAAAGACGTCCACTGCTGGACATAGTTATGGGGAAGCACTACCACTTCGACCGGTTTTGAGTTTACCGCATAAAACGGATTCCTGCAGTCATCGGTCCACCTGGTGGGAGGCCTTCTAACGCTAAGTCTTCAGGTGAATTTTAGCCTTCTAATAAACTTCAATATGATATTAATAAAAAGAAAATGGATTTCATTATTATCTACCCACTCCTGAATGAACTTCGAAATTGAGTAAGTATAATAAAATTATAATTCCATTATAGAAAATATGCCACAACACACATTATGAAGGCCGAGACTATACTTAAGATAAATATCTGCCAGTCTAGCCGCAAATATTGAATGCCATGCCCACGCTAAACCTAGATAAATAAATCTATTTTACGTTCCCACACGTTTAAGCTAAAGGACTCAAAGATGAAAAGGCACTAACAATGTACCTAATGATACATTGTGATATTATTTATTACCTGCATTTATACAAAAAGATAATCAAGTAGATATTATGTTTTTTTGTAGCCGTAGAATCGATGACGTAGATCGATGATGGCAGTGCTACGTTTCTCATTCACACCTCTATACCTAACTCGACTACCAATGAGAATTTCAATAGCTCTGTCGAACGGATTCGAAATAAAAATAAAAACCGTTTTTATCTTGTGTAGCAATTGGCGTAGCTCGGCGTAGGCCTGCGTAGCTCTCTCGTAGCAAACGAATTATTTCGATGCATCGTTCGTTTTCTTTGTATTTCATAATCGCTTAAAAAACTGTACTTGTTGTCTTAAAAGATTTATTATTAGCAGCTTTAAATTATATTCATAGGAATTGTGAGCATTCAGGAAAATGTCACTATTGCGACTAAGGACCGAGAGAGGGCATTAAAAAAGCAGTAGATCTTGTGGTTTTGTTTACGTCTGGACAAAGGAAAAAATAAAAGTACCTATAATTGCTTACCTTTAATACTGAAAATGCCCAAGAAAAGAAGAATTGATACAGAGAGAGAGAGTTTGCACGTTTTTACAAGCTTTTATTTAATTTTCACAACAGCTTGTTAATTTCTATAATTAGACCGAATAACACAGAATTAGTATATTTTTAATTGCAAGGCGATCATTCAACAGTTCATTCAGTCTCTATGATTCATAATCAGCCTATAATGTTCCCACTGCTTGGTCACAGTTCTCCTCATGGTGAGAGGGAGTGGCCCGTAATCCACCACGTGGCCCCAGTGCGGGTTGGTATACTCGTATGTCACATTTGTTCAACTTTTTGGTTCTAGGACAGGTCGGTTTCCTCAAGATGTTTTCCTTACCGTTTTGTGAGCAGTGGTGATGAAATAATTTACACAAAGTAAAGCGCCTGTCTGGGTTCGAATCTAAGACCTACAACTCGTAAGTCGTGGCCGTTACCACTGGGCCACAACTGCAGTATTCTAGTCTCTATTCTCTTGTCTAGTATCCATGATTATTTTGGAAAAACTCTACGCTACCACTCTCTATTCACACAATTCTTTTTTCGTAATCATAATTACCTAAATGTCCCTACCCTTGTCAAATTTGTCGTGTTGTAAAACAAAGTAAAATATTCATTATTTCATTAAAGAATATCAAAGGTTGTGTGGAACCGGGTTTACAGAGACAACGCTCTCATTTTGGAGCGTGTGGTTGAGTGGTTTTGTATTAATGATAACATATTAGAACACACACACGCATAACATGACTGGCAAAATGTGGGTGCCTAACCCTTTGATGATCGCAGGCGTGATGTTATGCTAAGCTTTGTATTAGAGCACGCTTTTTTATTACAACAGATGACTATGTAATTTTTAATGGGGTTACTTCAAAGATGACTGCTAATAGTGATTTATTGAAGAAGAAGATATGTTGGGTCGACATCAAAGAAATTGGGACAAAGACCGGAAGTTGATGAAGACTATGGATTTTTTACTTTAATGACAGAATTTACCTTCGACTAATCGCCGAACAAACAACATTATTGATAATAATGTAGATATCCTTTTTTGTTATATGGCTTAAATAAAGAACATTTTTTACGAAATTGTTAAACTATTTTGATATGTGGGTAGTTCGATTTATATAAAAAAACTCTATGAAATAAACTGATTTAAATCGTAAAGATATGTATTAAGTTGAGTTTAATGATTATCGTAAGTAAGTAGGTAACTTTATGGCAGTATCGGCTAACGATAAAGTAGGTCGGTAGATCATACAGGGGGGTTGCGGACTTAGGGGTTTATCCGGGACATTTCAGTAAGTATATAACTTTCTGAAAGAGTGGAGTGTTAAATCTTTGTATAGTTATAATGACTCTTAAACTGACGTATTTGATATGAATTTCAACTTGATACCTCCATGCGTTCCTGAGAAAAATGGTTTTTACAGACTGACAGACGGTCGGATGGACAACGAAGTGATCCTACAAGGGCTCCGTTTTCGTTTTGAGGTACGAAACCAGAAAAACGGCTGCTTTTAAAAGTATTAACAAAGGTTTCTCTTCATAAGGGACATACGCAGCGCACATAAAATAAACGAAACGACGACTATTGACGTCCATGAAAAAAATATTAAAAATAGGTACATGTTGCTTTATCCAAACAAAGCACACATAACTCTTTTAGCCGTCTTGCATCCCGTATTGCATTTTTTGTCGTTTTGAGAATCATATACTGTTAAAAGGCTAAAAGTGTACAGACTACCCATCCTAAAGACTTTCAGTCAAAGTGTACTATCCCATCCTATATAGACTATCAGTCAAAGGCCGTTCCGTTTCACGTACAATGTTAAAACAACAGAATAAAAACGAAGTTTGTTAGTCTTGCGTACGGCAATATTCCCTTTCTATTATTATATTAGGTATGTACCCTAATTGCGTAAGACACTACCAATCAAAATATGGATAATTTTAAAGGGCATTGCTAATTCATTGATTCATAATGTTCGAAAAACGTATCATATTAACAACGTAAATAACGCAATGAATATTGCCATTACTACGGTTAGTGTGTTACGTACCCTGCTGTGGGCAGCGTTTTGGGTTATATTATTACCAAAACAAGATTTTGAGAAACTGGTTGTTATATTTGCAAAAAAAAAATTTTTCTTTCAATTTAAAATAAAATGTACCTATATTCAAAAAATTTGCAAAATTACGTATTTTATAGGAATATGTGCACCCAAGTGACTAAGCTAAGTAAAACACAGATGTAAAGCAGCGCGGTAGATATCGATTCCATTTTCTGACCCGTTTAATAATGAGACTGGGTTGGGTCGGAAAAACTGGAATGTTTTGTCAGTTCTTGAACAGTTAAGTGTTTACGATTTTTGGGACTCACAAGGGACGGTTTGAAAATGGTTGTACCCAACTAAAGAGAGTCTTTTAAAGTCAGTTTATTATAAAATAATTTGACACCATGTAAGGTCGGGAGAATGCTACCCTCCGAATGAGAATTACAAGTTTGCACCGGAAGCTGGAGTGCCGTCTGTTGCATGAGAAGTAACCGTTATTGAAACAATCTATTATCCAAACTCCTAGTATCAATAAAATAAGAAAGGAAATCGCCCGAAATGCAATATTTATTGTATTAGTCTTGAGCCTTGAACCTTTTTGGCGTCACACAGGTTTCGTTTATAAAGTGTTAGCTTTAAATACTCCTTTTTATTGTTTATATTTCTTGTACGAGTCCCGAGCAAAATATTTTTCATTTAAAACGGAACAGCAAAAGTTTCTCCAGAAAACTCTTCAAAAAGTTCTTCAAAGTTTAATTGATTTGGTTCATATTCAGTGCCGCGACCCTGAGCTTACATACATTCGTGTGAATGGTACCCAGATCAATAAAATGATTAAATAATTCCACACAAATGTCACTGTACGCTGTGGGGCGGCATGATTAGGACAGAGGGGAACAGGCTGAACGGGAAACAACAATTTAATTGTTTTAATAATTAGACAACTTTTATAATTTGGTAGAGTACGTGGACTGAATTTTAAAATGACTGTTTTACATTTCCGTTGATTTATTCGATTAGTTAACCACGTAAAGTTACTATTCCTTTTTCATATTACCTATTAAAAATTCAATATATTTAACTGTACAGTTGAAATACCAGTAGGTACGTGTTGAAACTAGAATCTTTTTAAAACAAAATTCCCTTGTTTTCACCAAGTTTTTACGTAATTACCAAAGTGCGTGTTATACTCATGACCACACAAAACTGAGGCTATTTCCAACCAAATGGTTTCATTGTGTTTCCATTTAACACCTGATTCTAAATTATTAGTACCGGTTTCCCAAATAAGTCACCAATGGTTTTTAGTTAATATCGCCTCGTAAAATGATCGTTTTATATCTAAGTAGTCTAGTGTTGTGGCTACAACATAATCACATAATCAGCCTTTTAATTTTCCCACAGCTGGGACACAGGCCTCCTTTCTTCGAGAGGGAGTGGGCTGAAATCCACCACGCGGGCCCAGTGCGGGTTCATAGATGTCACATGACTTCGAATTTTTGGCTGTAGGACATGCCGGTTTCCTCACGATGTTTTCTTTCACCGTTTTGAGTACGAGCTTGTGGCTACAAGTCATTGGCAAATTAAATAGTTTTTTTTAGATACAATAATTAGCCTTGTAAGGCTATATTTATTGTTCCATCAGACCGGTACTTGAATAGCTTTTCAATTTCCCTACATGACGCCAGAATTAGTACGTATGTAACTGCAACCTAAAGCCCCCATAAACATGATGCACAGTTGCTACTGGCATGCTGTGAAATAGAAGCCACAAATGAACTGCATCGCAACTGTATTTAGACAGTGCAACTTATACTGTTGCTTCAACATAAGCCAAATGCACCGCACCCTGTTAATCCGGATTAGGAGCAGTGGAGGCCCAGTGGTAATAACCCTGACTTTCGAGTTGCAGGTCGTAGGTTCGATCCTAGCCAGGCGCTTTACTTTGTGACTTTGTGTAAATTATTTCATCACCACTGCTCTCAGAACGGTAAAGGAAAACATCGTGAAGAAACCAGAATGTCCTAGAGAGAAAAAATCGAAGACATGTGACCTCCACCAACCCGCTCCGGGACCGCGTGGTGGATTATGGCCCACTCCCTCTCACAGAGAGGAGGCCTGTGTCTCAGAATTAAGGCTTATTATTTAAACAATTTTTAATATTCATGTATGGAAAGACCCGACTTTCATGTTGTACGTCGTGGATTCGAACCCAGGCAGGCGCTCTAGGTGAGGAAACAGGCCTGTCCTAGATCCAATTCTAACACATGTGACAACTAACAATCAGCACTGGGCCCGCGTGATGGATTACGGGTCACTCCCTCTCAACAAGAGGAGGCCTGTGTGTCTAAAACAGTGGAAATATTTTGAGCTGAATATGCTAAATTCGGCTTAAAAGCATGAATGTGCTACCTGACAGGGATTCTGTATTTCTCGAAGCTGATAATAATAGCCTAGTCACGCTAGCCTGCGTATTGTCTGAATAACGGCTTTTACACTGACAGGCATATTTCTCGGATCACAGAATGCACTTAGAGTAAACGTCAAAGGAGCCTATTATGGGGAACCCGAGAATGCACAGAATACTAATTTTAATGGAAATGTGTTGTCGGGATGGTTTTAATTGTGAAATGAAATCTTCAGTGCTGGATTTAGATCGTTTGATATTTTAACCTCAGCCCGCCGAGTTAAATAACGTCAATCGAATATCAGTCTGTTTTATTAGGTTTATGGTCCGTCAATATTAATAATACATCCGATATTAAAATTCATATTACCGTTTTAAAAAAATCATAATCGGATAAATAATAATCGGATTCATAAAGCGAAGTTCAGATAAGCAACTTATTTGCTGATACAAAATTAGACTATGGAAATATGTTTCATTTCTACTTTTTTTTATCTTCCTAGCCTTTTTCCTAACTATTTGCGGGTCGGCTTCTAGCCTAACCAGTATTTTACATAAAGCGACTGCCTATTTGAGCTCCACAACCCAGTTACTGGGTAATACGATACCCCTTGGTAAGACTGGTTGTAAGATTTTCGGACTTCTGACGACCCGTAACGGCTGTCAAAGATCCAAAAATTATAGCCTGGACCAACGGCTTAACGTGCTATCTGAGGCATTTAATTTCTACTAATTGTTTAAAAAGTTAAGGAAAATGGAACAATGTTCCTTTTGTGCTTTTTATCACAAATAGGTATTAAGCAGCGGACCGTTGAGTTTTATCTAAATTACAGAAATAATAATTAATTCACCCTCTTCACTTCACAGTCTTCTAATTCCAGACAAGTGCCAGGAAATAGATAAACGATCGGTTAATTTAATTAAGTAAAAAAAAAAGTGATAAAAAGTAGATCATCATCATAATTTGAGCCGTAAATCATCCAATGCTGGATATAGGCCTCCATCAACCACCGTTACTTTCACCGGTAAAATAGATACCGTGAGAAAAATAACCTTTCCTTAAAAATGGTAGACATGAGCCATCTTTTGCAAGCTCAACCGCTTGCTCTTGCATTAGTTTCATATGTAATAGCGATTGACATCTCACACCATTTTCTCAAACAAAAATATTAAATTTACCAGCACACCGACCGATAAGACGTTTTCACGTAATACCGTGTCAGTAATTTGCGAAATAGGTAGGTATATGTAGGTATTAACATTCATTGTCAGTCAGACTCGCGAGGAATATCAAAAGCGTCAATATCATGCCATATTGCTGTCAAAGACTGAGCATAATCAATTCAGTTTTCCATTTACATTGTAATAACGTATGGATGAGCATTCTCCAAATGAAATATGTATTATAAATAACAGAATAAGAATGAGACTCATTACTTCCATGACCATATGCTTTGGAAGCTTTTCCTCTCAAATCGGCGCTAGGTCAAACTAGCATAAGCATAACGTTCCCACTGCTGGGACCCAGGTCTCCTCTCTATGAGAGGGAATTGGCCGTAATCCAACACGCGAGCCCAGTGTAGGTTGGTAGATGTCACAAGTCTTCGAGTTTTTGGTTTTAGGATTTGCCGGTTTACTCACGATTCACCATTTGTGAGACCAGTGGCAATTAAATAAATTACACAAAGTAAAGCGCCTGGCTTGGTTCGAACCCACGGCCTACAACTCGTAAGTCGGGGCCGTTACCATTTGGCCAACACTGCTGATCAACATCTGCCTGGCTTGCAGTCTAACCGAATGCGGCAGTAAGTATTTTACATTGAATGACTGCCTATCCGATCTCAATCCAGTTACTGGGTAACATGATATGAATTCCCCTTGGTAAGACTGGGTAAATCTGAGTTTGTAAACACCCTATTCCGGTGACATCCTACAAAATATGTAGCTTCAATGGCCTCTTGACTGATCGACAACACACAGACAAAACGAATGAAGATATACACACATTTTCAAAATATAGATATTGGCTTAAATGACTGAAGATAGACATAGATCTATGTCTATCTTCAGTCATTTAAGCCAGATTTACACGGTGCGGTTCGATTGCCAGTGTCTTGCAATTAGTTGAAGGAACAATAAAAGTTGCACCGTCTAAACACGTTTAAACGATACACGTCATTTGTTGCTCCAATTTTATTGTATGCCACAGGCAAGAAAATTACATAGTGCAAACAGGGCTTAAGGCTGTGTTCTGTTAGATAATCAGCATCTGCCTAGCCTTTTCCCAACTATGTTGGGGTCAGCTTCCAGTCTATTACCTGGAATACAAGTATTTTATATGGAGCGTCTGCCTATCTGATCTCCACAACCCAGTTACTGGGTAATACGATACCCTTGGTAAGACTTGCTGTTAGATAATTTGTCGCGATATTATTATATACAGGAATTAGACGGGCCAGTAATGGCAGGTACCAAAGCTATTGTAGTTACAAGAAAACGTTCTTAGGACACTATCCTGAACTTCCGTATTTACAGACAGGGGTAAATAAATACCTTAAAAAATATCTACCGTTTCCCTAACACCCACGTACTACTCAAACCCCAGAATTTAACTACAGTACCTACGAATAAAGGTTTCATTGATGAAATTGTATGAACCAAGTATCTATCTATTGTTACGCGGTCTCTTTCGGTTTTTTCTTATTCTTTCGAGAGACGTTTACCGATTCCCGTACAAAAATAATATGAATAGGAACTGTGACGGTAAAAGATTGGATATATATTTTTTTCTTTTAGAATTTTAGGCAAATGAACAATAACGTTTTTGTAAAAAGGCGCAGCTTTAGAAAATTAACATTTTTTTTTACCCAACTTTGCATAATTTTTATCGCTAATATCGTGTTGATTAATAATTAGTAGGAACTCATAGAAACAGGCATATTGACCCCATCGTAATTCAATAATTACATATTATTGAATTATGATGTTATTAATTATTTTATCTGCCCAGGTTATTATGTGCCTGTTCCAAAATAATCTGGGCAAAATAAAATAGCCTGGGCTAATGACATTTTCGTTTTTCCTAATTAAGGAAGGTTATTGTGTTATTAATTTGTGTTTAGAAAGCCTTCCCATGAATACCTTTTCCAAATGATTTTGTAGCATAATCAACCTATAGCGTTCCCACTGCTGGGAAACAGTAATGATTGCCCACGAAATCGGAATTACAAGAAAATTTTATCATTTTACGTAACTAATAATATATAATCGATTTTTGTTCTAGTAAAGGCCAACCAAAAAGACACCCCGCAAAAGATAAAGTATCTACCAATCCGAAATTATTTGATGTATAAGGTACATAAAACCCCGTAATTAAAAGAAACATTCAAACCAAAGATCCTAAAGCTTTCTCAAATGGTGTTACCGCATACAACGAGCTTAAACAAAGCCCTAAGTCAACAGAAGTAAAAGAGAACTCGACAACAGCGCGACCCAGAACCAAGCCCTGTACAAAATAAATTAGTGGACTGAATTTCAGAGACCGATTAAAACAATCACATTATATTTCAACCCCCATTATTGATTCCATGAAGATTTATACCGATAACCAAATCCATTTCGGAAGTATTATTAAAGTGCCGCAGTTTATTACTAAGTATGTAATACGTTAACAGACACTAACGTTGTAGTGCGACGTGGAGGCTTTGTTTTTCTTATAAATAAATTACAACGCCAAACGGAATACGCTCTTCAACCCGTAACCGCCCCAGCAGCGCCTAAAAAAATAATTTGATACCAAAAAATCCTATGAAAATACTTAAGAAAATAATATGGAGAACGTTGCGGCGACAGGTAGGCTGAAAATGATACTTACTTATAAAACCTCCGGTAAGGCGCGAAACGCGCGAGAGCGGTGAACGCGTACACTAGCAGGCGACGCAAACTTGTAAGCAATGCGAACTAGCGAGCGACCAAACGAGCGAGCGACGCGGGAGCGGAATGAACTTAGTTGAGCAAAGGTAAGAGAAGAGCGTGTCGACCGCACTGAGAGCACTGGAAGGGACCGTGAGCCTCGACCGACCGAGTCACACTGAATTGCTGCTTATCGACCTCCCCTCGCGCACTCTCCGATCCCGCCCGCCTTACCGCCACTGTGCCCGCCCGCCTACCGCGTTGCCGAAATGTTAGGAGGCTTTGCCTATTCAACTCTTATTATTCTTTGCTATGCAGCGATCGATGTTCACTTAACGAATTCACTTCTCAAAAAAAAATCGATCCCAGAAAACAAAAAAAAAAATCTTCGTTTTACTTACTTAACTAAAATCTAGCGGGTAAAAGAAATCAGGAAATTGCTAAGACAGAATTTAGGAGCGAGAAACAAGTAGGAGTAAATTGGCCGAATCTCACAATATAATGCTTGAACCGCGTCGTTCCCTGTTATTACACACCCTGCATGAAGTCCCTTTTGTTTAACGAAACAGCGCTGTATCTTGTCTGGGGCTAAATATACTATTATATTAATTTCTTGGAATTAAGTTAAGTGTTGTGCATACAAAAGGCACCTGGTAAATAAATATAGAACAGATACTAATCTTGGCTGAAACTTTAATGAAACAGAAAATTCTAAACTTTCTAAAAAGATTTCCAGTAATTTATTCTGTTATGCGTGAGTGAGGAATTATGCAAACTTCCTTACAACATCAGGTTCTGCGAAGAATATAATGCAAAAATTAAATAAACCAAAGATTTATTTATCGAGAAAATTCAAGAAAAATAATTAAAAAAAAAATAATAAAAAAAATTAAAAACACGACTGCCCTGCCAAAAAACGAACTGTTCTTACAATTTTATTTATCTGTTTAGTCAGGGAATACAACTTGTTTTTTAATTTTAAAAACAAGTTGTATTCCCTGACTAAACAGATAAATAAAATTGTCATTGCAGTCGGGGGACCTCTGAGATTAAAAAGTGTTCCACAGATTGTTGTTTTTACTTTTTAGTTCGTTTTTTGGCAGGGCAGTCGTGTTTTTTTTATTTTTATTTTATACATTTTAGTGACAAGAATCTACGCCTCATACGTCCTAAGAAAACTAGCTAATATAATAACGGAATTGGGCAACTACCAAGCGGCCTTTTTAAACAATAGATCAAAAGACTACCACATCTTTACACTCAAAAGGGTCTTAGACGAGGAATGGCGTGCAGGTAAAAGAATTTATGTACTTGCCCTCGACATAGAAAAGGCCTTTGACAACGTAGACATCAATGCACTAAGAGATATTCTACTGCAACGTACCAACAAATCGCTAACTAACAGGATAATCAAGGTATGCTTGAATTAACGAACATGCATCAAATGGTGTGGCCAGCAAAGCAGTTGGATTATTAAAGGAAAGGGAGTCAAACAAGGTTGCCCTCTGTCCCCTCGCCTGTTTACACTGGTCTTCGACGAAGTCCTTAGAACCCTCGAGGAGGAAACCCAATTAATAAAACTTGACCAGGATCGTGAAATCTCACTCCCCCTGGTACTATCATTTGCGGACAACCTTATCTTCATTACAGATGACCTGGAAGGGTTAGAAGGTATCTTATACCATATTAAACCGCTACTAGATAGTGTAGGCCTCCAAGTAAACGAAACAAAAACAAACATACTATTTAGGGACCCCATAGCGACACAGAAAGCGACTTACGTGACCCTTAATGGAATAAGCATACCGACATGTGATAAGATTATACCTAGGTACACTTATAACATCTATATTAAGCAGAAATTGCACCATTAAAAAACGTTGCAAACAGGCCATAAAAACGCCAAATCGTTACTACCATTCATAAAACACGCAAATATGGACTGGAAATTAGCCAAACTTATGTATCGAATGGTGATCGTTCCGTGCATGATCCATGGTTTGAAAGTATTGGCAATTACTAAAGCTCAAGACTCAGAAAATATGAGCGAGTTATCATGAGAGATTTGATAAACCACTCCAGGAATAAACCGAGACAAAAGAAAATGCATGAAATCTTAGACGGAAACACATTAACTAAACGCATCAAGAATCACATGATGTGCTACCTCGCACATGTTTACAGGCGCCGCGTACCACATCTGCTGCATGCAGCAATGGAGTACAAGGCCAAAACCAAGAAAGTCGGTTGACCTATCTACACGTGGAACGACCACCTAAAACAAGTCATGAAGTATTTCGACAAGGGAATCGATTTCTGGATGGATACGGCTGAAGACAAAAACAAGATCAAGTTTGTTGCTAGTGAAATATACAAAAACTGGAAACTGATAGTAGCGAGAACTCCGACGACGACATCGATAACAGAAATATCTAACACAACATAACACAGCAGAGCAAGGACATACAAAAGAACCGGGAAAGCAGTGGAACCTCGCCAAAAGATTCACGGGTGAAGCTCGAACTGAAGCACCTGGCCGCGTAGTCTTTAAAAGATGCCCATTCATAGACAAATATCACCCATCTCTCCACTAATCCAAGGCTTACTCTAGGATGCATATCCGGTAGGCTCTTAAAACCTACCCTTTCCTACGGACACGTCTTACTTACAAAAACCGCGCCCCCCGGTCTACTTCTTGATATGCAATGGTCGCTGTAGCACCATGAACATGAGGCTACAGGAGCTAGTGCGAATCTTGGAGTTCGTTCGATTAATCTAGTCTGGTCAAACCACGCTGGGATCGGTCCAATTCATTCATTCGTTCATTCATTCTTCTATACATTTTAGTGACAAGCTTTTTAATCTAAATAAAGTTGTATCATAATTTAAAACTTAAAATAAATATAGTATGGACTATGAAAGTTTAGGTACATTTTTTTCCACTAATTTGCAATAAATGGTGTTGCGTTAATCTTAACCAATATGTTTGGTTCTAAAACTCAATCATCTACGAAACCATTCACACATTTAGACATTCTCAGTCTTACTACGGGTAAAGTCTCATTAAATCGTTTACACAGCCAAAGATGAAATGTTTGTTTTGCACGTACACCGTACCTAAGTAAAACTGGCGCATTTCTCATATTTTTTTATTTTATTGATTTGACGCAAATGAGTCAATATTGTTGGTATGGTAACGTTAAACCATGCCGCTAATTCCTGGGTAGTTTGGCTCGGATCGGCTTCCACCATCTCTTTTAATTCATTGTTATTCACCTGTGTGGGCGGTATTCCACGTGGTTCGTTCTTCAAATCAAAGTTTCCATCACGAAAAAGTTTAAACCAAAATCTCACGGTGCGTTCATTAGCAGTCCCCTCTCCAAACGCAACATTGATATTGCGAGCTGTTTCTGTCGCGTTAGTTCCGCGTCGGAACTCGTATTCAAAAATAACTCGAATTTTCGAAGTACCTTATCCATCCTTTTTGCCTAAGCTGAATAAAAAAAAAAACAACTGAAAGTCGATAATCGAATGTTGCACATTTTTTAAAAGAAGAACTTCTTAGGTACCATGTGAAAAAAGTTTCACTCAAAAATCTCAAACCACGAAGGTTCTATGTCAATTCGAAGTACCTATTACAATAAAACGGCAATTTCATACTTTAATCCCTATTATATTAACTCCCTAGTATTGTACACGCTAAAGGGCTTCTTCTCATACAAAGAAGGCACGGGAATTGATCATCAAGCACGCTTGCTCAAGACAGGCTCGCGATTTCAGACTTATTGTCTAATAAGCCTAGCGGCGTCATTCTGTAAAATCTCTCTGTGAAAACTTTGGTGAAGTGAGCTGTCAATAGCGTTAATCCCTAATATAAAGGTGGCATGACAACTCAATTTAAGCTCACTTCACCCAAGTTTTCACGGTGAGATTTTTACAGAATAGACGGCAGGTTTCCTTACGATGTTTTCACCTTCACTTATTATAAATCGCTTCGTGTCTTAGTCCCTTTGTTTTTACCCAAATAAGACAAATCCAAAGGAGGATTATGATGTTTTAGCTGAAGGTCGAACGAAAAACCACAGGAGCGTTATCACAGGAGCGATAGTGAAGCACCTTGCACAAAAGATCCTAGAAACCAGTTCTAAATCACCTTATTTATATCCTCGGGAGAACCATTCTATAACCAAGTGTTCAGATGATGTTTTGTCGTCGTCAGTTTGTAATGTCAAAATAACAGCTAGCTGCATATGAACTACTTATTACAAAAAAAAAGCAACTTTAATCAAAGATTCTGTCTGTTTGTTTTGGCTAATCTTCAAAACGGCTGTAACAATTGGGATGATGGGATTGCTGATGTGATAAGGAACAACTTAGACCTTTTATTTATAAAAAAAAATAAGGATCCTGCGCAAAAAAAACAATGAAATCCAATTTGTTTTCCGACATGCACACGAATGTAGTCAAACAGCTAGTTATTAATAGAATAGATGAAGAAAAATGCTTAGCACTAATCATAGATAGTGAATTGAAATGGCTTCCACGCATTAAAAAATAAAGTTAAAATTACAATCACTTGCGGTACTCCTGAATTCATTAATTATCTATTTTTCAGTCGTAAAACAACACATTGACTACCTAGTAGAAATACCGGCGCAAAAAAAAAACATACAAATCAACTGAAATATGCACAAAATAAATGACTAATAACGTTATTTATTTAAGAATATCTCGCTAACCTTTTTACAAAGAAACAAAATTCATTAACAGTACACAAACATACATTTATAATTATAATACATGAACAGGGTTTGATTCCTCTAAATAAAAATATACACGCAAACATAAAGAAAAGCACAAAATGAAATTGAGACGTCAACAAGACTTCCTACAAATATCCGTCCCGGACAAACTACGGAAGACACTGCATCCGGTTAGACTGGAAGCTAACACTAACATACTTGGGAAAAGGCAAGACAGATGACGACAAACTACGGAAGAAAATTAATCTTGTATGAAAGAAAGAAAGAAAAAGTATTTATTGCGACTCGTACAGGATCATAAACTAAACTAAACACAGTTAAAAATAAGACACATCGTATAAAAAAGTAACAAAAGGAAAATAATGAAACAGAAAGTCCCATATGAGGCCAAAAGGCTCCTATCTCAGCATGATGCTTCGACATTTAAAAAATAAATGTCGTAGCGCTGGTGTTCTGATAGGGCCCGCTGTGATGTCACGGGCAATCACAGTAATAATAAATAAATAATAAAATAGATATAATATATGTAAAATGTATGAAGGAACCTATAAAAATAAAAAATGAAATGCAGTTCGTTGGTAAGCGCATCAATTGAGAACGGCTGGACAGATTTAGCTATTTTTTTGTTTTAAAATGTTCGTAATAGTCTGAATTATTGAAAACAATGGAAAGAAAGAAAAGAGAAAAGGTCCAGCACCCTAATTGCGTAACACACGATTAATCGGAATCGGTATCATTTTGACAGTTCAACAACATTCATTGCGTTATTTACGTGTTGAGCAGACAAATTTTTCGAACTTATGAAGCAATGGATTAGCAATTTGCTTCAAAATGATTCAGATTCCGATTGATCGTGTGTTACGCAATTAGAGTGCAGGTCAGCTCAAGTTGAAAATCAGCACCAGGCAATAAAATTGTAGTCTGACATTTTTGCTGTAAAAAGGCCCAGCCTTTTTGGCGCAGCCGTGAGGCACACTTTCCTGCTAATTTGTTACATCGAATTTTTCACTTTTATTATTATTTGTTTTTATCTGATGTATATTGGGTGCCTTTTGGTCTGTGCTAAATAAATGTGAACGGGAAATCTGGACGGGACGTCTGTCGGGTCAGCTAGTTATAAATAAAAGACGCTTTTAGAGTCTCTGTGTGACCCAGTTCTTCTTCTACTATTTTGATGCTGTTTTCACTATCATTTAGAGATTTTTTTCGGGAAGGTTTATGTGTTATGACGTGTTCATTATTATCATCGTCATTTTTTGCCGAAAGACATCCAGTTCTGCGCATAGGTTTTCATACCTTCAGTGTTGTATTTAATTAACTTTTATCTTACTTTCGGTGACACATATCACACCCGTTTCTACGGAGAGTATCGACAGAACTGCCAGTTCCCATTTCGATGCGGTTTAATATAACTTTTTGATCGAGCCACAAAAATCATCATAGCACACTACCAACCAGATTGACATCGATGCAATTACACGCCGATATCCACGTGCAACATTTTATCGAAACAACAGGACCACCAGTACACAGCCCAGCCCAACCGATACCACCACATCTCTTCGAAACAGTGAAGAAAGAATTCGAAAATATGATCGAACAAGGATTGTGCAGACCTAGCAAAAGCCCATGGTCATCACCTCTACACATCGTCCCTAAGAAGAATGGCGATATTAGAGTTTCGCCGACTAAATTCCATCACCATACCAGATCGCTACCCCGTCCCACGCATGAAGGACTTCACTCACCAATTATCCGCAAAAACTATCTTCTCAACATTAGATCTCAACCGTGCATACCAACAACTGAGCGTAAGAGAAGAAGACATCCAGAAGACAGCCATAATAATCCCGATGGGATTATTTGAATTCCCACGTATGTGCCCTGGTTTGAAGAACGCGGGACAAATGTTTCAACGTTATATCCACAAAATACTACGAGGATTAGATTTGTCTTTCCATTCATTGACGATGCGTTATTGGCGTCAGAAAACGAAAACCAACACAGAGAACACCTCCAAATCGTACCGAAGTGATTAGAAGACAATGGCATCACCATTAACCCCGCCGAATGCAACCTAGGTGAATCAGAAGTCCAATTCCTAGGTTACACGGTAGTAAAGGAAGGCATCAAACCACCGCAACAAAAAATCCAAGCAATCACCGATTACCTTCAGCCGACTACAATCGAAGAATTAAGAAGACTTCTCGGAATGATCAACTTCTATCGCGATCATATCCCCAACGCTGCAGTACTACAGGCACCACTTAATTCATACCTACACAATGTAAAGAAGCGAGACAAAATTCAGATCACGTGGACCGACGAAGCAACTCAAGCGGTTCAGCAATGTAAAGCTAGCATCATAAAAGCAGCTTTACTTGATCACCCATCACATCAAGTTACTCTTGCTTTATTCTGCGACGCATCCGACAACTCAGCTGGCGCCGTCCTACAACAATACGTAAATGAAACATGACAACCGCTCGGATATTATTCCAAAAAATTCAATGACGCGCAAAAGAAGTATTCCTTACCTAAGTATTCTTTACCTACGACCGAGAGTTACTCGCAATCTACAT
The DNA here is from genome assembly GCA_951799955.1 of Apamea anceps. NCBI lineage: Eukaryota > Metazoa > Arthropoda > Insecta > Lepidoptera > Noctuidae > Apamea > Apamea anceps. The sequence continues at coordinate 8,134,326 of OX637500.1, read as the reverse complement.
GGCAGTCAAACATTTTCGCAAGACGTTCGAAGGACGCCACCTCATCATATTTACGGATCACTACTACTTCTCTCTCCCCCTCCCCTTCTCCTCTCACTCCCTCTCTCTTCTCTTCTCTCTCTCTCTCTTCTCTTGTCTTCTCTTCTCTACTTCTTTCATCTTCTTCTTCTTTTCTCTTTTACTATTCGTAATGACAAAAACTAGGGGTGGGCGATAAAAATCGTATATAGATACAATATCTATGTATCGGCACAATATCCAATACCTATATATCGGACGGCACTGAATCTATATATCAGGTATCCGCGTACCTAAAGCGAATATAGCGCGATGAGTTACAGAACAACACACTATACCGATATCGTATCGCATGATATTCGGTTCAAATTGATTCATGTACAGTACTAGTAGTACAGTCAACAGCAAAAGTAGATGATCAAAATCAAAAATTCAATACTAATGAACGGAGTTCACGTCAGAACTGTGTGGCGTCGAAGTGATTCAAAAGTATGTGATTGTAAATTACAAACATTTACTATTAGTACAGCTGCCATATAGCTGCGAACTCCGTTCATTAGTATTGAATTTCTGATTTTGATCATCTATTTTTGCTGTTGACTGTACAGTGGTACTGTGTCCTTGCGATGCACGCGGGTGGGAGTGATGTAGCTATAGATGAACAAGCGAGAGAGTGCGAGGCGTTAATGTTTAATACTAAATTTTTAAAAATATTACAACAGCATACAACAGCATAGAGTTTAATACCTACCGAATACATTATTTCTTTATAAATGTAAATCTAAAAAACCAAAACGACTGTACTTAATACTAGTTTCATTTCAGAGTGCCACCATATTCATATTATCAACACTACCAAAAAATACATTCACTGATTTCGAGTATACGATTATAAATAAAATACAATGATGTCATGAATCGAAAAAAACCGAAACCTAAAAATCACAGTACCACTTTCGTTTCAGAGTTCCGCACTGATTCAGCCAATATAAAGATATTGAAATATATCGCTGCGATATCCGATATTCTGAACTGATACAAAGATACGATTTGATATAGAGTAAAAACGATATTACCCATCCCTAACAACACAATCGAATACAGAAACACCGAGACGAACGAGGCACTTTTTGTTTATCAGCGAATTTACCACAGACATACGTCACCTGAGCGGTAAACAAAACATCGTCGCCGACACACTCGCCGCACAGAAACAATCTCATGCCCATCTGCGATAAACTTCAAGGACATAGCCAGCGCGCAAGAAAAGGACTGTAACATTGAACAATTACTGTAAGAAAACAACATCTATCTCAAGAAAATAATAATACTAAACGCCGACGTCGAGTTATACTGCGAAACATCTACACCATATATACGCCCGTATATACCAGAGGATCATAGACAAGAAAATTTTAACAGCGTGCACAACATCAGTCATTCTGGTACGCACCCGACTCGCAAACTTGCAACACAAAGGCAGACATCCGCCGTTGGACTCGAACCTGTATACAGTGTCAGAAAAGCAAAATACAACGTCACACATCCTCGAGCATCTCATCTTTCCCGCCAAGCGATCGCTTTCAACACGTACACGTCGACATTGTCGGCCCGCTACCTACAACAGCTCAAGGCCATCGTTACTTAGTAACAATGATCGACCGACTAACAAAGTGGCCCGAAGCAATCCCTGCCGACGAAATATCAGCTGTTCGAATAGCCGATATCGTCTGCCAACATTGGATAGCAAGATTTGGATGCCCGACCACACTAGCAAGCGACCAAGGTTGCCAGTTCGAGAGTAAGATATTTCAAAATCTAATGAAACAAATGGGAATCAAGAAAAATCGCACCACACCGTATCACCCTTAAAGCAACGGAATGGTCGAAGAGTGGCATCGCTCGCTCAAAACATCATTATGCGCAAAACTATCCGACGCAAGTACATGGATAAACGAGTTACCTACAGTGTTACTTGGTCTACGAGCCACACTGCGCACCGACAACGGTGTGAGCGCCGCCGAACTTACCTACGGCTACAACCTACGTCTACCAAGGGATTTGTTTACAAGTACCTAACACCTACAGACAACGGCGTGAGCGCCGCCGAACTTACCTACGGCTACAACCTACGTCTACCAAGGGATTTGTTTACAAGTACCTAACACCTACAGACAACGGCGTGAGCGCCGCCGAACTTACCTACGGCTACAACCTACGTCTACCAAGGGATTTGTTTACAAGTACCTAACACCTACAATGGATTATACTTACGTCGAAAATCTGCGTGACATCATACAAGTAAACAAACCGCAAACAGTCACCGAGCATCACAGTATTAATAAGCGCATATTCGTGCATCAGGAGATGCAGTTAGGAAACCACTCCAAGCTCCGAATGAAGGCCCCTACCGTGTTATAAGCCGCACAGACAAGACGTATACTATACAGCTACCGAATCGTCAAGCTAACATTTCGATCGATCGACTGAAGCCTGCATACGTCATAGCAGAGTATACCAATACCGTACCTCCAAGAAACATTACCAATGCCTTACCTCCGGGAAACATTACCAATACCTTACCTCCAAGAAACACTACCATTACCGAGCAAACCAAGGCCAGTACCACACCAACCAAGCAACAAGCACGAGTACCTACGATCATCGTGACGTCACAGCCCACTATCAGCAAAACAACACGCTAAGGCCGCGCGTCAAGCGGTACGCTTCGCTTGAGGGAGAGTACTGTAGCCACAACAATCATCATAGCACATTGCCACGTTTTAGACATCTCTTAAAGAAACACGGAAGCAAACAGCCCTGAGAATAACCGACACCACGTTTTGACAAGTCGTTAAAGAAACTGGAGTAGCCATAATTCATCATAGCACACCACCACGTTTTAGACATCTGATAAAGAAACACGGAAGCAAACAGCCTTGAGAAGAACTGACACCACGCCTTGACAAGCCGTTAAAGAAACAGGAGTATCAGGACTGCAGATGCCACACGCCGACATCGTGTTCTCCAGGAACACCAGGGTTGTCCAACTTCGGTTCGCGGCATCTGTCTTCTATTGCCGCGCCCGATAAGTTCGCTAACACAGATCTTCACACGACGGTGGCCGCTTCGGAAAAGAAGCGCGGATTACTAGACACCTATATTTATGCCTTCGGCGCGCACGCGCCGCGCCGCGCTCACGAACACACAGGCGACACCGTGCGGAAACCATTTGACAACAGTCCGCTGTCGTGTGATTGGTTAAAAATGCGTCAATTCTATTTGTTATATTTTTTGTAAATGCTGGACTAATTTAATGTACACATTTTTATTTGGGTGTACTATGCCAAATCGAACGCCAAATAATCGAATCTCAATTGATCGAACACTATAAATCGAACGTCTATTGGTTAGGTTTATATTGTTAATAGTATATAAGTCGCGTTAATTTACCAAAATATATATCTTTAAATTCATACAACAACGAGTATTTTCTTCAACCTTCTGATATCTCCATAGTCTCCAAATATTCAATAAAATATTTGATCACATTTCACTAACGGAAATTGGGGAAGGCAAACATTGATACAAATTAATACAGGGGTGCAATGGCACTACCACGAAATAAGATGAAAATTACGAATTACGTTTAAATTATCGTAGTGTCAATTAATTGTGTACGGATTTTAATTAAAGTTGCTTTCCATGTCTGCCTGAGTGACTGCGTTGTTCTTTCCACCATCATTTATAAAATTTATCCCGGAAAGTTTATTTGTCTATACACATGTAAAATACCGGAACTCTGCTGTATCTGGTTAGACTGGAAGCTGACCCCAACCTAGTTGGGAAAAGGATAGGCAGATGATATAATAAAGAAATCACAAAGTTTTGTCAAACCGTAAAAACCGTATGAAGCAAAGGCGGGTCGCTAGTACCTAATTATTAACACTATATACCTATATATAGACACTATATTCGCGTGTAGTGTCCTGCCACCTTGTCGTGTGTTATGCAACATGTCACTGAAGGGATACATATGTCGTGACACATCACACCACATTGAATCTGCCCTAAGTCATACCACAACGGATTAGACAGGAGATACGATAATCCTATTTCAGGCTTAGTTAGCTTTATCTAGAGAAACCTAGACTTCCGTTACGAGTGACTGGGACACTGACACTGAAATATGGTCAGGAAATATATATATATCGGAGTTATTCGTTAATTCGGAACACCAGCGCCATCTCGTAGCGCTCGACAGAATCTAGCCTGAGTTCGTGGGGCGAGACCTACAGCTACAAGAGTGAGTGGAGCAGAGCTCTCGGGATCATCGAAACATTGGACATCGTACGGACAACATATGCTTTGAAACTGTCTCGCGTTCCGTATCGTTGAGTTGTGCACTTACAGTGTGTGATTCACTAGTGTGTATAACTTGTTTGTAAATTACAATTTGATTTGAACTGCAAACCATTTTCCTATTGCGCTATAACCAACACTATCCATAGTATGCCCACAGTAATTAAAATAAGCCTGATGTTAACGCGAGACGGACATACCTTATCCGACATATACGCATATCCATCGTTTCTATCAAAGGCTAACCTATATTATACAGATAGACCATTACTTTTACAGGCACGTAACATGGCAAGAGTCCCTTTCATATGTTAGCTTTTGGTTTTAATGTAATTAAATGTTTGTGTAAATTATTTTAAACTTTTTGCAACTGATTTCCGGTGCTCAAAATACCGTCTTCGATTAGTTAACGGAAGTCGTTGCAAACTGGATTAAAATAATATTTAGTATTTTATTTCCGAAAGGTGCTTAGCACGCCACCTGGTGGCCGTTTTTTAAATGTAAAACGGTATAAAAGCACATGGCGGTGCATTTTAAAAGTTAGTTCCGTGTAGAACAAAAGCTATAACGTTACGCTGATCGTTTTCTTGTCCCAATCCATTCTGGTTTCTCATACTTATCATCTCCTTTCTCTGACTTTCTTCTAAACGGACATGTTAAAATATAAATTATGGCAATAACAATACGTGTCCATTTTTTGTTGCACTTAAGTGTACATGCGCTGACTTACTCCCACTCCACCAAAACCTTGCCAAGTTACGTGCGGGCGAAAATAACACGATAAAAATCTAGTAATTATTTCAATGAAAATTACAAGAGTCGATATTACCTACTATCGGTTCATAATATAGTATAACTTCATCACCGCTACTCTAAAAACGGCGAAAGAAAACGTGGTGAGAAAATCAACATGTCCTAAAAACCAAAAATTCGAAGACATGTGACATCTACAAACCCGCACTGGGCCCGCGTGGTTGATTACAGCCACTTCCCCTCACAAAGAAGAGACCTGTACACACGGCTACACATCAAGCTATGCAAAACCAGTATTGGCTGACCGTTCATTGTGAGAAAATATCATACAAAGTGAGGCCAATACAAACTGGTTTTATATAGCTTGACGTGTGTACAAACAATATTTCAAAAGATTCATAATTGAAATAATACACTTTGTATCAAGGTAGAGATAGACATAGGGACGAGAAACAATTTTTAACATGTTTTAATACATACATTTATTTAACAATTCAATTTTGTTCAATTGTATTTTGTTACGTTTTTTTTTTTTTTGGGAAACGGAATACTGGCTCGAAACGCATTGTCCTCAACAATGCCGAAAGTGACGTAAAAATGTATGTGGATTAATATAGTTGCAAAATGTTTGAAATCTAATTTTGTAAGTGCTGCTTGAATATAATAATATACCTAAGTTTATTAGGAACCGTACTAAGTGTCTGTACCGATGTTAGGTATGATATTTGTATGGTGGTGGGTAGATTGATAACTAGTTTAATAAATTAATGTGTTGCTAACCCTCGTCTTTCATTGACGCTGCATTGGCGACGAGTACAGGATTATTCAATAGTTTTTGTGTCTTCATTAGGCGTGCAGTATCGACATTACCAACTGTTATTAAGATGCCCATCGGAAAGTTAGAACGGTTCAATATTACTTCCAAAAAATGGCCTACTTATATACGCCGGCTTAATAGTATATTTTACTAAATGATGTAAAAGATAACCTAAAAGTTCGTTGATATGTGATCTGTGTTCCCCTGACTTTCCCGAGAATTAATCTTACGAGGCATTGGTGAAGCCTAAGCCTATGTCTAGCAGTGGACTGCGATAGGCTGACTTGATTGAATGATTGGTGGGGTTAGGGGTCATTCCATCCACTATGGAAGTGGGGTCCCAATTCCATAGTGGACCGAATGACCCCAACCCGATTGGTGAAGCTAGTTACCGATCATTTGGAACCGCAGCGATCTGAGATCGCCGAGCGTCACGTGTTCCGGCTGCGGCGATAACGGACCGGTGAACCCTTGGTCGAATATTTACTGGCACTAAAACATATGGCAACAACCTGTAATTTTGGCAAATGTAAGAAATTTTCCACGCTCGAGGAAAATATAAGAGATCGCAATGCGATAACAAGAATCGCCACTCGTTATCTCGGACTAGCGTAGTTTCCGAGAGTACTTATCCCCAGAACGAGAGGTTCCTTCGGTCCGTGAGGAGGCGGAGGACACATTCGAGGACGCGTCTCCCGGCATTGGTGTGAAGTCACAAAGCACTGGTGCTGAAGCGGCCTCCAGGCCGGAGACACCACCACCACCGTCAGGTGCGTCTGCTAGTGCTCTGCGGGCTTGTAATCGGGCTCGACCAGGAGTCACTAATTATCATTGCGATTCCTGCTTTTTTAATTATTTATTTTATATTATGCTTAGCTTAAAGGGGAGAAATGTACCGATATCGGGTATGATATTTGTATGGTGGTGGGTAGATAGATAACTTGTTTAATAAATTTGTGTGTTGCTAACCCTCGCTTTTCATTGACGCTGCAGTGTCCAAATCAGCCATAACTATTTGATACTAAAATGAAGGAATCATTTGTAAAATTTAAGAAAAGTGTTAAAATAAAAAGAAGTTGCATGCAGCTGAATGAAAAACTTGAGTATCGAGAACATCCTATGCGTACCCATAAACTAACTATCTCCGAGTTAGCTTCCAGTCTAATCGGATACAGCAGAATATCAGTTTACATAGAGCGACTGCCTGTCAGCTTCCATAACTCAGTTATACTAGGTAATACTATACCCCTTGATAAAGCTGGTTTTCGGACTTTCGGGCTTCTGGTGATCCGTAACGACAAATATCCACGAATGTTGACCGGGACCAATGTCTTACGGCCGATTCTTGTAATTTACGGACCGTTAATGGTTAAAATTAAGACTCTTGTATCTTTACTAATAATGAAGCAAATACCTCATAGCTTCGCATAGTAGACCCTCCCATATGGAAGTATCTATCACAGGTAAAATTACGAGTAGCTTACCAATCTATTTATATGCCCAGTTTGGAAATAAAAATGCAGCCATTGGTAAGCAAAACGATTCGTTTTTGTTTATAGAAACCGAGCACATAATTATGTGCTTTCGGAGGCACAGAGGAGACTCGGTACGTAAAGATCCACCAAGCTACCCTCGGACCGATCTCGACATATCAAATACCCTGATCGATGGACCTGCGCGGGGTCGTTATTAAGAATCAGTTTCTAAGATAAGAAAAATACAATAAAAGAATTGTTGAGTGGCATGAAGTTGCCATAGCAGCGAATGATATGAAATAGACACTAATTATTTTGGAATTTCCTTTTTATTGAGAATTATTAGCGAACGGAAGTAAGCACCGATACATCATAAGGCCGTGTCCTAGTATGAGCGATCGTCGCCCTGTGGACGAAAAGGCCGATCTATCTGATCAATATTATTTGACACTTATAATTAGCTCTAAGAGCAATGTTTGGACTCCGCATTTGTTAATGTAACAGTGATAAAGAGAAGTGAATTAGTGTGTGAGTGAGTGAGTGTATGTATCAGTGGTGTGTTGATATATCTTTTTATATAAAACAAAGTCGGGTTAGTTACAACATTAATTAGGTACATTATACCGATTTTTAACCGATCGATCTGATCCGAGACCGATTGGATCTGTCTCCGCCCCGCATATCAAAATAACTATTAAGACATCGGAAAAAATCACGAAAAAAACAAAATAAAGATAATTTAATTTGCTCATACAACCGTTATATTGATTCTGAAGCGGGACAGAGTTCGCTGAGTCAGGTTTATGATAAAACATAATACCAGCCGACCTTTCATTAAGAACATGTTGTACGTGTGTTGGGGTCAGTGTATTGATTATTAGTTTATAAAATTTGCTTAAATTCCACTATAATATTATTTTTGAGTTTGTTTGTTTGTACAATCAATTTCATGTAAAATTTAATAAAAGCGAACACAAAAATAATCACCAATAATTTCTTTTTATCACAAAGTTAAACTACTCATATTCATCATTGCACATCACGAAAACTGTCTTCATGATATACTTTTCTTATAAAACTCAGTAGGTATTTTAGAATTAGTCATAGTGCGTTTTTCCTCTGGTACATGATCCATCACAAAAGCTATAAATTTTCCGAACTCTTCGTTTATTGGGCCTGACTGTTTCTCTGACCTTAATCATAACATATTGATCGTTTCGTATTTTCGTTTTAGCTTTTGTGGTAAAAGAAATTTAGTGACCCTAATTGTCCAGCTATATCAGGCTTATCGGCAGCAGTGCGTCGTCGGTCGAATACGGGATCATTTGTCCCTCATTACTTTGGAAAACTGGTGTCTGTCGGCACTTTGCCGTGTTCGGGTGAGCCGAACCAAAATATTTTGTTGGTCGCTTACATTAGGACACGGAGTAGGAGAGAAAGCGATTACATAATAATATCAGTGATCATAAATAACGATAAAGACAGGATGCTAGTAATGAGCAGAAAAGGTACTGAGCTGTGCAGAAATCATACTATTTTTATTATCATTAAATACAATAACGAAGTAAATGTTATCAAAGGTCATCGGAAACTATTTCAGCTCAGCATCGGATCGGCATCATTTCGCCTCATCGGCTTTGACTCGTTGTCAACCAGGCGTCAACCCAACATAAGCACATACAAATTTTTACTTTACGAAACGGCGCGCATGTCGGAATATGTTATGTATCTTTGATTTCTTTTCCTAAATTGCATGGAATTAATATTCCAGTAGCAGTATTCTTGCTAAACTGACGGAGTCATTTTAGATAAATAATCAACGAATTCCGAACAAATCCGGTGATTAGTGAGTCGGTAAAATAAATACAAAAACTTATTTTACTTTCAACTAAAATTTAAAGCAGAATTAAATATTATCTATACTTATAATAAATCTGTAGAGAGGTCAATTCTGTACATGAAATATATTTCTAAAATAACTATCAGGGGGTGATTAGGGATCGATACTGATGCCAAAAATGCAATCATTAAAAATTTTGTCTGTCTGTCTGTCTGTATAACCGTTATAGAAACAAAAACTACTCGACGGATTTTAACGAAACTTGGTACAATTATTTTTCATACTCCTGAGCTAGTTATAGTACACTTTTCATCACGCTACAATCAATAGGAGCAGAGCAGTGAAGGGAAATATTGGGAAAACGGGAGAAGTTACTCCATCTTTTAAGCTTCCGTCGCGTGTGCAACCTTAATGGTTAAAGCTACACAGAAATCATGTATGACGGAAATGTTCTCCTTAAAATTATATAAAAAATATCCCACGACAGCATATGTCTATATTTTATGGTTGACTCACAATAACACGTGTAACTCCCGATAGCTTAGCAGTTCGAAACTTTCTGATTATATTTGTCAACTCTTACGTTTATAACACTCTCAGTCGTCCCTAATTAAAAAAGTTAACATTATTAACTATTCCATAAAAAAGAATCATAGAAATCGGTATAGAAACACCAAAATTACACATGAAATTGAAGATCAAACGAACTTACCAAGTGAAGTTCGATCCCAATTATGCGAGCAGCTTCATTCGACGCGATTTACGTTTAACATGGTGTAGTAGCGCCATCTACCGTAGGCCTTGCATGATGGTTTAAAGTCTATGTTTTTTTTTTTTTTTTGACATTTCGCCCCACCTCTGCTCACCACTGTCGTAGCGGACCGTCCCGACATTAATCCTCATTTTGTTTAAAGGTAAAGAGTATTTATTTTAGAACCGTTCGAACGTATCGGGATGGGGTTAATTATTGAATTGATAATTAACATAAAAATAGGGTGGGAGTTGGTAAATCGCGTCGAATGAAGCTGCTCGCATAATTGGGATCGAATTTCACTTGGTAAGTTCGTTTGATCGTATAGATGCGGTTAGAAAAGGGAGAACTGCCCTTTTCAGAAGTGATTGAGTTAGTGAAAATAGCACTTCGATTCGGAAATTCCTGCTTACACATTTTCGGTGAGGTGAGGAACATATCCTCACCTCACCTAAAACATATAAGTGGGATGTTCTCTTTATCAGAAGGTCAATTCCCGTATTTAAAAACGTTCAAAATCTAATAGCATTCTCAATTCAGCGACAAAAATATAGGTAAATTAAAAACTTTTTACAGATTGAGACTGCGAACTTAAAATCGAAAGAATCGTAATCTAAAAAATACGGCAATGGCCCCTTTGGTGCCTGCCACTATGTTTGTAGTATTTCTTTTTACATTACCTAGATACAAAAAGACAATTATTCAATATCAATCAGTCTCCGCTGGTCGCTCGATGCGTGCAGGTGTTGTAGCGTAATACTAATCGTTGTTAAAAATGTCGTCGACTAATGTGCTTAAACGTAACAATCGTAACCGGTTAATGAACTGTTAACGTTTGTGCAACATAAACATGAAGTAATGGATAGTGAAAGTCTAGTGAGGATATGTAGTTCAGTAGTTCTACCTTTTCAACAGAAGACATCGAAAAAGCCAAGTTATTACTGTTTCAATTGACTGATATACGTCAAATAAAAATTAAAAACAAAGAAGGAAAAAGCAAAAAAGACCTATTTGATATTATAGAAGTTATTAAACTTTAACAACTTCTGCTTTGTTTGTTACAGATGATCTATAGTTGCATATGTACTTTTAATCAATTTGATCTCGTTTTGCAGGATAAGGATACCTCTTAAAAGTCTACCGACATCTACATGTAATGATCAAACGTAATTAGAGGTAGTTTGTTTAAATCATGAGCTATGAAAATAAGAATCTTCTCAGGGTCAACATTTTTAACGCTGACGGTGATATTTACGGCGTACCTGTTGACAGTTTAAATAAAACTATTGTGCAGAAGAAAATACAGAAACATTAAGCAGATTCGTTTTTCGAACATAAATGTAACAGGACAGGACATGTCTGCCGCATGCTACCAACTGTGGGCCCAAATAGCACAAAATTTGTGCCCTGAGACACCGACCCGCCATGAGACTGAGGCGGGGTCGCGACAGACCACGTAGGAGATGGCAGGACTAGCTGGATAGGTTCCACCAAAACTGAAAGGAGGACGCGCGGGCTCGCGAAAGATGAAAGGAATGGAGGGAGGCCTTTGCGCTAGTAAAAAAAAATGTAATACAATATGTAACTGAATTAATGCACATTATGAAAGTAGTTTTTTCAGAATCGTTTACTGAATCGATTTCTGTAATTTTTAATATAGGTAATATTTTATCCCAAAAATAATTAAAACTACGTAAATTACTTTCACACTTCCGCTGTACAATCAAAACAAACCAAAATGGATGAAATACACACTGAGCTAGACCCTTATACGAGTGCGACTGTGTGCATGCGTAGATTTGTAATATGACCATAATTTTCTCCCACAATCAGTATAACTAATTTACTAAAAAAAACAATGTTTTTTACATAATTATAAAAATTCAGTGTATGTATTATGATTATAACATAATATTCTAATTGGGATGTCTGGTGGTGTGCGTTAATTCCAGGACATGTTGTATCTAATGTAGCAATGGATTAACAATTTGCTTCAAAATGATTCGTGTGATTCGCTGGTGTGACTAACTTGCTCGTAAATTATAATCTAATTTGAACTGCAAACCGTTTTTCTATTTCGCAGTAACCAACACTACCCATAGTACGCACACAGTAATTAAAATATGCCTGATGTTAACGAGAGACACATACCTTCTCCGTCAGATATTTTATGGTGTTGCGAACAAAGTATTATCGAAAGCCCCAGACTCAGCGGTCACGCATGCGAACACGAGACCAACGGAATTATTTAAGTATAAGACTTAAAGAGAGAGAAAGTGTGAATTTAATACGCTTTTTTCATACAGAGTCATCTAGTATAAGTTTTTAGAAACTCTTATAATTATACTTGTCGCTCCAGCTTCCTCGAAAACATGAAAACGACACCCATGTAGAAAAATTTAAGATTTTCGCAACCGTCATCTTGGATTTTTATTTTGACCTCACTATTGGCTTCAGCACCTTTGAAAACCATGAGAACAACCTCTCTCTCTGTGTGTCTCTTTCTTTTATATATAACAGAAATAGAGGGAGAAATGCATGGACGCATGGAGTCCCACATAATGCTTTTTCGATACGTAAACATTTCTACCAGTTTACTCCTACAAGCCGCGTTAATGAACTTCATTCTAAAAACCTTCAGCGGAGTGTAACACACTTAGTAGTGAGTTTGATGATACTATAATGAGAATGACGAGCCAACTTCAGCTTTCAGCCGTCCTTAGCGCGAACCTGCGGCGAATGGAATGTTACACCGCTGTTTTTACGATTAAATATTACTACGGCGACGGCTTCGGAATAAATTAGCATCTTTTCCCTATAATTAAGCACTGTAAGTATGTAGGTAGGCATAGTCCCTGTATTTATGTTACAAAACACGCAACTTTTTTTGCTAACAAACAATGGTTTAACGATACAGCTACGTGCATAGATTGTTACACTTTTTTTTTAGTATTGATTGCTAAGATTTTGTGTCACTTTCTTGCAAGTTATATACCTACTATAATATCTCACCGTATGATTGTGAACACCATTAGTTTTTAATCTATCTCGCGAGATTGTAAACGTAAACGATAAATTGTGAACTGTATCATAGTGTTTACCAATATAACATATTAATTTTCGATAGTTTATAATTCTATCCATGTGAAACCGTCAAATTGTGAACGGACCTGCACTTACCGACAGGGTTCACAATCTGTCAGATTTTATCACCCGTAAAATTGTGAACCGTCCCTGATTCGTCGGTTTTGGCTCCAGCCGAATTGGTCGCAGTAACTAAGCCAAGGCACCCGGACCAAATACCTTAGGTTAGGTTAGAACTGTAACCAACCACTACTTCTAAGTTGGTCGCAGTTACTTGGCTATTTCTCATAAGCGCAAGGTGCAATCCATCGCATGCAACTTTGATACCGTCAATATGTCAGTTTGCCATGGACTAAATTATGAACTATCGAAAAATAATGTTTAATTGTAAATAGTTTGTTGCAATTCACAATTTTTCGATAGTTTATAATCTCGCAAGATAGATTATAAACTAACGATGCTCATAATTATACGGTGACATAATGTGAGTTGATGACCCCCACAATAATTCGTACAAAATTCTCATAGAATAAAAATGCACTTTCAGTTTTCCCGAATTTACCCGGCAATTTTTCAAAATTTTCTAACCTGATTCGGACTATTAGGAATGAACACTTTAAAACCAAAAATACAAATCTGTCCATACCCTGTCATTAGGTAAACCGTTTTTTGATACATGGAACTAGTGATTGCAGCAACACACAATACAATGATTGATACACATACGGTATTATAATGTCTGTAAGAAGCTAACAACCTAAGCAAAATAAGATAATTCAATAAAGTAAGGCAGTATATATATTTATTTTATTACGCATTTTAAAGTTAACTTTTACGTAGTCTGGAATAGTTCGTTCTAAGACTGCTGTCAAAAAACGGTTAACCTAATGGACAGGGTATAAAGTGTAGCACTTAACAACGAACAACATTTCATTTTAATCAATATAATAATAATAATAAGAAAAATATAAATAATAATAATAATATAATAATAAGAAATTTCTATTTGAATCAATATAATATAATTATCACATAAACTTAGGTCTAATATTAACATACTGTAAACTATTGTATGCCTAACATGGTGGAGCAGTGCAAAAGCACACCAATTATCATTTACATAACAACTCTGTAACCACTGTCTCACAATAAAGATCTTTGACTTTGACTTTGACTTTTATTTTATAGAGTTTAGTAGATGAGACTGTGTCAATGAATTGCTACGAAGAACATAACTATCTCTCGAAGAGTGGAGGCCTGTGTCCCAGCAGTGGGAACATTACAGGCCGATTATGTTATGTAACTGGCAACAAAAACTATGTGGCAAAATGTAGGTGTATCTGTCGCAGGCAGATTGTATGATTCGTCAGTATACATATATATGGAGCCGTCCGTTTGCGTATTGTCTCCGTTAGCTATCTACAATGTGTAACTGAATTAATGCACATTATGAAAGTAGTTTGTTCAGAATCGTTTACTGAATCGATTTCTGTAATTTTTAATATAGGTAATATTTTATCCCAAAAATAATTAAAACTACTTAAATTACTGTCACACTTCCGCTGTGCAGTCAAAACAAACCAAAATGGATGAAATACACACTGAGCTAGACCCTTATACGAGTGCGACTGTGTGTATGCGTAAATTTGTAATGTGACCATAATTTTCTCCCACAATCAGTATAAGTAATTTATTAAAAAAACAATGATTTTTACATAATAATAAAGATTCAGTGTGTGTATTATGATTATAACATAATATTCTAATTGGGGTGTCTGGTGGTGTGCGTTAATTCCGGGACATGTTGTATACTAAAGCTGAAAAATTGTTTCCTTTTTTAACCGACTTCTAAAAAAGGAGGAGGTTCTCAATTCGGATGTTTGTATTTTTTTTTTTTTTTATGTTTGTTCGCGCATAACTCCGTCGCTTGCCAACCGATTTGAAAAATTATTTTTTTGTTGGATAGGGTATACTTCCCAAATGGTCCCATAGAAATTTCATTAAAAACGGTTCAGTAATTTGGTTTTTAAACCAAAATTACGGGTAAAAATTACAACTTAAAAGTGAAAAATAAAAACTTTTTCTGCAAAAAAATACAACCGACTTCCAAAAACGACACTACAATGTGAAAAATAACTTTAACTTCGGAAGTCGGTGGCAAACAACGAAAATGCGAACCCAACGACACCGACTTCCGAAATTAAAGTTATTTTTCACTTTGTAGTGTCGTTTTTGGAAGTCGGTTGTATTTTTTGTTTGTTTGAACGCCTTAATCTCTGGAGCTGCACTTGGATTTGAAAAACTCTTTTTGCATTTGATAGCCTAATTCTAGAGGAAGGCTATGGGCTATTTACCATCACGCTAGGAACCTTAGGAGCAGAGTAACAAGAAAGTCGAAACGAAAAAGAAGTACTAGCGCGGGCAAGCGATGCGATAAGATGGGCTAGATCGAGGAAACAAGAGATTTCATACAGAAGAAGTCGCCTGTAGAAGCTAGTGTATAATAAAGGTAATATTACTGTCCCAAAAATGACTGCTGATAATGTTAGCAATACTTATGACTAACAAATCTATCAACAGTATGATGGATAAGGTAATATTAATCCTGACCCACCTCGGTCAATATGTTTAGTGGTAACAATATGCGTATCTTATACTGCACCCTAATTGCGTAATACACTATCAATCATAATCTGAATAATTTTAAAGGATATTGCTAATCAACTGCTTCTTATGTACGAAAAATTTGTCTGCTCAACAACGTAAATAACGCAATGAATGTTGTTGAACTGTCAAAATGAAAGCCATTGCTACAGTAATTGTGGTATGCAATTACCCCGCTGGATTGTCGATAGTATTCGCGCCAAACTTACGGAAATATTTGATCTGATTAGTGATTTATCCGTAGATATTGTAGTTTTGTGCGAAACAAACTAGAAGTTCTTCTCGTCTTAAACTGGCAACACCTGGCTAAAAATAAGAAATAAAATAAATACACAATTCGTTCTAAATGCTTATATAAACGTCACAGAATGCAGCCATTACATAAATGATGTTAGCTACTAAAAGAGCCAAGGTGAACTTAAACCATATTGTAGAATTTTCTAATGTTAGGTCACTTTCATTGATATAACAGTGTTCTTGTATTCAAGTGGAATGATATAAACAGTTTCGGTTGATAAAGAAGCGGCCAAGTGCGATTTGCACACGAAGGGCTCCGTACCACAACACCGTTCGGCAAGAAAAGCCGAAAAAACCCATTTCTAGCTGCACCCCGCGGTTTCACCCACATAAGTTTCGATCCCATGGGAATACCGGGATAAAAAGTATCCTATGTGTTAATCCTGGTTATAAACTATCTGTGTGCCAAATTTCATCATAATCCGTTCAGCACTTTTTGCGTGAAAGAGTAACAAACATCCATCCAGCCGGATGCATGTTTGAACACGAAAGTTTGTATGGATGGATAACCATCCATCCATCCATACAAACTTTGGCGTTTATAATATTAGTACGATTGTTGTAGCGGCAATAGAAATACACACTCTGTGTAAAGTTCAACTGTCTACCTATTACGGTTTATGAGATACAGCCCGCTGACAAACAGGCGGATGGACAGATGGACGGACGGACCGCGGAGGCTTAGTAATCGGGTTTGACGTTCAAAAGTGCCTTTTAAGTCCTATTTGACATAAATCATTTGACTTTGGGTCTCGTTGGCACCCTTTGAGTACGGAACCCTAAGAACTAATGGCTGAAAGGACCATTTATTATAAATTCTGCCCGCGGCTTAGTGAACCAATCCAACGCTCAATGGAATGATCGAGAAATTGTATTAAAGAATCAGATGTCATAGCTATGACATTTTGTCAGTGTCGTGTGAATGTGGAATGGAATAAAATAAACAGTCACTCGAGTGAACCATTCAGCAAGCGTGATGTCAGTAAGTCAGAAACTTGAAGCTCCAAAAACGTATAAGTATCTCTATGGAAAAGAACGGGCAAGAAATTCCATGGCGATTTTTTTAAAACCAAGCTTTTGCGAAATCTTGTTTATATTAATCATGTTGCTTCTCTAAATGTCAAACAATTAAAATATAAATAATAAATATAAGCCATGGTAGTTAAGAGATAACCTGTCTCAACTGAATACTCAACCTGTTACAGAATGTTAACATTTTTACCACTGCAGTAGACACCATCAAAGTTGTCGACAAAGCTCACAGAATAAGCAAGCTGAAAACGGCCATATTAGCCGTAGAACCGATGACCGTTGTGGTAGACATGTTCTTGAGTGGAGACCATAAATCGGAAAACGTAAGGTAGGACGCCCTCAGGCTAGGTGAAGCGACGATCTTCGCAGGATGGCTGGTTGCAGCTGCATGAGAGTTGCTAAAAATCGAGTTGAATGGCGTGTAATAGGAGATGCCTATGTCCAGCAGTGGACTGCTATAGGCTGATGATGATGATGATGTTGAGACACCACACGGATGACGGCTAACCGATTTATCGCTCAATGTGTGGCCGGTATTAGCCATTCTTTCAAGCTTGCTTTATCTAGCTTTAGCAATATTATATTTTCTTTAGAAAAATATTTCTGAGAATAATTATTCTTGAAATCATATTATATATATATTAAGTTGCGTGACTCTTTCCTAATAAGGGGAATGACGTCAAACACCAAAACTCTTCTCGAATAAAATATTATAAGGACTAAAATAAAAATAGCTCCTAGGGGATTCGGAGAAAATTACCAAATTAGTCTTCAACTCTGGCCAAACTGAAATAAAATAAAGAAAATACGTTTATTTTCAGTAAACATGACGCAGAGAATATCACACACACACAAATAATAAAAATAAAACTGAAGAGAATCGCAGGACGAAATTCACTCGTACCGATAACCCACAAAATGTAATTTTTAAGTTATCGAGGTTTTAAGCTTAGGTGTGTATTGCTGCAATGATATTGTATATGGAATATTTTGAAATATTGTCATATAAGCCAATATACCAATATTTTTATGAGTCAAGTTGTATTACAGAGACTAACGCAATTTTAGAGTTATTGGGAAGAATGTGGGTTGAATCCTTTCTGCTAAACTACGTCCTGTGTCAACTAACTTGCATGAAGGTGTTCAAACTGGGTGAAAGTGTTCACCGTTAGTGGTGCAGTCGCAGTGAGGATTCGTGTCAGTGTGGCCAGAGTAAAGGGTGAGAACTTTCCTTCAACTGATTGGGAAACAACAGATTCCGTAGGTACATTATTGTATGGATTTAGCTTTCAGAACCTTGAACTTTTACCAATCACGTGTCTACAAGGCGTAGGTCATTGAAATAATTCTAAGCCTGAAAAGAGGTAACTGAATTCAAAATTATGAACACCAAGAAAACAAACAGCTGGTTCCATAGATTTTGTCGAGTTATGTGAAATTAAATGTATATGATTTCTCCGCGATTTCAGAGTTATAAAGTGACCAATCCATAGACCAGTAGTAAAAGTTGTTCATAGTGACGACTGACATGGATTTTGCGTTATTTGAATTACACTTACACTTACACAGGGCTTATTTTGAATTTTATATTTTAAATTGTTTATTTTTTTTTACATTGTTCTCACATATAGAAGCAATAAGAATAATGTACCCAGGATTTTGTAATATTATCTTGATTTAAAAGAGTGTCCGTGGAGTTTCTTGCCCGTTCTTCTCCACAGAGATCTACGTTTTGGAATGGGCAACTAGCTTCAACTTTCTGACTAACTGACCGACAATTTAATTTTGACAATTCAAAAGTGCCTGAAATGGTTTAATTGAAATAAATGATTTCAGTTTGACTTTGACTTTGTAGGTTCTTCCTTCCTTCCTCCTTCTCCCCTTCCTCCTTCCTTCTGCCCTTATCTCAAATAATATTATGTCTTCCTTTTTCCTATCAGCCAAGTCGGTATTCACTCCTTTCTTGTCATATATTATTTTTCATACAATCCACTCATCATTTACATCCAATCCAGTCTTCCACTTGATTCTGAAACGGTTTTCACATATTCGTTTCTTCGATGAATGATTCGGCGACACAACTGTTCTTCTATCCCCGCTTTTACATCAAGACTCGTTATTCTTTTTATAACTAATACTAAGTCGTGAAATTACTGACCTTTGAACTTTAAACTGTAACACTTTTTTCATGACACCACCACCACCTTCATTGCTTTGCCATAGAGCGTTAGTCTACCGCAGCCATCACCGGGAGAGACACAAAATTATTCGAACTGAACGTGACGTCCCGGTGACGGCGAATGTTTGTCTGCCGCGACCTGTCCAAAACTATTTCAGACACCAATCTATCTACATGGTCCTCAAATGATCTGACCAAGATGTTGTCTGGACTTTAAAAGAGACTGTGACCTCTGAGTTTGTTTCGGCCTTTCTTCTGAGAGTAGTCAGATAGGAAACGCCAACCTCATCTAGTTTTAAAATATGATTGACCCGTAAACGTGTTTGTACAAACCTACTGACAGAAAAAAAAACATTTATCAGCATCAGTTCTTACGAAGCCAAGATGTAGAGAATCCCTGTGGCTGAGAATATTGCGCTGTGCTTGATTTTATCAAAAGCCTTTGCGTAATCCGCGAAAGCCAGATATAAAGGTTTCCGAAATTCTGAACTGTTTTCTATTAGCTGATTGTAAGGGTTTGAAGGTGGTCTGTGGTGGAAAAGCTTAGGTGAAATCTGGCCTGTTCTGGTGGTTGTTGTGAGTCTAATATTGCGTCAATATGGTTGTGGTTGATTTTCTCGCGAGACTTCTCAGGTAGGAAACTTAATTCTGCATTAATAACTTCGTCGCTAGTTTCACTCATATTTTACGATTATTTTAATATTTTTTAACTTATTCAACTCTTTACGCCAGCCACGAAATTTTATTCCCGCTCTTTTATTTAAATTAAGGCGTGTTCGGCCCTGGAACATAAAACCCACCCGTGTTCCTTCCTTAGGGAAGGAACACGGGTGGGTTTTAGTCAGTAAGAGTCTGACACTCCCTTCCGCTCCACGCAGAGCGGGAGGGGTCATTTGATGATTTCCCATCCACAAAAAAAAAAGGCGTGTTCGGAAATAGCACCCATGATATTTTATTATTCAAAATATATTACGTAACATTATTGAAACTAGAAATAAATATTTACAGGTTAAATATCAGTTTTATTTACAGTTAATACTTATTTTCGTTTAAATACAACAATAAGTTAAAAATTCAATAAATTACATTAAAATACATAATTATCTTTTTGCAAAATTTCTTTAGTTAGTACGAAATTACGAACGTGTTTTTCTTTGAAGTCGAAACCAAAATCAGAACTTCGAAGGGATTGGTCTTTGTCTCTCTCTATTTCTAATGGCGGGAAAGAGATAGAGTGTGAATGTTTTGAATTGTATGATTAACCCAAGGCTGAAAAAGATAATCGCGGCTTTCTGAAAAAAAAAAAAAATTAAAAAGTTACTTGGTCTCACTCAGTAAGCAAAATCGCATTTTGCTCACGATTTCGGGCAGCAAAACCTACATGTTTGAGCTACTGAAGTGAAAAGATATTTTCTAATAGCACCTGTTTACCTATAAACGTATATATGATGTTCTGATCCAATTAGTACAACTATTACGGTTCTATTTTCAATTATAATTAGAGTAGGTGTTGTGAGTTTTTTATTATTGTTCCTACCTGTTTTTTTGCTATTACTGCTTTTGCGTATACCGGTAACTATACTGTTATATTCTACTCCTGCCTCAGGGACATTGGATATTTGTCACATACACGCATAACTCCACACTATATTCTCGATCGTCGCGTGGTTTTTTTGTGTCTGACGTTTGCAGCTCCTACCGCCATCTCTCTACAACCCGGTTATGTTAATACATACTGGCAAAAGGGAGCAAAGTAAGACATCTGCAGCCTGTATCACCCTTCGCAATACTTTCACCCAACTTCAATACCGAGCTTTTAACGCCATCTCTGGGATGGAGCTAAAACTATACATCATGTCTGCGTAGCGTTCCTCGCTGAACGGATGAAGGAAGCTGAGGCTGCCATTATTCTTCAAAAGTAACATAGATGGCGCTGCAAGAAAGAATAATATTGTATGTTTTCAGTAATTGTACTTTTCGTGTTTTTTTTTCTTAATATAAATCATAATAAAAACATACTTTTGTGGCGAACCAAACTAATTGTCTATGGATCCCACTGTTAGATGTAAAAGACAACACTACGGTGGTCTAGAGGTTACGTCTATGGTAGACAGGTATTAAATACATAGTTGGTCAGAATTTGAATCTGAATGTAAAACCTTAATATTACTTCACGTGTGAATTACTGCCACGATTGTTATCCTGTGTTTGAGTAATCGTGCATTTCTCCGCTGTCGCTTGAATACTGTGCTATGATATAAATACACATCTTTACCACTTAATGTAAACCAACTGATATTAATTTAATAAACCCTCACCCACACCATCTCACACACACACACACATATGCACTCTCACACATACACACTACAAACAGATTTTTTTTCTCTTTTTTGTCAATTTTGTTTTTTCCATTCATTTATTATTAATTTATTTTTTAAACACCTTATGTTGAGCTACAGACTCTAAAAGCTATTATACAACCTCCTAATTCAAAATTTGTTATATCACTTTATTATTTCCTTTATTTTAAAGTAAACATATCAATTATATTTTTAAATATTAGAATATAAAAAGTATAAAAACATTTAAAAATATAAAAAATAGTAGCCCACCGGTATCGGGAACAGGGTCCAAGCTACCGGCGGTCAGGGCTCCAGAGAGAGGAACCTCCTGACAATGCGAGCCGTGTCCAGAAGTACTGCTTTCTGAATCAAGCCCTTGATCCAGCTGCCCAACGAGAGCCTCCTCAGGTGTTGGTCGAGGCTCTTGGCTATTAAGCCATTGGCTGTCACGACTATCGGTACAATGATCGCTGAGTCCACATCGACAACCTCGCGAGCCAAGTCAAGATACCTACTTGATTTGTTTATCTTTCTCGGCTTTCACGAGGTTTTCATCATTTATTTATTTATTTAAATAACATGGGAGACTTACAGCTAAAACAAACAGAACAAGGACAGTACATTAGTCTGAAAGCCAATTACAAGTCTCCACTTATAAAATACAGAAAAGAAAAGAAAAAGTAAATTCAAGTAAATCATGCGGGACGGTTATGTCAACAATCATTGCGCGCCGCTCTGATCGATCCACCACCACTATATCAGGCTTATTGGCAACAATAGTCCTGTCAGTGATGATGGGTCGATCCCAGTACAATGTGATATTTCCATTTTCGAGAACTGGGTCGGGCACATACCTGTAGTACGGCACCTCAAATTCCACAAGGTTGTATTTCAGAGCAAGTTGCTGATGGATTATCCTGGCTACAAGGTTGTGTCCATGCAAGTACTCTCCGTTAGCTAGACGAGAACACCCGGAGATAATATGCCTGATTGATTCTCCCGGCCGGTGGCATGCCCGACAGATGTCAACCGTGCCGTCTTTCACAATAAATCTCCGGTAATTGTTCGTCATCATAACTTCGTCCATAATTGCACAGACAAAACCTTCGGTTTCTCCAAAGAGGTCACCAAAACGCAGCCAGGCTACGGACGCTAGTAAATCTACATCGGGTCCATGTAGGGCCCGGTAAAAGCGTCCGTGAAGCTCCCTACTCTGCCATACTTCCATGCGATCATTGGTGTCAAGCACTACTGGCTTGCGCCAGTTCTCCTAAAAGTATTCATCCCTTGAGGACCTGGGCGAGCTGGCTGATAGGCTGCAAGATATTAGTCCGGAACCAATGAATATCCATGCAGCAGGTAGGGCATCATCATCATCATCTAGTGATGACACCAAGGAACAACTTAAGATGCTCCAACAACAGGTGGCGGACCTGACACGGCTTGTGACCGGCCTCACAACAAGTAAGGACAGAAATAACCGCAGTCACTCAAGCTCACGCTCACGCACTCCTAACGGTCAATGCTGGTATCATAGGCCGCGAAAGCTTCCAGGTGTCCCGTGGCCGTGCACCGTGCACTTGGTCTGGTCCCGTACCTCAGGAAAACTCAAGCAGCAGTCAGTAGTGGTGACCACTGACTGCTGCCTAGCAAGTTGCCGTCTATTTGTTACCGATCGGTATTCGGGCCGACGATTTTTAATCGACACTGGATCCGATCTTTCGTGCATACCTAGACGTTACTTCCAGGGTAAAAAGCAGCCACTCCCGTACGAACTTTTAGCAGCCAATGGCACTAAAATAAATACTTTTGGTCTAGCCGAACTTAAATTGAACTTAGGCTTAAGACGTGACTTTGCATGGAAATTCAAGTCGCCGAAGTAGGAACTCCAATAATTGGTGCAGACTTCCTGGCTCATTACCACCTTTTACCAGACTGTGTTCATGGAAGGTTGCGAGACGGTAAAACAGGGTTGTCAGCGGAAACAGAATTCTCCTCAATCGACCAATCCAGCATTAAATTTACCCAATCACCGGACTAATCATATTCGCCCATTTTGACCGAATTCCGGAGCATATCTCGCCTAAAGACGTGAAACACACTGCGGTGTACTTTATTAAAACTACCGATGGCCCAACCATAACAGCGCGACCACGTCGTCTTGCCCCACTAAAACTTCGAGCTGCTCAAAAAAAATTTGATGAGATGATTGGCGTAGGCACTGCTCGACCTTCCAGCAGTTCATGGTCCTCGCCGCGACATTTTGCGCTTAAAAAAGACGAGACATATCGTCCGTGTGGCGACTACCGCGCACTAAACGCCCGCACTATTCCGGACTGCTATCCTGTCCGCCATATAGGGGATTTTGGCCACAACTTGTCCGGATGATCAGTTTTAAGCACTCTTGATTTAAATTTTTATTTAATTTAAAGCGTACCAGCAAACTCCAGTAAATTCTGATGATATTTGTAAAACAGCCATTATCACACCTTTTGGACTTTATGAATTTCCCTACATGAACTTTGGCCTTAGAAATGCCGGACAAACATTTCAAATGTTCATAGACGAAGTTGTACGGGGATTTAATTTCTGTTTTGCCTACGTTGACGATATCCTCGTGTACTCGAGAGACATGCTGAACACCTCAGACTCCTGTTCCACCGACTGCACCTGAATGGAGTGGTCATCAATCCGACGAAGTATGCACTTGGGGCAGCCGAGGTAACGTTTTTAACGGTTTCCGTATTAATGCTGCAAGCACCTTCCCTCCCGATGACCGTATCCGCGCTTTAGTGGATATTGCTCTCCCTAAGACCGTGCAAGGCGTACGTAGGTTCTTGGGCATGGTTAATTATTACCGCAGATTTTAGCCCGACGCCGCCAAGTAGGTACCAGGTCTAGGTCTTTTTACCGATGCGTCGAGCATGCACATAATAATAATAATAATAAATAATAATAATATTCCTGGACATTTCACACAGCGCCATCTAGTCCCAAGCTAAGCAACCTAATGCTTGTGTTATGGTAACAAGATGGCTGATACACTACTTATATACATTTTTTTTTTTGTAAATACGTACATATTATAGATAGAAACACACCCAGACTCGGAACAAATACATGTAGGTCATACAAATATTTGTTCCGTGCGGGAATCGAACCCGCGACACACAGCGCAGCAGTCAATCGCTTAACCACTGCGCCAACCGTGCCGTCAAACACACATAGGTGCATGTTTACAGCAGAAAGTCGATGATAACTGGTAACCCCTAGCATATTTTAGCGAAAAGCTTACCGAGAAACAATCTCAGTGGCCTGCTTGTTATAGGGAACTTCTAGCTGTATTCGAGAGCGTTCAACACTTTAGGCAGACACTAGAAGAGCAGAACGCCCCAGTTTTTACTGTCCATAAGCCCCTCGGTATGCCTTCATGCAGCGTCGTGACAAGCTTCCACCAATACAACTAATTAACTTTTATCAGCCAATTTACCACCGACATAAGATATATTAAGGGTACCGACAACGTAGTCGCAGATGCTATGTCGCGGGTTGAATCCAATTCATTGGAGGAGGACTACCAAGCCCTTGCAGACTCGCTAGAGAGAGACGAGGAACTCAAAGAGGCGGGTTCATTTACTTCTATAAAATTGAGATAAATCGTTGTTCCAGGAACTGATACTTTCATACTCTGCGACACGTCGACAGGTAGACCTCGCCCATACCTCACCTTACCTTTCCGTCGAGCAGCTTTCGATCGACTACATGGTCTTAGTCACCCCAAAGTGAGAGCAACCTTACGATTGGTGGCTGAGCGATACGTATGTCGCATATTAACACAAAAAGATTCTGTCATGTCAATCAATCAATCAAAAGTAATTTATTCAAATTAGGCTGAGAATCAGGACTTTTCGAACAACAAAATTACAAAAGACAGTCCTCCAAAAACGCCCGCCCTTCACCACTTCTTAGTGCTATCGCTGGGAAGAAGAAGTGGCGCAACAAACTCCCCAGCAGCACAGCTGTCTGTTCAGTTAGAAAATACTTGATTTTATACAATACTAGGTACCTATGTTCAGTAATTAACATTACAAGACCAGAACATAAAATTAAATTATTTGCACTATGTCAGCTAGCCACGCCAATATACGAACAAATATAATAAAAACTATACGTACTCAAGCTAAAAGATAATGAATTAAAATTAAAATGTACATAAAAACTTACTACCCAAATTAAAACCTCCAGGCATAAAGGGCGTGACAGCTTACATATTTATGCATTCCTGGGTTCTGTTCACATAGCTGTCACTTGAAGTCACAAATTATAAACTAAGACCATCGAAGTAAAATAAATTAATAACAATAACCTGTCAGTAAGCTAATCCTGGAGAAAGAACACAAACATTGTCTTGCGTTAAATTAGGGCGACCAACTATTCTTATCGTGTAAGTAGTCGTTGATGGAATAGTATGCCTTTGAAGAAAGGTTGTATTTTACTTGAACATTAAACGCATTAAAGTTACCAAGTCTAGCAAAGAAGAGGGTATCTTGTTTTAAAAGTTTATACTAAGCCCAACAAATGAGTTATGAACCTTATGAAGCCGGTGAAAGGGGGCACGTAGTTGGTCCTTATTTCTAGTGTTAACACTATGAATAGGTAACACTGTTTTTAATGTACAAGTGTAAATTTTGCCTAATAACATGTTGGCAAAGATGAATTGTGATGCAACCGTGAGAATACCAATATCTTTAAAAAAAGCTCTTATAGAAACTCTGGCACCTAGCCGGTAAATTGCTCGAACAGCTCGTTTTTGAAGAACAAATATATTTTGTATATCAGCGGCTTTGCCCCATAGCAGAATACCGTAGGACATAACTCTGTGAACTAAAATAGACTAAAAGAACTGTATCAACGTCAGCGTATTGTCTAACTTTCCTGACAGCGTAAGCAGCCGAACTGAGCCTTCCTGCAGACTTGATATATGAGGTCCCGAATGAAGTTTGGCATATACTATTAGTCCTAGAAAAATTGCAAAGCCTACAGTTTCAAGCACCTCTTTATCTAAGACGATGTTGGGTCCGAGATTTCTAACATTCGGTAAGGCAAACTTTACACATTTCGTTTTCTTGGCGTTGAGAACTATATAGGTTATTTGACGTTGGTTTACGTCAAATAACCAAATCTGTAACTATTGAGAGTGCACTGTTTACGTTGACAAAATCTTGTCTATTCCGGTCTTCTTTAAAAATAAGAGAGGTATCATCTGCAAACAGTACAACGTCACAGATGCCCTTCAAATGGAATGGTAAATCATTGATATAAACTAAGAACTAGAATGGACCCAGTATTGAGCCTTGCGGAACACCTAACTGAACTGGTAGCCCGGAAGTCTTCGGGCCATCAACATCTACACATGTCCACATTGATATCATAGGACCACTGCCGTCTTCAAACAATTTCACATATTGTCTTACCGCGGTTGACAGATTAACGCGTTGGCCCGAAGCGTGGCCTATGATATCTATCACGGCGGAAGAAGTGGCAGACACGCTGGTAACTGGTTGGATATCCTATTTCGGGGTGCCAAGTATCGTGACGACTGACCAAGGTCGCCAGTTTGAATCTGCTTCCAGCGCCGTATGAACGTGTGTGCAACAAAGCGGATTCGCACAAGCAGTTACCACCCGTGCGTAAATGGCATGGTAGAACGCATGCACCGCCAACTAAAAGCTTCCTTAATGTGCCATCCTCAAACGTGGAGCAAGGCACTTCTACTAGTACCCCTTGGCATGAGGACTGCCGTCAAAGAGGACCTTAACACCTCGTCCGCTGAGCTACTTTATGGAGAACCTCTTCGACTTTCTGGAGAACTCATCATGCCAGCGGAAGAACCCAGGAGCCCAAACGACATAACAGATTTCGTCACGGACTTGAGGAGCCGGATGGAAATTTTATGTCCAATACCAGCCTCACGATACGCTCGACCGTCAACCTTAGTGTTCAAAGATTTGGCGACGTCGACCCATGTCTTACTCCGCGACGACACTGTTTGATGGCCTCTGCAACCTCCATACACTGGCCCATACCGTATCCTGAGGAGAAGGGACAAAACCCTTACCTTGGAGATGAATGGAAGAGAGGCTACGGTCAGCATAGACCGTGTCAAGCTAGCATACCTGGACTTTGAACTAGTTTCCACACCACCGGTTTCAGTTTCCGTTCCAGATTCTCCTTTCACACACCCAACTCCCTCCACGCCATCTACTCCAGTTCCTTCAGATACTGTCACCACCAGAGCTGGCCGACGTGTTAAATTTAGGGACATTCTAGATTTGTAGTTTTTTTATCTTATATTGTTTTATTTTATTTTTTCTGTGTATACCTTGTATTTCTCCGTGGGGGGGTGGTGTGGCGAACGAAACTAATTGACTATGGTTCCCACTGTTAGGTGTTAAAGACAACACTACGATGATTTAGATGTTATGTCTATGGTAGACAGGTATTAAAATAGTTGGTCAGAATTTGAATCTGAATGTAAAACCTTAATATTACTCCACTGTACTTGTATCTATGTGAATTACTACCACGATTGTTATCCTGTGTTTGAGTAATCGTACATTTCTCCGCTGTCGCTTGAATACTGTGCTGGGATATAAATACACATCCATAACAACTGGATCGAGTTTCATTCATGTAAACAGGGTGCCAGATAGCGTCTAAGCTTTTATATACGTTTTAATATGTATAGTTGATAAAACATTAACAGTACCATAAAGTTCCATTACCTATGATTAGATACTAGGTTGTTTTCGGAATACTTCTTTTTTTTTATTTACTCCACGTAAATGCACTTTTTGTTTTGCTTTTATTTATTATAAAAAGGTATCTAATTTAGATATTATATATTTTAATAGATACTAGCTAATGCTCGCAATTTTGTTTCCGGTACTTTCGCGGGTGTGCGCACTGTTAGGACACGATTTAATAATCCCTTTTAAAAAAAAAACGATAATTTGAGCTAAATGATTATATTGATTAAAAATCACAATAGAAAGGGAAACTTGGTGAATATTTTGACATGTGACCTATCCGGTAGGAGTCTCAGCCTGAACTGACTCTATTATCTGACTAATGCACTAGGTCTCGACCAGAATGATGACGTGGCGCTTATTAGGCAATAATGGGTGCATTCTGGGGATGTAACAACCCAGGGGGGGTTGTTAAGAGGAACTTTACGGTTTTCATGGAAAGTTACGAATTTATTCTTAACCTTGGAAGAGGAATTGTTTCAGGTTCCGGATCGATATCTAAGTTGTTATTGTTCTGTGAGTCGGGCTTTCTTTTGCAGTCAAAATATTTCCCAAACTTCTTACAAAGTTTATAACTAGTAAAGATTAAAATTAAAATGATTACAAAGTAAGTTAAAAGTAGATAATGAGAACTATATTCAATTAGGTTAGGGCTAGGATTATTTATAATTTTATCAACCTCTGACAATATTTGATTATTAATAATGCTAGGTAGTTTGTCTAAGTCTACATTCGACAATTTAGAAAATAACAAATTGGGTTTTGATATATTAAACTTTTCTAGATTACAACAGGCTTCATTAATTAGTTTAAAATCGGAAACTATATTTTTAACATTTAAGTCAATGTTGTGTCTACCAAACGTTTGTTTCTACAATAAGCAGTACAATTAGGTGGAATATTAAGTATACCAGTACCTAATATTTTCAACTCTATTAAATCAGATTTACGCTGGATACAAAGTTTAGTCGGTTCCGATTGGACAAATATTCATCAGTTACCTTGCAATTCTTGCCAAATATCTATCTGACCTTACATTAATTTAGTTTGACAGTATTTAGGTATTTCCGTAACAATTTTTGTTAGTCTATCGGTTTCACAGGTTGGTGTTTTTGGAATTAAGAGTGTGTTCACATCATCACAAATATAAACTCTATTTACGGGTTCAACACATGATTTTAGATTACTTATACAGGTATATGTTAGTTTATCTTTACTAATGCCAATATAATTACAAGATGGCACAATCATAGCATAGGAGTTTGGTTTATCTATGTTGCGCGGTATAGGTACCGAAATAATCTTAAACAGATATAAGTCACAAGAATGTACAAGAGGAACTTTAATTACAAAGACTAACTTATTTTTTGTGAAATAACAAGACAATTTTA
Organism: Apamea anceps; assembly: GCA_951799955.1. Lineage (NCBI taxonomy): Eukaryota > Metazoa > Arthropoda > Insecta > Lepidoptera > Noctuidae > Apamea > Apamea anceps. The sequence goes on along the minus strand of OX637500.1, from coordinate 8,104,509 downwards.
ATATATCAATTAAAGCATGAATATTATCTAAATCTAAGTCTAAAGGCAATTTTTATAATTAGGTAATTTTTTAACATTATCTACTAGCTCATTATATATACAACTGATTAGGTGTCATAACTGACGGATGTAGAGTATTAGTTTTAGCGAATAACATTGCATTTACAAGGGTGTCTAATTTAAATGACAAGGTAAGTAGGCAAGATGATAGTTCAGTATAGACATCGTTCATTTTTGATTTTATACACAGCTTATCAGATATAATAGACAGGTTACTAAAAGTGCTAGATAGATTACCTAATAATAGCGTCATTCAAACGGACTTCGTTTGTGTTTATAGTTTTAAGAGTTTCGTTATAGCGGGAAAGAGCCGTGCTCGTTACAATTATGTTATCCTTTAAAATAGAAGCAAACTTAATATTATTACTATTTTGGGTTTGAATAGTGTTATTATATCTTAGAGCATCGTCTTCATCTATTGTGCCAATTACTTGTTTGAAAAGAGAGCCAACTCCTGCAAAAAAGAGATCCGCTTGGTTAAAGCGGATCTCTTTTCTCGCCCAGATGTTAAATAAAATAAGGTACTGTGTAGTCTTTTAGAAGTCGAATGGATTACGGAAGTCCGTCGTAGCGAATTCACTTGTGTTTTTATTAATTAATGCAAGTTTTAGATTTTTAAGGCTGTTAAAAATATCTTCATAGTTACATTGATCGAAGTGATAGACTTTTACGAAAAGGAAGTAAAATTTAACATTATTATTTTCGAAAGAGAGGAAGGAATGTAACGTTCTTTCTTCTTTTAGGATATCTTTTGGTTCTGGAAGATTATCGATGACTTCCAAAATATAGTGATTTGACTCGTCGAGGTCAATGGAAGTCGGTATAATAAGAAGTTTTTAATTTTGTTTTTAATAAGTTTTCACTATGTTCATGAATTATAGTATTAAATTAATTTAATTTGTGGTTTATTTCTTTCAGGCATTTAGTATAAGTGTCGTTGTCATTTTGGACTTCAGGTGGTGTTGGGATGTCAAAATATTCAGGGAGTTCGAGGTCATCGGGTAACTCAACGTTTTCAGGTAAGTCTACAAAGTCAGGTAAGTCGGGAATTTCAGGTATTCCGGGACTTTCAGGATCAGTAGGAGGAATTTCCGGCTGTTGAGGTGGAGGTGGAATACTCACTGGTGGTATTTTGTCGGTAAGTACGTGAGCAGTGATTGGAAAGCTAATGGATTTTACAGGGTAGCGGGAAAGAGCATCAGCGTTGCTGTAGATCTTACCCTTTTTATATTCGATCTCATAGTCGAATTCCTCAAGTCTTAATCTCCATCTTACTAGTTTGGAGCCTGGTTCTTTGCAATTGAATAGCCACTTAAGTGGTCTATGATCAGTTAAAATTTCAAATTTGTGACCATAAAGATATGGGCAAAATATTTTTGTTCCAAAAATAATTGCCAGACATTCTTTTTCTGGTAACGCTGTAATTAGTTTCAGCTTTATTTAGTGTGCGTGAGGCAAATGCGATTGAGCGGTCCTTTCCTACCTCGCCTTGAGAGAGTATTGCTGAAATAGCGTAATTTGACGCATCACAAGTTAGGATGAAAGGTTTAGTAAAATCGGGGTATATTAAGACGGGTGCTGAGCTTAAATTATTTTTTAATGTTTCAAAAGCAAGTTGTTGACTATTAGTCCAGTCAAATGGTATATCCTTCTTTAACAAGGATGTAAGAGTTTTGGCTAGCTTAGAAAAATCGTGTAGGAAGCGACGATAATAGGACACCAACCCTTAAAATGATTTTACGTCTTTGGCGCATTTTGGGACAGGGAATTCGCTTACAGCTTTTGCTTTCTCGGGGTTAGGTTTTAAGCCTGCTTCACTAATAGTATGGCCGAGATAAGTAACTTCTTTGCAAAGAAACTCGCACTTGTCTGGTTGCAGTTTGAGGTTGAATTTCCTCAATCTGTCAAATGTTTAGGATAATTTCTGGACATGGGATGTGAGGTCGTAGGAATATATAACAATATCGTCTAGATAGACATAGCAGTGTATACCTTGCAGCCCTGAAAGGACTGTGTTCATAAGTCTCTGAAAGGTTGAAGGGGCGTTTCTGACGCCAAATGGCATTCTAAAAAATTTGTTGTGACCTTCGGGTACACTGAAAGCAGTTTTAGGGACATCTTTATTTAAAATTTCTATCTGATGGAAACCTGACTCTAAATCGAGAGTTGTAAAGTATTTGCTATTACCACGCTGGTCTACGATTTCGTTGATTTGGGGAATTGGATAGCTCTCTCCAATAGTTACGTCAATCACAATACGCCATTTTCTTTTTGCTGATGCATCCACTTTTTTGGGCACTATCCAAATGGGGGATGACCATGGAGAGGTAGATGGTTTAATGATATTTTGTTCCAGCATCTTTCTGATCTCGGTTCTGACCTCATCTTTATGAACCTCTGGAAATCTATAAGATTTTACATTTATAAGTTGCGAGGAACTTGTTTTGATTTCGTGCTTGATCGCACTGGTTGAAGTGAGTTCATCGTCGGGAAGATGGAATATATTATCTGCATATTGACTGCAGATGTCATAAAGGACTTCAGATTCTTCGGAGTTTAGGAAGGAAGTTCGTAGCTGTTTAAGGACCTCGTTTGTTCTCTCGTAACAATTGGAGTTAGGTTGAAATAGGCATATTTCTTTTTTAGTCATAGGTATTAAGGTCAAAGATAGGTTAGAATCTATTGAAATAGGTTTTTCAGATACATTTAGGATCGATACATTTATTCAATTATTACTTTTTACTTTCACTATCGAATTAGCTACTAGCAATTTATCACAAATATTTTGGTCCAAAATTATACCCTCTTTAACTTCTGGGTTTTGAACTAAACATTCTATGATGGTTTCGGTTCGTGATTCTATAGTGTAAGATGGTCAACTCTTAATTGAGGAGGTTCGATTAGGCATGATTTCTTTAGGATACACAAGGAGGCTCCAGTGTCTATCAAAAGGGTAAGTGGTTTCTCGCTGACAGACGACTGGGCGACGACATAGGGTAAAAATGTTTTTAAGTTAGTATTTACTTCATACACTTTGTAATCATCACTGTTTTCTTTTCTAGGGATGCACATGGATTGAGGAGGATTGGAGATGTCTTCAGTTTGGGGCTGGTTATCCTGTCGCGTGACATTATGAGAGCTGCTAATTTGGGGCTAGTTACCCTGTCGTATAGCTCTAGATGATAAATGGTGATTAGGATCAGGAATGTTTTCTGTTTGGGGCTGGTTACCCTGTTGCGTGACATTATGAGAGCTGCCAGTTTGGGGCTGGTTACCCTGTCGTATAGCTCTAGAGGATAGATGGTGATTGGATATAGAATTAACGGCATCGTCTTTTAAAGTTCGTCTCGTGCGACACCTGTCGAGACGTTTAGTAATTTAAAGTGTTCTGATCAGATTCTAAAATATTTGTAATGGAGTCTTCTTCATTATTCACAAGGTTTATATGAGGATTTTTGGGCTTAGACGAATATTGTTGCGCGGGGTTATTTAATTTATTGTTATATTTTCTATTATTAAATTCGCGCAATTTACATTCGGCTAAGGTATGGCCCTCCTTCTTGCAGTATCTGCACACTGACGAATCCCTAAAGGAAGAAGGTTGATTGTTATTATTAGGTAGAAGTGGCTTAGGTGGAGGTCTGTTGTGTTCTTTCTTAGAATTAACATTCTGTCGGAATGTGTGTTGTTGATTTTTTTCTTCAGAAATCGCATAGTTGACGGCCTCGTTCAGGTTTTTAGGATTTCCACATATTACGATGTTAGCTATGCGAGGGTGTAACCCTATATTAATTGTATGAAGGGCTAGATCCTCCATCGCAGCCACTCTTCTTACAAGTTCACTTTTCTTTGTATTGGAAATGGTCACTTCTGTAAGTAGTTTGGATAGGCAAGTTTCGATTCGCAGATGGAATTGGCTAACCGTCTCCTGATTAGTTTGATGATATTCTTGGAGCTCGGTAAGTAAATGGGCGTAATGTTTTCTTTCACCAAATTGATTTTTAAGGAATTCTTTGAAAGATGACCAATTGTCAAAGACTTTGATGTAGCACGCGCTTTGCCATCCAGTTGGCTGATAATAAATTTAAGTATAAAAGATATTGCATTATCGCAATTTACTATGAAAGCATTGAATTTATCTCGAGAGCCGTCAAATGGCTTGATAAATTTTAAAATAACGTTAAGGGGTATTTTTTCATTTTTCACCTCCCTGAAGTCTTTTTTCGAATCGGATTTGGTCATTGTTTTTCTTTTTTTAATAAATAAAACAACTGGCTCTGAAATAAAATACAAGTACAATAACTATTATAAGGTCGCAATATAAAACTGATTCTGGACGGCTTCTCAGTATTCTGAGTACTGAGTTACCGAATACGTGGGCGAAGGATGTTTAGACTACGGTCAGTCGGTGGACACAATGTTATGTACAGATACAAAATAACAGGATTATAAAGTAACTTACGATTTGTAACTATGGCAAATCTATAAATAGGATTAAAATTAATATCACTGAACTGACTCACAGAATACAGAAACACTTCATTTTGCGGAGACACGGAGGACGTCTGATCCTGGTCGGTGCTGGATACGAGCAGGTCCGTAGAATGCGCCTGCAGCGCACTGCCCAGTACCACTGCACAGTAGACAGGTGACGACTCGGATGAACCTCGAAAGGGCCCTGGATTTGGCCCCTCGAGCTGGAGTTAGCCTCTCGAAGGCTACTAGAAATGGCCTATTTCAGCCGAGGTTGGCCTCTCTTAGGCCGCAGATAGGACGTGGTGAGTTCGGGTCGTAGGATTTGGAGCACACAAGATACACTTGGCACAGAGACACTTTCACTGGATAACACTTCACGGGGCGTTCCACGGGATACAATCCCTTTACCGCTGCCACCAATGTTAGGACACGATTTAATAATCCCTTTTAAAAAAAACGATTATTTGAGCTAAATGATTATATTGATTAAAAATCACAATAGAAAGGGAAACTTGGTCAATATTTTGACATGCGACCTATCCGGTAAGAGTCTCAGGTCTCGACCAGGATGATGACGTGGCGCTTATTAGGCAATAATGGGTGCATTCTGGGGATGTAACAGCACGACAACATATTTAACCATTTATGTACACACATATATAAACAGACATTGAAAAACAGAACAGAAAAAATAGGTACAGAGGTGATGCTTATTTCTTAAGAAATCTCTTCCAGCATACCTGAGATAGGATAATAAATACAGAGATGTAGGTATATCAAAGCTTCATGGCATACCTACGGGACAAACGAACAAACAAACTTTGATTTTTATGAATATTTATTTAGTAGGTATAGAAGTATAGACTGAGATTACCAAAGGAGCAATTCTCGTAATTTTAAGAACGTTCAAAGTCTGATCTCAGTCTCAATCTGTCAAAAATACCTCTAATTTCCCTACATTTTTGACAAGTTTTTAACATGTATTTGTCACCGAGATGAGACTGCGACTAGATTCTGAACATTTTAAATGACGAGAATTGGCCTTCAGATGTACGTTTTGTTTCTTCATTGATGCATTTCATAGCTCTTAGGCTAGATTTGCATTTATGATTTGTAACGATAGGTACACATCATTAATCACAGGCTAGTACAGTCGGCCTCAATATATGTATACATCGTCAAGAATTCATTTGTTTGTCTATTTATTTCTATTCTTTAATAATATATGTATGTGTAGCTTCAGTTAATATACTTACAGTAAGGATCAAAAGTGGAGTGACATTGTCACGAAGCAATAGATTGACACTTCTGTTTAACTTACGACCTTTTTCTAATGAATCATTTCTATACTATAAATACTACAATAATGACCGCGACCGTACCTAATCCATATTATCCATACTCATCATCTGCCTAGCCTTTTCCTAACTATGTTGGGGTCGGTTTCCAGTCTAACCGGATGCAGCTGAATACAAGGAGCGACTGCCCTTGGTAAGACTGGTTGTCAGACTTTCGGGCTACTGACGACCCGTAACGACTGTCAAAGATCCTCGAATGACGGCCGGGACCAACAGCTTAACGTGCTTTTAGAGGCACGGAGGGGTCTTGGTATGTGAAGATGGTAACCCATCCACGGACCAACCGCGGCAAGCGTAGCTTAATCTGATCGATCGACCCGTGCGGCTGTTATTACTTAGCCACAAGCCCCTAGCCATAGTAATATTGTAATTCGAAATGATTTGGCAACGAGGCAGATGGCATTCTGAGGACGGAGGACAGGCTGCTTTTTGTCTCAAAATGAATCCTTCAGGGGGTGATATAGGGGATTAAAGTCTATATGGGCAGACAATTAAATTGATTGACAGGTAGACAATTAAATTGATTCGTGTCAATCTATAGGTACATCTTTTTGAGACTATCTGTGCTTAGTACCGATTTCTAACTTCTAACCATTCAGATATGTGTTATGATCCTTTCTATAACCCTAATTTAGTCTACTCAAAATATAATCAGCCTTTATTTTGTTCACTGCTGATACTCAACTACGATTAGGTAGGTACTCTAGCCTCCTGAGAGAGAAAATGGGCCATGTAACCCAACACGCAAGTTGAGGAATGTCACAACATGTCTTCCGGTTTAGAATAATTAGGAACATAATTACAATGTTTATCTCCTTTTTGGATTTTTCAGTTCTCACTCTATTGATTGTCAGAATTTGTGCCTGAAGGCTAATCGGAGGGTACGCAACAGTAATACCAAGTGAAAGATGTTTAATTTGTCCAAATCCACGAACAGGAACTATACTTTTTATAGTATACAGGCACCGGGCTTGGGCGATGGCCGACGCAGCGAAAGGAAAGGAGTAGACTTTGGGAAACTTTGTTTTCGGAAAAAAAAATTGTATATTTTTTAATTGTGTGTTTCGTTTATCTTTATGTGTCATTGACATACTGTATCAAAGCGGTTACGAAAACCATGTATAAAACTAAAATCTAAATATTTATTCCAGACCTTGGAGCTGGAAATCTCAATATTTAAAACACTATCCTACTACTTAACTATCCTTGGTCCTGTGGTTAAAAAACTGTATTTTTGTTCAGTTTTTTTTTTTTGGGTTAAAAAATAAATCGAGGTTTCTTACATCGCCTTTCTTGCTTCAAGCTTAAAGTTTTGCAAAGTAACTAGTACGTGAGAATGACATTCAAATGAGCAGCAATGGTAGCATGACGCCTGTAATCCGAAGGGTGTACACCAGTACCCTATTGCAGCACATTACCATCAACCGGGAACAAATCCGTAATCCGGGCTGCTACTGAGAAATTTCTAGTGGAAAAACCCAATAAAACTGCCTCACCCGGGAATCGAATCCAGGTCCTCATGCTCAGCAGTAGCGCTTGCGACTACTAGACCAAACATAGATACCAAAGTAACAAACAACTACTTAACTTATAAGTTGACAACATCGTATCACAACTAATAAACTCTTCTACAAAGTCTTCTTCTTCTCTTCTAAGTAGGTGCTCTATTTAATATAAAATAAGAAACTCAACAAGGCAACTCCATGGATCTCCCTCACGGAATACTAAAATATAAATGATAGAAGATGCGCCAAACATCTATATTGAAAAATTCTTCGCTGTCCGATCATTGGAAAAGTTCGATATAAGACCCCGTCCTCGTTTAAAACAAGACTTTGCTTTTCTTGTACAATTCCACTTTTCGAATACTTAATGTAGACATACCCCTTTTCATCTTTTCCAAGAAGTTTTGGGCTCTTTTAAGATTCGTCCAGTGGAAATTATGCTCTGTTGGGGGTTCGGACGATATGGCACGGATCAGTACCGGGTGATGCCAGGTAAATTGAACGACTACAATAGGACGGGTTGGACGATTTATAATAAAATACTCAAGGAAAAATATTTACTTAAAACTCAAACACTCCATTGATGCGGTGTGCTGGAGTGAATTATGCTTTTTGAAGCATTGATTCGCGTTAATAAAGCTGTGAAACAAAATCAGTGTTTTACTTAACTCGAATTTAAAATTAAATTCTCCTTAACGACCAGCATCGGACGATAAGACAAAATATATGTAAGCGGACGCCGGGTCCATTGTCGCATTTGGCGTACCTAGCGTAACAAATTGCGAACCATATTTCAAGGCTTAGTTGTTAGTGAAACTTAATCGCCTCTCGCAGGACACTCTCAAATTAAGTTTAATCGCACCAAGTGAGGGGGTCAGTTAAAAAAGAGGCCCCCTAATCAGGTCCGCGCGAGCACGCGTTAGGTACGCACTTACATAATGAAAGGGGGAAGCGAGGGGGTTAGGGAGCCGCTGGGGGCCGTCATCTGCGTACACCCTGTCCGGCCGCCCACGATCGATACCTATACGTGTGGACTTTATGTAAAAAGCCTCCTGCACACCCGGAGGACGCCGACCATAAGTGTCGAGGAACGAGTCGCCCCCAGGGAGAAGGCACGAAATATCTTCAATTTTCGAGAGAAAATTTTCCAATGCGGGGGCGAGAGCCCGCGGCGGAAGGGCTGCGTAGCTCCGGACGCCTGTGTCCGAAAAATGCTCGAACCTTAATTGAATTTACAGATTTGCCTTTCGGAACGCACGCCCGACGCCCGTACCTACGCTGTTTATTGCGGCCGCTCGTTATGAGTCTTTACGAGCAGCGTCGATGTGCCTGATAACTTTTTATTTATTTATAAACTTTTTTTATTTATTTAAATATAAGCACGTCGAAACAAAAGCAAGATGGTTCGAGGACTCCACTGATTTAGTTGTTACGTAGTTGGATGTGGATTTGCAAGAATTTTAGTACATTACAGATGATTGGGTTTTTTTAACGGATTCTAAAACGATTCGCTAAAACTAGCATGTAAGAACAGTTTTCAGGTTATGACTAATAAGAAGTTATAGTTACGAGTCGTTTTGATCCTTATGGGACTCAGGTTTAGTTTGAGACTAACACGTATCACTCCTTTACTGCTAATGAAAATAATTTAATACGACGTTTACTACTTTACTTCCGTCACATAAACTTACTCAACTTTAAAAGTAGGTACCAAAAATAATTACCAAGGTTAGTTACTGACTCACGCCAGCACCCTAATTGCGTAACATACTAATCGATCACAATCTGTGTCATTTTGATGGATATTGCTAATCCATTGCTTCATATGTTCGAACAATTTGTCTGCTCAACATCGTAAATGACGCAATGAATGTTGTTGAACTGTCAAAATGAAAGCCATTCTACTGTTAGTGTGTTACGCAATTACACCGATATTTCAAAAGCTCAAATTTGATTTTTCATTGATTATGCCTTAAAAACACCTACAATGATTTCGACTTAGTAAAAAAACTGTCATGTGACATGTTTAATACATCACTTTCACTTTCCTTAATTGTTTTGCGAAAAGAAAGAAGAAAATTTTCTTTCAAGAAAAAACTATTCACTACAAAAAGATTGTAAAAAGATATTCATGAAAATCAAAACAGGAGAATAAAACAATATTTTGTTAAGTTTTACGATCGCCCTCTATAAAGGGTGTAAGGGGCGAAAAAAGACTGTAGTGATATCCACGTTGCCCCACTTATTAGCAGCCCCGGGTCGCTCTCGTTTGATGACGTCAGTAACGCAGTCCATTCAACACTTTTTTTGTAAACAAACGAGAGAAATATTCCGTGTAGACTGCAAGTTACAAACATACCTATCGGACTGATTATGGTATGTACAGGGCCCTCCAAAAGTAAGTTGATTTTTTTTTCCATTTAAGCTGTTATGCCACATTATGATTTAAAAGTCTAGTTTCAAATGTTTGAACTGTAAACCATAACGTTTTTACTGACGAAGGGCTGATTTTTCCAACGTTCGCTCGAGGAATAATTTTGAATTCTTGACGGTTCTTCCATACAAAACCTGACAATTTTATTCTACGAATACAAATTATTTGTCGATTGAAAAATCAGCTCTCATTGAACTACCTACTATCTGATATATTTTTTATTTGATATATTACACGGTAAAATTAGCAAAACTTAAAAAAAAATCGTATGAATTGCCTCCCAAAAATGTTCAAACTGCATTTATTTACCTTACATACGTATTTGGGTCACAAAAATTCATGTGTACCAAATTTTAATCTTGTCAGATGTCAAATTTTAATCTTAACAGCTGTTTTGCTCCGCATCCAGTAGATGCGGAGCAAAACAGCTGTTGACAGACGGACAGATAGACAGACACAAGTGATTCTATAAGGGTTCCGTGTTGTATTCGGACGTACGGAACCCTAAAAATAATGGCTTCGAGGTGAAAATGAACTATAGAAGAAAGTACAAAGATTATGTGTAAACATGAAAACTTATCAAAAAAAAAAGTTAGTTCTGAAAAAATATTGGTTTCAAATCCGGCTTGAAGGGGTACTTCAAATAATACAAAAGATTTTAGAACTCTCACACTCACTCTTTTTTATTATTTTACGCAGATAGAAACCTCCGCCTTAATTACAACTTTTCTTGATTTCGGACGAATATTGCGCTAGTGCAAAATCAAAAGTCATTTATTCAAATTAGGCTCAGAATCAGCACTTTTCGAACGTCAAAATTACCACTTCCTAGTGCTATCGCTGGGAAGAAGAAGTGGCGCAACAAACTCCCCAGCAGCAAAGCTGTCTGTTCAGTTAGAAAATACTTGATACTTGATTGTATACAATACTATGTAGATGTTAAGTAATTAACATTACAAGGCACAGAACATAAAATTAAATTACTTGCAATATGTCTACTAGCCACGCCGATATACCAACAAATATAATAAAAACTATGCGTACTCAAGCTGAAAAATAATTAATTAAAATGTAAGCCTCCAGGCATAAAGGGCGTGACAGCTTACATATTTATGCATTGCTGGGTTCTGGTCACAAAGCTGTCACTTGAAGTCACAGATGAAAAACTAGGACCATCAAAGTAAAATAAACAAATAAGTTAATACTAATAACAATAACCTGTGAGTAAACTAATTCTGGAGTAAGAACATGAACATTGTCTTGAGTTAATTAGGACGACCAACTATTCTTATCGTGTAAGTAGTCGTTGATGGAATAGTAAGGCTTTGAACAAAGATTGGATTTTACTTGAGCTTTAAACGCATTAAAAGGCAAGTCTAGCAAAGAAGAGGGTATCTTGTTATAAAAGGTTATACCAAGCCCAACAAATGAGTTATGAACCTTATGAAGCCGATGAAAGGGGGCCCGTAGTTTGTCCTTATTTAATATCACTCAAATCAAAATCAAAAGTCATTTATTCAAATTAGGCTGAGAATCAGCACTTTTCGAACGTCAAAATTACAAAAGACAGTCCCCCAAAAACGCCCGCCCTTCGCCACTTCCTAGTGCTATCGCTGGGAAGAAGAAGTGGCGGAACAAGCTCCCCAGCAGCACAGCTGTCTGTTTAGTTAGAATATAGTTGCATGTATACAATACTAGGAACCTATGTTCAGTAATGAACATTACAAGAAGCTCAAATTATTTGCCATATTATGTCAGCTAGCCACGCCAATATACCAACAAATATAATAAAAACTATACGTACTCAAGCTAAAAAATAATTAATAAAAATAAAAACTCACTACCTAAATAAAAGCCTCCAGGCATAAAGGGCGTGACAGCTTACATATTTATGCATTGCTGGGTTCGTCACATAGCTGTCACTTGCAGTCACAGACACTGTTTTAGTGTACAAGTGTAAATTTTGCCTAATATATAAGATGTTGGCTAAGATGAATTGTGATGCAACCGTGAGAATACCAATATCTTTAAAAAAATCTTTTAGAGAAACTCTGGCACCTAGCTGGTAAATTGCTCGAACAGCTTTTGTAATCAATCCCAAGATCGTTGTATGAGAGATTATTGAACTTTTAAAAGTAGCGGGAACTTCAATTTCTTAAACAACCATCATATGACTCCTGTACGATAATAATTTACGCCACATTGCCAAAAAAAAAATCATCGATTGGATTTGAAAAAAATTTTTTTGACCTGGTTTTTAAAGTTTTCTTAGTACACACATAGGTAACCTTTGTTCTTCCTTCTATGGTTAATTTTCATCTTGTTGCCATTATTTTTTTCGAATAAATTCAAAAGCCCTGGCAATGAATAAATCTAATTTGAAATATACTGAAATCTTACTACAAATATCATTCAAATAATATTACAACCCTGTAAATATTGTAAAACCATAATAATTAATAACGTAAACTTACTTTTGGCTACTGTAATTCAAGTATTTAACACAAAAAAGTCGGTTATAAACAAAAAATGTATATCATAGGTGGTTTGAATAAATCAAAAAATGTTTAGTTTAAAAAGCTAAAAAGCCACTTTCATATAACCATCTTTCGGTATATAGCTATATTCCTAGGGATATAACTATATCTCGGCTTTAATTATCTTACGGCGACAGGTACACTAATGATACTCATTTTTTGCGATAGCCTAAAGTTCGTTTTTTAATCCCAGATACTAATCTGACATTTAAGTCTTTTGTGTTTTTAGTATAGAAATTTAACATTACACCTGTCAAATTAGTATCTGGGTGTAAAAAACGAACTTTAGTAACTGTGACACAGCTCTAACCTACTTAAGCTAGCCCATTTGGTCGGGGTGCCCTAGCTTAGTTACTGCTGTCCCTGCCATCCTGTATCATTATGGGTACTCGGAAAAATTACTTTAATTTAGGGTTCAGTTTGCGCTGCAACTACCATATTTTTTGTTCAATAGGAGTAGTCATTCTAAAATTATCTTAATTGACACTGTCGTAAAGTTGATATTGGTTTAAAGCAAAAACGCCCAGGTAGCGCGAGAAATTAAAATTTTCTTACGTTTTTTTGCAATTTGCAATGCTGTAAGCATCCCGTTATATATTGATCAAAATATAATTCGCGACTGTAACAAATATGTCAATTTATAATCATTAGAATCGAAAATATAACTCTGTTTAAATTACCTTATTGAATAACTAGGTATTTCATTAAATCATAAAATTTTGGGCCAATTTTAACTTAGAGAGTTGTGTTGATAATTTTGTATAAGTATACATATTTGACGACATTGTGAAGGCTGCAGGAACCCGTTGGATGCGAGAATCACCAAAACCGGTCGAAGTGGAGGTGTTTGGGGGAGGCCTATGTTCAGCAGTGGACGTCTTTCGGCTGAAATGGTGATACATATTTGTTACAATCGCGAATCATATTCTAATCAACATACCAGATGATGCTGACCTTTTTTTTTTGTTTTCGGGGGAAACCTTCAAAAGGCACCCGACCTTCGGGGAGTGAGGTCGGGAAGTGTGGGATTTTACAAATTGCAGAAAACGTAAGATAATTTATATTTCGCGGGCTTCGTTAGTGCTTTTGCATTAAGTGGCAATAACATCAATTAGAAAGAAGGATTTGATTCAACTTTATACGTAAACTTTGTTGTTTTTTTACCTACATTAATTTATAGTCTTTTACTGAAAAAGCATTCTTGGGGCCGGCAATTTTTAAAAAATTTTGGACTACAAACTGCCAACAATTTGATAGATTCGTTTACGTCTTAAGAAAAGATGAAAAACGAATTTTGCTCAAAATAAAGTTAAAAATAACGTTATAACAAAATACACTACTTACTACTTTTTTTACAAAGAATGGTAAAGTTAAACTCCCTGCGACATAATGAGTGTACAAAGACACTTAAAGGAGCCGAGAATCACATGGTCTTCCCGTCAATGCAGGATGATCCATCAGCCACTTGCTCAGAAATACAGCCTTCTGGAATCAGAGGTATATGCCCGACCCAGTTCTCGAAAATGGAAATATCACATTGTACTGGGATCGATCCATCATCACTAACAGGACTATTGTTGACAATAAGCCTGATATAGTGGTGATGGATCGATGAGAGCGGCGCGCAATGTTGAGAACCTCGTGAAAGCCGAGAAAGATAAACAAATCAAGAGTCTTGACTTGGCTCGCGAGGTAGGAGAGGAGGCCAAGAGCCCCGACCAACACCTGAGGACGCTCTCGTTGGGCAGCTGGATCAAATGTTTGAGTCAGAAAGCAGTAATTCTGTACACGGGTCGCATTGTCAGGAGATTCCTCTCTCTTCCTCAGCTTGGACCCTGTTCCCGATATCGGTAGGCTATTATTTTTTATATTATTTTTATGTTTATAAAAATATTTAACAATGTAATTTATAAGTATTTAAATGAAATAAAGGAAACAATATAATATTCTAACTTGTCTAAAACTGTTTACAAAATATAATACTTAATGTTAACTTAAAAGTTATAACTAAACTTTAAATACCCCCACAACCCGTGTACAGTTCCATATATATGCTAAAGCCGTGCGTTATATAACGCTACCGAAATAGCGGTTTTTCACATCAAAAATAAAAGTCATTTCACAGCAATTATTTGATGCGTAGATAACGGCTATATAATGGGTGTTTTTACACCTTGTATACCTATACAGGGTGTAAAAAGACGATGTGCCCTGTTCTTGAAGGTCAACGAAAGTGCAGCCCGCATCTATGAAATGCATAAATGTGGTGAAAGCGAGAGTGGTCTGCGAGAACTGACCTTCAGTAGTATCTCCCCCCTTTTTAGGGGGGTTGAGATAGGGAATGGGAATGGTGCAAATTCATTGAAAGCAATGCAGTAGGACGATCGGGGTGCATGCAGGGGGTGCAATAACATCGCCTCCACAAGTAGGACACTCCAAACGAACCTTAGCCTGGCGTAACCTTGGGCCTGTTTAGTCAAATCGACAAGTGATAAGCGCCAATCCCTTCGATAACTTTATAGTGTTTTTCTAACATTTTTTGCTTTACTAAACAGCATGTCGTGAGAATGTGACAATTTTGTTTTTTTTTTGTTGTCAAATTTGTCGCTTTGTCAGTTATTTTAAATAGGACCCAGGTACTGTACCCTAATTGCGTAACACACTATCGATCTCTATCTGAATAATTTTGAAGGAATTAATTAATTAATTAACTAATCAATTCCTTCATATTATGTTCGAAAAAGTTGTCTTCTCAACAACGTAAATAACGCAATGAACGTTGTTGAACTGTCAAAATAAACGTCATTGCTGCTGATGGTGTGTTACGTAATTACCCTATTGGACTGTCAACCCCGCTACCTCCTTGCTGACTGGCTAATGTTTTTAAGAGGGTATGAATTTTGTAACAATATTTTGATTTAAAAGAGTGTCCATAAAGTTTCTTGCCCGTTCTTCTCCGTAGGAACATACTAACTCTTTGGAATGAGCAACTAACTTCATCTTTCTGACTGACCGCCCCTTGAAAATTCAGATTGCTTGTTTATTTTTATTTTTTTAATAAGTGGTTTTAGTTGAGTTGAACTACTTTTAGTTCGTGTCGATACAAAATAGTAGGAATGGTCCAAGTAGGTACCTATAGACCTCTACTGACAATTAATAGTATGAAGCAATATGAATGGATAATTTTCAGTAGTTTGAATCTTGGAATGTGAAAACTGCCGTTTTTGTAGACATGCGTACTATATATATTTATCACATGTGTACTATAGACCAATGTATGACCTATACCAATTTTATTAATCAACGAGCAGTGCCCGCGACTTCGGTCGCATCGATGTTGGAAAACAATAATGTGTTTCTTCACTAATACATTAAAAAAAAAAAATTGAGTTACCGTATATATTTCACATGCATTTAATAAAAAGATGGTGAAAGAGAGGAGAGAGAAGATGTTGAAAAGAGGGTACTTCCCGTTGATTCTAGGTCAACGGGAAGTACCCTATAGGTTTTGCACGAAAATGTAAATAACTTGTTTTAAGGCTATCAGTCCCATTGCTGAAAATTACTCTTGCTCATGCTCACGTACGGTTCGGTTAGCTGGCTAATATCCTTGGCTCGGTTCTAGTTGCGATATCCGCGGCATTGTTCCGTCCCATTCGCAGATGTGTGACCTGTAGAATACAAGACAAACAAATAAATATAAACCTATAAATTCAACTATTGCAACGCTGAAACCACGTTTGCTTGTCAACGTACCCTGTGCTGCCTGGCCTACTTGCACACGAATGGGACGCACGATGTCGGAATGGCGCCATTGCACCCATCCTTCACCAAGTGCTGGTAGTAGGCGAACGAAAGTTGCAAACTGTCCGACAATAGTCCGTCACGCTCGGTTGCATGCAGCGTATTGTGCGATGACACTACAGTGCACGGATTAATAAATAATTGTGGTAGACAGCATTTAAAACAGGTTTTTGTTCTGACTCGTTTCTAGGAATCTCTTTATATGCATGGGAAGGTCTATCATGCGGCGTCTCACTTATTTATTTATCAGTATTTTTTTGTTAATTTTTGCAATGTTACTCAATATCACACTATTTAGACATATTCGTTACTGTTTTTTATCTAACACAAATTTATTTGATTTAAATATTTAAGTATGCATACACACGTCACATTGCAGTATAAAACTGATTTACATCCGTCACCTCACACATCAGGTTCAGTTGAAAACCAGCGTCAGGCATTAGTCGTCTGGCATTTTTGCTGAACTGGGCCTTTTTGGCGCCGTCGTGAGGCACACTTTCCTGCTAATTTCTTACATCTGACTTCACACTTTTTATTTAAACTTTTTTTTATTTTATTGTTTGTTTTATTTGATGTGTGTATCTGGTATATTGTGTGTCTTTTAGTTTGTGCCAAATAAATGTATTTTCATTCTTCTTCTTTCTTTCTTTTGATTCCCTTGCGAGTGTCAAAATATGCGGCATAAACTGCCCCGTGTCTTTGTGCGCCCGTATCTTTTGATTGCGTTGACTTAGAAGTTTGATATTTGCAATGCGTCAAGGGATTATAGCCTTGAATACCTACTTAATATTCTCTCTCTCGGGGTGTCTCGGTATGTAAAGATGGTCACCCATCCACGGACTGACCGCGGCAAGCGTAGCTTAACCTGATCGACTGACCCGTGTGGTAGTTATTACGAAGCTACGAGCCCCTCGAAAAACGAAATATTTAAAATTCGTTCTCTATCTGGGTTAAAAAGGGGACGAAAGTTTGTATGGAGTGAAGTTTGTCATGTTTGGCGATGGAAAATCCCATAGAGCACACAGCTTGTATTATTATAATTATGTAGGTACCTATGTCTATAAACTAATAATAATATATAAATATTCTTCTATTACTGTACGGTCTCATCGCCGTACATTTTCTGCTTACTCTGTGACCTACTTTAGGCCAAAAATGCGCGTCATAATTTAGCATAAAAAATAACATGACTAACGAATTTACACCTAGTGAACTCGTAACTGTGTAGCTATCAACAATTGAAAGAAATAATCGCCTTCTTCTGTAATACTTACTTACCCTTAACTTAAATAAACTTAGCTACTTAGTACTTTAATGGTACGTGTTTCTTTAGACTAACTGTACTCACAAACCTTCACGGCAAATCGGTGTAGACAGTTAACTATGTACAGACGTCAGCACATCAAGCTACTACAAGCTGTCAAATTTCTTTAATAGATTTTCTAAAGCATTAGGTTCAAGGTTGATTGGGAAAATCTGACAGTTTCGGGTTACGATCCGGACAATTACTTCTATTGGAATTTAAATTGGAATAATATTACTAGAATTTTATTGATTGGTGGTCAATGCAATTCAGCTTATTATTCGATTCGCACAAATTTACTCGCCCGAAAGGTGTGAAAATTTAAATAATATTTTTTGTATAGGCGACTCGCACGAAATTTATTTGTAAATTTTATGCAATGATGTTAAGTAAAAAGTACACGTTGTTGTGGTATCGCCTACAAATAAATTAACTTCATGCAAGTCGCCTATAGAAAAAATCATATTATTTCAGAGACGATTCGTACTTTTCGGGCGAGCCAATTCGTGCGAATCGACTAAAAAGTCTACAATTCTAGTAAGATATTGTAATAATAGGTTTTCAATCTTTGTGAATGAAAACGATGATAATATTTATTGAATCGATAATTATATGTTTATTGACCAAACAATGGAGGGGAAGGTAGAGATGACCGTATTAATATTTATAAAAAATCAACGGAGGAACGTCCGATCCCCGGGGGACGGATCCGGTCCGTCAGTGTAACCCTTTATGTCGTCCAACGGGTTTCTAAAATTGTCTACTTTTCAAACTGATTTTGTTTCTTTTATTTTTGTTTCGTCGGCTGTGAGGTTTTTTTGCAAACGATTTTTTGTTGTTTTTGTCACTGCTAACATAAGTGATTTTTTTTTATGGGAGGATGTGTTACTTCCATCTTAATGTTTAGTATTAAATTATGTAGATGTAACATTATTTGCAGTGGAAATTGATTTTCGGTTTTTACACCAAATTACATGGAAATAACTTCCGTGAAACGTTTATAACTAAAGAAACTCGAGATAAATGATGAATAATCCAATAAGACTTGTCATAGGCTTTATTTCATTCGACCTAGATTGAACTCCTCTACCAGTAAAACTTTCCAAAATCAATCGTAACACGCGACCTAAAAAGTAAACCAACCAAAAATCAGAGACAAACAATTTACAAGTGAAAATGAAACCGCCCAAATGACAACCCGTCCGTTTTAATCACCTGTGTTTGGCGAAAAAAAAAAGAAAATGCTTTCAAAAATCGAACGCGTTTGGAGAAAACCGGGTCAAAACCGGAATACACGATATACGGAATATATTCAGTTGTGAGTCGCTGGGATGCTATTGAGACTGCCAGTACCTACCGATAGGACGGCAGCTATAGGCCGCGCACATGTAAAATAGCTACGACTGGATCGAAAGGTACTCTACTTAGATATTTAATTAGTTATATTGATTTTGGGTTTTCTTTATAAGCATAGCTGGATCAGACTATAATGTTCCCACTCTGGTGGGACACAGGCCTTCTCTCTGTGGGAGGGGATGGGTCATCTTCCACCACGCGGGCACAGTGCGGGTGAGTTTTTTTTAGTTATGGTTATATAAATGTTAGTGTTCTATTTTTTTTATGAAATGAAGAGATTAATAAGAGCAGTCAACTTCTATTGCATCAAGGGCTTCTATAGCATAAATGGATAAAAAAGCTGACACCGGATTATTCCTTAATAATTTTTAATGAAGTAAGAAAACATACATAACATCACGCTTTATTTCCCAGAAAGGTTAGGCAAAGGTGTATACCCAAATTACGCCAGTTATTTTTAAGTACAGACGCCAGCACATCAAGCTACTACAAGCTGTCAAATTTCTTTAATAGATTTTCAACTTTATCGCTAGAGTATTAAGGTTCAAGGTTGATTGGGAAAATTTGACAGTTTCGGGTAGCTTGACCTGCTGGCGTCTGTACCTTGTGTAATGTAATAGGAAAGTCATAATCGGTAGTTAAAAATGTGTATTTCAATAAATCTCCAAATCCATATCACCAATATCAGCAATGTCAGTCCACTGCTGGACCTCCTCCAGTCAAATAAAAAAACCACTCGATTCTCGGCTCCCCGGCTACTCTAATCCAACTGCTACCAGCCATCCAGCGAAGATCACCGCTCCACCTGAAGGCGTCCAAGCTAACATCTTCCGATTCGAGGTCTTCACTCAAGACCACGTCAACTCAAACGGTCATTGGTTTTACGGCTAATATACGGCCGGCAATATATTATTACCATTAGGAAAAATATTAAACATTGCTCAGGGCCGGCCCTATGCAATGTTTAATATTGGTATGAACTTGTTTTCTTGTTAGATGCAGTCTAAATGTACCTTAACACTTGTTACCCGCCCTAACAAGAAAATCTGAACTCATAAGGGTTACTAATTATTGCCCAGCAATAGACAGAATACGAGCTCTTCATATGCTATGTTTCTCCCCGCCAAAATGCTCTCACACCATATTTCATCACACACAACAAAAAATAAACAATACTTTGAAAACACTTTCAATTTTCAAAATTAAAGTAGAGCATACCGCCGAGCGTTCGATTAGAAGCTTGGTACTGGGGGCTACTTCTCTGTTATATCTGCTCGTCCAAGATACATGCCTCGCATAGGCGCACTCGTGTTACCGTCCGCGTCCTGGCCAGCGGGAGGCGCGGGGCGAAGGGGGGGCGACCCCCTCCCGCCCCCCGCACGACCCCCGAATCGCTCGCCGCACCCCCACGGCCCTTTCGGCCACCCTGCGTCATCTAGTACGGCGACTAGCCCGCTAGGGTTAATTCGAACTATTCAAGACTATTTGAATATTTAAAAAAAAATAGATTTTAAACTTTTTCAAGGTTCGTCCTCTTTGGAATGTTGGTTTGTTTGGTGTGCTGAAATGGAGGGAAAGTTAAAGAATTTTTAGTTTTGATTTTCCGATTTTACTGTTTAGTGAATTTTGGGTTACAATAATAATATTATTAGAACACGTATGTAGACATTAGACCACATTACTATGCTAATTTTAGGACTAGCAAACAAATACCCTATTAATACCGTTTTGAGACAGAATAGAGCATCCATTATTTTACGCTAAGTTTGGCAGGCTGACCTTGAAACTTTAAGCATCAGCTACTACAACCGATTATGTCCCTATTTAGTACTTCATCTCACAGTTGTAACCTACCTTTGCTATAATTTTTAGATACAAACAACAGCCACAAAACCCTACCAAGGTTTTCTTCCATCAGTGCGAGACCATTTGCTGGATCCCTACTCAAGAAATGATTGCTAAAAAAAAAACAAGCATTTCATCTTTAAAAAAATATCGATGAAGAAAATGAATGTATAAAATAAGTATAGCGTGGCAGCCCTGGGTGTCCGGCTCGCAGCCCTGATTCTGTAGAACAGAGAGCGGCGTGCGTGCCCGGCTCGCTGTAAACAGGCAACCCTCGTAGGTACGTATGTAGGGCGGACGGACGGCCCGACCCCCCAGAGAAAGGGGTGCCCCCGCATCTTCCTTGTTCCTCCTTGTGCAAATTCCCTTGACGATGGAAATGTGCTCAGCCACATTTTATACAATTTCTAGTCCACGCGTCGAACGCTGTCCACACATGCTTGTGTTTTCTCATTAGTGGTTGGCCTGCGCTGTAGTGAGAATGTTGCCTACTGTATACTGAATATTTCACCTAGAAACCTAGATTCTGTTTCGCTTTCACTGTTCTTGGCTTCCCTTTGTCTTAAATTTTCGTTTGACTCAAAAAAATAACTCAAACATCAAAAAGAACTTTTGTAGATCACCTACTTTATCATCATCTGGCACCATTATTTTATCAAAGAAACGAACATTTAAGCAAAAATCAAAACAAAGTCAGTTCCCTAATTATCACTGTAAAGTTTGAATGTAGGTATCGCATAGTACAACTTCCATTGGTGGCTAACTAGCTACTTTTATTGGTCCCTTTACAACAAACTAAGCGATGGGCATAAAGAAGGGTCCGAAAAAGTCATGTTTATGGCTTTATCGACATTTTAATTACAGTACCAAACACCCTTTTCAAAAACGCTTTGTAAATATTAGTCAGTATTTTCCGTACTCATCATGAAAAGACAAAAAAATAAAGAACTATACACCAGCACCCGAATTGCATAACACACTATCAATCTAGATCTGAATCATTTTTAAGTATTGATAATCCATTGCATCTTATGTACGAAAAATGTGTCTGCTCAACAACGTAAATAACGCAATAAATGTTGTTGAACAGTCAAAATGAAACCCGAAAAAACTTATAGTGTATTTATTACGCAAATACCCCGCAGTTCAGTTGAAAGAAGTTGGTTTATACGACGAATTAGGATTGTTGGTGAGCATTCACAATTGTGACGGAAAATAACTAAACAAATACACAAAACTATCTTATACTCATATAATCTTTATAATTGTACTGCTATTATTTTTCCTACATCGGACAACCAGTTAATTGTGTCTAAAAAAAAAAGATAAGTACGATAGCCCAACGCACAAGGGGTCAGCTGTGAATCGATCAGTTCCGAATTCTACCCCGTTTGAACTGCAGCGGTGAACTTGCATAATCGTAGGGTTAGGGGAGACGACAAAAGTCCGGTCATTTGCATTGGCAAACTGACACGTGGATAAGTTGGGCGAAGATAAATGATTTGTTTGCAAGAAAATTCGTTAGTGCTGGATTTTTTTTATAACATAAGTAGGTATTGTTTTGAATAGCATACACAGTGTCCTCCATAAGTTAGTTAACATTTTTCCACTTCAGCTGTGATGACACATTATGTCTTATAAAAAAATAAAAAACAGGTAATACTAAAGGATACTTAGAAAATTTTTATTTTTTATGTCATTGGTTTATGAATAATTAGTGGAATATAGTTGGAATTAGTCAATAAAAACGCTATAGTTCAAATATTTGAAACTAGAATGTCCAATCATAATGTCGCATCACAGAACAGAAATATGTATAGTAGAAAAATGTCAACTGACTTTTGGAGGGCACTGTATCTTATTCAACATAGTTTAATAAACTGCCTACCTACAATACAAAAAAAGAAAAGTAAAGCATGATGAAGGAAAGATTTGAAAGTTCTTAGATTTTCCAACAAGAAACTATTTATAACACCACACAGTACTTATAATTGTTCTAATTAAATTATACCATTTAAATCTTAAAGAATGGTGAACAAAATTGTCAAAGATTGGCTCCCTATGTACAAGTAGTGACGAAGCGCACCATAATAAAAAAAATATAGACAAATAGAGTTGCGCCATTCACACATAATCGACTAATTCCGTCTCAAGACGAAGGTCGGTATGAATGGGCCGAGTTATTAAGTCTGTTGTTCCGAACAAATCGCTGAGGCCGTTGACTTTCGGTTTCATTCATTTTCGCGCGAACTCCGCCGCGACTCAACTAAGTATTTGTGTACTTTCTTGGATAATTTCGTCCTTCTATTTCGTAAGTTGTGTACTCTGAATCTCAATACATATAAGTTGTAATACAAAGGAATTAGTTTATCGTTAAATTGACAAATTGTGGCTTGTTTATAACTTTCATGTTTACGGACTTCACCCATGCGTAGGTAGGTAGGTAAGTGGGTACTTATTAAAACTGGGACTGACAACCTTGTCGGTGTCGCTTATGAGGCTCATGAATTGGGACTCCTTTCGAGTCCTACATAAGTCGGTGAATCCCAAAACTTACACGTAAGCAAAACTGTAATTAGGGTTTTTTTGTCATGCCTTAACAGTTTTACATAGTTATTCGTACTCAAAACCAGCAGATGAGTGAGTGAAAATAAATTGATTAAAAATGGTATCTTATAAGAAACTGCTAACAAGCTTACATCTAAGCCGTTCTGATAAGCCTCTCTTATTAGTTTCATTACAAGCAAGGATGGAAATAACTTATTGGCAAAGCTTTATATCAAACAAGTATTTGTTATACGAGTCTAAGTAAAATCAACTTTATACTTAACCGGCTAAAGTTGTTATTACACTAACACCGGATCATTTTTCCACTGCATTTTCTTTGTATAATGGGAAATCTTGAATACTGCTTGATAAGAGGAAGATAAATTTAAACTAGAAATGTACCTACCTATAGACTAAGTAGCTATAGATCCTTATAGTATTACAGGGAAATAAATTGTCATTATTTTTATTCTAGTCTATAAAAGTTGTGTCTTACAGGGCCCTATTTCTCGAAACTATTAGTTTACTAGTATATTAGTTATTAGTGTAAAAATTACAAGTTCTAATATTTCCTGTTTCTCAAAAACAGGTTCTTTACTAATAACTGATAGTAGCAGATTTATAAAAAATATTAGGCTGGCTTGGCTGAATACACATAATACTCATGTCTCTTTACTTATTAAAAAAAATACGGAAAAAGTACCCGCCACTTTTGGATTCGTTTGATTTTGTCGTTTGCACATTGGCGGTAAAAGCGGATTGTTTTATTAAGTACATTATTTAATTATATTAGATAGCCACTATCTGCGAGTCATATTGTGTTAGTTAATGGCCTCCAGCCATTTTCCATTCTACGACAAAGTCCACTGTTGCGTAGAACTCTCGAATCGTGCACTGCCCCTGGCCAATTAGCATACGAATAATAAAACTAAATCGGGACCGCAAACTACTAACTACATATTTATTGAGTGGTTCCCGAGCCTATCAACAAATTATTGTTCTTCGTTTTCATTTGGGGCATCAATAGGCACTAATGCGTCCGATTTTTTTTTTTTTTTGTTAAATTTATTTCTAATAATTTTGGCTAATATTTTTTACAAGCCTTCTGAGACTAACAGCTTTATCACTGTAATTTACAAGAGTATTTAATAACATATTTTTTTATGAAACCAAATTGAATTTACTCAGGTAATTTTAGCTAATATTTATAAGTTGGCAAGTAGTAACTAATATTTTACTACCGTAGCATCGAAAAACGCACACTAGCAAACCTGTAAAAAATATTCTTTCATGGACTCTCACATATTATTAGTCTAATAAGTTTCGAGAAATAGGGCCCAGAAGAATTTGTTTTGTGTTTGTTTATAGAAAGGAGAATGTTGTTTTGTTTTATTTGTTTAGGTAGATCCTATTTTTATATTATGTTTTTGTCTGTATTTTTATTTTATATAACTTAAGGTAGGTAGATCCTTCTTTTTAGGGTTCCGTAGCCAAATGGCAACGGAACCCTTATGGATTCGTCATGTCTGTCTGTCTGTCTGTCTGTCCGTCCGTATGTCACAGCCGCTTTTTTCCGAAACTATAAGAGCTATACTGTTGAAACTTGGTAAGTAGATGTATTCTGTGAACCGCATTAAGATTTTCACACAAAAATAGAAAAAAAAAACAATAAATTTTGGGGGTCCCCATACTTAGAACTGAAACTCAAAATTTTTTTTTTCTTCAAACCCTTACGTGTGGGGTATCTATGGGTAGGTCTTCAAAAATGATATTGAGGTTTCTAATATCATTTTTTTATAAACTGAATAGTTTGCGCGAGAGACACTTCCAAAGTGGTAAAATGTGTCCCCCCCCCCCCTGTAACTTCTAAAATAAGAGAATGATAAAACTAAAAAAAATATATGATGTACATTACCATATAAACTTCCACCGAAAATTGATTTGAACGAGATCTAGTGAGTAGTTTTTTTTTAATACGTCATAAATCGTAACGTAACGGAACCCTTCATGGGCGAGTCCGACTCGCACTTGGCCGGTTTTTTAATTTGTGGAAGCTTGTAAATAGCAACTGTAAGCGCTTACTGTACATTATTAACCTAGATCTATAAACTTTCTGAAGGATACATACATAAATAAATTTGTTTACATTTAAAGAATTAATACATTCAAAGAATTACAATTGTAATTTGTTTATACGAGCAATTTATGTTGGTAGTAAATTTGGTAAACATATAAATGGCCCGACTTTACTTATACTATGGCAATATTGTACGCCAAGCGCACCCTGTCCCTTAGATATCGTCCAGTTATCAATATTGCTGACTTGATAATCTATATAGCAAGATCTAGGTATTCTTTAGGCTCGTGCTGACATAGGAGTTGCTTCTCTACATAATCCATGAATGAAGAGGGTGCTCCAAATATAATTAAATTCATTGCTAAAAATAAAAATGACATTGGGCAAGTTTCGAGTATGAATGTAAATGGCTATAAGAATAGGGGAAGATCAAAGGAACTGTTGGCGACGCCGTCTGCGAAGCCTCATAAAGTGAACAATGTGTGTAAAGTGTTAAAACAATCAGTGCCAAACAGTGAAAGGTGTAAACAGTGCAATATGAACACTTAGTGCTATTAGAAAAGACTTACTAGAGACGTTATATAGTGTTACCAAAGGATAAGTCCTTATGTGATCTCAATTTGTGATAAATAACGTAAGTAAAGTGAATATAAACATGTCTTTTCATCTGTCGATAGTTATGTTTGTACCAGACCTATATGTGTCCAATTAGTCTTGTTATAAAGAGAATATGATTTTCTTATTGTTGTAAGATCTTATTAGAGTGTAATTTGTGTAATTAAAGCATGATATGTAAATTACCATAACGAGTACCGTAAGTAAATAAAAGCATAGTAAAGAGGTCTCGTTACGGTAAAGTTTTCACATACAATAGTGTTAAATTGGTCGAATGTAATGTGTGGGCGTGCCCACCAGAGGGAGTTAGTGGCATGTTGCCACTTAACAAGAAATGTATAAATAAAGCACCATTGTGCAGCTACGGCCAGTTGGCGGCCATCTTTTGAACAAGAAACATTAAACAAGCAAGTCGATACCAAGTGTTTTAATGAAGATCCCCTACAATATGGTCCTTCGAGAGCCGAATTCAAGACTGAAGCCAGAAGATATGCAGTTCTCTCGCCGCTGAATCCTCAAGAAAAGTGCAATTGTTCAGGTAATAACGTGTGGTCTCGGGTTAGGTAGCAGTATCGCGATACGTGTGGTCTGTTTCTAAGAGATTCGTCAAAACGTGTATCAGAGTTGTCAAAACGTGTATCAGAGTTGTCAAAACGTTCAGAGATTCGTCAAAAACGTATCAGAGTTGTCAAAACGTTCAGAGACTCGTCAAAAACGTACATCAGAGTTGTCAAAACGTATATCAGGGTCGTCAAAACGTACAACCACACTCGTTTAGCTCGCATTACGGACCACGACCGCACGAGACCAATACACATCGCTGCGTACGTCATTTCATCAAGAACCCGCGTCGAATCTACGCTCAAGCACGACATTGGGATAAGGTACTTTGCGTCAACTACGGTAGCGGACCCGCCACTACTTGCGCTAAGAAGAAAAAGTACCTTAGGGCCGTCGCGACTTGGAAGCAGGAAGATTTCCTATTGAAGATTCGTCGGGATTTGCTGAGAAGAAATAAGAAGTTACTTCTCGAAGCCAGGAATGATGACGCGAAGCCGAAAAGCCAACAGCACAAAGTCAACAACGGAGGAAGAAACCAGCGGCGGAGACACAACGGCGACAGAAACTACGTCTGGTGCCACATCGGATACTGTAACCGACAGCACCGCGACGACGGAAGATACGACCATGGTCGAGGACGCCGACGCGACTATGGTGGAGAAACACAAGAAGCCCAAATCGGTTTCGAAGAAGAACTCCAAGAAGAAGGAGTTGGAAGCACGTTTGGAGCTCGAAAAGCTGCAGCTAGAAGAAATAAGAATCAAGACTAAACTCGCTAGTACCAAGCTGGAGCTGGCACGCGCAGCAGATGACACGGACCTGAGCGAACCAGAAGACGAAGAAGAATCTAAGGTCGAAGCCGCCGCAGCCGAAGCGACTGCAGCATGGGTGTCGACGAAGAAGAGTGTGGAGCGCGACGAGGGGGAGCCGCCAAGCAAGCCGCCCGTCCCAGGGACCGCGATCGCCGCACCGAGTCACACCGACCAGCTGGCCGAAGCAATTCTTCAAGCATTCAAGTCCGCGTCGGAGAACAAAACTTCATCGTTCGTGCAACGCGCGCCGAAGTACATCAGCGAGCTACATCAGTTTGAAGGCGACGCCTGCGACTGGATGGCCTTCAAGGCGACGTATGAAGATACACGTGCGCTCTTCTCGGATACAGAGAACATGGGAAGATTAAGAAGAGCCATCAAGGGCAAGGCGAAGGAAGCCGTGAAATCATTATTGTTCACGCAAACCGACCCGCAAGAAGTAATAACAGCATTGGAACGACGCTTCGGACGCCCGACTTATCTCATCAGAAGCGAGATAGAAAACATTGAGAAGCTGCCTCCCATGTCAGAAGATGCAAGAGAGCTAGTGCGCTACGCCGGGGCGGTGGCCAACACCGTTAGTGTCGTGAGTCTAATGAAGAGACAGAGTTACCTGCATTCAAGCGATATCTCAAACAGAATCATCGAAAAGATGTGTACATTGGTGCGTTTCAAGTGGTACGAGTATCGAGCGAAGAAAGAAGAGGAAGATGAGCCCATACTTCTGAGCCTCATGCACTTCTTCAACAAAATGGTGGATCAATTCGAGATGCACGAGTACGCGGGATCCCGAGTGAAGAAAGAAAACACGAAGCTCCGGACGCGGACCGGAGGCTCTCGCGGCGTGCACACCACTCGAGCTACAAAGAAACAAGACTGCACATCAGAAGACGACTCTGAAGACGAACGCGAATGCAAGACGAAGTCGGCTAAGGTGTGTTCCTGCAAAGAAGATAGCAAGAAGGAACGCGAGAAGAATGCCTGCCCGATGTGCAAAAGCGAACACACTCTACAGAAGTGCAAGAAGTTCGACGAAGCGTCAATCAAAGAAAAATGGGAACAAGTAAAGAAAGCCGGAATATGCTACAAGTGTCTAAAAGGAGGACATCGAGGCTTCAACTGCAAAGCGAAGCCGTGCGACAAATGCAAGAAGGGTCATCATACGATACTGCATTACGAAGAATCAGCAAAGCCGCAGTCACAAGAATCGCCCGCTCAGATAAGCTCCGCAGTCAACGCTACACACACAGTATCCAGAGCCTACTTGAAGATTGTTCCCGTAGAATTAATGGGGCCGGAAGGAAACGCCTGCGTCTACGCTCTCATGGACGAAGGCTCCACAGTTACGTTGGTTGAAGACTCCGTCATCGAGCAGATCGGGGCGCGAGGACCTGAACAAGAGCTGCGAATAGAAGGCATAGGCGGCCACCGTATGGATCAAAAATCTAAGAAGATTGATATCAAGATACGCGGTATGTACGGCCGTAACATCGAAAAGTTAACCGGGTACACTGTAAAGAACCTACACTTATCGCCTCAAGAGATCAACGAACGGGACCTGGAAGGCTGCAAGCATCTAGAAGAGATACGAGACCAGCTGAAATACCCCAATGCCAAGCCGTCAGTGCTCATCGGTCAAGATAACTGGAATCTAATCGTCTCACAAGAAGTCAAGCATGGCCACCGCAGCAAACCAGTCGCCTCAAGAACGCAGCTGGGATGGGTGCTACACGGCGTACGGTTCAGCAGCAGCACCCCGGTTAGAGTCGTGAATCATCTCGTCACACAACCAGACGCCAAGGACGATCACTTAGAGAAGCTTATAAGGGATCACTTCGACATCGAAGCGCTGGGAATCGCCAGCAAGAAGCCGACTAATGACATCGATCAACGAGCGCTACAAGTCCTGGACGCCACCACGAAAAGACTGACTGACGGGAGATTCAGCACGGGGCTCATCTGGAAAACAGAAGACGAGCGACTACCCGAAAGCAAGACAACGGCCACGCGACGCCTGAAAGGAATACAGAAGAGATTCGCTAAAGACGAAGAATTTCAAAAAAAAATATGAAGAACAGATCAATAACTTGATCGTCAGCGAGTATGCAGAGGAGGCCAGAGGAGAAGCTACCTCCGCAAGGACTTGGTACTTGCCACACTTCGCAGTCGTCCACCCACAAAAGAAGAAAATGAGATTGGTCTTCGACGCCGCGGCTAAGTCGAATGGAAGATCGCTCAACGACGCGCTACTAGCCGGACCCGACCTACTGCAATCATTGTTTGGAGTATTGCTACGGTTTCGTCAAAGTGCAGTGGCGGTGGTAGCAGACATTAAAGAAATGTTCCTGCGAGTGAAAATCAACGAGGAAGATAGAGACAGCCTTCGTTTCCTGTGGCAAGACAAGGAATACAGGATGACGTCGTTAATATTCGGAGCCGCTTCGTCGCCGTGTACAGCGATATACGTCAAAAACAAGAACGCCAGCGAGTTCGAGAAACAATATCCAGAAGCAGCGAGAGCCATCACACGCAACCATTACATGGACGACTACTTGGCAAGCTATCCAGACGCGGCAACAGCGAGAAGAATCGCCAGTGAAGTCGACTCGGTACACAAGAAGGGAGGATTCTTCCTACGAGGCTGGGCTAGCAACCATCCAGAAGTAACAGAAGGGCTCCTGTCCGAGGACACTACAGACACGATTCGACTGGGTGAGCAAAAGGACCAAGTGGAAAAGACCCTCGGGCTGAACTGGAACGTGAAAGAAGACAGTCTACACTTCACGCTGACGTTAAGAAACACCCCAGAAGAAGCCATCGACGGCAGGCGCGCCCCCACGAAAAGAGAAGCTACCAGCGCGGTCATGACAGTGTTCGACCCGCTCGGCCTGGCTGCCCCCATCACAATACAGGGCAAGATCATGCTGCAAAATCTCTGGAGAAGCGGCGTAGAGTGGGACGAGAAAGTACCACCCGCAAGAGAAGAAGAATGGACCAGATGGCTGCAAGACCTCAAGAAACTAGTGAACCTCGGTATCCCGCGCTGTTTAACAAGAAACATCGACGAAGGAGAGCTTCACACGTTCTGCGACGCCAGCGAGAAGGCGTACGCATGCGCGGTGTATTGGCGCACGCAACACACCGACGGTCAAATAGAAGTAAAACTCCTAGCGGCGAAGGCAAGAGTGACACCATTGAAACCCACTTCGATACCCAGACTCGAGCTACAAGCCTGTCTCCTGGGCGGTCGCCTCGCCACAAACGCGCAGCAAGAGATGGACCTGCACGTCACAAGAAGATACTTCTGGTCCGACTCGAGGACGGCGCTAGCATGGATCAAGTCCGACCCAAGAAGATACAAGCCATTCGTCGCACATCGACTCGCCGAGATCGAAGAGCTGACCAGACACAAGGAATGGCGATGGGTGCCTACCAAGCATAACGTCGCGGACGACGCCACACGGGACGCGCCTAAGGACTTCGACAGGCAACACCGGTGGTTCACAGGGCCAACGTTCCTCTATATGAACCAAGAGGAGTGGCCACAGGAGGAGAAAGAACCCCTCAAGAACACCGGGGAAGAGAAGCCAAACGCCGTCACGTTGAGCGTGAGAAGAATCACGCCCGTCATCATTCCAGAGCCGGAAAGGTTTTCACGATGGACTAGGTTGCTGCACGCGACCGCAAGGCTCTTGCAAGTAATAGACACTTTCAAACGAAGCCTCACCCACAGAACGCTCAGCACCAGAAAAATCACCAAGAAGGAAGGTGACCCAGCCTGGAAGAAGGCACAGAAAAAGATCAAGAAGCCGCTTGTCATTGTAAAAAGAAACAATGAATTGAACCTTCGACAGAAATCAACACTGTACGTGGAAAAGGCCGAGCGACTTCTGATCCAACGAATCCAGGAAGACAGCTACCCAGAAGAGTTGGCCGCCTTAAGAAGACAGAACGATCAAACTCACAAGCTCAAGAACTTCGCTATAAAATTCGAAGACGGCATGATAAGGTTATCGACCCGCGTAGGCGCGGCCAAATACCTAACAGCCGCCTACAAAAGCCCCATCGTTCTGGACGGACGTCATAGCATCACGCGATTACTAGTGAAACACGTGCACGAGCGTCTAAATCATGGCAACCATCAAACGGTTATGAATGAGCTGCGGCAACGATACTGGATTCCTGGACTAAGAAGCATAGTGAAAACGACAGCAAGAGACTGTGGATGGTGCAAGCTGAAGAGGAAGGCACCGCAAATAGCACCCCAGGGCGATCTACCAGAAGAAAGACTATCAAGAACAAGCCCACCGTTCACATGCGTGGGCGTGGACTACTTTGGCCCACTACTGGTCACCGTGGGACGGCGCGTCGAAAAGAGATGGGGCGCCCTATTTACGTGCATGACAACGCGCGCAGTCCACTTGGAGTTGGCCGCATCACTAACGACCGACTCCATGATATTAGCTTTGAGGCGAATGATTGCCAGAAGAGGCACCCCCAAAGTCATCATGAGCGACAACGGCACCAACTTCATAGGTGCGAGTCGCGAGCTTCAAGAGGCCTTTCAAGCGGCCACGAACGAAATCGGCATAGTTTGGAGATTCATTCCCCCGGGAGCCCCAAACATGGGCGGCTCTTGGGAACGACTGGTGCGAACCGTCAAGACCGCACTAGCAGCGACACTCCACGAAAGAAGGCCGAAAGAAGAGGTCCTGCACACTCTGCTACTCGAAGCAGAACATGTGGTCAATTCACGGCCACTATTCACCGTGGACACTGACCCCAACGAAGAAGAAGCACTGACTCCCAACCACTTCCTTATCGGGAGGTCCAGCGGAGCCCATATGTTTGGCTCATTCGACGACGCCGAGCTCATCGGTTCTCCCTCGTGGAGGACGTCTCAACGCCTGGCCGACCACTTCTGGGCCAGATGGGTGCGAGAGTACCTACCAACGCTCTCGCCCCGTTACTTCCAGGGTCCCCAGTATCGGGACCCCACCGTCGGCGACCTCGTCCTGCTGGTGGACCACACCCTGCCACGCTGCTCGTGGCCACGCGGCGAGATAAGCGCGACCTACCCCGGGCCAGATGGAAGAACTCGGATCGTCGACGTCCGCACCTCAGCGGGCGTACTGCGGCGGCCAGCATCCCGGCTGGTCGTAATAGTGCCAGCGGCGTCACCCCTGCGAGATGAGGTGCAAGGCACCGAGGGGGAGACTGTTGGCGACGCCGTCTGCGAAGCCTCATAAAGTGAACAATGTGTGTAAAGTGTTAAAACAATCAGTGCCAAACAGTGAAAGGTGTAAACAGTGCAATATGAACACTTAGTGCTATTAGAAAAGACTTACTAGAGACGTTATATAGTGTTACCAAAGGATAAGTCCTTATGTGATCTCAATTTGTGATAAATAACGTAAGTAAAGTGAATATAAACATGTCTTTTCATCTGTCGATAGTTATGTTTGTACCAGACCTATATGTGTCCAATTAGTCTTGTTATAAAGAGAATATGATTTTCTTATTGTTGTAAGATCTTATTAGAGTGTAATTTGTGTAATTAAAGCATGATATGTAAATTACCATAACGAGTACCGTAAGTAAATAAAAGCATAGTAAAGAGGTCTCGTTACGGTAAAGTTTTCACATACAATAGTGTTAAATTGGTCGAATGTAATGTGTGGGCGTGCCCACCAGAGGGAGTTAGTGGCATGTTGCCACTTAACAAGAAATGTATAAATAAAGCACCATTGTGCAGCTACGGCCAGTTGGCGGCCATCTTTTGAACAAGAAACATTAAACAAGCAAGTCGATACCAAGTGTTTTAATGAAGATCCCCTACAGGAACGGTGATTGCACTATGGGAAAGATGATATGGCTAGACAGGCGGTGAATACTGAGATAAGAATAGAAAGAAAACAAAGAAAATACGTAATAATCTGCAGTAAACATGACGCATACAAAGAAAACAAACACAAAAAAAACAAGTTGGGGGAAAATGCGTCACATCCACGCAAAACGACCATTGCTCTGCATTATGCTAAGACCCATTCGAGACAGAGCCCCAGCGCTGGTTTTCAGCGAAAGCCGGCGATGAAGTGATGACGTCAACCGCTGCAGCATACGATTAGATATAAATAAGAAACAACACTCAAAATAACAAATACAATAAATATTGTATAGTTCTAAGAGATGACGAATAATTGAGAAGTATGGATGTAGAAGACATGCTGCGGCTATAAATATATTAGGATAAGGGCCCGGGAATGACACATTAGCATAGCATAATCAATCTATAACGTTCCCACAGCTGGGACACAGGCCTCCGGCCTGTGAGAGGGAATGCGCTGTAGTCCACCACGCGGGCCCAGTGCGGGTTAATAGATATCAGATGTCTTCGAATTTTGGTTCGGGGACATTTTTTTCCGGTTTCCTCACGATATCTTTCTTCACAGTTTTCATTAGATATAACAAGTATCTAACAGACACCCTAGTCTTGTACGAACGACGACTAATTCAATATCCTATCCTACCTTTGATACATTAAATAAGATTCCGATATTCGAACCAGAAATGATTTTCAGTTGCATCTAAGAGCGGTTTGGTAGCTATTCACAACAGTATACAAAAGCTTTGACAGAATGATAAATATAAAAGATAAAGATACATTTATTTGTATATACATGTGTAACATACTACATAGCTATATGCACATATGGATGGAAACGAGTTTAATATTGCTGTGCTGATTCAACATGTTTTGCCATATTTGGCGTAAAACATGAGTACTATTAGTAGTCATTAGTATGATTTGAACAGAGACGCAGAATATCAGTTGTACTTGCATAACATAATGTAACATTTATGTATTAGTATTTATTTTTGTTTTTGTAGTTATTTCCGAGATATTTATCCGGTATGTTCCACCTGCCATTTTTGTCTGCTTCGCCCTTAGGTTGACTGGTAGAAAATGCCTCGGGCATTAAGTCTGCTTTTGCACAGATTTTTTTTATTAAGTAAGTACTTGTGCATAAAGTTTTAAATTTAAATGAATAACATTCTGAGTTCGAGCGCACGACTTACAACTCATAAGCCGTTACCACTGGGCTACTCCAGAGAATGATGATGATGCCAAAAAACAAACAAATCAATGTGCGGCACATTTACAATACATAAACATTTCATCATTTCAGCCGAAAGACGTCTTCTGCTGGACATAGGCCTCCCCAAGCACCTCCACTTCGACCGGTTCTGTGCTTTTCGCACCTAACGGGTTCATAAACGTTTAATTCACCGGAAACGTACATGTCTACTAATGAAAATAAGTGAAAACACATAACTACCTACGCATACACATTTTAAATCTGTGTCGTAAAACCTCGTCGAAACAATATTTACTATAGGTAAGGGCTACTAGTTCATAATACATCATATTTACTTGCTCTGTATCACAAAAGAACTAATTACTAAAATTATCTTTCATTAGTAGCTACTCAACTTTCAGAGGCACTTCGCGCTTCAATTGTTTTGTTTAGTTTCTAAAACCTACCACAAGATGGCGTTAGTATACCTACATACCTACGTTGTCGTAGACATTGTTGCTATAATAAATTTTAATAAATAATTTCAAGAAACGCATAAACATTTCTATCTACTTATCAGTTTGGTTACAAAGATTTGCAGTATTTTTATTTTTAACCGACTTCTAAAAAAGGAGGAGGTTCTCAATTCGGATGTTTGTATTTTTTTTTTTATGTTTGTTAGCGCATATCTCCATCGCTTGCCAATCGATTTGAAAAATTATTTTTTTGTTGGAAAGGGTCCCATAGAAATTTCATCAAAAACGGTTCAGTAGTTAGGTTTTAAACCAAAATTACTGGTAAAAATAACAACTTAGTGAAAAATAAAAACTTTTTTGAAAAAAAAAAACAACCGACTTCCAAAAACGACATTACAAAGTGAAAAATAACTTTAATTTCGGAAGTCGGTGGCAAACAATGAAAATGCGAACCCAACGACACCGACTTCCGAAATTTAAGTTATTTTTCACTTTGTAATGTCGTTTTTGGAAGTCTGTTGGTTTTTTTTTTTTTCAAAAAAGTTTTTTTAGATTTGCTGTAAATTAATTGGCTGAAATAGTTACGGAAATTGTTAGAAAAGTATGAGAATAAAAAATGTTAGTGACTTTGAAGCTGGCTGTGTATCTACAACTACAAGAGCATACATGAGGTCTGTAATAAATTAAGTTAGGACTGATTTTTCAATCGACAGATTAAATTAAATTGACGTCTGACAGCTTTTGTATGGAAGAACTGTCAAAAACGCAAAACTAATCCTCCGATAAAGTCATCTGGCGTTGGAAATATCAGACCTTAGATATACATAGAAATCCCGATATATTGTCAAGTTGTAAAAACTGTGCGAAGCAGGGGTAGATCGCTAGTAATAAAATATTTTAATCCACAGTTGAAGTACCAAATGTTTTAACAGTCCATATACTTTTTTTTCTAGGCCCGAAGTTCCGTGAAGTTATAGACTTTGACGTCCTTTAAATTATAATAGAATTAAACTCAGTTTCAAAGAATAATATATTTATTTCGTTATAATTAAATCTTTGTTTTATTTCCTTTTCCTA
Organism: Apamea anceps; assembly: GCA_951799955.1. Taxonomy (NCBI): domain Eukaryota; kingdom Metazoa; phylum Arthropoda; class Insecta; order Lepidoptera; family Noctuidae; genus Apamea; species Apamea anceps. Next base: position 8,068,584 of record OX637500.1, on the reverse strand, counting down.
TGAAAGATACGTATCTATTCGCAAACTTAATGTAAGTAATTTGGTTGTTTATTTTTAACCGTAGTTTACGCTTACAAATAAATAATACCTATAATAATATGTCTCAAGGTTGAAAACTATATACTTGGAATTGTTCCTATGGGGACAAGTCAAAGTCAAGGTCAAATCATTTATTTCAAATAGGGACATAAAAAGCAATTTCGAATGCCAACATTTACAAAAAGATCAATTGATTCTTGTTGCCCCTTCCATAAGTTAGTCTCGTATGGAGAAGAACAGACAAGAATTCCACCATTATTCGTTAATCATTTCAGCCGAAGGACGTCCACTGCTGGACATAGGCCTCCCCTAAGCACTTCCATTTCGACCGGTTCTGTGCGTCCAGCGGATTCCTGCGGCCTGGGTCGGTCCAACGCTATGTCTAACAGTTGACGTCTTTTAGCTGAAATTATGAATCATTCATAGTATTGACTTGCATGTGCCCTGGCGACTGAGACTATGCCATTCTCACTCAAATGTCTTGTTGATGGTGGCGTGTGTGTTGGATCATTTACTTCCCTTCAAAATGGTTGAGCTGGTTGGCTGGTTGAGGAGCTTATGGGTAAGTAATAACAGCCGTATGGTTAGATCGATCAGGTTAAGCTACGCTTGCCGCGGTTGGTCCGTGGATACGTGGTCATCTTTACATACCAAGACTAATCCGTGCCTAGGAAAGCATAATCATTCGAACCCAAAAATATGATTTCACAAATTGTAACTGTTTTAATATCTATATAACTAAGCCTAGCACGAACACACTAACGTAAACGTATTACTCCGACTCGATTGATGCGACAAACACAATATTTCTTCATTTTTTCGAGTCGATAGTACTTTTTAGATTAAGTAGTTAGGCCCAACATGAAGCAGCGTCAGTTCATTAGATCCTCAAAGGTAATGGATGCTTGGGACTTTTGAGCAAGTGGGTTATATCCTGGATAGCACATCACAATTATTATCACTCATAGATATGAATAAATAGGGCATAAAAAAATTCGTACGCATCGCTGTCAGCGGAAAAGGGCCCAATAGACTGACAGCATTGCCACGTTGTATGGCGATGCTGATTCTAAATAAACAAAACTAAATAGGTAAACATTTTGTGCGAAACAAGAATTGCCAAGTTAAAAGTCGTTTAAATTAAACGTTGCGTTTACGTCGCGTGTTCGTGTAGACCTAGTGTTCAAATTATGTTAATTTTCAGTAAATTACCATAGGTTCTAAGAGTACGTAGTGCGTAAGCGGTCGCTTCCCAATCTACGGTAATTAAAGGAACAGGCTTGAAACGGAGCTTGTAAGAATCTAATAAGAAACTCACTTTGAAACTAAACTGATCCAATGGTTTTTCAGACTCGTCATCATGAGCCAATAGTTAAACTTTTTCTAGCGTAAGGCCGTCGTGGGTTGCATCTGATAACCAACGTCAGGTACACCTTGTGTGGTAACGGGATCGTCCGAAAGGGTTACCGCTGCCCTGGAACATAAAGGGCTAAGGAAGGAACACGGGTGGGTTTTAGTCAGTAAGAGTCTGACACTCCCTCCTGCTCCACCCAGTTTTACTTTTAAACCATTTTACTAAATACTGGTACTAAGCTGCATCCGGTAAGACTGAAAGCCGACCCCAACATAGTTGGGAAAAGGCTAGGCAGATGATGATGAATTGTTTTCTGTTTTTTTGTAGCTTTTTGGTGTATATTTTTGCTGTAATGCCATTAATCCATTTTTATTTATTCTGTTTTCATGAAATATACATATGTCGCATCCCTGGGTGGCCGAGATGCGAAACATTGGGTCTTCTTCACGATCCGACATAGTTTACGTATGGGCACTGTAGCGGGTACTCGAACGAAAAGATAATTTGAATTTAAAGTAACTTTAATAAACTAGCGATTATCAACCGAAACGCACACTTGCGTCGGAAACAAACACGTGCGTACGGTACTGAGCGTTTGCCAAGACTGTCCGAGCTCGACTGTTCACTGTAGACTGTCGCAACACTCGGTCTCTCCGCCAGTCCTCGCTGCATCCCCTCCACCAGTCCTCGCTGCATCCCCTCCACCGAAGATCGTGTCCAAGCGGTAGGGCTCGCTTGCGTTTCCGATCACATGATTATTCGTTTACCCATCAAATTGTTAGATGGCGCTGTTCGCTGTACTGTGGTGCCATCTATCCACGACACAAATATTTGACTAATTTCAACTTGGAGAGTAGTATTCATAGTTTTAATGTTTATAATTCGGTAAATAAATATTTTTTACAGGCGTGTTTAATGTTATTTGTGTTTAACTTTTGTATAACCATGCAACCTGAAAGCCAATTCCCGTAACTAAAAGCGTTCAAAATCTTGTTGCAATGTCATCTCAGCGACCATCAATGACAAAAATGTAGGGAAATTAGAGGTATTTTTTGACAGATTGAGACTGAGATCAATGGGGCAATTCTCTTAATATTAAGAACGTTCACAGTCTGATCTCAGTCTTAATCTGTAAAAATACCTCTAATTTCCCCACATTTTGTCAAGTTTTTGACATTTGTTTGTCGCCGAGATGACACTGCGAATAGATTTTGAACGTTTTAAATTACGAGAATTGGCCTTCAGACTGTGAATGTTCTTAAAATTACGAGAAGGGCCCCTCTGATACTGACCTGTTAATTCCAAAAAACGTAATAAAATAATTTCACTGGCTGCCCCAGCGCATCCTTCTGAAGGAACTGACTACATAAAGTACTGCTAGTAAAGTAAAGACGAGTAAAGTTTTGTATTTTATGTTTGGGAACCGGTCCACAAACATAAAATACCAAAAATCGTATTTCCTAGTAGATACGGTCAGTAACAGAAGTCCCATAACACTGTCACTTTCACAAAATTATCATCATTATTGACACAGTGATTCGATAAAGAACTTTTTAGCTTTTCGTATAACAGAGGGGCCATTCTCGTAATTTTAAGAACGTTCACAGTCTGATTTCAGTCTCAGTCTGTCAAAAATACCTCTAATTTCCCTACAGTTTGACAAGTTTTTAACATGTATTTGTCACCGAGATGAGACTGCGACTAGATTTTGAACATTTTAAATGACGAGAATTGTCCTTCTGGTTAAAGTTAATATTATAATACCTACCATTTTTTGACATTTCTCGGGACCTGGAACTTTGGAAGGCATACGAGGGGCCGAAACCAACTCGCCGAGTTAGGCGTTTTTAATTAAAAGTGGCACCAACCGACGATTATCCCTGTTCGCACTATGCAAGTGCACCAAAAAACAACCCCCGGTTGGTGTAAGACTATTGCAGGATATGGAAACAAAAGTAAAAGTAAAAAAGTTTATTGACAATATAAAAGAACAAACCTTGTTGTGTTCGTTATGCGGTTGTTTGAGCTTAATTCACACTGACCTCCTCAAAGATTTTGGATTATGGGTTTGAGTGGATAAAGTGAACTACTTATTTATGAATATGGAAAGACTATAGCCCCTGCCTGACCAATGTTTTATATAAATTACTCATTACTTCTGTTCCTATTTTTTTAAATTAACTAGTTTGGTCAATAACTAACATTAAAATAATGAAGGATTAGCTGACTTTTTTGCTGACTGTAGTTCCTAACGCTGAGAATCTGTTTATAACACAATCAAAAACATATTACTAACTTTGTAAACAAGCACCATAACTAAAGCCTGTCTAACTAAAAACGGCACGAACGAACTAGTGAAATTGAAAAAGTAAACAAAAGTTATTATTAAACAATTTTCTATGTTAAATAGCCAGAACTTTGGCACCTTATCAGAGATCTAGTTCCCGGAGAACTCTACCTACCCTACTTGGGAATCGTCGTGATTATAACACGAATGTTTAACTGTAACAGCAGCATTACCAGCTCTATTAATGACGACTCTTTTATTTTCAATTCGCAGATAACTTTTGTCCGAGGAATGAACATGACAGTTTGACACCTTGTCAGAAACTTATTGTGTGTTTGCAGAAAATTAATATACCCACATTATTTATTCTTCAGGTAAAAGTTATCTGTCGATAAAAAAAACCAGCCCTAAGCGTGTTATAATCGAATTGAATAAAATTGAATTAAAGTCGTTCTCGTGCATTATTGGACTTCTGACATAATATTTAATCTAGTACTTTTACTTTATAAATATCATCACAGCAAAGGATACAGAAAAATAACAGAATGTAGTATTGATTTTGACGTAGTACAGACGCCAGCAGATCAAGCTACCCGAAACTGTCAAAATTTCCCAATCAATCTTGAACCTTAATACTTTGGCGATAAAGTTGAAAATCTATTAAAGAAATTTGACAGATTGTAATAGCTTGATGTGCTGGCGTCTGTACAATGCCAATTTTATCAATCCATTGGTCAAATAGAGGTACTAAAAAATCGAGAAAAAAAAAAACTAACAATTATCTGAGATTCAGAAAGTTTTTTTTTTTTCAAAAATAGAGAAAGCATGCGTTCCTGACACCTGTCAGTACGACAATTCTAGTAGCTAATAAAGATAAAATTCGCAAAACACGTATTCGTTTGTATGAAACTGACAGGTGTCACAAATGCATTCTCTCTACGGCCGAATTGTAAACAATTATTTAAAGTTGCTTTCGAATTGCTTTTTGAATGCACAAGAAATCGATCAATCAGAAAGATGTAGCTAGTTGCCCATTCCAAAGCGTAGTAAGTTCCTATGGAGAAAAATGGCCAAGAAACTGTATCGACACTTTCCTAAATTAAAAATATAACCTATAACGTTATCGTATCACGTCTAAATGAATAGCTATCAAAGCAAAGTTTTAGTATAGGTACTCAAACATACCTAGTACCCTATCTAGGAACCTATATTACTATGCTAGTAGAGTAATAGGCACAGGTCGCTTGGAATACTTGTCATGAACAGAATGCTATGCTTTTAATTAAAGCTCAAGTAATTTAGAGGGGCAGGGTACGTTCCACCACGCGTGGCCATGTATTAAGCAAAATCTTCTGCATACTCATTTGGAAATGTTTAAACAGCGAGGCAGGGGTAGTGGGTGGAGGCCCGAAGGCTATGGTTAGTTCTCCGCTACAGATAAATTAATAAAGCAGCTAGCTAGGTGCGCATAGATATAGCACGCATGTCCGTGAGTACCGTGTTAAAGGGTGTCCCGATTTCTGGTTCAGTTTATTGGGTTTTGTTTTGTATTTACTGAATTGATGGTGTATGTAGTAGTTCATTAGAGCATAATATGAAAGCGAAGCACGTCTAAGCTCTCAACCGCACTGAATGGTCATCGAAAGCAGTCGCTGTGGTAGAAATCGGCCAGAAAGCATCATAATGATCAGTCTAGCGTATGGGTAATGTAAGTAGTTGTAATTAGACTAAACGAAAAGAGAATTGTAGTGGATAATATTTGCGTGCAAATTTTATACAGAGGACTGTATTATTTTGTAAGCTAATGAAGCGTCCGCCTATAGTACTAATGAAATACAAGAGGAACACAAAGTCTCCACATTTTCTGGAACTTGTTGACTTATGTAACCTGAAATTTGTTTATAGCTCGTTATCTTACTATCTTATTAAAATTACTATTTTGTTAAAAAAAAAACTCTCATGATGTTTTTATACTGTTGTGAGTTAGTACCTACATTATGATATGTGTGACTTCCATTTTTTTTATCAGCGTGTAATTAGCGCCCGAGCGCAGTGAGCGTGCTAAGCGTATCGTATACTATTTTATAGCACGTGTGACCTAATCGCGCACTTGTTTTAAGTCATGCTTTTCTGTGTAAAAATGGACTACTTATGTCACAGATAAGCGTGACTTAAGTGCGGGTTTAGGTCACAGACTGCTATAAAACATATTTACTTACGTAACTAACTAATGAAGTGACTACAAGTTTCTTGAACCTATTAACAACATAGAAACCCATAAAATAACCAAACGCCAAATACGAAACATCCTGTACGCATGAGATGTGAGATGTAAAATTTGAGCCGAGCACAACGCCACACCTATTATGAAATTTGTGCACACACACAAGAATGGACGCACACACACACACAACCTCCGAGAAAGGTACCTATTCGGACTTAGGTGGCTATTGGGGGGTAGGGGTTCGTACTTGCGACGTTCGGGCCGGCTTAAATTTTCGTATTAATATGTATCTCTTATACTCGCGGATTTACCAGCCGATGCTCGGCGTAATTATGTGGCCAGCAAGGGGAGTTTTTAATAGCCCATGGTAAAAATACAGCGAGAGACTTGCAGAGAATTTGTGTAATGTCCTTTGTTTGAATTATTAAAAATGTTTCGACGAAAGTGTTGGATTTTCTTTTGAGGTTTTTGAATTGGTACACTATTAAGTTTTCAAATTACCTCAACAATAAATCCTTAAACTTTTACCTAGGAACTGAACCCTTTCAGATAGTGATTGACCTTAAAGTGAAAGACTACAGTAAAGTAAAACTTAAAAAATATCATAGACAATTCATACATCATTTATCTGCCTATATAATATAAACATATTATAATCGCATACCTATTCTACATTCCGTATCTAGAGGTGCGGATACTGGACATAATATCGATTTATCGTAAGTTCAAACTCCGTGACGTACACGACTCGTAACTAAGCATATTATTGTGGTGAACGGACAAAACTTTAACATGTCCGCACTGGAAATTGAGAATTAATTTTAATGTACTAACCATTTGTTAATTGGATATTAGTAATGTCTGTATATTATTAGTCAACGAAGTCGAACCTTCTGATTTCAAAGGTTTATCTTCAGATCAAGGAAATGAAATGAAAATGCTTATTCTAAAATCGGGAATCACTTTTACATTTTTAACAAAATAACCTTGGCGAGGTCGGCATTTCCTATCTGAATACTCTAAGAATAAAAGCCGAAACAAACTCAGACAGTCTCTTTTAAAATCCATACATAATCTTGGTCAGATTATGTGAAGACCACGTAGATTGATGTTGGAAATGGTTTTTTGAGGAAAGTGTAGTACTTTCCTCAAAAAACCATTTCAAGACAGTTGCGTGGCCCAGACCAGTCAGTGCAAGCATTTGTCAGTAATCGTGTGGCTCAACTCTGAAGATAAGGTTTAGCCATGGAACCATTGTTTTTATTTCGAACTACGGTAAAATAGTTAATACTAGGTACTACTTAATAGGATTAAGTTGTCGGAAGAGCAATTCCCGTATCTTCAAGAACTGTCGCTGTTAATCAGAATCTGAAAAACCACTTCTAATTTTACAACTACATTTTGTTTATTTTTATATTAACATTGATATAAGATTGTAACTTGAATTTGAACGTTTTTATGTACGAATATTGATTGGCCTTCAGTTTTGTTTAAAGAACTGTATTTCAATCTTGTAGCGTTATTAATACCAAAACAAGCTAGATGGCTTACGTTTTCAGCCTATAATATTCCCACTGCTGGGACACGGGCCTCCGCTCGTTGAGAGGGAGTGGACCGTAATCTATATACCACGCGGGCCCAGTACGGGTTGGTAGATATGACATATCTTCGAATTTTTGGTTCTAGGACAGGTTTCTCACCTTATTTTCCTTCACCGTTTTGAGAGCGGTGGTGATGAAATAAATTACACAAAGTAGTGCCTGACTGAGTTTGAACCCACGACATTCAATTCGTAAATTCTACTGGGCGACCACTGTTGGTTGCACTACACCTCCCAAATAATTATTATAGAGATTTGGTGATGAGATGACATAAGTTGAAAGTTAGTTGAGTTCATTGATTATCACTTATTATCGAATACAAACAAGAGTAATTTTTATAAGCTAACATATAAAATAATAATACATATTGTAGCGAAATAAAATCCTGATGTTCACATAAACACGTTTAATTTAGTGGTAAAAAAATATTGTAAACAAAACCTTAGGTAGAACACAGCACGATAAAAAAAAATGAAGTAAAACTCTGAAGGCGACGTCCCTGGTGTTAGAGCCCTATAAATTCCGCTGTTAGGTACGCGTCGGTCACGATCCGTTTGCAAACGTTCCTATAACTTCCGCAATTAAAAAATATTTGCTAATCCTAAAATGGGTAACACACACCAGGTCAATCTGTTATCCGGTAGCGAGACAACAATTTATAAGAAAATTTTAAATTAAATAAGACAATATAACGAGAAATTTAAAAAAAACTACTAAAAAAATACGTGAATCCGGTCCTAGACTCCAAATTGGCAGTTGGAAGGCTCGCTGACTGGCTGGTACTGGAAACCACCAGCGTGGGGTTCGAATTCCAATAAAAGCTTGCAGCCGTCTGGTCCCAGGCTAGCGGTGGGGGCGAATTCAAGATTCGCCTATAGTCTTCGGATAAATCAAGTCCTGAAAGATGAAACCTGACTCGCAAGTTTTAGATGCTGTAATTTCGGGAACAGTTCCCTTTGATCCGGTCGCACAACGGACGAACTCGGTCGTTCAAATCTTTATAGTGGCAAATAATCATATTGTAAAACGGGAAAAATAGTAATATAGACGACCGTCCTGTGCCCAAATAAAAGCTTCAAATAAAAAATCACGGCAAGAGAAAAGACGATGACAGTTTTCGATTCAAAATTCAAAAAAATCAATATGAAGAAAAAACCTTTCCGACTGTAAATAAGGTAAAATTTGTTAAAAAAGGAGGTTGTTCGCGATAAAATTAAAATGTAGCATTTGCCAATGCTGCAATATTTACATGTGAAAAAATAATCAAAAGAATCATAGGGCATCAAAAAATTCGTCTGCATCGCTGTCAACAGGAACAGTGCCCAAAAGGCTGGCAGCATTGCCACGTTGTATGGCGATGCTAATTTTTTAGCTAAGAAACAGGCCAGCCCTCTGGTCACATGAAGAGTCGACTAACCGCTTGGTAATATCTCGAAAAACCAAGTGTGAAGTATTTCTGTAGAATTCCCATGGGAAGCAACTTTTCTACCGCCATCAAAACTATTTCCAGTAAACATTTCAGCATCAATTTATTATATACTTTCTACTAGTTCAGCAACCACTTTATGCATTTTGTCGACTCGTTGCTAAGTTAAAGACGTACGGGTCGATTGACCAGAGATTAAGCAACGTTTGCCGAGGACGGCCTGTGGATGGGTGACCATCCCCTTCCGTGCCTTGGAAAGCACATTAAACCGTTGTTCCTGGCTCTCATTGGTAGATTTTTAACAGTCATTACAAGTCGTCAGAAGCCCGAAATTCTGACAACCAGTCTGATCAAAGGGTAGCCATGTTACTAGTAATAGGTTATGGAGGTCAGATAGGTACTCACTCTATGGCAAATACGTGTGTTAAAAAAATACATTAACTTCGATGATGGCGAACGTTAACCATTCAGCTGCCAGTAACTGGTTTTCAAGATCGTTTCGTACAAAGGTATTTCTTAGGCTAAAATAATATGATCGGATCAAAAGCAAATCAGGGCAAACTGCACTGATGACTCTATTGATTATATATCTTCAAATACATATTTGTGACTAAAAGAACCAATTGAATTTCGCGCGCTACCTTAGCGCATCTTCCTAAATAAGTTTTAGTTTACATTATCAAGACACGACCACTTAGACAAAAATAAACATGAGACGAAGTACAAAACAGAAAACGTCACAACCAAGTGCTTTTAATTAATGCCACGCAGGTACGCCGCCGTGTAGCTAGTTCGTAGGCGTTTCGTAGCTAGTTCGTAGGCGACCTAGCTACGAAGCTACGACGTACCTACGACGCGTAACTAGACTGAAGCATCTGTCCAGCTATATGCTCAGGCTAAGTCGATTGTAAAGTAATAGTATATTGTTGTTATTCAAAAAGTTAGTAATACTTACTACATAAATATTTTAATTTCTTATGTACACTCTAATGACGCCTACGTCGCGAGAGTATTAGGCATTCATTAATTATGTAGTGGTCTAAATAATGCGGTCGTCTAAGTTTTAGTAGCTTAACAAATCCCTGCCACGTGTAAACTTAAAACCAACTTAGAATCATTAGCACCTACTTTAAGTAATTAAAGTTGAAAACAGCAAATTATTTTTAAATCGACTACCCATACCCATGCATCACAAATGTGCACTTAAAGCTCTAAAAAGCGCTTTCAGCGCTCGCGTTTAAATAAAGAAATTTCCTTAAATAATTAAACAACGTAAAAAGGATTTTCACCCGAGGTTGGACAGTGAAGCTACCCCATTTTCGATTGGTAATTGAAAAGGGTACGTGATTGTTAAAAATTCAATAGGCAGCTTAACTCCTGACAGCGTGGCTGTTAGTGGTGACAACTCCGTGGCCATCCGATGTGCGAACGTGTACTTGGTGTAATCCAAATTACTGAAATCCCGAAAAACGCTCTACGAACAACTTTTACTACAGGACCAAAAGAGAAATCGTAAAAAAAAATCTGATGTTCCATAAATTTCGTCAAGTTATGTGAACGTAAACGTGTGAATCAGTTGATTTCAAAATTTTCTAAAGTAAAAGTGATTCATAATAATGTGCAGGTGTGTGCTTAAGTGGAGACCGCGAATTGGCAAACGTAAGGTACGACGCCCTCAGGCTAGATGGAGCGACGATCTTCGCAGAGAGGCTGGCACTAACTAGATTAGAGTTGCCGAGAATCGAGGATGGAGAGGCTTATGTCCAGCAGTGGACTGCTGTAGCTGTAGGCTGATGATGATGACAACGGAACCCCTTTTCTAGTTTTCTGTTACACCTTGCTTATAGTATGTTTCCGTAACATGCTTTGACAACCAATAACTCTGATCCCATGACACTTTGTCTTTGGCCTGTTAACTCAGCACAGTGAGCTGTCTGTGACGAGTGTGACCATGTTACAAAACCTTATGGTTTCATTATATTATGCAATCCAAGACATACCAAAGGAACAACCAAAAGTACTAGTATAAGATCAGTAGGTCAATTCTCGTAATTTAAAACGTTCAAAATCTAGTCACAGTCTCATCTCAGCGACAAACAAATTTCAAAAACTCATCAAAATGTAGGGAAATCAGAAGTATTTGTTGACAGATTGAGACAGATCAGACTGTGAACGTTCTTAAAATTACGAGAATTACCCCTCAGGTAGTTTAGGCGAAAGCGTCATCTAATTGAAATAATATTTTAAAGAGAAAAGATTTCATTTTTTGTATGTTTGTTTGTTACGCTGTCACGCTGAAACGACTGAAAGCATTTGGATGAATTTTGGCAGAAGGGTAAACCATGATCTGGATTAGGACAAATGATACTTTCAATCCTGATATTCCCACTGGATCAAGACTTTTGCATGTGAAACCGTGGGATGCAGCTAGTAGCTAAATGTATATGTACGAATATAATATAGTCAAAGAATAAAATTTAATAAACCTGCTTCTAGCAAGGAATCGCGATGAATATGTACTCATGTATTACGAAACATCAAATTATCCTATAAATATTTGAATTTCATACGACATATTACCTGACAAAGTATCTCGGAAATATTCAATAATCTGCTGCATCGCATGTGCCAGTACTCGTAGATGTGTGAAATACCTCACACGATGCAATTTCCAATATAAGTTCCACAATTCCACACAATTTTATTGGTGGAGGATAGCAGTTAATCACAAATGCCTTTACTAGGTATTAGTAAATATCTTTGATATGAATGTACTTACAAAAAAAAAACTCCTGAAAGAAATCTCCTTGAGTTAGAACTGGCCTCAAATGGCATGATTTGATGATTCCATGTCATTCAAAAGGGTAATTTGAACTTAGAGAGTTTTATTGATGATTTTTATGATTATAATTCCATAAATAAATATTTGTCATGGCCGTGAATCATATTTAGATCAACATACAACCTGATACTGACTTGCAAATTGCAAACAACGAAAGAAAGTTTTAAATTCGCGGGTAAGACGACTTTCCCTTATTATAGATGGGCTCGCGTTTGACCACAATCTCCCATTGAAGATCGGCCGACGATGATGCACGATGCCCGGAAGTAATTTATTCACTTGAGGGTTGGAATCTCCAGCATTATAGCAAATTGAATCTAGAATTACAGCACTCGTGGCCACTACTACTATTGTAGCGTTGTGAGGGTCTCAACGGCAAATAGTCGACTGATAATTAGTAAATTGCAAGTCACATCACTAAAATCATGGCACAACACTAATTGGCTAAGGACACTCTTGTCATTTTAACAACCGCTTGCTTAGCTAGCAGAAGTGATTCCCTGACCCGCAATATACTGTATACCCCAAATCTAGGGGTTCTACGTATCAGTTCTACGTACCGGATTCTACGTCCAGGCTGAGGACAGGAGGACAAACTCATCTACTGCGCGCTAATCCTTACCCGCGACCTAGCTTACTACCTTCCTATGTAACCTAACGTACGTTGAATTATACATATGGACCTGGCATAAATGTTTCTATTACCTACATAACTTGTTAACGGCCTGCGCAGCCTAACTACAAAACCCTAGCCGTTACATTATCAGTCAGTACCATTGCCGAGGTCAGTCCGAGGATGGGTGACCGTCCCTTACATTTATCGAGACCCCTCCGTGCCTCAGAAAGCTAGTAAAGATGGATGTCATTAGTAGCTCTGTGACAGTCGTTACAGATAGAAACCCGAAAGTTTATTCTTACAAACGCGTATCGTGTTCATCAGTAAGTGGGTTATGGAGGTCATAATCCGCAGCATCCGGTTGGACTGGAAGCCAATCCCAAAGTAAAAGGCTAGGTTTTTTTTTTGAGCAGTGGTGGCTCAGTGATAACGGCCGCGAATTACTAGTTGTAGGTCTTAGCTTGAAATTTGACAGGCGCATTATTTTGAACGACATGTGACTTCTACCAACCATCACTGGGCTCACGTGGTGGATTACGGCCCACTACCTCTCACCGAGAGCAGACCTGTGTCTCAGTACTGGGAACATTATAATTTGAGAGTAACTGAGTAAAAAAGGCTTCCTATCGTCCACCAATAGGAAAAACAGGATACCAAGCTTACAGAGTAATGCATGTCTCATTTTAACACGTTCACACTACCACTTGAATTAGAAACAGCCGGGACATGCGACACATTTTTATTGCTGATTATACGTGTATCCTACATTCCTACCCGGAGAGGTTTTATTTGTCGACAGAAAAGTTTCTCCTTTTTTAACAAAGGCACTGGCTATTTGTGTTTGCATCTGCATACCCTGGGCCTAGCACGAATGCGCTGTATGTATAAATGTAACGTATTAAATTCGACCCATTTTAAAATTGAAAATACTCGATTTCCAGATAATATTTAGTTTGTTTTTTTTTTAGTTTCAAGTCTTTATTTATAACTAGTTTCCGCCCGTGACTTCTCCCGTCGTTCCACCCCATCGCATCGTATCGCCTGCCTTTGCGATTACTTCATTTTCACTTAGCGTTCTTCTTTCTGATTTTTTTTTTTGTTTTTGCTCGACCCCTAACGGTCCTAGCATGATGTTCAATAGCCGATAGCGTTTCTCAAGAATTGGGCTAACAAACACAAAAACAATTTTTCCAATTTGTCCGGTAGTTCTAGAGATTAGCGCGTTCAAACAAACAAACTCTTCAGCTTTACTATTAGTATAGATGACTTTTATAATGGTGGAACACTGTCTCCCAAGTCACAGGCATAAACCTAGTTTGGGAGCCAGCCAGATCTGTGTCACCTTTATTTATTTTTATAACTGTGGGTATTACATACTACCTACTATAAATTGTGTTCGACGCAGAACCAAAATCATATAGGACAGTTGTGTATTGGATAAAAAAAAGCGTTTGAATTTACATTACATTTACGTCGCGCGTTCGTGCTAGGGCCTCTCGTAAGGAATGTTGTTTGACAGACTGCATAGTGGTCCTGCCGATCGATTCTGTAAAAATCTCACCGTGAAAAGTTAGGTGAAGTGAGCTTAAAGTGAGCTGTCAATAGTGTCAATCCCTAGCATTAGTTGGAATGGCAGCTCACTCCACGCTCACTTCACCTAAGTTTTCATGGTGAGATGTTTACAGAATCGCTCTGCAGGTTAGTTTGTCAGTTTAGTTTAACAGTATGAGTAAAATTTATTACGTGTCATAGCAAAATATAGCTATAATACTGATGTATATAGGATAACATTTTGTTGGCAACTAGCTTCAGCCCGCGCCTTGCCGCATGAAATTATTCCACGGGAACGTGGTACCGGGACAAAAAGCCTATGTAACACAAGCTATCTGCGAGTGAAAGTCCCGTCAATCAGTTCAGCTGTTTCGGATATTAGCCGGTACAAACAGACAGACAACGAGTACCTTATACACTTTCATAATATACAGTTAGTAAAAACTACTATTTACATTACAAACAGACACTTCTATTTTATTTATTTGTATATATGCTATATTGAAACAGAACTACGTATGTGGTAGTACTTCCTAGGACGAGCCAGTTCATTGAGTCTACTTACTACCCACTTGTAAGTTTGGTGGGTTTGCCGTTTCTCTGTATTTTCAAACCCCCTCAACACGCGTGTGAGGAAAATATTCGTCCCTTCAACCCGAATATTACAAAGTCCAAGGAAGGTTTCCATTAATTTTTATTAATCTCGTTTGACTGTTGGGGTATAAAGCCCAACCATCTGTAATGTATCATCAAAGGTTATCAGTAACTAATACGTAGGTACATAAAAACAACGAACAAGAAAATATTTCTTTGACCAAAAATACACAAGTTGACAGACAAATGTATTAGAAAAATGTTTTTAAAAGCATAACTTTGCTTTGAAATTCTGTTTCGGGGCTAATATGTCACCGGTTTTTCTTGGGGCGTATTAATTTAAGGTCATCGCACACATATCGACGGTAGGAACTTTCCTACTGTAAATTAAATAATTTCTTAAAAAATGCAGTTGTCCTTTTGTACTTACAAAGAGACAAATGTATTTTTGAAGAAATTATTTTCTTATAATTCGACTCAGAATCATTTGTTTAACTATGGGATTTTATTTCTCAATTTTTACTAATATCAACCCACGTACATAAAGTCAACTACGCCTATTTTACAAAACGTAACGAAGTAGACACGGACATATACCATTAGTCCAAGTATAAGTCGGACAATCGGCGCGTTTACCAGAAGGTCAATTCCCATAATTAAGAACGTTCAAAATCTAGTCGCAATCTCATCTCAGCGACAATCAATGTCAAAAATTAGTCAAAAATGTAGGGAGAGTAGAGGTATTTTTGAAAGATTGAGACTGGGATAAGGGAGGCAATTCTCGTAACTTTAAGAACGTTCACAGTCTGATCTCAGTCTCAATATGTCAAAAAAAACCTCTAATTTCCCTACATTTTGACCTTGGCCAAAATTTTGACCTTTGTTTGTCGCCGAGATGAGACTGCGACTAGATTTTAAACGTTTTAAATTACGAAAACTGGCCTTCAGAATGTGAACGTTGTTAAAATTACAAGAATTGCCCCTCTGTTGTAAACAAAAACATCGGTCACATAACCTTTTTAACGTTGTTTTTTTAAACTTACGTTATTTTAGTGCAACAGCAATAGTAAGTCACGTCGGCGTTACAAGCAATAGTTAACTAAGAAAAACTCTTACCTTTATTTTGGTATAGGAATCAACAATTTCTTTTTAAGATACCTGCTGTGCTTAAATATTTAAAATTATATATAAACTTTAGCAATTAAGAAGTCCCGCGTGGTAGCGGATACATTTTTGTACGAAGTACTTAAGATATCTACCGTATTTTGGATAAAAAATACAGTAATTAATGCCTTATTAACTAAATGTTGTAAAACAGAAGAAGATAGCTTTGTTCTTCTAATAATAATCATAGTTTTGCGTTCAAAACGGTTTACCTGTAATACTATGATTTTGTAGATAACAGAATATACTTTGCGGCCGTCGATATACTCGATTTGTTCAGCACCGGATCGGCATCACCTCGCCATATCGACTCGTCAATCTGTTCTCAGCGACAATCATTGTCAAAACCCTATAAATTTTTGACAAATTTCAATGTTCTGAAAATTGTCTCTCTGCCAGCGTCTGTCCCTTTCACATTTAGCCTTCAAAATAAGAGTGAACAGGCATCCTCTGGGCACGCTCGTTCCATCATAGACCTCATCTATCGCTTTCCATCAGGCGTGACCGAGGTCAAGAATAGGCTATCCAGCACTAAAAACTAAAAAAAAAAAATACGGTATAGCTCCTCTGATATCGAATACAATAACCGGTTAGACTGGAAATGAACAAGGGAAATTAAAGTCTCGTTGACTCCATCTTAGAAAAGAACCGACATAGAAAATGGTGAACTTTCTAAAACTACATACCTACCTATTTGTAAACAGTTTATAGTCCCCAACGTCCCTCGATAAACACAGTTTATTTTTACAGCAAAACAATCTTAACTACATAAAATAATAAATGCGAAAGTAAGTTTGTTTGTTTGTTACCTTTTCACGCCTAATCCACTGAACAGAACCCTAATTGTGTAACACACAATCAATCGGAATCGGTTTCATTTTGACAGTTCTACAACATTCATTGCGTTATTTACGCGTTGAGCAGACAAATTTTTCGAACTTATGAAGCAATGGATTAGTAATTTGCTTCAAAATGATTCAGATTACGATTGATTGTGTGTTACGCAATTAGGGTGAAGATCATCATGAAATTTAGCATATACGTTGTCAGGTGTATTGAAAAGGACATGGGGTGGCCCACCTTTCATCCGGAAAAAAAATACTGTTCCCGACGAATATAACAATAACTTTTGACGGTCACAATTGCTTTAGGACGTTAAATGGCGCTACACGTCTTTCAAATCATGGTTGAACACCCAACTTTCTGAGCAGTATTCTAACAAAAATTACGAGGTTTGCATGCATTCACGATAGTATTTTACACACAGATAGTTTATTATAACATGGAATAACACATAGGACACTTTTTTATCCCGGTAATACTTTTCCGTGAGATGTTTCCGACCTCCACGTGGGCGAAACCGCTGGCAACAGCTAGTCCATAAATGCTCTAGCTTTTATTTTCACAATATTTTTCATAGAAGTTATTCCGGGAAAATTAAATTAAAACGAAGCTGTTTTCCCTCACTATTTATAAAAATATATTATGCCAACGTTTCTTGGCAGAGGGCCAGAAACTGGAAACCACGTGGAATAGCAATGGCGATATCTTACGTCCGAGTAAATGCCGACTTTCAACGCTTTCCGACAGATGTTTTTAAAGAAAATCTTTTTGTTCTGATATTACTGAAAGGGGACTAAGCTGAAGAGCATTTGGTAATCTTAAATTAATCTTAAATTAATTCACTGCGTACAACGCACAGCCACTGGGCCTAGAAATACGAAATTTTCGCACAAGACTTCCTTTTGCAACAAAACGAGGGGGCATGTGGATCTTTGACAGTCGTAACGGATTGTCAGAAACCCGAAAGTTTGACAACCAGTCTTACCAAAGGAGTATCGTATTACCCAATAACTGATCTGTGGAGGTCAGATAGGCAGTTGCTCCATGTAAAATACTTGTATTCAACTGCATCCAGTTAGACTGGAAGCCGAACCTAACATTGTTGGGAAAAGGCTTGGCAGATGATGATGATCCTCTGAACTATAGAAACCTTACACGAAGTAGTACATCTTGATGCAAGTGTGCAAAGTTTGTCATTGCGCTCGAGGCAGTATTGCTAAATGGAGCCGAGAGTGCAAAAAATAGTGAGGGATATAATGTTATTTTTATTTATCACGTTTTATTTATTTATACAGTTTATATATTCACAAAATTTTTAGGCATAGGTAAAAAGCTAAGAATGATCTACATATGATGAGATTTAAAAAACATACTCAATTAAAACCCCATCCTTTTACCCTATAAATGGAAATGGTTTTAATTCAGCTTGCAAGATTTGTCAAATACATATGTAATAACTACTTAACTAACAAAACTAGTTAAATAAAAGCTTATAAAAACGTATGTACAGACGCCAGCACGTCATACTACTACAATCTCCTTTATTAGATTTTCAACTTTATCGCAAAGATGTTAAAATTTGACAGTTTCGGATAGCTTGATGTGTACATCTGTGACTCAAATCGCAGCCATTTTCACTGCACTGTGAACCTTAATGCAGTAATAACAGTCAATTTTCGAGAAAATGTGCTGAAAACTGTATTTCAGATTATTTCAATAAATTCTGAAAGGATACAAGTTGTAATGAAGCGAGCAACACGGAACACATGTTGACATCGCTTTAAAAACCGTTTCTCATACCTATCCGCAACGACGTGATTTTCCAATATTAGAAAATGGAAATGATAAAATGGTACCATGTTTCTCTATAATACTACAATTATTTTCCTTTTCCGTCAATAAATGGTCCCATTTCATAGTTAAATATAATGTGAGTATAGAATAGGTATTACACTAAATCATAATCAGTCTCGAATGTTCCCACTGTTGGGACACAGGCCTACTCTCTGTTGAGAAGAAGTAGGCCGTAATCCAACCCGCGGGCCCAGTACGGGTTGGTGGATGTCACATGTCTTCGAATTGTAGGTTCTAGGTCATGCTGGTTTTCTCACGATGGTTTCCTTCACTGTTTTAAGAGCAGTGGTGATGACAACATAATTTACATAAAGTAGCCTGTCAGGGTTCGAACCTACGACCTACAACTCGTAAGTCGCGGCCGCTGCCACTGGACCACCACTGCTCATGCACTAAATAAGTAACTTAGGTATTTATTAACAACTTACCTACTAAGTTTTTTTTTTAACTCTAATTATCAAATCAAATCATTATTATTTCAGATAAAAAAAAAATTATATAAAAATTAAATTTATAAAATTTTACTAGCTTACAAATTAATCATGAATTATTACAAAAGAACAATACAGGAATAGATACAAGTAGGTGTTATTTTAGCTGGAATATCGATTGCCATATATGAAGAAATAGTTTACCTCGTATAAGGCCCTCAATATTGCATTATATTTTACAAAGTTTTTTTACCACTAAGACAGATTGTAAAATGTTAACAAACCTCTTTTTTAATCTTGTATCTTCATACTTTGATGTTCTAGAACTGCACCCTACTTAATTGCGTAACACACAATCTATAATAATCTGCATCATTTTGAAGCAAATTGCTAATCCATTGCTTCATAAGTTCCAAAAATTTGTCTGCTCAACACGTAAATAACGCAATGAATGTTGTTGAACTGTCAAAATGAAACCGATTCCGATTAATTGTGTGTTACGCAATTAGGGTGCTGCACTCATTAGTAAGTTTAATTAATATAAATATACATTTTAGCTTTTTCTTGTTAGTGAAAACCTGTTATAATTCTTATGATAATGAAGATTCTTAACCCGAATCATTTATTTTAATTTTGGCTAATATAATTTTTTATGTTATTTTCTTGCAGCTTACACTAGAACCATTATAGGTTTTAGTGTACGCTGCAATAAAATAACATAAAAATTTCGCAGACCTTATTGTCATGAAAGGCTATCGACGAACAATATTGTGTTAAAGGCTGTTAACTAAATCAGGATGGACTAAGTTTTAGTCAACCTTCGCTGTCCTACTTTGACTTGAAACCCGAAAATGGCAACATTTTTCCTAACAGAAACGTCGTCATGTATTTTATCATCTGCCCTTTTTCTAACTATGTCGAGGTCGGCTTCCAGTCTAACCGGATGCAGCTAAATACCAGTATTTTTACTTAGAGCGGCTGTATTTGATCAGCATGTATTTATTTATATATACTTTATTGTACATCAGAAAATACATAAACAAAAACAAATGTACTATATATGTGATCGAACCTCAAATAATTTCCATTTTGCTTTAATATAATGAATGGCCCTCTTTTTATGAACGTAAATTTTCCAATTTTGGAGTCCTAAAAAAATACAGCCTAGTAACTACGACCAACTTGGATGTACAATCCGTTCACAGTTATTTTACCTCTGAGTTCGCATCACTGTCAAAATCACTGTGATCTTTTTTGCCGTTGCAATAAGGTTACTATTGGGTTGCTGGTGTCTGCAGCACTGTACCACTTACCGTATCAAGTACAAGCGTACATCATGAGAAGGTCAAGAAATGTTTAGTGGATCAGATACTCGTAAATATTTCCCGTAGAACACTGCTAAATTTCAGAAAAATCTACAATATTAGATTCCTATCTTATCAAGCCCAAGATAGGATCTAATTGTATTAATGACAACCGTAGCCTAATTCAGTGGAATCTAATTACAAAAACCTTCTAAGAACACTTTTCTTAGTTGGGTGGAAAAATAAACATCTGATTGACTTAAGTTTATCAAAACACGTGGAAGAATTACAAGAAAAAAAAATATTAACGATTTACCTACTGACTACTGACGACGAGCTAAAAAAAAGGTTATTTAATTACCTCATATTAAAATCAAATTATTACCTGAGTTTTATTCAGCTTCAAAAGCTTTCAGTTCTTTTGCTCCTTGACACAGGAATATAGAAGAATCTATATTAAAAATGCCAATACCTATAGGTACGTACGTCCATCCAATTTGGCACGCTCACTTCTTTGTAACGCCAACCCTTTTACGGACAACACTTGACCAGCTATCGTTGAGCTGTCCTAATTACCGGACAGCGAAGGCCCCATGGACCATGTTAATAATTCCCTTTTAAGAACATCACTATTTCATGTGATTTTACTTTTGTTTTGTATGCTTCCACTTGAATGTTTGTTTAATGTCTCCGTGTTAAACTTAAGAATTAGAAAGAAAAGGAAAGATATGTTTAAACTTTTTTAACAGTTAATATTTTACTGAATTCGTAGATTTCGCAGGTGTTTTTAAAGCCTAATATTAAAAGAAAAGTCGCACTATTGAATTTTTCAAAGTTCTAGAGATCTTGCTTGGCCGTGAAGAAAGTTGGCAGGTAAGTATGTAGGTAGAGTAAAAAACTGAACAGAGTGCGTCGAATCCCTCGCGAGATAGTCCAAGTCCAAGTTTCAAAGGTTTCAAACAAACTTGTTTTTTACAAAGACTAGTTTTAAGAAAAGTTTATAAGAAATACTTGTAATTTTTACGTGAACGTAAGTGCTAATAAACGTAATCATGGTTTTAACAAACTTGTGTTAGAAATAAAATATCGATTTTGTTTTAGAAAAAAATCGCCTTCAAATTGCCTTGAGAAATGTTCCATTTGTTTTGTAATTTCAGACGTTTGTTATGTAAAATACACTAAAGTTTCCTGTGCGTTACATGCGACGTTATCAGTCAAAACTCCAAGTCAAATGTTTCACGTAATCGACTCATTACTCGTACCGATATATGTAGCTACCTATGCTGCGTGGATACTGTTCGAATCCATTTACTTCTCTAAATTATGCGTAAAACGTCCATTTGACGATCTCCCTCTTCCCTCTTATCGCTTGGACAGAACGGGAGCCTCGGGCGGGGGCGCCGGACTAGGGCAAATTGGGGGGTTTACAAACCCCCCCAAGTGAGGGTGTCCGAAGTCCAACCTCACCCTTTAGCTACCCTGAAGTTCCATCTCTCACACCTATAAATTCGGCACACACATTTCACCCCTAGGGAAGGGGGGAAGGTCTATAACGCACCAATCCTTTCGTTTGGCGTGTCACACTTGGCAAGCGACGGTGACCTCCACTATAAATTAATATTCACAAACGTTTCCGTTACTATCGTTAATCATTGCCGTTTCTGCCAGTGATCTCGCTTATGTACAACACCTTCGCTTTAGGTAGGCCGCCCATGTACCGCTTTGTGTTATTGCTTTTGAGGAGCATTCTGAAATATATCTGGTATGGTATTGAAACTGAAAGTCGATACAACTACAATGCTACGAGATTCTACTACTAAGAAAAACTACGATGTTTGTCTGTCTGTATTTGGGTTTTATCTCAGTATGGTCTTCGAAGAAAAAAGTAGGTAAGGTATCAGATGTTTTTAGCACAAAAAATCCGCAACGGCTTAAAATCTAAATGAATCGAAACTTGGTTGGCTTATGAACTGCAGTTAGATCTCAATCAATAGTAGAATTTGAATATTATGATGTCAAATAAAGCCATAAAATATAGAGGGAAACAAAACATTCAAAATATAAACACAACTCAAAATATGTAGATAAGGTGGATTTTAACACTGTATTTACCCGACTACGATACAATCAAAGGAGGTTATGATTTTAACAGGCGAAGTTTGTATGTTCATTTGTTCGCTCATAACTCCTAAACTATTCGTCTTATTTTAGCAAACGAGGTGTCATAGGAAGCGTTATGTTGTTCCGCAGGTTATAGGTTATTAGACGTCACATAAAATCCAACATGGCAAGCCTGGCGGGTTGCCATGTATATGTATGTGTTATTACTTCCGCAGTAGAAATATACGCGATATAAAATTCAACATGGCTGTTGAATTTTATTTCGCGTATTTTTCCTTCAGCGGATGTAAAGTGTTACGGAAAAAAAATATATATACCTATATCTTGTTTGATATCTAATGAAAAGTCTCAAAGCGTACTTTGTGAAAATATATTGAATATCTATAATTATTCATACATAGAATACATAAAAATAAATAAGAATAAAACAATTGTTTTTCACTCTTGACTGTTTTCAATAAGACTAAATACCCCTCTAAAATGTATGGTATTCTGCTCAACAAATCATAGGTATCAAATTCACAATGATCTCAATGAGCCTTTACCCCAAAATTATTGAAATAAAAAAAGTCGAAAACTACGAAGAAAATTTCGACAGAAATGGTATACACAAGATATTGTAAGAAAATAAAATTAGTTTTCGTATAACCGGAGTCATAATATGTAATGACTATAAACAATTAGCATAGATCCATAGATCCTACAGATTATCTAGGACTCTGTTTACACGAAAATTGAAGTTGTTTTGTTACGATGTCTTGTTTATAACTTTTTAGTTGACGTTTTTGTCATTATTGGGTTTTAATTTTTAACTTTTTTTTATTCCGACAATGGCGCCGATTCCCTTGTTCACAAACTTATCTAAATTTAAGTTCAGTGCATTCTTTCTTTCTATTTCATTAAGAAAAGGACATAAGAGAAATACTAGTTTTATCCTGTCAAATTATTCGGCGCCTGACGTAAATTGAGATATTTTTTTAATCAAGTCTAAACTTGTATGATACAAGTTTCCTGTTCTTGTTCGGTTGTAAAGATTTGAAACACGATAAAAGTCTCAAAGTTGTTTGCTTGAATACAAAAACTGCACTCTAATAATAACAAAGTTATGAAAGTGCATAATTTAACCCAGTAACACTCAGTTAGTCTTAGGGAAAAGGGCAAAAACCGGTTATATTTTTATCGTCTTACAACGTGACCTCAGTCTCTATTAATGTACACCGTAGATACCTGCACGATATAAAAAATATATCTCCATATGTACAGCATAAGCATACTAGCATTATCAGACTATAACGTTTCCACTGATGGGACACAGGCCTCCTCTTTGAGAGAGGTAATGGCCCGTAATCCACAACGTGGCCTCAGTACGGGTTGGTAGATGTCACGTGTCTTCGAATTTTTGGTCCTAAGACACCTAATAAGACATATATTCTATTTACTAGCTTCTGCCCGCGGCTTCGCCCGCGTGGATGTCGGAAATTATCCCACGGGAACGTGCTAACAGGATACCTATGTGCTTCCCCAGAATGCCATCTATCTCGCGGGCCCTTTGTGGCTAATTACAATAGAAAACCAATTGTGTCTCATTAGTGGTGATTAAGAGGGTACCTATATGATATCTTTACCTAAGTACCTACCTAATTAAAAAAAAAAAACTCAATAACAGAAAATTAAATACCTACCTACCTAAATAAACCTATTTCTGATGATAACTAATCTAAACTCAATAAATAAGCAAAATCCCTAAAAACTAATATCTATACGAATGACTAATCCTACCTAACAGTATTATAAAATAACCTACGGTCACTACGTACACTATCAAATATACTACCTATACTTTAAAATTAAAATCTATACCTACAACTTATATATATAAAAATAAACCTAAATAACTCTAAAAACTAAAAGGAATAAAAATGAACTCCATTGCGGGTGACTTAACCTACGACAAACTTATTATTTGCGGTTGGTGCAGTAATCGGGTCTAGGGATCGAACCGCAAAATTAAGTTTGTTTTTTATTGTATATACTTTTCCGGGATAAAAAGTACCCAGTGTGGTGCCCAGGATATTAAAGAATAATTATACCAAGTTTCAACGTAATCGAACCGGTAGTTTTTGCGTGATGCCTGAACAAACAGACAGACAGACAGACCGACAGACAGACAGACAAAAATTTTTTTAATCACATTTGTGGGTTCGTTGTCGGTCTAGTAACACCCCCTGCCATTTATTTTTTTGATATTTTCAATGTACAGAATTTTCACTTCTGCAGATTTATTATAAGTATAGATTGGTATATTGGTGTGGCTAGCTGACTTATAGCAAATAGTTTAATTTAATGTTCCGTTTCTCGTAATATTAACTATGTACTTTGCATCCCTACATATACATATTGTGTAGAAGTAAGTTTTTTTTTAACTGAACCGATAGTTGTACTGCTGGGGAGTTTGTTGCGCCACTTCTTCTTCCCAGAGAAACCACTAGGAAGTGGTGAAGGGCGGGTGTTTTGGGGGCTGTCTTATGTAATTTCGACGTTCGAAGTGCTGATTCTCAGCCTAATTTGAATAGATGACTTTTGATTTTGATTTCTATGTACATTGATCAAAAATTATAATTATTTATTGCAATCCTGAAACAACCCATGACAACGATTGCAGAGCAAGTAATCTTTTCTCATTTTCTTGTGTTCGCCATATTTGGTCCAAATTATTAGGTCGCCATTGGAAATAGGTAGCCATTGGAAATAGGTGTTACTGAGTTGACATTGTAAGTTTATAATAATGGCGCGGTGTATTAGGTACTGTAGTCAGTATAACGTGGTATTCAGTTACTAAAATCATCTTCTCTTCACAAAAACTGATCAAGACCTAACAAACTGTTTCAAGTGCAAAAATATTTGACTGCTTTGCGACGTTATTCGATAAATGAATTCATTTCTTTATGTAGGTTTGTACAAACACTTTTTCACGTCAATCATAATTTAAAAACTAGAATAGGTCGACGTTTCCTATCTGACTACTCGAAACAAACTCAGAGATTTTAAAGTCCAGACATAATCTTAGTGAGATCACGTGAAGACCAGAGCATGTAGATTGATTTCTGAAATGGTCTTTTGAAGAATGAACCACACAGATTGAGTGGACCTGAGGGGCAATACTCGTAATTTTAAGAACGTTCACAGTCTGATCTCAGTCCCAATCTGTCAAAACATACTTCTAATTTCACTACATTTTGACAAGTTTTTGACATTTGTTTGTCGCCGAGATGAGACTGCGACTAGATTTTGAACGTTTTAAATTACGAGAGTTAGCCTTCTGTTTAGTAGTTTACTAGCTTGTGAAAGGACCGAAAGGACTAGCAAAAGACAGAATTGTGTGAAAAAGGGAGGGGAAGGCCCCTCTTTGCCCAACAGTGGGAGAATATAACTAGTTAGATTAGAGATAACTGCGATCCTGCGGCCCTTCTACACACGAGTTCAATGGCGAGATATCAAAACAGAGATATCGAACACGTAGATCTATGACAGTCATGATGGGTAGTCCGAAGCATACTAGTCTGACAAGTGTACGACTAAACGCCGACAGACACTACGCCGACAGACTGAAGTCTAACCAAGGGATATCCTGTAACCCAGGAGCTGGGATGTGAAGGTCAGATAGGCAGTCGCTTCATGTAAGATACTGGTATTCAGCTGCATTCTGTCGAACTTAACGCCGAGCGCAACCATAACATAGTTGTAAAAGGTGTGGTAGGTCATGCAAGTTGCTTTTACGTCAGATCCGCAAATTAAGTAATTCATTATTGCTCTTATTCATACTAATATTATAAATGCGAAAGTAACTATCTGTCTATCAGTCTTTCCTTTTAACGCCTTAAAGGCTGATCGAATTTCGATGAAATTTTGGTCACAGGTAGACCAGACCGGGAGATGAATTAGTAGGACGAAGAATACTTCTTAACCCTGTAGTACGTTCTCGTGGGATTATTTCCGACCGCAACGTGAGCGCAGTCGCGAGCAAAAGCCTTTTTAGGGTTCCGTAGCCAAATAGCAAAAAACGGAACCCTTATGGATTCGTCATGTCTGTCTGTCTGTCCGTCCGTATGTCACAGCCACTTTTTTCCGAAACTATAAGAACTATACTGTTAAAACTTAGTAAGTAGATGTATTCTGTGAACCGCATCAAGATTTTCACACAAAAATAGAAAAAAAAAACAATAAATTTTGGGGGTTCCCCGTACTTAAAACTGAAACTCAAAAATTTTTTTTCTTCAAATCCATACTTGTGTGGTATCTATGGATAGGTCTTCAAAAATGATATTGAAGTTTCTATTTTTACTTTAGAATTTTTTTTTCTAAACTAAATAGTTTGCGCGAGAGACACTTCCAAAGTGCTAAAATGTGTGTCCCCCCCTGTAACTTCTAAAATAAGAGAATGATAAAACTAAAAAAAATATATAATGTACATTACCATGTAAACGTCCACCGAAAATTGGTTTGAACGAGATCTAGTAAGTAGTTTTTTTTTTAATACGTCATAAAATTGTAAACCGCAATTTACCTTTTATTCAATCAACTCAACGGAACCCTTTTTTTTTTTTTTTTTTTTTTTTGAGGATGGGAAATCATCAAATGACCCCTCCCGCTCTGGGTGGAGCAGAAGGGAGTGTCAGACTCTTACTGACTAAAACCCACCCGTGTTCCTTCCTTAGCCCTTTATGTTCCAGGGCAGCGGTAACCCTTTCGGACAATCCCGCTACCCTGGCAGGCTTCGGCCCTATGGGGCCCCGTCACTCATGCTGACATCTCTTTGAGGCGCGCGTGGAACACATACACGCCGTCCGGCACGGGCCTGGTCCTGATCGGACGGTGAGTTACCCATTACTCACCGCCCGCAGGCCCGCGCCTACGGTGGCCGGGAGTCGTCACGCGGCTCCCGACGCCCGGAGCGTCTCCCGCGGCGGCTGAGGCGTGAGGTGCGCAAGGCGCGTTCTCTCGCCCACCCCGCCACCTCCTTCGCTAGCATGACTGCTTCGCAGAAGGAGGTGACTGCCTCCCACTCCCTCTCGCCCCGGACCATGGCTTGAACCAGGGCCGGACGCGAGAGGTCGCCGCCGCTGCCGATCGCCTCTACGAGGACACGGCGGTGCTCTGCCCAAGCAGGGCAGACCTCCACCGTATGCTCCACCGTGTCCTCTGGGCGATCCTGACAGTGGTGACACCCGGGCGTCTCCTCCCGCCTGATTATGTGCAGGAACCTCCCGAAACATCCGTGTCCGGAGAGGACCTGCGTCAGGCGGTAGGTGAGAACGCCGTGACGTCTCTCTAGCCACTCCTCAAAGAGGGGTCTTACCGCCGCTATCGTGGCGTGCCCTGCGCTGGGTTGCGATAGTCGCTCCTTCCATGCCGCCATGAGATCGCGCCGGAGGTTCGTCCGCTCCGCCGCAGTCTGCCGCGGATGCGGAGTTTCCCCCCGGCGTAGTGCCTCCGCGCGCCAATCATACAGGCGCGCGAGCACTATCGCCTCCAGATCCCAAGGCGGCAGTCCGGCAAGGAGGCTTGCTGCCTCGCCCGAGATCGTGCGGTAGCCCCGGATTAGCCTTATGGCTACCACCTTTTGGGGCGCGTTCAGGTAGTGTGCGGCTCGTAGCCGCAGTGAACGCGCCCATACCGGGGCCCCATATAGGGCCATGGACCGCACGACCCCCGCGTAAAGCCTCCGGCAGGAGGCGTTTGGCCCCCTCAGGTTGGGCAAGAGCCGCTTTAGGGCGGCCCCGGCCCGTTCCAGTTTGGGGGCCAAACGTCGGAAGTGCTCGACGAAGTTCCATCGGCTGTCGAGGACGAGACCCAGGTACCTCATCGTGGTCTCGACGCCGATGTGAACCCCTCCTACCACTAGTTGGGATCCGGGAGGTGGCCCGTACCGAGGCCCATGAAAGGACATGGCCTCGGACTTGTGCAGTGCCACCTCGAGACCCAACCGCCGGATCCTTTCCACGACTATCGCAACCCCGCGTGTCATCGCGTCAGCCGCCGCCTGATGCGACCTCCCCTGCGCTAGGACCAGCGTGTCGTCAGCGTAGCAAACTACGCTGACGCCTTCAGGGAGGTCGGCCCGCAGCACCCAGTCGTAACCGATGTCCCACAGAAGCGGCCCCAGAACCGATCCCTGTGGGACACCGCACGACATCTCTCGCCGGTTCCAGTTCCCGTCGCGACCGGGGTAGATGACGGCTCTGTCCGTCAAATACGCCCCGACTACTCGACGGAGGTAGGTCGGCACCCGGTGATACCGGAGTGCCTCCCCAATGCAGCTCCAGGGCAGGGTGTTGAACGCGTTGGCGATGTCGAGTGACACCGCCACGACCACCCCACCCCGGGACACCGCGTCCCCCGTCGTGAGGGCTCTCACGCGCATGATGGCGTCCACCGTAGAGCGCCCCTTGCGGAAGCCAAACTGGCAATCCGCAAGATCCGGCCCAGTCCTCACCAGGTGCCCGACGAGGCGGCCCGCAATTACTCTCTCAAAGAGCTTGCCGACCTCGTCGAGCAGCACTATGGGCCGGTATGCGGACGGAGAGTCCGCAGGGCGCCCCGGCTTCTGAATGAGGACCAGCTTCCCCGTCTTCCAACGGAGCGGAAACTGGCCTCTCTCCATACATGCGCTTAAGAGCGCCTCCAGTCGAGGCCCGAGAGCCGTCGAGGCCAGGACCCAGGCTTTACCCGGCAAGCCGTCGGGTCCTGGGGCGGTGTTTTTGGCCTTCAGCCTGCCAACCGCCGCTCTCAGATCTACCCCGGTCACTTCAGGGGTGTCGTCGTCGCCTTCCGCGTGGTCCGCTTCGGGCACCGCCAGTGGCGGAGCCATAGGCGGGGGAGTATGCTCCCTCCGTGAAGGGAACAGAGCGCTCACCACCTCCTCCACCAGCTGAGGGCGGAGACTCTGAGTCAGTGGGGGGGCCCAGGTGCGGAGTTTATTCCGCACCATTTTGTAAGGGCGCCCCCATGGATCTCTGTTCAGAGTCTCCAGCATCTCCTCGCGGGCCGCATCCTTGGCCCGCTGGACAGCCTCTCGGAGGGCGGTCTTCGCCGCTCTGTACCCCTCGTACAGCTCCGCCTCTGTGGCTTCCGCATCCGGAGGGCGGATGCGGAGCCTGCGGTGCCTGGTGTACCGGTGTCGCGCGTCGACGCACGCCTTGCGCAACGCCTCCACCTCCTGCGACCACCAGTACACCCGACGTCGGGCGCATCCTGGCCGGACTCGGGGCATTGCCACGTCACAGATCTCGGACATGGCCTCCCGGAACCACTCCGCCTCATCGTCAATATCAGCAGGCCTGTCCGGTGAAGACACCCAGGCCTGCACGATCGAGGCTTCCAGGAGGAGCTCCCGGTCCAGCTGCTTCAGCGCCCAACGCGGACCACTCGGGGCCTGTCGGACCAGCGCGCTAGAGGTCTGGGTGGAGACATCAAATCGGATATACCGATGATCGGAGTAGGTCTCCACCTCCTCCATGACGCGCCAGTCAATGACACGCTGTGACAGAGCGGGGCTGGCGAACGTGATGTCCACAACCGACTCGCCCCGCATCCGCACGCACGTAGGGACAGAACCCCGATTCACGGCGACCAGGCCTGTTTCCAGAGCCCAGTCCTCCACCATCCTGCCCCGCACATCTGTGCAACGGGAACCCCAGGCCACATTCTTGGCGTTGAAGTCCCCGAGCACTAGCACGGAGAAAGGATGGCTTCTGGCGACGACGACACTCAACTCTGTTAAAGAGTTCTGGAACTCGGCGAGAGTTCGGCTCGGAGAGAAGTAGACTCCCACTACTACAATCTCTCCGAACCGTGCTGCTACGCACCCCTGTCCCTTCGTGACACCTTCGAGGGACGGGGTGCCGGCGGCAGCCGACGAAATTATGGCCACTGAGCCGTTAAGGTCCTCCACCCAGTTATCCCTGGGCGGGACAAAGTACGGCTCAGCGACCACGGCGATGTTAATCGACCACTGCGCCATGCTCTGGAGCAACAGGTCCTGAGCGCAGGCGCAGTGGTTGATGTTCGCCTGGAGGAGGCGTAAAGGCGGAGCCATTACTCCTCCATTTCAGCCCCCTCCTGGGCCCCTTGTGAGGGCCCCTCGGCATTGGTGGCGGCGGCGGTGGCGGCGGCGGTGGCGGCAGTGGTGGCGGCGGCGGCGGCGGCGGCAGTGGCGGCGACGGTGGTGGTGGCGGCGACGGCGGCGGAGGGCCTGCCTTTCCTCCTGGCATCGGCGGGTGGGGCGCAGGACTTGCTGCCCGCCCGGTGATCGGCCGGCTTGCCAGCAGCCGCACATGCAGCGCAGTGCGGCGCGGCGGTGCACGAGCCGGCCTTATGTCCGGGCTTACCGCAGCGGAAGCACAGAGTGCTGCGGTCCTCCGAGGTGCACTGGACGCTCACGTGGTGCCCCACGAGGCATCGGTAGCACCTCAGAGGTCTGGGCTCCAGCAGTTTAACCTGCGCGGACACCCAGCCCACCAGGAGCCTTCCTCCCTCCACAATTTTCCTAGCCGCCGTCACTGGGCAGCTTACCGTTACGGTTCGCATGCCCGTGAAGTCAGGACGTATGGTGCCCGCCTTCACCTGATCGGCCAGACACTCGCCCGTCCTGACGACGGCGGCTACCACCTCTGTCTCCGTAATGGAGTCATCCAGGCCCATAATGCGCATATCTGCGCACTTGACAGGCCTGGAGACTCGAGCCTCGTCCGCATTGAGGGACGCCCTTAGCTTCTCAGCTAGGGCGTCAGCGGTGGGGCCACTCGTCGCACCGGGGATCTCCAGCATGCGGGCACCAGTGGCGGTCACCCTATGCCGGAGGCCCCCGGTGATCCCCAGCTCTTGGAGATCCACCGTCGCTCTCGCCTTGGTGAGCACGTCGCAGTAGGTCACCCCCCTTTTGACCGCGTCTGGCTGTAGCGTTATTACTACAGCCGCAGTCTTAGGGGAGCGAAGCCTAGCC
Source organism: Apamea anceps (assembly GCA_951799955.1). Lineage (NCBI taxonomy): Eukaryota > Metazoa > Arthropoda > Insecta > Lepidoptera > Noctuidae > Apamea > Apamea anceps. The sequence goes on along the minus strand of OX637500.1, from coordinate 8,037,332 downwards.
GCAACGGCTCGCTCCTTGCGGCGCCTCCTCTGCGCCTTTTTCCTGGCCGCCTTGGCCGCCTTCTTTTTCTCCCCGACCACCTGCCACTCGGCGTTGGCCGTGGGAGATTTCTCTGGGGTAGGCGTAGGCTCTGGGGCCGTCGCCTTCCCAGCCGTTCTGCCCTTCTTATGGGCCTGCGCCGGGGGTTTGCCGGCTGGCACCGGTTTTGCCAGCGCCGAGGCTCCGCCAGCTTGCGCCGGTTTTCCCGGCGCCGGGGTTCCTCCAGCCGACGCCGGTTTGGCCGGCGCCTGGGCCCGGCCAGACGGCCCGGGCTTAGGGGCGGCAGCGGCCGCGTACGAGGCCGCCTTCGGCCCTGGGGCCGTCCTACCCGCCAAGGGGGGGCGCAGGACTATGCTCTCCAGGGCGGCGAACCGCGCCTGGAAGGCCGCCAGTTCCTGCCGAACCAGGTTCAGGACCTGGTTCTCCACCGGCACTGGCTGGCTTGCTGGCTGGCTGGCTGGCTGGCTGGCTGCCGGCGTCGCCTGCGCTTTGCCGGTGTCCTTTAGGCCGGCCAGGTCTGCCCGGAGCCTCCTATTCTCCTCTTGGAGACGCTCCGTGGCAGCCGTCAGGCGGGCGACCTCCGCCCGCAATTCGGCCACTTCGCCGGCCGAAGGACCGGTGCAGTTGGCCGCCTCCGCCGCCGCCATAATGGCGGCCTTTGCCGAGGCTACGGCCCTGTTTTTGGAAGTCTGCAGCTTCTTTAGGGACACGTCCCGAATCGCGGCCTCCACGACCGCCGCAAACTTCCTCATGCGGTCCGCATCAGGGCCGCCAACCTCGCCCGCTTCGTCACTGGAGGGCTCCGGAGCGACCGCGCGACCGGTTCCCCCCTCCTTTGCAGGCTTCTCCGCCAGCTCTGTCGCCTCCCGAGCAGTGAGCCCCCTCCCAATGCCTCGCTCTCGGACTCCTCCCCGCCTACTGGTGGGGATTTTCCGAGCCGAGGCCAGCTCCCCGTCAGAGGACGACCCCTGGCCGTCCACTGACCTTGGCCGCTTGCTCTGCACCTTTCTTTTCGCAGCAGCCACCTCCTTACCACGGCAAGGGCTCCCTGAGCCTCCCGTGCTCGCTCCTCCCGATGCCGAGTCGGACTCCGACCTCGCATCACTCCTCTCTTCGTCGGTTGGGTTTGGGTTTTTTAAAAAATTTTCCATTTTGTTCCCACGAGTAAAAACTTTGTGTACTTGCTCAAATTCCGTGGTTCGCACTAGCGACTAAATCAAGCTACCCATTAGCCAAGCTTACTACCTCCCTCACGGTGCGCCGCCGCTTGGAGGTTTGGGGAATTTTTTATAGAGGTTAATCTTCCTCGCGGTCCGGGCGGTTAAGCCAAGACCCTCGACCCCCTTCAACAGCCAGAGACATGACCTTAACTGTCTCCGGGGCTACGAGATTAGCGGTGGCAGGAGGGGGGGGGTTCCCCCCCCCCTGCCTGCCCGGCGGCAGGGTAAGTGCACACCGGGCCCGCTCTTACTCCACCACAGTTGCCGCTCTGCTCCTCATAGCGACTTGTGTGGAGCGTACCTCTTCGACAGGAAATTGGCATACGGGCAACGAGACCCCTTAGGCACATAGTGCCCAAGGGGAGTCATTGCCCGTACCCCAGGGTGCACCGTCCCAGAGACTGGCCTTCCCCCCGGACGTATCCATAAGGGAATTCCAGTCCACGGGAACTCGGGGAGGTTTCCTGTCCACGCACCCCAACGGAACCCTTCATGGGCGAGTCTGACTCGCACTTGGCCGTTTTTTTTCATTTTTCGTCAGTCTAAACTCTCCTTGGCAAAAGCCTTTTCCTATATCTTTCAGGAAAAAATTCAACGCTGCAGGTGCTAGAATCATGTACTAACTGAATTCAAGGAAACAGTATGCGCGCCGATATCCCTCACTGCATAATAGTTCACTGTGTAACATTCAAGGTTATCGTAAATCAAATGCTAACATGCGCGTGGTTTCTTCAACCCTCCGCAAGATGGCGCTACCAGCATAATATCGTAACTAAAAGTTACCATCACGCAAGTTAACGCTAGTAATTAAGTTAGAGTTTTGCGCAGTTCGTCCAACCGGTGTCTCACACCAACTTCCATTTTTTTTGAGCGAATTGTTTTTAAGCTACTTGAGAGGAGGAAATGTAAAGTCAGGTAAAATGTATTAATAAGCGAATTGACTACAATGACTACCAACTTAAACTGTCCGTGTAGCCAAATCACAACTGTCATTTTTTGACAGTTCTTTGAAACCGCTATAATACGGCAAATTGACGTAGGTTTAACAACTATTATCCCTGACTTTACTTCACTTGTCGACATTAAAATATTATTTTAATTCTTCTCTAGTTAAAGTATATTACGTGCTACTTTGTCAGAATATTAGTTGTGTGAATGTACGAAAAAATATGTATTTAGCCAGTTACCAAAGTGGTCACATGTCTTCGAATTTTTGGTTCTCACGATGTTTTCATTCACCGTTTTGAGAGCAATGGTGATGAAATTACTTACAGAAAGTAAAGCGCCTGGCTGGGTTCGAACCCGCCACCTAAAATAAAAAAATAAAATTTGATAATAATTATCGATCTTTAGTTTATTTATGTCCTGTTTTTTTTTTTATTCAGTTAATTACAGTTTTGTCATTTAAGAAATCTTCCCAACAAACAGGCATTTCGTTAATAATATCTGTCTACTTTTGTAAAAACTAAAAGATTGATTACCGAACGTTTTGTTATTTTTTTTTTCGGTCCGTCGTTGTAGATTAAACGACTTTTTTTAATCACGCACCGTTTCACTAAATCACTGGGTTTGTGAAAACTATACGTTACGATATTTTTTCTGCGTAGTAGTCAGGGATTGTCAAAGATTTTCGCTAAGATTGCTAGTTAAATATGATATTTCATAGTGTCCGCATATTATTATGCTCTATTTTGCTAATCACAGAAAACGAAACTGCATTGTTATAAAATAATTCCTACCTGATAAGTTTCAGTCAGTTCAAACCGTAAAACTCGACGGTATTTATCAAGCAGTATGTTAATTGTTTGTAAAACTAACTATTGCAACAAATAGTCCGCACATTGAAGGTAAGTAATTATTCCCTCAATATTGCCTCATATTAGAATATTTCGTATTTCGTCTAACATAACTTAATCAGGCTATAATGTTCCCACTGCTGGGACAAGAGGTTCCTCTCTTTGAGAGGCAGTGGGCTGTAATCTACCACGCGAGCCCACAGCGGTTTGGTAGATGTCACATGTCTTCAAACTTTTGGTTCTAGGACATTGTCGGTTTGAACGGTTTTGTTTCCTCACGATGTTTTCGTTCACCGTTTTGGGAGCAGTGGTGATGGAATTATTTACACAAAGAAACGTCCAGTACTAGAATTCATTACATAGCACATCAAGCTGTTGGTCCCGGCTGTCATTCGTAAATCTTTGTCACTCATTACAGGTAGTCAGAAGCCCAAAAGTATGTCAACCTGTTACCAAGAGTTATCCAAAAACCGGGTTGTAGAGGTCAGATAAACAGTCGCTCCATGAAAAATTCTGGTTTTTTGCTGCATCCGGTTACACTGAAATCTATCCCCAACGTAGTTGGGAAAAGCTTAGGCAGAATAACTATAAATAAATAAACAAAAAAAAAACATACTTAAAGCTAAAAGTTTGAGAGCCCCTGGTCCAAGTAAGGGTGGCGCCAGAATGCCGGCAGGTTTGCGGGCAGGTATCCAACGACACCATGGTGTCGCTGTGACGTATACATTAAAGTATCTTTACTGTCTATTGTCCACTCAATTTGCTGTAACTAAATACCACTCCATCATGAAAACTAGACGACTGTGGATTGTGAAATCCTATTATCCTGTAATATTATAAACGTGAAAGTTTGGATGGATGGTGTAAAGTCCACTCATCCTCTATAGAAAAGGGAGGATCCTCCGACCAGACGGGTGTTGTGTCTGACGGACAATTGCCCAACGGTTGATGTCGGGAAGTATGTATGCTAGTTGCGCGGTAAACTCTGCTTGCGAGATGCAGGATTTGCGTGACGTCAGTATGACGCGTTGTTCGCAAGTGGCGTTGTAGATACCGCTGCAGATGTTTTTTACACTTTCACGAAAAACTACTGAACGGATTTGGGTGAAATTCGGCACACAGATGGTTTATAACTAGGATTAACATATAGTATTTAGGACTTTTTATCTCGATATTCACACGGGATCAAAACGTATGCGGGTGAAACCGCAGCTAGTAAGTAATATTAATGTAAAAAGTTTTTCGGAGGATTTGTTTATAATTTTTTTTTTCACGTGTAATAAAACAATAATTAGTTTTAATTAATTCACATTTTCACCAAAAACCTAAACCATATCGTTACAAAACGAGTTCTAACTTAAATACAAGCCCAAACCTTTGAACTTTTGTTATTGTATTTCGAACTTTATTTCGACAAACTTAAAGTTCTTAATACCAAATTCACTTTTTGTAACTAGAACTTTACATAGTCGCAATAGAGTCCGAAATTAAAAATGGCTCGATGATTTAAACCTGGGCATAAAGATAGCCCTTAGGGGCCATTTTCCCGTATTTTAGGAACATTTTTGGCAAGTCTTTGACTGACACTAAAATGAAATTACGACTATATTTTGGACGTTTTTAAATACAGCAACATAATAACGTAACACACTATATATAATCACAACCTGAATCATTTTGAAGGATGTTGCTAATCCATTGCTTTATATGTTCGAAAAATGTGTCTGCTCAACAACGTAAATAACGCAATGAATGTTGCTGAACGGTCAAAAAGAAAACCTGTAGTGTGTTACACAATTACTCTCCAGGAATAGGTCTTCTGGTTTTGTTTTAAAGCCAGCTGTGACTGGCTTTAGTCTCAGCTGTCACCGCTACCGATCAACTCACCTACTCTTAAGCATATTCCTCACTTATGTTGCGCCACAACATCCGGTGCTCTGCCTTCCGCATCTTGAATCAAGATCAAGATTGTCGGTTCATCTTTGAAGCGATACCCTCTTAACAATTATGGGTTCGATTCCCAAGTTGTGTAGTTATGGTTTGTTTTACTGCGGCGTACTCTGCAGCAGCTTCTTGTTATACTAGAGGGCATAGACAAGTGGTAAGCCCAGGTTCTCAAGGGCGTATTTTTATCGCGCCGATTTTTTTTTCGTACACTCGGTTTTCAACTCTCAGTATTCGAGCCGAGCATTGAGAATCCAACAGAGCGCATCCCAGAGCCTCAAGAAAACACACTATTGGATTTTCAACTCTCAGCGCTTCGCAGAGCGCTGAAAATCCAGTGAGCAAATAAAATACGCCCGTGTGGGCTAATCGCTTTTACAGCATTTCGTGTTTCTACACTGCCTACGTTGACTTTCCTTGCTAGCCTTTCTAGTCTTTAAAATATTCCATCATAAATATCATACTTGAAAATTCAGCTCAATCGATTGAAGATATCTGCTTCAAAATTGAGTTGCAAGAGTCCACCCGAACCAACATAGTTACATACATACATACATCCCAAGTTAAACAAAAGCTTGTAAAAAAATAGTCCTCGAGGCCAATCTCAACGGAGACTAGCCTTCGGCGCGGGAATATTATAGTGCTCAAGTGTGTGCGCAGACGCAGGTGCACTCTCCCTTCCCTCACTCTCACTGTCCGATGGGACGACACGCAATCTGATAAGACCAGAGAGAGATCAGGCGCAGGACCAACGGCTTAACGTGCTTTCCGAGGCACGGGGGTAACACAACGTCAACTTCCAAACTACGGGCTGTTAACTTGTCGAATCGAATGGAAAAACCCGACAACAAAAGTGTTATTGGTAAGTGGTAAGTGTTTTTCCATTGGGATATTTTTCTATTAGGATTTTTTTTTTTGGAATGCCCGACTTAAGAATCGAGCACAGGACCCCCACACTCAGCAGTCACGCTTACGACCACCAGATCAACGTGGCAGTTAACATACTTACTTATATTTTGAATCTCCCGTGTGGTTGTGTACGTAACAGATATGTTCAAACAACGCAAGCAAACAGAAGGCCAATTCTCGTAATTTAAAACGTTCAAAATCCAGTCGGAGTCTCATCTCGGCGACAAACAAATATCAAAAACTTGTCAAAATGTAGGTAAATTAGAAGCATTTTTTGACAGATTGAGACTGAGATCAAACTGTGAAATTTCTTAAAATTACGAGAATTGCCCCTCTGATTTAATAGCAGTTCTTATCATTCATTCAAAATATACCAGATGGCGTTAGTAACAGCGGAGATGTGATATCATAACAATGACACCTGCGGATTGATTCTGTTAAAATCTCACCGTGAAAAGTTAGGTGAAGTGAGCTTAGACTGAGCTGTCAATAGTGTCAATCCCTAGCATTAGTTGGAATGACAGCTAACTTCACGTAAGTTTTCACGGTGAGATAGATGGTTACAGAATCGCACTGCAGTTTCGGAACTGACAATTAGGAGTTAACAAGTAAGTACTCAGCTTGAAATTCTTAATGCAGAAATCGAACTTAAAATTCTTAATTCAGAAAACGAGTGTGTAAGAAATAATTAATTAAGTAACACATTAGTGCTTTTGTAAGGATTATTTATTTTTGATTTCTTACATAATTATCATACTTAGTTTATTTATAACGATGGAAAATTATTATTGATATTAAATTATTTTATATTATACATATATTTATCTTATTTTAAGAAACATAAAAATTTTCCCAGGCTGTCAACAGCCAAGACCGAAACATAAAAATCCTAGTAGACTATTTCCTGATGCTTAACTTTATTACTTTTTATTTTGGAAGTCTTCTTGTTTTTCGATGTTCGCTTCTTTTCTTTTTCAGGGTTCTCAGTTATGTTTCGATCAGATAACTTAAATGTTTTACAGAGTAGCGTCACTTTAGACCCCCCTGATAAATTCTCGTCTACGGATTTTATCGAATTCGTCAAAAGGTATTTGGCTGCTAAATGGTTACTGTACCTATTTGCATAAATATCTTTCTTTATTATAGCATTTTCTTTAAATGCTTCCGACCTGTCTGAGAGACTTTCTTTTTTATTATCTTCATAGCCCGATGATGAACTGTTGGTGTAATTACAAACAACATCGACTCTAATTACTTGGACAGTCTCAGGGCTTTGAGCTCGGGATATCGTAAGACTTTTCCTTTTTCCAGTTTTTTTATAAGTAATTTTCGTGTTTTCTATAGTTTCAGAGTCGTCTTTAATTTCGTCTTTGATTTGTGTCTTAGGGACTTTTTTTGCGTTATTCTTAATTTTGGATTCAGTATTCCGCGACTTTTTCATTTCGTCTGTGTTAGATTCGACTGGCGTTACTTTAGTTCCTCTCTCTTTCTCTCTGCTAAATCCTCGCAAGAATACGCTGGAAGTTCGAGATGCTGGTCTTGATCTGTCAGTATTGTACAAATATTTTATGTATTCGTCGAAGTAATAGTAAGTTAGCTGGGATGATCTGTCATCTTCGTTTTCTTCATTTTCGCTTACAGGTTGTTTGACGAACATTCTGTGTTTGTTTCCATCGGTGTTTTTCTTGTATTTGAAGCTGGTTCTTGGCCGGCTGGTTTGATCGACGTCACCTTGGAACTTCAGGGTCTGTACCGTGAGGACCATGTCTTCTGTATCTTGCTGAGCGCGGACGCTATCAAGGACATCAGAGAGGTCAGCACTGTTCGAGTTGCAATGGAATCTATGCGAAAAGAAAGAACATGCATTTACGCAGAAACATGCAAAAACATACAACGTATGAAGTTTAACATTTAAGTTTTCATATATTTGTAATTAAACATTCAAAGTCTTTTGAATATATTACTTCTTTATCCTTTCTGAATAGAAAGTAACTTCGTAAAAAGAGGAAAAAGTAGGTACAAATAAAATAAATCATGCTTAGAACAACATTTTAATATCCTTGTTTTTAATTAGCAAGACTCTACCTTGACCGATATTTGGGTTGTTCGGGTTCGAGACTCGTAAGGGTAGCACGATATTGACAGTTTCGGTGTTTATAAACTTCTATGTGTGATAAATCAGAAAATCATAAATCTTGCTCACCCCATCGGGGCAATTGCGTAACACACTAACAGTAGGAATGGCTTTCAATTTGACCGTTCAACAACATTCATTGCGCTATCTACATTGTCGAACAGACACATTTTTCAAACATATGAAGCAATGGATAAGCAATATCCATCAAAATGATTTAGATTGTATTTGATAGTGTGTTACGCAATAATGGTGCAATACAAAAAACTACTTACGTACCTAGGTATGTAAATATTTTTTTACATTGGACGAAATATACTGACATTATTAAGTCATAGGTGAAAAGCAAAAAATGCCACAGATTCCATTATTCACAAAGTAAACAGACATATAGACATTTCGAGAAAATTATAATGGCAGATACAGTTCTTTCATTGTTATTTTACCTCTGACAGCAGCAATGTTATCTTAACAGGAATAAAAATCACTGTGATTTTGACAGCGATGCAAAATCAGAGGTAACAACTGTGAAAGTATTGTGCGAACTAAGTTACAAATGTTATATTAGTTTGAGCTTTTAACTACGCCAGTCAAATTGAATTAGTTAGCGAAACTCCGCAGTTGTGATGGGTATCGACATCGAATGGCAATAAAACAAAAAAGTAACCGGCCAAGTGCGAGTCGGACTCGCGGGTTCCGCACCATTATCTATACAACATTAGACACTATATTAAATTAATTATTTATTTTTAAAGTGAATATACCTAAAACTAAACATTCTGTGAATATTTCAAGCGTATACCTGTTGCCGTTATTAATATCGAGCAAAAAACGGCAAAAAATCACGTCTATTGTATGGGAGCCCCCTTAAATATTTATTTTATTTTAATTTAATTATTTATTTTTAAAGAATATAAAACTAAATATTCTGTGAATATTTCAAGCGTCTACCTGTTGCCGTTATTAATATCGAGCAAAAAACGGCAAAAAAAATCACGTTTGTTGTATGGCAGCCCCACTTAAATATTTATTTTATTCTGTTTTTAGTATTTGCTGTTACAGCGGCAACAAAAATACATCATCTGTTAAAATTTCATCTGTCTAGCTATCACTGTTCATGAGATACAGCCTTGTGACAGACATACAGACGGACAGTGGAGTCTTAGTAATAGGGTCACGTTTTTACCCTTTGGGTACAGAACCCTAAAAAATCTAAGCTCATAATTTATAAATATAATAATATAAAATAAATAGCCACACTACCACCGAGGTTAGCTGTAGTTACATTCAATTTAAAGTTTGAATTGTTTTTTTTTTTTAGTCTAGCCGTCATTTGGTACGCATCTCATTAGCGGAGAACTAACTTTATTCGACCGCGTATGTATAGTGTGAAAGTTATTGGTCAATACAAATGGCAAAAGTGCATCTTCCCTAATGGCCAAAACTTCGAATAATGAAATAATATTCTCAAAAAAAGAAAAAAAGATTTTTCTGTGTAAAACAGAATTTCATAGGACCTGATACTAGTCTGTCCTTTTCTTGCATTATTAGAAAGAAAAAGATAAAAATAGCCCAAATTAAGTTTAGCTCGTGCAGAACAGAATCGGCATCATCCATTACCTGTCCAAAATATCAATCCACCTAGGATCTTCTTCATGCTGAGGGTTCACCAGCCTCTTCTGGCAATATCTTCTTGGTTTCTCAATTACTGTGGAGTTTTCCCTTTTCATCTTGCTCTTGGCTCTCTGCTGTAAATGTACTCTGGCACATTTCATTTGTTTTCTCTCTGAAATAAAGTCGATACGTTATCAATAATTTAGTTCAATAAGTCAACGCTTGCCATGATTGGTTCGTGGATGGATGACCATCTTTACATACCAAGACTCCTCCGTGCCTCGGAAAGCACGTTAAGCTTTTGGTCCCGGCTCAGCCGTTTAGGTTAATTTTGTACCGGTTGGTCTATTGGTACAGTCACGAGCAAAAGTATGTATACACTAGGCTTTAATCAAAAGCGAAATACGCCTTTATTGTTTTATGAAATTTTATGTTGTTACGAACGTAGCATTTTATAACCCATAGCTAGTTAGGTTTATGTACCTACGAGTAAGTGTCGTATTTCACCGTTGCATTCGTTTCGAAATTGAAAGTTGCTAAGTGTTGACATATTGGTGCTCGTGACTGTACAGCAGTTAAACTCATCACCGCGATTGGTTACATTCGTCAGCTTTTCAACTCCAATAACTTTCGTATTTTATTTCCAACTAATAACTTAGCCTGCACAATAACCCACTGAATCTTGCATGAACTAACTCCAAAGACAACAAAGGTTCAACACTCCGAACTTGGGTTAACTGCAGTTCACAGGTAACTCAAGGTCGAGTCAAAACCGTTTGAATTAATTCGGCATTCGTGATTATGTATCTACCGTCGGAAATTTTATTATGTTTGTGATATTTAGTATTGTTTATAAGGGTCTCAAGTAGCGACAGGTTTCAAGGACGAGTTCGGAACAAGTGCGCCGAAATAGTATACCATGGGGTTTATTAGCTTTCGTATTTGGTAACAACGTGATTCGTATGTAAGCAATATTATATTTTCGGCAATCTATTTCGGTATTTCGGAACTACATGTAATGTCGGACGAGCTAGGTTCGTTTATAGATAAGTGAGAATGGTACAAGTTTTGTTAGTTAATAGATTTTTTTGTGCATTGTGTCGTGTTTTAGATAAGAAATGTGCGCGATGGGATTTCCTTATAATCATTCATCCCCTATTTAAACGTTTAGGAGATGATTTTTTTTTAAATACTGTTCACCTTCTTTTAATGCTCATCACCTTCGTTATTACGGACGTCTTCTTGACCCATAGGCTATGTGTTGTGTGTCAGTGAGAGAATTTAAGATTTTTATTAAGTACATTGAGAGTGTGAGTGGCCAGCTCTGTGTTTCAATCAATGGTTGATAAACAAATAAAGTAAACAAAAGTGTTACATCAGTTCTAAGTCATGAAGCCATCGGACCAGAGAGTTCCTTACGTAAGAACCGATATTACATATTACCCATATGTTTGACTTTATAAAATCTCTTCGTCGATTACGTAATACACGATGAGGAAACTGAAATAGAATCTGACCACTGCACTGTCCACTTGTCCAGACTTTGAAACCCATATTTTTCTGTATTGAATCGATCCCTAAATAATTCCCATTTCGATGTCACCAAAAATAAATAAATCCATAATTTGTTGACAGGCCTACACTGTCCTCCCACACTATACACACTGTAATTTGAAAACATTGTAAAAGCTAATTATTATTAAAAGAATAACCGTGGAGGTTCTTGCTGGTTCTTCTCCGTAGGAAACGACCAATTTGAACCATCCACCTAGCTTTTGACGTCTCATAAGTGGCCTGTAGGTTTATATGAAATAAAGTCTTTTTGTGATCCCAGACTTTCCCAGAAGAATAAAAAGTTTTTAGAGGATCAATCAGCAATTTTCTGCTTATTTATTGCTGATAAAACAAACTGCCTGACCTTATAAAAACGTACAATTTTGACCCTTTCAAATCAACATGAACTCGTCTGCCTGGTCATTTCTCACCTATGTCGAGAGGTCGACTTCCAGTCTAACTGGATGCACCTGAGTGCCAGTATTTTATATGGAGCGACTGCCTATCTGATTCCTCTTAAAGATACCCCTCAAAGAGCTTGATTACCCCTTGTCGTCAGAAGCCCGAAACTCTGTCAACCAGCCTTACACTGGTTGACAGTTTCGCTGGGCGTTTTGTTAGGCTAGAATGACAGCCGGGACCAACGGCGTAACATACTTTCCGAGGCACGGAAGGGTGTAAAAGGGGGGAAGGTATGTAAAAAGACGGTCACCCATCCACCGAACAACCGCGGCAAGCGTAGCTTAACCTGATCTGGGCTGTTATTACTTAGCCACAACCACAAGGTATACAGTACGTCATTTTTTTTTTTGCTATTATCCAATATTTTATGTTCGGGAATATCATTGAAATTAGTCGCAGCAAACATAAAAGCTCTGCTTTTAAAATAATAACGGCAAAATAAATTAATTTTGAAGACGTGTATTGTCAAAAATAAACAAAATAAATTAAGTGTTAAGCTCAAATTGGCAATTGTACCGTCAGAAGAGACTTCGCGGGACGTTCTGTCATTCTTTCTTAAGACTATTGTCTAACATCTATTCATTTTGGAAGCAATTATGTTTTAAGATGTTCCTCTATACCCGTCCTTTTCACACCTCTGGATTTTAAATGGCAGATTAAAGTGAGACAGATGCTATACAGGGTTTTTTTTTAAGTATTGATAAAGGAACTACAATGTCGGCAGGATGGTGTATTTGATCTAGCAACGTAGCGGTCCACATGTTCTTGGGAATGGCTTTGCCAACGATGCAAAAAAAAACGTTTCTTTCTATTTTTGTGCACTCAAATAGTTTTGATCGTTGAAAACTGGATAATGCATAGAAAGTTCACAACACGAATTATAAACGCAATGTTAGCGTTGAATTATGCGTGAGTTTTGCACAGAGTTATTTATGAATGCAATGTGATGTCCTGACCCAGTTCGGTAAAAAATTAACAAGTTTGCTACATCCATAAACATTAATGCGGAAAAAAGTTTCATGGAAAAATTCAAATATGGCTTAATCGTGACTTGACGGAGTCATTATCATCGCTTTGCATAATTACAAAACCGAATATAAACACATTTGGCCCTAACTTACCGTCTGCCATAAACTATACTTTTTAAGTCGAATGTCAACCTGTCACGCAAGCGTGTACAACATAATCAGCCTTGGATGTTGTGCGTTTTGTCGTCGCGTCAATTTTTTTCACGTCGTATTTTAGAAAACGCGTCTAAATACATCGTACATAAAATGACAGGATGGCTTTATCTGATATCGACTACAGTTTGTAATACCGATGTGAATAATTTGTTCTGTAGCGTACCTTGGGAACCTTTGTAATATAATATATGTAGTTATGCATATTGATAATTTATATTTTGAATAAACCTAGATTTGCAATAGAGCCAACAATAGTGCAGCACAATCGACTGCAACGTATCAAATTCACAAAGTCGCACTATTCAAGTCTCGCACACAACGCCAAAATAATAGGCACAGCTGCTAGACAAGACGCACACAAGCACAGACATCGGTGCATCGCACACGGACATCTTGGATAACAAAAAATGCATTATTATTATCCTAGCACAAGGACACGACAATCCACGGAAACATCGACCCTAAATTCTAAACGTTAACGGTGAGATTAGAAAATAACCCAGTTTGTAAAACGATTAACTTAGATTTCATCCAGAACCCGAAAATTTTGGGGAGAATTTATTCTTTGTAGTAACGAAGATAGAGTTGAATTTCGTATGGGATGCGTTGAGGAATTTAAGTTTCATAATTATTGAAAAAAAGCTACGTAGCTCATAGGCGCCAAATGCACGTTGCATGGCCTACGATACGAATACGATTTCTGTTGAATTTTGTGAGCAAACCCGCGCGCGTGACTGTGTCCTGCACATCAGTTATGAGCTCCGATTTTATGTAGGAATTATGCACATTCGGAATATTTATGGGTACAAGCTCAAAATGCTCGGCACGTAAATGGGGCCACATTTTTGTCGTGCTATGTGTCCGGATCGTGCGAAGCGCAGTTTATTTGTATTTTCAGTTTATTTATAAATGCCATTTGTTGAGACATTAGTGCGTATTGCCTTTATTTAGGCCCAACTTTGTTTTTTTAACCTCCAACGTATGTATCCTCCAACTCGCACTGGGCCCGCGTGGTGGATTAGGGCCCCTCCCTCTCACCGAGAGATGGCCTGTGTCCCAGCAGTGGGATCATTATAGGCTGATTATGCTATTGTTTATTTACGAATTGAAAGATTCAACTTGCGTTTTGTAATATTTTCGTCACTTCTAGCGCCGGAATTTAAAACTCTTTCATAAGAAAAAGATGTTTCTTCGATAAGGTCACCCCGGTAATCAACCAGCAATTTCAAATAAAACTACGTCCAAATTCCTATCTTTTCGGTTAAAACCGATTACTTCTAATCGTGTTACTGTAAGATGACTTTTGGGGAAACTCAAAAGTTTTGTGAAAAGCTCAAGAACTTGAACAATGGACTTGACCAAAGTGTTCAGATGTTTTGATTTAACAATTTGAACCAAAGCTCGTTTTGTTAAGAATGAGGTTTAGTTAGTTGAAACAATGGCAGCTTAGTTGTTAGGCAGAATCATTGTTGTTGTTACAAAAATGTACTGTTGGATTTAAGAGGTTTTTTATGAACGTACCAGCAGCAGCCCGTTGTTTCACCCGCATAAGTTTCGATTCCGTCGGTAAATCGGTATAGAAAGTATCCTTTGTTTTAGTTAATCCTGGTTATAAATTATCTGTCTGAAACATTTCATCCAAATCCGTTGAATAGTTTTTCCGTGAAAGAATAACAAACATACATCCATCCTCACAAACTTTCGCGTTTATAATATTAGTAGGATTATTACATATTAACTGCCTCGATGGCCGTTCTGGTCGCAAGCGCTAATGTTGAGCATAAGATTCCGGATTCGATTCCCATGCAGGTCGAGCATAGTGTGTTTGCGCAGTTGACGCCAATAGGCTTGCCCCACATGAGACTTAAACATAACTGGCGAAATGTGGGTGTACTAACTAAGGTACACCTCTGTTTAACCCTTCAGGGGACACGAGCGAGATGTTATGTTATGTATTCATAATTGTATGACCAAGGTCAAAAGGCAAGAGTCTAGACTGCAATTTTACAGTTGACTTAATATCTAGATTATTTTATCCTATAGTGTTCTACAATACACACTTTTCCAACACAAACACTATGCTAAAATTTTGTTTTTATAAATGATTAGATCAATTTTATATATTTATATGTATAGATTCATATAAATAGTATATAAAATTGAAGTGTCTGTTTGTAATGTCAAAATAACAACTTTTTACTAAATGCATAAATGTAAATATATACGTTGCTTATACAAGCAAACCATATTTTTACATTTTTGTCTGTCTGTGCCGATCGTTGTTTTATTTTAGAATAAAGATTAGGGTACCGCGCAAAAAAAAAAAAAACATAAAATCCAATTTGTTTTCCGACATGCTAATGAATTAATATGAAACTTTATTACTTTTGATCAATTGTTAGGTATACAGTTTCAAAATAATTTGGCCTCAGTGTCTATAAATAATCCTAAGTACTAACCGCCACTGAATATTCAAACGTTTGAATAAAATGAATAATAAAACTGAACACCTTATTGCAATTACAAAAAAAAAACATTGCCTTTTCTTTAGGTACTTGAACTTGTCAAGAACTGCTACAGAATGCCCACACTACCCCACATCTGAACCTCATAACCTGTTTCCCCAAACTGACCTTATTCCGTTCACTTGCAGACCCCTGTCCGAACAAGTTGACCATACAAAGCAACCTGCCACGGGGTCAGTGCACAAAAGCAGGTCAAAATAAAATCGTATTGATTACTAACGCATCTTAATCTCTAGTCGTTCGCGATTATCATCACAATAGGGTACCCCTGGACCCAATAAGAAACATGGTATACGCCTACCTTCTTGTTTTGTTATAACTATTAAGTGTCCTTGATTTACGGCCACTGCAATTCGACGTTGTTGTTTAAAGTTAGTATAGAAGTAGAAATTATAACAAAGATGAATAGCTAATTGTTTCGCTACGGCATAAATTACCTACTTAGCAATAGTACTCTGACATTATCAGAAAAGAAAAGGCTGCAAAACGAGAGAAACAAATGTATGCGTATGTATCTTCTTTCTTATATATATGGTCTAGATAAAAGTTCCTACTGCTGGGTCACAGGCCTCCTCTCTGTGAGAAGGACTGGCTCGTAGTGACCACACGGCCCCAGTGCCACATATCTCCGTATTTTTGGTTCTAGGATATGTCAGTTTCCACACGATGTGGTCCTTCTCCATTTTGAGAGCAGTAGTGATGAAATAATTTACACAAAGTAAAGCGCCTGCCTGGGTTCGAGCCCACGACCTACAAGTAAGTCAGGATCATTACCACTGGGCCTTTGGTGGCCATATCTCATAGATGACAAACATATATGGAAAGAATTGATTTAATGCCCTCCTGGTCCTTGAGTCAAAAATTGTAAGATTCGTTCTTTCATCATACTATCTAATTGTCAACCAGTACTTGCCTGACTCCGGTAACACAGGTGTTGTTACCTAGCGCAGGAGTCAGGGCTTCACTTTGTTTGTATTTTTTATTCCAAATAAGCACATAAAATAAAATTTATTCTAGTCGCCCCTTCCAGAAGGTAGTTTTCGTATGGAGAAGAATGGGCAAGAAACTCCACCGTTGCTCTTTTAAAATGTTTTCCAATATTTTGCATACATTAATTGTGAAGACGATGCACCTAAAATAAAATTACTATACCACAATAGGTAAATGGATTAATGAAACCATGACATATAAATTAACTAAGTATGTGATAGATACATGGTGCGCACATATGTATTTACAAACATTCTAAAAGTAGACGATTTTCATAAATAAAGAGTAATAAGTCCGGGTGTGACTTTGAGTAATTACAGAATGTAAATCAATGTAAAAAAAAAAAAAAAATTATAAAATTACTTTAGCAACCAGTTTGATTTTGTCTAGACTCTAAAGATTGTCCTATGGAGCAGGACCAGCATGTTTCCAAGCATTCTTATCTTGGATATAATCCTCTAATTTGTAATATTCTTGTTTACAAAGTGTAATTTTATTATAGTTTTAAAATTTTCTTTCATTATATTGCAATATTGCAGTAGAGTACAGTACATCACTATGTCCATTACACCTCAATAATTACCCCACCTTGCGAAACAGATGATTCGTCTTCCTGAGTATTATTACTTTAAAAGAGTTCCCATACCCTATAATGAACCAGTTGTTCTTCAAAATCATTTATTGTGACGTTGCATGAGACGTGCATCAATGGTGATTATTTCTATAGAAAATACACCGGCACCGGGACCCCTTGCCTTAAAATCTATCGGCGACCAGACAAAGCCGGCTGCGCGAATATGTAGCGACGCACAGTAAATAAAGGGATGATATATTGTGAAGATTGATGTGATTAAAAAAAACCATTTCCCTTAGTGCTGTCAAGGTGCATTCTTAGTAGGGATGTTACGATAGTGAAGTATTATGGTGAGTATCGATAGATAGGATTTGTTCTGGTGGTAGTGTAAAGGTTGTCCGCTAAAGTCAACCTTATGTAGTGCAGACTGGCAATAAATTCAAACAGTCAAGCAAGTTTGGAACGTGGTGTCACATTTTTTGTATTAGCTTTTTTTTGTTTAGAATAAAACAGCGATAACTTAGTCGGGAAAATGTAAAGACGTTCAGTCAAAATAAACGTACAGAAATCGTAACGTTGCTTGATTTCTTAGAAGAGCTCATCTGCTCTTCACAGTCGTTGTCTACTGTTTCACCCATTGAAAAATATTGCTGCATATTAATATTCCGCGACCATTATCACAACTTACAAGTCCGATACACGAACACTGCGAAACTAAAGTCTCAAAAAGGTTACTTGATATTTAACATTTGTCAGAAATAAGTTAATTAAAGTACAGCTATTCTGCGAAAGGTATACATCAAATCAACTGAGCTAATTTAAACTAGGCATATGGGTAATATTGTTGCTCTAGGTGTGACATCTCGTAAATCGACAAATCTGTAAATTTTCCAGGAGAAACAAAAAACTGTTTTGATAATTATGTACATTGCATGCTTATGGTTATTTTATTGAATATTAAATAAAACACCGTATGTTTTCTTGTATGTAGGTACATAAAAAATCACCTTGGCACGCTAGGTGTCTTTTAAACTTACAAGGTCCCACCTCACAAAGTGCTACAATTCTTGTTGCGAGATGTCACTAAAAGTCAGTTTTTTAAGTGAAGTGAACCTCCTGTACATACAAGGTATTACAAGAAAGATGGAAAATTGCGTGATGGACAATTTCGCATCAAAATGTAAAATTGACCAATAATTGCAGTTACGAGGTATCACATCTATAGCGACGATATTCAAAATAATTGTATTTTTACTGCTGTCTTAATGTCCAACCCAATTATTTTTATAATGATAGATATTTAACTGAATAGAATTTCATAAACAAACAAATTAAATGCTTTTTATAAAGTAAAAAGGTATAAACAAACTTCTGATTAGTAAACTTATGCCCGGAATAAACGTTCTAAACGAAGTATCGAAGTCATTATTGTGAAGACTACATCGATATCGATACTTCCCTAAACTTTCGTATCATCCCTATCAAATCTCATGTGAAGGTAATCATTGTGGGAATTATAACTCCTGTCTCACATAAGTGTATAGCGCTGTCTCTTTCACAAATTGTTCTCTAGACATCCATGATCCAGCTAGCGAGTTGAATGCGTCTGCGACAAGAAATTTCAATGGCGTTTCTGGTGCATGTGTATTTGATACAAATAATAATTGAGGGACGGATTGTATGAACGAATTCAGACTTTTTATTGCATGCTATTAGCTTGATAAAATTGATTTATTTTTAGTTGGAGTTTTGTAGGATAAAATTGATATAAAGTTGCTGATAGTTTAGATAATATGTATCCCAACTTATAGAATTGTACCTAAATTGCATAGATAGTTACGAGTTATATTAACATTTCGGAATTAATATTACATAATCAGTGTATAATATTACCACTGCTGGGACATAGGGCTCCTCTCTGTGACAGGGAGTAGGCCGTAATCCACCACGCGAGCGCAGATGCGGGTTGGTAGATGTAAATATGTCATATGTCTTCGAATATTTGGTTCTAGGACATGCCGGTTTCCTTCACCGTTTTAAGAGCCGTGGTGACGAAATAATTTACACAAGCGCCTGTCTGAGTTCGAACCTACAACTCGTAAGTCGCGGCCGTTACCACCGGGCGACCACTGCTCTTTTAATTAATAAACCTTCTTTTGAAACTGGAATTTATATTATATGGCCTCATTTATTACAATACAGTAAAAATATATTCAAAAGATAACAATCACAGCGACATAGGCCGGCTGTGACCCACGATTACCGGTGAACATTTACGGGTTGACAAAATTGTTATAAAGCTAATGACCAATATCTTTTCACTCAATAGAAAATAGTTAATCTAGCTTGATGACCCGGAAACCGCATGAAATAGAAGTTTAATACTACTGACCGAAGTATTAAGAATCAATTGACCATTTTAATTAGGGTTAGTCGAAATACTTATTTTACGGGACAAGAAATCTCAATGCGTTATAAATTCAAGTGGTGTGGTGACCACGTTGGGTTCGTCAGGAAATGTTAGCTGTTTGACTTTTAAAATATTTTACTCTATCATTTTAATGTCCAATCTTTATGTAAGGGAATATTTTTATTAATCGAGATAATATTACGTAATATAAGCTAACAGACTTAAAATAATATGAATAGTATGTACATGCACCTATATGAAAATGAAAACTTCCTGTTGACAGCGATGTGAACAAACTTTTTGATACCCTTTCATTCCGTTCATTCTTTTTTCGTACACGTGTACATAATCTTTATGTTGTAACGTTTTTAAACTTTTCGCAGTGAAAACAATTTTATTATGTTGTGATCAATGTTGGGCCATAAAAGGGATGAATGAAAGGCAAGTGCATGCAGCTGAGAAGAGAATGCTACAAGTAAGACTTAAGAGGGACGTGTAGTGTTGCGACACGAATGGATAGAATAAGAAATTAGTAATAAGAAGAAGTCTGAAAGTGGCACCGTTAGCTGAAAAATTGTGTGGAAATTGGTTGTCGTGTGTTACGGAGGAATGAGGAAAATGTCGTGAGGAAAGTTTTGAGTATGAATGTCGATGGCTATAAGAGTAGGGGAAGACCAAACAAAAGATGGATGGACTGTGTGAATGATGATATAATTAGAAAGGGAGTGACTACCGAGATGACGACTAAGAAATATTGAATAAAAACACATATTTCGCCAAACCCAAATAAATTGAGATATGGGCAGGAGAGTGATAATGGCAGTTACTAGATCTTAATAATAATAAATATATCTTAAAAACACGAAAAAATAATCGACATAATCATCGATTTCAAACGTTCAACTAAATTTGGTCGAGAATGTTAACCATAAAACCTCGTAGTATTACTATAAGCGAGTCTCCAGTTAAGACAAAATAAATAATGATTAATTTCGCTATTTGTCATCTAGACAAACATCTAAATATAACAGGGCAATGTTCCTAGCCCTTGGAACACGCTACCGGTTGAACAGAAACATCAATTCGATGATTATTTACTCCATACAATTCTTAAAAATAGGTTTGTTTTTCTTTTAATTTTACGTAGTCTTGTAGAATCTATCTTAACACAGATAAACATCTACAGAAGACCAAAGAAAGGATGGATAGACTGTGTGAAAGATGATTATGACTTTAAAGGATCATTGCGTTGGAAGGCCACAAGGTATACCGCTGACCTTGTGAAGGCCGCACGAATCCGCTGGATGCGGGAAGCCCAGAACCGGTCGAAGTAGAGGTGCTTGAGGGAGGTCTATGTCCAGCAATGAACGTCTTTCGGCTGAAATGTTGATGATGATGATGACAGCCTAAACAATAGGGTAGTTGCCTGGGTAAAAAAATAATTATTATATTTAGTTCGTCAGTTAGATTATCGAAAAATAATGGACACGTATTTTTTCTTTTGTCAATCAAACAAGAAATGACAAAGATAAAGCGCGTCAAAATTTGGGAGTGGGGGTCGTGACGTCATTTGCCTGCAAAATGTCGCAAGCAAGTGACGTCACGAGGAACTTTAATGGGCGATATCTTCATATTTTTTTATATAATTGACAAAAGAAAAAATACGGCTTCAATATTTTTTGATAATCTAACTGACGGACTATAATTAGAATTTTTAGGAAAATAGCCTATTGAAGATCGATGGAAGGTATTGTGTTTTTAAAAGTGCATATTCATTCTATTAAAAAAGGCCAAAAGTTCTAGAGTAATAATAATAATAATATCCCTGGACATTTCACACAGCGCCATCTAGTCCCAAGCTAAGCAACCTAAGCTTGTGTTATGGTAACAAGATGGCTGATAAACTACTTATTTCCTTTTTTTTTTGTAAATACATACATATTATACATAGAAAAATACCCAGACTCGGAACAAATACATGTAGGACTTACAAATATTTGTTCTGTGCGGGAATCGAACCCGCGACACGCAGCGCAGCAGTCCGATCGCTCAGCCACTGCGCTAACCGTGTTGTCAAAGAAGAAAAAGAGTGGAGAAGAGGTACAGTAAGGGTCAGCTTAGGTTAATACATACAAACTTCCCGAGAAGTTTGTATGTATGCTAATTGCGCGGTAAACTCTGCTTGCGAGATGCAGGATTTGCGTGACGTCAGTATGACGCGTTGTTCGCATGTGGCGTTGTAGATACCGCTACAGACCGGAGAATACTTAGGTACTGTATTTTGTACTAGAATGTCTTACAGATTTATTTACATGAAATTTATAGAAAAATTTGAAGTTTTTATATTGTCGAAAGTAGAGTACAAAATAGTTGAAAGCTTAATACGATTACCTACTTAGCACTAGACGAATATTTTAGAGAAAGTTAATCCTGTAAAATAATACTCCGCTCTTTCCAGTTAATTTAACAATTGTAGATTAGAGGGCAGTTTTAACCTAAAGCTCAAACAAAACCGAGTTATATTTGCTTTGAGTACAGTTCTGCGAAACTGCAAACACTACTTAAACAATTAACAAATTACTACATGTTTAACTAAACTGCCGCTCGGTGCAGTAAAGTTAATTCTAACAATAGACTAGATGTTCGGCACCTTTGTCGGTCGCCTTTGTTGACATCAAAGGGGCCGCCCGATACGCATGTTTACCTTGGAGGCATTAAAATCGATTTCTATGTGAAATATATTAGTCGCAAATTGATCGGCAAATGGTTGGTGACGTCATTGGGGTGTTAAACCTTTTATGAAGTCAAGAAAGGGTTCATGTAGATTAAGTTATGTGACTGTTGTAGGCATGAAGACACGAGAAATATGAAATCTGGATTAATCCAGTGCTCATGTTTGATTTTAATTAAATCTAAGCCTTTAAATAGGGGCTTATTAAATGTGGTTTATTATTTATGTTTAAAAAAAATGCAAAGGGGCGATCCAGAGAGCAACCTTGAAAAGCTGGTCATTTGTGGCAATACCGGAAGAAAGAGAACACGAGGCCAGTCGCCAACATGAGTCTGACCAAGTAAAAGAAGCCGCGTCTTAAAGCAAATTTCAGCAAGTAGTGATGGCAACGTTGGACCAGAGTCGATGGAGGCATTGTCCGCTTAAAGGGGTCCACGGACCACGATCCTCAGTAATGAGGGATCGATTGAAGAAGTAGAAGCTTAAATTTAAAATTTTACTCAGATTTATGAAAGATACGTGTGACTGGCAACCCGCACTGGGCCCGCGTGGTGGATTACGGCTCGCTCCCTCTCACCTAGAGGAGGCCTGTGTCCCAGCAGTGGGAACATTATAGGCTGATTATTTACAGCACTCAACCTAATGTAATTTTGATCGTTAGGTACATGTGATTTTTACAAGGAGAATATAATGATTTTGCAGAGGACTATGACGAAAGGTAACTGTGTGGGACTGACACAGTTAGTAACCAAAATCTTATAGCAATGCTGTTGTAAGTCGTTGTTGCACATCTGTATCGCAGAAGACAGATTTCATCAAGAGTATGGAATGGAATATGGTTTTTTTTTGCAATTTTCAAGGCAGTGCCAGCTTGTATGTTGATTAAAATATAATAATAATAATAATTTTATTTGGCAAAAAGAAGAAATACAATGCATGTTACATTAGTAAGTTATTACAGTTGTGCTCAATTTTTGTGAATAATGACCCCGATGCTAGGAAAATCCTGTGTTATAGGGGCCATCCATTCGTCCGTATAAGATTATTTTACAAAATTCGAGAGGCTAAAACGTGTAACAGCAGCAATAGTGATAGATATGATTTGCGACTGTAACAAATATAACTGGCAAATATGATCACTAAAATCAGCAATACCACTCACTCATTACTCATCACTTGTTATGTAAGAACATTTAAAATTTCGTTCGTTTCGTTCGTCGTTTCGTTCTTCTCCACTGAGATCTACGTTTTGGAATGGGCAACTATCTTCAACTTTCTGACTAACTGACCGACAATTTAATTTTGACAATTCAAAAGTGCCTGAAAGGGTTTAATTGAAATAAATGATTTGAGTTTGAGTTTATTTATTTATTTTATTGTTTCTGGGTGGCTTACAGCTATCAAATACAGAAGTAGTAGTGAGGTAATTGACGACAAGCTATTTACAAGCCTCCACAGTTAGCAATAGAGTATTAATTTTAAATTCTGAATAAATTAGTTGCTCAAAAGATAATGACGAAAGTGGTTGAATACCTACTATGTTGGCCAATTTTTGTCCCTAAAGTTATAAATAAATAGGGAGGCAGTTGGAGGAGCACACAATCTTAGAACAGCAAGAAATTCTTTCTCGTAGTGATTTAAGACTAGCGAGCACGAGATTAACTATGTAATGGATACAAGCTTACTAAGCACATAAACACTAGGTGAAATATGGAAATTGAACTAGAAAAAAAATTGGGACGATGCGACTTTGAATAAAACTACGTACGCACGGTAACATATCAAGCTATACATTTCCAGTTTAAGCTATCTTCTCTTGTACGAAAAGCCTATACAATGGGAGGTCAGCTAAACCTGGAAATGTATAGTTTGATATGTCATCGTGTGTACTGTTGAGGTCTAGCAGAGCCCTCTGAGGTAACGGGAGGAATCAAACAATGGTACGACTCCTTAATATTATATTGTAAGAACGTCTTTACATATTTCTGTCTAAATTACCACTCCCTATTTTAAACCAAAATCCTAACTAATATATTTGACACTAGCTTGAACGTTCGAATGTCATCCGCGCTAAATTATGTCCGGCCTGCAACATATGAAGTTGCCTTCGGCAGACAAGCCTCTACAGATAGTCGACCGCACGTAGTGTAACAAAATCAGTCTAAGCTGACCTTTTAAGCTATTGAAACTTCGTAGTTTGTTAGGCCAGCTCTAGGTCACAGTGTTACCAATAACGGACGGCTGTAGCGATTCTACGATGCAATCTAGAGCGAAAACTACACAAAATTGGCAAGTAAGTGGAACGGTCATGAAATATAATAGCAAAAAAGTCATTCCAGTACAGCTTTTTCTTTTCATTATTAGCCCTTACTGTCCCAGTACAGCTATTCTCCTTTAAAAGGTATAAGAAGAAGCTTATGGCCTAAAGTATTACTAATTTACAGGCGGAAGTAAATCTACATGAAATACATACACACACAATATAAAATACAAATCGATTTAAATAATTTGCAATAAAACTTACCTAACGTAATCAGTAACTAATTTACAAAAAAAAACAATTTCAAAATTAAAATCACGACCTTTGTTTCCTTTTAAATCAACCGCTACAAAATAAAAAGTTCAAAATTGACAGGTGATTATCCTGTCATATATGAGAACCTTAATTACAGACATCTAATCAACGCATGCACACGAACAATGAAGCAAAAAAATCTAAACACAACAAGAAAAAAAAACACGATCACATGGTTCCGTCAGTAAATCTTCAACAAAAACAAATTAAAAAAACTTACATCGCATTGCATTACCGAAACAACTACTAAAATCGCAGTGCATTTCTGGTAGCAACTCGAAACAAACAAACATATTCAGTGAAATAAGTATCCAATAAACTGTGTGAAGTATTCGGTGGTATATTATTAGTTGATAAATAAAAGTTTACCGGTTATTCGCGAGGGTGGAACGTTTTCAGTGTGCCGCGTCGCGCCCTCGTCTACCGCGGTATCACGGCGCGAACATCCTATCATAATAGCCTCCTGATACGGTAAAGGCACGTTCATAACTGTAGTACTACGCAAATTATGTGAGACTAGCTTCTGACTGTGACTTCCATTACACGTGTCACGCGACAAACATTAATAAACGTAATTACTATCATAACTTAGGTCTTTCGTTTTTTTTTTTTAATAGTCTCGTAAAAATATTATAAATTACTAGCTGTACCCCGCGGTTTCACCCGTTAGTAATAACTCTCGATCCCGTAAGAATATCGAGATAAAAAGTATTCTTTGTACTAATCCAGGTCATGTGCCAAATTTCATTAATAATTTAATTTCATATTTACATAATCCCTATTATGTAAATATATCTAATATATATCCAATGTGTAGATGTTAATGGCGCGAAATCTTCCGGGCTACCAGTTCAGTTAGGTGTTCCGCAAGGCTCAATATTGGGTCCATTCTTGTTCTTAGTTTATATCAATGATTTACCATTCCATTTGAAGGGCATCTGTGACGTTGTACTGTTTGCAGATGATACCTCTCTTATTTTTAAAGTAGACAGGAATAGACAAGATTTTGACGACGTAAACAGTGCACTCACAATAGTTACAGATTGGTTTACGTCAAATAACCTAGTTCTCAATGCCAAGAAAACGAAATGTGTAAAGTTCGCCTTACCGAATGTCAGAAATCTAGGACCCAACATCGTCTTAAATAAAGAGGTGCTTGAAACAGTAGGCTCGGCAATTTTTCTAGGACTAACAGTAGATGCCAAACTTCAGTGGGGACCTCATATATCAAGTCTAGCAGGAAGGCTCAGTTCGGCTGCCTACGCCGTCAGGAAAGTAAGACAATACACTGACGTTGATACAGCTCGTTTAGTCTATTTCAGTTATTTTCACAGTGTTATGTCCTACGGTATTCTGCTGTGGGGCAAAGCCGCTGATATACAAAATATATTTGTCCTTCAAAAACGAGCTGTTCGAGCAATTTACCAGCTAGGTGCCAGAGTTTCTCTAAGAGATTTTTTTAAAGATATTGGTATTCTCACGGTTGCATCACAATTCATCTTCGCCAACATCCTATATATTAGGCAAAATTTGCACTTGTACACTAAAAACAGTGATATTCACAGTGTTAACACTAGAAATAAGGACAAACTACGTGCCCCCTTTCACCGGCTTCATAAGGTTCATAACTCATTTGTTGGGCTTGGTATAACCTTTTATAACAAGATACCCTCTTCTTTGCTAGACTTGCCTTTTAATGCGTTTAAAGCTCAAATAAAATCCAACCTTTGTTCAAAGGCTTACTATTCCATCAACGACTACTTACACGATAAGAATAGTTGGTCGCCCTAATTAACTCAAGACAATGTTCATGTTCTTTCTCCAGAATTAGCTTAGGTACTGACAGGTTACTGATATTAGTATTAACTCACTTATTTATTTCACATCGATGGTCCTAGTTCATCATCTGTGACTGCAAGTGACAGCTAGGTGACGAACCCAGCAATGCATAAATGTGTAAGCTGTCACGCCCTTTATGCCTGGAGGCTTTTATTTAGGTAGTGAGTTTTTATTTTTATTTTAATTAATTATTTTTTAGCTTGAGTACGTATAGTTTTTATTATATTTGTTGGTATATTGGCGTGGCTAGCTGACATAATATGGCAAATAATTTAAGCTTCTTGTAATGTTCATTACTGAACATAGGTTCCTAGTATTGTATACATGCAACTAACTATATTCTAACTGAACAGACAGCTGTGCTGCTGGGGAGTTTGTTCCGCCACTTCTTCTTCCCAGCGATAGCACTAGGAAGTGGCGAAGGGCGGGCGTTTTTGGGGGACTGTCTTTTGTAATTTTGACGTTCGAAAAGTGCTGATTCTCAGCCTAATTTGAATAAATGACTTTTGATTTTGATTTTCATTCAAATACGTTTAGCCGTTTTACTATGAAAGCGTAACAAACAAATATACAAAAAATGAAACTTTTTCTCTTTACAATATTATAAAATATGTAAGAATAGTAACAAATTAGAAAATATAATCTTATAGGCAATTCTTATTTTACATGATATTATAATATTGCGTAGCGAAGTCACTTGGTAGGTAATAATTACATTCGCATGGTCTTGTAGCATAAGCGTATGTAACAGTTTGCTACGAGTTATTCGTAGCATAGCTACAACGTAGCATAGAATCTCGTAGCAATTAATCATGGTAGTACCTATTTTTATAATTGTTGTGTAGTGTATGTGCACGTGTAGGTTAGTTTGTTTTTGTCAGTCATTAGTAAACCGAGAGAGAGATCTCGTTTCATTATTAAAACTACGAAGACTCGTAATCGCTTCGCGATTCTTTTAATCTAAAAAAATATACGTAATTTGAAAAATATATTTATCTATTTTAAATAGTATAAAACAAAGTCGTAATTCGTGCATGTCTGTGTAACCGCTAAGTCCTATTACACAATGGATTTTGTTTGATGCGATTTTCACAAGAATTTATTCCGGAAATATTAATATATTTTGCATACAAATCATGTGTAAAATAATTTAATATTAAACTGAAATATAGCACATTATAGAATCTAGTTTAAACAGTTCGCTAGTATTGTATATACGAACAAAAGATAAATGAAAACAGAGCTAGTATTCAATATGCTAACATAAAAATAAAATAACATCACCTCGGAATCGCTACTAATAAAACGTCAACCCTCTTTATGAACACACCCTATAGCATGCGAACATTCATAATTCTTATACAAGGTGTCCCACTTCTAGTTTACGCGACTTTTTATGTTCTAGACTCATGCTAGACCGCTTGTACTGGGTACCTTTGTGTCGTATGGAGCACATATGAAGCATATCTTTCTTATTTATAGCGACCATAAAATGTTACTACAAATAAATAAAAAATATTAAAATGCTGCTTAAAGGTCAATTACCTCAGTTTGCGTAACTTCCTTTTTTACTGTGTTGAGGATTGGCGTTTCCTACTTGAATTAATGAGAAAACAGTTTTTATAAACTACAAAAGGTATTGAAAATGTCTGAATAATCTTCATTACATCGCTTTGAAATACGGTGTATTATTCCTTTATTATAAATTTCTATCTTGTTTATTGGACAACACAATAGTGCCAAGTCGTAACAGGTATCAACTGAGTATCGATCGCATTCATAACTATTCATAATTACTGCGCGGAGTTTAATTTATTGTTTTAGTATTGTAAATAATTAAAATTTTCTTTAACAGTTCTGCACCCTAGTTTCCTAAAACACTATCAATCAAAATCTGAATCATTTTGAAGGATATTGCTAATCCATTGCTTCATATGTTCGAAAAAATTGTCTGCTCAATAACGTAAATAATGCAATAAATGTTGTTGAACTGTCAAAATGAAAGCCCTTCTTACTGTTAGTGTGTTACGCATTTACACTACAGGACCAAAGGTGGGCTACCCTCTGAATTAGTGGTAGTTATTAACGCAATTTAAGTACTGCATCAAGGGGATGAGCAGTAGGCGTATTTATCTTCTACTGTTAAAATTACCACATTGGCATTGTTTGTTTGATCAGTTTGGAATGTTGTGAATAACGAAACTAGTAGGAATAAAATACGAAACAATGATTACAAGACGTCACGTGGTGCCATTAGCTCTAACTTAGTAGTAGCTCAGGAATTTGTAAATCTCTTTACTAATATACCATCTAAACCCACCGAAATTTTAAATTGTCTCAATTGATTTATTAAGAGCGAACGTTGGATCGTTCGCTCTTAATTCAACCAATTCAACTGGGCAGCCTGGAGGCTGCCCGGTTGAATTTCAATATAAACCACATTGTGGTTGTTATTCCATCCACAAAACATTTAATGAACATAAAAATTGACCAGGAGAAGATGGCGGACAGGCTTGACGCCTACAGACAGGATTGGTCCACAGTGGCTCAACACAGAAAGGAGTGGAACGGAGAAAGGGAGGCCTTTGCCCAGAAGTGGGCAAAGGCCAACATACACTAAAAATGAATAATAACAACTAACAATCACCATAGTCGACCTCATTACCGCTAACCAACAACTGACCCAGTACCTTTGTAATCAAGACGGGTAGGTACAGACGCCAGCAGGTCAAGCTACCCGAAACTGTCAAATTTTCCCTATCAACCTTGAACCTTAATGCTTAAAAGCAAGTTGGAAATCTATAAAAGAAATTTGACAGATTGTAGTAGCTTGACGTGCTGGCGTCTGTACCTACACATACAAAATAGTTCCGAAATTAGTTGAATTCGCTAAATCGAAATCAATCCCCGGTTCACAATAACCTAAAAAATATTGAAATGAAACAATTTATAGGAACATTTACATTTATTGTATTATCGTGTTTCGAAAGGTATTTTAAAGTATTAATACAACTCATTGTTTATTTACCATCGCTTAGATTCTCTGCAGTCATTTACATAATTATATTGAGCTTTCTCGTTCTGTTTTAGTTTTCAGAATTCAGAGCTTTTGTAGTTGTGTTGTTATATTATAATGATGTCATCGCATTTCTATCAAAGGGCATAAGGGCATATACTAACCTTACTGGAGGTGTTCGTCAAAAATGTCATGTGCGTAGTACTTACCCGCAACCGGCGTGCGTGTATGAAAAGCCCATTAACTCACGTAACTCACTATCAGGAGCAACGGCTTTTATTTTGACAGTTCAACAACATTCATTGCCTTATTTACGTGGTGAAGCGGACCAATTTTTCGAATATATGGTGCAATGGATTAGCATCCTTTCAAATTATTCTTTAAAATCATTTAGATTGTGTTTGAAGTGTGTTACGCAATTAGGGTGCAGCCGATCGATTCTGTAAAAATCTCACCGTGAAAAGTTAGGTGAAGTGAGCTTAGAGTGAGCTTTCAATAGTGTCAATCCCTAGCATTAGTTGGAACGACAGCTCATTCCACGCTCACTTCACCGAAGTTTTCACGGTGAGATCGTTACAGAATCGCACTGTTGATGAACGTAAATGAAGCTAAAGGAGTAAGTATGTAAGGATCATAGCAGGTGGCATTCTGTAGTTTCTACCCACCCCCATGGGAACAAGGCGTGAGTTTGTGTATGTATGCTCATTCATGAACTGTAGTGCTGTTCTTAAAGTTCAATTTTTTTTTTTATTTGAACCTCTCTCAGGTGAACACACAATATACATAAATGAGCTGGTTTTCTCATTGATGCTCCAATGATCGCGGAAACATCCTAATAAGCAAAAAAAAACTAAAAACTTTTTTTGATAAATAAAGCATATCACAGTGTACCTACCTGAATATTTGCAGGATGAACTATGTTTTCTTTTTATACTTTATTTTAAAGTAGTTTTATTGATTTCATTCTCAATTTTATTCTGTTTAGTTTTCAATTTTTATGCGCAGCATGCCTAGATGTAAAATATGGTGATACCAATACTGTGATATACAATTATTACATGAATGTAAAACATCTGTATATTGTTTACCCATATTTGAAAATATAAAATGTATTTACCACCTAGGTATAGTGTAAAAACTAATTACATATAATCCCTCTAAATATACCTACGGTTTGCGAGCTGTGGTGACATATATTTACGCTATACATAAACAGCCTAATAATGTTCCCACTGCTGGGACGCAGGCCTCCTCTCTTTGAGAGGGAGTGGGCTGTAATCTACCACGTGGACCCAGTGCGAATTGGTAGGTATTATATTAGATATTTACGCTATATTTTGAGCTAAAACTCAAAAGCCGAGATACTCGATTGGTGTAGGGATTGATTTTGTTCTAAATAAAATTAAGAACCCACTTTCAAATTGATAGAAACTTTAAACCGTCTCCTAAAACTATGTTACGAACATAAATTGCAGTGAAAAAAAAATGTTCGACCACCCATATTGTAGCTGATTCTCTGTCTCTCTCACACCCCTTTCTTTTCTTATATTGTCGTCTTTATCTTTGTCGTTACTAAACCATTTGTTTGTCTATTATTAACATTGCTGTTTTGGGGTGGTCTCCTTTTTATTTTTTTTAGACATTACATTAATTTACAAAACGACTTTGTATACTCATAATTTTGTGGTTACTTTGCAAATATGAAGACGATAGTGTGTTGGTTTTCATCATTGTACAATCGCCAAAACTTATATCTGACCATTTTGAAATCAAAATCCCGTGCACATGATGACCACAGCTGCATCCATAAGTAAAAAAAAGAGATTCCTTTTTAGGTCGACTAATAATATGCGCTACAAGTAGGAATAGTCCTTACGGTAGTCAGATATAGATTTTGGCGATAGTTGCTTCCTAATATACCACGGGCGGTGAAGCTACTTGTTAAATTATTTAAATTAGATCTAGCTCCAGCTAATTAATAATAACCTGCCTGACTAACTGATTGATAAACAAAACAGCGAACTCCTTTAGACGGTCTAAAAATGCCTCTCGTCATCCAAATTGTAATGTTGCCAGGATAGCCCGCAAAATTAAATTTTTCATACGTTTTTTGCAATTTTTGCAGATCAGTATCATATATTTTAATCAACATTCAACCTAACAGTGACCTGAAAATTGCAAAAAACGTAAGTAAATTTGAATTTCACGGGCTACCTTAGCGCATCCCCCTTAAACGAAAAAGAAGTTTCTAACAATCTATTAAAATATAACTAATTAAATAGAACAAATGGTTTGTTCCTTCACTATCAAAATCAAAAGTCTTTTATTCAATTAGGCTGAGAATCAGCATTTTCAAACGTCAAAATTACAAAAGACAGTCCCCCTAAACGCCCACCCTTCACCACTTCCTAGTGCTTTCGCTACATATAGGGCATCCCATACAAGTAAATCCTACGTTGCACCCTTTTAAATCTTTTTCAGTTACTTGAGTAAAATTAAACAGTTTTCGCCTTAATAACGACAAAAACAATATCAAACAAAACATTTTTCGCCCACTGCAGTACGTTTTAAAATTCTGCAAAATCTACTGTTTCTTGTTTTTATTGAAATAGTTTCGTCAAACTTTAGCTATTTGTAACGTAGAAGTGCAATTTTTACGGTGCATTTTCTTTGTGTATTACTGTGTATTCTTTATCGCGTAAAATGGCTGAAGGTAACTAAGTGAGCAACATCGCTTGCGGTCTAGATAATAACGAGGGTTGCACGAACGGGTCGGGCCGGAGGTGCTATGAGCGCAAAATTACCTTATTTTGAAGTTAAAGAAATATTTGCACAGGAAAAGTAAATAAAAACAACATAATAAAAAACCGGTCAAGTGCGAGTCGGACTCGCACAAAGGGGGTTCCGTACAAATATGTAGGTATGCCACTACAAATTTACGGTTTTCGACATTTTTCCCTTTACTTGTGCTACATGACATTGCTTCTTGCCAAATTTCATGATTATAAGTCAACGGAAAGTACCCTATAGGTTTGGATTCCCTTGCGGTGTCAAAATATGCGGCATAAACGGAACATAAACGCCCGTATCTTTTGATTGCGTTTACTAAGAACTTTGATTTTTTCACTGCTTCAAGGGATTGCAGTAAAACACAAAAAATTAAGTCCTGTATTTATTTATTTATATACATACTTTTTATTGTACTCGACAAAAATACTTAACATAAAAAAAAATACATCAAACACTACAAAATATACAATGGGCAGCCTTATCGCTTTCTGCGATCTCTTCCAAGCAACCTTGGAATGGACAGTAGGTAACTTTCATGGACATAAAATGCCCCATTTTATGTCCATGAAAGTTACTGTCCATTGTCGTTGGTTCAAATATTATGTATACTATTTATTAAAATAGATACACAGATATCCTGTACCGTGTGTGGTGCGCGCCATCACCATTATTATTTTTTTCCATTATTTTTTCGATAATATGTAGGTTGTTAGTAAGTTGACAGTCGTATTTGTACTGATAACTGCAAACTATGGCAACACTGCAGATAAAGTACGAGCATGGATCACCACGCTTGCTTAAGACAACACGGTTGACAAGGTTGACGATTTCAGATTTATATGAACTAAGCGCCTACAGATTTTTTCATGATGTTTTTCTTCACCCATAAACTTCGAAGATAAACTCAGAAAGTACATATGAATTTAAAAAGTCACATTGTTTGCCCGGATTTTAAAGCACAGCCTCGGATTTAAACACAAACTAATGTTAGAAAGTAATCTCGGTGTAGCCCACACCTTAGCTAGTGGTTGGCACGGCGAGCGCTGTCCCTACAAAGGAGCAAACGCGATGCGGCGCGATCGTACCAAAAATATACCAACGTGTAGCGTTTTCTATTGATTGTTAATTGCTATTGTTAAAGCGAATGTGGACTGATTGTATATAGGAGCTTTTTTATAGCCTACTTCAAATGGGTTAGCTAAATAAGGGAAGTAGGTTAATGATACTTTTTCTTCATTCATAACGTCATACAAGACGGTGATTTTTATTCATTCAGTTTTAACTTAGCTCACAACTAAGGGTTGATTTCACCAAAGTCAGATATCTTTTATCCGTGGAATAAAATTGACATCTGTCAGTTGTAGTATGGGAAAACTGTCAAAAATTCAAAGTTTATTCTCAGGATAAGACTTATTCTAGGCATAAAAGTTTGATGGAATTCACCCATAACCTAACAAAACAAAAATATACCTATCTTGTAAGTTACACTCCATTTCGAAGAGGAGGCCTGTGTCCCAGCAGTGGGAACATTATAGGCTGTACATGTCACATCTCTATTTTACAAAATAGATAACCTAAATATCGAAGACCATTAAGGGCTTTTGCACACTACATGCAAAACGGCAACCTCGTAAAACGTTAGGAATTAAACCTGAGTTTAAACCGCCGCGCCGTAATATTTCAAAACATCGCTCATTAGCATAGCTCGTGTATCTACTATTTCTCCAGCTATCGCTATTAACTGTGAGGCATGCCTAATAGGTCTGCAAGCCTACACCGTACCCGGTACGCGTTTTAATAATAGAACAGCAGGTACATGTCATCGGTGTGACGTTAACTGGCACAGATTATAAATATTGTTTATGCTCCATTTACGTCACTGGTAATAGAAAAGTAACTGCCCCGTTGGTCTTGAGGTTGCAAGCGCGACTGCTGAGCGTGGGATCCTGTATTCGATTCCCGTGTCGGGCAAATTGTTTTTCATTGGGAATTTCTTAGTAACAGCCCGGAGTTTGGAAGTTGACGTCCCATCGGACAATGAGAGTGAGGGAGGAGAGAGTGCCACTGTGTCTGTGCACACATTATAATATCTCCCGCGCCGAAGGCTTCTCACCGCTGAGTTTGGTCGCCATGGCAGAAATTCGGTCCGGAGGACTTTTAATAGAAAGGTGCAATAAAGTTTGCAAGGTTTTTAACCTGAACCATGGTTCGACAATTCATAAATATGTGTCTTCTCACACGAGAAGGAGAGGAGAAGCGAACATTATTTTATTGCTTTTTTATTTTAAAAAACGTTGCCCCACACTAGGAATTACTCCTGTATCGTGGGTCCGTTTACAAACATTTAAACTCACATACACAAACAGCCAGACCCGGAACAACTATCTGTAGGCAATACAAATATTTGTTCCATGCGGGAATCGAACCCGCGACACGCAGCGCAGTAGTCGATCGCTCAGGCACTGCGCCAACCGTGTCGTCAAAGACCACCATTCAGCTGCTGGTATAAAATGTATACCAAGATGGATTTATACTCACACATTGATCATTTACTATAAAATATAGAGAGCAGTGGTGGCCTAGTGGTAACAGCCGCAACTTACGGGTTATAGGTCGTAGGTTCGAACTCAGGCAGGCGCTTCACTTTGTGCAAATTATTTCATCACCACTGCTCTTAAAACGGTGAAGGAGAACATCGTGAGCTAGAACTAAAAATTCGATGATTTTTGACATCTACCACCGCGCTGAGCTTGCGTGATGGACTCCGAACCCTAAAAAGGAGAGGAGGCCTGTGTCCCATCAGTGGGAACAATACAGGTTGATTATGCCATGGTGTTTCAGATTGGTTCATCTCAATAGAAATCGACACAATACGAATAGATGCAAAAGATCAAAATCTAAAACTTTGTAAATAATTAAACTTGTAGAAACTTATCTTTTAAGCATCAAAAGTTACAGGCAATAAAAATAATAATTTAATTGTTAAGCGCCTGAAAATATCCAAAATTATATCAGGTGTTCCATTTTGCCCCCGGCTGTTCCGAATTAAGGCAACCTGAACAAGTATGAATGTGCATCCCCAGACACACGGCGCGTGGCGTAGGCGTAGTTATAGGTTCGTTAGGGGTACGGAACCCTGAAAATCAACGTCACAAAATGCTAAAAGTTAAATAGTCGATATAGCGCGGCACAAAAATGGTTGCAATTTGTACGCTGGCATTATTAATTAAAGTGAAGCGTGCAGGCGTCGTCCTGGGGCAACAATTATTGCAGCGCTGCAGCGCCACGCGATATTGCGTTTCTATTGCAATTGGGGTGACCACACTTTACTGTAACCACGCACCGTCCGTGGTTTCATAGCTTAAGCTAGCAGAAAAACTGAATGATAAAATAAATAAGTCAGCCTGTGATGCCCACTGTAGGGCAAAGATCTCCCTTTCCCTGTTCCACTCAAAACGATCCTGCGCCAATCTGGACCGATCCAGTATAGGCGTCAAGCCCGTCCCGCCATCTCTGCCTAGGTCTGCCGTTGAACGTTTTCAGGGGCTCATGTTATGATGGTCTTAGCCCACAATGTATCCGACATGCGGCAAACATGTCCGGCCACTTGGGCTTTTTTGCATTTTCGGTGATGTCGGCGATTTGTGTTTTGGAGCGCAGTATCGTGTTCCGTTTCGGTCGGTAAGTCAAACTCCTAGAATACTCTGCCTCCTGCATCGCTCGCTGGCTAACCTCAAGCTTGGTCCTTTACTGAACTTTCCTTCACCGTTTTGAGAGCAGTGGTGATGAAATAATTTGCACAAAGTAAAGCGCCTCTCTGGGTTCGAACCTACGACCTACAACTCCTAAGTCGCGGCCGTTATCTCGCGGCCACCACTGCTCTCAAATCAAAAAGTTTGCACCTGAAAACCGTACAAGAATTCCAAATGATTGGATAATTGTATCTAAAGTAATTTGATCAAGTTACCTTTGTATTATCCGGTATAATCCGACTTTTAGATGTTTGCCGCAAGCCTTGAACTTTATCGTGTAACTTATTTCACATCAAACGGCGTGAAAATCCGTCGCACTGATGTCAAACTTTGAATAACATCGCCGAATTTCTTAAAATTTACCTATTCCTTGGAAAATTTAACATTTTATTGTTTTGTATTTTGATCATCTATAGGTGTTAAAAGCATTTTTACTGAATGAAAGTTAGGTCCCTATTTAACCAATCAAAGCCAAACAAACAAAGGATAAAGGTTTGCATGCAACCTCCTCGTATGCCATTGTGCAACCTAAAATACTAGTGCGGCCAACGAAAGAATGCCTTCCTGGCACCTGCCAGTGCGACAATTCTAGTAGCTAATAAAGATCAAATTCGCAAAACACGTATTTGCTGCCTCAAAACATTATAAATTGTACTTACCTATCTACGGTGTGAAGACGACACTAAATTAAACTGTGTTCTTATATTTAATGGCGTTCGGAGTCCGCATACGAAAATTCAATCAAATATAATATCCAATAGCTTAGTCACTATAGGAGGGGCCCGTGGCTAAATAATAACAGCCGCACTGGTCGATCGGTCAGGTTAAGCTACGCTTGCCGCGGTTGGTATGTGGATGGGTGACCATCTTTACATACTGAGACCCCTCTGTGCCTCGGAAAGCACGTTAAGCCGTTGGTCTCGGCTGTCATTCGTGGATCTTAGACAGTCGTTACGGGTAGTCAGAAGCCCGAAAGTCTGACAACCAGTCTTACCAAGGGGTATCGTGTTATCCAGTAACAGGGTTGTGGAGGTCAGATAGGCAGTCGCTCCATGTAAAATACTGGTATTCAGCTACATCCGGTTAGATTGGAAGCCGACCCCAACATAGTTGGGAAAAGGCTAGGCAGATGATGATGAACTTAGTCACTATAGCTAAAGTTGTCAAAAAATAAAAGGCCCGTTTTGACATTGACAGTTCTAGTAGTTAATAAAGATCAAATTAGCAAAACACGTATTCGTTTGTATGAAACTGACAGGTGTCAAGAACGCATTCGGAAATGTCAAAACGGGCCTTTTATTTTTTGACAACTTTAGTCGGCTGATTGACAAAACCCATAGTCGACCCATCACCACTATTTAGTTTGTTTGAAAAAACCGTTATAAGAATTTATTTGATAGTTTCAAAATAATCCTATGCATTAGTACTGTCAGTGTTTTAATTTATTGTCGAATTTCCCTCTCCATGTATTAATATGACGATACGGTTGGCGCAGTGACTGCGCGATCGACTGCTGCGCTGCGTGTCGCGGGTTCGATTCCCGCACGGAACAAATATTTTTATTGCCTACAGGTAGTTGTTCCGGGTCTGGCTTTTTGTGTATGTGAGTTTAAATATTTGTAAACGCACCCACGATAAAGGAGTAGGTAATTCCTAGTGTGGGGCAAAGTTTTATTTAAAAAATTATATATAATACTGGTCTTCAGCTGCATCCAGTTAGACTGGAAGCTGACCCCAAGAAAGTTGGAAGAAGGTAAGACAGATGATGATGTCGACTCCACGTTGTATTGTCTAACTCGGCTGTAGCGATGAATTTAGGTACAAAAATAAATCAGCAATTTTGTCTGAATCACTATAATAACTACATTACTCATCGGAAATTCAGAAAATAAAAGCATTGGAAACAATAATTTCCAGAAATCCAAATTACGTCGAAGCAAGTGGTTACCCTAATAACAACTTTGATTCGACTAAATCTGTTCAAATGCATCAAAAACGGGTCTTTAAACATCTTTGTGGCGGTGCAACGTGGCCGCAAAGAAAAAAAAAGAAGAATCGCTTTTAAAGTATTTTATGTACATACGATATTCTCTCATTTAAATTTAAAGTACGTAATAAATAAGTTTTGGGAAACCTTTATTCATTATAAAGAAAAAAAAACTTTTTACACACTGACTGGGATACTTAAAACTGATAAGGACTTAATCTCAAAGTAATTCTTCAAACAAATGGTAGGTATAGCATAATCAGCCTATAATGTTCCCACTGCTGGGACACAAGCATCCTGTCTTCGAGAGGGAATGGACCATAATCCACCACAAGGCGCCAGTGCGGGTTGGTAGATGTCACATGTCTTCGAATTTTTGGTTCTAGGACATGCCGGTTTCCTGTGTAACGATGTTATCCTTCACCGTTTTGAGAGCAAGATCAAAATCAAAAGTCATTTATTCAAATTAGGCTGAGAATCAGCACTTTTCGAACGTCAAAATTATAAAAGACAATCCCCCAAAAACGCCCGCCCTTCAACAATTCCTAGTGCTATCGCTGGGAAGAAGTGGCGCAACAAACTCCCCAGCAGCACAGCTGTCTGTTCAGTTAGAAAATACTTGATACTTGATTGTATACAATACTAGGCGTTAAGTTATTAACATTACAAAGCACAGAACATAAAATTAAATTACTAACAATATGTCAGCTAGCCACGCCAATATACCAACAAATATAATAAAAACTATACGTACTCAACAACAAGCTGAAAAATAATTAATTAAAATGTATATAAAAAACTTACTACCTAAATAAAAGCCTCCAGGCATAAATGGCGTGACAGCTTACATATTTATGCATTGCTGGGTTCTGGTCACATAGCTGACACTTGAAGTCACAGATGAAGAACTAGGACCATCAAAGTAAAATAAATGAATAAGTTAATACTAATAACAATAACCTGTCAGTAAGCTAATTCTGGAGAAAGAACATGAACATGGTCTTGAGTTAATTAAGGCGACCAACTATTCTTTTCGTGTAAGTAGTCGTTGATGGAATAGTAAGCCTTTGAACAAAGGTTGGATTTTACTGGAACTTTAAACGCATTAAAAGGCAAGTCTAGCAAAGAAGAGGGTATCTTGTTATAAAAGGTTATACCAAGCCCAACAAATGAGTTATAAACCTTATGAAGCCGGTGAAAGGGGGCACGTAGTTTGTCCTTATTTCTAGTGTTAACACTGTGAATATCACTGTTTTTAGTGTACAAGTGCAAATTTTGCCTAATATATAAGATGTTGGCGAAGATGAATTGTGATGCAACCGTGAGAATACCAATAAGTATCTTTAAAAAAATCTCTTAGAGAAACTCTGGCACCTAGCTGGTAAATTGCTCGAACAGCTCGTTTTTGAAGGACAAATATATTTTGTATATCAGCGGCTTTGTCCCACGGCAGAATACCGTAGGACATAACACTGTGAAGATAACTAAAATAGACTAAACGAGCAGTGGTGATGAAATAATTTACACAAAGTAAAGTGCTTGCCTGGGTTCGAACCTACGACCTCCAAGTCGTACCTAGGTATAGGGGACCTAGTAACTGCTTCATAACTTTTGACAGCGATTCCCAGTAAATTGAAACTACACTAACTGTGGCCCGCTACTTCGTCTGCCATTCCAGGATGAAAAGTAGCCTATATCCTTCTTCAGGTCCCAGGCTACCTATCTTACAAATTTCATAATGATCGATTTAATGGTTTAAACGTGAAAAGGTAACAGACAGTTACGTTCACTGTTATACTATATCATATCATAGTAAAGTAACTCTTGTCTTATTGTAATAAAGTATAAATTAGAATGATCGCCGCGAGTTTTATAAAACCCTCGGCAATCATTCTAATTTACACTTTATTACAATTCAATAAGAGTTATAATATTAATATGGATAGTATAGATGTGAAGTTTTCAGCCTTGGATTATAAAAAAGTGTTGGAAAACCTCGTCGGTATAGCGGTGAAAAGCGCGACTACTGAACGTGAGGTCCCTGGGTTCGATACCCAATTCGGCTTAAAGTTTTTCACTATCTATTAGGACTTTTTCAGTTGCAGCCCATGGTCTATATTTGTGGCATTAGGCTAAAGCCCTATTACATCTTGACCTTAAACTTTTGTCGACAAAATACAGGCATGATGTTACAATTTGTTACTAGGTTTTGCGCGCGGCTTCGCCCGCGTGGAGGTAAAAAAAATATCCTACAGGAACTTCCTACCGGGATAAAAATAGTATCTATGTCTCTATCCGTAGGCAAATTTTTATCCAGATCCGTTCAGTTGCTAAATAATAACAGCCGCACAGGTCGATCGGTCAGGTTAAGCTACGCTTGCCGTGGATGGTCTGTGGATGGGTGACCATCTTTACATACCGAGACCCCTCCGTGCCTCGGAAAGCACGTTAAGCCGTTGGTCCCGGCTGTCATTCGTGGATCTTTGACAGTCGTTACGGGTAATCAGAAGCCCGAAAGTCTGACAACCAGTCTTACCAAGGGGTATCGTATTACCCAGTAACTGGGTTGTGGAGGTCAGATAGGCAGTCGCTCCATGTAAAATACTGGTATTCAGCTGCATCCGGTTAGACTGGAAGCCGACCCCAACATAGTTGTGAAAAGGCTAGGCAGATGATGATCCGTTCAGTTATCAAGGCGTGATAAGATAACAGACATACAGAGTTAGCCCAAGGTACACACTTGCGCGTTTTTTTCGCACACTGGATTTTCAACGCAATGCTAAGCGCCGAGAGTTGAAAATCACACAATGTGTTTTTCGACGCGCTGGGATGCTCTCTGTTGGATTCTCAATGCTCGGCTCAACATCGAGAGTTGAAAATCCAGTCCGCTATAAAATTCCACCGCGATATTTTTACGTCTGTGCGAACGTGGGCTTACTTGCGCATTTATATTATGTATTTATATTTAAAAACGTTGTTTACTTAAAATTCTCACAAGCGAGGATTCCATTGATCCCAATCTGACCTCTAAACAAAATATATTTCTAATTAGTTTTACAAGTCTTTTCATGACCAAGTTGTACGGAAAACAAGTGATCAGCTAATGTTATTTGAAGGTTGCTGCATCAAACAGGCCGCAGACCACCGGGCTGCCTCACCTCTTAATAATGCAGTTAGATAAAATAAAATATACGCGGACGTGAGAACTTACCTATAGGGTGTGCATTTTAATGAAGGAGCTCACACGAGGCTATCGAAGGTTATATATCGAAGCTACGCTAGCCGAGGTCGGTCCGTGGATTGGTGGCCGTCCATTACATAGCTTCGGAAAACACGTTTTAAGCCGTTGGTCGTGGCTGTCATTCGTAGATCTTTTACAGTCTCTACCGGTAGTCAGAAGCTAGAAAGTCAGACAACCAGTCTTTGCAAGGGGTTGCCAAGTAACTGGATAGTGGCGGTCAGATTAGCAGTATTCAGCTGCAACCGGTTAGACTGGATGCCGACCACAACATGTATGGGAAAACGCTAAGCAGATCGTGATAATGTTTTGGATATTTTCTCATATACAATATTGATGACCAAGATTTGCTCTCTGCCTGATGGCCATTGTAGATCTATTTCTCTTCATCTTCAGTGGTTCAGGTTAAATATGAGAAAGGTAAGGAAATAGATTATAACTTAGAATATAATACGTCTTCGGACCTGGAACCATTGGTCCCGGCTGGTAATTGTAAATCTTTGACAGTAGCTCCGGGGAGTCAAAAGCCCGAAAATCAGACAGCCAGTCTTACCAAGTTATCGACTTGGTAACGCACCAAGTAGGTAACTGGGTTGTGGAGGTCAAATAGACAGTTACTCTATATACTGGTATTCAGCTGCACCCGAGTGGACTGGAAGCCGACCCCAACATAGTTGAGAAAAGGCTGTGCAGACGATGACATGTTTTCGGATTTGATCTTGCTTACGTCTACATCCAAATATACCATGAGCAGGTAGTTACAATGTACTGGATGTGTCGATTTTTTTTTTATACGAAATTATTGGATGCGAGATTTTTGAACAATTAGACAGTTGATATATTCATAGCAATAATCATCCTATAATGTTCGCACTATGC
Organism: Apamea anceps; assembly: GCA_951799955.1. Lineage (NCBI taxonomy): Eukaryota > Metazoa > Arthropoda > Insecta > Lepidoptera > Noctuidae > Apamea > Apamea anceps. The sequence continues at coordinate 7,995,170 of OX637500.1, read as the reverse complement.
ACAATGCACTGCTGGGACACAGGCAGCTGTGGTCTACCACGCGGGCCCAATGCACGTTGGTAGATGTTACATGTCCTCGAATTTTTGGTTCTAGGACAAGCCGGTTTCCTCACAATGTTTTCCTTCACCATTTTGGTTTGCCCACTAAGGGTAGGTTAAGGTAGCTGGTTAATTAAATACCGATATAAACTCATCTTACTAAAAAGTTTTGAGGGGCCTCCTTCAATCTGTTCATCATCAGCCATACCAGCACAAAGTATTCTATTATTTAGCTTCTTCGGTCTGGTGGTCGCAGGCCCTACTGTTGAGCTTGAGGTCCTGGGTACGATTTCCAGGTCGGACAAAGTATTGTTGGGTTTTCAACAGACAAAAACAGGTTGGTGGAAAACAGGCGTGATCGTATGTTATATTATGTGTTATTAAAACACCATCCTGTAAGTACAAATTGCATGTTTATTATGCATTTATTAATCTTTAGAAACGATTTTCGTGATATATGATTGATCTCTTATAATTATGTACCTATGTGCTTAGTTTGGGAGCATTATAATTATTATTTGTTGGCATCATGTATCATAAATGAATTATAATTGTTATTAATAATACTGATATTGGTTTAAATGCAGTTTTTTTTATTATTATTCACTTTGAATTCTATTGTGTAGGTAATTGTTATATTTGATCGTCAATGATACTTCTGATATTTGGTTAGTTATGTATAAAGGTGAAGAATTAAATAAGTAAGTACGGTATTCATTTCAAATATTTAACATTGAAGCTAAAGATAATACTGATGACCGTTCTTTGATTATAATTAAAAACAAATATATGTTAGGCAAACCAAATGATGATTGTTAAGAAATTCGCTAAGATTTTGTTGTTTGCACAATATGCACATACATGTTTTAGTAAGGTACATAAGTAGGGCTACCTTGTGAACGGCGGCAGGGTGTGGATGTGGAGCTGAGTCACAAACTGTGCTTCACCTTCTATTCTGCCCTCTGTGCCCCAAGACATGCCACTTTGAGCGCCGAGGTCTGCGCTAGCACCGATAATGCCGTAGAAGTGGCGAAGGTATATGAACTTGATATTCTACTGTAAGTGAGTGAAACAAATCAGTCAAAAACAAGATTATTATTGCATATAATCCGACATGGTAACATGAAAAATAAATAGGAAACCGAATGCAATGCGAAATCGAGAGCTATTATAATTTTATTAACACAATTAACTTGAATTGTGGGTTCAATATTTCTTGTCATTGAGCCACAAAACACACCAATAAAACAAAGATTTATGTTCATTGTCAATACATATAAATTATGTTAAAAAAACTAACAGAAATACATTGGCCTCGCACCGCTGACCTATGAGTAACCGACACGTTTTTTACAACAAAGCGAAAAATACTGCGAAATTAGTGATGCCATATATTTTTTAAGATTGGGATAAGTCCTCCTAGCGTTAGGTAAACCACTAACATTTCGACTGTGAATTTCTTTTATATTACTAGCTGCCTACTGGAAACACAGAAAGGAAAATTAAAAAATATACTGTTGATACAATGTCATATAAAAAAAAAATAGGGGAGGGACAGAAGTTCACGGACTTACGATAGTAGAATGTATAGAAAAGTATCACGACAAGGAAAACAAAATACTGTGTTAGACTGTGGTCCAAAGGAAACAAAAGGCAACGGCAAAGGGCAACATGGGATAGTCTGGTGAAAGCAGTATGCACACTGCTACAAGGATCACAATTGTTTCGCGAAACGTCCATTCACAGCTACTTTAGCTCTGACAGCAGCAACCCAATAGCAACCCTATTAGAATTAGGATCACTGTGAATTTGACAGTCCTGCAATACCTATCAGAGTTTAAAAAATGTTCTGCATTCAAAAAACAAGATAACAGCCTTAGCTCCGACTTTGGCGACGTGTCAAAATAACCTAGAGGCGCTATACATACCACATCGTTAAAAACTTCTTCCAACAAATATCGTTAACTTGCGTTAATCACTCCTGCCATATTCATGGTCACCTCAGTCTCATTCCCGAGAAGCAGCTCAACGCACTTTCGTGGTGACCACACATTGCCGGAAATTATCGAATAGTTATTGCTAATAATCCAATAAAGTTCTCCTTGTATGTATAATTAAAAGGCCTATGTGAATGGCCGATAGCACTATTTTTGGAAACCGGACGCTATATACATAATTTTGGTGGTTTAAATATGTAATCTTGGAGCGACTCGGGCATATTAGTAATACACAATAAATAAATTCTATAAGGACATATCGGATAGATTCTATATTAATAAAAAAATAGAAGCATAGTTTACAATTGACCGCAGTATTCTAGGCGACAAATTGACAGACCATATTCGCAACACCACACTGTGCTCCAAAACACATCTTACTGACGTAGCTCAAAAAGCCGCTAAGCAGAAGTGGGACTGGGTTGACCACGTCTGCCGTATGCCCAATGAGCTGTTGGCCAAAATAACCACCACGTGGAGCCCTGACACAGTTAGAAGGCGTCGCGGCAGACCCCGTAGAAGATGGTGGCACGAACTGGATAAAACAAACGATCAGTGGCCCACTTTATCGCTAGATCGAAAGAGCTGGAAGTCATTGGGAAAGGCCTTTGCACAGCAGTGGAATGATGCAGGCTAACAGTAACAGTTTATAAGGCCTGTAGACCAATTTTATGTGAATGTCATGTGTGCTGAGATCTTACCACTAGGTACCATTTAACGATTTGACATACCTAATACGCACTGTAAGTATGTGTATATGTTTTCACGTCTATGACAGCAATTAGCAGAGCTTTTAAAAGCCTAGAAACCGTATTTAGAAACGCACCAGATTAAAAAGCGTAAAACAAATGACAAGCGAGCAGCACTAGTGCCAAAAAGTGGTCCTCGTTAAAAACAAAGGAGCTATCCCAGACGTTCCAACCTTGTGCCCATTAAGCGCGGGTATCAACAGTTAGTCTGCTGTCGTTTTCTATAATGTCCTCTGATCGGAAACGGGCGCGTTTCGGTGGAGTGACGTCACCGCAAGACCTGAACCGACCAGTTTTTGCTCTCAGCTCCAATTTAGTATTTGATTCTTTATGCATAACTCGCGTCCTAAGGTCGTCGGAGTTTCAAGGACAGCGGTGCTAATTGCTATAGCGCATACGTACTTTAAAGTTATGTGTTGATACTTAATTATAGGCTATTGGTGTGTATGGTCACGTTCGTGTACCCTATGTGAGCGCGGGTAATTAGGTGCATTGATACCGCTTTGTGCTTGTCTTGTAAAGGGCAAAGTCTTATTGATATTCATTGTATCGGTAAAGATGATCAACCCGTAGTTTTTTTTTTTTGTATAAACCTTATTTCTGTTTTCAGAATCAAATTAAATTAGATAGCGAAACTCCGCAAACGCGATAGGTATCGATGGCTTAATATGACAAAACATTTTTTTTAAATGTATGTTCTGTGGGCTCAACGAACTCAGTTACTGAGATCACATGAAGTATCAGTTAAAAAAAGTCTTTTTGTGTAAACTTCACAGACATGGTGGGTATCGAAATCTAAACACAATAAAACTAAAGAAATCTTTATTCATACTTCAAGTAACACAACTACTAGCGTTCGTTGATCCCAAAGTTAAAAACATAAGTATGTTTTTTTATCTAATTTTATCGTGTTTAGATATTGGTACCCATCACGTCTACAGAGTTTCGCTCGCTAATTTAATTTCACTCTGTTGTTTTCCCAAATAGGTTTACATACAAAAAACATCCTTATGATTCAAGTTTTGAGTTGCGAGTTAATTTCCCAAATTCCATCATCGTTGGTAATCTACTTTCATATTTTCCTCTTTGGAGGCGCTTTGGCTGTGCGCTGTCTGACAGTGAATCAGAGATTTGTTTAAACATCATCCATGCACCATTGAAGATTATTTTTACTGTTTTCCACTCATATACTTAGATTAGTCGGAAACTCGTCATTGCTTTACCATCATAAGGTAGAATGTCACTTGCACGGCATGAAACGACATAGTTAAGATATTTTTTCTATCTGAAAACTAGACTTCAAACTTATTGAAGTTTCAATTTATATATAACTAGCAATTTCACTCGCATAAGTTTCGATCCCATGGGAATATCGGGATAAAAGTACTCTATGTGTTAATCCTGGTTACCAACTAGATAGTTTGTAACCAGGATTAACACATAGGGTACTTTACCCTGTGTCTTGGTAGGTACACAGATGTGTACCTACCAAATTTCATTCAAAGCCAGTAGTTTTTGCGTGAAATAGTAACAAACATCCATCCATCTATGCTCACAAACTTTCGCGTGTATAATATCGGCACAGTCGTGCTGATATTATAATCAACGCAATGAGCTCCTTTACGGCGTATTATGAAAAGTTACAACGATAATTTTGCTGATATCGACTTGTTTGGTTTGTCACTTACCCAATTCAAGAAATGTATCCATGAAAAAATTTATCACACTTCCTCATAATGCCAACATTTTACAGATTTGCTTGTTATTTAACCGACTCCAAAAACGGAGGAGGCTCTCAATTCGGAAAAAAAAGACAAACGTCTTTTTTTTCTTTTTTAACCGACTTCAAAAAAAGGAGGAGGTTCTCAATTCGGTTGTATTTTTTTTTTATTTTTTTATGTTTGTTACCTCAGAACTCCGTTGTTTATGGATCGATTTGCAAAATTTTTTTTAACTTTAAAGGTTATGCTTCCAGATTGGTCCCATTTTTTTCAAAATCTAGTTCTGATGATGGGATCCATGAGGAATCGAGGGAACTCCTCAAATATTATAGGCAACTATATAGTAATTTTAATATTTTCATCGAGAAACCAAGCGTTTACAGTCAAAAAGTAACATTTGATGAAGTGGAACTGGTGAAGAAGATCAGATATGGCTAACGGAACTTGTCACTCGCATAGATATCACAATCAAGATAGTTAAGCAACTATGACAATACAAATAAACATACAATCCTGAATAGTTATATTGAAAATGTTATCATTAAACTGATCTGATGATCATGATGGAGCCGGAAGACAGGTACCGGAACTCCGTAATTAATCAACATATTCTAGCCGTATTTGGGCTTATTAGAATTGTCATGAAATGCACTTTGGCTATAAGTTACTATCGAACTGATCTGATGATGGAGCTGGAAGGTGGAAGGTTGGCATGAGAACTTCAAAGGCTTATCTATGCACGTGTGTATTGAATAATGCTAAAATAGATTACATTCCGTTGGGAGTCTTTGAATTTTACCTGTCTGTTGAATTTATACCAAAGATTAATTTAACTTTTTTATTGTAACTATAACAATCGACAGTATTTCATGCGTCATATTATCATCTCTCTACGGGATCAAATTAAAGATCAGAAAGTAGACAGTAATATGTACCTACTTGTATGATATTGGTACTTCTTCAAAATAATATTCTATGTAGAAAAGATATTAACTACGTTGCCATTATATTATAATAAAAAATACACTAAACGGCTAGAAATAAAAAAACTTTTTACAAAAAAAAACCGCCTTCAAAAAAAGACAAACAAAAACGTTCCTGCACTAAAAAGTAAAAAATTGAATTCCTGTAAAGAAACTTAATTTAAAGGTAAACTTATTTGACATTAATATTTTGCAAATATTCAAAATTGTTTACTTCTTTTTGGAGTCGGTGCCAGCCAAGGCAAGGAAATACGTATGGGCAACAATACCTCGAAAAACGACCTCTAACATTTACTATAAAACTACCAAGATACCTATTGCATACCTAGAATAATTAAAACACAAATACAGACTAGACTGTACTCTAAAACAAACTGACACAATTTTCACAATAATTTCTTTTAAATAATAATAATTATAAATACGTATAAAAATCCCCTGCCACTTTTTAAGTACTTTGAAATTTTTGAAGCATTAAGTTTGTAAGCATCTGTTTTAAAATTTTATAATCGTGAATTGAAAAAATAAATGGCACAGGATACAACTGCTGGCACCGACTCCAAAAAGAAGTAAACAATTTTGAATATTTGCAAAATATTAATGTCAAATAAGTTTACCTTTAAATTAAGTTTCTTTACAGGAATTAATTTTTTTATTTTTTACTTTTTAGTGCAGGAACGTTTTTGTTTGTCTTTTTTTGGAGGCGGTTTTTTTTTTTTGTAAAAAGTTTTTTTAATGTGTTTTGTTCTGTATGTTCGGACATAATTCCGTCATATGCATTTAGACGTATTTCCATAATTATTTTCTGTTCGCACGCATTTCAATCTTGTTAAGATCTGCTGACGAGTTTCGAAGTCGGTTGTTAAAAGTTTGTCTCACCTATTACTAAGTGTTGTGTAAATCACATTAAAACAGTTATGTCTTTTGTTTGCTTAAGTTTGCTTGTACCTAATTAAGTTTCTACTGTATATTATGTGGATAATGGTACTGGTTGCGTTACTACCTAAATCAATGTTCTAAATTTATTAAGCATTATTACGCAATTGTTTGTTGTCCTGAAGAAATAAAAATAAATAAAATATACTTTCATAAATATGCATTTAGTAAAAAGTTGTTATTTCAACATTACAAACAAACGCTTCAGTTATATTTATTTGTATGTATAGAAGTTTGGGTAACATTACCAACATTGCCTGAAGCTATATTCACTCTGCCCTGATTTTTTTAAGGTTAATTTTTATCCACCAATATTTACTTCTTTTTCCTTTAAAACAATAATTTAATAATATAAAATAAAACAATTTAATTATATTAAATTCCTGATGGAGACTTGTTTACCTGTATGCTACACAGTGCATAATAATATAAAAGATGCAAATTGCGCAGCAGACAGTGTGCAAAAGTATATTATTTCTTTTTACCAATTAATTTTGTGTGGCGCAATAAAGCAACGTACCTTCAGGGTCACAAGTTCGATTTCCTTAATGGGAAAATCCTTGTTTATACGCCTAAATGTATCATACTGTGTAGCACTTTCTTCAAAAGACCATTTCAGACTTCTTCTCATACAGAGAAGGCACGAGCATTAAAATCGCCATGCTTGCTCAAAGCGGACTGGCGATTTCTGACTTATATCGTACTAATATTATAAACGTGAAAGTTTGTATGGATGGATGGATGGATGTTTGTTACTCTTTCACGCAAAAACTACTAAACGGATTTGGATGAAATTTGGCACACAGATGGTCGATAACCAGGATTAACATATAAGATACTTTTTATCCCGATTTTCCCACCAGATCGAAACTTATGCGGGTGAAACCGCGGGGCGCAGCTAGTCAACTATAAGTTTCTTCTCGATTTTTATCGGTCACCGATGTCAGTGAAGTCTGAGATAAACTTAGAAAGTACATATGAATTGAAAAAGTCAGATTGGTACTTGCACGGACTTGAACCCACAACCTCGTGCATGAGACAAGAGGCCTTAACCACTAGGCTATTGCGTCTAAATTTAATTCTATAGTATCAGAAGCAGTCAATTGAATTACAAAGCGGAAGACATCAAGGCTCAAAATCCCCCTCTCCCGGTAACAGTGGGCAGTTTCCAAAGATTTATCCTAAACAATAAGACGGACTGGTCATCGTTTCCGGGACCCACTGATAACGCCTGCCTGCTGTTGGTTATTACCGAAAGCTGGATTAAATCAGCTATACACCACTGCTCTCAAAACGGTCAAGGAAATTATCATGAAGAAACCGGCATGCCCAAAAACCAAACATTCGAAGATATGTGACATCTACCAACTCGCACTGGGCCCGCGTGGTAGATAACAGCCCACTCGCTCTTAAAGAGAGAAGGCCTGTGACCCAGCAGTGGGAACATTATTATAATAATAGGTAATAGGTACAGCGGGCTGGTATCCGCAACTCCACGACAATGCGCGTATTTTGCGTACGGGTGGGAACATCGATCATTTGATCCACCCCAGCTCCTCAAGGAAGGCCAGCAACGCCTTGATGTTACTGACCGTTTCACGTAGGGTACCTGGGTTAACGAAGTACTTTGCCCTGTACGTGGCGACCACCGGGCAGTTTAGCAGCACATGCGCCGCTGTCTCATCATCCTCCATGCAGGCCATGCACAGCGGACTGTTTGTTACTCCTATGACATAGAGGTGTTTGTTAAATGACCCATGGCCAGTTAAAGCTGCAGTAACTGTACGCAGCTTTAGTTTGTTTAGACGGAGAACCTGTTTCGTGAGGGACGTGGGAACATTATAAGCTGATTATGAGATATTTTGACAGCGTGAGGTTTTTATTAAACATTTTTCTAAGAAACAGCAGTTTTTTTTAAAATTATCCTTCGACATTTCTGCGCTAGATGGAGGTCTAGAATCATGACGTGCTGAGTTCAAGGTTACAGATTACAATCCTGTATACTTACGAGTATCCAGACTCCGAACTTTGAGTTTATTTCTGGATGAACCCAATACCACTTAGCCGGACACGTGGCTCGAAAACTGGACCTCACGCTCAGACATCACGCACGCGCAGATCACTCTCGTTTTCAGCTCACTGGAAGCTGTGTAGTCAAGCCTGTTCCTTGAATTCATTTATAGAAATGAAAGATTTTTTTCTTCATATCAACTCAACTTCAAAATTGTTTCTTCCCAACTGTTTCTCTACTTGTCACTTTGGACAGACGACTAAAAGCCATACATACTTTTGGAATTGAAAAACCAAATAAAAAACCGCCCAAGTGCGAGTCGGACTCGCACACGAAGGGTTCTGCCACGTACAGTCAACAGCAAAAGTAGATGATCAAAATCAGAAATTCAATACTAATGAACGGAGTTCGCGTCAGAACTGTGTGGCGTCGAAGTGATTCAAAAGTATGACATTGTAAATTGTACTAAACATTTACTACTAGTACGCCACACAGTTCCGATGCGAACTCCGTTCATTAATATTGAATTTCTGATTTTGATCATCTACTTTTGCTGTTGATTGTACCACAAGGCAAAAAACGCCGAAAAAACACGTTTCATGTCCCCTTTAGTTTTTTCTTTATTTTATTTTTGTTAATTATGTTGTTATAGCGGCATTAAAAATACATGCTCTGTGAAAATTTCAACTGTCTATCTATTACGATTCATGAGATAAAGTCCGCGGACGAACGGACGACTTAATAATAGGGTTCTGTTGGCACCCTTTGGGTACGGAACCCAAAAATACTAGAAAGACGACTATTAATTTCTACTTACTTACTAGGTATTACTTCTTAGTTAATAAAACATCTAGATCATCATCTGCCTAGCCTTTTCCCAACTATGTTGGAGTCGGCTTCCAGTCTAACCGGTTGCAGCTGAATACCAGTATTTTACATGGAACGACTGCCTATCTGACCTCCACAACTCAGTTAATACGATACTCCTTGGTAAGACTGGTTGTCAGACTTTCGGGCTACTGACGACCCGTAACGACTGTCAAAGATGCACGAATGACAGCCGGGAGCAGCTTAAAAATCTATATATAAATAAATTATTTGAAAGACAGCCTTGTGAGAGTACAAAAAATTTGAAAAAAGTATGCCTTTGTCATACTTCTGTGCGTCGTAAGTGTCTGAAAGCGAAGGTGAAGTAAGTTAAATGTAGTTTATAGGGTCAAATTAGATAAGGTAGCAAAACTCCGCAAACGTGATGCGTATCGACATCTAAATATGATCAAATAAAAAATCAATTAATTTGATGAGTTTTCTTTTGGGGTCATCGACCGCAGGTAGTCTAGTTACCTAAAATATCAGTATTCTTTGTATAAACTTCACAGACGTGATAGGTATCGATGAAACAAAAACAAATAGACTTTCTCAACGCATACAACACCAAGTTACAGCACTACCAGCGGTCGTTGACCCCAATAAAGAACCTTTTTATATTGTCGTGTTTAAATATCGATACCCATCACGTATGCGGAGTTTTGCTAGCTAATTTAATTTTGCCCAGTATGAGGCAGTAAATAAAATATAATACCTACCCAGTAGGTAGGTAGGTATGTGTTTATTGATAAATTACTGCAGGCCCTGCATTAAGTCGCCACAACATAATACATAAGGTAGGTAAAGCATGTATATTTGCATATGGCAGGGCATCGACCTCTAGACAAACGAAGGGAGGTAGATATCATATTTTTGTATAGATACCTATGTATGTAAGTACAATTGAATCAGTGGTAGCTAAACCAGTATAAACTGATCTCGTAATCTACTTGAAACTCCGTAGTTACACTATGCCAGCTCAAACTCAAAGTCGTACCAATGAGGTGCGATTGTACTACGTATGTCGACGTCCAAGGAGACCTATATAACTGCAGTGTTAAACAGCAGAGTAAATAAGTGCGTGAGATGTGCAAGCGACTTCAATATAGGTCGAGGACCTCATCCCCTTGCAGCCTCCTTGAAGCCGCACAGCCAATCACCACGCCACGCGAACTTCTCTTTTTTTACCGAATCAAATCATTTTTATTTACGTAGGTACTACTTGACCGGGGTTATCTGGTCATCAACAAGGACAAATTTAAATATTACCAATTTGAATAAGGAAGGACTGATATCGAATGTTTTGTACATTTAACAATCTTGCGCATAAAAACAAACTCGGTGTGCTCTTGCGTTGGAATTTTAAGTGTTTGTTTGGCTAAACGTAAGTGTTCCTTAAGGATTCGAAAGATGCGGCGAGAGGTTCGAGAGGTTGCACGGTTTACTGAATGATATCTTAACGATCGGGCAGACGTATATCAGACAATTTGACTTTGAAAGTTTACTCTTGTGACGGGTCATCAGAAGCCCGAAAGTCTGACAATCAGTCTTGCCAATGGGTATCGTATTACCCAGTAACTTAGTTGTGGAGGTCAGAAAGGCAGTCGCTCCAAGTAAAATACAGCTGCACTTGGTTGGACTGGAAGCTGACCTCAACATAGTTTGGAAAAGGTTAGGCAGATGACGATATGTATACATAGCAACTTTAAATAACGCATTGTTCACAGTCTTCACACTAATAAATGCTTAGTACTTAGATACTAAGGATATGTTATATACTGTAGCCAATTTGCTAGCACAATTGCAAAGCGCACGCAAACCCTTAATTGGCATGTGAGTGCGGTGCAAAAGTCGTCAATTTGCCACTAAGGCTAATATGCAACAACGGCCATCATATCATAATCAGACGCCACAGATCACCACGCGGGCCCAGTGCGGGTTAGTAGATGTCACATGTCTTCGAATTTTTGGTTCTAGGACATGCCGGTTTCCTCACGACGTTTTCCTTCACCGTTTTGCGAGAAGTGGTGATGAAATAATTTACACAAAGTAAAGCGCCTGCCTGGGTTCGAACTTACGACCTACAATTATTGGTAAGTCGGCAACAATGGTCATTTTTAACCCTCGACGCAAAAACGACGGGGTGTTATAAGTTTGTATTAAAAAAGCACGGTGCGGTTCGCCTGCAGTGTGCATTTTCCTTCAGTCCGATCACAGTTTTTTGTTATTTTAGCTATGATTTTGCAATACTGTCAAAATGACAGTGACCTCTATTTTCCTTCTGATAAGGTTGCTTTTGGGTTGCTGCAAGTACCAAGTCTGTCAAAATGACAAGGATCTTTATTTTCATAACATTAAGGTTGCTGTTGGGGTGTTGCTGTCATGGGTTAAATAACTGTGGAAGGGCTGTAGAAAATGTACGAAAGTGATGAAGGAGGATTTTTGCAAGGAGTTGCGATGCAGAGCGGCCAGCACCAATCTGCTGTAGCCTTTTTTTTTTTTGGGTGGGAAATCATCAAATGACCCCTCCCGCCCTGGGCGGAGCGGAAGGGGGTGTCAGACTTTTACTGATTAAAACCCACCCGTGTTCCTTCAGTTGCCTGTGCCAAGGGCCACGGTATCTCTTTCGAACAACCCGCAGCCCTGGCGGATCTGCTGTAGCCTTAGGATGTTTTTTTAACTTTCCAGTAAAAATCATGAACCAGCTGATACACCAGCTTTCTCACAAACAATTAGGAACCTTTTTGGCGTCTAAGGTTTAGGGTGTAGATTTAGGAAAATTCTTTTAAAATTAGGTGACTAGAAGCATCTCACTGTTCGATTATTTTACCGCAACGACTGTCAATGATTCACGAATGACAGCCGGGACCAATAGCTTAGCGTGCTTTCCGAGACATGGAGGGGTTTTGATATGTAATGATGGTCACCCATCCACGGACAATCGCGGCATGCGATCGATCCGTGCGGCTGTTATTACTTAGCAACAAGCCACTCCAGTACGTATCCAGTCCAGTACGTAATTACTCTAAACGTTAATTAATTTTGAAATACAATGATAATATGGAGTGATTGAAACACTCGTCTGTTTGAACAGCACCTGCAGCCAATTTATATTAATTAACATTGTTATTATTTCAACTAAAGGCAGTAGAGTAGTTAACCTTTTGATTTTTTTAAATAAGTTATTAATATAATGTTTCAACATGTCTGTATATTCCAAAGGTTAGGCAGATACACCCACAGCTCGCCAGTTTCGTCTAATTCCCATGTACTAAGCGACAAGGCTATTGCCACTCACACCCTGTCAAAGCACCTAAACCTCTTGTCATCATAATAATTTTAGTTACATAGTTTTTTTTTTTATTTATATAAATATTTTCTTATACACTCAGGTTCTTAATTTGTATTTTTTACATAACTTCAAATGTGTGCCTTACTTGGGAAGATTTGGACCCCACGAAACAGGGAATCCTAGTGTGGGATCCAGGGAATTTGTTAAAACCTAGCACCTAAGGCTCATTGTAATTTACTACTAGTCTAATTTTTTTTTTATATGTACCGTGCTTCGTTTCTGAACTGAATAAAGTTTATTATTATTATTAATCGAGCAATCTTGCGTCTGCTACAAAAAAATGGTGATTAAAAAATCCCAACACCGCATTGTCTAACCTGGGAATCGAATCCAGAATTCCATCCCTAGCAGTCGTTGGATAAAAGCAGTCATCACTATAGTATAATCAGTCTATAATGTTCCCACTGCTGGGACACAGACCTCCCCTCTCTGTGAGAAGGAGTAGGCCGTAATCCACTACGTGAGCCCAGCGCGGGTTGGTAGATGTCACATGTTGTCGAATTTTTGGTTTTAGGGTATGCCGGTTTCCTCAAAATGTTTTCCTTTACCGTTTTGAGAGCAGTGGTGATGAAAGAATTCCCACAAATTATAACGTCTGTCTGCGTTCGTCCTAGAACTCGTAAGTCTTCGAACTATGATACAGTTTTCATATAATCACAGAATCAAACTCAAGTAGAACAAAAGAAAAATGCATGAACAGCACAGTCACGCCGAAAAACATCAATATCAATTTGAGTATCGATTCCGTATCGATACTTAACGTTTTCACTTTCGCGAATGAAATCCTTGAACAAGTCGAATAAGTTTGAGAGAGAAATCGATTCCCTCGGGGGCCCTGAACTACGCACAGTCAGCAAAAGAGATAAGTATGCAGGGCAGCTTAATTCAACAAAAAAATAAATACTCGTACTTTAAAAAAAGTAAAAGTCACAATTTCATCTCATCTCGTTCCTGTAATCTATAAGTATAAAACTGTTTACTAGATTTTTTTTTAATTTTAGGGTTCAGATTTTTCGGAGTTAGTTTGTCTTGCCAAGGGGTATCGTGTTTCCCAGCACTGGGTTGTAGAGGTCAGATGAAGTCGCTCCATGTACCTATAACTGGTATTCAGCTGCATCCGGTTAGATTGGAAGCCGACCCTTACGTAGCTGAGAAAGGGTTAAGCTGATGGTGTTTATTTATATATTACACATTTATTATTTTATTAAATGGTCTACTCGTCGCAAGCGCTGCTGCCAAGCATGAGGTCCCGGGTTCGGTCCCCATTCAGGCAGTATTTCATAATCAGCCTATAAGGTTCCCACTGCTGGGACACAGGCCTCCTCTCTGTGAGAGGGAGAGGGCTGTAATCCACCACGCGGGCCCAGTGCGGGTTGGTTGGTGCGGGCAGTATTATTGAGTTTTTTTTTTATATTAGTAATTTCTCAGTAGCAGCCTGGAGTCTGCATTTGTGCCCGTTTGATAGCAAAAGACTTGACCTAAACATAACTAGCAAAATGTGGGTGTACTAGCTACTATCGGTACTCCTCTGCCTAACCCTTCGGAATACAGGCTTGAAGTTATGTTTACGATGATGTTAATTTCAACCCCGCACGCCAACTCTTCCGTCGAGTGTATACACATCATGTCCATGCATCGCCTCGTTCACGATCACGTCCATTCTCATCTAAGATATAATTGCAAACACAATGTCGTCAGCACGCCACTGACCTCCGTCGTTTCAAGTGCGAACGGTCATTAACATCGACGTGATACCATATTGAAACGCATTCGACAAAAAGAACAAACTGCACATTTTGCTTTACCTACTTAGTTTTTTAATGTTCGATAGGAAAAACTTGGGTTCAAGGTAAAATTCTGGAATTTCGTCTGATAAACACACACTTTAAATACTTGGGAATTTTTGGTATCATTTTCAATAAAGGAAATGCAGCTGTAGTTTTAAGTCAATGCAAGTAATATATTATAGTAGCTATACTATGTACGTGATTTGTATGAATGCTAGTTGGACGGACGACCTAATGACCAAATTGAAAAATTCAAAATTGTTTATTCATCATAACAGCATTGTAGTACATGGTAATTTACAGGGTTGAAAAATTAGTGTACTAAAACTACAACTTGAATGGTGGTGTGGCACTCCCAGCTAGGTTATAGAATAACCTGAATAAGGGAGTACAGTGCCAGTCCTCATTGGGTATTATAATTAAATTGTACACAGATGTGGCTTAACACTAGTCTTCTACTACAATTTTGTTATTAATGGTGACATAGTGTAGTTAAGGTTAATATAAAATATATAATAAGGATAATATGTAGGAATGATGGTGGATGGCGCGGCTGGGACAGGCTGGATGCGGAAGGCGGAGGACAAGGTGTTGTGGCACAGCCTGGGAGAGGCCTGTGTCCAGCAGTAGACTGCAAGAGGCTGAGTTGATTGCTATGTATGTGTATAAGTTACCTATTTATTTAAAACTAATTACGTTCTTTTTTTTTTAATTATTATTATCTCCTCTCAAACTGAGCACCATGCCATCTTATATTCTTCACTACCCTTGGTTGACTGGTAGAGAATGCTTAAGGCATAAAGTCCGCTGTTGTACCTGTATGCGAGAAGTTTATAATAAATAAATAAATATTTATATATTAATATTTTCATATTTCTAGGAGAGCAGTGCTTACCCACACGTTTGTAGAAATAGTACTTATTTTGTAAAACTATATTTTTACGTGTTACAATCCTTTGCTTTGAGTAAATAAAATATTTATATATACTTTATTGAACTACAGAAAATACATAACAAAAAAACACTTAACTACTTAACATAACTACAAAACATACAATGGCAATGCGGCCAAATCGCTTTTTGCGATCGCTTCCAGGCAACCTTGGAATGGACAGTGATTGCGTGGATATAAAAATGGGGTTGTCATTGGTGCAAAAAAAAAAATAGAAAAAAGCCTACAATACAATATTTAATGTAATTTTTTAATCATCAAATTTTATAGTAACTCACAGTTAGTATAAGTATAATACGCCAATGTTATGGAAGAGCGGAGTTTCCAAACACGTCATGCTAATGTGACAATAAACGATTTGAATTTTGAAACAATTTGAACAACAAGCTGACCTTAGCAACATTTAGTTATGAAAAAAAAATCGCTTAAAAAATGTTTCTAATAAAATATTAACAGTAGGTATTTTGTAACTAGGTATTATGCATTCTTTTAACGACTAAGGGCCAGTTTCTCCAACGCCAGGTAATTTTATCCGAGGAATAATTTTGAATTTTTGACAGTTCTTCCATGCAAAATCTGTCAGACGACAATTTGATTCCACAAATAAAAATTATCTGCCGATTGAAACTCTCGGATATCTATAGAACAAACAGTCTCACTAGTACCACTAATACTAATTAATATAACTGATGGTACTATAGAGAACGAGATTTCACGCTAGTATCATCGATGGTTCAGTTCGGAGGTACTAGTGGGAACAAAGGCTGAGAACAAACAGTCTCACTAGTACCACTCAGTAAGTGGTGGTACTATAGAGAACACAATTTCCCGCTAGTACCACCGGTGGAACAGTTCGGTTGTACTAGTGGGAACAGATGGAAAAATCAGTCCTAAGGTGAACAATCGATGAATGGATAAGTATCTTATTTATTAGAAATAAAAAATACTTTTTTATGTCTTGTCGCTGATCGCTGTACATTTTTGGTTTAATTCTGCTATAGGAAATGCAGGTGTAGTTGTTAAGTCAATGTAAGCAATATATTATAGTAAAAACCAAACTATAGGTTATGTTAGAGTTAGATATTTATAGTAAGGCTCTTGCCATTAATCTGCCTCGTTGTTCTAGTGGTCGCAAAAGCTACTAATGAGCATGAGGTCCTGGGTTCGATTCCTAGGTCGAGCAAAGTTTTATTGGATTTTTCCTTCTGGATTTTTTCAGTGGCAGCCCGGAGTCTGTGTTTGTGAAAGATTGGGCTCGTCCTCTATTACATGGGATTTAAACATAACTGGCGAAATGTGTGTATTTTGAGAGCAGTAGTGATTAAATAATTTATACAAAATAAAGCGAATCTCTGGATTCGAACCTAGGACCTAGAAACTCGTTAGTCAGGGGCGTTACCACTGGGCCACCGCTGCCCCTAGTCACCTCATCATCAATAGCAATCAATCGCAATGCATTTCATTTTGACAGTTCAGACACGATCATTGCGTTATTCATGTTGTTGAGCAGACGAAATTTTCAAACCTAAGAAGCGATGCATTATAATTTCATTCAAACTCCTCGGTATGATTTAAAGTGTGTTACGCAATTAGGTTGCTTAACGGCTTGAGTTGAGGTGTTGCTTATCCCATGCAGTGCTAATATGCGCCGTCCTTTAGTCGCCGAACCATCATGAGTCACCAATAAAAATATATATTATACTCGTGTTTATTTAACCTACCGATCAACGCACTAAGGTGTATTGACCACACCTGACAAAAAAACAAATGCACTTTATTTAGTCATTGTCATTGTAACCTTGATTTTAATGACGACTCGGTTTGTGATGATAAACAATACGTGTGTGCACACACATCGGGGAGTTTTAACCTGTAAGTAATGCTATATTCTGTAAAAAACTCACCGTGAAAACAGATGAAGTGAGCTTAAAGTGAGCCGTCTCTGCTGTTAAAGTGTGTGTGAGTGTGAGAGCAGGCAGAAACTACTGAACGCCATGAGCTGTGTTGTGCACAACAAAGTGAATACTTATAAAATAATAAGAACCTAAAAACGTAGGTTCATATTATTTGATGTTGCTGTTTTGTGTGTGTGTGTGTCTTACTGTGGAATTATTGATGATCGCACTGCCAACAAACAACAAAACCTGCCAAGTGCGTATCGGACTACGCACAGGTAAGGGTTCTGTAGTTGGGATGAATATTTACGCATGCACAGTAGGTAATAATTTTAATACCTTTGGGGGCTTGGGAGGGGCTTGTGGCTAAATAATAACAGCCGCACGGGTCGATCGATCAGGTTAAGCTACGCTTGCCGCGGTTGGTCCGTGGATGGGTGACCATCTTTACATACCAAGACCCCTCCGTGTCTCGGAAAGCCATTGGCCCCGGCTGTCATTCGTGGATCTTTGACAGCCGTTACGGGTCGTCGGGAAGCCCGAAAATCAGACAACCAGTCTTACCAAGGGGTATCGTATTACCCAGTAACTGGGTTGTGGAGGTCAGATAGGCAGTCACTCCATGTAAAATACTAATATTTAGATGGATCCGGTTAGACTGGAAGCCGACCCCAACATAGTTGGGAAAAGGCTAGGCAGATGATGAGTAGATATTAATTTTATCGACCGCAAAAATAAGGAATTCTGCCACCAATCTATGGTAAGATGGAAACAGAATACACCTTCTTTCCCATCTTTATCGATATAGTGCAAACAGTCTCTGAGTAAAATAGCTGTGTAACATCCGAACGGACAGACAGACTGACAGACAGATTTAACTAGAGATGGACTACTCAGTATTTATTTATTTTAAGAAATCCGTAAGGAAACACATTCCAAAGTATCAAAACAAGCTTTCCTCATTTGAAACTCAAAAAATATATAATAGTTTCTAAGTGGCCGAATTCAACATGTTCAAATCTCTGTCTGAGTAACCGCATCAAAGCCTACCGTCCGCCCACGAAGAATAATTTATGATATCAACGCACAGTGCGTGAGACCGGATATTAATTGAATACCACATAAATTACTACATATCTACTCTAGTACTGCGGTTAAGGATACTTTAACTCATATAAAAAAATACAATACAACAATTATTCACTTATATGGAAAAATATAATAATCTTATTATTATTATCAAGTAAAGCCATGGTTTCACCAGAATATAAAAAAAATTAAGATATAATAATCATCAGTAATCTAATTTGAATCAAATGACCGAATCTAATTTCGATATGTAGTAATTGAAATAATTTTAAACCTGAAATAGTACTCTTTTACTACATGGTCAACTCTGAATTCGCGAAAAAAATCAGCTGTTCCTTATATTTAAGTTTGCATAACTCGACAAAATATAGGGAACAGCTGATTTTTTGTTATGTCAAGGTGGTTCAATATAAAGAGTACCTACCAAGCCCAAGGGTTCTTGGTTATGGGTTCAGGTTTTCAGTTATTTCAGTCACACCTTTTCTACGAGTAACATACATAATCAGTCTGTAATGTTTACACTGCTGGGACACAGGCCTCTTCTCGCTGAGAGGGAGTGGGCCGTAATTCACCACTCGGACCCAGTGAGGGTTGGTAGATGTCACATGTAGTTTTTATCTAAAATACTTTAAAATCACGTCTGTTTTTTCTACAATGGTTTGAGATGTTAACATAATATACACCACTGCTAACTAAAAATAAGAAGTAGATAAAAAAAGCGGCCAAGTGCGAGTCGGACTCGCCCATGAAGGGTTCCGTTGAGTTGATTGAATGAAAGGTAAATTGCGATGTACGATTTATGACGTATTAAAAAAACTACTTACTAGATCTCGTTCAAACCAATTTTCGGTGGAAGTTTACATGGTAATGTACATCATATATTTTTTTTAGTTTTATCATTCTCTTATTTTAGAAGTTACAGGGGGGGACACATTTTACCACTTTGGAAGTGTCTCGCGCGCAAAGTATTCAGTTTAGAAAAAAATAATATTAGAAACCTCAATATCATTGTTGAAGACCTATCCATAAATACCCCACACGTATAGGATTGATGAAAAAAAATGTTGAGTTTCAGTTCTAAGCATGGGGAACCCCCAAAATTTATTGTTTTTTTATTAAGTATTTTTTTTGTGAAAATCTTAATGCGGTTCACAGAATACATCTACTTACCAAATTTCAACAGTATAGTCCTTATGGTTTCGGAAAAAAGTGGCTGTGACATACGGACGGTCAGACAGACAGACAGAAAGACAGAAATGACGAATCCATAAGGGTTCCGTTTTTTGCAATTTGGCTACGGAACCCTAAAAAACACTTTCTGCTTTCAAACCACCTTCACCAAATCAATACAGTCAGGGCAATTAATTTTTCATCTAATTAACACACTACATCAATTTGCCATGCTATATGTAGATATTTCATACCACTAGCAAAGAATCACAATTGTTATTTGATTATACGGACAATTTAAGTTGAAGTCTTTTGGTAAACAATTCATTTTCCTGACAGTGAATGTTTCATTTAACTCGGCTTAGGCCCAGGCTCCACCACATCACCCTGTCCTTCGCAATCTGCATCTAGTCCATCCCAGGTATCTCTTTAAGGTCGTCGCTACATCTAGCTTAAGGCTTCCCACACTACGCTTACCGATACGCGGTCTCCTCTCCAGGACTCGTCTGCTCCACCGGTCATCGGTCAAAATTGCTGAAAGGTAAAAAATCCACATTCCTGATGGGAATAAAATTAATTCAGCAAAGGATTATAATCCACCGGTTGACGTTTATCAGACTTTAATTTACATGCATTGAGTTGTAAAAACTTTTAATGGCTACGCTCAAACGCCTTCGGCAGATCGTAAACACCAATTTATTTGTCTTAAGCAACGATTATTATTGCTTAGTGTTTTTCCTTGTTTTTATTTCACTTAAATAGCATATGATTTTTGTTTTTAAAGTCCAGACACTAGACAATTATTCTGTATCGTAGTCACAAACAGAAATCACTTCGCCGTCAGTACAGTAACAGTCAGACAGGACCATCGATCTATTCTGTAAAATTCTTACGAAGTGACCTTGAAGTGGACTGCCATTCACCTGATGATAGCGATTGACACCATTGGCTCTTCAAGTTTAACTTCAGCTAAGTTTTCAAGGTGAGATTTTTACAGAAAAGACCGGTTGTTATTTTTTGTCTCGTGCAGGAGTCGAACCTGCATAACACAGTAAACAAACAGTCACTGCGCCAACCGAGCTTTTAATCTCATAATTTGAATTTGAACTTGAGGTTTGTATCACTACTGCTATATTCTGTGTAAACAGACGAGGCCCTTCACCCCGGCCGACCAAGTGTTGTATTCACGAAAGATTTAATGCAAAATAAAGCTGTTCATTTCATTATGTTTTGTGGAAATTATTTTATTCCAGTAAGACGAGATTTAATTGGAAACTGAATCTATACTTGAATTGATCAAAAATAGCTTTGTGCAAGCTACAAAAACGAAAGTCTTGACTTTGAGCTGCCCGTGCATGAATCCAGCACATGATGTTAGACTCCCGAGCGTAGAAATTTTTCGTCGGTTATCAAAAAAATCAGCTGTTTCATAGAAAAGTGCAATACCTACACGGTCAAAAAGTAATGGAAAAGCATTGTTTTTAAAAAAACTGACGACATATATCTTCGCTAGAAGGTCTAGTGCTAATCATGTGCTGAATTCATGGTAACATTTTCTGCGTCAATGTCCCTGCCACCCTGTACTAAAGACCTTAGGGCTGATTTTACCAAAATCAGGTACTCGCATCTTTTATCCGTGGAATAAAATTGACGTCCGACAATTCTAGTATGAAAAAACTGTCAAATATTCAACATTTATTCTCAGGATTAGACTTATTCTAGGTATATAAGTTTGGTGGAATGGTCCCTTAGACGTTTAAGGTTGTTAAAAATAATATATGTGAAAAAAAATGAAAAAATGGAAAAGTGTTTATTCACATAAATAATTTTAACCAGACCTCTGCCAAACTGCAAAGCAGTTTGTTGGCAACAGTTTGTAGGTATGTAGATTGTCAGTATCTCTAACGATACTTCTTCGGAAGAAATAATTAGAATTACTAACGCAGCGATGTGGCTCAGTTTTTTGGTATGAAACCTGTTATGTGTGGTGTGTACATATTATTGTTTAATATCCTGTTTGTTTCAATTATATAAATCATATTTAATAGAATTGAAATAATGTCGAATTTAATACAGCGACTTCTAATTTAGAGAAATATTATTTTACCACCATTCCGTCTTATTCTCGTCGTTAATTATAACATACTACTTAATTTAATTTATTCACTATTTATTTTTTAAACTAATATCGTCGTCCATCAAACGTCATCAAACCATTCATTAGTTTTTCAAACATGGGTAACATAGAGCTTTTTTTTCTTAATAGTCCTGCATGTTCTAGCCTATCGTATTCCCACTGCCGGGACACAGGCCTCCTCTCGATGAGAGCGAGTGGGCCGTAATCCACCACGCGGGCCAAGTGCGGGTTGGTAGATGTCAGATATCTTCGATTTTTTTGTTCTGGGACATGCCGGTTTCCTCATGATGTTTTCCTTCACCGTTTTGAGAGCAATGGTGATGAAATAATTTACGCAAAATAAAACGCCTGTCTAGGTTCGAACCTACGACCTACAACTCGTAAATCGCGAGTGGTACCACTGGACCACCACTGCTCTCACACGTGTTATATGTGCATGCAAATCATATGAAATTATCATATCTGAATCTCAGAACATAATATCCGTACAATAAAGATACACAAAAACGGTGTGTCATATAAAAACGTCCAAGTTATCACGTAACCTAATCCAGTTATAGCTAATATATAGACGTAGATAAATAAGGAACGCAATATGCCTCGACAAATATGTACGGAGTTTGTCGCGAACATGTGTTCAATTAAATAATGTTGTTATTACAACAACGAATCTCGACGTTATTGGTAGCCAGTGTTGCGCTCGATCATGTATCGATAAAAATAAAAATACATAAAATAACCCTTTAATTTTTTTTTTTACACAAGTACTACCGAAGTAGACGAAATTTATCATTTCTAGTTGAAACATTAACTTAAAAGCTGCGTTAAATATAATTTCCATTCAATTCCGAACGTATCCCAAAGTTAACGCGAACACATACACCATTAAAAAAAAATCATTTCATTGACACCCATTTCGCGATTAATAATTCAGCACCAAAAAATCGATACCCAAGACGGTGCAGTCCCCTCCCTAGCCGGCTCTGATTCAGTTGTGACCTTCGAACGAAAGCGAAACCGGTGTAGGTCATCGCGCCGCGGACTGCCGGACTGCCGGCACCCGCCGACTCCCCACGCGTTCCCTTTCAAGCATGCACCGACGATATCAAACTGAACTTGTGTGACTACGAGCGAAGTAATTGTTCTAGTCTCGCGAAGCTGCGACTAGTTTCACTCTCGATTTCTATGTCCTAGCTTCGTATTAGTAGAAGTTGAACGTTCTACATAGTTGTAAACAGATTCTTTGGATAGTTTTGTTTTGAGTGTATTGGGCACAGTCAGATGTTTGCATCGGCAATTTACGAGTATTTGTTGATAATAATCATACTGCACAAGAATAGATTGGACGGTGACCCCCAACCTAGGCATCTGCCTGTATCTTGGGGGTCGAAATTGCGATATTTTCAGATTGAATGAAAACATAAACACAAATCAATTAAAATAAAACACTTAAAATGTACGTTGTCATCAGCGTGCGATCAAACAAAGCAAAATAAAATCAACAGTATGATCAATTAAATAACTAATGAATTGTTTAAAACCTTTGTTCCCTAATACATATTTTATCAATCTGTAGCCACAAAATATATTACCTATTAGGTACCTACTTAACTGCAGCTACATAATCAGCCTATAATGTTCGCACTGCTGAGCACAAGCCTCTTCTTTCTGAGAAGGAGTGTACCACAACGCGGGCCCAGTGCGGGTTGGCGGATGTCACATGTCTTCGTTCTAGGACATGCCGGATTCCTCACGATGTTTTCCTCCACCGTTTTGAGAGCAGCGGTGATGAAATAATTTACACTAAGTAAGCTTGGGTTCGAACCCACGACCTCCAACCACCACTGCACCGCAACTGCAGCGGTACAGTATTATGGAACACGAATTGTAGACAGTTAATTGAATTCTTGTCGATGTATAGATCTTTTTGAGGCTGACTATACCATTTTGTATGACAGCACTGTCATAAAACGAGAAAAATGACAGACATAATCATGTCTCTTCGACGCGAGAGTGAATAATTGTCGACTGTGTTATAGCATGACATGTGTGTAAATAGGTTTCTTACTTTATTATTTCCTACATTTGATAAAGTATTTTTACGAACTTGGTCTATTTAGGAATAGGACACAACAGTGTCGAGGGGTCACACAGGGGTCGAGCCACCTTCGGGCCTGCGTCCACTGACGACACGACACGGCAAGGTATTTTCATGTCACGAATAGGAATATAACTTATATGTACCGGACAATAAAATTTCAATTTCAATATTGATGCCTAATTTCGTCGCGGCATGCCTAAGGATACCGCTGCATAAAATATTAAGTTATATTTCTATTCGTGACATGAAAATACCTTGCCGTGCCGTGCCGCCGCCCGGTGAGCGCAGGCCCTTACTTGCACTGCTATTTTTTGTGTTTTGATCCAAAGGACGAATCCTTAAGACGAGTTAATCTTCGTGCTCATTGAAAAAGGCAAGATGATGATGATGACACTATATTTGTAATAATTATTATAATATTTAAAAGCTCCTACGAGTAAGGCAATGACCCTCGAGTCAAGGTGAGGAGAAGTTCTCGTATCACTTATATCAATATTTCAGTCCAAGCTGTGCTCGTGGTTGGCAATATTAACATAAAATAACATCACAGCCATTTTCCCCGAAGGGTTAGACAGAGATATACCAGGTCTTAACTAACAATAAGAAACTATACAAAAATAGAAGTGCGCTGGATATTCAACGCTCAGCTCAGCGCCCAAAATTGAAAATCTAATAGCGCGCTTGTATCTAGGCATTCACTCAGGTGTCGCCTTGTGTTTGTGAAATCGGATATAAGTCCCAAAGGATAGGGAGTGACCCTATTGCCATCCACCGGGACCATGTTGTTTCTCAAAGAAATAAAAGAATGGCTTTTGCGTATCAATTATTTCCTTTTACTGAAATCTATTTAAAAATAAATAATTTTATTCATTGAAGTTAATAATATTCCTTCATTATTCTTTCACAGAGGAAGCGGACAACCGAACAACGAAAACAAGGTATCGTTTCGAGCCACAGAACCAGCCAAAATCCCAAACTCACTGATCAAGCGCCGATTACACTAAATACCTACTTGACGCGGTTTTATTTCACGTATTCCCTTTATCTAATTAGCATTATCGCTAATTTAATTTAATTATAATGAAGTTTAGCTCATTAAAAGTGACAACTGGTAATGTTTATGAGTATTATTGTACAAAATTCAGTTTTTTGTGTTATTTTCGTTTCTCCCTGTGGCGGGATAAACTTTTCAAGATCTAATCACTACCTACACATTTATATTAACTATAGTCTTTTAAAAAATATCTGATAAAAAGGTAAACAAACCCTGATCAGCACCCTAATTGCGTAACACACGATCAATCGGAATCTGAATCATTTTGAAGTAAATTGCTAATTAGCAGACAAATTTTTCGAACTTGTAAAGCAATGGTGCTTTACAAGTTCGAAAAATTTGTCTGCTCAACACGTAAATAACGCGATGAATGTTGTTGAACTATCAAAATGAAACCGATTCCGATTGATCGTGTGTTACGCAATTGGGGTGCAGATTAAATTCTTAGGCAACCATTTCTTAAAGGGAATTAGTAAAACATTAATCTGTATTTAGAAGGTTTCAACATAATATCTCACCACTTTTCCAATAATTATTGTTTGATTAACATTATTCAGTCGTAATTAAAAATCATCGACTCAAATTAAGATTATAAAATTAACCTCATCTATTGTCTAATGAAAAACATCTTTACGGTGATTTTATAATCAGAATTTTAGGTTCACGTATTCAAATAATCGAAACAAAGCAATCGATTTGTAAGTGGCACTACGATTACAAATTGGCACCCACAGGTACGTTTTCCGATCCATTTATTCACATTTTAATCGGATACTTTTGGAACAGAGTATAGTAAAATATTAGATGACCTAATTAAGGGAAGTGGCCTTGTTACTTATAAAGTTATTTCCTACTTTTCCAACATTATGACGACGACACGGTTGGCACAGTGGTTGAGCGATCGACTACCGCGCTGCGTGTCGCGGGTTCGATTCCCGCACGGAACAAATATTTGTATTGCCTACAGGTAGTTGTTCCGGGTCTGGCTGTTTGTGTATGTGTGTTTAAAAGTTTTTAAACGTAAAAAATAAAATCTGAGTAATTATGTTAGAAGTTCCAGTATACTTGAATCATTTCTCTGGAAATCGACTAATCCCTATAAGTCGGTAGAAATGTATGATCACCAAAGGAGATAATAATATGTAACCAGGGTCGTCGGGTAAGTATTGTTGAAGTTTAGTAAGACACCGATGAGGATATTTTCGAATAAAATTTAATTTAATTAAGAAATAGAAAACAAACAGTTCGTTTATTAAATTAAATTTCAATCGAAAATATCCATCGGTTTGTTACTAAACTTGAACTATAAACGGTGACCCTGGCTACTTATCTCTTTTGGTGACTGTACATATGTACAGAAGTATTATCACACCCCCTATTCTTTTATAATAATAATAATATACATTTATTTCAGAAATGTCAATTCCATATAATGTTAGTAACAGAGGTCCTGAAAACTATGTTAGTAATTGCAGCATTCTCGAATACATTACAACACACAACACATACATACACACCCCTACGCACACACACACACACATTTACATTACATTTATACAAGGTCAAATTAAATTAGCTAGAGAAACTCTGCAGATGTGATAGTTATCGAAAACTCAAAATGATAAAAAAGGAATAATGATTTTTTGGGGTCATCGACCTGCATTTAGTTCAGTTAGGTACTTGAAGTATAAGTTAGGAAAATCAGTATGATTTTGCTTTATCATGTTTAGATCTTGATACCCTTCATATGTGTGAAGTTTACTACAAAAATAAGGCTTTCTTAACTGATAGTTATAACCTATATACATTACCCGGGCACACATCCAGGTTCCAGGCTGCTACTGATAATTAGGAACATTCCCATGTTATTTTTACCGGGCGGGGTATTGAACCCGCGCTCAAAAGCAGCGCTTACGACCTTTAGGGTGCTTTTCCACCAGAGATGTGCTATGCTACGTTGCTATGGATGTGTTTGATATCCACCAATCATATCCATTGGTGCACTTAGCTTAGCACTGGTGGAAACGGATTCAACTAAGATATATTTTTTATATAGAACGATGCGTGCTATGGATGGTCGCGAGTGGTACAGCTGTGTGCCGGCCTCGCCGCTTCCCTACTATAGATATATCGCATAGTTCGAGCTGCGCATCTTCGTCGCGCAGCTACTTTGCGGCGGCGCATCTTCATAGCACATCTTACTCGCACCGCTACATAGCTTCGTACCAGTTGAAACGGTCACATAGTTTCACAGCTTAGCTATTACATCCTCGCAGCATAGCTGCATAGCACATCTTTGGTGGAAAAGCAGCCTTAGACCAACGAAGTGGTCAATAATTTGTATGTGTAAAGTCAAGGATATTATTTGCTTACAAAATTTAATTAACTATCAACTTATGCGGGCTGATTTTTCAATCGACAGATATTTTTATTCATGGAATAAAAATAACGTCTGACAGTTTTTGTATGGAAGAATGGTCAAAAATTCAAAATTATTCCTCCGATAAAGTTATCTGACGTTGGAAAAATCAGCCCTTAATTGATTGAATATTCGAATAACAAATGCTTTTCTTTGACGATTGTATGAAACAGCTATAATACGCCAAATTAGACATGGGCGTTTTCGTATTTAGTTGCTAACGGATATGTAACCGATATTCAGTTTTCATATCGATATCAAAAACCGTTTTCAGATATCGATATCAGTAGTACGATTTGCACAAGTAACTGAAACGTAATAACGTAACGTAATATTCGCTTCATCACTTTTACGCCAGTAAAACATTGAATGGTAAGACAGAGGCAAAGCGAATGAAAACCGGCGATGTCATATCGGCTCGTGATGTGAAGTTTGCGTTTTCGTAGTTCGTTTTCGTTGTTGCGATATGGATATGGATGATAGCTCGATGAAGTTTTTGTGAAAACGGTTATGTTTAATTAGATATCGATATGGTATGATATTAAACACATATCCGATATAAGTTACGTTTTGATATATCGAACCCATGCCTACGCCAAATGGACGTAGTGTGTCAATTTATTTACAAATTAATTTCCCTGTCTGTATTAGGTTGTATCAAACCAAAATGTATCCTACAACGCTTTCGCGTGATTTTTATTTTTTATTAGCCATTAATTTCCCACTGCTGGGCAAAGGCCTTCCTAATCTCCGTCCACCTCTATCTGTCCAGAAAAAATGTCTCTTTCGCGTCATTACTTAATATTATTCAGTGTCTTGGGTACATTACCAGTCGACAGCGAGGGCGATGAATTTTTCGACGCTATATTTTAGTTTGTAAGTAGTTTTATTTAATTTAGGATATTATTTTGTTATTTTATATTATTAGGATAAGAAACCTTTGTTCACATATCCTCCATAAAGTATAGTTAACGGGGGTGCGCTATAGTCGCGACATTTAAATTTACTAACGTTTTTTGCAATTTGCAAGTCAGTCACAGGTTGTGTGTTGATTACAATATGATTCGCGTCCGTAACACGAATTATTATCAATATAACTCCTTAAGTTAGAATTGGCCTCAAATATAATGATTTCATGAAATAGTCATTCAATATAAGGTATTTTATAATTTTCAATTATAGTTATTATAGTGTACCTAAGATGTAGATATTTTATTAAAATGTAGAAATCAAAATATGGAAACTTATCACTAATTTCATAATGTTGTGCTATTTTGTTTCACATTAGTTATTTTTAATAAAATAAAGAAAACATTGATATAATCTTTTTTTTTTACTAAATTATTTGTGCACATTCTAGAGGTGTCGTAGGGCTGGCCCGTTGAAGTCTTTTGTATGAACGCCCGGGCCGCTACGCCGCGCTACAACCTTTTAGAACTATTTTAATTTTTAATATAATTTTATTCTCTTCATTGTTTAATTCATTTATTTATTGATATTTTAGTCTGTTGTTAGATTATGCTAGGATATTTATTTATTTATACTAGGTATTTAGTGTATATAGTTAGTTAAGAATGTACAAGAATAAAATTACATTTATAAATTGGGAAAAAAAAAATTATTGTCAGACAGTTTTTGCTACAAATGAAAATCTATTTTGTCTAATAAAATAATTGCTTATTTATCCAAGTAGTTAGTTATTGCGATTTTACGGAAGTAAGCCATTTTCTATTAGTAACGCAACAGGATGATCTATTTTTTTTTTTGGAATTCTTTTAGGTTCAATATTGCTCGATTACTAACTAAATGTTCTATTAGAGAATTTTTATTATCTATTTAGTGTGAGTTTAGTCTACCGTAATAAAACTATACAAAAGCCCCTAATTCATATAGTTTAGAATTTAAATCATAGATATACTTACTCCGTAATGTACTATCGCCAAAACCTATATCCGGTCTATATAGGGCTAATTCTCGTAATTTTAAACGTTCAAAATCTAGTAGCAGTCTCATCTCGGCGACAAACAAATGTGAAAAACTTGTCAAAATGTAGGGAAATTGGAGATCAGACTGTGAGCGTTCTTAAAATTACGAGAATTGCCCCTCAGACCATTTTGAAAAAAAAAGCCCGTGCACATGATGACCACAGCTGCATTCGTAAGTAAAACAAAAGAGGATCCTTTTTAGGTCGACTAATAACATGCGCTGCAAACAGGGATTACGGTGGTCAGATATAGATTTTGGCGATAGCACTTTCTTTTACCCTTTTATATTTTATACTTAGACCTCTGCTGCACCCGCTTTCCGCTTGCTACGCAGCGCTGCAGCTCAGCTTCGCCTCGTAGCTCCGCTTCACTCCGTTTGTATTATAATGTTAAAGATAAAATCAACCGAAGTCAACTTTATTTTTAGCATTTTGTTCATTTGTTAGTGTGGTGTAGTTAGTGTAGGGTGATGTTCTTTTGCTTCGTTTATTTCGTAGTCTCGATTGAAGAATAGGACATATTGTTATCATTTAGGGCTGATTTATCAATCGACAGATAATTTTTATTCGTGGAGTAAAATTGACGTCAGGCAGATTTTGTATGAAAGAACTGTTAAAAATTCAAAATTATTCCTCGGATAAAATTATTTGGGGTTGGAAAAATCAGTCCTTAATAAACTTAAAACAAACTATGGTGCCTCATTTTGGAATTTATGGAAAAATGACATTAAAAAACTGAAACTACTCAATGACATAATTATTTCTTCGATTCGAGGCACGAACAAAGGAAGTTTACCATTTTAGGAACTTAAGGATTAGGTTTTAGGAATTCTGGCAATTTTTATGAATCACAATTATTTTAATCATGCGATATCATATTATTTCTACTGTCAGTTTGTGTGTGTTGTTAATTACTTAAATTATTGCTGATACACTTAAAATGGGCCACATTATTAATATCTATTATTTTATGTTTACACACGACAAAGTAATAGAAGAAACAAAGATTATTTTAGCTGTTATAACAAAAGGAAAGTTCGAAAATAGTTTTTATCGTCATCAATTGACCCATTTTTGTGACTGCAATAACTAGACTATTTCAATACACCAAAATATTTTGGCTTTATGTCTACATGAACCACAAAAATAAAACAAAATTGCTCAGCATAAAAAATCGCACATGGCAGGGGAATACAGGGAAATGAAACAAGAATATTTTCACATTAAATTTATATTAACTCACAGATCTGAAACGAATACTACTGCTACAGCGACTTCGGAGACATTGTAAACCTTACCAGTACAACAATGTAGAGATTACCTATGTTCCCGTCCAATATTCTGGGAAATACATAAAAATTATAAATCGCTTCGCTGTTTACATACAAAAAGTTCGCATTGAAATAGTTCGTGTGGCTCGCTCACGTTTGAGAACCTAATACATACAATTATCTAGATAGAGGTAAAGTGAGATCTAACGTTGCAAGATATTTGACGATGTTAAGTTCGGTAATGTATCGTCAAGCATGAGCGAACCGCCGCAGAGCACAGAGCTTTCGCCGTAGCGGTGTGACAGATCTGTCGCCTTAAACTAGATATATCTATAATCAAGACTTATCTCTACACTTAGACAACACTCGAGTGGAAGCTCTTGAAGAAAACTTCAGATTATGTTCGGTGCAGATTACTTATACTGCTTCAGAAGCTAGTTTTCGCTTCCACCCGAACGTCATCTACAGATGTTAAATTTTGTCGCTACGCTAACAAGTGTCAATAATAAAAATGAAATGCATGCAATATCTGTCACCACAGACATACAGACACGACTGGACGAGGGAACAAGATATAAAGAAAACAACATCTTATCGTATTTATCTCTTTCCATTTTACTCAACTCAATATAACAGAAATCCTCTGGTAACTGATTATTAAATTAATACATTATACACAAAAATTCATCACAAAAATCTTACATCTTATGGCCCTTAATACTAATGTTATAAACTTGAAATCGCTACGTTAAACTTATTTAAAAATAAGTCTATCGATGAGTACGATAATAGAATATGATAAATAACAAATTTATCGTTATTATATATTTACATAAGTTAATATCTAATTGATACTACTAGTGTGTGCTTTAAACAGTATGAGGGGAGACATACCTGCCTTCTAATGTATATATATATATATATATTGGTGAGGGGCTGCGGCGCGGGTGTCGCGCCGGAGGTGCTGTATATAACGTATCACTCTCTAAACGTAACATGGAAGGCAAGATGAGGTATATAGTTGCCGGTCCGACAGCCGCGCTAAAGCCCTCGCAACACTCTAACCCTATTACTCGTTATTTGAGGTAGTTAAGTTTCGTATATTGTTTCACACATTATTATTGCTATAGGAAAAAAACTGTTATACAATATTCTCAACAATATAACACTTTTATGTATTACTTTTCACAAACAGTTCATATAATTTATCAGAAATTGTACATATTGATGTTGTGCGATTCGTTAAGCCTGAAGTCGTTTCATTTTTGTATATTGGCAAGTATATAAACGATCACAGGCGCCAGTTGATAGTTGTACTGACAGTCGCAGTATAGTCTTACATTTCATTAAAAGTTAATTAATTCTTAAGAGGTAGGCCATATCGGTCCGAGCTGTCACAGTTGTTGGTCACACTGGAATGTGCTAAACAATATCGCTTTACTGTACAACATGTTCTCGGATTGTAATTATTAAATAGTGTATAATTATGCGCTGATGAGGTAGATCAACGTTGTTAGTGTAGGTAATTCTATGTGTATAAAAATATTTCTGCAATATAATCAACATTCAACATTCAAATACAAACATTATCAAAAATTAAATCGATATAATGTTTATATTGCACATTTTGCCTTGACAAACGGATAGTTGGAAATAGGTTCGTGTATCGACCGATGATATGGAGCCGACAGCATGGCGCGTCAATATACTGCTTGATGCGTCACCACGACCTCGAGTGCACTGCGGCTGCAGACACATGCATGCGATCACCGGGTTCAACACTAAACAAACTTGCATCGACATTGACGCGCACGGCGAGTATATTGACACGCCAGCGCGCGCGCATTGTGGCCTTGATATGTCCTTCATAATGTGATTTTACCGTTTTTCACAATTCTATATACAAATAATTCATGATTCCCTTATAACTTGTTCGGTACATAAATCAATAAATCGTGACCATTTAATTTTAATACTATACAAAAAACATTTACATTATTACGTTAAATTATTGCTAGAGAATTTCATTATCATTAGGCTAAAAATTATTAAAAATTAAATCGTTTCGCAACAGACAGTTGGCGGAATCAATTTGGCAACGTTTAGGAAGACTACTTTCCTACCACTAACGAAACAGGAATGTATAACTAAATTCGTTCAAATAACGTATGGTAACTAAATTGGACATAAATTAGTATCATTTTAGGAAATACTCAGAATTTTAAACAAAGAAGTCAACTAGCTTACAATATTAAAACAAATGTTAACAGACAAAATAATAATAGGAAGCACCGGGAAAATATCAATACGTAATAATATAATCAATAGAAGATTTTACACCTAGAACAAAAACGCTAAATAGCTACGTAGCAGGGGCGCGCGGGCCGTGTCCCGCCCGCTCGGGCGCCGGCGACGCGACGCGAGCGGAGAGTCGCCGGCGCCCGCGCCGCTTGCACTACCGACCTATCATCATTACAAAGTTTGCCATTAAACCTATATTTTGGCAATTCATCTAAACCATTTGAAATTTCAATTTGTACCCATCGTATAATTAAAGCATAACACTTATCTCCGGCGTACGATTTGTATTTTTCCAGTTCCTACTTAAAATAAATGTCTGGCAATCGTGTCCCAATATTTACAAAAAATACTCTAAATACTTTCAAAATACACATACCTATCGTTTGTAAACTTCAACAATCATAAGAAAACATAGAATTTTAACTAAAGTTAAAAAAAAACTTCTTATAGTTTATAATATTTTACAATAAAATAAGATATGTGATGTAACGTCGCGTCTGATATTTCCCAAATAAAACGACTTTTTTTACTTTATCTAATTATTTCTACGTTTCTTTCCGTATTCAATATGTAAAAATGATATGGTTCGATCTAAATGATATTGTAGAATTACTCTAACGTCATGTAATTATATGTTTAGCGCCCAGACACCCAGGCATGTAAAGTCACCTTGTGCCGGTCGGACGCAAGGTTAGCTTGAATGAACAACAAAAAATGAGCTGCGAACTGAACGCGTGCGCTGGAGTCGCGCCGCGGCCACCCTACAGCGATATAACGCGCTCTAAATAAATATGTATCGCGGCGGAACACCAGGTTCTGATTCACTACACTAAAGTAAATGAAATGTCAGTACGAGCTATCTGCAAATATGAAATGATATGTGTGTGCGACACGTTCGGACCGGAGCGTTCAGTTATAGGCGACGGGCAGCGCGCGCGAGTTCGACGTGGAAGACACGGAGGTCGACGACGTCGGCGACGACGACGAGCGGATCTTCTTCTTGTGAGTGCTGAAGTGCTTCACCATGTGATCTTTTCTAATGAAACCTTTGCCGCAGTGGTCGCAAGTGAACGGCTTACAGTCAGAGTGCAAGCACATGTGCCGGCGCAGGTCCGACTTGTGGTTGAACGACTTAGGACACTCGTTACATTTGAACGGCTTATTGTCGGAATGCTTGACGCAGTGCCATTCGTAAGAAGCGTCGTCTGAGAAACGTTTGCCGCACCGTATACACTTGAATGGTTTAGCGCCCGAGTGGAAAGTCTTATTGTGCTGCGTAAGATAGCAGCCTTTGTTAAATAGCTTGTCACACTCGTAGCACTTGTGCACGGTGGTGGCGGCTGACTTCTTCATCTGGTTCCGCTCGGCGAGCGGCGTGCTCGGCACGGTGGATGACACCGCGGACGAGCCGCGGCTCTCGTTCTCAGCCTTCGCGCTCTCCGGACTAGCCGGGGACTTCATTTGAGTCCCATAATTTTCCTTATTCGCATAGTCCATGATATCCTCTATCTTTAATATCTGAAGTTCGCCCGAATCTGTTTGTAATATGTCTCCTTCACGTTTTATAGTTTTTCCTTCGACGGCGTAACCGTAAGGATAAACTTTCCCATGTTCCTGGTCGTAATCGATCACGTCCACGTCCTTGACTTTTCTCGGTGAAAAGTTATAATCGTACTCTAGATTTTGTATGTCGGGACTGCCGTACTGTAACGTTGAGTGGACCGGGTCCACTATAATGTAACCGGCGGTCGACTCGTCAGACACAACTGGACCCCCCACGTTAGGCTGCGTGATATAGTTAGAAACATAAACGCTGAAGCTCTGCGTCTGGAGCTGCGAGAAGCTCGGCAGGCGGCCGCCGGCTCGCTCGCTTGACGTTTCTTGTTCCATAACTTCGACTTCTTCAGGTGTTGATTCACCAAAAGTAGCCTGATTGGCTATAGGCAGATTGTTGATAGCCATATCCATAACGTGGGGGGCCATCCCGTTTGGGTAACTCGGTGCTATAGTCTGCTGAAAATTCTGACCCAAATATAAAGGGGTGTGCGTGGGGTCCGGAACCGAAGGCCCCAAAGGATCCGTAGACCTCGGGCTGTACGGGTTGACACCCAAATGACTGAACGGAGGCAGGGTGTGCGCCGTAAGCGCCGGCGTACTCTGCGTTAGAACTGGAGTTGAAATATTGCTGGTTGACACTGATAGCAGGCCCCTCATATGGTGATTTTGAGAAACAGAGGGACCTGCTTCCCCGTTTGGGGGATTCCCTGCCGTTGAAATTGCTACACCTTTAGATGACTGATGATTACTATCGTTCGGATTCCCTATGCCCGGCGGTTGACTACCTATATTGAGCGGATGCGACCCGACCTGGTGCTGTAAAGGGTGATTAGCTAAAGGATTATTACTGAAATTATTATCTAAGTTACCCTGTTGAAGATGCGAGTACGGTGACTTGGACTGCATGGTGGCTACCCGGTGCGATCGTTCGAAGCTCTGCGACGCGTAGGGCGACTGCAGCGCGGAGTCGTCCACGCCGCGCGCGTCCTCGGACGGCACGGGGCTCTGCGTGTTGGAGTCGGCGGCCTGCTGCTGAGCGCGAGACATCTCGCGGCTCGGGTGATGGTGGTTGGAGATGGGCATCGTAGCCGGGTCGGGCTGACCCGACGATCTCACCGCGTTCTTGTGCAACGTCGTATTGTAATGCCTTTTTAGGTGACCGGAACTAGTAAACCATTTATTGCAAGCGGTGCAGTTATACGTCTTCGGTCGTCGCGCTTCATTTGATTTCCAATTAGCGCCTTTACCTCCGATACTTGGAAGGGTTGAAGATGTAGGATTCGCAGGTTGTGTGCTTGTTATTTGTGGCGCCGCTGGGGAATCATATGGCCGGTACGGTGGTTTCATATCTGGATTTGAAGATGCTACCGGTCCCGAGTAATCAGTAAGAGGAGGCATTTGTACGCCTGGGTATATTTTTTGTTCAACATGCATGAAAGGTTTTTGATCATGATGTACGCTGAGAAACTTGTCTTGTGTGTAGGCAAACTTTTGTTCGGGATGGAACATTTTTGCTTCCGATTGATACCCCTTTTGTTCAGCAAACATCTTTTGTTCTTTGAAAAGAGATACATCTCCATTAAGCTGTGGATTGCTGTATAATTTTTGAGCCTCCCAAGGCATCATGGGTACTGTCCGCGTGTTAACTTCTCGGCCTTGATTTGGCGTGTCTTCAAAAGTCGCAGTCGGCTGATCGCCCTCATTTCCTTGGTAAACAACTTTTTGAGAGTCTAGGTCCAATATATCTGACGATTCTTCATGTTCTTCCTTTACCTTTGGGTTTTCATTTTGATAGCCCGAGTTGTTGTATGGCTTTCCCTGATACTGTTGAAATGGCATTGACGCTGACGTAGGAGCAGTGCTGGCCCCCGCGTGAGCAGAGTTGCAGTGCTCGTTGAGTTGGACGGCGGAGTCGCATACGAACCCACATTTGTCGCACTGGTTGGGAGAGGGCGAGGGCGTCGGTTGATTGAGTGGCTGACCGTACAGTGGACTCGACGACGATACCTGCGACACTCGCTCCTGCATGTTGTACGGGTGGAACCGGTTCGATTTGTGATACTCTTGGTTATATTGGGACTGTTCCCAATTGATTTGTTCAGAATGCTGATTTTGTGAGAATCCAGAATGAGAGTAGTTATTACCGAACTGTGCTCCAGGTGAGAAGTTGGTCTGGTCGGGGTTCTGGTAGGGCGAGGGCGCGCTGTGGTAGCTCTGCGGTGTCGCGGGGTGCGGGAACTGCGCCGACGTCTCTGGCGTGGCGCGCTGCGGGAACTCGGGGCTGGGCTTGGTGATCATGTTGTCGCTCGAGTCGGCCGGCGCCGACACCGTGGTCTCGATCTTCAATTTCGCACCGTTATTGTTATCGGTATCATTCTGTGAGTTTTGCGTACCCCACTTCACGTATAAATTTTCTTTATGATATTGCAAATGCACTTCTAATGATTCGACAGTGTCCAAGTAGAGATCGCAAATCTTACAATGATAGTCTCTCGACGGTAAAGTCGACGAAACGGCGTTGCTGTTAGCCATTTAAATCATCAATCCAAAGGAGAGCACCGTCTCCTCCAACGAAAAAAAAATAATAAAAAAGGGGCACTTCTCGTATCGACGTACATGTAGTCCTACTTGATCAGGCGCTACAGGTTAAAGTCATGGTCGCGGTCGGCGCGGATTCACTCGTGACTCCGCTCAAACAGCGGCAATGTTTCCGAAGAAAGTTTTTGGCGGCATTTCGTAGCGCGGGCGTGCGGCGCGACCACGTGCGCGCTTGTAAACACTGCGAGCGGCGCACTCCGCTCGACTGCCGGCATCAACAACACTCGCGGCACCGGCGATCGCCAACACTTCGCGTCACTCGCCCAAAAGTTTCATCGTAGCGAAGCGATAACTTATTGTCACTCGGAAAAGTCTAATAATAATTAACAATGTCTATAACAAACTAAAATCACAGAGGAAGTACTGGAATAAAAACTTGGCACTTGTTTGTAAACCCGGTAGCGCGATACGTTATAGTTTGTAGTGTGCTAGGTGCGTCGTCGCGAAGGCGTCGCAGGTCAACCGGGTACGGACGCTGCGAACGTTTACTAGCAACTGACAGCCTTCCCGAAGTCGCCTTCGGGGGCATGACTTCAATAACAATTCGCAACGTCGTCCCCCACCGTAGCGTGTGTGCGAGAGAGACCGTCGCGCGGTGATGAAGTTATCGCTCCTTCGTCCTTTTGTGTGTCCTTAGTGCGAGCGAGAGAGCCGAGCGGGGGTGGCCAAGGCGCGCGGGGGACGGGGCTGGTCCTACTCTTTCTCAAAATTGAAATGCCCGGTCGAAATGTCCGGTGAAGCTGCGTCCGAGTAGGATAGCGATAGCACCCACCCTTACAATGCGGGCGGACAGAGCCCTGCGACGAAATTCTCTAAATTTTAAATCTCCTTTTATTATGTTGTACGTAAAAAAAGCCTAAAATTTCTAAACAATAATTTAAAACTTAGTCAAGTATGTTTACAATTGATACAAGTATTTCGAACGACGAGGGTCACCTTGGTATCGAAATAATTTCAACCTTTTTATCGACCAGTTGATCAGAAAACTAAACAAACAGCTGCACATAAGTGTGTATGTGCTCATTATTATTAATCCCTAATAGATGACAAGCAAATGTCATTTCCTTATTCGAAGTCAATAACCGAAAAAGATCTTTGTGATTATGTTAAAGAGAATAAAAACTGAATTGTTCGAGGTCATTTTTTAAAGCGACATTAGTGGGTTTAAGTGGGTAGATAAAAGAATTCATAATTAAATGAATACGTGCCAACATCAGTAGCGGTATTTCTGTGTGAATCATAGTTCCTATTATGTCACTATAATGTTAAAACGAGAATCCTAAGAAATTTTTAGATTTCCTGTTAAGAAGACTGTAATAGGTAAACTCATAAAATCTCGCCTCTACATTATCATCTACATGCATGTGAAAACAAAATAATAATAATATATTAATATTATTCAAAAAATATATTATTATATTATTGAAAATAACGAAATGAAATAAGCAAATCCTTAGCAGAAGCTAGTATTATTAGAATGGCCGAGCCGTGCGCAGGGCACTGAAAATTTTGCATCGTGGACGAGCGAGGGGTGCGGGCGGAGGAGATGGGGCGGGAGGGGGGGTCGGCGCGTTTCCTTAATTTTTTTCTAAACACGTCGAAAGCACTACCCCTTACGTCCAGCCATATAATATTAATATTTTAATAAAAAATTCACAGATGTAGGTTGGTAGTGAAAGTAAGGAGTTTCGTAGCGTGGTGGCCGCGACCGGACCGTGGCCATGCAAACTATGAGGGGAGCCGACATCGATTTTCTCGGACTGTGCCGATAGCTTCCTTCACTGACATAAAGAGGCTTCCTTGTTCCCGAACACCTCTGTGCGTAGCAGGCTTTTACGTTTAGATTCTATAACATTTTGAATGTTCTCGACTAAGTTTTTATAGTATTTGCTAAGAAACTTAATAATAATAACTAAGCACTTTATAAAATATCTTAACATTACATTTTATACATTCCACAATTCATAAGATAAACCACGTGACTTAATTGCGGATACATAAAATAAGCTTAAACATTCAAAACATTACAAGAAACTTCGGGACGGTACAATGTTTCGGAAAGTACCTACGTAAACTTATTTACAAACTGGGTAATACCTTTGCGTCATAACTTAATAGCGACCGAGGCGAACAAGTAGGAAAGAACGAACATTATAATCATGATGACCACAACACTAGGAAATTGCCAAAATTTGCAGTCAAGGTCTTAGGAAAGGCAAAAACTAAAATAACTATATACAGGCAAAACAATTAACCAGTGCGCAAACTGTAATACTACTAGAATTCCCCTAGCGTAGATATTTTTCGTCAGTCATCAAAAAAAATATATCAGCTGTTTCATAGAAAAGTGCAAACCTACGCGGTCAAAATGTATGGAATAACTATTTTTTATTTCATGAACGACGTAAACATTCTACGCTAGAACGATATGCGGAATTTATACAACTTGACTAAACTATTCGTTAAACTTTTTCCTGTATGACAATCAAAAGTTCATAAAAACAAACAGTACAAAACTCCACAAAAGTAAAAGTCTCAGAACACAGCGGTACTAAAAACAATGCCCAACAACATTCATGTGAACCTTTGTTTTGCTGTTAAAAAGTGCTCGGGACACCCGTCATATAAATATAGCTGAAAATATTCAACACAAAAAGGTCTGGAAAAGGCCAAACTAAACGTATAATGGTTACGAAACGTAGCTACTAAACGGTTAATCCCTGCCTCGCGAACTGTACCATTCATAACGTTTTATGAGGGACGGAGGCAATAAACACACAGACTGACAAGCAAAGTTGAGCTTCGACAACTTTGCGCGGCCCGAGGTCGCGTTGTCAGCGATCATCTTAATTAGGCTGTTATTTTACAGGGTTTTGAGGTGTGGAAGCGGAGAATGAAAAGATATTAAAGCACTAACTAACAAATATGAATTGCTATTGTATTTAATTTAGCTTTGATAGCTTGT
This sequence comes from Apamea anceps, assembly GCA_951799955.1. Lineage (NCBI taxonomy): Eukaryota > Metazoa > Arthropoda > Insecta > Lepidoptera > Noctuidae > Apamea > Apamea anceps. The sequence goes on along the minus strand of OX637500.1, from coordinate 7,955,235 downwards.
CATTTAATTTTAACCAAAATTTGTAATTTCGTGTGCCTACCTATTTGATATTTGTACACCGTCAAAACGGAAAAACATAGTCTGTACCAGTCTTGTTTATGTATAACACCTATTTTTACACCTACATATATTTATTTACAACAAATAAAAAACTGTGTCTTTGTATTTTTGCTTAAAGATAATAAAGTTATTGACGCATGCGATTCTTTGACAAGATTTTGCTTTGATTTTGAGCTGTAAAAGCGAAATGTGAATAAAATGAACAAAAAAAAAATATAATTACCTACTTAAAAAGTCAAACGAGGTTATTGCTATTGTCTTTTTTTTTACAGATAATAAGATCGAAAGTTATCAATGCATTAATTATGAAAATATGAAAATACTCGTAATCTCAGTAGTATCGTATAATTATCGTATCTGATAACAAAAGTCGAATTCCATTTGGAAATAACAATTATAAATATCAATAAAAAATCTAAGAATAAATATATCATTATCTTGAAGTCATCGTATGTTTATTTCCAGCATATTTATTGACAACGACAATTGACAATATTTTATAAAATAAAAAAAAAAACGAGCAACCGTGCGAGCGACCCAAGCAATTTAAATTGCCCAAACTTACCTGCCAATGTACCTTGCATTCAGTAAGTTACAATGGCGCCGATTCCCTTGTTCAAAAACTAAACTAAATTTAAGTTCAGTGCATCTTTTTCTTTCTATTTGATTAAGAAAAGGACAGAAGAGAAATTTTAGGGCTATGGAGGAATACTGCACTTGCACGCTGCGTGAGCGTGCGTGATCCATCGCCACTCGTTCGATGTCCACCGCGCACAGGATGGATGGAACGCAGCACGTGAAGTGATTTTTTGCTCTATTGGTGTAATTGCTGTATGGCGTTTTAGTGTGAGGATAAATAAATAAATAAAATAAAAATTAGTTTAGTCCTGTCAAATTAGTCAGCGCCTGGCGTAAATTGACATACTTTTAGTAGCCAGGTTTTATCACGCCTAAACTGTCTATGGAGTATCCTAATTTGACAGGATTCAACTAATATTTATCTTCTGTCCCTTTTTTAATGAAATAGAAAAAAAAAATGCACTGAACTTAAATTTAGTTTAGTTTGTGAACAAGGGAATCGGCGCCAATATTGCAGTTCGCTACACACAAGCGAAGCCAGTAAATTCATCTTTCTAAAGCGTGCTACGGCCGGCGATGCTTCGCGCCCCGCTGACAATGCAACGTTGCCCAACCTCCGCCGAGCGTCTAGCCGCGGACTTATTCGGATGTTATCACTATCAATCTTATTAGCGGCATTGTACTGCGTCATCTAAGCTACTTCACGGTCGCTTTCATAATTAATTTACCAGCCCGGATCTTCATTGAAAAGTTCTTGTTTGATAGTCTTCACTGTTATTCTTAACTCAAATCGTTGTGTAAAGTAAAATCCGGTATCTAAGAGAGCCTGGTGATCTGTAATAAAGAACCCTCCTATCTCAGACACCTTTCTCTATTTAAGAATGTACATTATATTATGCCTGTAATACGATACGTATCCTTATATTTAAAATATTTATTCCTCAATTTTCATGATTGCACCTACTACTGTTTTATCTTTGCATCACCCAAAGGTTGACTGGTAGAAAATGCCTATGGCATTAAGTTCGCCCCTGTATATGTGTATATGTATATGGTTGAAGTATTAAAGAAATAAATATGATGTTGAGATAAATAAAGATTCATGAATCTGACCCACTTACATTTTTTGTTCAAAACTTACGTTTGGTTAATAAAATTTCTTTGAAAATATAGTTAAGCTCAACTTGAATTGAAACATTTCTAGAATCAGACTTTTTTAAAGAACAATAATAACTTGAAACAAAAGAACAAAAAACTTAAGCTATTGCTTAACTACCTTTCACGTAACTAAGCAACGTTGCTGAAACTAACACCTGGAATAACAAAAGGTATACTTATTATTACCGGAGCATTATAACGCGATGGTATTGTAAGAGTCTTATCATAAGGAACAAAGTAATAAATATTTCTGGGTAAATCCTGAGTCGTGAAACAAAGGTAGGTGTATCGTTAAGTATCTGTCAAAAGTTTCTAGTTCTAACGGTACGCTTGTATCAAGTCCTTGAAGCTATTAATCTTATTTTCATTACTTTCACGTTGATTTTATGGATTTTACCAATTATGTCGTAAAATTTTCTATGAGCGACTTTCCACGAATTCGTCATATCGTCAATTCGTCATTTTTTTTGTACATACTAGGATTAACCAGAATTGGAGCTAAGTTTGTACCTACAGTTATGAAATAATTTTTCTTTGAGTTGATTTATGAATAAAAATAAGCTAGAAAAAGAACGGCATTATTTAATTTAATTTTAACAACTCTTAGATTCAATGTTAGTGTTGTTTTCGTAATAGTACACGGAGTAATTAGAAATAGGAAAGGTCATGAATTCATCATCAGTTCAGCTACATTAAGGGGGTTTTCAGTAACTATATGACGAAATAATTCTCGAAATTAAATATTTGTTGTAAAATTCCGTCTAAATACGAACCGGTTTTTTGATTGGTTGGTTATTGTGTTATCATCATTATTGTCAGCTCCCCGCGACAATGATGTACTTCTGTGCCTATTCTATAAGGTACTTCTAAATAAACAAGCTAGGCTCTGTAATACCTAACTAATGACAACAAAATGGTGTCGTTTAGAAAATCCCTACTTCGTAATAGTAATTTTAGAAGTTCTAAGATACAGTTTCCTTACTTTAAACAGGATTATCGATACTATAACCATCTGTGCCTGCCAGTCGACTCAGTAAAAATCTCAACTTGAAAACTTACATAATGTGAACTTGAAGTGAGCTGGCGAACACTTAATGCTAGGGATAGACACTATTAACAGCTCACTTCACCTAAGTTTTCACGGTGAGATTTTTACAGAATCGGTTGTATCTATTGCTAAAATGTACCTAAGTCGTGATGTTAATAATTCCTAGTTATATGTACCCCACACGTTTGTCCTTTGCCGGCTAAACGTAGCCCCGGGCCACGAACCACCTCAGCTGACTTTGCCATTCGCAAGAATTCTTAATACAATATACATAATAGTTTTATGTTCTTTACCAAGAATAGACCAATGTATCGAACGCTACTTCTCCTTTTTTACATAAATTAACTTTTAATTAGAAATAAAATAATGCGAGCAAAATCACTGGTTGAGTTTAAGTAGGTAAAGTCAGGGAAATTAATTGCTAAGCAAATTGACTACCCACTTATGTAAATTTTCCGTATATTGAAATCACGACTACGGCGCATTTTGACCTATTTCTGCCACATAATGCGAAGGGGAGATAGCAGCCTTGAAAAGCTGTTCATTGTTAGCAATACCGGAGGAAAGAGAGCGCGAGGCCGGTCGCCAATACGATGGTCTAACCAATTAAAAGAAAGTTCTCAAGCAAATTTGAAGCAGGTGGGGATTGCAACTTTGAACCGGAGTTGATGGAAGTAGATTATCCGCTTAAAGGGGCCCAGTGACTACGATGTCAGCACCGTAGTCGTTGGTCCCTCATTACTTAGGTAATGACTTAATGAGGGACCAATTGAAGAAAAAGAAATCACCACTATCCTTTTAACAGTTGTATAAAATGGCTATAGCACGGCCAATCGAAGTCGGGAATCAATTTGCTTAAGTGCCTAGTAATCTCCCTGACTATTTGTTGTTTGAAATGTTATGTCGAACGAAATATTAATCTTGGTCTTCATTTTTCATATAATACGAGCAAAACCATTACTTGGTATGGGAGAAAATAAATAACAGTCAAATTAAGCATGGAATAAGGAAAGAAGGTAAATATATATAGCTACACAATATGATGATGATGACATGACCGAAAAGAAGAAAGAGACAAAATTTTCAGTTGGTCATTTTGCAATCGTTTGAAGAACTGAAACTGACTCAAACTGCCACTTATAAAATGGTGGATACATCAAAGATAATGAGATATAAAGGTAGACTTAAAAGGACTAAGTTACACGTGCCCACTAATTTAGAATAATAGCAAATAATAATATCAATGACTTTGAAACCATGTATATTTATACAACATAACGATCTTTGAGAAGTTACAACGCTAATTATAATAATACTTGATTGACAGGCAGCAAATGTTATTCGTCTACGTATCCGCGGTCACAAGACGGCATTTTACTAAAACATTATAAGTATCATTTGGCTAATATCTCGCTGCACAAAGACGACCGTCTGATGAACAGTTACCGACAGCGAAGGCCATGCGATCGCACAAAAACTAATGCAACATATCGCTACATGGTACGTGCATATATATAAATTAATTAGTACTCTTAGTCATGTGACCGATTTGACTTTAGCTGAGGTCACATTCGAGCTGATTCTACGAACGCTCCCGTTTTTAGTTAGCCAACGCCAGACATGTTATTATTTAGCGATTACTAAACTTCATTTTTATGTCTGAGTTGTCAGAACATTGAGAACTGACCCGCATAAGGAGTGAAAAAGTTTCCGTGCTCGAAGGCCCGTTATGCTGCAGTCTGCAGCACGAACCGACCCCACTTTTTGTTGGCATTCATTACGAGTTAAACCCTGACCGATGTTTTTGTTTGGCTTCTAGGATAATTTTGATCTAGCGGTACCTAAGTATATTGGGATGATTGTGTGGGATACCCACACAATCATGTCAACACAAACAATGTCTGAATATATACATTTTTTATATATATATATATATTTTTTATATATTTATTTTATAAACTAGGTTTTCCTATGTGAATCACTAACTAACACTAGCACTGAGTCTACGTCTCACGGTGAGAAGCAGCGAATAGAAAAAGCTTATAGGCAGAAATTGATCCAGGGCAGTAACTCTTCCGAACACCGTAAAATACTTGCTCGTACTTTTTAAACTTCCTGCTTTTAAAAACTTTGAATAAAAATAATTAATAATAATCCATATTCACCTAGCAACAAACAAACCAATAATTTAATTATATATATATTCGTAATTTAGCAATCTGTCAAAAGTCAGACACAATTGGACGTCGCTCAAAATCATTGTAAGTTCTAGGAACTCGATTATTTTCATAGGTATGGTATGCCATATGTGCAATCAGACTGCAATGGTTCACTTTTGCAAATTATCTCAAACAAAAGTCAATTTTACGTAGGTACCTAGTGTAAAGTGCATTTACCTTGGTTTCTGACATTTCATTACTTAACAACTTCTCCTTAACTAATGTCAGTTAGTTTAAGCGTCATGATATATGGATTTTGACAGGAGGTTTAGTATACTTCATTCTTCAGTGAATCCTTCATCATCATCATTCTCTCGCTTTTATCCCAATTTATTTAGGCCAGCGCAGCATGTGTACATTGTGTTTGCTATTTAATTTCCAAGTATGTAAACAAAAACCTGTGTTTAAAAATAAAAAACTTAAATATTCATACACTTGTGCCTTTTTCAATAGGAAGTACCTACGAGCCATTCTGAAATTAACTAATAATTAATTAATTTATACTATCCTCCCTATGGTTTTGCTCTTAATCAGAATTAAAATAAAATATGTACCTACATAGATATAACAACTAGGTTAGACTACATTACATTGTTATTTTAATTAATTATTTAGGTATTAGGTGTTATTTACACTAGAACAAAGTTTATATTCATTGGTGTGTAAGTAACATCTATTAGAAACTAGGATTTGAATAGGCTTCAAGTTGTTGTTGTTTCGCTGTCTTTTTTGTGCTATCCCGAGATGATTCAAAAAAGGCCACGCACAGGGGATGCGTGGCCCTTTTACCTTACCTATTCATACTTTCAACTTGTTCTAATTCTTCTTCTTGTTTGGTATAATAACTAAAACCGTGCTCAAGTATTAGCCAGTCAGGTTCTTGGTAGCAAGACCCAGGGATTCCCTGAACTCCGAAAGTACTTTTAAATGTAACATTTAAACAACATGTGCGTCAAATGTAACCAGGGGAAGACTAATATTGTAAAAATTGAAATTGCAAGTGACAAGCTGGAGACAATCATTATTAAGTTTAAATTATTTCTAGTACCTACGGATTGATTTAAGCCCTGTTTTGAGATAATTTGGTTTTTGTGTTTCGTAAACAGTACGTACAGTGCGGACAACGAGATAATGCGTTCTAGACACCTGTCAGTTTCGTACAAAAGAATACGTGTTTTGCGAATATGATCTTTATTAGCTACTAGAGTTGTCGCACAGCCAGAGGGGTAATCGCGCAACACAATATCAGTAGCAATGGCTTTCATTTTGACAGTTCCACAACATTAATTGCGTTATTGACGATGTTGAGCAGACAAATTGTTCGAACATATAAAGCAATTGATTAGCAATATTCTTCTAAATGTTTCAGATTGTGATTGGTAATGTGTTACGCAATCAGGGTGATGGAGTCAGGAGCGCTTTCTCTCGACGGCTGGCTGTAGTCAAATAACATCACCTGGAGCCAGCTAGGGTTAGCAAAATGTAATAATGCCAACAAAATAATTGTAGAAAAACTGAACAATACTAGAATATTTTTTGTAACTTAAGAGTAATTAGGTACTTACGAAGTTTTGAGTTTATAACCAAGTGCTAAACTTTTCTATTACCGTAGTTTAAAAAAGTTCAGTGTAAGAAAAAGTTTATTCAACGACCAACAGGAAAATAAAATATAAAACGGTGTATTAACACGTTCTGTGTAGGTACGTACAATAAAAAACTAAACAGAACATCCTAAAAAAAGTATATGAATACAGCTTAATTTTTATTCGAATAAGTTACGAATACTTATTTTAACTCCAATAGAAACCAAAACCTCAAACAACCCCGGCTCGGAGAATGGTGGTGTATCTAAATTGTGCGACGTTGTCAAATTTACATCAGTGCATTCTAAACATGCATCTAGCAACATCGCATTTACCCCCACGAGAGAAAAAACGACCCACACAGGCGCGTCCGAAACAGGTGTAAAATGCACGTTGTACGCACACGAGGACAATGCGCATGATTCTCACGAAAGGTTTCTGAGAAATGCCATGCACACTCAGGCTCTAATGCGTTTGTGTTACAGAAAAAATCTAAGTCGCACCCACACAGCGACGCCGAGAAAACAATGATGCGCCCGCACCGCTCATCAGGCGTTTGGATTTCTCTTGCAATTTTGAGGATAATACGCAGTAGAATTGCTCTTTGTTCCGTAGCCACTTGTAACAAGGAATCAGTTCCTAAACTTGATTATTTAAGATTTGTTGTAGGTTTGTTGTACTAAGTAACGACTAGATAATTTATACGAAAAACTAGTTTATTTGTTTTTACTGCAACTTGCTATTGTTTTGTTTTATTTTTGTGCACGTGGTGTTAAATGTCAATCGCCTTGCGTTGTGGTAGGTCTGCATACCAATGACGTTCTCATGCTAATTTAAACATAAAGTTTTTTTTGCGATTTAAAATAATTGTAAAAAATTGCTTTGCTGGAGCAAAATGCTTAGTTATATTGCGGAACTGTCTTTATAGACTTCTATTAAGTAATTAGAGACAATTCAGTTAATAATAATAATTTGACAGGCTATTTTGTGCTAATTGATTCACAGAATTGGAAACAAACTGATAATTATTCAAGTTGACTGTATTTATAGTTAGTTTATTCAAAGGCATTTTGCGTGTAAAAATAATTGTAAAAAGCAGTACACACATTTCAGCATCACAAATACACATTTGTGATTCTCAAATGTGTGTGCTGTTTGATTCAGTTGAATCAAACTTTATTTTCAACGGGGGTGATACTGGATTTAATAAAAAAACTTCGATTTCCGAAAGCGGTGCACACATTGTAGAAGATGATAGGGGTGCATAGGAATGCAGCGGGAGTGGTAAAAAACGATAAAATACAGTTAGATGCGGGGGTGGCTGAGTTGAAACCGGTTTATAGAACCCACCACCACTGCTATTTCTTATAGATAAATAGGCTAGTTTTGGATTCGTAATTTGGGCGAAAATATTTGATAATATTGGGCTACTTTCTGGAGGAATTGGTTTAGTACTTAGAATGTAAATGGGAATCAAAGTATTTTCTCAGACTTGACCCGAACGGATGAGATTTGACTTACTAACGTTTGCTAACAGTTTCTTAATACATAATTTATTTAAAGTAGAATCCGTTGAAAATGTAGTAACTTAACAAATATTTGTTATGAGACATGTTTCTTTTTTTTTGTTATCATATGATAAAAACTAGGGAAACAAACAGTAGGTAATATTCCCTAAAATAAAACCTTAAATCAAATAACATTAACTTGTGGTAATAAAATAAGTTTCGTCTTCAACTTAGTGAGAAAACAAATCACACGATCAACTTAACTGAGTATTTTTCAGCACAAATAATAAATGTGAGCTATTGATGCCGCTTTTTTCTGGACAAAATACTACACTATCCTCTACAACAAAATATCTGTATGTAACAGTCGTAGCGCCAGTAAATAAGTACTGTAGAATTTTAAATAATTGTCAGCTTCGTAGCAACCAAGATCTCGTAGCTACTCAAAGTATGTTGAATGTAAGGGTGTCTTTGACTGTTTTACATTTGCTTTGACAAACTATAGGTACAATAGGTATGAATAAAATAAATGTGGGAAAATTGACCAATTTGCAAAAAAAAAAAATATGGAGAACTATTTAAAACATAGTTCTTAAGTACTTAAAAATAAATGTATGAAGGAATTGTGCATTAGAAGAACTGAAGGATAGGAAATGAGTAGAAAACTCAAGGGAAATAATGATAATCGCTAGCGTTTGTAGGGGTTGAAATGTTTTAACAATTTTTTTCCTTCGGTGCGTGGAACATTTGTGTAATTGTTTTGTAGGTTGAAGATAATTTGATACAAAAATGACCAGATCTTGAACATATTCTTAAGTTCCTGATTTCCAGTCAATATTGGCTATGGCTATAGTTTAATAGAAAAAGGGACGAGTTACAAGTTACATTTGTCTACTCCGTGTACCGCTACCGTACCGCTTAGCTACTACGAAATTAAAAGTCTTCCGTAAAGTGACATTAGCAATTATTTAATTTACCCCAAAAGATGTGACTAGGGAAATTATTAGCATGCGGGTCTTACGAGTACACGCACTCGTAGGAAATGAAAAGTAAAATCGGCACGAAGTATGCTAACAATTTGCAAGGGAATATTAATGAGGGAAGATAAGGTTCCGAACCGTTTTACTTTTAAATACGATATGTGTTAAATTTGAACAGATCGCCCTGTGGGTGGCTGGTCATCAATTTGGCGAGTGGAGGGGCAGGTGGGGGGCGCGCGGGACGAGGGCGAGCTCAGCCTCGTCTAACCCCTTATTTTACATTTCACACTCCGGGAAAATCGTTAGAGAAATCTGCGTAGCGTGCATGTCCGAGACATACGCACACCGACGCGCGGCGGGCGGCGTGTGAGCGTCCGAGCCACCCTCGCCACCCGCCGTTATATCGACGAAACTTCAAGAAATCCTCTTATACGCACATGTGTACCTAGTCACATATGTAAATCAAAATTACACATTCAATTTCTTCTGATCCAATTGATCGGACGGCACACATCTATGTAAATACTAGCGAGTAGCTAGCCTGTCAATGATTGAAGTTTCGCACTTTTCTGTGAATGGATGATTTCTATAAATTACTCTTCTGGAAATTTAGCGTTATAAATATCTTTAAAGTTCCTGATCGTCTTCAACTACGAATATCTTCCTCCATGGTTGGAACACGAACACGTATAAAAAATCAAATAATATATTATAGTAGATGTATTTTAATTAGAAAGCGGCTCGGGAGATGCTGCGGGGCGCGGGGAGGCTCGGGAGGCGCAGAACAAGCGGCGAGGCGATCTATTGAAAGATGTCGCCGTGGGGCGGCGAGCCGAGTGGTCACATACATTATTACCGAACAATGTCACTATGCAAATGTATGTGGGAAGGCTTTGTGTGAACGCACTTACGCATACGGGGGGAGGCGCCTCCACATAATCCGAGGCTCACCCCGCCGGCCTGCGCCCGCCGGCTCTCGCCAAAGATGGTTGTACGCATGTGAGTGTACACACGCGGCACTTTCTCTTGAAGCTCGCCACTGGCTTTTAAAGAGGGTGGCCGGGGGGCGGCGGGGGGCAAGCGTTCCGAGCGGGTGACCACGGGGAGGCTCAGCGTGTGCCGGACAGCGCCGCCTAGCGGCACGCAGCGGCACCGTAGCCCTGCACGCACCACGCAACCACCTATGCAACAGGTCCAGACAACTGGTCTAGACGCTGATAACGCGGGATCCGCCAGCCGACCGTCAACTTCAAACCCATCCTAATAACTCATCGTAACCCCTGGCTCCAGAAGCCGCAAGACACTAAACGTTGTGAAAGATGTGCACGAGGAGTGCAGTATTAGCACGGCTACAGCCTACAGGGTGCTCCACTCGGCCGCGAGGCGAGGCGGGGGCGGCCTCGTTTAATTGAGTGTACTCAGCGCCCTCGCCAAATGATACTCCTCTGTTCCCGAAATACCTGTAAGCCTGTAATAGATGTTAATTAGAGCGCCGCCCCGCGCACGCTGCAAAGAAAAAATAATAATTTGAACAGGTCGTAATTAGAGATGTTTACATAACTGTAAAACAAATATTTTCTTAATTTTTAATATTTTTTCCTCTTTCGGGTCCTTTAGGGTCGGGTTTAAGCATATTTATTTTTCCTCGGGACGTTCTCGAGGCTAAAGAGAAAAATCTGAAATTACATCTAAAAAAACTTCCCTGCAGTGGGTACGTAAGGAGGAGGTACTGGCCGGTAGGTGAGTAGATTGGGTAGCGTAGTGCGGTGCGGTGCGGGCGATGCGTGCGTACAGCGTCACATGCAGTGCGTGTGCAGCATGCGGTGGTGGACGCGGCACACGCTATCGCACGTCACAATAAAATGAAGCTCGGCAGAGCGGGGGCGGCCACGGCTCGTTTGAATCGAACGCACGTCCGGGCCCGCCACCCTCGGGGTGTGTAGTGGACTTTTCGCTCGGCTTGATATATATTTTCCATTCCTCCCGATGCCGGCTACTGCCTACTGCGGCTGTAGGTTCCGGCTCGTGGTGCCCGTGGCGCCGCCGGTGCGTTGCTCGCATTTACATGCGCTGCTCGGACGCCCCCCTCGGCCGCTCCAGATGAGTGCTTGCTCGCATATCAACATCTCGATCGAACTTAATTAAATTTTCCATCACTTCTCATTAGACTTAGGGCTTTGTTTATGATCCTTGTACGATGATTGGATGGAGAGGGGCTTTGGCTTCGTAATGAGTCTTACACAAAGCTGTGAGCTGTTGTATTGTGTATTCTAGTTACGTAATCACATACCTACTCGTACCTACAACATAATTAGAAATTCCTAAAAAAACAAGAAATGATTCGCAATTTCCAGGAAAGAACACTGCGGACGTGGACGACTCGACTAGCTAGTATACCTATGTTCATCAACCCCTCGTTCAGTACGACCGATTCTTTCTTCATCACAACTTGTGTTAGTTTACCTACATATACATATATTATCGGCTTTTGCGGCTTAAATTTTGTAACATACAATATCAAAATTACCAAGTTTGAAACAAACTGGATATACCTATCAGCTTTGCGCAATAACTCAAAACTGTAAGTAATGGATTTGAAGTTAGCAAAACCTGTGTTTACGTAAAAAGATATCACCTCTCACCAAAAAATTCTCCTGATTCCTGGGTGATTTACAAACGCAGTCTTACACGCAAAACGCCCAAAACCGGAAAAACTTTCTATGGAAACAACAACATACATAATTTCTATTTTCTTTGAGCGGAAATCGAACTTTTTGTGAACGCAGCGCAGAATTGAAATAACAGCTACAGAGCCTAATAATAACGCACTACCAAACCAGAAAAAGATCGATATTTCACCAATTGATTGTTCAGACTTCAGAGCCACCATCATCAGCCTTACCAGATGCAGCTGAGTACCAGTATTTTACATGGAGCGACTGCCTATCTGACCTCCACAACCCAGTTACTGAGTTGCACCTTTTGGTAATACTGGTTTTCAGACTTTGAGCTTCTTCTGACTAACCGTAACGACTGCCAAAGATTTACGAATGACAGCCAGAGTCAACGGCTTTACTTGCTATATGTAATAGATGGTCACCCATCCACAAACCGACCGCGGCAAGCGTAGCTTAACCTGCGAACGACGTGCAACTGTTATCAATTAGTCACGAGGTTTCAGAGTTCATAGCCAATAATAAGAAAAGTATCTAAGTACCGACAATTTATCACAAATATTGAATTGTTTATGACCATAGACACGACTTAGCCGCGCCCGCACTTGACAAGTCTATCGGTCAAGGTCAAGAGTGTTCGTTAAGGTTCCCTTTTTATTGTTTTGGGTTCACAATCAGATATACAATCACCTTATTCAACGTTATTTGGGTCAAACACCCAATATGTTTGTTAGAAATTGTAAATAATTTCTGAATTAAACATGCTTTTTGTTGGCCACTGTTCCTACGACACCACAGATGGTCATTGCCGGCTGGTGGAGCTGCACCCTAATTGCGTAATACACTATAAATCTCAATCTGAATCATTTAGAAGGATATTGCTACTAATCCATTGCTCCGGTCGAAAAAATGTTTCTGCTCAACAACGTAATAATCGCAATGAATGTTGTAGAACTGTCAAAATGAAACCCATTTCTACGGATAGTGTGCTACGCAATTGAACCGCTGATCACAAATGCATGGCAAAATCATCATTTCAGTAGGGCATGTCATAAACTTTTTAATTTCTGTCATGACCAAAGTGCCTATCGCGTAAGCCATTAATCCCCATCGATGAGTAGTAGGTACCTAAAAATATTAGGCTAGCGTTTTTAAAAATGTACCTATTTTAAGCAATCTCCTGCAAGAAAGTCTTTGCCCAGTTGTGACATAAAATTCTCAGTAATAGCTCAGTCTTCCGAGTTCTAGAACACGAATGTGTGTGTAAGCGCAGAAACTCTCGGTACAGTCCAAGACAATGGGGAAGCTGAAAGGGTGTGTTAGTTAGATAGATAAAACGTTTATTCAGTGCAACAAAAGACACAATACAAGTAAAAAAAAAAAAAAACAAAAAAAGTGAAACACAAACAAAAAAAAAACAAAGATTAAAAAGATAATTGATCCATAGACACCTCGTAAAAATAAATCTGTAACGGTCGATCACTACTGGGCGGTGTGTATCTCATGGTTGCACCAAATGGGAGTCCAGCTCAGCATATAAGTACCAGGTACAATACCTGACGCTGGTATTCTGCTGCATCCCGCGCTGTTGACGCTACTTGTCTTCATAGACACATTCACAGCGTGTTTGTACATATGGTTACTACAAGAAAGCGAGCGTTGCTTCGTGACATAAAAATACTATAGTTAAGTTCCAGTTTTTATTGTAGTAGTTGTTCTAGGGCTCGGGACAAACCTGAAAACGCGAAGAAACGCACGCGTAGCCGCCCCGTCGTGGCCTTCATAGTACGTTAAAATTTTGCAAAAGTTCACAACGCAATACCGTGTTTCCTTGACCTGTCATTGACAAGATGGGGCTTTAAGTAACCATAATCACAAATAGGACGCTTATTTGTGATTATGATTGGTTATTGCAAACCAAAAGATTCAAAAGCACCGTCATGCGTCATCTTCAAACATTTGGAACATAACCCTTTCGACGAACGCGGTTAAAGACTTAAATAAAAATGAACCTTAAGTCTGGGGAATAAGATGCTACGCGGAATTCCCGTAGATCCCCTACCGTTTGTCTTTTACGAGCGCTTTCACCCGCCATCGCGGCAGGTCGACAGTCCTGAGATTTAGCTATTTTATGTCAAAGTTCTTAGTAAAAAAATACTAATCCATTACATCACTGTGACCTTGAGCTGGCCTAGCGTAGCATTAAGTTTCAATAGATTAAGAAGCCAATTTATACTGATTCTATTACCTCTGAAATGCGGCCTACAGTACTGCCAATCACCAATAAACAGCAATAGAGGTGATTGTTAAAATCACCACACTTGCCAGACGGATTGGTGATCTTTTGTGTAATTAGCAAGCAGGAAAACGCTACTGCTCATCCTCTTTCTAAGTCATAGCCAACCAGCAAAATTGAAGCGAGGCTGACTACTGCCCAGGCAGCACCAGAAGTAGTACACACAGGGAAATAAATTATTAAGCAATTTGACTTGACACCTTACGCTATTTATCGTAATATAGCCATTTCATACAACTATTAAAGAATGCCAGTTGTGATTTGAATATCCGGACAATTTGAGATGGTAGTCAATTTGCTCAACAATAAATTTTCCTGACTATATCAAGTACCAGTGTACCTCCCTAATGTCACTCACGAAGGATATTTTATTGCACTTAAATTGTCATTAAATTTTTAAGGCATAATCAAGACAGCAAGAAAAAAATCGTCTTGGCAAAGGAAATTGAATTCAAATCTGAGACTACGGGTTGTTATTAGGTCAACGAGGTCGAGGAAATTGCTGCAGTGGGCTTTCATTTGATGCCTACGTACCTACGGAGCTGACCTACTACGAAAATTTAAATTTAGCTTTACTGTAAAGTTTTACCTATGTACTTACTTTAAAGGTGACGTGTGATTTTACAAAGAAAGATTATAATATATTTAAACAATGTATTATATACTTTTTTTTTATTTACATAATTTAAAAAGCTAACAATCTTCAAATAATAATAATAACATGTACCTACAAGTATACAAAAATGGGAAATAATCAAAGGGCACCAAAAAATTTGTCCGCATCGTTGTCAATAGGAAACGTGTCCAAAAGGCTGGCAGCATTGCCACGTTGTATGGCAATGCTGATTGTTTGCCCAAAAACTAGGCCTCTGGTCACGTAAAGAGTCGAATGAAAAATGAAAAAAATTTAAACAATTTACCTACTTGAAAAACTAAGGATTCTATCGTCATTGCCTATTTACAATAAACACGCCGCTGTTCAAACAATAACAGAACTAGGAGCCTCCATAAATTATAACGTGACCATCATGCAATGAGAATTCAAATCAATATTACAAACTAGAACGATTGTACGTCCAATAGATCTGATGTAAGCAAATTTCGCAACGTCCCTTTCCCAACCTGTTCCATTTCCTATGTCTGCATAATAGATAAACTTATATACGTATGTAAATAAGTACTCCACAGGCTATAGTATGGACCCCCGATATATAGTTTAAAGCTATAGTTATACATTGGCTTGACAATACTAGCCTCCCCCATACCAGGATATTTTACTTTCTCTGGACGAGGCCCCTTAGGCGGCGGCGTCCTGAACGCCACCCGCCGCCCCCTGCGTCCCCCGCCGCCCGTCCACCCTGGACCCCCCCTCACGCATAGTACACCATACAGAAAGCGAACTAACTCCGCTGCCAACCTCTATAAACTCGTTCATACGTGTTCCTGTATAGATAGGTACTTATTTAAATACGCAATTTGGAGCCCACCTATATATACCATATTTATATGTGCCTACTGAGCTTTAAATCAATTTGGCGTGTAATTTTATTTGGTTTAAGCTGATTTAATTTAAACGGACGTTGGCTTTTGAGTTTGTAATTGTTTCATTTGGTTACAATGTTACTCGCTAACACTAGCTCCACCTAGGGTCCTAGGAGATTCCTATTAGTTCCATCGTCTTTATGACTTACCTTATACTTATTGACATAGCAAAGTAGACCGTAGCTCATAGGTTTTTTTTTTTTTTCTAAAACCTTTTTAATAGCTCCCACTTTTCTTATTTTTAATGTCTAACTTAGTATGACCAAAACGGGTTTTCTACGTATTTCTCCACTACAATTTCGAAAGATAAAGTTTGATTAAAAAACTGCGAATTCTACTCGCTCACGTAAAGTGAAGAGGGGATGAAATGGGGGTCAAGCGTGAGTCGTCCCTTCCTACTACGGATGCTTCGTGCGTAGTTGTGATTTTAGCCATTTTGTTTTGATGATTTCAGTGAATATTGATGACTTTAACTTCAGGGTAGTTTGATATTAAACTCGGACCATAGAAATATAATATTTCTATGATTCGGACTAATATTGATTTCCCATTGTCCATTGCATGGACAACGCTTCAAATTTGGGTTTGTACCATAACCCACCTAAGTTTTAAGAATTTTTTGACATCTTGTTCATCGGAAAATTATCCACCGATGCTGCGTGAAAGTTACGGGCTGCAGCGACCTTTGTCCGCTAATATGGATACGTTACTTATAATTAAGTAGTACTAATGTACTACATCCATAAACTCAGGCATAGTATAAAGAGAGGAAGTAGGCTATCTCCGGCACAATCCGCGACATAATTGCCTACTGTCTTAGGGTTGTCACTTTTTGTTAAATTTTAATTCAGTGCCAATAAATGGGCAAGGGTCGGAATGTTGTATTTTTTACTTGTATTGTCTGGGTACCTAAACGATGATGAAACCTTTCACGATGAAAGAAAGAGCGACGGGCCAGCAGACGGGCGGCGCGGGGCGGTGATGAGCACGAGTAAACGTAAACGGTACGTTACTGATAGTACTGTCACCAATTCATTAGTTTAAAGCCCGGCCCTTGCCAAAGATAACACATATCTCTGTATAACTAATTCAGTGATCATTAGTCAATAAAGTTCAACAATGGTTTTCCTAACAAACACAGAAATTTATTCAAGATTCATCGCAGTATTATTTATAAAAAAAAAACATCGTAAAACAACATAAAAAACTAACGCCTGTCTCTTAGACTATAATCAAATTTTTATTCTGCTGTTATGATTCGAACTTTGCTCTATTTATCTGATTCACAATTAGTCAATTACTTATTTTTTAAGTACGATTTTATAACTGTAAGTAGGTACTTAGTTACTATACCTACAATAGGTACTGAGAAATTGGCATGACTAAACATAAACAAAGCAATAGCGGCAAATCAATTGACAGATCAAAAGTACATTCTAGTGGGAAATTAGGCCTACCTACTTCCTCTGTCTGATAGAAAACTAATACAACAAAAAATAAGTAAGTAGGTAGGTATCTCATCATCAAGTAAAAATGATATGCTAGAAAAAGTGACTTTCTTATCTTTCCTGTTCAATAGGTAATTTGAACAGAGACAATTCTGGAATCGATGAATTATTAAGACACCCAAACACACAGCAATACGTTCTTCTGCGATTATCACACATTTTTCATTCATTTAGCGGTGCCGAAAAGCCGTGACGCGCGAATCTCGTGCGATGTTAGCCCCGTCTGGCGCGCTGCGAAACCCGCCGAGATTTGTGTAAGTGTGCGTGCGGCGACGCATAGATACTTTGGCGCACACATACAAGCCGCGCGCGGTGCGTTTGTATGAAGATAACGTACTTCCTCTCTTTATACTTTGACTCAGGCCTTCTTCCTATGGGGGTAGGCAGAAACAACAGACCGCTACCTACTACGATCCATACATTCTCCTTAAATACTAGATACTAGGTATTCCAATAAAATCACTAGGTAATTTCAGTTACTGAAATGCGTGACTTTAGTACTTTAATCAGCATTCCTGAAATCCTACCTACCAATTTGGTATCTAGCCCTTTGTAAGTCAGTTTTCGGTTACAAAATATTTAAGTTTCAGTTTTTGAAGTAGGTTAGGGAAGTAGATAAGTCTGGTAAAAATCTATTTTGGAATAAAATGATCGCTAATTCCATGGAACCTCCTTGTTCACAACTCTTTTGAAGGACTAAATTAAAATTTACAGCTAGTACTGCCGGTTAGTTTATTTTTTGACAGGCATTAAAGAAAAACAACTGAACACGTTTTTGCAAAGATGGAGAAAAGTGAATTTCGTGATTATGGGGACTCTGCTCCATCGATTAAAATGATTCATAAGTGGTTCAACGATTTTCGGTGTGGTCTTACAAGCACAAGTGATACTGTGCGTCCAGGACGCCCAGTTGAGGTCACTACTCCACACGATATTGTGTTGAGCGACCGAAGAGTAAAAGTGAGGGAGATAGTCGAGATAGTAGGCATCTCAGACGAACGTGTTCGCCATATCTTACACCAACATTTAGATATGAAGAAGCGGACCGCGCGATGGGTGCCGCGTTTACTGATTGTTGATCAAAAACGCATGCGTGTGACCACTTTGGAGGCAGGTTTGGCGTTGTTTCAATGGGATAAAATCGATTTTTTGCATCGTTTTATAACAGTAGACGAAACATGGATCCACCACCATACCCCAGAAACCAAGCAACAATCGAAACAGTGGGTTGCTACCGGCGAACCAGCTCTAAAGAAGGCCAAAGCAGTTCTAACGGCCAATAAAGTGATGGCTACAGTTTTTTGAGATGCACGTGGGGTAATCCATATTGACTACCAACAGGAGGGTAAACGATTAATGGCGCATATATGCCAATTTATTGGACCAATTTTACAAAATTTTACGTGAGAAACGACCGCATTTGGCTAAGAAGAAAATCCTCTTCCACCAAGACAACGCACGATTGCACACCTGCGCGATTGCCATGGCCAAACTTCATGAGTTGCGCTATGAGTTGTTTTCTCACCCACCGTATTCGTCAGATTTAGCCCCTTGCGACTATTTTCTGTTTCCGAATTTGAAAAAAATACTTGGTGGGAAAAGATTTGGCTCCAACGAAGAGATCATGCACGAAACCAATGCTTATTTCGAAGGGTTACCTAAGTCGTACTTTATGGAAGGAATCGAAAAGCTACAGAAACGCTGGATGAAGTGCATTGAGTTACAAAGAAACGACGTTGAAAAATAAATAATAATAATTAAATAAAATTGACTCCTTGTTTAATTTTTACCAGACTTATCACTCTGCCCTCGTATTTATATTATGTAACTTATGGTAGGTACCTGCCTACGCAAAATTGGTAATTACAGAAACAAACAAGTTAATTACCTAACGACTAGGACGAAACGTCCACTGCTGGACAAAAGCTAAGCATCACTACGACGGCTTCTGTGCTTCCCGCATCCATTACCAAATCTTACGTTACCTCTTACCTTTTTATTAATTTTATTGTTTATGAATCAAAACCAGTTTGGAAGCATTTGCTGAACCTTTAAATATACCGTACCAAACAAACCATCGCGGGTTTAACAGTGGTATGGCCAGACGCAGCAACATGGTACTACTACATATTAATCCATATGTTGGGATACATACTCGTCTGTTGAGTATACGCCGACCGGTCACAGCGTGTAATTGCGAGAAATTAGAGTTGGTGTCTAATTTCTGGCAATTACACGCTGTGACCAGTCGGCGAAGACACAGATGCTCATGGCCTACGACAAAAGGCACACAAGACGCCGTCAGGTAAGGCGAGAGTATATACAGTAGTTTGGTTTTTTTTTTCATTCATTACAAAAACAACGTCTTGAGGGCTCTTATATAAGACTAGGTCGAAGTTACTGTGCATCACTCCCTGTGCCTCTCGTTTGTCTTTGCGTGCAGAAACCAAACATGAGTCGACGGCAAATTGGTACACGGCAAGCCTTCCGTGAAAAAGTTACACATGTCGTTCAGTAAGTATGTATTCAGTCGGCCCAAGAATCGAACCTTGTGCTGTGCCTTTATCGGTTGGAATCATGCTGAGACATTCAGCGACATGAAGCGGTTTCTGTGGTAGTTTTTAAACCATTCTAAGAATAGACCCCGTATACCACTTTGCTGTAATTTATTAAATAGTGTCTTATACGAGTATTCTAAACAATCAAGCTTTGCTAAAGCCAATGAGGACAACAAGTACATGTTTACGATTTTTCAGGTAACGTTGACCTCATTACTAAACTTTGATAATAGTTGTGAGGTATTTTATTTTTTTTGCAAGCCGTATTTCTCATTAATAACATCATTTGAGTTCAAAACATTGTTTATTTGAAATCCCAGATACCTCTCAATTATCTTATTAATACATAATAAAAATAGTTATAGGCATGTAGTTGTTAACACCCTAATTGTTATACGCCTGTAGTTATTAACACCCTAATTGTTATAGGCCTGTAGTTGTTAGCACCCTAATTGTTATAGGCCTGTAGTTGTTAACACCCTAATTGCTAAAGGCCTGTAGTTGTTAACACCCTAATTGCGTAACACATTGGCCCTGATTCCCTTGTTCACAAACTAAACTAAATTTAAGTACAGTGCATCTTTTTCTTTCTATGTCATTAAGAAAAGGACAGAAGATAAATATTAGTTTAGTCCTGTCAAATTTAGACGCAAGCTATTAGCAAGTTTAGACGTGATTAAAAACACGGCTACTAAAAATACGTCAATTTACGTCAGGCGCTGGCTAATTTGACAGGACTAAACTAATATTTATCTTCCGTCCTTTTCTTAATGAAATAGGAAGAAAAAGATACACTGAACTTAAATTTAGTTTATGTAGTTTGTGAACAAGGGAATCGGCGCCACTATCAATCTCAACCTAAATCATTTCAAAGGATATTGCTAATCCATTGCTCCATATGTTCCAATAATTTATCTGCTCAACAACGTAAATAACGCAATGAATGTAGTTGAATTGTCAAAATGAAACCCATTGCTACTGATAGTGTAACGAAATAACCGCGCTGGGTACAAGGACGTGGCAAGGCATGTGTTAAAGAAACGTTATAGCGGAGGTAATTTCCTTATACAGTGTTAGTTTTCAAAGACCAGCCAAAGTTAAGGGTGTGGTACAGACCATCAGACTGAACAATTTTCTCCATGGGACCAACATCGTAATCGCGAATAAAAATTCAGCCGTCCCATACATTTAGGTCGAGTAGGTATTGAAGTTTTTAAAGGGACAGTTGATACATTTTTCGCGATTACGATATTGATCCCATGGAGAAAGTTGTTCAGTTTGGTCTGTACCACACCCTTAAACTTTGGCTGGTCTGTGAAAACTAACCTTGTATATGTACTTATTTTAAGACTCGGATACTGTCGAAACCAGCACCCTAATTGCGTAACACACGATCAACCGGAATCGGTTTCATATTGACAGTTCAACAACATTCATTGCGTTATTTACGTGTTGGGCAGATAAATTTTTCGAACTTATGAAGCAATGGATTAGCAATTTGCTTCAAAATGATTCTGATTCCGATTGATTGTGTGTTAATTAGGGTGCAATTAGGGTGCTGGGCATTTATTTTCATTTAATTGTTTTATTATAGAGGATACAATATCGTCATTGGCCTTCTGTAATCTCATAGATAAGTACAGTATTATATTATTACCATTGTCCCTGAATTCAGAAGCAAACTTATTAGATACCTACAATGTTTTGCAATATTTTATAGTTTAAAATGGTTTATAATTATGTCATCTATATCTAGATTTATTGATTTTCCCACATAAGTTGTTAATGGTTTCCCAAACTTTTTTAGAGGTATTATGACAATTGGATTTTACCTGCTTAAAAAATTGTTATTCTTTACATTATTAATACCTACCTACGCTTGTTCGTTTTATTTCTGTATTTATTGCCAGATTGCTTTGATCTTCAAGCCAGATATTTAATAGTTGATCTCTTTTTACACATTTTTTTTCTATTCTGTTACCTTTCCATTTACACATTTGTCTTTTACCCAGTTTAATTTTTACCTACATTGTACAGACGCCAGCACATCAAGCTACCCGAAACTGTCAAATTTACCCAATCAATCTTGAACCTTAATGCTATAGCGATAAAATTGATAATCTATTACAGAAATTAGACAGATTGTAGTATGTTGATTTGCTGGCGTCTGTACAAACTTACCTCGACTGGGCTAATTTTTCAATCGACCGATAATTTTTATTCGTGGAATAAAATGGACACCTGTCAGTTTTTAAATGAAAGAACTGTCAAAAATTCAAAATTATTCTTCGGATATATAGCCAGATTGCTTTGATCTTCAAGCCAGATATTTGCATTGTACACATTTGTCTTTTACCCAGTTTAATTTTTACATTGTACAGACGCCAGCACATCAAGCTACCCGAAACTGTCAAATTTTCTCAATCGATTTTGAACCTAATGCTTTAGCGATAACGTTGAAAATCTACTATAGAAATTTGACAGATTGTAGTAGCTTGATGTCTGTACTTCCTACTTAACTTAAAAAAACTTCAATAATTAAAATTAAATTCATACTAGATATTTGTATTTGAACATGCGAGTCTTTCAGGAACTAACAATGCCAGTAATTTTATTTTAAGAGTTGCTAAATAGAACCATATTAGCATAGCATAGCTTGGCGCCAGTGGCAAACGGGCAATGAATAACCTCACCTCTTCCCCAACGAGGTGCATCAAAACATACGATAGATGGCGGTATTTTATACACTTGCTACAACAGCTAGGTACGTACCTATTACTGCATTTTTTTTTCTTCTATGGCAATATCGATGTTGTCAGCAAACTCGGGGAATCATAATCGTTTCACTGATGTCCTAGAACTAGAATGTTTTAAGTGAACAAATTAAGTATATGCCAGGCACAGCACTCGATGTAGTGTGATTGTGTGAACTCTTCGTTCACTATTGACTTTAGTTCAAAGCACGAAGACGCCTCGGCGACTGCTGCTGGCGCGGCGATTCCCTGATGTCTTGATCATAGTGGCTTCATTATCATGTAGTACCTTCATCCGGCGCCAACAGGTGTTCGAGTAATGTTAAAAAGACTGTCGATTTAATTCAATCACGAACGCACATAGGCGACTATAGTCTGCGCTAGAGATCTTGATAAAAAAAAAATATAAACATCCGAAGTCGGTTAAAAACGGCTTCTTAATTGAAAGTTCAGCAACTAGTTTCCCTAAGTGGTCTGTAGGTGGACAATTTGTTCTAATTAATTTGGTCTTTTGGAAAATATCGCCCTGTCTGTTTAAGTGTTGTAGTTACTGGGAGATTTTCGGCGCCTCTGTAGGCGAATTGAAACTAAACAGATTCTGTAATCTGTTTAGTTTCTAATCAATGTGGCTCAGTGAGAGCAGGGGTGGCCCAGGAAACCGGCATATCGTAGAGCATAAAATTCGAAGACACCGCACTAGGCCCGCGTGGTAGATTATAGCCGCACTCCCTCTCGAAGAGAGGAGGCCCGTGTCCCAGCAGTGGGAATCATTATAGGCTGATTATGCTTATACTACAATGCCGCTAAGATGAGCAGAGAAGTAGATAAGTAAGCAATGAGAAGTAATAAAAGGATGGATACAGATTAAGAGAGAGTTCGATAGAAAAGTTATTAATATGTAAGTGTGCGGGTACTATTACAGCGACAAAGAATTTGGATTACCAAGAAAATTAAGTCAACTTTATACATAATTAGTTTATTTGAACACCAAACAAGATTACAATAAATTTTATAATAGGTACAATTATAATATTAAAGACTTATAAACGCTTAGGCGAGACGTTAAGGATACGATTATCATAAGGTTGGAAAATGAAACGTCTATTGAGAGGAGAAAGATTTAATAAATAGATATACATAATAATTTTAATCTAAAACAGAGTATCAGAGCTAGAAGGTAAATTGTAAAGAAAATGATGTTAGGAATCACAAATTGACTACCTACACAGAACAATGATTGCCAAGACAAAATGTATTCGTTAAGTTTACAAGCAAAGTTTGCGTTGGAGCCAAATATTCTTAGTCCAAGTCGACGTCGTACTCAACGTTACGTTGACACGGTACAATCGTTAAAGAACAGGGTGCTATTAGTGAATCAAACATGGACGCGTTTACTTTAAATACCGATCACAAATTGTAATTGTTCAAGAAGCCACTGTGTACTCAAAGTGTGTTAATACTGAGAACACGCCAATTCAAGCGATTTGATATGTAATGTAATGCACAACAGTTAGGGAGGTCCGTGTTATTACACCTACTAATTAGATGTCGGCGTAAATACCGACTGTCAAGGTACCTTTCATTACGACTTAGGCACTACAGCTCTAGTACATATTGGTCCTTGAAGCGTTTCGAGGGCTGTTGTTAGCACGAAAGGCTTCGCGCGGTGTGATCGGGTTGAGCTAAGCCGAGTCAAAAGCCACTGCGGGTTCAGTAAGTGTCTACTATCTCTGTGGGGCAATTGAGCTTTACTCATGCGCGTGCGCCAGTAAAGTCGCGGCGACTGTGTTTGACAGTGACATTTTTTTTCTAAAAATCGAGCTTTACTCATGCGCGTGCGCAAGTAAAGTCGCGGCGACTGTGTTTGACAGTGGCATTTTTTTTCTAAAAATCTTAGTATTTTTACAAGAAGTTTGTGAGATGGACACATTTGACGAGTTACAATCAATCGCCGGCGCCTAATCTCGAGAATTATCGAGTCAATACTATAGCACCCTGAGTTTAGATAATAATTATAATACCTAAGTTACAATACATCTTTACGTATTAAATAATAAGTTCATATGCTAAACACGGTAGGTATTAATCATTGATACTTACGAAAAAAAGGGTTAAACATTTAGACTTGTAGCTTTAGTTTAGTGCAAGATTGTGAAATATTGTTTGTTTAGCTTTGTACGTCTGAGAATATCAAAGTTAAATACGTCTCTGGTCTGAATTCATAAACCTCTTTTTCCATTGCACGATCATCTGTGCAATGCATAGTATTAGTGGAGAACAATTATTGAGACAGTTTCGATCAAGTAGTACTTACGGAGAATGTTTATTAGTACGAAAACTTTCGAATCCGAGAATTTATGTCGACATAACATATTCACTTTTCTTGAAAAACTTTATTAAAATACCGTTGTCACCAAAATATCATTTCATCTGAGTAGGTACATCTCGCACCTCAACTATAGCTACACATTATCATAACAATCCTTTAATCTCAGAGGACATTTTATGCACCATAGATTACAAGTGAAATTATATCATAGAGTGAATAACTTAAAAAGGCGATAAGCATATTTGAGGAAGAGCTAAAACGTATCTAATTAGATGTTAGGAAGAAATTGTAACTTTATAATACATAAATCCCGCTATAGCGCCGCTAAATAAACTAAAAAATGTTTCAAAGCATTCTAGATCGTAATGTATGTAAAAATTAGCACCCATTTAATGCTAGCAATAAACTAGAGCGGTGCTAAGTCATCTAAGTATGTTTGTTTACTATCAGGAATAAAACCTGAACTAAATCATTTATTGTTTATGTAAATTGAAATGTAACTACGTACGCAAGTACGTTCAGTCATCTACTGCTTAAAATACTGGAAGACAGTAAAATAATCGTCTGCACAATTCAGAAAAATCAGCTATAATGACGAGGACGCGGGGCATATAGCGTTTTAAACAGAACCCTATCTAATATTGGGTATATAACCTATCTATCTAAGGGTCTATCAGGTGATTCGCTCACATCCTGAAATTTTGCTCCAACAGCATATATATATGCTGTGACTAAGCTAATTTTATTTGCAAATTAATAACTAAACATTATCAGGACTAGTGTATCCCGGAAGCACATAGGGTGAGGTCGAACGGCGATGTTACCGCTTAGCGGTCGGAGAACCCGCGATGTTGCCGCACTGTGCAACATTTCATACTATATTTTTTTAAAGAGAACAAATTCTAAGGGTTTGTACGCTTTAAACTTTTATATGTATTTGAGTATGTACAACAAATGACCTCACCGCCTATGTTAAAGCAATTTTAGACTGAATATATGAAACTGATTATAGAATCAACTGCACAGTCAGGAAATATATAAAAGAAAGAGAAAAATGCATAGAAACGTCCGGTGTCTGGATAGAGAAGTAAGGAATATTATAAATTACTCTTATAAACATCTATTTGCTAAATCTAATTCAAAATACAACGTTAATTCCATTTTAAACACTTAGAATAAAAGGCTTCATTCAGGATGATGTACATACCGTTCATGTTTAGAATTTAATTATTTATCTTATTAGGAAAAATGACACAGATATAAAATTCGACCGAACACCTAGTAATGTTCCTGTACACAATCAAAAAATTATATATTAAAAATATTATTCTTTCTTTTTTATTTGTCCAGGTTCGATATATTTTACGGAATTTAATTCTACGACACTTAGTTGAACGTCGATTTTATACAACAGATATGTAAAACTTACTGAGAATATAAAAGTACACGACATCATAATATTTTGTAAAGTTTCAGACGCTATGGAATATAATATTAGAAGACTTCTGGATATAATGTGAGTCTCTGTGTTTCGGTGAGACAACGTTGCGATACCTATATATTTCTTGTAATATAACATAACATTATTAATATTGCTCAACGACAAATACTATAATGTATATAAAATATACTTTAAGTGTATATCATAAGCACTGGCGAATTGGTGTGAATAGGTTACCTACATCATATAAAAAGAGAATATATAAGTATAATTATAATGCAGCAATAAAAGTACCATCAATTCCACAATAAATACATAATTATTGTTTATAACATATTGATACGTACATTATTCTGCTGTTGTGCGAAAACCAAAATAATTGTGCATTTGATTCGATATTCCGTTCAATGAACTAGCTAGCTAAAGCAAAATAAAATGTCGGTCAATTAAAATTCGCATTGTATAATATATATAAAATTAGAAATTATCCATAGTGCCTACATCTATGTAAAGCTAATAAATAAATAAAAATAAAGCGTGCTTAAAACATAAGTGTTAGTTTAAAAGTTTAGTGAAATGAAAAATAATACAGCGACAACAATTGCGTTAGTAAAACAGCGATAAATTGCAAAATCAGATTATTATAAAATTAAAAATACTATACATTGTGTATTGTGAAAGTTCTAACCTACTATAAGTATGTAGTTATTATAACAAACAGAATGAGACTCACTGTGAATACATTTTTGATCTTTATATTCGTATCGAGATTTGGGCCATCGTTGGTATAATAACTACATAATTATATTATAAAAAAATCGTTCATTCCAAAAGATCATCTCAACTAATGTGATATATGGGCAGAGAACAAGCGCTAAACTATTCAATACTCGTTTAACTGTTTATAAACACTGGTGATGTGTGATAAATACTTTAAATGAACATTAAAACGTAGTCGAATATGTAACCTATTATAATATTACAGAGTCAATAACTACCAATAAAGTGTATTCCAATAATGCTTTAATTCAGGGCATGTTTCAGACGAACGGGCGCCACCGCTGCGATTAGACACGCGACTACATAAGATAGAGAATATTCTGCCTGGAAGACGAGGTACACATTCAGTAAGATATCCTACACGCATCAGCAGATGCGACAGCGGCGCAAGTTATCACAATAGGTTGCTTTAAGCATGAAACGAATGAATAAAGTTGCGCGGACAATTATTCATTTATAAATTCAGTCTGTTATATTGCTTTAGACAAGTCTATATACTCAATATTATTCACTTTTACTTCTACATTTATACAACATTTAACATAAAGGCGGTATCGCAGCGGCGTGGCGTTTGTCTGGCGATGCTCTGTCTGCGCAAACCAATTAGTTATTTCAGTCGAAGCGTCACCGAGAGTCTGGTTCAGGGCTTTCGAAGAAAGACCACAGCTAACGAGGGGCGGGGTCTAAGTATATAGATATCTAACGGCATAACAATTAATAGCAGTCTTGCCACAATACCTTCATAAATAGAACTTCTTGTACAGAATACACCAATACTATATTATAATGTAAACATATTGTGATTGTTACAGACTTTCAAAGTCATTATGACTTTGAAAGTCTGTACACATCTTAACTTCAATTTCATTTAACGAAATCGAATGGGTGGTCCCCCTGCGGCTGCCCTAAGCCGAATGCGGATTGAAACGATACTTAGTCACCGCAAAACTCAACATTCCACTACTGTCAATTGTTACTTTTTATACTAACCGTATTAAAAATTCCTTACACATCATTTTGAACAAACTAATTGAATAATACCTAATACTTAGGCTGACTCGGGACAATAATAATGAATTTACATTTTTTCATCATTCATTAAAACTAAACTTAATAATATCAGCTACACGAATAAATCAGCATGAATATTCATTATTATATAAATTAATAATAACTGTATATTCGTATTTGTCTGTATCGTTTGTTGCGTAAATGTCTTCCTAAATTGTGCTATAAAACGCTGTCTTTTCAGTGCTAGCTCGGTTACACACTACAAGGGGAACGATTTACATTTAGAATATAATAATAAGGCATGCAATGTTGCTGCACAAACAGGTGCAAAAATGAGAATATATACTCAGATAGGTCAACGAGTACCCAGGTTCGTACAAGAAAACCGTTATCGCATACGGATTTAAAACTAGGACATTGTGATGACCGTTTGGGTCATGATCTTAGTAGGTATATGTTCTCAAATCGGCAGCTGACTTTACCAATGTACCACACAATTAACACGAGTCATGATCAGCGTCATCAGAATTGCTAGCAGTGAGAAGACAGCCGTACAACCTTATTACCGAACCATATGCGTCGCAACGACATACGCGCCGTGCCCGCACCAAGCGGTATCGTGCAGCGACATCTGCGCTCAACTCATACAAACAAAATCCGTTTAATAATTGTCACTGATGAGACTGATCATTATACTAATAACCACTGGGCACAAGCAACAGATCTGCTGCAACTAATCAGAAATACATAATTTAAATCATTGAATGTTCATATGGCACTGCGCGTATGTAGTTACTCTCCCATTTTTTTTCTCAAGGCTGGACTTAAAATCGTTAAATTATTTTAAACAATATACCTGCTATTCTACATCATAATTACGTCAACTATATATGGTTATATGTAATTTTCTGTCAAATAAGACTTTAGAATATCGTTAGTCAAATGTATTTAGACACACTTAGAATTTATTTCAAATGTAAAGTCAATAACTGCATTAAAAGTTAAATTTAATCATTTTGATTAAGATCTACGAACTCCGAAAATCTCATATTACACCCACGTTGTGATTGTTAGAACATTCAATAGTTGTAGATATAATAAATTATTTTCGATAATATAGGAAGAGTTGGATAAAAATTTAGACGCGATATAAGCGGGCAAGTGAGATGTAGAGACGCGATTTTTGCAAATATAAGACTATCGACTATCGATGACGACTGTATCGATATTTACTGCTAGGTGATTGGGTTTAAGAGACACCATGTAACCAATACCTGAGTACAAGGTTACTTTGGATACAAAAACCTTTCAAGAGACAGCGGGAAGATGGACAAGGTACTTAAATATTGTATTGCAAATATATTTTATATAAGTACGTGAAAATGGAACGCTATCTTAGCAATCGGCTATACCGATGAGAATGCCGTTGGTATATTGTTAAGCCGTCGAACATTCGAAGTCCCCAGCAGCACAGGTAACTCGCGAGCCCGCTTATACGAAAAGCCGCAAAACGTTTGTGGGCAGAAAATGTGTATTAACCTAACTAGTATTAATGGGAAAAATCTTTGAACACTATACACATTAGAGTCGCACATAGTTTGTCCTGCTGTTTGGTTGTTACAGTGAATTTGTTATTTTATTTTTACAGAAATTGAAATCCATCAAGGTCAACGAATTATGAACTGTGATTTGTATCTAACTTTCATATTGTTGTCTGCTGCTGACGGTTCCTTGCCTCCTTTCAGAAGTCACAGATTATGTATAGAAGACAAGAGTTCGTTACCCTACTACATCTCATATCAAAATATTCTTGTTTTCTTCATAGACCTATCTTACCGTAAATATGCTACTATCTTTGGAATTATTGCTGCGTTTTCGTCACTTTGTAATATTTATAATAGCATCTTTTCTCTTTTATTAAGCAGACGCGATATAAACAATATATATTCTATTTGCACTCTATTTTATACTAATGTTTGTACTAATTTTCTACTGCGATTTATTTTGTAAATATTCACATCTCTTTCTCATTTAAAATCGTATCTATTATTTTCTGTACATTTCTTGTCACAACCATAATGTATTGGGTTATTGAGGAACTCTGTCTTAATATGTATCCCCAACCTCATCACGCCGATCGGTTCGTCAGGTTATATAACCGTATTGTTTCGTTTGTGAACAAGAATCACAGAGAGTATAAATCTTATATATTTTCTTTAAAAAATTCTAATAATCTTATTATATTTATGGAAATCCATAGAATTGGCGAAAATGTAGCAAACAGCCAAGCAACAGGACAACAAACTGATTTAATGTGTAACCAACGCTTTACGACGCGCACTAGCTCTTACAAGCATTGTAATAAGGGTGATATTTTACAACAGTTTTATATAAGTGTGGATAAACTGAGTGGTACTCATTGAGTACTAAGATTTAATATTTAAGGTATCACTGTGACTGCGGGTCACACTGCAGCAGCCGCACGATGGAAGGGTCGCTCTTGGCGCCCTCTATGAACTCTTCGAGGGAAAGCTTTCCGTCTTTGTTTCTGTCCATTTGCCGGAATATTTTGTCGGTTCGCTTCTCCGGCGTCGACTCGTCTTCGGGCATCTTCATGACGGACCCGACCATTTTGTAAATAGCCTGGAATCATTAATACATCACAATTAGTACAACGCACCGAAATTGCCTGGACAAGTCTCATGGCAATCATCGCAGCGCCCTGCCATAGAGGGTGACGGCAGTTCTTGTAAAATTCATGGCGCCGAAACTGCTGGACGCACGCGGACCGCCATTCAAAGCCGTCAGCGTGAGTAAACGTTTACGACGCTTGGTTTGTATGGAAATTGTTGGCAATGCCGCCTCTGGCAGCTGCCGCCGAGGCGTTTCCGTATTCCGTAGTATTTAAGCTTATATTATACAATAATTCAAGACTGTTACCGTCCCAATACTGGGCAAAGGCCTCTCCTCATACAGAGAAGACATGAATATTGATCACCACGTGTGCTCAAGGCGGGTTGGTGATTTCAGACTATTCGGTAAAACTTATAATGTGTATGTCCAAGTACAAATGAATTTAAAAAAAAAGTCATATTGGTACTTGCCCACATTCGAACCCACCACCTCGTACATGAGAGTTGATGCCTTCAACACTAGACCATCATGACATTAGGGCATATTTATTGAAGACTACACATACTTAGAAAGAAAGTAAACTCACCGTGACAATTTCGAGCATCTCCTGCCGCGAAATGTACCCGTTGCCGTCGAGGTCGTACATCGAGAAGGCCCACTTGAGTTTCTGCTCGAGTTTGCCGCGTGACGTTACGCTGAGCGCGCATAGGAACTCTCGGAAGTCTATCGTGCCGTCGCCATTCGCGTCGAATGTCCGGAACACGTGCTCCGCGAACTGAAAATTAATATATGGCAATGTAAAGAGACACCACTATCAGAGAAGGCGAGTTTTTGTTGAATTGTTTCATCCAAATCAATTTACAGGATGGATATTTCAGATGAAACACAGAAAAACTCCTTCTTTAACTACATAAATTCTTAGGAGACCGCTCTTAACTTTTTGACTTATTGCTAACTGCATTCACAGATTTTGGAAAATTGGTTGGTACCATCATCATCTGCCTAGCCGACCCCAACATAGTTGGGAAAAGGCTAGGCAGATGATGATGGTTGGTATGATGTCGATCAGTGCAGTTTCGTAGGATTAAAAGTCTCTGGACCAACTGAGGTTAGAGTAGGTACTAGAAAAGCCACAAATGACATAAAACGTTTCCTATACATCTGTATAATAATTCTAGTGACGGTTATTGAAATTCGAAGACTGATGTAGTCATGAGCGTTTATGACGTTAAAGATAATATTGTAAAGATTTTCATTACCTTGCTAGCGTCGCCATACGGGAAGAAGTTTCCGTATATTTTCTTAAATTCTTCTACAGACAAATGTCCACTGGGGCAATCTTTTAGAAAACCTTTGTACCATTCCTGTATCTCAGCGTCTGGATAATTATTAAAGAAACGTATTAGGATTTAAATATTTAACTCAAAAAGAACCTCAGGAATATCTGTGGTAAAAGTAATTTTCAAGTTACATCTTAATATTGACAATAGGTAATTAAAGGATTGGACACCATCCACTAATTTCAACAACTTAGTTAAGTAGTACGTCAGCACTAACACTTGAAGTACGTAAACCGGCCGTACTGCTACGGAATAAAGCTGCTCTCATAGTCATGTTGTTGTCACGGATGAGCGGTTGTCTGTAGGTTGATAGTAAAGTGCGGTTTACACCGGGCCGCGGCGCAGCGCGTCGAGGCGGATATGCTGGCGGAAGTTGACTGCGTCCGCCCGAGTACCAAAACCCGCTGAAACTGGGGAGCTTGCGCGCGCTTCTGCCAGCTGGCTATCATGACTAGAGCGACTAGTAGGGACACCTGAGCGCTCGCGGCAGTAGCCGAACGGGTCCAAACGTATATGGCAGCAATATGCAGATGTCCGCGCACGCGAGAAGCTGACCAGCTGCCACGGCATCCGAACGGGTAAATTCTTTGTAAATATGACATTTAACTTCATAAATGATTCAATTTCCTTTAACACATTATAAAATGCGCTCCGTCGCGGACCGACGCGCGCGTGCCTGTCCAAATCGCACATAACAGTATAGCAATTGTATATTTACCTGAAAACTCAGTGTTCTGCTTCAGATCCTCCAAGACCTCTGGCTTTAATTTACTATTTTGTTTGCCCATTTTGGTGTCTGTTTATATTTCGGAAAGGACGTTAAAATATTACACAACCTGCTTGCTTTTAGTTAGTAGTCAAATCTTGTGCCCTAAAACATAATAAGCATGTAGTAACAGCTGAAAATTTAAACTTGTTATCATATGAATGTTGTAAGAAAACTGCTAGATACAGATAAGTAACTTAAAAACCTTTGGTACTTTAAATAAATGTTCAAACTGAAAAAAAATCAGTATCCATTGAATTCATGATACACTGTGCTATCGACAACCTATAAAAACGATTTGAATTTGTGGCATTATGTGCAAACACATATTTCCCAATACAATTCCAACAGGAAAGGATGGGTAAATTGTGTGGACGACGTCAGCTGATAAGAAGGTATGGGAGGAAAGATACCTATGCTGCATCGTCAAGGTAAGAACAATGATATTATAAGTAACTTTACTACTTATAATATCATTGGGTAAGAATATATTGGTGGCGAATCCAATCTAAAGAGTTGTAAATGACAGCGTCATTCTTGAAGTTCAGATAAATAATTAATCTCAGAGTATAAAGACAAGATCAAATTGCATCAATGTCCTTTTGCACAAGAAGAAACAGAATCAAAATCTGGAATGATGATAATTTAATTTTGTAAGTCCAATTTTGTAGAAAAGCTACTTATCCTAAGTTTGCTTTGTTTATCTTAGGTTTAAGCTCAACCATAAGATTAATGAACAATAATAGCCTCACGATCGATTTCGTTCACGGTGGCCAATCTCAACGGAGATTAACCACATTATCAGGAGATATTATGGTGCACAAGTGCACTCTCTGTTCCTTTACTCTCATACTACTATGGGACGGCAATCCGATACGACCGGGGAGAGATCAGGCGCAGGACCAACGGCTTTTGCGTGCTTTCCGAGGCACGGGGGTATTAATCCGCCAACTTCCAAACTCCGGTCTGTTACTATGAAATTCCTAATGGAAAACCCAATAATACTTTGTCCGACCCGGGAATGGAACCCAGGACTCCACGCTCAGCAGTCGCGCTTGCGACCACGAGACCAACGGGGCAGTTCTATGAACAATATAGTAATTATGGAGATACTAAGCTATGTTGATGCTCGCATACGGTAGCACAATGTATCACTAACTATCTGTGTTGGTTGGACTGAGAACAATCGTTTTTAAATCATTCAAATAATTACTAAAAACCGTTCAGCATCCTAATTGCGTAACACACTATTAATCACAATGTGAATCATTTTAAAGGATATTGCTAAACCATTGCTTCGCATGTTCGTATAATTTGTCTGCCCAACAACGTAAATAACGCATGAATATTGTTGGACTGTCAAAATGAAAGCCATTCCTGCTGAGTGTGTTACGCAATCACCGCACAGGTTTCCGATGCAAAAGTCAATAACACTTTACTCTCAATCAGTAAAAGGCAGCTGCAGTTTCCTTACAAATAAAATAAAATTTTAAATATCAAACTGTGAAATCTACAAACTATCATAACTTTATTTACAAACGTTATTTTATAAAAATAAACTACGAAGGTGTAGAGCTTCGTCAACATAAACATTTCTACAGAAATGGTGACATAAAGCAATCTTGATATGATTTATTAATAAGTGTAACCTTTGTAAATAAAGTGAACAGAGTCAAAGAAAAAATCTGACCTTATGTAGCCTGCGCAATAACGCTATTATAGGTACTTTGGAGCAATGAATTCAAAAGCAAAAATAAAATAATAAAAAACCAAATCATGGAGAATGCGCACGACACTATAGTTTACTTAATTAATCAAAATCATGTACCAGTCCTAAATGCCGAACCTACATTTATGCGAATAACATCGAGAATTTCCGTGAGTGACTAAATTCTGGGAAAAGCTGCAAACGATAGTTCGGAGCCAAAGCTCGGATAGTACGCACACATGCATATTATGTAACCGTCTAGTTTGTGAGCGTACTGCAGGCCGGTGATGTGAGACTGTGTGGACGACGAGGGGGTGAAATAGAGGCGAGTGTGAGTAAGCAGGGTGATTCGGGGGCGTATCTACGAGCTGTTATGAAAACTACAAATATGAAGTCCAATCAATTAATTTACATTTTCACTTCATTGGCGATGAAGTGGGCGGGGCCGCACTGCGCTTGCGGCAGTTCCAGAAATTAATTAGAAACCTCACTCAACACCCTTTGGTTAGGTGGGATTACATAGTAGTGGTTTATTTTTGACAACACAAACATATAAGGGGGTGTGGGAGTGCCGGGAGAAGGGGGAATTCCAGGAAAAAATGAGATGTTATCCAAGGGTGGCGGATGGAGTAGTGCATTTTATTTATTTTTGTTTATTTTTAACAACAGATGGAAGTGGGAGTGCCGGGAGACGGGGGAATTCCAGGAAAAAATCTGGAAAAATGATCAAAAGTATGGCTGATAGAGTAGGTAGTGTATTTTATATTAGTTTTGTTTATTTTAACACCACACAGACATTAAAGCATATCCATTTCATCCGTGACCACCGGGGGAGGGGAGACATTAAAGCATATCCATTTCATCTGTGACCGCCGGGGGAGTGGTGTGAGAACTGGCAGCCACGATTTTATAATAGAATTTTTTTTTTTTTTTTCTGTTTGTATGTTTATTTTTGCACACAGACAAGGAGCCGGCGTCACTGCGCCTGCGCCAATTCTAGGAATTATTTTGAAATATTGATTAAAGGTATATCTATGCCAGATTCTATTTTTAGAATTGTGTGTGTGACAACACCTACACACTTTGTTGTTTACTTTATCTATTCACGCCACGTGACCAGGTGCATTTTTTTGTGAAGTGGGTGTATCGGGAAGTTAGTGTGGTACTGCGCCATTTCCATGAAATAATCACAAGCATGGAAAGGATTGACTATTGGTACTTTTTTGGGAGTAGGCGGTGCAGTATACGGCTGTGGGTGGTTTTGTCGTCTCACATCTCACATGACTTTTAAGCTGTAGCGCACAGTTCAATAGCAATTGTATACGTTGATATTGAACTTTTCGCGCTGTCTTGTTCAGAAGGCATAATGGCAATATGGATGGTGTCATTATTTTAAGCTGGGACTGCAATGTTAGTCGGAGTGTAATTGATTATATTTTAAATCAAGAAAATGACAATATGTCAAGCCCAGTCAATTCACACCGTCCATTAAAATGAAACGTAAAGAAAATTAAAATTGGGTGATTAAATTAAGTAAGGTACTTTTTTTTCTAATTTTATTAATAGTTATGAATCCTGCGTTCCCACAATTTCCCCAATTACAATAAAGGATAGACTGACTTAGTACATGATTTTGATTATATTACTTACTGAGTAATTAAACTACGTTGTCGTGCACACTACAATAATGAGACAAATAATTATGAACTATTTGTTTTATCTTGTATTTTAATTTATACATAATATGAATAGGCAAAATGTGAATTCATAAAAACTATTTATTCTTAGAAATACAAAAATTGAAATGGGACACATTGTGGATACTTTTATCTAATACATAACGCCGAATGAATGTAATAATATCGCCTGAAACGACTTTACACGATAAACTAATGACGAAGCCTCAAGTTTGAATACAAATGAAGATTACACTATGGGCTGTTAATACTTTACTCAGACTTCAACAAGTAAAGCGGGGTCCACACAGTAGCTATCTGGAAAGTAGTCTTGGTTCACTACGCAGTTCTACCAACCTCTACCAATCAGGAGGCTTAGTACAAAAAAAGCAGTGCAGTTCAACTTCTGCCCTGCTATAAGAGCTGGTGGTAAGCCCCCAGTTATGTTCCGTTTTTCGAGAGACTATCCACCGCGTGTCGCCACCGCTTAGGTACAGTTTTGTCAAGACAAAGTTTAATAGAAACTTAACATAGATATTATTCAACTGCTCGAATTTTCATACATGGTATACAATAGAAAATAAACGAAATTAATTAAGTTATGTTTAATATTATGTATCTGAATTTTCGGAAAAGAATCTAAGTATCTGATTTGTGCGACTATCGCAGCTAGTTACAATAATATCTTAAATTATAAACTACACTAATATTTGTATTATAGAAAAAATATTATGGCGAGAGCCAACAAATATTGATTGAAGCTTACTACTAAGAGTACGTTTACAAATTATAAATTGATTAAATCAAAGGTAACTACTCTGTTAGTTTTTGTAAAATTATGAGAAATGAGAGATGCCATTTGACACTTGAAATCGATGTTATCAGGAGTGACGCTGTGTAACGAACTCCTCTTGTACATATAGATTTGATAGTAACAAAGAAATGACATTTCCCAAAACAAAGGTACACCTAACATAACACTCATTACATGAAATATTAATGTTTGTAACATTTTTAATTACCTTAATAATTAATATATAAAATGAATAAAAATAGGCTAAATGATTCCTAATTATTTTAACATTCATTCATTGTAATTTCAGCTAAATATAAAAATCACGAGTTAATTATAGGTTAACTATGTAAAATGCCACGCCAAGTTAGAACAGAGTAGTTCCTTACTTTCACAGATTGAGATTTAATTTTTGAGACCAAGAAGAAAGTATTCACTTATGTCCTAACCAATATTTAAGTACAAAAATGGGCGATAATGCGCAAAGAGAACGAACCGTCTCACTACGAGATTTAAAACGAACTGCAAGCCGCCAGTGGCGCCCTCACGTGGGTGTTGATCATTGCCTTTAGTTGTCAATTTTCGCCCTAGATTTTAAATATAATGAGAAGTACATGGCACAAAATGTAAGAACTGAAACCACAAGCGAACACAATTTAATTCACATTGACTTTACGACTCTATACTTGAGATTTAAAAATCTATGATAAAAGTTACTATACGTGGTGCGATAACGTGCAAACATGAAGCTTTCTTTCGAAGTGAAGTGATCGAGTCAAGTAGTTAGATTGAATTCAAGGTTTGGACAAAAAGGTAGTTGTAAAGACTGCCAATTAAACGGCAATGCCTAACTAACCATAATTACAAAGTTCAGTAGCAACTAGCAACTGACTCGTAGGCCTGGGTCGCGTAATAATAAAATGTATCATAAATATTATAATTGACTAAATATTATGAAATTGTAATTTGTCATTGTTTTGTATGAGATATGTACACGGCACTACACGGGCAATGTTGAAGCCGTAACTAATTGCTTGTTAGCAAGACAAAGTGCGTGACGCCTAGGGCGAATTTTTCTACGAAATTGTAATGTATTTTTTTAAATTAGGGGTTTTTTAATTTTAATATTTCCAATCGAAAATCCTTTTTTCTGATATGTCACACAACACCCTGTCTGCGAAGCTGTCTTCGGGTCCGAGATGAGAATTATTGATCCCTCTTTTTGTATAAAATTCAGTCGATTTATGATCGTGCTTACACTGTTCTACTTATGCGACGTACTTAGTCGTGGCAACCAGGAGAATTGCATTATAATAATATTACAATTTAAGTATTCATCCGATGACCGTCACCGGACGGGCAGCAAGTAAATAAATACAATTCAACTGAACTTATCCTAAGGGATTGTAAACAGTGAATAACAAAATAAATTAACTTTCATTTACAACAAATTCTTATAAAGCGTCAAAATACAATAAATATGAAGTTTACAAAGCAAATAATCGTACATTAAAAATTAAGTAAACACTTAAATGACTATAGTGCAATGCTTTACCATATGGAATGTCTTAACAACAAATGAATGCAAGGATATTTAGCTTCCAGTGCACATGAATATGAAATGAAATAGTGAACTAATTGTGTAACAAAACTAGCGGCCTTTCTCTCCTCGGTATGTATCACTGATCTTATGACTCTTTATCTTGTATGAAGATGATAAAGACCAGAGGTAACATTCTTGTACTTAGGTACATGTGACAGGACAGGCGTGATCTTTACCAACTCATAACATATTATTATGTTTCTTTTGTGAAGTATTGGTCATCTTTAGTGGCACGAGAGAGGGTCTAGGTTCGAAACATAGCTTAACCCTTAACTTGGTAACGTATCTAATAATGCACACATTCTAAGAAAAAATATTTGAGAACAGTTTTGGTACTTATGTTTTTATTTCTTTTTTAAACCGTTATTTGAGACCCTTGCAGTTGGTAGAAAAAATTGTATTTTTCACATGTGACAACATTTGTAGTCAGTAGATCGCAAGATGGCGGAGCATGCGCGTGCGTCTACGAGTTATAAGGTAAGAATCGATTATAATCCTAATTAAATATGTATATTACGATACATAAATGTAATTATTTTGTTTATTGAATGTGTATTCTTTTGTTTACGTAAAAATTTTGATCAAACAATAATGTTTTTTATCTAAAATATGACTTTCAATATTCATGTATCTACAAATGCACACTGCCAAATTACCATATTATGACCTGACTTTTGCAGTGTGCATTTTTAGATACATTGCCAAATATACTACAGTATTGCTTATATTATGCAGTGTGCATTTGTAGATACACTGCCAATAAAATACATAATTATCATCCTATATAAATATAGGTAATAAATATATAATGATTAGGTATTTGTTTACTTTTCAGACTGGTACAAGAGCACAAAAAATATTGGCTTTAGTTCCGAAACCAGGAGCAAGCTCAGATCTTGATAGCAGCGACTCCGCTGATGATGAAGTAATAAGACCTTCTTCAGACGGCGACGATAGTTCGTGTGCACCTTCGTTGCCATCATCAATAGAAAATCTTCATATATTATCCGAAAGTGAAGACGAGTACAGAGAAGTTCTGGTGGCGAACAAAAATTATACAAATATTACGACGAAGCACGTAAGTTCGTTGAGTAATTTATCTCCATCCGGTATTCCTGCTTCTTTGTCCAACATAGTAGAAAATGTTTTTATCCCGCCAACACCTTCACCGTTATGTTCTTCAATAACCAGCCCCATGAACGTACATGTACAATCACCTTCTAATGCAACTCGATCCAAGAAAAGAACATACGTAGTCAAAAAGACCGTAGTAAAGATAAAAAAGCTTGAGGTGAAGTGGAGTACTGCAAGATTCAAATTCAATGCTGAAATTGAAGACAAAACATTTGACAAGCTCTTGGAAACAAGATCACCTTTAGAATATTTTAAATTATTTTTTTCGGAGGATATATTCGAATTGATAATACGAGAGAGCAATTTATATCATATGCAAGTAAAATGTATGCCCATGAACATGACATCGGACGAAATTAAGGATTTTATAGCTATTAATATATTCATGGGTGTTGTACGTTTGCCAGCGTATACAGACTATTGGTCTAAATCACTCAGATACAGCAAAATAGCAAATATAATGACTCTAAAAAGGTTTCAACAAATTCGACGATATTTGCATTTCGTGGACAGTCTAGGTGACAATGGTGATCGTTATTACAAAATAAGACCTTTGCTAGAAAAAGTTCGCCAAAACTGCATGAAAATTGAAGAAGAAAACCGTTTCAGTGTCGATGAAATGATGGTGCCTTATAAAGGTACGAGAGCTGGTACCCGAAAGCAGTATATAAAAAATAAACCCAGAAAATGGGGTTTTAAAATATTTGTTCGGGCTGGAATATCGGGCATTGTCTATGATTTTTTGGTTTATGGAGGAGAGGACACTTTTCGATTTCATCAATTCAATGAGGAAGAAAACAGTATGGGGTTGGGATCTAAAGTAGTCATAGCTTTAAGTAAGTCGATCAGAAAGCCCGCTTGCAGTGTGATTTATTTTGACAACTTCTTCACCTCCATCGAATTAGTACATTATTTGAGAAATGAATACGGTATATTTTCTCTGGGAACCGTGAGATCAAATCGTCTTCGTGGAGGTGATAAAAAGCTTCCTACTGATAAAAATTTGAAGAAGAAAGGCCGCGGAGCATTTTCACAAATCACTTCAAATCAACGAAAAATTGCTGTTGTCAAATGGTTTGACAACAAATGTGTAACAGTGGCTAGTTCTTACGCAGATGCTCATCCTGTTCATCACGTATTGCGGTATAACAAAAACACGAAGCGCAAAGAGCCTGTGCCTTGTCCGAACATAGTTCGCCAATACAATGCCCATATGGGGGGTGTCGATCTTGCGGATATGTTGATTGCACTTTACCGCACAGAAATGCGAGCACATAGATGGTATATACCTCTATTCTCGCAAATGCTTGATATCTGTATCAACAACGCATGGCTCATTTACCGACGAGAAAGTAACTGTCCAAAACCTCTGAAACTTAAAGATTTTCGATGCGCGGTAGCTAACAGTCTCATGACTATGGGCCGCGCTGTTACTAATACGAAAACAGAGGTAAAAAAATTCGTGACTCCTGAAAATCAGACGGACACACGTTACGATCAAGTGGATCACATGCCATCATTTACATCCAAAGGACGATGTAAGTTTTGTGTAAAGGGTCAAACTAAATTTATATGTCTCAAATGCCAAGTGAGGCTTTGTTTAGTTGAAGACCGAAACTGTTTTTATAATTATCACAAGAAGTAGTAAGGTCAAAATAGTGTACCTAGCTAATTTAGGTGTTGGTTACCCTTATTTTTTATATTTGTTTATTGTTATTAAACGTACTGACTGATTGATCTCATAGAAACTCTAATTATCGTAACAATAATTTACTTTAACTTTTAATTATTAAGAA
This sequence comes from Apamea anceps, assembly GCA_951799955.1. Taxonomy (NCBI): domain Eukaryota; kingdom Metazoa; phylum Arthropoda; class Insecta; order Lepidoptera; family Noctuidae; genus Apamea; species Apamea anceps. The sequence goes on along the minus strand of OX637500.1, from coordinate 7,913,757 downwards.
GATGAGGTTTTGTTCCTACTTTACACTGAAGACTGTGATTGTACATATTTTGATTAAGATATATGTGTTTATAAAACGACATAAATAAATGTTTTTAAAATATAAAAATGTATTTTATTTTCTAACAATCAAGCAGTGTATCCTACAGAGTACATAGATTTCCAAAGATATATGAATGACAACTTGGCAGTGTGCATAATTAGATACATGGTATAAATACAAAACAGATATTGTTAAAATTTTATTTTTATTTTTTAGGTGTCTATTTACCAGGTAACAACCCAAATATATGAAAGAAATAAAAAATAAATGTCATCACATTCTCTGCCAAGTTAAGGGTTAATTACTTTAAAAAGTTGTGATTCGTAATGTCGTGTGCGCCTGATTCAAGCCAACGACAAATTAATGCGTTTGACCTGGCTACGTTATTGTGCGTTATTTCCGCGCTGTCTGTTTCACTTACAAATAGGTACATTCAATAATCTTACAATTATGCACTGAAAACTAAAAGACAAAACAACACAGCTTAAATATTAATATAATTTAAATTAGTTAATAATATCGCGACCCTTTAGACTGTGTGTGGCCAGTGGCTATTGGTGAAGAATGCGACGAAATATAATAAAAATGCTAAACATAACTATAACACGAAGTATGGGACTAGGGCACACTAAAATTTGGTTTGAGTTAAAGATCCAAGGTTATGGCCACCTTTGGCAAAGTTGACTGGGATAACCAATAACTTAGACGGTAGATTAAATAAATAATGCTGAATCGGTAAACTATTTACAACGGGGAACTAGAAGGCACAGTAGTGGGGAAATTAACTGGGAGATACATATAAATACTTCAATTAATTAGAAATAGTATAGGTAGGTAATTTATTACAACGCGAAGAAACTGATTAATAGCATCACGAATAGAGTAAACCGAGGCGTTGAAACAATATAGGGATAAAGAAGCGTGTGTCCTCCCGGAGGAGCCGGGCGGCGGAGGAGATCCCTGACGAATTTACGAATACACCAATTATAAACAACACCGATACTAGAAACGATAATAATATAAAGTTACTCGTGTACAATATTACGGTTATTTTAACTTACGTAAATTGAACTTAACGCCGACAGAAGTGATCAGATTGTTCGTGTTGTTTGTGATAGTAATACCGCGTCGTGATGCGCGCTACGATCTTGTTAGCGCGCAGTACCTACCTATTGCGTGCAACTTGTTTGAGTTTGTTCATCCAATCTGACCGATTCTGTACATACATAGCTACACTAATTTTCCTTAATATTAGAATGTAAGATTTATACTGTGCAGTATTATAGTAATCCGACATCGGATTGAATATAGCGTTGAACCAGATAGACCAAGAGTCACATAGGAATAGTCATAGACACTACGAAGTGAATGGTTCGGACACAATCTTATACTATTAGCGAAGTGGACAATCCGACAGCGACATATTCCACATACATTATATTATTATTCATACATTATCATTAGGAATGGACAATTTTTAACTCGAGGATTTATTGACGTCAATTTCGTTACATCAATAATAGCTTAAATTTTACAATACTTTTTTTTTACAATCGACAAATTCACATGTGTCGTGGGAGAGCAGATTGTGAAGCGCACAACCGCTCCGAAACGTGGCTGGCCTAAAATACCTCCAGCCGACTAACAACTACTAGGATACATTATTGGTTTGTATCTGTTTTTAGCTGTGTTGTGGAGCGAAGTACAGATCACACGCGGATGCAATCAATAGATTCGTACTGTTTACTCGACGGGGTATAACGACATTTTAGCTCGGTTTATAATTCATATTTAGCTTTAAGCAGATGTTAGTGAACACTCGGCTGCTGCACTTGCCGCGAGCGGGATGCGCAAACACAATGTGTGCTACACGGACACATGCTACGTACTCATGCCATGTCAACACGACAGCAACACCACACAACCGCACCGTTTACCGTGTTAGATCCGACTCGATGATAAAAGCTGACCCGGTTTTACTACCTCCACTTACACCGCAACGATTATAATTTCTCCAAATATTAAAAATGCTCGTTTTTATTACAAACAATTTGTACAGAATTGAAACTACTGAAATGCGCGGGTGAGTTTTAATTTTCGAAAATATATTTACAGTGAGAATGTACGTTAATGATCGAATGGTTGACTGAAAGTACATAAATTTTGTTGAAACGATTCATTCTCTAATGCTGCCGTGTGGACAAGACGACGCCGTCGGGTTATCGTGAGGCATACAATGGGGGTGGGTATGTGAGAACGGATCGCAGGGTTAAAAGAAGCTGAACGCCAATTTAAGGTGCCAGCATTTTCGAGAGCTCCTCGTCCTGCAGGCATCCCTTGAGGAACTCATCCTGCGTCAGCTGACCGTCGTTATTCTCGTCCATCTTAGCGAAGATGTTCTTAGCGCGCTCTTCGGCAGAGTCAGCTGGTCGGTTGCTTGAGCAAGCACCGAGCATGTCATAGATGGCCTGTAAAGCGCAGAAAAACACAAATTGTACAATCATTAGCAGCCAATGAATGATCAGCCATAATTTTGATGTTCCCGGAGCAGAAAGAGGTAAATTAAGTGATTACACAATCCTGTTTCATTATTGAAACCCAGTATCCGCTTATATGTCTACAAAATCTATTTTAATCACTCCATCTCCAATTCGCTTGGGAATTTAACCAGCACTTTTACGTCGTTTCCTGTGCCTAACAGCGCATCACGACCTAAATGAATGTTTAATTGTTCATCCCTCGCCGTGCCGTTCTAATTCCATCCTAGGTAATTAGGCTAGCGCAACAGCTACATTTATCTCCGGTTACGGTTCTTGTCCGGTCAATTTCGCCCGGAGTCCGATTTATCACCACTAATTTAGACTGTCAGTGTCGTGACGCCTCGTACGTGCGACCCCGTACCTACGATCTCCATTTGTTTTGCCGTTCCGGTTCGGAACCTCGACAGTAATGCGCCCGATCGTACGACCGAGCTGCTCTGGTATAACAACTAGTTTTAAACATGCACCCAATGTGTGCTTTTAGTCAAAGTTTTATAATTGCGCTCAAGGCATAAACATTCGTGGTTGAACAAAACTCTTTGAAAATAAACTAATACCGCAGTCAGAGCCGAGCCATGGTCCAGTAATCCAAGGCTAAATAGGTACCTAACAGTTCGTGAACAGTCGATGCAGCTTCGGAATCGGACTGGCAGAACAAAAACATCGGGACGTCTAACGTTTTACGTCAAGTCAACCGGTAACAACAAACAAGAAAATATATATCTATTTCTAAATCTGGTAGTTGAATCCGCTAAAGCAATTTATGATAGACTATTGAGTTTTATTTCGGATTGAGTTTAAAAATACTTGTCACGTCTAATATAATCACATAATTATAATGAACAAGAATTATTTATTACGGAAAAATAAATGCCTGTCATGTACTGAAACTGAAACCTTCTACCGTGAACATGCTAACTACCTATCAACGTTCAATGACGATAAAGTTACAAAGGATGACTGAAGTCACAAGCCGGTACTTGTAAAACGGAATACTGAAATGCATGAATACGTAATAGCCCTCACTTACCAATGGTTAACGATGACAATGACAGGACAAAGAACTTAAGCAGTTCCTTCTATAAATAAGTGATTGACAGAGGCTTACGACGATAGGGCTACAATATAATGTAAGGGGTCGTAATAACCCCGCCATGCCGCTGACGACACGAGACTATGAAATATAGAACTGTGAGAATCAGCAGTACCTACTGCCAGCCAATGATTATAATCAATAGTAATTAAGTATATAAGGGAGCGTTCGTTTGCTTGCAATTTCTCAAGATTACTCAAGCTTTGAAAGAAAGAACGCAATAGAATAATCAATGCTAATAAATTGTATACGACAACTATGCAATCGATGAAATACACGGAATAGTTATCTTTTTATCCATGTTGTGAGGTAAGTATACTGCCGTCGATATTGATGAATATACTGCTCTGGTGCAGAGGGATGAAATACGTAAGCGTAAATGCGTTTGTGGTTTGGAGCTTAAAGAGCAACTCAAAGCGCGTTTGGCGTCCGGTATTACCAACATACATTAACAGTTCGATGTGTTCTGTCCAGCCAGCTCAGATGTCACACACACTTAAAGCGATTAACTGAGTTACTGATGTTGCGGCCCCGACTGCGATTCCGATAACATATTTATCTCGGCGCTCTGACGAAGTGCTAATTCTCGGGGGGTGTTCAAAGTGTTTTCATTCGAATCTGCCGTCCAATTGATGCAAGCAGCGGCGAAAAGTTACGACTGCTTTGGACGATACGAGACTGGGGAAAGAACTTTATTTCCGTCAATATGTCGATGACTTTACTGTTGGTAGTTGTCCAACCATCGATAATCCAATATTAAAGGACTCCTGTCCATCACGTCAAGTTAATAAACATATTAATTAAAATGACCTTTCCGAAATATCAATTAAGCGTATCTATAATACGGGGGCGCTTAAATCCATTAACTCAAGCTCAGAAATTCTCGTTACCTGAAATCGTGGTTGCCAGGCGAGTCCAAATATTGCTACTGCATCATCCGTCGACGGTAAATCATTTAGATTGAAGAGGATTGAGAAATCCTTAGAGGTTAAAAAAGCTTTTAGAGAAATATTGGTTTCTACTACCGACGAGCTCGGCAAATTTCAGCAAAACACCGGACACTGTCATTCGGTATGGACATCACACATCATGTCGTTACACTAACGATTACTAGTGGTGACGTAACAATATCGACACATTTTCGCAAAAAAAACCAAATTATAGTGTGTGACGTATTATGATGGAGCGTTATTTCATTTCATTATAATATGCAGCCAGATTGTTTTGTTTTAAAAACTGGTTAAAATTAAAACTGATAAAATTCGGCAGCGCACTTAGCACTGCCGAATTTCAGGTTCATATTTGCACCTGTTAAAGCTTTATGTTCATAAAACTAGTAAAACAATTACTATAAAATACGTTCACCTGAGACTAAACAAAGCTGCTTCTTAGATAATAATATAGATGCCGTGAAACGTATAAATTGATATCGTGACTCATATGCTCCGGGAACATTCAATGGCTGCAAACTTTTTGTAAGATCACACAGCAATGTGCTTCGGAATCGACGGGGTTAATTATCATCCACGAATCTGCAAATAGCGCGGATGTTTCGGTTGGTTTTTGGAATAGATAATTGACATGCAGACGCTGGCGTTAAGAAGGGCATTGCTCAATATTAATCTACAAAATCTCTACTATGTAACAAACCTGCACAATTTTTGTCATCTCTTGAATGTCAATGACACCGTTGCCATCGACATCATACATGCGGAACGCCCACTTCAGCTTTTCTTCCGGCGTCCCACTTGAAGTAACGTGGATGGCCTGCAGAAACTCCTACAACAAAGTAGTTCTTGGTACACCACGCGAGTCGGGGCCAATACAAACAAGAGCTCGGTGATCTCTTGTTCGATGAATTTTAAATACTGTTTACTGCTGACAGTAAGAAATTATGAATTAAGAACGCAAGCAAGAAAGAAACTTGTTCAATCATTCGCAAGAAGTTTAAAATTAAATTAAGGCACCTGTCCCACCGCCAACGAGGTACGAGATATCGACTATTTTATCACTCAAGAAACGTACCATAGATGTAGGTCCTGTGCCAGTAAAAGAAATACATATATTAATAGTTGACTACTGACTTTTGACACTGCCGGCGAGAACTCTCACTCCATAGTTTGTCGCAGTGATAAGAGCTATTATAGAAAAAACTCGCTTAGCGACGCTCGCTTGGCGGGCAGAACCCTCGCCGCTCATTGCTCGCTCTCGTTTCTTCGTCGGCGATGGGACAAGTGCCTTAAGCAAGCCATTCGCATTGCTGCTTTGCAACAAATGACCACTTGCTATTCAGCCCAATATTATGATGGTGATGACATAGCTAGCCCAATCTAGTAAATTGCCACAAATAATCGCATTGCTTTTACAACTATACCAATATGTTACCTTGAAGTCAATATATCCGTTTTTGTCCATGTCGAATGTGCGGAACACATGGTCGCAAAACTCGACGGCATTGCCGGATGGGAAGAACATCTTGTACATGTCCACGAACTTGGCAGGAGTCAGTCTGCCGTTGGGGCAATCTTGCTGCAGGAAGACAGGAAAAGAAATTATAAGTATGATGTTAAAAGTTAAGAGTGTGTATGAGAGTAGGGCCTATATTATGTGTATTTAAAGAATAAAGTTTTGTTTCGATACATGGAGAAAGAACAAATACAGCAGGTGTGCACTATGCAGATGTGTTGATGTGTATGGTGAACCGCTGCCCTAAGCCAAACATTGCATGTGGGCCGAACGCGGTCGGTACAATCGTGTAACTTCGTGCAAATGCAAATTTGTCACTTCACCGACGTTTGCGTGTTTGTTTGTGTAAAGAGAGGACTGTGTCGATGTACGCAGCGGTAGCTAGTCTCGGTACGAGCATTATTGAGTGATTAACAGATGTTTTCTAATTTTAACAAGCTTTTTTTTCTGATAAAGTTTTCTTTGCGAGTTACTTTTATACTCTAAAATTCGATTCGTGATTTGGCCTCATAAAAGCTTCGAAGTAATTGGGCGATAACAAGCCGAAAAATCTAAGTGTGCAAAACTATACCTATACTTTTAACTATTCTAACAATTAAAGGAAAGTACCTATTTTATTCCTATAAAAACTTTTGTAAGTATCCATAAATTCGTGTGCGCTCGGATTAGAACTAGGGCATGCAAACCGGATACCCGGATAATCGTAAAAACCAGATAACCGACTGATTTGAAACCCGGGTTTCTTAGGATAACGAAACCGCATTTTTCGGTTATGTTTCTCCTATGTTATTGATTTCATAATATTTTAATTTTCTCAAACAAAATATTAACTTTATCACTGACAAACATGGACAGGACGGCGAGGCAGCGTTGGTTCCTATTTCGGCCACGTTAATTTAGATCCTTGTCGCACTACTATGCCACGCTGCCGCCATTTTGTTTTTCGGTCAGTGTAATAAAATCCGTAGTACTCTAAATGATGACTCCCTTGATGCACTTGTATCCTTACAGATATAGATAGCAGATATATAAACAGACTTAAAAATACAAACCAAATTAGCTAGCTGGGTTTGGCTGTGTAACTTTTATGTTGAATTTTTATTTTATATCTATAAGAATGACCTTAGGCCAGTCATATCTAACACTAAAAAACGCTAAAATCGCAAACTAACGGCTAGTGCTGATTTTTTTATATGTTGTTAGGACTACTACCAGTAGCGTATATCCATGTTTGCAGCTTCGAAAGACCTGTGCTAACTTTGCAGCACTCGAAAAATCACGAAATATTCACGTTTTTTTGGTATTCTCATGTTATTTCGTGTCGATTTTGTAGCTTATTTCAGTCCAAACAAATGCTCATTATTATAAAAATAAGTGAGATAAACGTAAGAATTACGTATTTTTATAAGACAAAATATTGTATATAGGTACAACAATATTACACAATATTTTGTATTTTTACACATATTTCTCATTTCTTTAATAAAATATGAAAAAAAAACGATTTAACCGGTTTCACCGGTTTTGTAAACCAAAAACTCGATAAAAACGGTTTTTTTAAACCACCCGGTTTTTGCATGCCCTAAATAGAACCAAGAGCACCGCTATCTACATCAAAACCGTTTATGAGAAAATAATAATCGTGGCATTTAAGCTGCAGTTGACTAGAAAAATTACATCGTTAACAGGCGACCCTAACACAGGCAGTTCAAATGAGAACATTACTTTTATTTATCGTGTAATAAAAATGTAGCTGGCTTTATTATTTCAGGGATAGTACTTAATACCTAGGTTTCATAAGTTAAGGATTATTGCGAACGGTTTGTTTTGTACAACATAACAAAAATAATGTTCTTAATTGGATGTTATTTTCATGAAGAAAAGAAAAGAAAAAGATTTCTGAATTTGGTACCTTATATCAAGTTGCCAATTATCCATAAGCTAATAATTAAATGTTATATCGAAAAACAAATGGAAAAGTACGTTTGACATCATTATATTAATGAGAAGTCTGATTAAGATGCAGCTTGGATCTGGACAAAATCATGCAACGACACCTCATTAGATCACGTTAAAATCGGGGTTTATTAGTTTATGTTGCATTTACGAGGTAACAAAAGTCTCTCACATATTTTTCCGTACTAAAAACTATTCAAGTAGACACTCATCATTTGCAAGAATTTTAAGAACTGAGTAAAATTTTATTGTCTCACTAAGCGGAACAATATTTACAAGCTAACCGAGCCAAGATGCAGATTCCACTCACTTCCGGCTGACTGAATTTCCACACAGTAAATCAAAACAATACAAACAACTATCACGTGTTACCTTTCAAATATATTATCATAGAATAGAGACTGAACAGTAAGTGAAAGGGAGGATCTTCCGACTGACGGGTGATATGGCTGGCATATCACCCGTCCAGTCGGAAGATCCTTTCTTTTCAATGGAGTCAGAAGGCCCAGTTACTGGATGTGGAAGTCATAAATACAGTCGCTCCATGCAAAATACGTACTGTTATTCAACTGCATCCGATTAGACTGGACGCCGCCGACCCCAACGTAGTTGAGAAAAGACTAGGCAGATGATGATTATGATGAGCGACAGAACGAGCTGGTCTCTCGGGATTTGTAAATATCGAAGTCCAATCATTTATAGTGCACGATATAAAATTCACTGAACTAGTTTTCCAAGTGAATATACTTCTCTACTGTATCTACTCATCTAGGAATAATGTGGACAAACCGAAGCAAGGTGTCGAAAAATCGATAATTCTCGGTTTCGAATTCAGTTTCAAGAATAATGGCCTGTTTCACCAGCTCCGTCTAAGATACGATTAATTAATCTGGATTTTGCATTTCAACTAATTTCAGTTCGTTTTTCTAAATGACCTAGTAGATTCTCTACATAGTGCCTATCCGGAAGCTGAAAAGGTTCTAAAAATCCTAAGTGTGTGGTTGTGTGTGAGTGTGTATGACGACTTTGATCTCCAATCTCCATGTCGTTTCATATGTTTACCTTGAAGCCCTTGTACCATTCTTTGATGGTGGTCTCATCGTAAGAGGTGTGCGTTTTTAGAAAGTCCATATCTTCTTTGGTCAGCTTGTCTTTACTGACGAAGCACCCCATCTTGGATTCTAAAACAAAGAGAAAAGATTCATTAGTTAATTGTTATATTTTCTACAAGCAATTAAGACACCGTTATTGAAAAAGAATAACTAAAAGGCAACTCTTAATTAAAATATGAAGGGGTAAGATTTCAGCTACCCATCACAGCCAGAAAGCTTTGAAAGTCCGGTATAGGTTTCTTCAGTAAAGTATTCAGTTATCGTTTAAGTATCTTTCATAGCGTCCTAGTACCTAATATCAATTTACTCGATAAGAAAGTTTAGCCCGAGACGGGAGTATCGCGTCTAGATTATGCCTATTTAAACTATTTACCTAAGTGTACATTTATATTGTTGCTTTCTATAACTGATGGTGAATCAACTTCGGTTGCTATCAAATTATTGTTTCCATTAATAGGTATGTAAAACAATTAGAACATGTTTTACCAAAGCGAGTAAGCTAACGAGTTGTTTTGCGACAGCTAAACAGAGTAAGTCTTTATTGAAAGTCTAGTCCAATACGAGTATTAAGCACCTAAATATAATGATCCATCGAAAATAATCATCTGAAGCATATAAGGGGTAGAACCATAGATATAGGAAAGATATAGACTACACATGTAGTTGAGTAAAAGCCGTAGACACAAAGTCGCGCACACACTTGCAATTCCATAAATCAGAACGTACTACACAATCAATTATAAACCTTAACTCATCAAACATAGCGTGCATTTGTCATGCACCGTTAAACTTACTCACACAAAAACATCTGTCACTATCATTGTGCTGTGCAAAAGGCATTTATTTTACATATGCGCTAGTGATTGACTAAATTAGAAAGTTATCGATTCTCCCATTTATTATTGTACTTGTACTAAAAAAAATGGGGTTCTGAAAATAAAATAAATAAAAAACGATATGTCCAGAAAATATTTTATTATAAATCAATAAAAAAAGCAAAAAATAATAAAAAAAATTAAACATTATTTTACATCTTCTCAAGGGTCTTCCAACCGGATTTAAACGTCATCTTTTTAGGTCTTCCAATCGCGTTAAAACGGTTGACAAATTGTAAAATTAACTATATATTCGTTGGGTAATCGACATTGTTGTCGTTAGTGGATCTGCACAGCCACATCACCAGTTGGCCGCAAGAAGCAGCGCATAAATAAATTATCGTTTTGTGATTTTTACATTTCTTGTCTAGTCACTTAGTGATGCTTAAGTAGTGGTTAAGGAGCAATGCATTTACTGCGAAAATAGTACAGTCGCTGCGATATTTTAAAACAAAATTAACGTGGTAAAAGCAAGAAATATTTTACAATTTGTTGTTTTTCATGATTTTAAAGACAAATATAGTAAAATACTTATACACATATTTATATATGGTAAGTAATTCCTCGATTTACAAAGTTTTGGTTTTGGGTTCGGTTTTTACAAGAAATCACTCACCAACACGGCATTCTTATACTTTTTCACGATCACGGTCTGAAACACACTAGTTTGCGGAGACGGCCATTTGACTAGAACATGGTCATTTTGAACATACCGCGACGACACAGACACGCCCCCTTGCCCCTTCTCCTGTTTTTTACATTTCTATGGGTAGAACCATCTTAAAAAGTATATACAATTTTATATGCGATTGATCTGATTATGGAACGAGCTAATATGATACTAACAGTCACAGGTATGATACTTGTGTCACAGCACACTTTCAAGCTTTGCATTATTAAATCGAATCGAAGGAGGCATAACAGGAAAATTGAAACTGCCTTTACTGCGACCTGCTATTTGCTGGGAGACAATCGGCCGACAAGGCGGGGTTTTCTTTCCAATATTATGACACTATTCAAAAATCCGATTTTCATTTTTGATATACTTATAACGCGATAAGCTACAACAATACTTGACCATCAATATTGATGTCGGTGGCATCCGTAATGAAATTCTAAGATTCCCATATTATGTATTTGTACTTGTCGGACTAACTGAATTGCCGGTAAAATTGCTTTTCTGCTATGTATCAAGTATTTGCAAAGTGTAGCGTTGAGTATTTAAAATTTTCACTGACTCATATTACTCACTGTGTCTACAAAGAGAATACCTCATCTAATTGCACCCACACGACCCTCGCCTAACCTGTATACACATATTACATAACAATGTAACACAAAAATATACCTATAAATATACTGAATCCGTAAATCGTTAAACAAGGGGTATAAAAATCACAAAGCACCTGTTTGTTTCACACCACTTAAAAACGTTTTGTTCAGGTTGAGAAATTCTAGTTTACCAACACCTTTATTCGATTGAATATGCATGCAACTATTCACACGACACCACTTACGACATACTTACTCGTACGAATATTTACGACAACTAGGCAATTGTTTTGTCAATAACTAATTGACAGGTAAAGACGAAGAAAAATACGATTTATTTACACGTTTTTTCAGTCTAGGCGTAGTTTATCAACCGTTATTCGGGCATGGTTATTGTATCAGTGAGTGAAGGATGGTATTTGATGCGACAGAGGGCTTAGGGCGTGGAAATGTCACGGACACAGCGATAAAGATAAAGCGAGCCTACCGCATCGCGCCTCCGGCGGCGGCGGGGAGGCTCCCAAAGCTCAATGTTTGATTTGATAATGTTTGTCCTAAAAGCTACAACCAAAGGTACTGCCGATACTGTTCTCCACATGGCACGGCAAGTTTAATGTTATAAAGACTTACAGAATATTCAGAAGTTTGAATTCGTAATTTGATTAATATTGCCCTGGCACTCATAACATAACACAAGTTTAATCTTTACTTGGGTGCCAGTGGAGATAGCCAGTGATTTATACAATTCATTAAAAAGAATAGTGTTATAGTATTAACCTATCGCCTTTATGTAAATTATAAAATTGGAAATAACGTTTTCATATTATTATTGCTGCAGCTCCATAACGCCCTTCATAACGAGACGAACTAGTTATTCAAATATTAAGACAATTCGAACAGTACTCTCGAAGAAACTAACTTACCTAGCTAGTTGAACCAAAATAAATCTATAGCCGTTATGAAACTCATAATTGCAATGAAAGCGAAAGCTATTGTAAAACTCATTAAGCGATACGGAAATGAAGCTCAAAGTTGCCGAGCGCAATTTGTCTGCTCGTATATTCCGAAACACGTGACAAAAATAACTTTATTTATAACGATTTGCATGTTATAACTGACAGGCCTACACTCGAATAGCTCGCGAATCGCGGAAACAAAGGGCTCCACGGCTTCCGTGCTGTAAACGAATTACAAAACCTAGTGTGGACTTAATACAATACCTTGGACTCAGGTCGAGATCTAAAAAAGTTACTTTGCACGTGCTTTCACTGAGGCATGTTGCCGTCTCTATCATGCACTTGTAATTTCACAGTTGTGCGACAGTGACAGCAATAAAGCTTATCCAAATTACGTACTAAGGTAACGTGTCTAGATCTCCACCATCTATATTTACGATACCTACTGTGTCTAAGACACAGTAGGTATCGTAAATATAGATGGCTCATCGAGTTTAAAGTAAAAGTTCGGCTTAGAAGAACGTTGTCGTCGCGCGGATTCCGTTGTTCACCAACTAAACTAAAATTAGAGAATGTTCAGCTCGAGAAAAGACGGTGTCAAATAAGAACCAAGTTGAGATGTCAAATTAGATTTTGCCTCGAACTCATTTTAACTTCGCTGTATTTTTTGTCGATATGTTCTGACATGTCAACTTTTATTTTCACTAAAAAAAGCTCTTATTCCATGTCCCTCTCTTCTCTTATTAGAGAGATAAAGATGGAAATACCTAGCTTAAATAATTTTAGCTTGTGGCGAACAGAATCGGCACCAGTCTCTTTCTAATGCCCGATGTAGGTACAGACGCCAGCACATCAAGCTACTACAATCTGTCAAAATTCTTTAATAGATTTGCAACGTTATCGCCGAAGCATTAAGGTTGATTGGAAAATTTTGACAGTTTCGGGTAGCTTGACCTGCTGGCGTCTGTACCTACTTAGTACATCAACATCGCCCGGTAAAACCACTAGAAACGCGAAAGTAAACATTATTTTCATTATATTATAACTGGGTAACCTAACTGAGTTACAGTTTTGTGCTATGACGGAAAAATTATGGCTGCCACGCTGCCATATTTTTTCATTATTTAGGTGCTTTTTTATTATTCTCAAAACTTATATATTATTATAGTTTTTAATGCTGAATTGTTTACTTGGGCGTAAGTAATATTGTTTTATACGTAGCACGTACGTTCTAGAAAGCGGTCTAATTGATTTGACACGTTCGGACGTAAATCAATCAGCTCTGTAATGAACTGGAGGCGGAAGTTCTATTTTGCTTTCGACTTGAAGTAATAAATTTGCTTGACATCGAAGGACCTTAACTTGCCATTTTGAAGACACACGGGTTTGCGCAAGCATTAGGCAACTGCCTTATAACTAGTCGGTGCATCCTCACACAACAAAACTATTTATCCTGAATCCTGACTGCTAACAGAAGTTCAATTACAACTAGTGTAGCAAAAATAGTTCCCTCAACGTGGTCCAAAACCTAGAAACTACGTTAACCTTTAAAAAACAAAATTCATTTCCCGTAACGTAATAAATACTGGAAAATTCCGTCCAATTAAGACGTTACTTAAAAATAGTAAAAAAGGAATAAAATATAAAAATGCAAAGAAAACTTTATGTGCCGCAAGCATCGCGGTCGTCGCTCATTTACCTAATGGAGGTAGGTTTCAGTCGGCATTGAAGGGATATTCGATAAAAAAAACTGCAGCGTCACTGCGAAAATCCATCATACAGGTTATTTAGACATCGGCGATCACCTGTCATCGGTCGACTGCTCCAAGTAGCAGCCGAGAGTTCGGGTAAGCGCCATGATTGGATAATTTCTAATTAAGCTTATCGATTTCTGATTACTGAACCGAATTTTCGCGAAAATGTTAGGAACGGAAACTCGAGTGCAGCCTATAGTCGTGTATTTTAGTACTGAGATATAGTTTAGAATTATTTTAATCCATAACACTGGAATAATGTTTTATTTGTCTCTCTTTATTCATCAAACTTGCGTTTTATATGGATTCAGGTTCAGAGAAAGTGGCGCAACTTTTTTGATCCTTGCACTCCGAGCATTGTTATCGGTCTTTAGAAGAGTTCTTTTAAAAACCTTTCTAAGTGCTTTTTTGCTTAAATCGTAGTGTTAAAACTGTATGATCACACTTGAGATAGATCGTGTATTAGCAGTTAATAGTTTCCATTGTGTTTCTGCACAAATGCATGATAGGCATATATCGACAGCATATATACAACCAGTAAAACTATTGAGCGCAGTGTGTCGGCACATAAAAGTTCTGAACTTCCGCCGATAAAAATGTCTCACTATTATGGACATAGTTTTAAACGCTATCTATTTCTAACTTTCATGCAAAGAAATTAATTTTGTATTCCAACAGGTCTGTGACGTTTATCAAAACACGCTGTTCGCAAAACGTAGATAAAAAACGACGTACATAATTATGTGCTGTCACACCCTTCATGGGCGCTTCGAAACAACAGTGTGTAACGAGGAAAGTTTGACTAGCGTCGGAACCGGCGGCAAATTGGAGCAGTACATGCTCCATGACAACTGTAACCCTAAAACAGCTGGCAGGTCACACAAATCGATTTTTATCACAACCTCTTGGTCACCACTCTTAGATCCAAAGGAGATATAACTGAGTGTTCCGTGCAATTCCGTATCACGTCCGCCGGTGCCCCACGGCAGTGACGTCATAAAAAGCCATACCTACGTGAATTGCTATTTTGAGATGTTTCTAAACGCCATAGAAAAAATAGCCTAAGTGATTTACGCGCACTCTACAGTCGATACACGAAAATAGTTTTACGATAATCCAAAAGCAAGATCACTTGTTTCATTCAATGTCGGTTTGACGAAGCAATTGAACGTGTCCATGCATACGACATCGGATATTTCGGCATTGAATATATGAGAGAGACGCGTTTTATAGACATTGAAATGAAGCGCGATCACGAACTGTGTCGTGTCAACTCGTGTCCTGTTGGCTTCTTAGAGTTACTCTCATTATGCAACCATTACACGCAGACTGACTTTCGATAACGCTTTTATAAGTTGGAAAATATGTAAAGGTTAAAAGAAGGAAAAGAATTACGCGCTGGTTACCTAGTAGAACATTCAATTAATACAATTTTTCAGATGCGTTTATCGCAACCACAGGGATTTGCGGGTACACGAACAAAATCCCTCCGTTCCCATCTGGTTTGTTCATAATTGATGTGCCCGTAGTCACACTTATGAGTTCCCGATCTACATTCATGTCGAGTTATTGCAACAGATACCTACGGATGTATCAGCGTATTATCGCGTCATACTCAGACAAGGAAATATTGGAATCATCCGTTCATAAATTGGAGCTGAGTTTATGGTTATATTTCACTAGACAGTAATGACGATAACGCAATGGAGAATGGAGAGCCAATTGCACCAATGCTCTAATAACTTTACGTACATATTGTTGCTATAATAGTGCTACAAGTGCAGCTTACATTTGACTGATTAATGTTTTCATTATAGATACAAATACAAGTTCTGCGATCGCTATATCTTATATGTGAGTGTTCTAATTATAAAGCGTGACGTTAAATTAATTTATTTATGTGCGTAGGCAAATGATCTACTGTAAGATTGTTTGTGCAGACAGCTTTCTAACCCACTGGCCTGTAAAAAAGGAATGGCTGCAATTTGTATGCAATTGCTTCTATTACCATAGCAGAAACGTTTATTTTTCTGCCAAGAAATATGCAGTGAACTTCAACGAATATTATCTGACTGGAAGCCTCTTGAGCTGCGTCGATAACTTGAAGCACTAGATAGAAGGACGCTGGAAAGTGATAATTTAGTACGGTCAAGGCAAGCGCTAGAGCTTCATCGAGATAAATACGTTAGTTCTGTTGTGGCGCCAAGAATTGTGGCGAAACCGCGCTGCCCGCACTTCTCATAATGTGCTGTTATTGAGGAGTATTATCTAAACACACGCCCTCATTTATCATTACTGAGAAACGCTAACAATTTCATATGCTAGGAATAAAAAAAAAAATAGTTATAATTCGTTCCTTTCTACTCGGTAATAAGCCTACGTTTTATGAGTCATATATTAGACGGGGCATTCAAAAATGTTCACTAATGTGACTAAGAATGATATTACTTTCCGAATTAGCTACACAATCGAGCTGCTTACGTCATGACTAATGAAGACGTGGTAGGCTCTCAAACAGGTTCGCAAGCTAGCAACAATAGTGTAGTTTGCAATCCGTGCATGTGTTAAGGCAAGGTTGCAGTCGCGGCGTCTGCTTTTGGAAGGAGCTAGGCTAATGCAGTCGACAGAGATGCCGGTCACGTCGTGTCGGCGCGGCGTTTCACAATTTCATGAATGCCGGCCGCCTGACGTTATTACCGCAATTAGGTGACTATAACAACCTCACGAAGACACTGTATTTATAATAAAACTGGCAGTTAAAAATATCAAAACATCTTCGAAAACATCGCTACACACTCTATACCCGTTCCTACTGGTACCTACCTAAAGTGCCAGGTCACAAGGTTACGGGGATAATGAAGGCAATATAAAGTACCGACAGTGGCTTACCACGCCACTAGAGCGATAAATTAAAAAAATAAAGCATTCCGCTTGTCGTGTTACTTCAAGGCCTTGAATTGTTAGACGTAGTTGAAGAAAGCCGCAGAATTCGGACTGACCAATGACCATCCAGTGGGGAATTATAACCGCGTTTTATATTTATGTGATGGAATTTCTTGGGAGAGCAGAGATATTATCGCTGTAGTAGGAGGTCACAGAGCGAAAGGGTTCTCTCTTGTATTATGCACGTCTGCGCTGCACACGCCCAAAAATATCTCGGTATACAGAGATTATATTGCGTTTGCTTCGCGGCATTCTATTAAAGGCTTGTGTGAAAAGCAGGTGCACTTGGGAACGCACTCCGGTGCCAGCTGGGTGACTGGCCTTCAGTCACAATGCTGCCTAAATTATATAAAGCATTCAGGTCGCGCTCCAAGAGAGGAACACACACTTATTGTTATTCTGTTCGTCCTTTGACTCTTGTGGAGCACACTCCACAAGCTCCTATCCTTTCAGACCCGCTTAAATTGCACAGTAGACTTAATTCTATGAGATACTCAGTACTCACATGCTGCGAAGTTGTTAGTGAAATAAAATACGAGATAAAACGAATATCATATACCTACCTAAAGAGTTTATACAATTGGATAAAATATTTGGTTTCAGTACAAAAGCAGAACTAGAAGTTGGACATGTTGAATTTCAGACTCTAAAATGCAGAAATAATACAAAACTAAAGGACTCTGGACGTAAAGCGCTACCCGCCGCGTCGGGTAAACCAGTGTGCTAGCGCTTCTGAATTCGAATGAAAACTATTTGACTGTGATAATAATTTCTGTAACAAAAACCCGGTTCTCATGAGCAACAAATGGCACAACATAATTAAGTTACGAATGAAATCGAAATAAATTAAAAGGTACTCATCTTTAAATAAAATATTTCAAGTGTCGATTAGTTCGATACCAATTTGTCATAGTTCTTCAACATAGTTTCTTTTTTTGAAATAAGTACTTAGTGAAGCTACACGTTTACACCGGAAGTGGTTATTTATTTAATTAAATAATAAGGCAAAGCAAGCAACGTGGCGCCATATAAATAATTTACAGCCCTTGCACAAGAACTGTAACTGTAATGGGAGTACACACCGCAAATAAGTTATCGAATTAGCTAGAAACGTTGCTTTCCAACCTTATTAGTACTAGTACATTCTACTTGCCGTATAGAGCGTTTGAGAAACTAGACCTCGCTTTTAAAAAGAAACAACTCCAACCCGATCCAATCTCATTTTGCTTCCCCGTTGAACAGTGTTACTAGATTTGAAGGGTGGTTCTATTTCAAGCGACTCCTACTAACTATTCTCTTAAACCATGTTAGATGAAATTAATCTTTCGTAGGAGATGTTACAGTTTCCAGAACCAAGAGGTAACATTCAGTTGAAGAAACAAAAGAAATAGGAGAGGAGTACAGGTAGAGTAGTAGAAGCTAGCATCGATACAATAGTTGTCAGACGTACAGCGGCTCGGAAATATAAAGGGGCTTTCACAGCAGCATAATTGGTCGACGCGTGTCAAAGTAACACGGAGGTGAATAGAAAAAAGGCAATTTTCTGTGTCTATGAGAGCGCTAGTGTTAGGTCGGTTTTCCTAATTGACATTGAAAGTCACGATCATCGTAGCGATAGTCAGCACTTTCTGCGTACACGACACAAGGCTACGGGTGACCCGGAGACTTACATTACTTACATAAGCGCGACTGTAAAAACATAGATCAAAGAGCCCGCGGTAATGAGCACTGACATCAAACGTTTTTATAATTGATGCTTAGTAGTAGTAGCATCAATTATAAAAAGTTTGAACTAGTGTCGTAATACTGCATGTATTACTACACTAGTTTAAACTTTTTCAAAGTTTGCCGAATTATTAGAATATAAATAAGACATTCAGTATAGTAGTTATTAGGTGTGGATTACAGCCCACTCCCTCTCACGGAGAGGAGGCCTGTGTCCCAGCAGTGGGAATATTATAGGCTGATTATGCTATGCTATTCAGTATATGTCAGCAGTGGTGGCCTAGTGGTAACGGCCGCGACTTGCCAGTTGTAAGTCGTAGGTTCGAACCCAGACAGGCGTTTAAATTTACACAAAGTAGATTATTTCATCACCACTGCTCTCAATACGGCGAAGAAAAACATCATGAGGAAA
This sequence comes from Apamea anceps, assembly GCA_951799955.1. Taxonomy (NCBI): domain Eukaryota; kingdom Metazoa; phylum Arthropoda; class Insecta; order Lepidoptera; family Noctuidae; genus Apamea; species Apamea anceps. The sequence continues at coordinate 7,894,611 of OX637500.1, read as the reverse complement.
CCGGCAAGTCCTAGGACCAAAAATTCGAAGATTTGTGACATCTACCAATCCGCACTGGGCCCGCGTGGTGGATTACGGCCCTCTCCCTCTCACAGAGAGGAAGACCTTTGTCCCAGCAGTGGGAACATTATAGGCTGATTATGCATTTTGTATATTTGATCAGTTTTCGAGACTTATTCATTAAAATACAATAATGTGCCTATTTTTAAGTACGTAACGAATCTAAGTGTGAATTATATGATGTATCGATAGTCGACGGCACGATCACTCGAGCCAGAACACGTTGAAAACGTCACTAGATTATAGGTACAAAATAATGTCACCGTATCTGAAAAATACACACCGTATGCGTCCTGCAAATATGCATTTATCAATAAACCTCGTAAGGTTTATTAATAAATAAATATTTGCAAGAGTTTTTGTTTGCTTTTCGACAGTGAAGGTAGTTTTTTCGTTGAATAAAATTCTCCAAAAGCGTATCGAACTATCCAAAAAATGGATGCAGTAAAAGTAAATAACTCGTTCGACAATTTTTCATTTGAGGTATTTTTTCAGAGATGTACTGAAAAGGCAGGCAAACAAAATAGTTGTGGTTTTATAAACCTATTTGATTATAATCCGAGTAGTGCAAACTCAACATCAGCACAAATATTATTAAGAGAAAATATTACATTATTTTGTAATGCTTTGGATTTGGATGAAATTTGAAACTTTGAGGGCACAGCTAGTTATTAATATGAGCATGAATCCAATTAAACAGCAAATTCCTACGCTTTTCAGACACCCACAACTTGAAATTTGAGTTCGTCAGATTGAGATTGACAGAATGTGATAGTTAATCAAGGCAGTAAGCGGATAGCAACAAGGCAGGCGAGGGTGGCTAGCCCTCACTTCTGAAATTAAATGTAGTGTAAACCTGCTTTGCACTGACTACCAACTTGTAATTTGAAACTGTAAGCGGGTAGACACTGCCGTGATAGACTTGGTATTAATCAAGAAATGCACTTTGCAAGTAATTAACGTAAAGTAATGGAATGGCATGTAGCGAAGTTCCATGTGGTTATTATTAGGGCGTGTTGGACCACCTGTGTACTTTAGTTAAAAGCCATTTGCCAACCGAAAATAGATAGCGCCTATAAAATTGATTTTATAAAGTTCAGATATAAGATCTTTCTTTTTTTTTTAAAACGCACTCTTTTTGTAAGTTAGTGCTCTTGTAACTTAAGAACAACATATCCGATTGGCGCATTTTTTGTTTTAATTCATAGCTATGTTCTCTAGCTACGCTTGAGTAGGTAGGTATAAGTCAACGCGAACGAAGCCAGGGGTTCTGCTAGTTGTGAATAAACTAGCTGTGCCTCTCTAAAAACACGTAATCACTTTGCCGCGAAAATATTTTTATTATATCCATCGACAGATATCCGAAACGTTTTGTTCTCTCAATACATAACTCAATCTAAAAAATATTTCCTTTAGCCCGATTCGACATAAACTTTAGCCATTTGAATATTTTTGCTTTGATTTCCCAAGGGCGCTAAAATATTGCTGAAAATGTAGAAAAATGTATTTTCTCTTGTCTACGTAATCTTTTGTATGGCTAAAGTCATACAGTTAATTTAGTTTATGGGCAACAAGCATAACTTATTATGTTACAAACAAAAGATAAATCTTAATAGTGTTAGATCTTTGATAGGAAAACTTAATCAACTTTCCAAAGCGCTGCAGACACCTTCGATCTACAAGTGCTATTGTTGATCGGAGACAGACACGCAATTAACTACTTAATACATAAAACTACAGCAAACGAAATCCAAAAATTCAAATTTTTCAAAAGTATTTTTGAGCCGTCCCAAAACAATACAGAAAGTCGAAAACGGAGTTAGATCTACGTTACGTTTCGGAGAGAGAAACCCGCTAGAATCATTCATCTAGAACGCATTGGCGACGAGAATTCAGGGTAAGCTTTGAAATGTTATTTTGTCCACCCAGAAGAAACTTTATCAACTAACGCGTTGGCAAAATATAGCCTGACGAGTTGAATTCGCAAAAGAAGAATAAAATAATCGGCTGCATTTATTTTACGGAATAAATTGAGTGAAACATCTCCATTTCGAGTGAAAAATCAAAGTCCACGAGTCAAGTCCAGTTTTCAAAGTTACTATAGTAAATTCCTTAAATCTTATTTTTAACTGTCCGTTGTATTATGAATGTTATCAGTACTACCAATTAATAAAATATTTCAACGCATGATGAAATGCCAACTTCCGTCGAGATTAATGGCCACTGGAAAAACTTCAGTTCGGACAATGTTTGGTTTAATTATTTTACCTGTACACGGAGCGATCTTCGTTAAAATTTACAATACGTGTCAAAACAATACTGGAAAGCATTCTAACTACAAAGAAGCGAAATAATGATCACCAAATTCTACGGGAATCACAAACACTACGATTACTAGGCCATTCGAAAGGATTAAAAAATTAGAAATACAAAATAATAAACAATCAAATAAAATATATAATTATACATAATTCAAATAAAAAAATACAAAGTACAAATCAAGAATATAATAAAAACTTTCAACAAAAGAAACATCCATTGCACAACTAAATAATAAAATCACACTGAAGCACTGGTACTGAATTTATTAAACAATAAAATATTTAGTAGTAGTTATAAACTTGTAAATAGTTACGAACCGAGACTTAGCGGTTTCCGTAATGATTGAGAGAAGTCGGGAGCTTCGAGATGCGCGGTCCGCTAACGAGACGTATGTCAGCGGCGAAACCCGGAATGCGTTTGACTGGTTGCAATTGCAACGCTGGACACTGATAGCGACCAAGCGGAGAGAGGAGGCGCTTAGCTGAGCTCAGGGGCTGCGCGCGCATCTAAATCGCGGTTTTCCCAACTACCCGCTCCCGCACAGGCTTGCGGACCCGCCTCCCAGTTCCGAGAATTACGGTAGTGTATGCTATTCAATACAAATATATCCTTCATTATATTGGGGGGTACCTAGTTACGGGTCTCGACTACATATCACGGAAATAATGATATTGTAACCGTATGCGTTTGCAGGCTCAATATTTAATTGCACTCACTAACTCATCTCTCTCAAAGGTAAATTGTAATGTTAATTATAAATTCGTGCGAAACAAAAGGGGGTAGACAGTAGGTTCTACTTTTTAACGAACTAATTTAATTCTGTACTAAATATGTTTTGTTTGTGTACTCTCACTAAAATCTTGCTTATTGCAACAACAAAAACGTTTTTAAAACAAAAAGTTTTCTTTGCTGGCTTTCAACATTATCACACTAATTTATTCTGAGACATAAGTTAGTTCATCCAAATCTGTGGATAAAATACTATTTTCGTACTTTCAAATCAGAACTTTAAAGAAAATGTACCATAATGCAACGCGGTGTTTACTTGAAGTTGAGTCGTAGATGTATTCGCAGACTTGAGAAGGCCTATGTAGGTATAATATGTTCTCAATTAAAATAACAAAAAAATATACAGGCTGTATCTTTTTACGTGAGCCTTTATTTTGTTTTAGTTGGAAGTTTTAGTTTCTGAAAGCGCAGCAGTAGCTTTGCTTTTAAATAAGTAACTCGCAGTCTAATGCAAATTCGATGGGCGAAAATAAATCGGTAGGAAGTTTAGTTCGCCCAAATATTTGTGATTGGCAGTATGATTAAAAGTCACAGATTTCTATCCAACTACCGATTCATTTTTCTTATACTATGTGGGACGTGGGTGAACAAAAAACTACGGAATTTTTGGCTACATAAATCCGGAAAGAAAAATATCCTTCCAAAAATACGTACAGAATCGCGGCACTGAGAGTTTCGCGAACTGAAAGATAAATAAAATCTTTAGACTTGGAATGAAGTGTGAATCGGAGCTGGCGATAGTTGTGGGCAAACAAAAGAAACTCCAATCACTGTTATAAAGCTGCGCCGCCGCCGCCGGCGTTGCGTTCCTATGGGCTTCATACACAACAACTGGCGCACACATCCGACGTTGGAAGCATCGCAACCGAGATATTTTATAGGCATCGGCCGCCGCTAACTGTGACAGAACGATAAACTTCGTATCGCATTGTTCCTAATTTTAATAAGCTAGCTACGAAGCGAACCATGATATGGCTAGAAAGGGGGTGACTACAGAGATGACGACCGTTACAGTAGTATGTTGCGCCGACCTCAAATAAATTGTGCTTAGTTCCATCATCATTCTCTAAGGCAAGAGAATGATGATGAAACTAAGCACAAACTTCTTCAACTTCAAATATTAATTCTCCCCTGCAGTAATAACGCTATCTACGCTGAAAAGTTGAAGGGCTTCAAATTCATTATTCCCACTATGATCCTGCTGCCGATACGTATCCAACTGAAAATCTACCTAGCACTCGAAATTAAACGTTTTCAAATAACCTGTACGAATTTAATCAACATGTAACGAGCGACACGAGTAATTAACATTCTGGAATTATTAAAATGTAAAAACATTTTTATTATTTTCGACATCTCATTCTTCTTGTTTTTCCTATCAGAGTAGCTATAACGCAAAAAAATACTAATAATAATTCCATTCCATTTTAATTCCATTCCTTTTTTTCCATTTTTATACTAATATTATTTTTTTTTTCTTCTAATAATTTTACATTTTAATAATTCCAGAATGTTAATTACTCGTTATTACTACTTAATTACTCTAATTATTAGCCTAACGTTCTGTTAAAGTTTAAAATAGTAGCGGTCCCCCGACAGGACAATATTTAATCAAAAAATTTCATACGTACTCACGCAGGGTCATAATTTCAAGGTTATTTTTTCCTTTTTATAGGGTTTCAAGTAGTCGGGGGTTTTTTAAATTTTTAATTTAATTTTTTATTACATGCTTTTTGTAGGGACTCCTTATTATTTCTTTTCTTTTATTTTCTTGCGTTTTAAGATTCAGGTAATTTGGTATTTAATCAGGTTTTTTGTAATTCGCCATTTTGTGGTGGTGGCCATCTTGGATTTGAAATTTGTCATAGTGTATAGTATTCTATTAGTCAAGCCCTTTCATTTAACAACCATATTGAGGGAGCTGTGAAAAAAAAAATGTAATTTGCCATTTTGTGGTGGCGGCCATCTTCGATTTGAAATTTATCATAGTGTATAGTATTCTACTAGTTAAGCCCTTTCATTTGATACCCATATTGAGGGAGTTGTGAAAAAATATGTAATCCGCCATTTTGTAGCGGCGGCCATCTTGGACCGATTTTCATCAAACATAGCTAAGAACACTCCCGACAAATTCACCTTTCAAACAAAAAAAACAAAATTAAAATCGGTTCATCCGTTCGGGAGCTACGATGCCACAGACAGACAGACATACACACACACACACACACAGACACGTCAAACTTATAACACCCCGTCGTTTTTGCGTCGGGGGTTAAAAAACATTTTTATTATTTTCGACATCTCATTCTTCTTGTTTTTCCTATCAGAGTAGCTATAACGCAAAAAAATACTAATAATAATTCCATTCCATTTTAATTCCATTCCTTTTTTTCCATTTTTATACTAATATTATTTTTTTTTTCTTCTAATAATTTCGCGTTATTGCTAGTTATAACGCGAAATTATTTAAAAAAAAAAGGTTCAAACCGGGTGCGGTGACTTCGCCAAGACGAAAATGAAGAGTCGTTGTTCCTCAATACTAACATACACGTTTACATTACAATAAAAAGAACGCGCATATGTATTGATCAGCCGTATCGTAAAACCACAATAGTCAGATGGTGATCTAAGCGGTCATAATTGATAGATAATCCAGGACGTTTCATAAAACTAAATAACATCATAAAATATTGGGCAATCATGACTAATCTTATAGGTTTTCGCTAGGTTAATTTTACATTTCGGCCAAAATGTTTCGGTTACACTCGACGGAAACCGATCTTTAATGTAAACTAAATTAGCGGCGAGCTCGCAGTTCGGTAGAAACCTGCCTTAAGCCTGATTGGAACTTGCATACAACCTGACCACGGCACCTACCTAATTAATAATCTGCGGAGTCACGCGATCGCTATCAGAACTCGATCTAATACACCATGTAGCTATGAAACCTTTGAACCGTCCGTCCCAATGATGCCATTCTCCACCCAAACTGAAGCCTTAATTGCAATTGCTGGAATATGATTGGTAAAATGAATTCCGACACCCGAAATGAATTCCGACACCCGATGAAACTACGACATGCAAAAATAAATGCTGCTTTGTTTGTTCAGATACGCTTTGTTTGTTTGTGCTTTAGGTATTTTTTTTATTATTTTTTCGTGTGGGAAATTCAATAATGAATGAAAAGCTCTTTATTTTGCAGTGATGTGTTAATAAAGGAATGTATTTAAATAAACTAAGCACAATCGAAGGAACTCATTTGCTTTATCTTTTGCTTGTATTTTCCTATTTAATTAATACTTACTAACTTTTTATCACCCCTTTAGAATATTCTTTGAGACAAAAACAGTAGTCCTTCTCCGAATGCGATCATTCCCTTCTTTTCGCATAATATTATAAGTACTTTGGAATAACGATTTTGGTATAATTTGTTTTGCCATAAAAATACTTTTCCATATTTTTTTTGGGATACAGTTTTTGTTGGCATAATTATCTTGAAGACTAATTTGTTTTGGCATAAATTTAATTCGCATAATGTTACTAAGCCTAATGACTATTAGCGTAATAGTATTTAGGCATACAATTTTTAGGTATGATGTTTCCTGATATTTACTACTTTTATTGAATCACTAGCTTCTGCCCGCGTCTTTGTCCGCGTAGATTTCGGATTTGTGAAAATAACCCATAAAGATACAAAATATTAAAAAAAAAAATTGAAGTAAGAAGATGATTTTTTTAAACTTTGCGAAAAAGGAAATGAAAATAACCCATAAAGATACATAATATTTTTTTTTAAAATAAATAGAAGTAAGAAGATGAATTTTTTAAACTTTGCGAAAATTCTGAAAACTTTATAACACTATACAGATCATGGATGTGATGTAAATAGTTATATTATGACTTGATTTTTGATTTTGTAAACTTATTCCTGCACGTGCACGGCCTTGGTGACGCCCACTTCGCAACGGGCCGTGCAGCAGAAATCGTAATATTTTAATTTCGCCATAACTTCAAAACCAAACGTCCAATTTTAATCATTTAAAGACCAAATATTATCTACATAAACAGTACTTACTGATGAAATAATTTATTTTGATAAGGATTAATATCATGAGTAAAATAAATGCGTTTAAATGTAGCCCAAAAAAAATCAAGAGTTTTTAAATTAAAAAATGGTTGTTGTGCCTCACTCGACATAGATAGGTATAGTGTATCGCGGACTTTTTTGTAGATATTTATAAGATCTACAATTAATTTGAACATTTTATGGTTCTATCTTTTATAGTTTAGGCAGCGTACGCAAAATAAGTAACGTTTCTGGTTGATTTTTTACACCTTCTGTCCGAAAAACCCAAATATCTTACGGAACCCTATTTTTTTCCAAAATAAAATTTAGCCTATGTTACTGGTGGATAATGTAGCTTTCGATTGGTGAAAGAATTTTTTAAATCGGTTTAGTAGTTTTTGAGCCTATTCATTACAAACAAACAAACAAAGTTTTCCTCTTTATAATATTATTATATATTATATTATTATTATATTATAAGTAATAAGTATAGAAGTATAGATATGGTTAGGTTAGAACAGTGACCATTAACGCGCGAAGGTGAGCGAGCGAAGAGAGTGTGTCTCGGTAGCGGCAGGACCCCTCTATTATTGGTGTTTTGGGTTGTAGTTTGGGTTAGATGAGGTTATAACAGTATGATGTTTCCTGATAATTAACATTTAAAAATATATAGAAATAACTTTTCATTACGGACGCTTTTAACGTTCTGCATCGTTCTCACATGCATAATTTCTAACATTAATGATGTAACCAATACTTTGTAACCATATGATTTTGATTTAAAAAACATGGAGTTTCTTGCCCGTTCTTCTCCATAGGTACTTACGCTTTGGAATGGGCAACAAGCTTAATTTTTCTGATTGACCGACTCCATGACAATTCAAAAGTGCCTGTAATTGGTTTAATTGAAATAAATAGTTTGAGTTTGAATAGTTTTATGACACCACCGTCCACTTAGAAAAATAAAATAATGATTTATTCTATCTACAATGTAAAGTGCCTACAAATTTCATTAGAGCAATATTTTATAAAAATGTGTATTAGTGTCTAACATTTTAGGAGTTAATTATTATGCTTATTTGTTATGCCTATAAAAAATATGTTTTATATCATTATGCGTAAATAAATTTATGCTTTAGAATGTAAGACACTAGCACGATAGTAGTAAAATGTGACGATCCTAATTTATACGAAGCAGAGATAAATTTAACATTGAATAAAATAATTACTTGGCTAAATAATAATAATTTTGTCATAAACCGAGAAAAGACTAAAATAATGCATTTTTATCAAAGGATTTCTAGTATAAACCTTGACATTAACTACTTGGGGACTAAAATAGAGTCGGCAACTATGACTAGATTTATTGGTGTTATTATAGATTATAACTTGTCCTGGAAACCTCAAACGGAACATATTTGTAAAAAGGTAAATAAATTTGCATATGCCCTTTATAAACTGACTAAAATTGATAGCCTGGAATCTCTTTTAATGGCTTACCATGACTATGTTGCATCCACACTAAGATTTGGTATAATATATTGGGGCAATTCAGTAAATAAGGATTATGTCTTCAAAGCCCAAAAAAGATGCATCAGAGCTGTGTGGTTTACAAAGTACCGACAGCTGTCAACCTCTATTTAAAAGCCTCAAAATTTTAACCTTGCCTTCTCTGTATATTTATGAGGTAAATATATTGTTAAAACAAACATGAACCTATATGAAATAGCTTTCAAATGTCAATATAGACAACTACGTGATAGAAATAAGTTAGAGCTCAAAATATCATATACAAGTACGGCCTTAATGAGGAAAAGCTTTTTTTGTATGGCCCAAAGAATATTTAATTAATTACCTTGCTCAAAAAAAATCTAAATTTAGTCAATTTCAAGCGTAAATTATATACTATATTAATACAAAAATGTTACTATTCTCTCAGCGACTACTTTGATGACAGTTCTTTGACATAACATATTTGTATACTCGTAACTTGACTATAAAAGCATGATGACTCTCACAGCACTGTGGACAATATCAATTTTAAGCATTTTTCTTAGCAGTAACTTATTGACATCTTATTATCATCTATTTATTATTATCATTATCCTATTTCATTAAATATTGACATTACCTGACATTGCCTAATGCATTTTTATTAAAATTAATATTGACATTACTAATTAAAGTTTTACCTTTTTATAATACTAGTACATACATATATAGCTAATTTATTCACTTGATTGGCAAAAGCCTCCTTTAAATGTATATTTGTACTCCAAAAGGCAAAACATAGAGGAACTATAATATGTACAACATTGACTGTAATATCTGTACTGTTGTAACCTATGTTTACAAATAAAGATTGATTGATTGATTGTTATGCTTAATCATTATTATGATTAGAGATATTATGCTTAAAAAAAATATGTGTAAGCTGTTATGCTTTTTTTTTGAGGATGGGAAATCATCAAATGACCCCTCCCGCTCTGGGCGGAGCGGAGGGAGTGTCAGACTCTTACTGACTAAAACCCACCCGTGTTCCTTCCTTAGCCCTTTATGTTCCAGGTCAGCGGTAACCCTTTCGGACGATCCCGCTACCCTGGCAGGCTTCGGCCCTATCGGGCCCCGTCACTTCTGCTGACATCTCTTTGAGGCGCGCGTGGAACACATGACATACGCGCCGTCCGGCACGGGCCTGGTCCTGATCGGACGGTGAGTTACCCATTACTCACCGCCCGCAGGCCCGCGCCTACGGTGGCCGGGAGTCGTCACGCGGCTCCCGACGCCCGGAGCGTCTCCCGCGGCGGCTGAGGCGTGAGGTGCGTTCCCTCGCCCACCCCGCCACCTCCTTCGCTAGCATGACTGCTTCGCAGAAGGAGGCGACTGACTCACACTCCCTCTCGCCCCGGACCATGGCTTGAACCAGGGCCGGACGCGAGGTCGCCGCCGCTGCCAATCGCCTCTACGAGGACACGGCGGTGCTCTGCCCAAGCAGGGCAGACCAAGCAGGGCAGGCAGGGCAGGGCAAGCTGTTATGCTTAAATAATATTAAACGAAAATATAATTATGAGAAACAAAAGTATGCCAAGTTATATTAGGTCTTACAATTTTATGCAAATGGATAGGGAACCAAGGGGGATTATACTTTGGCATAACGATTTTGGTATAATTTGTTATGCCATAAAAATACTTTGCCATATTTTTTTTTTGGTATACAGGTTAGTGATAAGAACCTTTCAAAAATACATACAAAAGACATTCTTCGTATTCACATCAAAAATCTGTTAGCAACTAAGTATTAGGTACATCAAATTAAATTTTCAAGTAGGTTGAAAACTTGATGATTGTACACAAAGATTTTCAGTATCGAGAATACCTAAGATGAAATAGTTATAAGTAATAAATGTGGGAAAGACGTAAATATTCGGCGCTAACTGCCACACCAAACAAGTTAGTCATCACAATAAATTGGACATATAGTTATGGCAGTGTTGTTGCTACGACGGCGACGCGACGTGAATAGTTTAGAGCTAATGACAAAGATATTCCCTATCTTCGGAGGTAAGCATCACAGGTTCAACATCAATTTTATATTTCACGGAAAGGATGCCATTAGTAAAATAACTGGCCATCAATAATTTGAAAGAAAAGTTGTCATGGCAACGTAGTAACCAACGTCAACAAAACTGTCATGACACTCGTATACTATATATGTTAATAAAATACAAAGACATTAAATTATTTACTCAATATACAGGACATAACGAACAAAATCGTAATCTATGTAAAATGTACCTATCCATTTGTCCTGGTCAAAAGTCACTCAGTCTAGTGTTGTACGCCTGCGTGTCAAGACGCATTTGTGTCTTGTCAAAAATATTTTCTAAGGAAATATGCCAAGTTGCGCATTACGATGTGATATTGCAAATCTTGTTATGGTAAAACGTCTGGACCTAACTTCGGTTTATTTACGTAGGAATTATTTATATTTACTTAGTAATTAAAATTAAATCATTTTCATAAATAGATCTAGAAAATTTGCTAATTTTGTAATAAACGCCCTCTATTGCTGAGTAGTTTTATTACTACTTGGTTGAGATGTGATGTTGTTTATCGATGTTGTTATCGATAATATTTAAGTATTATGGTAAATAATAAATAACACATAAAATATAATACTGTTTGAAAATAATCATGTCATTTTATTTAAATGTCAATAAATGAACAATATTAAATGAATTGCCCTTTTTGTAAAACAAAAATAATATGAATATCGGCGGCATTTCCCCACAACAGAATACAATACGCACGGCTAGGCTACACATCAAGCTATAAATAACCAGTATAAACTGACTTCTGATTGTATGAAAAACCTGTACAATGCGAGGTCAGCTAAACCTGGAAATGTACAGCTTGGTGTGTAGCCGTGTCTACGACCGATCTAAAGTACATATACTAAACGGGCTGTCTCTAAATCAGTTAAATCACGATTTTTTCTAACGGCATATGCTGCAGAGCTAATCTTTTTTGACAATCTATTATTATAGAAATTAGCGTGTTCAAACAATCAAGCAAACAAACTCTTCAGCTTTAGTATACTAATAATAAAGCTGAAGAGTTTGTTTGTTTGTTTGAACGCGCTAATCTCTGGAACTACCAGTCGGATTTAACATCACGCTAGGACTCTTAGAAGCCGAGCAAAAAGAACGCGATGTGCGAAAATTTATTTTATTGATCCTTTATTAAGTGGGCGTTTGTTAACAACTTTTAAAAGTTCGTCAATGGATGGTAGGTTTGACGTTGGGGACACAGGTAGCATGGCAGCCCTTGCTCTGATCTGTTATTGGTAGTCGCTATCATTATTTGATCATTCGTCAGGTATAAGATTTGTAAGTAGAACCAGAGAGAAGAACGTCCGTAATTTCCTCAATATAAGTGTTTTGACTTTTATATTTTGTTCGGACGCAAGGCATCTGTTTGCTTCTAATTCGCAGAGCAGAGCTTGTACTGGTACTAAACAATGGATATAACAGCCTGAGTCTAGGATCACTAGACCATAATAACGATAATTTATTCATTTGTATGTAAAAAGAATTTTTTTAGATAAATAACTTGTAAACATTGAAACTACTAATTTTTTTTTATTAATTAATTTATTGCTTTCCTAATTTTTTGGCACTTTTTTCAATCTATTCAAATGCGAAAAAAAAATGTCTTATAACTTCTTTCAATATTATCGATACCTTTATATCTAAATGAACCACAGGTTTTACAGTTTCTACTTAGCGTCACCCCGCATTGCCAAACCCATGAATTTATCCATAGATCTACGGATTTTGGACCTCGCCTCGGATATACGTATATCGATATAATAAGATTTAAAAATGTTTGCAAACAAAAGTGTAAAAATTAAATTAAAATTAAAAAAAAACCCCGACACAAAATAATAATAAAAATAGTATGAATGTAAAAAGCCTAAAACGATAAAAAAAAACTATTGAAAAAATAGCCACAAATAGAACAAAAAAGGTATAAACGTGAAACCCTATAAAAAGAAAAAAATAACCTTGAAATTATGACCCTACGTAAGTACGTATGAAATGTTTTGATTAAATGTTGTCCCGTCGGGGGACCGCTCTAATTATTAGCCTTACGTTCTGTTAAAGTTTAAAATAGTAGCGCTCCTCCGCGCGCGCGGTAACTTCAATCGCTATTGTCGTCAAGACGATTTTCGCAAGCTATAAAAATGTGTTAAGGAAAAATACATCGATAGGTAGTTGCTCCTCATATCCGCTCATTATAGTCGCTTGCGAAAATTCGCAGAGGCGATTAGCGAAAATCACTGTTCACTAATCAATTTCTGCCTAAGAGCGGGTCGCGCCCTCCGAATTTTCCGAGCCAATATTTTCAAAGCAAAATGTTCAGACAGAAGATACCGTCTGAAATTGGCTTCTATCTGTCGTCCTATACATAGATACTAGTACGGCTATAGATATGATATAGAAATGAGTGTATTGTTGATTTTACGCGAGGGAGTAGTAGGGTGGTCAAAGCATGCATGGCGAAAAAATAAAATTCAGGTATAAGTTACACCACCCCATTGCATACATTGCATTGTTTCATCCTTCCTGCCTTTTGCATCATCTTTTTTTAAATTACAGCCCCTGTCTGATGCGGAAAAAAAAAGCCTTGACATTTGAAAAGTGTAAAAAACTAAAGGATTCATTTGATTCAACTTTTTTCCGGTTACCCATGTAAATGGACACCTGTGCTGTTTCGAGACATTTTTGGCATTTCATTAAAAACCTGTTTCCTCAGTCAGTTTTTCCTCGATCAATTACGTAAGCTGAACTGATCATATGTATTCAAAGTTTGTTAACAGACCTAGCAATCTACAGTTAACTGACTAAGAAATTAATCGAGTAAACTAGCATCTCACAAATCATCATCTACCAAATGTTGAATATTATGATTGAAATATCTGAATTTGATGATTCTAGAAAAAGAAATGTAAGCTCTTCTCAAAGGTTGATTATTTTTATTCCAAAAGAGTATTTAAGAACAATGAAAAATATTATAAATAAGGCAGGACATTAACTATTATTAATACAGTTTTGTGTTTTCAACCTGACACTACGCATCTTTAAATGTATCAGTAGAAACAACTTTTCGTTTTTGTTTCACTACATGATGGTTGAAGTTAAATCTTCCCACTTGTGTCCGGAGTCAGTCCAGGGACTTCCAAGTGGACCACGTAAGGTAACATCCTGCAAGGAGATGCTCCTATGGTGGTAGATAGTAACGTAAACGTAAGTAAACTGTTAACGCAGTGTCACAGTTTGCAACGGGCGTCGGCCGGGTTTCCTGGTAGAGACGGTGTGATTTTAAGAAGCTGTGCCTGTTTTTTAGTCAGTCCGTTGATAGCTGTGCGCCAGATAGGGGGAATCAGATTCCTGTTTGTGTTTTTCCACTGCCCTTGCAACTTCTCTTCGGATTTGTGGTGGTGCTATGTCAGCGGTGGGATATCAGGCAGCCTGTCATCGTTCGGCATGTTTCGTTTAGGGCAACATCGAGAGAGAAAACCACTTTCAACATCTATTCTTTGAACAATGTTCAGTTTTTCGTTACATGACACCTTGTCATCAACATGTTCCAGCAAAGGTAGCTCGTCAGATATGTACCACGATTGACGACGGGCATACTCGCAATTTTTATCAACAAAATAATATACTTTTAGGTGACTACCTGTCCACCAAAAACTCTATAGGTAGGTTGTAACCTACCTATAGAGTTTTTGGAGGACAAAGTAACAATGCTTCTGTGACTGATCCATTTCAATTACGATACTGGAACTACTACGAACTGAGTGATTGATACAAAAATATACTCACATTGGTACTACCGCGTGTATTAATTATGAAATAAGTAAGGTACAGGAAACGATATTAAGCAATCTTGTTTTAAAATGTATTGGCGAAATTGTACCATTAATATAATCCTTTTTCTCTTGTAGTAAGACAAGCAATGAGATCAAGCCGAATTTTGTCTTCAGAAAAAACACTTGTAGAATGCTCGCAAGACCACAACAGATGTTTTGCGCATTATCTGCGTAAGAGACGCCAGCAAAGCACTATAAAGTATATTTATATATTTATTTTTATAAAAGTATATAATACTAACTGTTGCACGCGACTTCGTCTACGTTTATTTTGTATAGTATCATCACTGTCAATACAAATATCCGGGATGAAAAGTGGCTTATTTCCTTCTGCAAGCCTGCTATTTATCAGAGTTCATAACGATCGGTTCAGTGATTTAAGCTTCAACCAGTAAGACACAATTACTTTCGCATTTATAATATTAGTATGGATAGGAAAGTTTTAAAAATTCGATTGCGTGCCTCAAAGTGTAAAAGTCACAGCTATTGCTGAAACCTAGACCAATATAGAACACAGAATATCAGTTATAAATGATTGCCATTCATTATTATTTCAGGTAGGCCAACAGGCCAGAGTCTATTTCCATGTTATGTTGCCAAAAATAAACGTTAAGTGCTTGCTGTATTTATTGAACTATGTAAGTCAACAACATAAAGCCATCGCAAGCAGCACAAACTTTTTTTATTGGCTGTCGGGATTAATCTGTCTGGGAACTTCGGTAGCCAGTATTTATAGCCGATTTCGAATCAATATCAGTTTTATGCATATCCTAATTAGTACGGCACAGGCCAATGCACTCAATTGGCAATATCTGCTTTGTCTGCGACAGGTAATATTCCACTGATTTCTGGAAATCCTGATTAATAACTGATTTGATCAGTTTTTGATAATAGCCCATATTGCAGGTATCGAGTTGCATTCAATTACGAATAACAATTCTGCAATACTCGCTTTGTCTGCGATAGGTATTCTACTGATTTAAGAAAATCCATTAATTTTGTTAATTCCTGATTCAATTCCAGTGCAGTGATCTATACTAATATTATAAAGAGGTTAAATTTATTTGTTTGTTTGTTTGTATGTAGGGGGTAATCTCCGGAGTTAATGATCCAATTCTAAAAAGGTTTTCACTGGTAGAAAGCTACATTATGTGTGGGTGCTATAGGCTATAAATTATGTTTACATCGTGCATTTTAGCTGAGCTATCACAACTTTGGTCTAGCAAGTCGGAAAGAAATATCTCTTCAAACAAAATTATTTGCGTGCGCTGCCTCAACAGTTGTATATAACTAAAAACAATGTATGGCAATCTGGTCCGCCTTACACAGTTCTACAAAAATGTCCGCGACACCATATTTCTATCTTTTATATTTTATCTTTTAATATCTTTTAAAAAAGTATTTTTTTCACATGCTTACGTTTGGATGAAAATATAATTTTTAATAATGAATCCTTATCAAAATAAATTATTTTATGATCACAAGGACATTATCGAGAGGAGGAGGAGGAGATAAAAGTTACTAAAACGAAAAATGCCGCTAAAACATTCAGGAATACAACAACACATATAGTGCGATTCTGTAACCATCTCACCGTGAAAACTTAGGTGAAGTGAGCGTGGAGTGAGCTGTCATTCCAAATAATGCTATGGATTGACACTACTGACAAATCACATCAAGCTCACTTCACTTGAGTTTTCACGGTGAGATGGTTACAGAATCGCACTACATTAGTGCGATTCTGTAACCATCTCACCGTGAAAACTTAGGTGAAGTGAGCGTGGAGTGAGCTGTCATTCCAAATAATGCTATGGATTGACACTACTGACAAATCACATCAAGCTCACTTCACTTGAGTTTTCACGGTGAGATTTTTACAGAATCTACCGGCTGCTTTGTGCAGACGTTTTATCCATTTACCCAAGATGGCGTTGTACAAATACGTAATTTTTTTGCTCACGGTGTTCATACTTTACCCGGATTAATGACATTGTCGGTATTGCCATTGGGTGATGTAAATTGATTGGATGTCATTCTATTGATAATGATAAATAAATGATAATTATATGATAATAACTATTTCAAGGTGATGTAATAATAATAATAAAGCTGAAGAGTTTGTTTGATTGAACGCGATCTCTGGAACTACCAGTCTGATATTATTACCTATGAAAAATATTTTTGCATTTGATTGATAGCCTTATTCTTGAGAAAGGCTATTTAACATCACGCTACGACTCTTCGGAGCCGAGCAGAAAGAACCGAAAGAAGAAATTACGCTAAGCGAAAACACAGTAATAGCGCGGGCAGACGACGCGTTGCGACGGGTCGGGTCGGAGGAACCAACAATTCCACGCGGACGAAGTCGCGGGTAGAAGCTAGTGCCTAATATGATTGTTTCCTTCATTGTGTGTGAATCCGGATTACAATTAAGTTATCGACATCATCTATTGAATTATCGGTTACCTAATTATTGTCTGATTGTGCGTATTGTCTGAGCAATTGCTCAGACAATACGCTAAAATCATGTCCGGAGGAAATGGACAGACTTCTATTATATTAATCTAATTACAATTATCATATATTATCTGGCTCTGTTTTATCTAGATTGTCTAATCATGTAATTTATGATAAGAATCTGAAGGCCAGTTCTCGTAATTTAATATATGTCTCATCTCAGCGACAAACAAATGTCAAAAATGTAGGGAAATTAGAAGTATTTTTTGACTGATTGAGACTGGGATCAGACTGTGAACGGTCATAAAATTACGAAAATTGCCCCTCTGATTTTTGTCCTCGTAGAGTCCTTGCTGTCATATAATTTAAGTGACACTTTTTTTTTAAGTTTAAACAATTATTTATAACAAAAACAAAGTTTGTAATAAAATATTCCCGAGATACTCTAATTGCGTCAAGAATAGCTACATTTTTTGAAACGAGGATAATAATTTTCTCACTCACGTAACACGTCACGTCACGTCACGTCGTCACGTCATAATTTTTTCACGTGTTTTTCCAATTCCATACCGGAACGATGCGATGTCTCAGAAAAATGTAAAAATTATTTATAACAATATTGAACAATGTGTGGAAATAAGTAGATTAGATAAGTATGTACTCAATAATTCAACACTACAGGTCTACATATCTAGTTAACAAATAGGTACGGCGTCCCACAAGGAAGCGTATTGGGACCACTACTATTTCTTTTCTATATAAATGACATACCAGACATAATAAATCATAAATGCACATTGTTTGCTGACGACATATCTATAGTAGTGACATCAAATAATCCAAAAAACTTTTGACATGGAAATAAATAAAACTATAAATTTAATCATTAAATGGCTTGACGATAATAATTTGAAAGTAAATTTGAGTAAGACACACTATATACAATTTAGATCTAAGGGTAATCATAATTCAACAGCTTTAAACGTTAAATATAATGATAATGTTATAAAAGAGGCAGATAGTGTAAAATTTTTGGGGATAACTTTGGACAGGTTTGCGATTGGAAAAACCATATTGAAGAAAGCAATAGGATAAACCGATTTGTATATGCATTAGCAAGGCTAAGAAGGACTGCATCGTTGGATACTGTAATGATGGCATATCATGGTTACGTAGGTTTAATCTTAAAATACGGTATTCTGATATGGGGGAATTTACGAACATATCTAGAGCATTTTTATTACAAAAGAAGTGTATAACGGCTATTACTGGAACTCCTCCTTATGACTCCTGTCAACCTGTCTTCAAAAAATTAAACGTTTTAACACTTGCGGGTATGTACATTTTTGAAATTGGTGTATTTGTAAAAACATATCCAGAATTATTTATTAGAGCATCGGAAGTATATCCTCGCAACAGGAGAAATGGAGATAGACTTACATTGAACTGTACACCAAGAACAACATTGTTCTAAAAAAATTCATATGCTATGTGTGTAAAAGTGTATAATGCCCTACCACAAAGTTTGAAAGATCTTCCCCTGTTAAAATTTAAAAAAGTACTTGAACATTGGCTTGTCGAAAAGTGTTTCTATTCTGTTAATGAATTGTTTTAACTTGTACCCACAGTGATAAAGACTCACCTCAATTATATTATAGTGGTGACTTGAAATTGTATTTAGACATTTATTGAAATATTTAATTTAATTACTGAGTGTTATTGTTATTATCTGTCATTTTTTTTGACATACTTTATAATTTATTTTCTGTAACTGTAATCTAAAGTAAATTCCTAAATTAGTATAGACTGAAAATTTCACATGCTTATCACCAGCAAAATGGATGAGACTAACTTAAACTAAGACCATTTGATGTATTCTATTTTATGTGGAATAAATGAATCTGAATCTATTAAATATTTGTTATTTTCTGTAAAAATATATTGAGCTACGAAAAAGGTTATTAGACCTACATAAGTGCCTAATTAGTAATTATTAAAGTTCGACTGAATTTCTTTTCGTTTTTGGTTTTCGACAACTTTCGGCCGAAACATCAAATTTTTCGGCCATTTTCGTTTCCGGCTGCAGGAAATGTTATTATTTTCGCCCGTTGCCGAAATAATACAAGTTCCGGCAAATTAATACAGTCTGTTTCTATTGATTACCTACTTGAAGATATAGGTAGGTAGGACCCATAGCTACAATAACGTAAGTATGCACACTTTTCTCAATACAATTCCTTTTCATTTGTTTTCACGACAACATGGAACGAATATAAATATCAGTTACTAAGATAAAAGATTTAAGCTTCTTATGTATACAATTGAAACAATGCTATTTGTCTGCATTCGGTTAGACTGGAAACCGACCTAGGGAAAGGGCTAGGCAGATTGATTGATTGATGTTATAATCTTGTTAAATACGACGACATTATTTATTAATAAAAACCGGCCAAGTGCGAGTCGGACTCGCCCATGAAGGGTTCCGTTACGTTACGATTTATGACGTATTAAAAAAAACTACTCACTAGATCTCGTTCAAACCAATTTTCGGTGGAAGTTTATATGGTAATGTACATCATATATTTTTTTTAGTTTTATCATTCTCTTATTTTAGAAGTTACAGGGGGGGGACACACACATTTTACCACTTTGGAAGTGTCTCTCGCGCAAACTATTCAGTTTAGAAAAAAATGATATTAGAAACCTCAATATCATTTTTGAAGACCTATCCATAGATACCCCACACGTATGGGTTTGATGAAAAAAAAAATTTTGAGTTTCAGTTCTAAGTATGGGGACCCCCAAAATTTATTGATTTTTTTCTATTTTTGTGTGAAAATCTTAATGCGGTTCACAGAATACATCTACTTACCAAGTTTCAACAGTATAGCTCTTATAGTTTCGGAAAAAAGCGGCTGTGACATACGGACGGACAGACAGACAGACAGACAGACATGACGAATCCATAAGGGTTCCGTTGCCATTTGGCTACGGAACCCTAAAAAGGGCTGATTTAGGGCGGAATTAAAAAAGGGGCTGATTTTTCAATCAACAGATAAATTTTATTCGTGGAATAAAATTGACGTCTGGCAGATTTTGTATGGAAGAACTATCAAAAATTCAAAATTATTCCTCGTATAAAATTATCTGGCGTTGGAAAAATCAGCCCTAAGTCAGATTTCTATAATTGCTCCAATATAATTATTTTTCATATTTTGATCCAAATCACTGTACTTCAATGGAAATCTACTGGAGCAATAAACCATACTTCCATTCGCATGTTACAAATGCGAAAGCATCTGTGCGTCTGTTACGTTTTCGCACCTAAAACACTGAACGGATATAAAAAATATATATAAAAAAATAATGTTTCATATAAAACAATAATTTTTCATATGAAAAATATATATTTAAGACATCGTAATTGTCATGTTAATGATCTCTCTATCACACAAAACATGAAAACCGCATTGTAATAAATCTGAAAATCACATAAATATATACATAAGTACTAGCTTCTGCACACGATTTAGGCCGCGTGAAATTTTGGCCCCGCATCCCATCGCTCGCCCGTGCTACAGCTTCGTCTTCGCTTGCCGTTCTTTCTGACTATTTTCCTTTTGCTCGGCTCTTAAGGGAGCGATGTTAAATTGCCTATAACCTTCTTCAAAAACTGGTACTATCAAATGCAAAAATGCAATAATTTTTCAAATCCGACTGGTAGTTTCGGAGATTACCCCCTACATAAAAACAAACAAAATTTACTTCTTTATAATATTAGTATAGAAATATAGATATGCGGAATTAAATTCCAATAACGTTCACCACCAACGGTTGCATTCACAAAACAAGTTTTATCTTGTTCCAATGAAATTCAATAGACGTTTCCAGCTAGAAAAGATAAGTAAAATCTTACTGAAGAGCTCAGGAAGGCGACCGTAATATTATTAATTCTGAAAAAGGTTTAAAATGTTCCGATATTTTAGCCCGACGACCCGCTTTCTGTTACGTATAAAAATACTTAATTTGACCTACTTACATTCTGTGATGAAAACGGAATAATATCTGCAAATTTGAAGATATAGCAATTTTCATGTTTATTCTGCCCTTATTATAGTGATGCCCCTTAGTTCGTTTGCGCCTTTGGATATTTTTCGATACTCTTCTTACAAAGTTCTGAAACTTATTTCGATGGCGTTCTTATAGAAAACGTAGATCCATTAGTAATACTGGGAAGTGTAGGTATTTTTTGGTAAAAATTGACATCAAATAAATAGTCTTCTATTACTGTGAAGGGCTAATTGGGCCCTTCGAGGTATACGAGAGGAATCAAACAACGATACGATTCCTTTAAGTTTATACTGACTGAACGTCTTTACATATTTCCGACTAAACTAGCACTGTCTTTTCCTAAACAAACAACCTAATCAAATGTTTGACACCCCGTTCTAAACTTGCTTGAATTTTCGAATGGAACCCGCGCTAAATTATAGCCGGCCTGCACTACACAAGGTTGCCTTCGGCGGACAACCTTTACGTTACCTACACACACTCGAATTCACAATATTTTACATTCATCTGAGAATCGAGATAAGTATTTTTAGCTCAACTCTCCAACATTTTCTGAAAAATATAAATAATTATCTGATCTACTTGTCTCATATACAGATCTGATGTTACTAGGTATGTTATTTACACAGGTGCAATATTTTATTAATCATGTTACAGTACCTGAACTTCGACGAAGCTTTAACTAACTATTGCTTGTATAGTTGGTTAAAGTTCCGTGGAAGTTTATGTTTACAAGTACTTACCTGCTATACCAAAGTACTTATATGACTTAAATAATAAAATCAGTGTACAGTCGTGTAGTAATTACTGTGACTAGTGAGGCATTAAGCACTTATCGTCGACATACATACTACGTAGATACCAAGATATGGTACAGATGTAAGTGTCTGTAGGTAAGTACGTGAGGACTGATGGCATAGACATGCTCGTAATTACGAAACCCGTCAGGGTAGTCCGCG
This sequence comes from Apamea anceps, assembly GCA_951799955.1. Lineage (NCBI taxonomy): Eukaryota > Metazoa > Arthropoda > Insecta > Lepidoptera > Noctuidae > Apamea > Apamea anceps. Next base: position 7,872,449 of record OX637500.1, on the reverse strand, counting down.
ACATTAAAATGTTTTTATGTTTTTTGCAATTAGCATGTCAGTATCAAGTTTTATGTATGTTGATAAGTAAAAAATATATATTTATAGAAATATATATGTATAATAAAAATCATCAATACTTTTCTCTAAGTTCATATTACTTACCGTATTGAATGTCAATTTCATGAAATCATGACATTTGCGGTCAATTCTAAGTTAAGGAGTTGTATTGCTGATTCTAATGAATATAATTCTGAAAAGCCATATTTGTTATGGTCGCGAATCATATTTAGATCAACATACACAGAGCTGCAAATTGCCAAAATAGTAAGAAAATTTGAATTTCGCAGGCTACTTTAGCGCACCCCTTTAACAGAAATCCACATAATCGTTATACAAAGTGCTTGTTTGAAGACACGTCTAAAATAATGCAAATTTCTTGCAAAATTGGACAAAGACTCTCAGGAGTCGCGCTTGAGCAAGTACCCAGGCGAGGCGCGAGCGCAGCTCTTATAAAGTTATTGTTTCGCACAAGCTCAGAATTCATCCATTTCGAAACCACTTTCTAGAGAATAAGTGTTCAACCATAATGACAAGTACCAGTGCACTCAAAGCTAGCCTTACAAATTTCAGTTTTCTAAGTGCTGGATGAATCTAAATGAAACCGTTTCTGAAAACAATAGCATTCCACATTAACAGGGAGTTGCTGCGAATATCTTATGAGCAGCTTTTCCTTAAAATTATTAACGATGAAGTAAAATAATTTCTTAGAAAAATTGGCTTTAGCGAAATATAGTACATATAGGGTAGGACTCGGATTCTTAGAACTTTTAAGCACTAATCATAACTATAACGACTTCCAAGAAAAGAGGCTTTAGAGAAATATAAAGTGCTTCAGTTGTTCTACGGCTTGAAACAATGACGTAAATTTATTTTAAAATAATCGATACCAGTGCATAAGTAATCTCATCGCACAATTGAATTGATATTTAAGACGCTTGTTTTCTTAAACGTGCCTCTGAGGATTTTGCGATATTGATGCACTTTCGTGTTCCCTCTGCTCGTAGAATTTTCCTTCAAAAAATCACTTTTCTTAGAAATACTTAACTACCTAACTTACTAACGCATAAAGTGCTTTTAACTGCAAGCAATTCGATAATAAATTGTCAGCTCTTATAGTATGTCCTGAAAATTGAATTTCTAAATCTTTTGAAAGCAATATCGAATATGGTGCATTAAAAATGGAAAAGTTTCAAGATGTAATGCAAGGACATTACAGTTTGGCAAGAAATAGTTTTTAGGAAATAATTTAAATGTTGCAATTAGAATAGAATAGAATAGAATAGAATACTCTTTATTGTACACCATACAAATTACAGAACATAAATATATAAAATTTTATAAAGGGTGACACAATGGGCGGTCTTATCGCTAAGAGCGATCTTTTAAAGACAACCTTTGGATGGATTAAAAATTAAGGAGAGACAACACAAAACACAATTTCACACACACAATTTCACTACACGGATTAAATTTTTGTGGAAGCTTATAAGATCCTAAGCCTCCTAACCTCCTACAAATGCTTATAAGTGTAGGTGGCGCCACTAGCTAAGCGATGCAAAACTCTACCTATACTTTACATAATTCGTCGCGTCGTTGTAACTACAATATCACGCGAAGGCTACGTTATGAATTGCTAATATCCGCCTAAGAACAAAATACAAGTAGCATTGGAATAGTCCGTTTTGATTTGTTCCGAACTTGATTGATTTACAAAGGCTTTGTCTGCCGGCCCGCCAATTAACAAGTGCACAAGAGTCCACTGGGATCGAACAACCGAGCTTTGAAGTATTGAGGATTTTTATCCGCTCTGCAGTTTTGTATGCCTTTTTACTCACATAATGAAGGTTGAAACCTTTGATTATCAAAAGCATAGAGGTAGGAAGTGCACGAGTCTTATTTGTTGTATTTTTAACCGACTTCTAAAAAAGGAGGAGGTTCTCAATTCGGATGTTTGTATTTTTTTTTTTTTTTTTTTTTTTATGTTTGTTCGCGCATAACTTCGTCGTTTGCCAACCGATTTGAAAAATTCTTTTTTTGTTGGAAAGGGCATACTTCCCAAATGGTCCCATAGAAATTTCATCAAAAACGGTTCAGTAGTTTGGTTTTTAAACCAAAATTACTGGTAAAAATTACAACTAAAAAGTGAAAAATAAAAACTTTTTTGCAAAAAAATACAACCGACTTCCAAAAACGACACTACAAAGTGAAAAATAACTTTAATTTCGGAAGTCGGTGGCAAACAACGAAAATGCGAACCCAACGACACCGACTTCCGAAATTAAAGTTATTTTTCACTTTGTAGTGTCGTTTTTGGAAGTCGGTTGTATTTTGTGTGGACAATCCAGAAAACATTTGGATTCCATGAATGGATTTGCTTAGCTTATTTAGTTTCTGAGTTATGTTTAGAAATTAAATTTGCAAAGCTTCGATAGGTACCATTTAGTACATGTATCCGATTGTTCACGGCAACAATACAAAAATTGCTCCGCTAACAATAATTCGAAAAACTATTGAAGACAATTATTTTCGCGGCTCAGTAAATAGTCCCCATTGTGCGGGGCTTTGCCAGTTTGCGGTAAGGACACGTTAGCTATATTGTACGTGAATACGTACGTACGTAATTGGAGCAAGTAGATCCTCATTTACTCGACTGAGCGTACATTATCCCTTAGTTTCCACTAATAAGACTAGACTGACACTGTACTACTGCGCTATTTAGCTGTGATTACACGTTGGTATGTGAGATTAAAAAACGTGTGGGGTCGAGGGTCGGGCAGGAACGGAGTTCAAAATTTTGCATTTTGAGCTACATAACGCAATTTTAAAACCCATAGCCGTAAATAAAGTCATGAACCTGAACAAACTTCTTTTATGGAGCTTGCGAAAAGAGGCAGAGAGACAGATAGATAGTTTTCGTGGTTTTAGAGGGTGATGAAGCCGATAGTGAGGTCAAAATGAAAATCCAAGAACCAAGAACCGACTGCGAAAAAATAAAAATTTAAATTTTTCGCAACCGCCATCTTGGATTTTCATTTTGACCCCACTATCGACTTCATCACCCTCTAAAACCACGAAAACTATATATCTGTCTCTCTCTTTCCGCAAGCTCCGTAAAAGAACTTCGTTCCAAAAAAACTACAAATTAGATTCATGACTTTATTTACGGCTAGGGGTTTTAAAATTTCGTTATGTAGCTCAAAATTTTGTAAATTCCCAAACAAAAGCGTGGCTGTGGAGATAATTTTATATCGGCATTCATGTGGCGATTTTAGCCGCAGCGCCTCGCCATGTGCCATAATTCCATCAGTGTGTCATCAACTGCCGTGGCCATAGTTCGGTTAAGCTATTAGCCGCAACACTCCAGTTTCTCACGCCTCGTGACTATTTCAACGTTTAAACACTGAATTTATTAAGTAAAATCGTTTATGTTTGAAGAATCGTGTTGTTTTGTTGACGTTGTTCTAAGCGAAATTCAATTATAAAATTTCGTGACGAAATTGAAAAGTGAGTTGTAGAATTAATTCGGATGCTGTCAGTCGCGGCTGCAGGTGCTGTCCATGCGTGTCACTCTTTTAAGTATACTGTTTTACTAGTTTACAGCTGAAATCCAATGCAGCAAAGTAAAATGCCAATTTCAATTTAACATTTTTCATTCAGCCACGTCTAGTTAATTGGTAGAGAATTGAGAGTAGCAGTTTAAAGGAAATGTTGCAGAGGGTGGCTGGATAAAGAGAAGAAACCGTTCCCGAACCGCCGCGCAAAGCTATAAGTCGGCATGGATGTCGAGTGATCAGTGTCCGTCTGTTGCCAAACTCAAACCAGGCACATCTGCAGGAATATTCATCAAGCAAAACAGAATTGACTATAATAATGATGTCTGAGCAACGTTGCGAAATTTTGCCACAAAGGCTTAGTAGCTTGCAAGACGAAACATTTCTATGGGTTTTCACCGGTGCGTAGCCAAATAACTCGACGGTTTTGAAGCACAGTTCATGAATGGTTTATTGAAATCCGGATTTCTAGTCCTCTAAAATATATTCTGGATTTGCATTCGACATTTCTACCTGCCCTTTATTCACCAGCAAGCCGGGCTTTAAATAGTGTTTGACTCCAAATTGAGATAGATATCAGCGACCAAACTCCAATATAAGTACAAGGTAGGTAGGTAGGTATATGAAACCTATTTATGGCTTATTTTTATTACATAAAACTGTTGCGTCGTAAATCTGGAATTTCGTTGCTATCAAACTTTATCACCTGATTGACGTCCAAATAGTGATGCGTGGATGCCAAAAAGATTAGACGTTACGTCTCTATTAATCTAGTTAGAATCGATCTACCACAGAGGACCTCTATCAACACAATATTTAGGCGTGTCCTCTTACTAGGCTAAAATAATTTACAATAAGAGAAAATGATTCTTGAGAAAATTTACACTTCATGTTTTCCGTAAGTAGGTACTATAGCCATTCCTACGACTGACAACGGATGGCTGATGAGATTTGAATTTACAGACCATCCGAGATCTCAGAACTTAATACATTTTATCAATCCATTTCCTTGAATTTACCATCGATACAATAAAAAGAAGAAGCACTAAACCAGTACCGATTGATATCTACTCTTTATAATTTGAAAGAATAAAAGAAAATTTGTTCAGGGGAGTCTCCACCGAGCCAGAAAGCGAGTGGCTTTTAGCTGTACATGTTCGAACCCAATAGGTACTAATCACACTTGCGCACAGCACCCACACATAAGTTACAAATTCCGACTGTGTGCGGTCGAGTGTGTATAGACTGAACGTTATGTATGTGTCACATTGGGCTCGAATTCGTTTGGCACGAACTGTACTGCATTATTAATGTAAGACAAAACAGATTAGGAAGTAGAAAATTTACCTCACAGTGCGGCCGTTTGCGTTCACCTGTCAGTTTCATACAAACGAATACGTTTTTTTGCGCATTTTATTTTTATTAGCTACTAAAATTGTCGCACTGACTGGTGTTAGAAACCCATTCTCTCGACGACAGCCGGACTGTAGCGCACTATAGTAGTTCGAAAGATTTTTAAAACTTTATAACGTGTTACTATACACTCTAATAGCAGGTGAGTATTAGAGGAAAATTGAAGTATCATGAGATTTTGTACCATAATTGTGCACCAACTGTTTAAATCTGCCCTGTGCAAATGACTTGTTTGCCGCGAGATAGATAGATCTGTGTCGTTGTGAGTAGATGGATGAATTATAGTCTAGCTAGACTCTTCCTCGAGATTTGCATTGATTATTAATTTGTTAATTTTGATTTTTAGGGTTCCGTAGCCAAATGGCAACGGAACCCTTATGGATTCGCCATGTCTGTCTGTCTGTCTGTCTGTCTGTCTGTCTGTCCGTCCGTATGTCACAGCCGCTTTTTTCCAAAACTATAAGAGCTATACTGTTGAAACTTGGTAAGTAGATGTATTCTGTGAACCGCATTAAGATTTTCACACAAAAATAGAAAAAAAACAATAAATTTTGGGGGTCCCCATACTTAGAACTGAAACTCAAAATTTTTTTTTTCATCAAACCCATACGTGTGGGGTATCTATGGATAGGTCTTCAAAAATGATATTGAGATTTCTAATATCATTTTTTTCTAAACTGAATAGTTTGCGCGAGAGACACTTCCAAAGTGGTAAAATGTGTGTCCCCCCCCCCTGTAACTTCTAAAATAAGAGAATGATAAAACTAAAAAAAATATATGATGTACATTACCATATAAACTTCCACCGAAAATTGGTTTGAACGAGATCTAGTGAGTAGTTTTTTTTTAATACGTCATAAATCGTAACGTAACGGAACCCTTCATGGGCGAGTCCGACTCGCACTTGGCCGGTTTTTTTTATAATTGTTTTACCTAACCTACTCAGGTATGTATGTCATATTTATAATACATTTTAGTTTGTAAATTGTGCAACGCCTTGGGATTCTTTATTCTATAATTTTGTGTTTATATCTATACATATACCTATAAGAAGACAGAGAAAACCAGGGCCATCCAAATGCGCGTTCTGTTAATGATATCGTCAAAGACGCAGGAAGCACCTGGATGAGGGCCGCACGTAACCGATGAAGTATGGAACAAAAAAAGGGAGGCCTATCCTATATATTATACTTTAATAAATAAAGAAACGATAAAGATACGGTCCCAAACAAGCAATGCTCCAAATCCCAATTAAAACGCGAACTTTACATAATAATACCCGTAAGTCAGTACCTAAAAGAGGAGAGCAATATTTTAGATTTAGTCCATGCCCAACTTGGGTTTATTAATCCGAAACAGTCGCCTGTTCACAAAATTAATTGCGCTCTTTGCATCGTCTGCCACCGACTGATTGCATAGTAAAGCTAAGACTTACAAAGCTTAGCTTAACCCAACATAGTTAAGCATAATGCAAATGCTTACTGTGCAAACAGTGTGATCTCTATTGTAAGGACCAGTGGGATAAATTGGTAGTAACACAAAGCATTTGTGATGACCTATAGTCCATTTATAATAGCATTAGAAAAAAGAGGCTCGTAGAAGCAGTAATGCAAAACATTTTATTTCAAAGTTATGATAAAACAATTTTAAGGGAGATGCTTAAATTCTAATTTTCTTGCGTTTTTTGCAATTTGCAGGTCAGTGTAAGGTTGTATCTTAATAAAAATAATATGATGCGCAACAATAAGAAATATGTAGGCAATAATACAATTTTAACCTTAAAAATCATCAATACATCCCTTTAAATTAGAATTGCTCCGAATTCGTCTAATTTCGCGGGCTACTGCAGCGCATCCACCTTAATTAAAATAAAATTCGGTAGAATTATAGTGAAACGAATAACGTTCCAAGTATTGTTCATCCCTGCTTCTTTTAGGTTTTTAGCATTGACACTGTAATTTTAAATTGGAGTTATATAATATAAATAAATTAAAGCCACATAATTTCATAAGATAAATAGTTAAAATGGTTACAATTAAGTGTGACAGCTGCTGTAAAAATAGATCATAATAAATTCGGCGTCTATCATAATGTAACAATTTTTATTGTATTTTTGTTACAAAGTGTGCATTAAAAATAACCTTTTTTAACTTCTTTCTAATGCTATTGTAAATGGACTATAGCTTTCAATGAGCAGTGGTAGCCCAGTGGTAACCCAGTGGTAGCGGCCTCGACCTACGAGTTGTAAATCGTGGGTTCGAACCCAGGCAGGCGCTTTACTTTAAGTAAATAATTTCATCAACACTGCTCCCAAAACGGCGAAGGAAAACATCGTAAGGAAACCGGCATGTCCTATAACTAAAAATTCCAAAACATGACTGTGACATCTACCAACCCGCTTGGTAAATTATAGCCCACTCCTCAAGAAGCCTGTGTCCCAGCAGTGGGAACATTATAGGCTGATTATGCTATAGCTTTCAATATTAGTTGAACCATCGTACCCATCAAGAAACAATTAGCCGTAAATCCGGCAAAAGAAAATTAATTTCATAATTTTCCGCATTTCTTACTGCCGACACTTTTCATAGTTTACCTCGTGGCGGGACCAGCTTTACATGAAATCTCATACCGTGGGGACAAAGCATTGCAGCAACCCTTAAACTCTTTTGTTTTTATTTTAGGTTTATACCCAAGCTCATTTATTATTTTCATCACATTTAGTTACGTAAAAGTGCGCATAAGATCGTCACAAACATTGGATATAAGGGACTAAGTAATGAAGACTGTCTACATTGCATTAAGTTCAATACAAGGAAAGATATTTTCTGTTTAGGCCACCGTTGTAAAACAAAGCAATTTCGATTTGTAAAACTCTCAAACAAACAGATCCAAGCCTAAAATAACAAAACCAAATAACTCCATTTTAGACGCATTGAAAAAATATTTATAGACGGAAAAAATATAATTCATACACCGATAAATTACCGGTTTGATTTGTTTTCACCGTCAAAATGGACGGTTACCGGTATAAATGAAAACCGGTAAACTGGTATCGCATGCCCGACGTAGACCCGTTTTCCCAATTATCCCAAACATTTTATTCAAGTTATCAAAAAGAAGATATTTTATATTTGCGTTACGATTCGTTTTAAAATGATTGTAAGAGGGGTGGATTGAGAGTTTATTCTGAACTCAAAACTAAAGCCTGTAAGACTATTGTACTACATTTTCCTAAAGCCTGTAACACTCACAACTTTTTAGAACTACCATACTATCTAGTACGAGTACAAAGTGCGGGGCGGGCGAATCGATTGTAAGTTAACCAACACTTCGTTCGATTTCTAGTTAAGTAAATACCCATTTTATGGCTACCCTCGTACCCCATTTTCTTATACTATCACAAACACAATAGACGCAAAGTGAACAAACGGAATAAGAATACGTTACACGAATGAAATATGACGAACATAAAGCTGCTCCGGAGACATTGCGTATTTGTCAGACTCATTGAAAATGGTGCTTTTCTGCGAAATAAAATATTGTACTCATAATAAGAGCAGCTTTTAGACTCATTACGGCCCTAGGGGGTAATATTGTGTGAACCCATAACATTTTTCTAGAGCTGTAAGTCGTGCGCACTGAAAAGATCTTAACTTAAGAAGACACTACATTTTAGTGCCGTCTAGAGGCACGTTCCACGAATACAGCTACACAATACAAATCCACAAATTCATCGAATTTACTTTCACGATGTTTTGTCTGCAAAATGTGAGAGTCTGTTATAAATATGATTGTAGCGATCGTCTGTCTGTCTGAGATGTCGGACCCTGATATGGCAATGGAAAACGCTTTGTGTAAGGCCAATGTCAGCAGATGAGAGATAGAAGCGGAGAGGTTGGGTGGTACCCCCCTGTCAAGTAATTACCATTTGTTCGAGATCTTTCACACAATAAAACGTGTAAAAAAGGAATGTGTCGAGCTCATTGTCACAAGATGAACAATACATAATGCAGTGAGGAATTTAAATAGGTATAAAAACCTATTTTATTTCTGAAGAATGGAAGTAGATTAATGTTTTAAAGCTGTGGCGATAAACCTAGAACTATTTGATTGGGTGCAAACTGGGAATTGGTCCATGCGAGAATCGTAGTCTCTCTTCGGATCGATTCATAATAAAACAGCGTACAAATCTTTGCTCCTATATCTCCCGCCTGTTATTTATGTTATATATCGTATTTGGTCTGTCGTATCTCATACCTGTGTTTGACTCCGTCAGCCAGGCAGACTGGTTACATAAGCGTATCCTGCTCAAAGGCATGTTTTGTTACTTAAACACAGATAATAGTATAGGTCGCTTTTGACCAGGACAGATACAAAGCAAAGTCCCCATTGTATTCGTGGTATTAATTCATTTGCTATATTGTCCCCTTTCAATCAATGCTCGCAGATCCTTCTGTGGATCACGTTACATGTGGTTCGAGCCTGGCTTGTGGAGGCTATTTGCTTAATTGTACGCGGAACGTCGAATACGATATTGTTGGGACAATAGTAAGTTGTGATCAGAGGAGTATGCGTGATAATAATGGCCGGTGTATAGATTAGTTAGTGTACATATAGAGACTGGTGGTTATCTTGCAGAATAGCCAATGTTCTAGTAGGTACTAATGTTGATATATATTTTGGTGATGGGGGAGAGCCGTATTTATTATTCAGTGCAGTAAAGAACAAAAATAGAAAGCACAGTACTAATGGCTAACGCGAAATATCAGTAAATAAATACTACATCAATATGTCGGTAAATAAATCCCGCAACAATGATGGAAACAAAACCGGCAAATAATTGGCTGTGCAGTATTTTACTAACGATTAGGCAAACAAAGGCTAGTTAGTAAATTTAATTAAAAGATGGTTCTGTTAAATAGTCTGTGTTTAAAATCCTAGATTCTGGACATTCTTTTATAAAGCTGGTGTACGGTCAACATCAAAACTATGATAGTAGGAAAATAATTGAAAAGTATTCAATGGGTAAAAAAACTTGTGTATGTTATTTTAAACATCTATAAATGAAAACTTTACTATAACAATGTCGTACTCTGTATTATTATAGAGGTAACGAGCCTAATTACATTTTTTTTTTATTTTATTGTTTGACTTCATTTCATTTCGAAATACTACGAAATAGCCAACGACGTGTTTTACACAGCTCTTTTAATTAGGGTTATTGGTAGTAATGTAAATGGGAAATAGATTTTTAACAAAGGGGATAAAACAAAAATATGAAAACCATTTCTTTTGCCGTGGTTCTCGCTGCATTCTATTCGAGAGCCGCAAGCGAGCGTGAAAATTTCAACCAAGTGCAAATGAGTAAATAACTTTTACAGTAAAAATAAAATACAATTCGTTTTATTATAATTAATCCAATGAAGTGATTCGTCTTTATAAAACTTAGTTATTGGAGTTCTATTGAGGTACCACAGTAACCCTCATCCTTGCTGGCATAGCGTCCCTTTTCCAATAATTGAATAATAACGATTTTTAAATAGGAAACTTGATTAGTTTGATGGAGAAATATAGATAGATAAAACATTTATTCAGAGCACACAAAAGCACGATTAAATGATAACAAATTACATGACTATAATAAAAACAAGGTGCCAATATACAAAAAATATGGAGACTTAATATTTTGAAGATCCACGGCGACATACTCGTTTGTAATTTTAATGTGACTAAGTTTTTTAACGAGTTTTCCAATGTATTTCAATTTATCTTATTAAATTGACTGTTTCCTACGATGTGTTAAGAACTTGAATATGGGTCTTCTGCCTTTTTTTTTTTGAGGTAAGTAATTTAACTTCAGACAATCTTCTAGGCCCACGATAAAAAACCTTAGTACATTCCTCCTAACCTAATAATTTGATTTAATAAAAAAACTTCGCTTGTACGAAATTTTTTAAAAAGTTGTTTAACGTAAGGAAAAATGTAACTTTCCATCAGAAAAAAAAAGTGAAATAATCTTCGTTCTATGATTCAATTCGGCACAAACACGATCTGTTTATAGAGCCACTCACTGATGTCTACAAACCCACATATACGGCCACTTACCTGGAACATTGCAGCACAAAATATATTTGCTATTTTCTCCTGAAATATATTTGAACTCACTGCATTTATTATGCAGATGTGACAGTCTGAGGTTTTATTCTTCGCTAAGCAAATCAAGATAAATGGTTAAATTGAATTCTTACTGAATAGGAATCTTAGGTATTCTTAGAGCGTCGATGGAAATCTTAAGAGCGTTTACAACGTCCGGCATTTCATACAAACTTTCAAGTCCTTGTTTTTCGAAATGCATGAACCGATTTTAATGAAATTTCCTACGCATAAGCAGGATATATAGGTCTAAAAAGTTTATTGATTCATCATTTTCGAAAAATAGTGTGAAAATTCGACCGATTTTAAATTTTCCATAGAAACAGAGGTTTCCAATTATCTTTTTTTGAATAAGACATTTCGAAAATGTTCTTTACTAACTTTTTAAACATATGTATCCTGCTTATGCGTATGAAGTTTCATTAAAATCGGTTCATGCATTTCGAAAAACAAGGACTTGAAAGTTTGTATGAAATGCCGTACGTTGTAAACGCTCTTAAATGTGTGAGCCTACAGTTATACTTTCGTGTTCATTTTCTGTACGTTATTGTGCGATATTTTTCAGCTCCAACGCCTTTATTACAGAAAGGATGTATTCGTGTAATTCTAGGTCTAGAATTTATAAGAACAACGTGGCCATGTCTAGTCGTGCGATACCAACAAAGTTCATAGGTTTCGTGACTTTGGCCGTGTTCAGTTATTTATACAGGGTGGCAGGGAGGAGATCGACGCGCAACCTGATACCATGGATGCAGTACATGGTTTCGAAGGGTCTGTCCCACTAGTCCCATTGACCCAGTCCCATGGTGGGACAAGTGGGATTATATGTCCCACTAGTCCCATGGGACAACTGATAACGCCCATGCGTTGAAACTTTTCGTCAGTTTTTTTTCCATAACCGACCCAAAATTTCTACGCGGGAGTCTAGAATCATGTTAATAAGTTAACACCTAGTATTGTATACAATCAAGTATCAAGTATTTTTTAACTGAACAGACAGCTGTGCTGCTGGGGAGTTTGTTGCGCCACTTCTTCTTCCCAGCGATAGCACTAGGATGTGGTTAAGGGCAGGCGTTTTTGAGGGACTGTCTTTTGTAATGTTGACGTTCGAAAAGTGCTGATTCTCAGTCTAGTTTGAAAAAATAAAAAAAGTGCTTATTTTATGGTTACAGTTTGCGCCTCCCTGCCACCCTGTAAAAGTTTGTACAGTCACAGACAAAACATTTTTACCCCATGTTTAAGGTCCAGAATTGCTTGTAGCTTATTTTTGTGGCCGTTCATATAACAATTTACTATGTTGATACCTAAGTAATATGCAAGACATAAATAAGCGCTTTGACGTGGAGTTGCGAACACCAGTATTACGTTCGTATTACCTAATATGCAAGATATTGTTACCGATAGTATTGATAGCTGTAGTGACGGTAGTTTATGTGACGTCATCATTACATGACAAGTACCTGCGTATGAAGGGGGGGTATGGTTTGTAGATAATTAATATTCAACGACTTCTGCAAACGCGTCATTGTTCATACACGATGATTTTTTTTACTTGAAAAAAAAAATAACTTACTAATTAAAATCAGAGGGGCAATTCTCGTAATTTTAAGAACGTTCACAGTCTGATCTCAGTCGCAATCTGTCAAAAATACGTTTAATTTCCCTACATTACTGACAAGTTTTTGACATTGATTGTCGCTGAGATGAGATTGCGACTAGATTTTGCACGTTTTTACTTTTCAGTATAGAAATAACGAACCAACGGCTATATTTTCAAACGCAACGCAATTTGTGTCGGTTGTAAAGTCTAATTCCGACTCTATCCACTTTAAGACGCTCTTTCTTTGAACGAACGTCCCTTTGGGCACGGTCTAGCATAAATCATCCCTTACACTGCCTTACAGTGAATTCGAAATTCAAAAGAGTTCGAAAGTAATACTGACATTAGTTATTCGTTTCTATATCCGAAGGGCAAACCCGTATTTTTAAGAACGAACGCATTCTATTCTATGTTCCAATTTATAAAAATTGCTCTAATTTATCTAGGTTCGTATTTTGTCTCGTGTCGATCGGCAAACTCCGTTTGGCATTCACCCTCACTGAATCAAGTTCGGGCGCGCCACAATTCATATATATGATATGTATATTCGATTTTGCCACCAGGCTGTGCTGAATCATGCCGACACGAACATATTGTGTGTACCACCCCTTATATCCGTATATGTTCGGTTAGAGGTCTCACGCTAGATTCTTACGTCGAGTAAAGTGGAATATTGGTTTTCTTTGGACTTAGAATTACTCAATACTCAGTTGCAAACCTTCATTGCAACTGTGAATGGGAAACATTACAGAGATAAGGTTACTTTCATAATACAGGGCACGGACGTGTGTGCCTTTGCTAATCATTAGACGATTTAAAAGTTAACAATATCTACTTACATGAGTGAGTGAAATAGAATTTGTATTCTGTGCAAATCATTCCAAAACAAACAAAGGTATTAATTTTGTCGCGTATGTTTGTTTTCTTCTTGTGGCTTTAAATCGATTATTCTTTGTTACATACATTATTATAGGTAAACACAAAAAAATATTTACATCATATATATGACATGCACAATGGCACCTAAAATGAGTTTTCCACACAGCAAAATCTCTTACTAACACAGTAATTTGAAAAAACTGTAAAGGCAAATTATTTTTAAAAAGAGTAAACGTGGAGTTTCTTGCCGGCTGTTCTCCACGACCCGCGTTTCATATGTAGATTTTTGACCATTTAGGTTTATGTGAATTAAAATATTTTTATTTTGAAAAACAGGTGTTGAAAAACCTTTTTTATAGAAACATACAGTGTATTTAAAATACCAAAATATAAATACAAACATACCTAAATTATTATGTCATTCCAAAAGGAAAAGCTTCATAATGTTCTTCTTGAAAGCGTTCAGATAAGATCACCTCAACCAATAAGCCACAAAATTCTCCAAATGTCACCAATTTAAAAATTTTACTGTACTTTTCACCCGTGTGGATATAGATTAGAAATATGTACGACTTTCTTTGACACTATTACAATTCTAATTCCGTACGCAAAATACGCGCATTGACGTGGAGTTGCGGACACCAGCCCGTATTACACTTCTAATTATAATATTCTCTTACTGTTGTTATCTTTATTGTGCTCCTAGTTCGTCTGCTGAGATTAGATAAAAAGATTTTGTTAGGAACGAGGACGATCTTAGAGTATCATTGTAAGACAATTGACAAAAGCGCATCGCGGCAACAAATAAGGTTCAAAACAGCGATGCGTTCGATGTTAGTTGAATCGAATGACCACCAACGTAAAAAAATAATTCACGGCTCAGTGGAATAATTTTTAGTAATTTCTTTAGTTGGCCGAATTCCTATTATTATCATTTCATAGAATATGATAATTTACGCTCAAAATTTTCAGAATTAGGTATGTGGCGAAAAATATTTATTGAGCACTGTTTTACGATTGTTTTATCATGATACAATTTTATTTTATGAAATATTTTTGAATAAGTCTTTTCTTTGAACATTTGACAATACATACACTCAATTTTTTTTCTGGCTTGTAAGGTGTACACACGGCTACACATCAAGCTATGCAAAACCAGTATTGGCTGACCGTTCATTGTGAGAAAATATCATACAAAGTGAGGCCAAGAAAAACCGGTTTTTTGTAGCTTGACGTGTAACTATGTGTACCAATACGCCTAACTGTGCAGCAAAAACCAAGCGTTTTACGTTTGGGTAGCGTCTTATGTCTCTCCGACTGTACGACATAAACACGTCAATCCTTGCATCATCCGAATGAAGCAAATAGAAGCTAGTGCAATCCACAATATATGTAAATATAAATAATACCAGCCTGTTTTGTCCCAATCCACGACAAAGGCCTCTTCTCATACAGATAAGGAACGACCATTGATCACCACGCTTGCTCAAGTCGGGTTGGCGATTTCAGACTTATATTACCTATAAGTCCAGGTTCTCATCACACTCCGCAATAATCTCACATTAATGTCATAAATTCGAATGCGACTAATTATATGTTTTCACGATTTTTGTGTAATTCGGTAATGATAGCTTGTATCTGAGAAAGGAAAATAATGGCACATGCTTTAATAAAATAACCCCGAATCATTATTCATTCTCTTGTCCTTATCCTAATTTATTTGGGGTCGGCGCAGCATGACTTCTTCTCCATACTTCTCTATTAGGCGTCGTCTTATTGTAACAACCCCGAAGAGGGAGTGAATTAAGTTGTTGACATTGCAAAACTCGTAATTCACGTGGACTGAGCCGCGGTAAAAGTGCAAATACTTAATATTATGCCACAAAAACTTGAAAACGCTGTTTATTTATAAGTAGAGGTTAAGCTGAAAATGAAATTATTTATTTTTCTTAAAGGTCAAACGTTTCCGCTTCTTATTTTTCTTGCGGTACTGCCGTTAATTTAACCTTTAATTATAGAAATTATATAAACGCCCTCAACGTCAGGCAATTTTACGTTAATTACTGTAGCATACATCAGTGTAGCATAAGTAAGTACCTCGGTTACGTCACACGTTAACAAATACATTGCATTATTAATTCTGCTAATGAACGCGAATATACTGAACAGCTCAATACCCTTAGTAACTACTTACTACCTTTATTACACTAATGCACGGTTAAAAGATAAACTCACAATAGCTAATTATACGATAAAGTTACCTGTCAATGTAGGCAAAGATAATACTAAGTAATGGCTATTTAGAAACGGAATGTTTCAAGATATCAAACCGAATTGATAACCTCGAGTTATAATTACCTCGGAAACCAGGTAGGTATTAAATCTGGAACCAACCTAAGCCATTGTTTCCGATAGTCTGTTTCAAGCTTAATGCTAAAAGTGATTTTCTAAATGCGATTGACTAATAACCGGAAAATCAGAAGAACGGGGGGGCATTCAAGAACCACCATACTTAAAAGTATGTTTGGTGCCCTTCGGGCAGTCAGCCTTGCTACTTAAGTTGCAGATTGGCAGCTACACCTAATTATTATCATATTATAGTGCCAATACGAGAACAAAAGCAGAAGTAATAAAAAAAGGTGAATTTCCTCGCATAAACGAATGTTAGTTTGCCAAAATGTTGTCGTATTTTTAAAAAGCAGAAAAGTTGTTTGCGTAATGAATGTACTATGTTAAGAAGCACTGCTTATTAGTAACTGTAGCGGAATTTGGTTAACTTTTAATTTCCCTATACTTACACATATTACTTTACGTCTAGGAGGATATCAATCAGCCTACAGTGTGCCACTGGGAAACAGACACAGGCCTGGCCTCTGTGAACCGCAGCGAACCAAATCAAATCCATCATGCGGGTCCAGTGTGGGTCTTTACATTTGAAATTTCGGTTCTAGGACACGCCGGTTTCCTCACGATGTTTCCCTTCTATGAGAATATAGTCAAGTACTGATAGTAAATAAAAGTAGTTGCAGAATCATGTTTTTTGTAACATTTTTGCAGAAATCAAACTACAATCAATTCAACAAAATCATCTTGCTGCAACAATTGTTTTTGAGATAGAATCGAATGCTGATAGAATGACCTCCATGCCAATTTTAAACTGGTCAGATAAACCCAAAAATAAAATATGAAATTGTAAGACTATTATAGAATCATTCAAGAGAACCAGATCGAATTAAATCTGAAAAGGTCAGCATCGACGATTGTTCGAACCGCATATTTAGATTCTCCACAAATATCGCGACTGGTGACGGAAAGTTGTTCTTATCTAGTTCTGAGTTTGGGAGCTACCTAACCAACCTACCTAAAGTCCGGCGTTTCAAAATTCGCCAAAGATGTAAACAACAATGGCCGCTCGAAATTGTCTATGATTTAGTGATGCTATGAATTTTAAGTTTTGGTGCTATCGATGTTACAATTTTTTTAGTAGTGTTTCATCAGTATTTTTTTATATTGAGATATCTTCATAAGTATACGTGAATTATAAAAGGAATTGTATCAGTGGCCTTGTCGAGGATTCCATCAATGTTTTAAGATTAAGGAACGCTCGCTGATTATTTAAACTAAGTACTTTGTACCAGTACCGGAGCCGGAGTTGGAATAAGAGAACCAGTTCACTTTTTGGAACAATGTTTACTCATCTCTCATGACAGTGAGGCCGTCAAGGCAAGAGGTGCCAAATATGACATTAGTTAAAAAAAAAAAATATAATGAGTTTTCGACAAGTAGGAAACGATACACTAGAAGTCTAGTTAATTCGGGCGCTATAAGATCGCTTGAAGCGACTATGATTGAGAGTTTCAATTCCCAGAAACAGTGTTTCCACATTCGAACCCGAAAGGCGACATTGGATAATACGTTGGTTCGAATCCACGTCAAGCCGTGCTCTTTTTGAAAGTATTCGTTATACGTCGTAACAAATTCAATGTTATAGCAGTATAATATTTTAAAACTTGAGGAGATATTACCTATAGACCTACGACGTTCTTTAATGAGGAAAAAAGAGCGCAGCTTTATTAAGTAGAACGCGGGTTAGCTCTAACGGCATCTAGAAAATCCTAGCCGAAAAACACGATTATTGTCAGTAGGTATAACAAATAAAAATACATAAATTTGATTTTTTTTTTCAATACAGGAGTATTAAACACTCCTTGTACAAATAGTCGATATTTTTTATGTCAATCACTAGCATTTCAATGACAAGATAAATTTAAACGAGACAAAAAAGGATGTCAGCCGTATGACGTTTGTAAAAATTCAAAATCCGTCCCAGTTTTCGCTTTTATTGATAAATATAATAGTATATTTAAAAGTTTAGAAACACGCACAGGGTGTAAAAGTTAGTGTGATTATACGTGTATCCTATTAAGTGCATATTTAATCAGTGAGGCGTAGATATCGCGTTCAATTCCCAGGCAAGTTCAATGTTATTGCCTTTGGCGAAAAGCCGCCACTTCCAGTATAATCAAACTTTTTTTTTTAAGCTCAGCTTGCATTATGCACCGGTCAACAATGATGACAGATACACAGGAAGGAATGCCAAAAAGGTCCTATACTTAATTTACTTACATTGGATAACTTTTTTTTACTAACCGGTTCATATTTGGCCGTTCTTTGTGTGCTTTTTAATGACCGCGAATAATTGTTTTTGACATAATTAGGTTATGCATTTATTAGTATCAGCGTGTTCATCTTCTTTATGCAAACAGTTCTATTGGCTGATCAAACGCAACTAGATTTTTTGTTGGCATAAACTCTTAAGTTGTCCCCGAAACTTCCTCCAGTATTGTACGTATCTAGCGACAGGCATTTACGAACGTCTTCAAAATTCAAGTGTCGTCTGAATCCCAACGTTTTTACTGAAGAAGCCCCATTACATAAAAAATACTGTAGGTTTACATGAAATAGTGGGTCCCGCACCTAAGACTCCACCTTAAGTTAAAGGATATCTTCGCACATCCCTAAGGCCTTATTTCCATACAAATGTGGTGTCTAGAAATTTTCTTAGAACATTTCAGTATAGAAAAGACTGACAATATGCAGTGGCGAGACATTTTTGTCGCCGTTTATGCTGTTTTTATAGCGATGATGACGCATGCGCAGCGTTGAACAGATTGTGATGGTAAGTAACTACAGGGTTAGCAAAACATTTGTAGTTTTTGCCATATATTTGTATCTATATTAGATAAGAAAATGGTAATAGATATTGTGTATCTATACGAGTATGTAAGAAATTCCTACGTGTGGAAGAGTGATAATTGGAACATCACGGAGAGACTATGAATTTTGAATAGGTACATAGTTATATTTATGTAGGTACAAGAATACTAGTCATAACAGCGTGATCTAAGGACGGCTAAACACCGTGTGATCTCGCTTTGAAACGACAAGAATGCCCCAAAGATGTCAACGATCTTGTTCGAAGGCTTTAGGAGCCATTTAAACAAAGTAGTCATCGAATAACTAGGTTTTTTCCTTTCCTCGCCCTCGCTCTAACAATGTCGCTAAACAGCCTCTGCGGGTAAAGAGGCTCCGTGTACTCTATAGAGGGACTTCAGTATAGGTAGGCACTCCATTTCACTACTGAGCCATTCAACACGTACACGGTACGAATACAAGAAAGGATTCAGCTCTAATTTAGCTTGAAAAGTCAAGAATACTCTCTATTGAAGATTTCTCAGAGTAAACCACCACGTATTACCGATTTTAGGAATTCCATTGTACAGATATATGACAAATAAACTTGAAAGACATGCGCAGTATGAATAAGAAATACCTCACGTGTATAAAGCCCTTTCAGTTTTTCTGAGTGTATTTTTAACGTAGTATTTCTCTAAAATATACAGTGCGAATGCTCAAATACAAATAGGATTATTTGTACAAAAACCGGATCGAATTTGTTCAGTATGGTAGGATGGAGTGCGTTCAACAAACCGCTCGCTCTGTTAAAATACCTATGTACCGATGATTCCCTGTGGTTTACGATTTTACAATCTAACTTTAGAATATAAACCAGATGGCCGGCTAAAACACTCAATAGAAATATTTGAACACACTTTAAACAGTGATTAAATACGTGGAAAGATGGAACAGAATCACAAAAATATAAATTTGGATAAAATAGCAACTAAAAGCCTAACGAACAGAACGTTTAATGTTAAAAACATAGCAAACATTCGCTCCGACCGCTAGAAAATAAAATGAAAAAATAAACTAAAGTTCGGACACGTTGAACACAAAAAACTGGACTTACCGAAAGTTTTGCAGCTCTGGAATTGAATCAAGTAGGTACGTCGACGGAGCCTGGTGCGGCTCGGAGATGCGCTCACGGATGCGTGTGTCGCGTTATCAATTAGCTCCGGTGAGCATGATCGCGCGGATGAAATAAATATACACTGCGCGTAAACAGTGCAGCAAGGCCGGCGCCGACGGCGACCACTGGGCGAATATCCCGAGAGAACGTCGCGTCGTGCACGAGCGGGCACACCAAACGCTCAGATCGATACCGGCACTGCCGCGCGCTCCCTTCCCAGCTCCCAACTAACCACGGGACCACAGCGGTACAGCACGACGACGGCACGACCCCGCTGCGATCACTATTGGAACGCTCGTATCAGCCACAATCCGGACTGTGACGACGTACAGATAGAATGTACGCTACTTTGCTCCGCATATCATTTTAAAGCATGACGTAGTGGGTACGCAGGAGAATCGCACTGAGCATGCGCAATGTGAGGTAGGCGCGGCGTCGCGATACGAAGCGACGGAGGCGGTGGAGGCAATGGTGGCGACGACGGGCGACGTGGAACAAAGAGAAGCCACGTCACGGCGCTCTACCGGTGCTGGATGAGGGTCGCACGGAGCGCCAGCGGGCCCGCGACCTCCCGCTCAGCGCACGCAACGCCATCGATCATAGGCACGCATAGCCTGCGACCTCCACACCACATTGCTAACCAACCTACTTTGCATATCGATTTCCGCTGCTCCTTACACGACTCCAATCACCAAAACATCTTGGCGAAACTTTTACGAGCACACACCGCTATTTCTAAAGTTCTGAAACTTTACGTCCCACTTTAAAGTTTTAAAAAGAGGATGGAACTATCCTCCAGGACACCCTACGTCTTCACGGATAAAGCGACCAACTCTTTATAACTTTAAAATCAAGGAAGTTAAAACTTCATAACTGCTTAATTAAGGTGAGCTGAAGCCGCTACATAAATAGTCGCAGTTCTGGAGCAGGTAGTCGCAAGTAGAAAGCCGGAGGGGAGATTCTCAAACGGCCATTGATCAATCTAGTTCGCGAGCACCTCTAGTTAGCAACGCGAAGGGTACAATGCGGTGCGGTGTCAGGTGCGCTCAATTAATGCTCAAACAACATGTATATTTTATCTATTGATTAGTAAAAGCACGTAGATATACAAATATGAAACATGTTCCTCTATACAATTTCACATTTTATTCAATTTCGGATTTTGTAGGGTCGCACGTGCCGCCATCTTCACAATAAGACGGGTTGGAGCCAATAACCTCGGACACATTTCAATGTCAATACATATATTATTATGTGGCGAATATTTTTAGGATTGTTTTATTCACTGTATCTTTATACAGTTTGAAATAAATCTGGGAACGGAACGTTTCGAGATATCTTGCGTCAAAGCTGCTTGGCTATAATGAATAACACTATGTGAAGCACCCCTCGAACTTGAGACTGGTTTTTGCGTTACATTGTTCTCACCCCATTATTAAAAAAAACCGGCCAAGTGCGAGTCGGACTCGCCCATGAAGGGTTCCGTTACGTTACGATTTATGACATATTAAAAAAAACTACTCACTAGATCTCGTTCAAACCAATTTTCGGTGGAAGTTTATATGGTAATGTACATCATATATTTTTTTTAGTTTTATCATTCTCTTATTTTAGAAGTTACGGGGGGGGGACACACATTTTACCACTTTGGAAGTGTCTCTCGCGCAAACTATTCAGTTTAGAAAAAAATGATATTAGAAACCTCAATATCATTTTTGAAGACCTATCCATAGATACCCCAAACGTATGGGTTTGACGAAAAAAAAAATTTTGAGTTTCAGTTATAAGTATGGGGACCCCCAAAATTTATTGTTTTTTTTTTTTCTATTTTTGTGTGAAAATCTTAATGCGGTTCACAGAATACATCTACTTACCAAGTTTCAACAGTAGGTATAGCTCTTATAGTTTCGGAAAAAAGCGGCTGTGACATACGGACGGACAGACAGACAGACAGACAGACAGACATGACGAATCCATAAGGGTTCCGTTGCCATTTGGCTACGGAACCCTAAAAAGTATCAAGCTAGTTTTGACGACATAATAGTTAAATATTCAGGTTTCATTGAATAATTTTTTATGGGTAGAATGAAACTTTTTGTTAGCTTTACTAAATAACTTGTAGAGCGTACATAATTTCAATGCAATGCTGGAACCCCTTCCACTTAACGGGTACAGATTGTGAGACCATCTAGAAATTACTCAACGGTGACGGTAAGGATAATCAATATAGCAAACATATCTTTAATAGTAGTAATACTCATAGTGACCTTTTTTTTCTAGAGTAAATAAATAAGGATAAATGCGAAAAAAGATATCATTAAAAAAGTGACGCAATTCAAATCAATTCTTAAAACAAAAACTGCAAGTAAAATCGTCATCGAATTCAACAATGATAATACATAAACAATTTTTTATTCCAGGGTATATGCACAGAAAATGATAAAATACCCGCTACCTACTTAGTGACACATAAAATGTAATGTAAGCAAAGTGCAAGTAATCGTCGCCGAATGCTCGCAAAATATGAATATAATGCGAATATCAAAGTATGTTCTTGAACGATAGTGACAGATACCCTTCGACCTGCGACATACCGCGCTGACAAAGTCACCGATCGAATGATGACGCAGCGACGCGACGTCACCTGTCTTTCTTCATACCATTTCCATGAGAAAGGTCACTAAAATATAAAACCTAACTTATAACACCCCTAATTAACTAACTCGCACAGGGAATTAAAAGCTGATAATATGCCAAACTCTACTTTAGCAGGACTTTAGCTTATTGAAGTAATAATACTATGTAAGTAACTCTGTTTGTTTTCCGGTAAGTACTTAAACTAACAAGGTAGTCAAATCAAAATTCATTTATTCAAATTAGGCTGAGAATCTGCAGTTCTCGAACGTCAGAATTACAAAAGACAGTCCCGCAAAAACGCCCGCCCTTCACCACCTCCTAGTGCTATCGCTGGGAAGAAGTGGCGCAACAAACTCCCCAGCAGCACAGCTGTCTGTTCGGTTAGAAAATACTTGATTGTATACAAATACTAGGCGCCTATGTTAAGTAATGAAAATTACAAGACACAGAACATAAAATTAAATTATTTGCCATATGTCAGTTAAGAAAACGAGTCCAGGGATGCACGATCAAGGCTTAGGTACCGTCCAATTAAGACGGCTTAGGTAATCCAATACAAAAAATGTAAAAACGAAAATTAAGTCAGCTAAAAAGCAATTATATTCATTGGAGAGTTACACTCGCCACATTATCTGGCCAGACAATAACAACTAACGTACTACGTAAATGAACGTTCATTCCATTCGACACAATTCATCTTTGATACGAGATGAACTTCGAGTATAAAACTTGTTATGGAATATAAATGACGCAGGCGTTTTGTCTTTGATCCGAAAGTCTAGTGGAAATGCGGGCAAATCGATGAATTTTCCATTACCATTTCACTAGTACAGACGTACACCTACTGTGGAAATGGTTTATCATTTCTTACCAAAGCCAAAAACCAGTACCATTTTATTTAGAGTGTTTACTATATGGCATTCATATAGACAACTAATTTCTATCAAAATCATTTATTCATTTTATTATTTATGTACACACAGTAAAATACATATTAATATGATATAATTATAATATGAGTACAAAGGTACTGCTTATTTCTTAAGAAATTTCTTCCAGCAGACCTGCGAAAGGAGAAGTAAAAAGAGAAATGTAGACAATAGCGTGTGAGAACAAGAAGAGAAAAATATGAATGTCTGAAGTCTAAAACAAAAATATTAAATATACTTACACATATAACACAAAAATAATAACTAAGTATACTTAAATCTTTTAATCGACTTTTAAATAGAGAAATAGTTTTTAAATCACGAATGCTAGGCGGAAGTGAGTTCCACAATCAACCAAAAATCAATCATTTGATTACCTATGAATTAATTACTAATTGTCTCAGCCCGCTTTTCTCTAAGCAAATGGTATAGTTGCGCGCCACAATTAATGCCTGGTGCATGGTGACATTAGTTACCACTAGCGCCATCTAGTATCAAATTCGCGACCTTGATGTTACAGCTGCTGTGAGGTTCGGGCACCACGGGACGCTTAAGGACGCGTTGACCCATGCACTGGAGGTGGAAGCTGTGCGGCAAGATCATCGTTCCCATCGCGTCAGGGAGGTTGCAGCGGCTACAGTTCGCGACCGCAATAAAGGATACAGCCCTAGGTGCTAAGGCTGTGGGGAAAGGGGCCACCTTCGATCCAGTTGCCCTAAGCGAACTGCAGAAAGGGTAGACGGCCGATCTCCAGAGGGCAGTGCAGCTAACGGCCACCGCCCAGCACCAGCAGCAGGGAAACGAGTAATAGCCAGGACTGCGGGGCGGGTGCTGTCTGATGTTCAAAGAGCCCCAAGGGTTTCGATCACACAAACCCAAGACGGGAACAGCCTAATCATCAAGGGCGAGGTCAACGGAACGCCGTGTAAGCTGACCATAGACACTGGAGCCTCTCGCACGGTTGTCAGTTCCCAACTCATAAGACGGTCCATTGGGGACTCCGCATACAACCGAGAACGCATTAATTTGGTAACAGCCACCGGTCAGCGCATACCCATCCATGGAGAAGATGGGGTTGAAGCTAGGCAACAGAATCTACCTGCATAATGTCATCGTGACTGATATAATGGACGATTGCATCTGGGCCTTGACTTTATGAGGAAGAATTGTTGCGAAATTGACATCAAGCAAAGTGTTTTGAAATGTGGACAAGAGGAACTTTTTGTGGAAGGAGCGTTACCAGGGAACGTGTACAGCCTTAAGAAGATTGTTCTTCCGCCGAGATCGGAAACGATTGTGCGGGTTAGTTTTCCTCGGAATCCTGGGCAAACTCATCGTTGTGTACTGTGTGTGTGTGTGTGAAAGTGGCAGGAACTTTGGTCAGAGCCACCGACATCTCAGGGATACGTGTGCTGAACCTTTATGATCAGAAACAGATTATAGAAAAAGGCACACTAGTTGGTACTTGAGAGAAAGTGAAAGTGGTAACAAGTATTTCACGGTTGTGATGGATTACTTCACTAAGTGGCCGGAAGTCTTCGCCATTCCAAATCAAGAAGCTTCGACAGTTGCAGATAAATTAGTTTATGAAGTCTTCTGTCGGTTTGGAGTAGCTTTAGAGATTCACAGTGATCAAGGAAGGAATTTTGAGTTCCAAATATTCCAGGAAACTTGTCGAGTACGTAGTCGATACTACTCATAAAACAAGAACAACTTCTTACCACCCTCAATCGGATGGAATGGTAGAACGATTTAATCAGACACTGGAGAGGTACCTAGAAAAAGTGTTGGAAAATCGGCAACGAGATTGGGACAAGCACATACAACCGTTTTTGTTGTCATATCGAAGTGCTGTTCACGAAAGTACATCGGTGACACCAGCTTTCGCAACCTTTGGAAGAGAATTACGACTGCCTGCAGACCTGATCACCGGAATACCACCTGATGCCCCACGCAGTATAACCTATTATGCGAGTAACTTGCGGAACAAAATTAATAACATTTATGAGCACGTCAGACAATCGGGCCAGCAAAAACCCGTTATGACCGCAAAATGAACAATAAAGGGTTCGACGAAGGTTCACTAGTGTGGTTGCACAATTCAGTCCGCAGCAAAGGGAAATCTCCTAAGCTTCAAGCTAAATGGGATGGACCGTACCGGATTGTGACAAAGATCAATGACGTAACCTACCGGATACAGAAAGGTGCAAGAGGTACTCCTAGGATCATCTATGTGGATCGACTGGCGCGTTATTATGGAGCCGATAATGCTAGGTCTTAGGAGAGGGCAGTGTTGCGCGCCACAATTAATGCCTGGTACATGGCGACATTAGTTACCACTAGCGCCATCTAGTATCAAATAGCAGAACTAATTTACCCTTCTAGAAATTTCGACATCTGGTCAGTCGGGGCCGGTATGTACTCGAACATTCTAGATGTTTCTACAATAGAAGCTTCTGGAACTATCCGCGTATATTGATTAGCCGCGAGCAATCGGACTTGGGTCAACAATACAAGCGAATACATCGAAAGCGATCTTCAAATGCGATTTAAGTGCAATTGTGTTTTATAATTTGTGTGTTTGAGTTGTTATGTTTAATTAAAGTGTAACTTTTGGTAACTTATATCGGCAGTTTTTATTGTCACGAACCCGAAGCTCGTAGCAGTATTCTGAAAGTCTACGTATCCTAAACACTGTGACATAAATACAAGTTTCTACATATTGTTTAGTATTAGGTTTGTATTAACGCAGCGAACGGGTAGGAATCTAACCGGTCCAGTTGCAGCTCCATATTCGCAGATCAAGTTACTGAGCCAACAACACGATATTGTGCAAAACTTGTCCATGGCAAACATCGAATGCGATTTAGCTGCTTTTATTTATTTATTTTTTACATAAAACGGGCAGGGCGAATTACATTAAGTAGTCTTTGAGTCCTGTACACAAATCAGCTGCAACAAAGAGAAGGTAAAGAAATAAAAAGTCGTTTAATAATTAAAGCTATTTCTAATTCAAAGAGAAAGTTCCCGGAACTACCCACTTTGCTTTGTTTAAATATGAAAATCAAAATGAGAATAAACAAGGGGTTATAACTGTGAACATGTCAAAGAGAATACATTTATAACAGTAGTCGCGACAGAAGAAATATTAAAAACAAAAACTATCGCAGCATGGAACCAAGAAAAAACTAGTAAACGCTTTACGTTTTCTTTAATCAGTTTATTACCTGCTCCCGCGCTGGAACTTAATGAGAAAATAGAGAAATAAAAACCAGTGTCGTTTCTCGTTTTACGGAAATTGATAGAAACATTGAAGGGGGGATAAAGAATTCTCGGCACTAAAAAGTCCAAATTGCTTTTCAATATCTGCGTCTCCTTAGCTGCGACTCGGTAGGTACTATGACAGCAGAGGCCCAAGTGGCGTATTTTTATAATACTTATTGTACCTAATACCCAATTCTTAGGCCCACTTGCGTCACAAATCTTTCGTTTACCGCTCAGCTGACGGGGAGAGAATGGTTTGTGGTGCAAGCGGAAAATTCAAATAATCTTACGTGTTTTGCAATTTGCAGGTCCTGGTTCCAGGCCTACCCTGACACTTACGCCTGAATACCCAATTCTTAGGGCTACTTGCATCACAAATCGTTCGTTTAGCGCTAAGATGGCCGGAACAGAATGTTTTGTGGTGCAAGCGGGCCATAATGATAAGTATTATTGATGCCACGGTTATTTAATATTTATAAGTTTCGTTATAAATTCAGATTCTCCTTGCTTTCAAGGAAACACGTTATTGTTGTGACTCTAACTTACAGTGCCTGGCAACGTTACGTTTAATGTCAAACCAGCGGAATTTTTCTGGAATTAAGTATGTAGCAGATTTTTAGAACAAAACCACACATTTTTTTTCGTTTCGACGGTAGGTACATCTATATTATACTGATGAGGCCCAACAGGTGGCCACGTTTATTGCGGTGAAAGGACACAATGCAGTTGATTTTGGCACAATTAGTTGTATGAACTAAGTCTTTGACCAGTATGCTTAGTGTGAGTTTGACAGCATTGTTCGAATGACTTAACCATCGCGTAAATCGAGTTAACGTCAAACGTATCGAGAACCGAATGCATGCGAGTGTGAGTTACCATCGAATCTAACCATCCGATACGCGTTTGCTCACCGTGAATTGCGAGCATTATTTTTCTTATGTTGGTGTCACGTAAGCGTCCTCCGATAAACCGACCAAATAGAATGACATTTATATTCAGTGTTCCTAATGAAAGCGGCTGTCTATCAAATTTGTGTTGGTTATAAAGACTTTGTTTATGTTTCGTGTTTGTGTGAAGTTATTGTGATTTAGAATAATATTGGATTCTATTAATTAAAAATAAAGAAAAGTTCGACCCAATTATGTTATGATAGTGACATTTATGGAGCAGTAAGTGGAATTTTAATTATTTGGTGATTAGCGAGCTTATAATCTGTGAACTTTGCAGAAATAAAACTAAGTTTATTTGGTCTTTTATGCATGGAGACCTCAGCAAGCTATCTGCAACAAATATTATTGGTGTCCAAGTCGCTACGGGCTTGGCAGTAGAAGAAGCTAGGTTGTCACAGGTTTAAACTTCTTAAATAACACCAACCGGTAGTACAAAATTATGTTACTTTATTGTGTCTCATAAATTGTATTCTCTTACAGGAGATTCACATTCAGCCCAATTCCATCTGTTACTTGTGCCCAACCTGTGAAGTGTTTTTGATGAAACTTGGAAAAAAGTTAGCCTGAAGTATGGATAAGTTGTGTCGTGGCATCAGCTGAAAAACTTTAAAGTCTGAAGAACATACAATTTTTATGTTCTATGTATCCAACCTAATTGGAATGAGCCAGGGCCATCAAGAGGCATTGCCCCAGCACAGTTGCCACCTACCATGGCTCCTACACCTTTTTCTTTTGTGGAGATAAAGTAGAAGGTAAGAAAGTAAGTTTTTTTAAAAAGCTCTTTATGATGACAACTCATAATATAAATAACTTTTATTATTTTTTCTAGAGACGGGCATGCTCTCCCCAACTAGACCTTCATCTCATGTCGGTGTAGTTCAGCCAGAGCCTGTTACATCTGTGCAAACTACTTACTCCTCGTCGTGCAAGAATTCCAAGCATATTCGTTTTGGAGAAATTTTAAAGAACAGCAACATAAAGATTACATGGACTCGAGGAGAGAGCAGAATAGGATTAGAGAAATGGAGGTGCAGGCTCAGAGGGAGTGGCAAGCTGTAGGCCACAGAGGATTAAATCTTTTAGAGAAAATTATTGAGGATACATTTTTTAAAGACTAATTAGATATATTTAGATCATATTAAGTACTACTACTGCCCACCACCTTTTTTGGTATTATTTATGTAAGTTAGTTTTAAGTTAAAAGTTGAAATTTCATAAGAAGTTGTGTGATTTATAATATGTTCCTATTTACTACTTGTTATATTATTATAATATGTAAGACTGGTATCATATTACCCAGTCACTGGGTTGTGGAGGTCAGATAGGCAGTCGCTCGATGTAAAATACTGGTATTCAGCTGCATCCGGTTAGACTGGAAGCCGACCCCAACATAGTTGGGAAAAAGGCTAGGCATATGAGGATGATGATATTATTATATGTAAATAATTTGTAACAATAAAGTTATCTCAAACCTCAAGTAACTAGTTAAGAATTCGAAGAATTGTTATAATATCAAAATAAACTTCCTAGTTTGTGACACAATTTAAGACTGATTAATGATGAATAAAAGTACTGCAACCTTCTTTGTGGTTGGTGTTTTATTACCTCTAATTAAAATTGAATAACTTCTCTTACTAGGGTCAGATTCACTACTCAACCTTTCTAATTCTAAACAAATAATTCATAATTATTTTACATGCATATTATACACTTCCTGTCTCGGACACTCACTACACCGAAAGTCAGCATCGTCACTGGAGAAACTGCCTATCTTGTCAGATAGGCAATTGCTCCATGTAGGATCCTACTGGTATTCAGCTAAATCCAGTTGGGACAGAAAGCCGATCCAAATATGGGAAAGGAATAGCAGATGATGACTGCAAAGAATATGCAATTAATAACAATCATAATTGATTATAAATGATTGTTATTAATTTAGAAAATACTGAAAGTAGGTACCTACTTATTAGATTTGATTAGGAAAAAATTAAAGATTTTAAGTATTACAAGTTTGCTAAAAGAATTTTATTTATTGTAGAACTTTCTTGACATAGGTAGTAACGACTACGTAATTATAATAATATTCTCAAACATCTTCCAAGCAAAATATAAATGTGATGCCATCTTCCAACCAAAGTATATTAGTTATAATGAACCCACACAACGAATTAAAATAAAATAACTTTGAAAATTCACCACGCTCAAGGCTCTCACTATAAATCCTTCAGTGAAGGATTAACGTATTCGAAAGTGAACGCGTTTCTCAAACGAGCTGTCAAAAATGTCAAAATTGTAACTTACACTCGCGTTATCACAGAGTCACGCTAATTTACGAGCTCACTATCGAGCGGGAATCGATCGTCACCATCGACAAAGTAAAATAAAAAACTCACACTCGCGTTTTTTAGTTCTCGCGTATGGCACCAGGTGGCGCTAATTCGGCGCCATACAAATCAGAGTAAACTCTAACGCGATGGTGAAGTTAAAAAAACTCACACTAAGCATACAGATGTATAAACGTAAACTAATCAAAAGGGGTATGTAAGTATCGTAGTAGGTGACGTTCTGTAGTTTGTGCCTACCCCCATGGGAAAAATGCGTGAGTTTAAGTATGCATTTAATATGCTAATTCCAGAGAGTCACAGTAGGTAGAGTTGAGGGTCAAAGAATAGAACCATGTATCATGAACGGCGATGGATTCAAAACTACGCTTCGACAAATATTTCTGCCTCTACAATCTCCACAAGGTTCGATTGGACGACCGCTACAAGCTTTTCTACTTTGACAATACCGACTACCTACAAGTTGAGTCCAAGTCTACAATGCTGAAACATCAATTATACAGGATAAGGCCAAGTCTACATTACCGGTTCATCGGTTATACAGTACTAGCTGCTGTCAGTTTTTTTTTTTGGAATTGCATCTTTTTTTACAATATTTATATTCAGGATGAAAAGTAGCTTATGTCGGGTACAGGTCCCAGGTTATGTTATGTTGTTATGTTACCTATTTGTCGAATTTCGTAATGTTCGGTATAGAGCGGGTTTATACGTTATAAAAGGTAACAGACAAAGTCACTCTCGCATTTATAGCAAGTACTACTATGGACATCTACGAAGTGAGAGCTTCGGGTGAGGAGAGCGCTCGGCTATTTTATGACTAAACTATCTAGCATCGAAGGTTCTTCCTAAATCAATTCAGCCATTCCGGAGATACAGTAACAAGAAAAGATCTGGTAGAAAATATATTGTTCTGTATATTTTCAATATGAACGCCAATTCTACGTTTTCATTACAGTTTAAATATGATTCATTAATTGAGCATATTGAACAGTAATTTAGCAATAAATTGCATCCCTCCATAAACAAACAGAGCACATCATTTGAATTGCATGTTGAATAAAATTTCACGTGCATCAAATTGATTCATAGCATGGAGACGGACAATTAAGTATGTGAAATTAAGAATGTTCATGATACGGAAATTAATTCAACTTTGAACAAAAATGGGAAATGTAAGTTTGCATTGAAAAACACACATTCGGGTCGACCCTGGTACATAAAATTAGGTACATTTGAGTTTGATGTAACGCTTTTTAGATAAGGTCAACTTTTAGATGGGTATATGAAAAGTAAATGAAAGCGTTAACTAGTGTTAGGCAAGAGAAGACGTGTGGAAGTATTTTCTTCCCATTTACGATTGCATACACGTCAAAAATATAGAACTAGAATTGACGAAATATTTTTAAAGAATATACACAACACAAAATTATTTTACAATTCGTATACAAAACGAATAATGATGTACGGTCAACACGCATAAGCGAAACCTACGACCTAATCAAATATTCAGTTTTTATGAATGCCGGGTGTGATTGTAATGTTTACAGGCACCTGCAAAAATTCACGTTGCGCATACTAATGTCATGAAGTAGGGGGTTACAAATAAATTCAACCGCGTCCCTACCTACGCAATTAAATATAAGTATTTGCGTCACATAGTAACTATTCCATGTACCTTTATAAAAAGTAACTTATCTTGTGCGGTATTTTTTTTTACACAGAATTTTGGCGTAGCTCAAACATACATCATCATCTTCCTGCCCTTGTCCCATTTTACTTGGGGTCGGTGCAACACGTTTTCATCTTCTAAGCTGGGTGTCGACCGTCACGCTATCATTCACTCCCTTATCTTTCATATCATTCCTCACACAATCCCATCCATCTTTTCTGAAGCTCAAATATACGAACAATGCTGCGATACGATTTTATTGACTGTAAAGGTTTGTAAAACTATTAGCACAAGCGCATAAAAACTAGTTGCATTCCATTTAAAAATCTCACCCGGCGATAAAGTGTAACATCCGTCACGTCGTCGGCCATGTATTTCCGGCGTTAAGTAGATAAATCGAACGTCAAGCTTTCACCGCTTCGGTGGTCGACGAACACTTGATTGAGTGCCTGCATGTTTACACCGCTCGGAAAGCACATGAAATTATTATGATGCACCCGTAAACACGCTAACATAAGCTTTGTATGTACTGCATGAATATTTGACTAAGTATAGGGCCGAAGTCCCTCGATCGCGTGACTACGTTGTGAGATTTTCTGTAGAAATCTTTATTTAGGTAGCGCTCACGTTCCTACAATCAAGGGTTAAAAAAACAACAATTGAATTTCTTCATTTGTTTTGTTTAGGTCATAGGTACTCAACGTGTGCAATAACGCCCCTCGTGGGCGTTTCAGACTTGTGGCAGTAGAAGACCCAGAGATAATTATACATCCTATCTTACGAGTAAATAATATTACACGTTTAAATATAATCGTGGCAATAGCTGTTTCGGATTCGCGACAGATGGTAAATAAAAAGAAAATGGGTGGCTCTAGAAAAAAATATATTCTCAAAGGTTGAGAACCTATGGTCTAGCTAATTGACGGCACGGTTGGCGCAGTGGTTAAGCGATTGACTGCTGCGCTGCGTGTCGCGGGTTCGATTCCCGCACGGAAGCAATATTTGTATGGCCTACAAGTAGTTGTTCCGGGTCTGGCTGTTTATGTATGTGAGTTTAAATGTTTGTAAACGCACCCAAGACACAGGAGAAATTCCTAGTGTGAGACACGTTTTTAAAAAAAAATAAAATATGTCATCCTACTTTGAACTGTAATCATTCTTATAAGTAAGACGTTTTTATTACAAATAAGTACCGATTAACATATTTTCGCATTTGCTTGTTTTTTAACGTATGTAAAAAACAAGCAAATGCGAAAATATGTTTCAGAGGCTGCACTTGAAATGTGTTTTATAAATGAAGAGTATTTAAGTCTTCACAGATTTCTAGCTCATAACCTATTTCCTCAACCTATTTTCCTCAGTGAACGCGTCGCGACGTTGCAACATATTAACTGATACCCTATTTAATGTTTTACAATACAATACTAGTACAATATCGCACAAAGATACAGAGCATTGTCAGTATTGGGTCTGCGCTCCATAATTGTTTAACATTTTCCATTAAAATGTAGGAAAAATCATTCAATCATCACAAATTGACGCTTGAAGCTAAGCTTGAACTAGATATGTAAGCTCCCTAGAAAACTAAAAACGTAGACAGCACGTGAAGCTTCTCAATAATACTGTGTAAACGTGTTTATTTTATAAATTGGTTCATAATTAATGCGGTCCATATATCTTTAATTGAACACATTTATTATGATTACCTTCCGCAATTTAAGTACGTAAATGATGGTCCATTACGGAAATCGAGTTATTATAAAACAGCTAAATATAACATTTTAACCGCACAACCCGAATTTACTTAATATATTGAATTATATCCTCGCATTACATCATACTATTATTATTTTAAAACCGGAATACATTACACTTTTGTAGCTCACACGCATATTTTTATAAACCCTATTTGGAACAATATAATGTAAAAGATAGTGTCACGTCGACCACTGTTCTGGATCTCGGTGACATAGGACAGGCGTGCACAAAGGCTTGTTGTATATAATAGGTATTATAACAGCCTTAAACTCTGCGGAGGTTTGAATAGGGTATAGTCCTAAGTTTCACGAGATATTGATTTTCGACTGCGATTCGTTCGCCCACGGCTCTTCACAGGGAATTCTCTTAGACGAGTTTACATAGTGAGAGAAGTTTTAGAATATTATGTAATTTTAGAATTTAATCCATTTTAATAACATTTTACTCTTTTTTTAGGGTTCTGTACCTCGAAAGGAAAAAACGGAACCCTTATAGGATCACTTTGTTGTCCGTCCGTCTGTCTGTCAAGACCCTTTTTCTCAGGAACGCGAACGCGCGGAGATATCAAGCCGTACTTTATATCAAATACTCAGGTCTACTGACCCTTAGACCGGTGCTAAGCCAACGCAATCAAAAGATACAGCCGTTTATCCCGCAAATTTCCGCAAATTTTCAACACTCGCAAGGGAATCAAAACCTACAGGGTACTTCCCGTGAACTCAGAATCTTGAAATTTGGTACGAAGCAACGTCTTACAGCACAGATAAAGGCAAAATTGCGAAAACCTTAAATTTTTAATTACATACCTACAAATTTGTACGGAACCCTCGGTGCGCGAGTCCGACTCGCACTTGACCGGTTTTTTAAGATTTAAGTAAGTATAAGTAAGTACACAAAAATTGCTAAGTTTAAAAATAATTATTTAAAAGGTATACGTATAAACTTCAGTTTAAGTGATAAAGTAAGGTACTGAGTTCTTGGTGGAATAGTGAGTACTTTGGCAGCTCATAGCGGATGATCTCCTCAAAGGAGGAACCGTCACAATGCCTTCTCGGTGTTTGCTCGTCTACTTTATGACGGCATAAAGACGTGGTCGATTAATTTAGAGGTCAATGTTCTACTGTGCTCCAATCATTTTATTTAAGACCCCATAAAACTTTTCATGTTTCTGATTCTGGCTAGATAAGCGAAACCAACGCTAAGGCATGCAAAAAAATATTCAAAAATATTTTTCACTTGGATCTACAAAAACTAGCTTGAATAAAAAATCGCCCTGTATTAAGCCTCATTTACACAGTTTGATTTAATTGCCTGTGGCGTACCAAAAGTAATGATAACTTTTATTTTTGCTTCACAACAGTTGCACCGTCGAAACAGTGTTCAGACAACTTTCTGTCTCAAGTTTACTGTACCCGTACGCCACAGGCAAAAAACTTGCACCGCGTAAACGTGGTTTTTTATAAAGTAATTTGTGCGGAAAAGTTAGAAAATTCGAAACACCTTTCAAAGCAGAAGTCAGGACAAAATTCCCAGGAACGTAAAGTAACATTTATTTGCATGGATTGTAGATACAATAAATAAGATGTGATTTGTAGGAAATAGAAAACTACTTGCCTTTCTTGCTTATTTCAGTATCTTTCAATTCTTATTATTGATACTGCGTTCCTTTTGAGATACTAAAGCGCCGTGCAGTGTTGTCTTTGTTCATCGGACTCATCGCAGCTTCTATTTAAAGAGACATCTAACTTTTGTGTAACTTTTCAGCTTTATTTTTTAAATATCAAACAAAGTCAGCAATGCCGTTTGAATTTCATCGG
This sequence comes from Apamea anceps, assembly GCA_951799955.1. Taxonomy (NCBI): domain Eukaryota; kingdom Metazoa; phylum Arthropoda; class Insecta; order Lepidoptera; family Noctuidae; genus Apamea; species Apamea anceps. The sequence continues at coordinate 7,837,075 of OX637500.1, read as the reverse complement.
CTTTGTTATGAACTATTATTCCATTGGACCCCTGCCGGCCAGTGACACATATTTCGAGGCGTTAGGGGACATGGATGTTATTGGGCTATTTAACTTAAAAAACTCAATATTATCAACATACATTCCGATCCTTTCGATTCCATTTCGACTGTTTAATTTAAACAGTTAACTATGTTAGTCTACAGCCATTTAATAAAGCAAGTAAATGGACTTTGTTTGCGCTGAGTTATGACGTAGGATTGAGATGAGATTAGTGTCAAATTAGTGTTTCAGTCATTTTTATGCCAATGTACTCTTGATGTCCGTTGTTCAGACAATGTGCGTCAAGCGTGACGTAGGCATGAGCAGTTATTACCAGCACATGTCCTTTAAAACGTCGGTCAGACAATCGAATAATACGTGCCGTTTGTAATTTATGTACGAGTGCCTGCAATTATATACTAATCCTTACAAAGCAAATGTCAAATTAATGCATTCTGTTATTGACATGCAATTGTTGTTGGTACTAAATAATAGAGTTATATAAGCAGTTATGCTAAAATCTACCTGTGTAGATAGGTGCTGCAAATAGTGCAGGAGTAAATCCTAAAAAGTTGGATGAGCTAGCTATCAGTTACTAGTTAGAGTACCTACCCGTTAATTCATATTTTTGGATGAAGCGTTAGGTTTTAGGACTCGTATTCATGTAAGTACTGGTGAGGTTTCAACCGGGATGGCTCACCCAACCTTCACGAATATTTAGGAACTTAATGGCATGTGGAGAAAAACACTATTTGAAAGAAATTACGTTTATTTGCGGAAAACATGACGCATAAACAGAACAGAAATACAAAAAAATAACAAGTAGGGGGAAAACATGCGTCACATCCACGCAAAACGGTCAAAGCTCAGCATAATGCTAATTATTTAATTTTAAGAAGGATATAAAAATGGAGTAGATTCAGCTCAGGCCCACCTTCATGTATAAAGTAATTCTTTATAGAATATCCTCATACGAGTTTAATTCTCTAATAGCTTCGATCTAAAGTAATCTTAGCGCAGGTCTCGTTTTCATTTATATGTACTTCGATGCACGTTTGCACACGTCATCTTGGGTAAACAGAGATCCTGGAACTGTTTCTGCACTTATTTTTATTGTATCTTGATAACCGACCGCGCTTATTTGCTATTTGTTCTCTCCTTACTTCGTTTCTACGTTAATATCAAGTTTCCCTTTTCCAACTAAAATCATAGTTATTAGACATCTGATTGACTGACTTAGCTGCAGTTTAAACTGGCATTGCATTCATTTGTAGCTATACAGAATTTACAGACGAAATTCTCTTGCGAATTTGAATTTGAGATGAGAATTAGGACGAGCCGTTCAATAATTGAGCTCGAGGAACTATCTAAGAAGCTAGGTAGGCAGTACAGGCCTTGGCCTTGGCTACCTACCTAGCCACAAGTGGTTATGGTGCATTTGTATCACGTGGCATCCTGTGGACCGTAAGCCGTACCAAATTACTAAGTAACAGGATCTCGTAAGCCTACTGATTTTGAAAGCTATTAGTGATAGGAGAATTAATCAGCAACTAAGACATTTTGGTAATTACTAATGGATTAATATGGGTTATGTCCAGCGATGGCCGTCTTCCGGTTGAAATGATGTTGATGATAACTTATGGATTATGTTTTCAACTGTGGCAGTTGTGCAAAAATGTACGTAGCTACTACAGATAAATTATTTATGTCGACATCTATTTCCTCAATGTAACACAAACACCCACTAGAATATGTGACATAAATTCAAAAATGACAGACTCCGAGTGATGAGTGAGCTGGGCGGATCGATACACAGTGACGGTACCTATTATGTCGCACAAATAATTCTGCGGATAGAAACAAACATACATATTACAACACATATAGATATGGATATGAATCAAGTGTGTTCGACAGCGTTGAACGCGGGACAAAGCTTAGTCACGGCTACGGGGAGTTTCATAATGTTTGTGGGTTATTATGTGCAATCAGGTAATTTCATTTTCCGCCGCCAACCACGTTACCCCTAAGCTCGCATAGGTAGTGGCTTCAACGAAGCGCGACGTTGTTTTATATATAACAAAGTCAACTTAAACGACCCAAGTTTATAATTAAAGCCCAAGGCCATCCCCAGTCGATAAGTCAGCGATTTCCAAGGGGTGAACGTGTCTTACAACTTATCGTAAATAGGTATTTAAGGCGCTTATTTATGACAATACTACAGTGGAGGCGTTGCCAACTCGTTTGGATAAAAATATAGGTTAGCGTTTCCTGATTTGTAGATAAAATAATTTTTCGTTTGCGTGGCGAGACTATACAGTTATATAATGCTTTAGACAGAGCAATAACGGGTCTTGAAGGTGTATTTAGTGCGAATTGTATCTTAAAGGAACGTAGCCGTGATGAAGTGCCTAAATAATTTATGCGGAGAGAGTAAAGACCCAGATGCGGCGCTCTCTAACCTACATCGCATGCTTCAAGATAACTATTTTAGAACTATCTCACCACGAAGGAGAAAACCAGTTTATTATTCGACGGTTCTTAAAAATTCATACGATTTCAGCATTGTTAGACCTTCAACCTTCAGCGAACAACATTGCTATGTTAAGGAGTAAGACAAATACAAACTCACGAACAAAGTTAAATTAATGCATTTTGTTAGTGGTCTACGCTCAAATTACGGCGGGGGCACCGAGACCGACTTTAATATGATAAACATGTTCTATTCATAAGGTTGCGTACGGTCGGCTCTATACTAGGGTGATATGAAAACTGGCACAATTGGCTTCCCTTTCTTTTTACTCAGAAATACTTAAAGCGTATCAAATGTTTGTTTTGAAGCAGTGTGCTAGCGAAAATTCACAAAACTCGACATGAAAACAAAGCGTCGGATTTAAAAGGAAATTAAATACACGTGTATGTATTGTAAAATTCATGTGTCAACACCCAATTACATACTCGCACAGTGGAATCAAGTTTAGTGAAAAGTAAATGGGTTTAGGGATCCGTTTCATTTCTTGAAGTATGAGTAACATATCGATTTTCAGGTTTACGTACCTACTCAGGCTCTGTCCGTCGTAAGCTTTAGTAAGGATCTGACTGATCTGCTAATCCTTCGGTGACAGACTAATCGCACATGCTTTTATCTTACACACATACAAACTATTGAATTAATTATGGCATGAATATGAATAATAATATCTAAGAGTCTCACACGAAGCTTTTAAAGGTGCATTAGCACTGAAGTTTCTTTTTGTGGAGCAACGTTTGCAAGTGTTAGTGAGCAACAATGGATAATAAAACGTTATTAAGTTTACTAAAAGCTATAGAAAGTTGTTATCATGTTGCAAAATGCGGCCCTACAAAATAATACACGTAATCTTTCTGACAGGCGAGCGGACTTCTCCGTGCGTAGGCCGCTGCTACGTGGCGTAGCAGTAGGAAATAAGCTTCTGCAAGTAGATTTTAACCTTGCCGCTACTATAAATATGGGCTAGAGCTTTTATATCCTCCATTATCAACACGTTAATTAATCATTATTACTGCTGCTGTTTATGCAGGCACTTATATAGTAACATAACGCGTTTTTTTATAAGTTAGAAGCATGCGACGGAAATGCTTCACTAGGAAAGCTTTAAAAGAAAAATCAAAGCGGTCTGCATTTATCTCTCTTTGATACATCTTTTACAGAAGTAAATTCTGCTATTAGAGACTAAAAGTAGCTTAACAAGCCAACCGATCGTCCCAAGTCGATACCTTATAACTAGGAACAAGCTAGGGTAAAGCCGCGAAAGAAAAAACCAACAAACCGGAGCCTTAGCGGAGTACAATATCTTTAATAAAAACTACGACAAGCAAGTCAAATATACTTTACTTAGTCCAATTAGGAGAAAACAAACATTTTCCAATATAATTGGCTGTTGAAAAGAACACGATTTTATTTTATATCCGTCGTAGTTGATTGTGTTTTTACTACTATTTCAAAACTGAGCTCGGGTTTAGGATAAAATTATTGCAAAAATGTCGATTTACTTCAATTCAGGCGATGCGATGTGCGTACCTATACGAATACTCTTTTTTGACAGCAGTTTTTACTCTTTCGTGTATAAACTAAACATTCAGGCACTAATAAAAGGATGAAACTGAAGCCCAATTCTCGTAGTTTTAAGAAAATTCTCTGTCTCAATCCGTCGAAAATACCGCTCCCTACATTTTTGACAAGTTTTTGGCACTTGTTTATCGCCGAAATGAGACTGCGACTTTCAAATTGTAAATGAATTTACATTGAACCTTACAATAATGTATATAGTATTATAATATCAAAACTATATTATTACGAGTATAATAACGTAACATTTCCAGAAGCTAATGAATTGAGCAAGGGAGGCAGTCATATTCTGACAACTATATCGAACCAAAGGGGGAGAAAGCGCCAATCAAAATTATTCGCTCATTTTGACGTGAATTTCCGAATCACGAACGCGCGGTATTGTTTTACGACAGCGAGCGAGCCGTATCAAAGCTACATGACAGACCAGAACTACAACGGAGCATCATCTGTACAAAGAATAAATTTGTTTTTTGTCTCTGTGGGACCGCGGTCTCCTTCCAAACTATGCAAACGCATTTTGATGCGGTTTTCACCTTTGTTTCGAGAATTTATTCCGGAAGGTTTATGTGTTTGTTAATATTTAACTATCACATTATTAACAGGTGACAATTGGACTAAGAGAATCACCGATTGTGTACCACTAAACGCTCGACGCCATCGCGGCAAACCGAGACGTAAATGGCGGGACGAACTTGATTCCTACCGAAAAGACTGGCCCGGCACTCGCAAAAGACAGAATTGTGTGGAAAAGGATGAGAGAGGCGTTTGCTCTGCAGTTGGATAATATAGGCTAGTTAGTTATAATAAAGAAATATCCATGCTTTGTCGTAAAAACCGTACGAAGCACAGGCGGGTCGCTAGTTCAATACATACAAAAGGAATTCCAATCATTCTGGATTTTTGCCGTGTATTGTGTTCATCACAAACAATACATAGGTATTCTGGATCAATGTGGGCAATTGTGATGGATATTTATGTTCTTCACAGTTCGTTTTGCTATCGACAAATATCTGTTCGAAATTGGTTTCCCATGGACGCTGTTTCAATTTCTGTTGCTATACGTAAATACCCGTAATTGGCTTCAAAAAATCGTAATTACAGTGGGTATGTGTACAAAGGTACTGTTTTGTGTTGTGTATGGTTTTCCGAGGTATACACAATATTATAGTGCGTGAGGGGCTCGTGGCTAAATATGAACAGCTGGACGTGTCGATCGAAGGCTCTTTTGTAGAACTTTGACAGTCCTTACTGGTTGTCAGAAGCCCGAAGCTATGAAAACCTAACTTCTTACTGATCTATTACCCAGAACTGCGTTGTGGAGGTCAGATAGGCATTCACTCTGTTAGACTGGAAGCCGGCCCCAACATAGTTGGGAAAAAGGGTAGACAGATGATGTATTGTAGTGTGTATAAAATACATTTTGCAGCGTACCGTACATTTATGTATCTAGGTATTATATGTCTGTTCGGCGCGACGGGCAAAATCTGCATGTGTATTTTTTTTTCATGTAACATAAGCCTTTACCCGAACCCACCTAAAAGCTATAAGTGTATAGCTGGCAGCTGGGGCGTACCGGGTTTTTTTTTTCTCAATATGATCCATACAAAGCTCTAATTGGCGAGGAGGACCGAACCAGAGAGAAATTTTAGTGATTCGTCTAAAAAACTGTCACAAAATACGGACTTACCTTCTTCCGTCGAGTTGTTACTACGTCGCTATTCATCATACTCAATTACGCCGAAGACGTGGGTACGTACCTGTAAGAACAAAAACAAACAGATTAAGGGCAAGTCAAAATTCAGACCCATGTTACTTCATTGGTTTAGTGGATGCTAGCGGTACTGCTGAGTACGACGTCTTAGGTCCGATCTCCAGGTCCTGCAAAGCCCTGCTATTGGGTTTTCCCTACAGGAAATTCTCAGTAGCAACCCGGATCTGAGCCCGGTTATTGGCACTAGGCTCGCCCTCTATAACATGGGACTTGAAACTTAACTGGCGAAATGTGGGGGGTACTGTAGATAACCCTTAGGGGATTACAAGCGTGATGTTATGTATATTCACGGTGTATAGTAGTTACTTCAATTCGATGAAAATTCATAGCCGGACTAGATGATAGTAAAATTCATTTTGAATAATCGTGCAAATTGGTGAACCACTCCCAACAGTGCGTGGTCGATGCATGTTAGATGTGCATTGTAAGCAATTTTGGTGAAGACTGAAACTTGATAATGTTGGACGAGGAACTTCGCTAATAAATCCGTAGAACACGTTAAAAGCTCTAGAATATCTATTCAATTCGCCGGGAACATAGACCAACAACCCCTTTGTTCTTACATGAATAAGAGTGATGTATGTAGGTAGGCATGTAGAACACGTTCTGAACACTGGTCTAGTCAGACAAATTCGTTGTTAAGCAAATTGACACCATACGTCAATTTGCCATTTGGTCATTTGGAGGGGCAGTGGTAGCCCAGTGGTAACGGCCCAGAAATACGAGTTGTAGTTCGTGGGTTCGAACCCAGGCAGGCGCTTTACTTGGTATAAATAATGTCATCACCACAGCTCACAAAACGGTGAAAGAAAACAACGGGAGGAAACCGGCATCTCCTAGAACCAAAAATTCGAAGACAAGTGACATCTTCCAAATTCCAAACCGCACTGGGCCCGTGGTAGATTATAGCCCACTCCTCCCAACAGTGGGAACATTATGGACTGAGTATGCTACGTCAATTTTCCGTGTTATTACCATTTCATACAACTGTCAAAGAATGATAGTTGTGATTTGAATATATGGACAATTAGGTTGGTCGTCAATTTGCTTAGCGACTAAGTAATATCCATGCTTTTACATTACAGATTAGATAGAGGTCGAAAGAAACATCTCGACTAGCAGGTAAACAACAACCTTAGAGGTCACCATTAGCTGTGCAGTGGGCACGGCGGCGCCAGTGTCACAAAGGGCGGTAAGTGCCTATTACAATGAACACCTACTTACTTTCCAGGAAAAAAAACCTAATTGCTTTGGTGCGTAATACTGGAGGGAAAAACACCTTCATTCATTCTCATTCCACGTTTTTCTTCCGTCTTTTTACAGCATCGATTTCAATTAGCACCTGTTTTAACTGCATTGCCTTCATAATCGAGTTTCGTAATTAAATGCAAGAAAAAACTGTAATAAAACCAAACTACGTAAAAACAGTTATTTTCCGTAATACAGCAATTAGTTATTTTCCCTAATAGTAAGGAACTTCGTGTAAGAAGCCTTCCTTAGCGAGAACGGCGGCCCATTTCTTTCACAAATAACTTGGCGACCCTAACAACAGCCAATCGGCTAATTGCTTCATAATTTCATGTAATTATTGTAGAAGCTTTGGTTTCATAAGTAAGCTTTGAATGATCACACATAAATTAAATGAACAAAAGTCTCACAATAACGGCTGACCTAATACGGTGTATTCTGACACTAATTTCAAATCATCTACATAGCCTTTTTTCCAGTCTAACTGCATGCAGCTGAATACCAGTATTTTACATGGAGTGACTGCCTATCTGACCTCTACAACCCAGTTACTGGGCAATTCGATACCCCTTGGTAAGACTGGTTGTGTGACTTTCGGGCTAAGTCGGCTTTGACTGTCAAAGATCCACGAATGACAGCCGGGACCAACAGCTTAACGTTCTTTCTGAGACACGGAGGGGTCTTGATATGTGAAGATGGTCCATCCACGGACCAACCGCGGCAAGCGTAGCTTAACCTAATCGATCGACCCGTGGGGCTGTTAATACTTAGCCAAAAGCCCCTCTCACTTTAATTTCAAATACTGGGGAAAATTACAGATTTTCATGACGGCTGGTAAAATATGACGGAACCTTCTTTCTCAAGAAACTTTATAGATAAAACGGTAGCAAGACACTTAATCACGCGAGACAAGATATTGCGCCAAATGAGCTCAATGACAACCAGCCTAAACAAAACGAAACTGGATAACGTTAAACAAGGTTCCATTTTCACTTTTCGTTTCAGTTTCAAATGTCGATGTAATTGAGTCGAATAATATACTTAGTGACAAGTCAAGCGGCATCGAGGGCCATGCTCAATTGCATATTTGTTTATATTCGCGCTCAAGGGAGCGAAGTATAATAATTGTTTTGTCTGATGTTCCAACACAAACGGGGGTGCATTAAAATAGCCTTTACGAGTGTCAATACGTAGGTATGAGTAGCGTGTACGTGTACGTACGGCGCATGCAGTCCTGTTACCAACTAGCTAATTGACATTTTTTACCTGGCTATTGAGAACGACGCAAGGGAAAAAGATCAAATTTCACAAACATGAATATACAGGCTGGCAGGGAGGTACATCAACGCGCAACTTGTAACCATTCAGTACATGATTCTACCCCTGAGCCCCCCAGGCGTAGAAATGTTTCGTTGGAAATAAAAAAAATAAATCTGCTGTCTCATAGAAAATTGCAACATTGCAACCCACGCGGTCAAAATGTATGGAAAAGCAATTTTTTTTTTAATAACTGACGAAATCTTTCCCTGCCATCCTATATTTTATTTCACATAAAAACCTACATGGGCATTTATGAAACGTCAGCACCTAGGTGCACAGTTCCAATTGGTCGTTACCAATGGAGAAGAGCCGTTAAGAAACTAACCAGCTTCGATATCTTTATTCTCAGAGCCCTCATTAACATATAAAATCAAAACTTTCCTCACGACATGACTCAATTACGCATTACAAAGTATGGCCATGGCAACCGACTTGAACTTGGAATAACTTCTGGAAAAGTAACCTACGTCGCAAGGGTACGTTTGTAAAGCTCTTTCGCAAAGCGCTAAGCGGTTGATGGGTTTCTTCAAGGATGGAAAATTACTAAGAAAATGCGTGGAAAATGGTCACGTTAAAACTATTGTTAGGTAGAAAAATAAAACTCGAACAACTTCTTAAAGTTTCGCTTCCCACAACTTTTCAGTTTGTCGCAATAAGGCTTCTGAAACAAGGTTATGCCGACCGAGAGTTTTTTTAATGCTTTGTTCTTGTTCATTTTGCCCACTAGCTGTGCCAGGGACATGGTTCGCGTGTATGTCGTATATATAATTCGATTTCATGGGATTTCATAGGTTTTAACTTTTTTGCGCGGCATCCTAATTATTTTTCTAAAATAAAAGTCGCCAAGTTACTTCATAGAACAGCAGACGGGCACTTCTCGTAATTTTAAGAACGTTCACAGTCTGATCTCAGTCTCAATCTTTTAAAAAAATACCTGTAATTTCCCTACGTTTTTGTCAAGTTATTGACATTGATTGTCGCTGAGATGAGATTGCGACTAGATTTTGAATTAGAGAATAGGCCTTCAGCTATCTGCCAGTGAAAGCCCCGTCAATATCGGTCCAGCGATTTCGGAGATTAGCCGGAACAAACAGAAAGACAGACAAACATTTAAAAAATTGTTTTTTGTTATAAGTACCGTATATACTTCCATATGCATTTAGTAAAAAGCTGTTATTTTGACATTACAAACAGACACTTCAATTTTATTGACTTGTATAGATTTTATATTGTATAGATAATAAATTTGGGTAAGTGAACCAAAACCATAACAATGGCTGACAATATTTAATGCTTTTTACCGGACATCTGAGGGGCAATTCTCGTAATTTTAAAAACGTTCACAGTCTGATCTCAGTCTCAATCTGTCAAAAATACCTCTAATTTCGCTACATTTTGACAAATTTTTGACGTTTCTTCGTCGCCGAGATGAGACTGCGACTAGATTTTGAACGTTTTAAATTACGAGAATTGGCCTTCTGAGGTTGTATGGTAGGCCAGACGGAAGGTTAATGCTGATATTAACTTATGATCTAGACTAGACAAAGGTTATGTCTCAACAAAAAATAATCTGCACTGACATTGAAGAATACCTCTACCACTCATCTTCAGGTAGGGGTTTATTACATCATTACAAAGTGACACATAAGTATATTAATGAATACACCTTCGTTGTTGACAACCTTCGTAATAGACTTCTTGAACATCGATAGAACGTAAAATATTTTCTTGATAACTATGGTCGCCTTTCTATCTTTATAAGCTTCAGTTAGCTTTTTATAATTCATACGTGTAGGAAGGAACTACAATAAAAAAAATATATAAAGCAAGTTTCCGTTCCAAACAGACGTACATTTATATATTTTTTTATTTATTCTATGATGATGTCATATACAACGTCCCGTAGTATAAAACGGTCTCCATAATTCTCCTGCCCGTATCCCAATTTATTTGGGGTCGCTGCACAACATGTCCTTTTCTTCCACACTTTCTCTATTAGTCGCCATCTCGGTACTCACCCACTTTCTAACCACATCATCATACACACACTCCATCCATCGTTTCTTTGATCTTCCCCTAGTCTTATAGCCTTCGCCGTCCATACTCAAAACTTTCCTCACGACATTTTCCTCATTCATCCTTAGTATAAAACGGTAAGTTAATCAATTTAGGACCACCGTAGCTGGACCTCTAATTTCGAGATTCATCTGCAAGGACGAAATTGTAAGTAGGTAGTTGATTAAGAATTTAGTTCGTAACCTTGTTTTTATTTGTTTATTTTATCCTCTATTAAGAATTGTACGTTTGTTTCTAAATTACCTTGTTGGCCAATAACAGTAAGTTATTAGGTAGGTATAAAGTATACAATGCGTTACTAAATTTTCACCTTTATAAACTGGAAAATAAGTATTCAACAATCGTAAGTTAGGTAAAAGAAATCACACTAACTGTGAAAGACGTTCAATGAAAACGAAAAAAAACGATCCCTTAGCTTGAATTTTCCGGTCGTAAACACCATTTGTTATGAAAAATATATTGTTCACAGAATCTTAAGTAGGTAACAAATTTTTGCTACTTAGAAACAGCGATAAACAGAAAACAAGTACAAATATTTCCACGTATTTAAGTGGGTTACATTGTACATAATCGTACCTACACGTGGAACTAGTTTTTCATACAAACACTACAAGAAAATTTTGTGTCTGTAGCGTTGACCGTTAAGGAGTTCCTTCGTCTGGAACCAATCCTGGGTGTAGAATCAGGTCATAACAATTCATTGTCTTCAAAACAGAATAAACATTTAACATTTCAACTCCGTAGGATAAGAGTGGTTTTAAATTTTAATTCAGCTTGTAAGATTTGATCAATACATAGTATACATACTAACTAACAAGGCAAGTTAAATAAAAGCTTGTAGAAGGAGACACTACTAACACAGTTCCTGCTAAGAACGGCAACTCCCGGACTCATTTTAGACAAATAGGCAAGGTACGAAAAAACTGACCTAGTAGGTACAGACGCCAGCAGGTCAAGCTACCCGAAACTGTCAAATTTTCCCAATCAATCTTTAACCTTAATGTTTTAGCGATAAAGTTGAAAATCTATTAAAGAATTTGACAGATTATAGTAGCTTGATGTGCTGGCGTCTGTACATTTCGGACCAAACGCACTGTAGGCTTTGCTAGTCAATACTGCCTTAGCAGGACTCAGGGTAATTACATGCCGAAGAGGCTTCACTGCGATATCTCGCGATCGCAGTTAGCTTGCTACCTCAATGTCACCCCCATGTAAAACAAATGCATGCTAATAGACACGCACGCACATGCCAGGCATCGAGGTAAAACCCCCAAGGAGCCCGTGATGTATCGCAGTGAGGTATCCTTCGGCATGTGCGTGCGTGTCTATTAGTCTGCGTTCGCACCAAAACGTATAGTCAGCCACGGACTGTGAGCGTCTAGTTCAAGATTTATAAAAAAACACCAAGGTGTTTTGTTTTTCATACATTCTCACAGCCCGCAGCTGACTACCTATACGTTTGGTGTGTACGCTGCCTCAGCATGCATTTGTTTTACATAGAGGTGGCATCGAGGTAGCGAGCTAAACTGCGATCGCAAGATATCGCATCTTCAGCGTGTAATTACACTTAGCACCAAAATGTCTAAACTTGAGTTAAAAGTAAAAAAAGTAAGTTTTTGCAAGTCACTCAGTAGTATGAAGTTTACAAACCAAACCATCCATAAGTTAGTTAACTCATAACACGTTAACTAATAGAGTTTACTTAGCCGTGATACTATTCCATTAAATTTAATTACAAACGCCATCGTTGTGAGTACTTTGCAGATATTTAATAACGGTCTAAACTCTAGGTAAAACCTAGGTATTAGAGCAAAGATTTATTTAAATTATTATTTTAATGTGATGACTATGTAGACATGTAGATTTTTTTTATCCTACTACGACGAAGCAAAAACGAGGGTTATGCTTTTAACTGGTATGTATGTCTTCAGTTAGTTTCATTGATTGTCTGGCAGTTTGAGTACCAGACCCATACATACACACATAGTATACTTATACATACATTTGGGTAAGCCGCATAAAGTTATATGGCCTACCCAAATGTTCTTTCTTTGGTATTGTTCGAGTCGTTAAGCTCCTTAAGTTCTGAGTTGAGCTACACGATTACTGACAATTGCGTGCACTGAATGCAATGTCCACTCAAATTTGTGTGGTTATTTACTCAAAAGGCCATTTCAGGCACTACATGTTCCTCACATTATCTGACCAAGATTATGTCTGGACATTAATAAGCGCCTGTGACTTCTGAGTTTATATCAGCTTTTTTTCTCGTGTAATCGGATAGAAAAAACTATTATTGACATGTAAAAGTATGATTAAATTATTGATTAGAGACGAGTATTTAACATTAAATTAAGTGCCTATCTTACTATGATTAGATACAAACTAGCCTACGAGAATAAAGCGTAGGTAATCTATCAAGCGACGCGGCGACGTCTGACTGCGAGGGTCTCGCAACAAAAAAATAATAGTTGTGTCGTATTATTCGATGCAAGAGTTGTAAATATTTATAGAAAGAAGGTACTGATCACTAGTGAAAAATTAATTGTAGTACCTAGTTAGTTTGATTTTCATTTGTTTTTAAAATGACAAAAACCACGAGACACTGTTATTGTTATTATCAAACACGCAAATCGCATTGAATGACAACACTAATTTAAAAAAAATAAAACTTTTCTATCAGTGCGATAATCTTTATTGATTGAAATTCTAGAAGCATTAAAATCCGTTATTTCATCTACGTATCAGTGAAAGGCCCGAATAATTTATTATTTCAATAGATTTCTCAGTGTTAGTTCTATGCCTTAATCTGCCTAGCCTGTTTCCCAACTATGTTGGGGTCGGCTTCCAGTCTAACCGGATGCAGCTGAATACATTTTACATGGAACAACTGCCTATCTGACCTCCACAACCCAGTTAGGTACTGAGTAACACGATACCCCTTGGCCCTTGGTAAGACTGGTTGTCATACATTTGGGATTCTGACGTAGCGACTGTCAAAGACTTACGAATGACAGCTGGGACCAACGGCTTAACGTGCTTTCCGACACAAGGACCAACCGCGGCAAGCGTAGCTTAACCTGATCAATCGACTCATGCGGCTGTCTACTTACGCCAAAAACTTTAAATAGTATTTGTTGCCAAAGAACAATTCGAACATTTGGCACCGATACTTAATCAGTTCAGTTCTACCTACATAAATGATCGAGACATTTCTCTGTAAATTAAACGGTCAAATAATACAGTTAAGTCCTAATGTTCAATAACTAACAAGCAATTGGAACTCGTGAATTACTATTTCGAAATTAACAGCAAAAATTGAATTTCTGCACTCGCTTTTACAACTATTTTATTCCGTATTGGACACCGTCCGATACGAACGGCGAGAAAATACAAATAGTGTTAATTAGAGCTTAACACTAAATGCCCGCGAAATTCAAATTTTCTTACGTTTTTTGCAAGTTGCTGGTCAGTACTAAGTTGTACGTTGATTAAAATATGATTCGCGGCCGTAACAAATATGTATTTACAGAATTATAATCATTAGAATCAGTAATACAACTTGCTATGTTTGCATAATCCTAAAATGTCAAGATTTCATGAAATAGTCATTCAGTAGGATTACTTGATCTTAGAGAGTTGTGTTGATGACTTGAATGATTATAATTCTGTAAATACATATTTGTTACGGCTGCGAATCATATTTTAATCAAGGTCCAACTTAGTACTGACCAGCAAATTGCAAAAAAACGTTAGAAAATTTGAATTTCGGGTGCTACCTTGGAGCATCCACCTTAAATTACTGGAGTTGTTTCAAGATGTCCGTTTAATAAATAAATTGCAATAAAAATATTTTAACCAATGTCGGGCTTTAAAAAAGCTTGCGCTCATTCAATCACGCCAGTTTTTTAACCGACTTCTAAAAAAGGAGGAGGTTCTCAATTCGGATGTTTGTATTTTTTTTTTTTTTTATGTTTGTTCGCGCATAACTTCGTCGCTTGCCGACCGATTTAAAAATTCTTTTTTTGTTGGAAAGGGCATACTTCCCAAATGGTCCCATAGAAATTTCATCAAAAACGGTTCAGTAGTTTGGTTTTTAAACCAAAATTACTGGTAAAAATTACAACTAAAAAGTGAAAAATAAAAACTTTTTTGCAAAAAACATCCGAATTGAGGACCTCCTCCTTTTTTAGAAGTCGGTTAAAAAATACAACCGACTTCCAAAAACGACACTACAAAGTGAAAAAAATTACTTTAATTTCGGAAGTCGGTGGCAAACAACAAAAATGCGAACCCAACGACACCGACTTCCGAAATTAAAGTTATTTTTTTCACTTTGTCGTTTTTGGAAGTCGGTTGTATTTTTTTGTTTTGGAGTCAACATGTCGCTAATATTGCCAAACCGCTTTCTTATCTAAATAAATGTATTTTACATATAGCACCTAATGTGCGCTTTTATCATTTCTAACGTGACGATATTATCGTGGACGTCTACGTCCATATAATGTGCACGTACGAGTAGCACGTTATGTTATAACGTTATCATGGGCGGAAAAACAACGTCTTCATAAATTTCCATACGCATTTTACTTCGCTGTGTCATCGTGTTGCCGTAACGTGGGCGTCCACTATAATTTCATCACGTTAGGAATTATAAAAGCGCACATTAGGTATTTTTACACAGAGGTAGGTATTTTAACGAAGTCCTCAGAAAAGTTATAATCATTTCTATTTTTAGAGTTTGAATTGGCTCTATTTCTGATTTATGTAAGATTTAAATCCGCTGCATTAAAAATGTCCCTCAATCTTAAGATCGGGCTCGTTAAATGCAGTATTTGCAAAAGCTTTGGACTTATAGAAAACAAATTGGTTTGGTCCCTATTTATTATCACAGCACTAGTTATAAATAGTGCTGTATATAATATATATTTACATTTATTGCCTGAGTGACCGCTTAGTTACATCGCACATTGAACTTTGATCACCATCATTTAGAGCATTTATTCTAGAAGACTGATGTGTATAAAACCTTAATATTTAATAGGGTACAAATATCGATGTTTTGACACGTCGCCATTGCACCTGAGCGAAACAGGGGTGCTTACTCTCTAAGCCCATCAATCAAGATACGGACCGTCAGAAAGTAGTTCGAAATTTGGGAGTGAACCCTACACCCTATTAATTTTTAGGACGAGCAATAACACATCGGGTATAGATACAATTGTAAAATCGTGTTAATATTCATTCTTAGTTTCGTCCCTAACTAATACGCCCGTATCTTAGGCTAAAACTACGGATTTTGTGCTTAGAGAGTAACGTCGTAAGACGGGTAGCTAGTAACTTATAAACGGAAAACAAATTGAAATCTATTACTAACTAATTTAATTGATAGCCATTTCTTGTTATTCAGTACAATTTTTTCCCTTGTTTACATAGGTTACATTATCATGGACATTGATAAATGATCCCATATTAGCTAGTGCAGTATGCGCGAACAATGACATGAGTGTAGCTTAACCTTGTGATAACGACGCCGACGTATAACCAGCAATTATCACTCGAGTGCTTTGATCGGACTAGATAACACAGAGTGTGACAGATAACATGCCTGTGACGCGATTGTCTGAGAAAGAGATGGATATTCTTACCGTCTATTTAAAGCATCTGTAAATACCTAAGTACTCAGGACCCTAATTCACTATGACCACGTCAATTCCTTGGTTAATCACGACATCTGCTATTAACGTATTCTCTATGACACAATGGTGTCGATTGAATTGTCAAAATACATGTCGTACGGTTGTCATTCCTTGCCGTAAACAAGGCACGATATTGACAAGGTTTGTACGTGGTAAGATTTCGCAGGAAATAATACAGAATTGGGGCGTACATTGTGGATACCAAATGTTTTAAGACGACCCGTTGGCATCCTTTAGGTACGGAACCCTAAATAGTAAGACGCGTCCGTAACAAATCTCTATTTACCAATGTATAATCATTCAAATCATCAATACAACTCTCCAAGTTCTAATTGGTCGAATACCTATCTATATGAACATAAATACCGACGTTTGCGACCAATTCTAACTAGCGTAAATGGTGTATTATACAAATAGACATGGCATGACTATGTTGTGTGGAAATTTGTCGCATACGGCCAACAAACTTCCAAGTTCTAAAGTATGAGAGGAAGCAATTGCGTGGTATCTGCCTCCTCGCTTACAAGCGCTAGGTATTCCAAACTAAAAGGAAGATCGAATCGTACGACGAGAAAACGGTAATTTAAATTAATTCAGGAAATCCTTATCAAGATCTGGGAAGTGAAAAGCTTTATTCGCGTTCATTGAATGTTATAGCTAAAAGCGTATTGAGGAATAAAAATTTAAGAGCGCTATCCACGTGAATTTATTCTCCATTTGTTAAACAATTTTATTATATATTATAAAGTTAAAGAAGTGGGATGGCATAAACCAGTTAATTAATTCGATTGTCACATTTTTTTTTTAGTATTACAACAAATTTGCAAATTCGATCTTTGCAAATTCGATCTTTGCAAGAATTATTGTGTTTTTTTCGGCACCTCTAAAATTTTTTTTAATCATTTGTGCCTCGTTGGATAGCTGATGAAATGAAGATGTAATTACGCTTAATGCCATAGGTAAGTACTAATATTTTGAGATAAATGGTGTTAAACTTCATCTACGTAGACGATTTTGAAAATGGTTAATAAACTACTTCCTTTAACTTTTAACTGTTTGATGTTATTGACAATTTGGTTAAATCGAAAGGTTTGTTGAAATATTAGGTACCTAAAGCAATGAAGGCCATTAAATTTGTTGAGTTTAGAGAAAAGTTATATGTAGTGACGAATTCTAGGAAATTTTCAAAAATACATATAAATTGGGTTTTCTCGATTCCCTTGAATTTTCGCCTAGGGTTTATGAGGTGCTTAATTGTTGCAAATGGGTCACAATTTGACGTCCTGGAAGGAATATGTCAAATTACCGTTTAATTAATTAATAGTTACCCTGTATACTTTCTATCATTTCATGTAATAACTATGAATTGCTCTTTTTATTTATCAGTTCAGATTTTTTATATATGTTTCTAATTAATTAGTGACTGCGACGGAAGTGTTAATCGAATTTTGTTGCCGACTGTACGAGCCATTTAATTTCTAAGGACATTATAAAATAGAGATTTAATCGTTCAACACTAGTTCTAAAAGTAATTTCATGAAGGATAAGGATATTGATAACAGAAGAAATATACCTACTCTGGAAATGTCCCGGGAGGCGATAGTCGACTTTCTGAAAATGTTTGTTCAGGAAAAGTTTTCTTAGTCCTCCCGAGGGTTTTCCAGGCTATAAAAACAAGAATGAATGAGCAACCCAAAGATATATTATAAAAATGCTTACGATACCTGCATATTTTAGAACTACAATATCTAATAGAAAACATTTGTGCTTTGGTAGATATTTATTTATTTAATACTTCAAGCACTGAAATGTATAAAGGCGAACTTAATGCCATAGGCATTTTCTACCAGTCAACGATGCAGAGACAAACATTGGTAGGTGTAATTACGAAAAATTGAGGAATACCTATGTATTTAAAACGCTAAGGCGACTAACCTTAGCGGATACTTAGGTAAAAGAAAAACTTAAACGCCGTCGAGATCTTCTCCCGACGTAAATAAACGAATCCTCCTCGTTTGAAAGTGCCGCAACTTAAAAATGACAACAATGTGGCTTGTTGCAACTTTTCACTCGAAGTCGTTTATAATCGACATTAAGTTTTCCCATTTACATCATTCCGACGCTTCCGACGTTGTTGACTTCTAATGCTGTTCCGTGACTACTTCTGTTTACATAACATCACGCCTGTAACCCTCGAAGGGTAAGACAGACGTCTGAGTACCTATAGTAACACGAACATTTCACCAGTTATGTTTAAATCCCATGTTATAGGGGGCGAAAATCCAGACACCGGACTGCTACCCAGAAATTCCTGATGAGAAAAAACCCAATAACACTTTGGCCGACCTGGGAATCGCACTCAGGACATCATGCCCAGCAGTAGCGCTTGCGATCACTACACTAGTCAGTATTTCTTTTGAATGATTAAATAATAATAAGTGCAAAATCATATTAACCACTCGCTCACAAGGTAACCTGAAACTTTTCAAATGATTGGTGGTTCCCGGATTCAAAGTTTCAGGTAAAACAAACTAAGTGTGATGAAGTAATCAGACATGCGCTGAAAATAAGCAATTTATAACACAAATATGAATAAATAGGCTACAACATATGAAACGAACACGAGTACCTACTGTAGGTGGGTAACAAATCGATGGTAAAATATTGCCGTGGCCAAATGATATTCCGTTTTCACCCGGTAAGTCGATGACTGACATATTCGCGTTTAGACTTGTTAAAACAAGGTGCAGTTTAGAGAGGCATAAATATTTATTTCATGTTTATGTTTAGCAACGTTTACATTACATAGAATTACTTTTACTAAGACACGATACCTGTATCGTTTGGCTTCCATGGCAAAACAGAAACACTGATTCATAATTTTATTTTATCTGGTCCTTTTTATTTTTAAAGGACCAGCCGCGTAATTGCGTAACAGTAACAGTAGGAATGGCTTTCATTGACAGTTCAGCTACATTCATTGCGTTATTTACGTTGTTGAGCAGTAAAATTTTTCGATAGTCAATATCCTTCAAAATGATTCAGATTGGTATTGATAGTGTTACGCAAGGGTGCGGGACAGATTTTCAGTAAGTATATAAGTTTTGAAATGGTCCTCGAGATACTTTTTTCAATTGTGGTGGCACCTAGTGTAGGCACTTTAATTGTGAAATGAATCTTACAACCAAGTTTTTTAGTGTAAAAGATAAAAGTGTTGATATAATTAACTAGGGTGATAGTAATTATAAGACGGGTCGGGGCATTAAAGGGGCCGGTGCGGGTACTTTGAACCAACGGCACCGAAACTAACGTAAATTGACGTAATTACTTAGCGACCTAACTCTAGTTAGTTGAGTAAGTGAGCGCTGGGACTCGCAGAGTCGGTAGTCAAGTTATTTCGTATCGAAAACCGAATATTCAATGCCTTTGATGCGACATACAGTAGCGTACAAATAAAACGTTGTAAGTCACACTCGGAAGTAAGTATTGTTGTTACCAAACTGTTATTATTTTGTTAAAAATCGAATAAATGGATTTAGCAAACCGATTTCAAGCACATGCGTTTCAAACCCATATTTTATTCAGATACAATCACTACATACATTTACAATTCTAGATGGCATATCCATTAATAACATGTATAAAGGCTTCCAAAACTGCACCTGGTATGAATTCTTTATCGAACGGCCGATGCCCAAAGTTAATAATTCAACGTGAAACTGAAGATTTTTTTTTTCATATTTTGAACTAGAATTTATTACAACCGAATCAAATGAACATGGCAATGTTTTAGAAGCATAAATTACCATTTATCAGCGAACGAAAACATGGAACGCGAATTACATATGTTTAAATCATATGTTGCAGGTACAATACATTATTAGTATAACAGAGCTTTTTGTAACATTTTCGTAGTATCCTGATTCTATTACATATTAGATCTTACATCTTTATTGATATTCGTATTAGGGGGCGTCCATTAATTACGTGAGGTATTTTGTGCGATTTTCCGAACCCTTCCCCCCGTTGGTGAGATGTCGTGAGATTTAGCTCGACCCCCTCCCCCCCTCCCTAATCACACGTGACATTTTCAAAATGTGAATTTATAGTGTAAATGCGTTGGATTTATTCTGAACAAAAAAAAAATAATAATCTATATTATCAAGAGTAAGATTTGGCCATATTTTAGTGTAAGAATATGTTTTACTTCATTTAACCCAAATTTCTCGCAGTTTTACTGTTTCTTGAGGAAAAAAAAATACGTGATATTCGCCGAGACGAAAAGTAAGATTAGATGAGATTCGTCTTGACTCCTCCCCCCCCCCCCAGAACACCTCACGTAATTAATGGACGCCCCCTTAGGTAAAATAAGAACCTACATACCTAACGACAATATAACGTACCCCAATTACGTAAAACTAGGTAATTTATATATGTCATTAGTAATTAATGCGGCACGCCAGTGTTCCATACGATGATAATGTTCGTCGGGGCGTTGAGCATTCTCCAACTTAAAAGCTTGACCTTGAGCTCAACGATGACTGGCTCCTGGCTCATGCATGCCAATCGGGCAAAACCACTTAAACCTTTTGATATGACTTCTTCTTTATAGGTTCATATTATAAAACTTTGACTAAATGCCCTGCACGACTCGTGCAGGGCATTTAGTCAAATTCTCTCATAAAAAAGATATTTTTCTCTTAAAATGTATCTCAACAGCTCTCCAAAGAATATTAAAAAAAAAACATCAAGGTTAAAATTCCGCGGCTGTATTCAGTCGTCAAGTAAACACATTAAGTTTATTACTCCATTGAACGTATATTCATTGCTTGATTAACCCTATTGTCAACGATGTCAATAAATCTATTTGTCTATTTAATCTTTCCACGTTGAAGAGCTTTTGAACCGACATTGGCTGATTGTAGTTTTAATACCTACTAAATAGAATGTCTGCCGAAAGTCCAGCAGGCTAACATGCACAGCGAGGCAACGCTCTCTCTAACGTTTTGTCGAGATTTGTCTACAATTCTTACGTCATCCTAACGTTTAACATGCACGCCAAGCTCGAGAAGGCGCGAAAAAGGAAATTGACGCTTCGTTTACTCGCTATGAGAGAATTTTTTTAAAACTGTATTCTTAGCAACAGTTCTGGCGATCATACTAACATTCAGCTGGGTTAAGTTTCGTTGTTAATCACCACCCTCAGAAAATGAGCTGGCGATCATTTACGAAGGTTGAATTAAACTCCCAAAACTTCGTTAATCATCATACTTTGCAAAATTGCTGATTATTACTGAAAGTGATAAATACTCATCTACGTAATAAAGAGCGCCTAGATGGTAGAGGTGACCAACGGGTTAAAAATATCCTACAGGTTTACCACTTGAATGGTGACAAATGTTTGAAGTGTGGGTTATTATCGGATAGCGCATGTTAGCCCTGCCGCTGAGACAGACTTGAGACTAAAAATACAGAAAAGATGTAACTTTGTACAATATTTCTAAAGCGAGTGGCAAGACAGAAGTGGATTGCGAACAGATCAATAACGACTCCAAAGAGGCTTCATCCGGCACAGTTTTGTAGCGAAAAAACCCGTTTCACGATAGTATGTACCAAAGCATACATATCGCAGTTCAAATTGTGACTATCTTCAGTCACTGTAACTTTACAAACAACATTTGACTCGGGAACTCGGGCAGTCGACTTTTGCTAAAGAAATAAAAATAATAATAACTATAAGATATGGATAAAAAGTTAAAATATATTCAGTAGTGTTCCAGGGCAGAATGCTTCAAAATTACACAGGTAAAACATTCGTTTAGAGTAATATAATGTTATAATAAAAGAGTACAACGAATTCAGATTACAATAAAAACTATTTGCAAAAAAAAAAACAACCGAGTCGGTTTCGTTGAGTTCGCATTTTCGTTGTTTGCCACCGACTTCCGAAATTAAAGTTATTTTTCACTTTGTAGTGTCGTTTTTGGAAGTCGGTTGTTTTTTTTTTTTGCAAAAAAGTTTTTATTTTTCACTTTTAAGTTGTAATTTTTACCAGTAATTTTGGTTTAAAAACCAAACTACTGAACCGTTTTTGATGAAATTTCTATGGGACCACTTCAGAAGTATATCATTTCGAACAAAAAAAGAATTTTGAAAATCGGTCCACAATTAGCGGAGTAATGGCGTAACAAACACAAAAAAAAACATACCATCGAATTGAGAACCTCCTCCTTTTTTGAAGTCGGTTAAAAATTATGGGTCACATGTTTCATAAGTAGATAGGTGAGCACCGCACTGCATAAGCTTATGTCCAGAAATCTCGGTTACGTTAAGCGATCAATAATGTTTTTTATATTGTTTATCAGGAAAATGCCTGAATGTTAATGTCTCGAATAGAATTTCCCTTCAATACTACAATAACTTGTCGGAAGAATTTTCCAAACAGAATTTCGAGAATGGACAGTTTGACATTGACAATGAACAAAGCCCGTCATCCACATCCCTAGAAATAGGAGCCCTGCGAAATGGAGTTCCGTTGACTCAAAATTGAACAGATGCATTCGGGAAATTGTCTATTCCGGAAACTGTCCATTCGGTATATTATACCACTGACTGAGGCTGAAACTGTTGAAAATTGTAAGCGAGGAATTGACATTTGAGAGATTGTATTTCGAGGAATTTTCCGCAAAGACAAAATGAACACCACTTGTTATGAAGTTCGCTTAAATCTGCGTCACGTCAATACGCGCGTCAGCCTATTTTACTTACACTCTCACCGGCAGATATACTTACACGGCATAGTTTTATCAGCCACGGTAATAGACGAAGGCCGAACAGCTTTTCCGAATGAATAAATGTAGGAGAAATTAGACCATGAATAAAATATCTCACCTCTCTCGGTTTTAATAGATCTGTTAGGTTTGCAGGGAGACGATAGACATCCGTAGACGACATTAACTCCTACGGACTCATTCCAAAGCCCAACACATAAATCTTAGCGTCCTCCTTTTCTGTTTCTTTTCACCTTGTGGTTATTTACGACTGTGGATATTAATTTATTGAAGGTAGATTCAAACGCGGGAGAAAAGTGATAAAACAACTTTAGATATACCTAGGCAGGCAGATAACATAGGTCTTACAGATGATGATATCACATTGACGATTATTAGAGTTCCATAATTAAAGAGCTGTTTTATATAATGTTATAAAAGTATGTTAGGTAGGTTACAGTGTGTCTGCATATTTGGAAACAATTATTATTACGAGTATTATGGTCCGCCTCCTTCATTTCCCGAAATGGTTGCGGTTTCCTGTTTGGCTTTAGTACTTACTTTTGTTGGCAAGGATTATCTTCAACACAAAATGTAGTGGCGTCATAAATGCGGCGAGACTTTTTTAATAGAATCGACTTACAATGTGCAATGCATCAGCCCGTTCGACCAACGCTTGGATATCGAATCTAGGCCATAGGTATAGTAAATATCTTGTTTTTTTTTTTTTCATACGCGTTGTGAAAAACGGTAAAGTACGATTTCACGTTGGCTGTTGCATCCAAATACAAATGAACGACTCGACGACCCTTTTTAGCGTAATGAAATTCTGACTTTGTGCGAAAAATTATACCTTTACTAGAAAATTAAAACCTGGTGGGTTATTGGAAAAACAGAAGGCGCTTATTAGGAGAAAAAAACACTGCGAAGAAAAGCTGGTAGAAGACTTTGTTTTTAAAGACTTAATAATCAGTTGATCAGGATTTTAAAGTCAAACAAAGGCCAAAGTTAATTTACCAAAAAAATATGGATAAAACTGTTTTCTACGAAGATATTAATTGTAGCCAAGTACCTAAGTATGAGTCTTAACAAGTACAGTCATGTTGACAAAAACGTTACACTTAAGTACGCAAGATTCAAAAGCGTCTATCCTTTTTCTAAATATGTTTCGGGTCGGTTCCCAGTCTAACCTGATGCATCTATTTTACATGAAGTAAATCCCATCTGACCTCTACAACCAATCAACTGTGTAACACGATACTCCTAGGTAAGACTGGTTGTCAGAATTTTGGGCTACCCGTAACGTCAGTCAAAGTTCTGCACATTTCCGAGGCACAGAACATATGTAATGGATATCCATCCATTACATATATTCTGTGCGTGGATCCCCACGGACTAACCTCAACAAGCGTTGCTTAACCTTGAAGGTCTATCCGTGTGGCTGTTATTAAGTAGTAAATCGATAGAAGAGAGGGTCTCGTGGCTAAATTCCTCAAAGTTGCAATCGCTTATGAGATTTGCATAAGTGTAAGGATTTCATGCTCTTGCCTGTACCAACTTTTCCAATGTATCTATAAAATATTGATAGGCCAGCTTTTGACACTGACCTTTGCCGGTACCTACATAATTAATAACTTCTACGGTTCAGCCCCAACAATATTTTAAGAAACGGCAAGAATACTTTGCTCTTTCTAGGGCGTGTAAATTAAAAATGCACTCTTGTATTACACCCATTCGATTTCGATAACCTTTTATAAGCAGGAAAAAATGTAGCTTTGCTGAAAGGGCACTTGGTCATCGCATAGAATTAAATTTTCAAGGGATCACCAGTTCATATTGCATTCTCCATAGTCCATACCTACCTATCGTTCAAAAATGTCGGAGTACTTGCGTATCGGGCATGTAATCTGTGTATGGAATGTGCTAATATAGATTTTGCATTCCCTTAAAGGAATGTACAGAATGGGCCCAGCAAGTCAAATAAAACAGAAATTATAGTTGCCGAAGAGTAGATGAGCGCAGTAACGATCAGTCAAACTAAGAGATGTGCATTTTATAACGATGTAGGGAAGGAGAAGATAACCCGAACATGGGTACGAGGAATTTTATAAGTCTCAGGTTAAGATCGTTAGACGGTATGAAGCAGCCTTTCTCCACTGCACTCCACAGAGACGTCAACGCAACGAGGCTCATATTTACAAAGCTTGTATGCAAATTGATTTCACGTACATTACAAGCAATCACACAGTCTGTTCTTCTAGCCAATTTTACAGTAACTAGCGGCAGTCAGGTTAACTACTTACTCGACTTGTCATTAGGTACACTCCAATTTAAATACTTAATGTTTTCAAGCGTTTCTAAGAAGTACCCAGTTATCGTAGGTAATCGATATCTATGCGGAATTGCTAGCCGAACACATCTGTTTAGGTTCAGGAACACTCACATAAAGATTAGATATTGGCCGTCCAGAAACAGCCACTAATAAGCTGATCGTTGTAGGTACAGACGCCAGCAGGTCAACCTACCCGAAACTGTAAAATTTTCCCAATCAACCTTGAACCCATTGCTTTAACGATAAAATTGAAAAGCTGCTATCGAAATTTGACAGATTGTAGTAGCTTGATGTGCTGGCGTCTGTACATTAATCGTGCAGCAAAATTCGCAATATTGGAGGACAACAGAGATTAACTAGAGCAATTTAAACCTAGCCATATTGTTATCTAGTTCAACGATCTCTTCTTTATAGTTTAATACCTAGTTGGATAGGAAATTAACCGCAGTCAATTAAGTAGTCAAGATAGGTAATGGTCAAACGCGACAGTTGTAATTAATTTATATTTTGAATCCGCATAAGAAATAACTATGTGCTCGGTAAAGTAAAACATATTGCACCCTTCTTCAAACTCCTGCTCGTATTCCAATTTATTTGGGGTCGCCGGAACAAGTATTTTTCTTCCATACTACTATTAGTCGTCATCTCGGTAGTCACAGCCTTTCTAACCATATCCTCATTCACACAGTCCATCCATCGCTTCTTTGGTCTTCCGCTACTCTTATAACCATCGATATTAATACTCAAAACTTTCCTCATTCCTCCGTACTGGACCCTTCATATGAATAAATCTGTCCTGAAGGTACAGACGCCAGCAGGTCAAGCTACCCGAAACTGTCAAATTTTTCCAATCAACCTTGAACCTTAATGCTTTAGCGATAATGTTGAAAATCTATTAAAGAAATTTGACAGATTGTAGTAGCTTGATGTGCTGGCGTCTGTACCTATAGTATCTTGAAATATGGAATAAAAACTTGGAATAAAGAAATCTTTACCTTTTCTTCTCCAGTACCACTCGACCTAATTTCCGAAGTCGAAACTGAAGTATAAATTAAGAAGTGTTAAAAATCTTGTTTCGAATACTGAAGTCGCTTGATCTTAACTTTTTCTTTCTTTTATATTGAGTTTGGCTTTAGGTTTAAATTGTGCTAACCGTTTGACCTTTACCCTACATTAGGTTCGATAATTTATGCTAATTATCTGTTACTAAGCTTCACGCAGTCAATATAACCATGAAATTATAGCGAATCTATACAACAGTTGTCTATACATACCTAGATATGTATAAACAGATTTCTAGCCAACATGAGCCAAAGAAAAAGTAGAACAGAAGTATGCATAAATGTCGGTATCGAGATATTATTTAAAACTACTATGCAGGCTTGGCCGAGCGTGAAACGAATATAGACTTCCATATTAATTACATTAAGAGCTGATAATGTTTTAAATTATCACATTTATTTTCAAGCTAAAAGCTATCTGACGATTGAAAAATTGGCCCCTAAGTAGGTATAGATTTTCCCTGACACCATGGCTTCACGTACCTAAACATTACAATTGATATAACTAAAACACTTAGGTTACAGGTAGGTACTTAAGGAATGGAGGAATCACGGCAGCTCTACCCAAATATTCTACATTTAAAAAAGTTAAGCCGTTAAGCCGGAAATTTCGTATTAAGCGTTCAGCCAGAAACATCCTGATAGCCGAATTAATTGATTCAGTTTAAACCTCGTAATTGTTTTGTGAAAAGGCTTTTTTTGTTTTTAAGTCACATTATAAATGAGTTGGCGCTGGTTTTTCCGAAAGTTTATCATCTAAGAAAACTCCCTTGTGTCTGGTCACCAACTTAGAATGCGTAGACAATACAATGTCCGATGACATAGAACTTATTTCCTACAGCAGATTGTATATTACATTAAGTGGGCATTTTCCGAGTCATTAAGAACTTCTGTAAAAACACAGTTAGAACCAGTTTTGTTAATTAGACTAGACTAGAATATCGTCAGACGTATTTGTGACCTATGTAGGTAAATGCATGTACGCGGAGTACGTTCCGTAGGTACGTAGACTAGCGCAGTTTCACTTTCAGGCAACCTTTGATCAGCACTTTGCTTCCATACATATTCCACCCGAAGGTATATAGTGTTTATCTATGCACAATCTAATCTAATCAAATATTAGCTAGGTGTACCTATACATATCGTAACGAAGTTTGTTTGCAACTAAATGTTATCAACAGTATCTACGGTATCATGTTCTTGTTATTAAGTGGGTAGTAATACCTAAATTGTTTCACCACATTATCCAAAATTTTCTGTCACTGCTCTATAACGGATTGTAGAGCAGAATTGCCCGTGGACATTCAAAAAAGCCAAATGAAAACGAAGAAGAAGTGACCCAAACTTCGTGATCTGGATGTACGAAAGCTAATCCAAAATATCGAATTTGAATACGGATTTGAATCGAATTAACGCATTGGTTGCCAAGCTTTCCCTTGAATAATAATGTTCACGATTCTAACAGATAGATACTACTAGCGCCCTCTGTCCGGATTTTCCAGAACTAACATAACCAACGAAGTTCGTTAAGGCATACACAGATGGCGCGCTGTAAGTTTTACTGCGGTGGATGGAAACTGAAACTAGTGAAAGTTTCACAAACTAAGGGAGGATGTAGGTCGCACATTCGCCCCTAGAGGGTGCAATAGTCAACTTTTACATCTGATTCTTTGGATGTAAAGATTCAAAGTTGATATAATTCGTTAACATAAATTACAACAAACATTGGTATTTGTTTATTTCTCAATAAATTATTAGAACAACAAAACATGGCCACTAAAATATGTTGCCCAGGTGTAAGACTGCGTAATCACTGAGGTCGCAATGATTTATTCCCCTAATACTAGGCATTGAATGCGGTCCCAACTTCCAACCGACCTTGCGTTTGTAACAAAATAAAAGTATAATGTATCGATTAGCTGGCGCGTAGCCCGCGCCATTTCCACTTTCCACCAAATTTATTAAATACATAAACTACGACCATTGTTTCACGTGTGCATATAATTAAGACTATTGCTATTAGACATGACTGTGATTCACAGATCACGAGATCATGGGTAATATAAATATATCTCAAAATAATAATATCACATAGCAACATGATGAGTAAGCATACATATTAAAAACCTACTTAGTATTCTTGTGTTGGTTTTAAAATTAATTAAGCGTTTGAAACAACTTTGCACAAAATAGAATAAAGAATGAAAAAGTAGTGTGGAAGTATTAAGTACCTACGAGAGGGATAATTCAACTGATGCCAACAATTCCTATAAACTATGCAGTGAACCACTGCATCATAGGATTGCGTCACACGATGTCATACGGCAAAAATGCAAATTCTTCGGAATTAATCCAACCTTCCATTCTCGGCATCTCTTTTACATCGTCGTTTCCGAAGGGTAACGAAGGACAGTGAGCAATTATGCAGGTCATGCTTATGCATGATGAAACGAACTTTAAATAGTGAAGCCTATCTACCCTCAATCTATACAAAAAAAATATCAAGTGAAATCTTAGACGGAGGATAGATTAGGTAGGGTACACGATTAATTTGGGGTCAATCTGATATTTTGAACGGGTTGACGGTAAACTGATCATGAAATATGTAGGTTGATAACGATTGATCCGGATTTGGGAATGTTTTATTAAATACTAGCTTCTGCCCGCGACTTCGTCCGCGTTAAATTTCTTGTTCTCGCGACCCACCCCATCGCCTGCTTGCGCTACTTATTTTTGTTTCGCTTAGCGTTCTTTCTGAGATTTTTTTATTTTTGCTCGGCTCTAAGGGTCCTAGCGTGGTGGTCAATAGCCTATAGCGTTCTTCAAGAATTGAGCTATCAAATGAAAAAGAATTGTTTTAAAAAAGATTTGTTTTAATCCGATTGGTAGTTCTAGAGATTAGCGCGTTCGAACAAACTGTTCAGCTTCATTATTAGTGTAGATATTAGATTTCAAACATTTTCGGTAACCTCAAATTGTCTTCAGATTGATGGTGTTAACCTCGTCTCATGTTTTGTCTCTTGATTGGTGACCAATAGGTAAGTCAAGAAGTTGATTTAAGATTCGACAAGAGATTAAATTGAATATTACTCCAGAAAGGAAGCTCTTTCGGGGGCAAGGGGCTCTTGTATTTTCAAACGAGTCGAGAACAGCATATTGAAAAGAACCAAGTACTTACGTAAATCTCTATGGACCTACTTGCTTTTCCCGATACTTAATGCTTTCAGAGAGAAAGAGGCGCAACGTTTACTGAGGATTTAAGTTTCCAGTCAATATATGTAGGTATCTAGAGCGTTTTTTTACTACTGCTAGATACATTTATGATAACTATGTATTACACATAAAAAAACTCGAGGCTTGCGCGGTGCAGCCCGGAAACCTGCAAACATAAGTGGGCGTTGCGTCGTACCCTATTCAAAAGCTTGCGAATTACTTAACATACTTTTTTACAATTTTATAATTATTACGAGTCTCAAATTAGAAAGTTTCCCCACCCAAATTAAGTTCACTAATTTTGTACTTCCACAGGATCAAACAAACAAGACCTGAAAAATGCATTTTGGTTTCAATTAAGCACCCTAAAGTCGTCTTTAGGAGTAAGACCGTCCATTGTGTCACCCTTGATGTAAAATTTCTTTTTTTTTATATCTGTTAATCATATGGTAAACATATAAAGTATTATATTCTATTACAACCAAGTTAGGTACCAACACTCAATGCGCCTTAGGTAATACACTGCCAGTCCTACTATGAAGGTATGCTAACAAACGAGGTGGTTTCACCAGAACTATTTTGCATTTTTCTACGGGGCGATGGGTGGGGTACATGGGGTTTACAATCAAAGTTAAGATCTTTTGGCTTCGCTAGTCAGACACCTAAGCCACTGAGCTATTTTCGCTCTATTTTATCAGATGTTTTAGCTTAATCGATCACAATTTAAACTTGGCTCAGACTTAGGTTCATTCATCGAATTTAGGTTGTAAAAGGAAGTTATAAACGATTAACAGACTACCAGGAGTTCGCAAAATGAGGTTAATTTACTAACATAACAGACCCCAAAGTTAGATACATTATCTTGAGACGATAATAGGCAAGTAACTGGGTAGGTAGATGTAACGCTGTAAGGTCGAGTTAAGTAAGATGAAACGCTGGCAACAAAATGTGTTTGTCGCACTTTTCTAAATACTGCGCCAAAATGACAATTATATCGTGCCTACTGAAATTTAAGACAACTAAGGGGCAATTCTCGTAATTTAAAGAACGTTTGCAGTCTGATCTCAGTCTCAATCTGTCAAAAATACCTCTAATATCCCTACATTTTTGACAAGTTTTGACTTTGATTGTCGCCGAGATGAGATTGCGACTAGATTTTGAACGTTTTTATTTTAATAATGGGCCTTCTGTTATTTAATATTTAAAAAAAAACTGAGTTACTCTTACGAAACTCGATTGATATGTTTTCTAAATTTAGTTCTTCTTAGACAACTCGACTGATATAAAAGAATACTTATACACTGGCCTTCAAAACTAAGTATCATACTTTTAAAATTAGAATAACTTTTTAAGTAGGTACACAAGATATACTTTCGAAATAAAAAGGACTCGAAAGAGTTTAATTTTGTATATAAAAACTTCATAGTCGAGAACCTTCTTTTAAGAAATGGCTGAAAAGAGCTTAAAAAACAAAAATAATCCTTTTGGAATTACAATTTTACCATTAATTTTTTGCTTCTGTTTTGGTTTTTCATAAATTTTTTCTTGATCGATGAGTCTTGTTACCAAAGCTAAGATAGACAACAGTGCATACATTTTATTTATCATGCTTCTTTCACCTGAAGAATGTGCTAGGATCATGACCTTTCTGGAACTAGATCAGTATGCGTCGTAATGAAAGAATGGTGGGTGTGACGTTACGAACGGTCCAGAAGGTGAAGCGATGGTACGAAGAGACTGGAAATCATCTGAGGAGACCTTGTAATGGCATACCCAAGTGTACTAGTGCCCGAGAAGACCGTTATATTGTTTCCACTGTGTTGAGAAATCGCCACCTTAATGCAGTTGCAAGTCCAGCAACAGCTTCTTCAGACCCGAAGGGACTACATTAGTGACAGTACAGTGAAAAGAAGACTTGCTGCGGCAAATCTGAAACCCCGTAGACCAGCGACTGGCTCCAAACTCGAGAGAGAGCATCGAGTAGCGAGACTGCGATACGTCTGTGAACACAAACCTACACTGGACTGGGATGAAGAAGAGTGGTCAAGAATTTTGTTCACAGATGAGTCTCGATTCTAACTTTACAGTTCTGATGGAAGGCGAAGTGTCTACAGGCGGTCTCATGAGCGATACCTTGCAGACTGCTTCTCAGAAAGAGTCTTTACACTACCTCCACCGTACTGCAGTACTGTGGAGGCAGTGTAACTGTATGGGCTGGCATATCTTCAGAAGGTCGCACAGAGTTAGTGGCCATAGAAAATCGCACTCTGACTGAGATTCTCAACGAGTATGCAGGGCCGTATTTAGCAAATATGGGTGATGGATCGATGCTGATGCATGACAATGGCCGGCCACACACGGCTCAGGTCGAGCAAGAGTACCTATATTCAGGAGGTTGGTATTAGCGTGATGGCTTGGCCATCAAGAAGTCCTGATCTCAACCCGATTGAGCACGCCTGGGAAGAGCTAGGGAGGCTAGTCAGAAGCCGCAGACCACCATCTACCACGCTCAGGGTACTAAAACAGAGGGCCTGTTTTTTGATTGAAGAATGGGAGAATATTGCCCAATATCGGCTCCGAAACTTCGTGTTCAGTATGCCAAACCAGCTCGAAGCTGTAGTCAGAGCCCGAGGAGGCAATACCAAATATTAAGAATTAAATAACATGTAAAACATACTAAACTTATAAATGTTAATTGAGTTTTTTGACACTAAGCTAAAAATGGCTATTTTGATTGTTTTATCTTTTTCTTTTATGTTAAAAATGTTACTGATGTATAGTTTACTAGTTTCAAAGAAATCTGATAAAATTTGCTATAAAACGTTTTTTATCTTAAATCTCTAACTTGTATAGTTTAGAAAAAAATTAAATTTTAAGAGTGTAGTACTTAGTTTTGCAGGCCAATGTGGATACGTAATTACAAAAAATATAGTTTTTCGGATGTGAAAAATAACATGCGCTTTCTATTCAGAAAAGTTCGTGACCTGAATTATTTTACACAATAAATAGCGCCTGGCTTGGCTGCTATCCCCATGGGAGTTGAATCGTAGGTAGTTTGTAGTTATCGGAGAAATATTCAAATGAATAGTTAGCACCCTTATTGCGTAACACACA
This sequence comes from Apamea anceps, assembly GCA_951799955.1. Classification (NCBI taxonomy): domain Eukaryota; kingdom Metazoa; phylum Arthropoda; class Insecta; order Lepidoptera; family Noctuidae; genus Apamea; species Apamea anceps. The sequence goes on along the minus strand of OX637500.1, from coordinate 7,804,339 downwards.
ATCAAAGAAGGATATTGCTAATCCATTACTTCATATGTTTGAAAATTCTGTCTGATCAACAACTTTAATAACGCAATGAATGAAGTTGAACTGTTAAAAAGAAAGCCATTCCTACTGTTAGTGCGTTACGCAATTACCCCGCAGGATAACCTTTACAGTGTAAAAATTGAAATCTATAATTCTATAATAAATCAGTACAACCAGCTGTCCGAAAGGAAATAGAAATAAACAAAATCAAGCAGATGTAGATCATTGGCGGTTTTTATTTCCGGTCTACTATTTACAATCTAAATACTTGGAAATCCATACCTACTAATATTATAAATGCAAAAGTAACTCTGTCTGTCTGTAACCTTTTCACACCTGTAAACCATTTTCATCATTTCATCATACCAAGGCTGAAATCGCTGATAACTATCACCGGATTTTTACAGCTATAAGAGGCCGCCTAATGTTTTGTAGTGTTTTTTTTAATTATGTGTTTTCTGGAGTATAATCCTACTAATATTATAAACGCGAAAGTTTATGAGGATGGATGGATCGATGGACGTTTGTTACTCTTTCACGGAAATACTACTAAACAGATTTGGATGAAAGGACAGTGCCCATGGATGTATGGAATCCCGTACCATGCTGCATCAAAGTTAAACTTCGGTTTTTAAAGACTACACTTATCATATTAACTCCTACAAAAGTTATTTTTAACCGACTTCTAAAAAAGGAGGAGGTTCTCAATTCGGATGTTTGTATTTTTTTTTTTTTTTTATGTTTGTTCGCGCATAACTCCGTCGCTTGCCAACCGATTTGAAAAATTCTTTTTTTGTTGGAAAGGGTATACTTTCTAAATGGTCCCATAGAAATTTCATCAAAAACAGTTCAGTAGTTTGGTTTTTAAACCAAAATTACTGGTAAAAATTACAACTAAAAAGTGAAAAATAAAAACTTTTTTGCAAAAAAATACAACCGACTTCCAAAAACGACACTACAAAGTGGAAAATAACTTTAATTTCGGAAGTCGGTGGCAAACAACGAAAATGCGAACCCAACGACACCGACTTCCGAAATTAAAGTTATTTTCCACTTTGTAGTGTCGTTTTTGGAAGTCGGTTGTATTTTTTTGTTGTATCGGAGATTTTCAAAGAATTCTACAAAACCTAAATACTAGGTACTTTATTTTGTTTGACATGTCATAAGCGAACGGCCATTATTGCTCTGAAAAAATGATTATCGTTTAAGTAACAATTCTATTCTATTATAGTCTAGTTATTTTTAGGAATCGGAAAAATATGTTTTTTTACATGTTTTTAAAAAGACGTGACCATGCTACTTTTAAAATTCAAGGTTATAAATTAATCATATAATTTGAAACGGAACGTCATGTAAAGGGTATTAATGCAATATCAACACTTTTTTACTTTAAATTAAATTCCCTGTTCAAAAAAAATCCCAGACGCGTAATGTCGTAAAAAATTATGAAAATGATTACCATAATACTAGCTGTGCCCCGCGGTTTCACCCGCATACGTTCCGATCCCGTGGGAATATCGGGTTAAAAAGTATCCTATGTGTTATAAATGATAATGATTTTATTTTGTAAATAGGTTTGTACAAACACTTTTACACGTCAATCATATTTTAAAACTAGATGAGGTCGGCGTTTCCTATCTGACTAGTCTGAGAAGAAAGGCCGAAACAAACTCAGTGGTCAGTCTCTTTTAAAGTCCAGACATTATCTTCATCAGGTCATATGAAGACCATGACATCGATCTACGATGTCTGAGATGGACTTTTGAGGAAAGAACCACACAGATTGAGAGGACCTGTCCATTCAGTGCACGCATTTGTCAGAAAACGTGCAGCTCAACTCAAAACTTAAGAAGCTCGACGATTCGACGAACAATACCAAAGAAAGGACATTTGGGTAGGCCATATTAGTTACTCAAACTGCCAGACCATAACAAAAACTAACAGAACAGAGAGAAAAATAAAAAATAATATAAATAAAATGACCCACATAGTCTTCACATTCACAATAATTATAATAATAGAATACTTTACAAAGTAATCAAATGTCATAGTATACATAGAATTCATTAATGTCAAAGTGTATATAAAAACAAAAACAAAACAAAAACAAAAAGAAAAATAAAATAAAAACATTCAATATGTAAAAATTGGAAGCAGCTTAATCCCAAGCCTTTTTGTCCTCGATATAAGCCTTAACGGTATAAAAGGCTTTCTGGCACAACTTACGTTTAATGAATGATTTGAATTTATAAGGCTTAGATCTTGAACGGGGCTTGGAACTTTAATATAAAAGCGTATATATTGGCATCTGAACGAGCCACCTATTTTGTAGGTACAACAAATTTGTGTTTGTTAATCCTGGTTATAAACTATCTGTGTGCCAAATTTCATCCAAATCCATTCAGTAGTTTTGGTGTGAGAGAGTAACAAACATCCATCCATCCATCCAAACATACTTACGCATTTATAATATTAGTAGGATTTTGATCTTGATGCATGGGACTTTTTGGTACGACTTTTCTCCTTTGGCACACATAGTTTATAACCAGGATTGAGGAAGTTCCCACGGGATCGAGACTTCTGCGGGTGAAACCGCGGGGCGCTGCTATAAATAAATAAATCCCTGAACCAGTCGTCATGGAGTTTAACAGACAGGTAGACTGGGACCAGCACCCTAATTGTGTAACACACAATCAAGAGTAATCCATTGCTTCATAAGTTCGAAAAATTTGTCTGCTCAACACGTATATAAATAACGCAATGTTGTTGAACTGTCAAAATGAAACCGATACCGATAGTACTACCAAAAATGGTTTTTTTTTTTCAGCCTAAAACGTTATTTGTCATTATTTGCATTTTCGGGCGAAAAGCAAAAAAATACTTTTCGTATACCCGTAAGTAAGTTTTTAGTTGTTTGGAAGTATCTACAAGAACAATACTGTCAATTATTGCATTTAACCGTTTCAATTTATATCACATGAAATGTATTGTACCTATTAGTAGGTCTGTATTGTCAAAAATGTAATTTTGAAAAGAATCTGCAGTGCGATTCTGTAACCATCTCACCGAGAAAACTTAGGTGAAGTGAGCAGTAATTCCAAGTAATGCTAGGGATTGACACTATTGACAGCTCACTCTAAGCGCACTTCACTTAACTTTTCACGGTGAGATTTTACAGAATCGATCGGCTGATGTTAAGGCTCCCCGCTGACTGGCGACAGCGCGACGCGACTCCAGTAGGTACCTACCTAGAAAAATTTCTATGAAAACTACCTACATGGAAATTGTTCTACCAGTAATGCGTCGCACCGTCGCGTCGTGCCTGTCTGCTCGGGAGTCTTTAAATGCAAGAAAAAGTATTTTTTTATGCATTTTTCGATTATTCAGCTTTTAGTTGTTGTGGGTATGGATTTTCTATGAATAAAAGTTTTAAAAGTATCGATTTGACGGAACGTATTTTATTTCGGCGGCATTCATAACCGCTGACAATAATACACTTTTGTTCGGCCGAAAATGGATATCTAGGTTTGCGGAAATTACGCAAATTGCCGGATACGAAAATGAAATTCGATCCGACTCTAGGTTCGGGCTACTTTTCATTCTGGTTGTTTGCATTAAAACATGATTATTGTTCAAAATACACGAAAACAAAGTCGAAGGCAAGAGCTCGTCAAATGTAAATTTCTAATTATTAACTCTAGCTACATTTGAAACCCACCTCGTTAGCTAGTTTTCAACAATCGCAACTCAACGCACAACAACAAAATATAATTCTAACTCAATCTGGGAACTTCTGTACCAGTCAGGAACACTGTTCAAATTCAAATTCATTTATTTTGTGAATATAGGTCACATACCTACGAGAAGTTAAATTGTCAACAATTTTTGAAAGGAAAATTAAAATGAGGTAAGTTTTAATTCCATTAGATATTAAAGTATGTCACGAATTAATGGATCACTTTGTTTATCGACCCTAACGTGGAAACGCGAAAGCGCATAATCCAAGAATTCACCCTAGGCCTTTTTTCTTTTTTTGGGTGGGAAATCATCAAATGACCTCTCCCGCTCTGGGCTGAGCGGAAGGGCGTGTCAGACTTTTACTGACTAAAACCCACCCGTGTTCTTCAGTTGCCTATGCCAGGGGCCACGGTATCTCTTTCGAACAACCCGCGGCCCTGGCGGCATCGGCCCTAGCGGACCCCGTCACTTCGTGCTGACATCTCTTTGAGGCGCGCGTGGAACTCAACGCGCCGTCGACCCGGGCCTGGTCCTTACCGGGCGGCGAGCTGCCCATTGCTCGCCGCCCGCAAGCCCGCGCCTACGGTGGCCGGGAGTCCCGTTGACTCCCGTCCAGGGCGTCTCCTGCGGCGACTAGGGGCGTGAGGGCGCAGTGATTGCCTCTCCCTCACGCGCTCCGCCTCCTCGTTCGCAAGCATTACTGCTTCGCAGAAGGAGTCGACGGCCTCCCATGCACTCTCGCTCCGTACCATGGCCTGGACCAGGGCCGCACGCGAGAGATCGCCGCCGCCGATCGCCGCCACGAGGACACGGCGGTGCTCCGCCCAAGCCGGGCAGACCTCCACCATATGCTCCACCGTGTCCTCCGGGAGATCCACACAGTGGTGACACCCTGGCGTTTCCTCCCGCTCTATCCTGAACAGGAACCTCCCGAAACAACCGCGTCCAGTGAGGACCTGCGTCAGGCGGAAGGTGAGGGCGCCGTGGCGCCTCTCTAGCCACTCCTCAAAGAGGGGACTTATCGTAGCAATAGTGGCGTGCCCAATCCACCCTAGGCCTAGTTGGATAAACGTAATTTATAGGCTAACGGAATAACCGAAGTTAATTTCGTTAACTGCGATCCGTTTTCCACCCAGTAGCTCGGGGTTACTGTATCTGCTTCTAAGGGAACACGGTAAACAAATATGTTACTTGTTTGGTTTATGCAAGCACAGGTGAACAAACGATGGATAAAAACAATCGGCCTTTTTATCAAAGAGACGCTACTGTGTATTTCTAGTTGGTAGACCTAGAGGACGAACGAAAGTTGATTTTTTATTTTCAGTTAAAAAAATTAACGAAATTCGAACTGCATTTTCGCCGAAAACCGGAACCGAGACACAACATATTCAATTGTTTATTAACATAAGTAAAATTATCAGCTATCAATATCCTAATTGCGTAACACATTATCAATCACAATCTGAATCATTTTGAAGGATATTTTTAATCCGTTACTTCATATGTTCGAGAAATGTGTCTGCTCAACAACGGAAATAACGCAATGAATGTTATTGAGCTGTCAAAATTTTAGTCATTCCTACTGTTAGTGTGTTACACAATTACTCCGCTGGTTATTGTAAGTAGGTTCCTACCTACACAATCGACCTAATAAGATTAACTTATTAAGTAAATAGTAACAAAAGTAAAAACATAACTAGTTTTCCGCCCGCAATTTTAATTCTTACGCATGGAAAATCCAAGAAAAATGCAATCTGGCTAGCCTTTTCCCAACTATGTTGGGGTCAGCTTCCAGTCTAACGCAGTCGAGCGGCTGCCTATCTGACCTCCACAACCCAGTTACTGGGTAACATGTTACCCGTTGGGAAGACTGAAAAACTTTAGCCGTCGCCGTCGCCGTCAAATCCAAGCTTGCTTCTCTATAGACAGATGTTGGGGCAACGGCCTTTTTTTTTTCGGGGCAAACCTTCAAAAGGCGCCTGGTCTTTGGGAATAAAACCAGGGAGTGTGGGATTTTTACCTCACTAAAACCACCCCGGTGGTCACCATCTGCACATGGAAGGGGCACCGTTACCTCTCAAAAGACCAATCCGGAGCCTCCTCTGTGCAACGCCTGTTAGGGCACATCTCTGGGGAGACTGTAAAGGGGTCTCCCTGAAGCCCGGCTGTGCAAGTGTGAAAGGCAGCACATGACCACTGTGCGCCGCCTTCTCCGAGGTCACTCAGTGGGCCGACAGAGTCCCCACTCTAATCGTCCGCGACCCCAAATTCCCGCCTTTGCTAGATGATGCAGGCGGGGTTTCGGCGTGTTAGGCGTCGAGGCGGTTGCCTGCTCGACGCCTTCTTCTTCGAGCGGGATCGGCTCTCTCACGATCCCGCTCGGCAGCCTCCTTCTGGACCATCACGGTCTCACAGAAGGAGGCAACTTCCCTCCAGTTTTCTATCTCCGACAGCATAGCCCTCACTACTGCTGGCAGAGACAGGTCTCGCCCGATCCTGGCGACCAAACCTGCCACTCAGAGGCCCACGCAGGGCACTCCTCGAGCGTGTGCTGTGCAGAGTCTAGGTCGCTTCCACAATGGTGGCAATTTGCCGTGGCCTCACGCCCAATCTTGTTCAGGTACTCACCGATGCAACCATGTCCGGTCAGCACCTGAGTTAGCCTATAAGAGATGCGCTCCTCTCTTCTCAGCCAGGCTTCGAAGTGCGGTAGAACGGCTTCGACAACTCGCTTATGCGAATATTGCGGCTGTTGCAGCCGCTCACGCCACCGCACGAACGCGTGTCGCCGTTCCTGCTGCCTCAGCCGAGCAACAGCGATGCCTGGCACACCATTGCCACTTTGGCGGATGACACGAATTCGGTTATAAACCCTCGCGTCCATATCCGCTAAGATGTCCAGTGGCGGAAAGCGTGAAAGGAGAGTTGCCGCCTCAAAGTATACAGTCCGGTATCCTCTGGGGAAACGGCCTAGCTTCAACAAAGCATATATAAAATTTCAGTGAATTCATAAAATTATGTTTCATGTTCCGTGCTGCAGGTTTAATCGTAAACGATCGCTTGCCGCGGTTGGTCCGTGGATGGGTGACCATCTTAACATACCTAGACCCCTCCGTGACTCTGGAAGCACGTTAAACCGTTGGTCCCGGCTGTCATTCATGGATCTTTGACAGTCGTTACCGGTGGTCAGAAGCCCGAAACTAATAACCAGTATTGCAAAGTGGTATTGTATTACTCAGTCACTGGGTTGTGGAGGTCAGATTGGCAGTCGCTCCATGTACAATACTGGTATTCAGCTGCATCCGGTTAGACTGGAAGCCGACCCCAACATAGTTGGAAAAAGGCTAGGCAGATGATTTTATAAGCCTGTAAATTAATCGATGCCGACTTCCCCGTGACCAAACAATAGCAACACACTAACATTATTTATACAAACGTATCGTATAAAAGCAAGCCACCGTGACCTCCTCATTCATTAGGCACATTAATTCGTCTTGCATCATTCATCATGTCTTCCAATCTCGATTTGTAATGAAACTAGAATGACTAGAATTATCGCTGCCCGCGAACTAAAACAAATCATCTAGGAATAATATACGACTGCATTCACATTTGCGACAAGACTAGCTAAAAATAAATTTTGTACGCCGGAAAGGTGGAACAGTTTCTTCAAATTGGTGTAAATAAAGTTCACTCACTATTCAGCACCCTAACCCACTTTCAATCACATCTGAATCATTTTGAAGGATCTTGCTAATCCATTGCTTCATAATGTTCGAAAAATGTTTCTGCTCAACAACGTCAATAACGGAATGAATGTTGTTGAACTGTCAAAATGAAAGCCATTGCTAGTTGCTACTGTTAGTGTGTTTTACAACCGTTTTAAAGTTAAATTTAAAACCTGGATCAATCCACTACGTGTGTGTGTGTGTGTAACCTAAACATGTTGGAAACGTCAATATACTTGTAGATGAAACAGGAACATTGGTAATCAATTTTATTAGCTACAGTGAATGCAGTGAATATATTTAGAGCGTGTAGGATGAAATTAGATTAGTGCACTAGGTGGCACCCAAGTGGTAAGGTTCCTAACGTTATTACGGTACGTAAGCTCAGCCTCGAACCCTAACCAAAAGGGTTGCACCAATAAATACCTATGATTTAATGATTTTATGAAGTACTAGCAGCGCCCCGTGGTTTCACCCGCATAAACTTCGATCCCATGGGAATATCGGAATATAAAGTATCCTATGTGTTAATCCTGATTATAAATTAATCTGTGTGCCAAATTTCATCCAAATCCGTGCCGAAGTTTTTACGTGAGAGAGTAACAAACAAACATCCATCCATCCATCCCCACAAACTTTCGCGTTTATAATATTAATAAGATGTTCGCATTTTTTCAAAAAGTGTTCTTTATTTCAGAACGAATTTCACCAATGCCATTGAACGCGATCAGCACATCATCGCGTTGCGATCAGTTTCTTATATTATTGCTCTGACAGCTCTTGAACTCGGTTTAAAACCGTGAAATTCACGTTAAGATTGTGGAAACTGTACCTTGTACCTGTTCGTACAGCATCAATTGGGAATACAGGGCGAAATTTCTAGACGAAAACGAAAACTATTTATTGAGATAGCTAACTAACGAACTAAGTGCGTTTCAACATTTGCAAGGAGCTTTTTTAACCGACTTCTAAAAAAGGAGGAGGTTCTCAATTCGGAAGTTTGTATTTTTTTTTATGTTTGTTCGCGCATAACTCCGTCGCTTGCCATCTGATTTGAAAAATTCTTTTTTTGTTGGAAATTTCGACAAGATCTGATGATGAGTTTCGGAGACAGACAACGGAACTCTTCAATAAATGCCAGCAAATCAACGGCTATTGCTGCTATCGCTTATGTATGTATTGTTTACGCAATCACACAACATAACGTCACGCCTGTTGTCGCCTGTGTACCCTCTAAAGGGGTACGCAGATGTGTTCAGTATACCACGGTACACCCTCATTTCTGTCAAAGTTGTTATTGGGTACCTCTAATCTTGTAAGTATACAGAGTTGATATGACAGAGGGGCATTAAATTACACTACGTATACTATACGTGTTTAGTATTAATTCGACACGGCATAAAAATAAAAAGCGCCAAAAATGAGAACATATTTTTGTCAAACAAACTAAATGGCTTACAAATCAGAATAAAACGCACCCACCCTTTGTAAATAAATTTGACTGAATTCAGATACCTAGGTAACGAAGTGGCAACGTCTTTATCGTTGTAAGGTATGCACCTTAGCTTAGACATAATCAGCTGTGGACATCGTGTTCAAACGGTGCAAAAACTTAAAAAATCATTTGCGACTAAACTACTGCTCCTATTTAATTGATTTTTGGTACAGAGCTTGAAAATGGTAACTAGAATAGGCAGTTTAAAGGAAAGCCCCTCTGTCGTATCAACTTTGTATACGAATTTGTGTGGGGTAGGTACAATTAAAAAGTGAAAAATATAAACTTTTTTACAAAAAAGAAAAAACAACCGACTTCCAAAAAAAACACTACAAAGAGAAAAATTACTTTAATTACGGAATTCGGTGTCAAAAAACGAAAATGCGGAACCAGCGACACCGACTTCCGAAGTTAAAGTTATTTTTCTCTTTACTTATAGTGTTTTTTTTTTGGAAGTCGGTTGTTTTTTTTTTGTTTTTCAAATACCAAAAATTTCATTCTAGGTTTTCAGTCCAAGACCGCGGTCATGGTTTCCGGTTTCTTGCTAAAAGAAACTATACCTAATACCTACTAAAAGCCAGCAGGCCCTGCTATAAAAATAAACGTCAATACATTGATTTTATGAAAAACACCTGAAGCGATGAAAGCGAACGAATGTACAGACGCCAGCAGCACATGAAGATACCACACTACTTTATCGCTAAAGCATTAGGTTCAAGGTTGATTGGGAAAATTTGACAGTTTCGGGTAGCTTGACCTGCTGGCGTCTGTACAAGCGTACATAAATAAAAATCTAAAATCAAATGTAAGAAATTAAATACGTATTATACTTATTCCTTTAATAAGTAAATAAGTAGGCAGATACATACTTTAATTTATTATGGTGCTACAAGATTTTTGATCAATATCAACCCATGCAGTATTTCTGTAGGTATTCTTATGATTGCACTGTTACTAATATGTAATTAGAACTTAAATCAATACTTTTACACAGTAGATATATGTAGCAAGATAAGATAAGAATTTTGCAACATTTTTCCCGGAAACGCTCGGAAAATTCGGCCAAAACTTCAGATATTTATAATAGGCATGTTTTTTGTTACCAGAAATAACCTCCGCGGAACTAAGAAGAATTTAAAAATAAGAAAAGTACAAGGGATTCGTTGCCGTCATAAATTAGGGGCATTTGAACGGTGACCGTTATAGAACAAAAGACGATTAGTACAATGGGTTTATTAGTACAACAGGAGAGCAATGAAAACCTACATGCAGCTGTCGCTGCTAACAGATCAATATAATATTTTCAAATGTCAGAATCGTACGTTTTTTCTGATTCCGACACATTTATGATCAGTGAGTTATGTAGCTACAAGTAAAACAAATGAATGCCTGCAAAGATTGTCAGGAAGCAGCAACGGATATTTCAATTAATAAGCCTTGAGATAAGTCTTAAGCTTAGTGGAATCCTGCATCAATATTCCGAGCTTTTTAATGAAAAGGCACAACGGGACTTCTTTCTTTGATGTAACTCTTATTTTAAATTGGAAAAAATTTAGTATATTAAAAAGCGTTCGATGTCGTTTGGAAGATTATTAGAACTGCAATAAATTAAATGCGCCTAGAGCAAAGATTAATCTTTCATTACAAGGTACATGTCGTTAATTCAATCTATCAAATATTGAACGGAGATACGTACTGCCGAGCACGTCTGCCAACAAAACATCACGGAGAATGCCAATTGGTATTGCTGCTTGCCACTTCCGAGACTGTCATTGTTAGTAAAAATATGGCCACTACATTAGGTCACAAGATGAATCAATTGTCATGGAGTGATGTACTTTAGATGAAATGTTGCTCGTGGTACATACAAGACAATGCCAGAAACTGACTCAAGCATACATAACATATACGTATGTCTGCGTCGCTCATAATAGCTTATGTTAGTTCCGGAGGCATAAGCTGAAAATCTCGTTCTTCCTCCAACCGTCCTTCGACGACATGCTATAAATAATATTGCCAACATTCGTTAAGAGACAAAGGAGCGGTCGCGGATCGATGACAGTTGATTGATTCATAATAATAACATAAAAATATTATAAACCGACATATTTCTTCTACAATCTTGAACTGAAGCATAATTTTTGTACCTAATGCAATTTGTTATTCTACTGACAGAAGATTAGGAAGGCAAGTCGTTAATGACCGGATACATTACTGCCAAAAGGTAAATCGTTCGAATTGCCAAAGACAATAGAAAGCAGGCACTCTGTACGGACGATAAAGTAACATTTAATTAGCATGCGACACTCAAAGCAAAAAGAGTTATCTGGCACAACTACGTGCACTATACTAGTTGGCTAGGATCATGGAGTTAATTAAATTAATTTCATCCTTTTTAATGAAAGCAAGCGAACGGTTCCAGACCAGGGATTTTTATTAATCGGATTATAAAAAGACTGCACATTCTTGAGAAATTAAACTTTATCCGCGTCTCCGCAGGGGTGGCAATTTGAACTTAGTGTTGGTAACCAATGAAGATCAATTATAATCTTCATTGAAAATATTACCGGTAAGTATTTTAAAGTATTACCTATTTAACTTGTAATCAACAGATGTAACGTGCCTGAATTTGGTAATGACAACGACAACTTTACTACACAGCATTACGGTATTTAAGTGTGGCGTTGTTGTCTAAGTATATCATGCACAAAAGGCTATTTGTGATCTACTCGTATTCCATCAACTGATGCAGATACTCTTCTCACTTGATCCTCCTTCTTCCTACGCCGAATACAAGAATGAATGTCTACGTGGTCCGCGATTATTCTCTAGAAGCATAGACACTCGCGTAAATAGCTGCTCTTGCCAAATCTATGTTAGTGAACTTTACATTTGGCACTCGAGAGTGTGTCTGCGCTGTTTGTTACGTTAAAAATATGCGGCGTCATGAACGAGTCACAGTAGTTCTGAGTGTCTGAGTGGGCTGGCCCTAGTCCAGGCTAGACACACACCAGCATCTATTGGTGACTATGTGGCTATGATTATCCCGATTATCGCGGGTCGCGTGTAGCATGAACGCCAGTTAACTAGAACAGTTAACCTTCAAACGTCACTAGCAGAGCCCGCATGGCGCGAACGTATGTTGCCGAACTAGCAGCCGAGTGCAGGGCGATATAGTGACGCATGCCGCGACGTAACACCCGAACGAAAACAATGCCATGTTGAGGACAACATTGACAGGCCATCCGCTGTTTGTGTGGGCGTTGTTGGAACAAATATTTTGAGTAGTAGCTAAAATTAGGTAAAGATATAGTAATAGTTTGATAGGCAAAAATAAACAGGTAAAGATATACTTATAGTTTGATAGGCAAAAATAAACAACATGCGAACTACAGTATTATCAAGGCGATGCCGTCTATGAATAATGTAGCGCATCGAATAAGGTGACTACATCATCGAGAAGCTACGACTAGCATTTAAATAGGAGCATTAAAATGTAAAAGAACGATGTTGTAGGTACCTACTAGAAAATAAATATAAGAACGTCCACCCTCAAGGCGCGCACCGTTTTTAATCTTCCCTTGATCAAAAAACAGTAATCTAAGCCAAAATAATTGTAGCCAAAAACAATACCGACTTTATACCAGACATAATTAGCAAGCGTAGCATAAACGTAACCATTTTGTCTGTCCTTTACCGTTTTGTGGTTTTTATCTGAACAACGGCCGGATCCAACCGCTAATTAGGTATCAACTGCGATAATGGGTTAGCCAACCTACATTCTGCAAAATCCATTTAATCGTAGCTCGAGAAAAAAAACAGTGAATCGCAAATGGTGGGAACTGTGATAATAATTCAACGGGCGAACAGATGATCGTGGCGAGGAGAACTGATGTCATACTCGGATGCGTGTTGGATAGGTACGTAACACTTTTCATGACATCACACTGGCGATTTATTTTTAGTGTTCGCTCAAGCCTTAAAATAATTATTTCGACTCGTCACTTCTCAAGACTGTCTTCATTTATTGCGTACGCACGTGTAATACCCGACAAACGTTTGTCTTTCTCTAGTGTCCCAATTACTAAGGAATTAATTAATGGTACTACAGTTTAACTGCTTTATTACCCTACGTCGTAATTGTTTGGTAATGACCGAAGGACTTCATTTTCTTTAATGTGTCGTTTGAGTACCGATAAATTCATGAAAACTATTCGTGATTTTAATTGCTTAGAAAAAAATAAACCAGTTTATGACGACGATGAATTTACAAACAAATTTATCACATCCAAGCATTGACATTACCCGTAATAATTTCAACCGGCAATTTTATCGATCGTGGATTACGATAACCGATGCTTCGAGCCAATGTGTAGGTAGTGTGCGTTGCTCTCAACAGTTTCCGTGATGCGGTAATCCATAGTCATACACATAAATAAAATTGGAACGTATGTCCACTGACAAACACTTTAATTTTGTTTATGGTTGCTCCAATTTTGTGTGTGTGATCATCTGCGGTTTCCAATGAAACAGGGATTTCTTTCAGTCAATACAGCAGAGCTTTGAATGATTTATCTGACAACGGAAAACGAAAGGTCATTAGTTAAAGAGTTTGATTTTATATGCACAATACAATTCCGCAACAGTGGGACAGTGTAACCTAGCTGCATAGCTATTCACAACCGATCGATACGCATCCGTGCCGAAACGAACATCAATTAATGTAATCAAAAAAATCTTCTAAAGACTGTTCAGAAATCCTATACCCGAAATTTATGTTAGTTTAAATCAAATAGACGACCGCCATTTCCTGTCGGGGGCAAGGCAAATTAATAACTGAAAATGTGTCATATTCGATTCGGCAACCTGTCGAATGATTGTGAATAGCTATGCTGGTCGGCCACGTTTTGCGAAAACTCAAATTGTTGCCTTCTCATAAAGGAAGACGGAACTGTGTGTAACCTAGTCGTTCAGTCGTTATAAAAGACGGAGCAACTAAAAACTGAATCGTAATTTCGTCTAGCACAAGAGGATTGTTAAAACGTATACTATTGTGCACCCTTCTATGTAAACTGGGTTGAATTAGATAAGGCACCAGAAGAGTTTCTGCCATAATTCTTTTTACCCGACTACTGCAAAGCCAAAGGAGGGTTATGATTTTAAAATGCCATGTATGTATGTTTGTCCATCTATTCCCTCATAATTCCTAAACGACTTGTCGTATTTTGACAAACGAGGTATCATTGGAAGCGTCATGTTGCTCCGCGGGTTATAAGCTAGACATCACTACACTGGCGCACGCCAGTAAGACTCCCAGTTGGCATGATGTTAACCAACATCTTCAACAACCATCGTCATATTTCAGCGAATTTACACAAAACCTTAATAAAGTATAGTATAAGTACACCTAAACCTTCCTTATGATTCACACCGTCCATTGGTGAAACCCGTATGAAAATCCGTTCGGTAGTTTTTGAGTTTATCGCGTTCAGACAGAGAGACAGGCAGACGGAACAGACGCAGCGGCCCACTTTGTTTTATAATATGTACTGATTATTCTTATCGGTTTCGATTTTTGTATAACCGGAGTCACACGTAATTTTTAGTTGGCGTTCTCGTCGTAGGTGGGTTATTTCATAAACTTGCTTAAAGTTACGTAATAATTAGCGACTGTTTTGACGTTTAGACGCCTCTTAACTTTAAGCAACGTTTACAAATAAACCCCATTAATTTTAAACCTAACGACGAACCATCAGGGTCAGTCAGCGCATCTACTTACAACGACAGTTTGCGTGGGTAACAGGCGCCGCAGTCTCTAACAAGCAATCAAAACTTTCTGAATTCATCGGTTATACCAACTGTTTTTTTTTTTATTAAGTACTGAAGTATCTACCTATCTAATTGGAACGGTAGAATAATATCAGTCAGGATTGGAAGTTTTAAAAAGCGCTGGGTTGTAAAGCTCCATAGAAAAGCAATAACTTTCATTACTTGGATATTTGTAGTATATATAAATGACCTACCCCATTTATTAAAAAACCATCCACAAATGGTGTGATTTGCTGACGATACTTCCTTAATTTTTAAGATAAATAGACGTGCATCAAAAAATCTTGACGACGTAAATAAAGCCCTACTGCTAGTGCAAAATTGGTTCACTGCTAATAATTTAGTATTAAATGGGAAAAAACTAAATGCATAAGATTTGCTTTACCGAATATTAAAAGTAGTGATTGTGACATAGTACTGAATAAAGACAAACTAGAATTCGTCGATAAAACTGTTTTTCCTGGGGATACGAGGGCGACACTGAAAGTTTTTAGAACTGGCCACTTAAAACGATATAATAAAAAAATAAGTTCAAATTTTGAAAATTATGTATGAATTATGTATTTTATTCATTTGTCATTTGTTTACGATTTGGCGGCAAATTGAAAATTGTCTGCGTGACGTCAGCATGAATTTAACGCGAGAAAATTTTCGTACAATGATTTTTTATGACTTTCGATGTCATTTAAGTCAACAAAAAAGTTATAATAGACTTCGATTGGCCTTTCACGATGAAGCCCCATCTCGTGCTACTGTTTACAACTGGTTTAATGAGTTTAAACGTGGTCGCACTAATCCCACCGATGTTTTGCGTGAGGGACGGCCTTTTAGGGCGACGACTGAAGATAACAACAGTGTTGTGCGGCGTATGATAGAGACTGGCAAAAGAGTGACTTAGCCGCAGATTCGGAGCAGCTTAAGCATCGGTATAAGTAAAGTGCACAAAATCCTCCATGAACATTTAGCGGTCAGGAAGGTTTATGACCGGTGGATACCTCATAATTTGACAGAGGCCCAAAAGCTCCGTCGTGTTGATTGGCGTCATGAAATGGTTTAAAGATTTAACGAAGGTGACTCAAATGGTGTGTTCAACATACTTACGGGTGACGAAAGCTGGATTTATTGTTATGATCCTGAAACTAAGAGACAGTCTGCCTGGGTGTTTCCTTCCGAGGAGTTGCCAACTAAATTAAAGAGAGGTCGAAGCCTGGGAAAAAAGATGGTGGTCTCGTTCTTCGAAAGGACAGGTCATTACGCAAAAATTGTTTTAGAGGATCGAAAAACAGTTACTGCAGAGTGGTACACTAACAATTGTTTGCCACTTGTCTTGGAAAAAGTTCGGGAGAAACGACCTCGCAGTAGGATCCTCCTTCACCACGACAACGCCTCGTCGCACACCGCCAAGCAAACAATCGACTACTTGGCGACGTCAGACGTGGAATTACTGGGTCACCCGCCCTATAGCCCTTGCGATTTTTATTTATTTCCGAAAATAAAAGAAAAACTTCGAGGAAAACGTTTTATTGACCCCGAGGAAGCAGTGGCTGCGTTTCAAAATGCCGTCGAAGAAACTCCTAAGGACGAGTGGGCAAAATGCTTTTCTCAGTGGTTCCATCAGATGTAGCGATGTAATGATGTAAATGGACACTATTTTGAAAAGATATAATAAAACTAATAACTTGCTATTTTGTTCAATTTTTCATTTTCTAAGAACTTTCAGTGTCACCTTCATAACGCTCGACTCAAGGCTGCAATGGGGTCCTCATTTAACATCTCTTGCAACACGGTTAAGTTTAGCAGCATAAGCTGTAAGAACAATTCGTCAATTCACTCATGTAGATAATGCGAGGCTAGTCTATTTCAGTTACTTTCATATTATCAAGTCTTACGGTATTTTACTATGAGGACGGGCTGCAGATATCGAGTCTATATTTTTTCTGCAGAAAAGAGCCACCAGAGCAATATATGGCCTCCGTAGGCGCGATTCTCTAAGGGAACTATTTAAAGATATTAATATCATGACGGTACCTTGTAAATATATATATGAAAACATCATGTACGTTAGGAAAATTTTAAATCTTTTCAGTAAAAGAGGTGACAGACACACCAATAGAACTAGAAATAGGGATCAATTAGTTCAACCAGGTTTCAGACTGGCTCAATTAGACTCTTCCTTCATGGGGTACTGTTTAAATTGTTACAATAAAATACCTCCCCACATACTCCAACTCAATGAAACGAAATTCAAATCTTACATAAAACGCACACTTTGCAGTCAAACATATTAGTTGGGATGATTGATTTTATATTTATTTTAAGTATTTATACCTTAGTTGGGTATAAGTACTTATAAATAGTTTGAGTTTTGAGTTTTTTGAGTTAGCCCTTCGACTTGTGAGTTTCTACTTTATGCACTTGAAAACAATCATGATCAATTCGCAACGATTTGCAGTGACAGGCCCGATCAACAAGAACAAGTACACTGAAACAATCAGCCCGTCTGGAGGACCTATTGTCGACCACAATACAATACGCAATCTTAGCACACACACACGGACAAACGTATCGTTATAGTACGGCACGATGCGATGGGGAGGATCGTTACAAACCGAGGTCATACGACAATCAAAACTAATTGTGGCAAGGGGTTCATATTCATGATACAGAATTCGATTTCCAATAAACAAATACCAAGATTGAAGATGACTAACTTGAAAGATGAACAGACGATTATTCATGAGTTTTCAACGCTTCTTTGTTTAGGACTGGCTTATGAGTAAACTGGAAATGTTTTATGGCTTATTTGATTATAAAAATTTCCAGGTCGTCTAAGACCATCTTTATTTCCGAAAGACGTATGGCAGACAGAAAACTCGTCGTGTAGTTTGTATTCCCAACGATATCTTCAAGTGCTATAAAACTTAGTTAACACATAGCGAAACGGATTTCGTATTACATAACAAAGCGTTTATAAATGCAGAGTCCAATCCAAATGGGGTTACATTAATCACGGAAATTACAACGAAGGTTAAATGCGGCATAGACACGCTAACTCCACCTGCCCGAGAAAATACTTAATTAAAATAGTGAAAAAAGCGAGGTACAAAAGTGCTATTGCACAGATTTTTTTCGTTTAGAATAGTAGGAAGTGCAGAGAGATGGGTTGATCACGCAGTTTCCGAAGAAAAACACAATATTAATGATACCTACCTAACTTATTATATTATACACAGGTGAGAAAGCGAAAGTCAAAATAAAATTCTATCAACACTAAAAATAATCAACTGTATACATGACTTGTCCACAGTGAAGTTGCAATTATGACTCTATTCAATCTGTTTCCAACAAGTTTTACGGAAAAATGCAAAACCAATCAGTCCAGCAAACCAATTGGTCTCTATTGTGGTCTACTCTCTGTCAAGCCCCACTTGTCAGTTTTTTCCGCTGGCGCACAGCCCGCATACGTAATTATAAAAATGCAGCGCAAAATATTGTTTAATATAATCTGAATAAATCGGTACGATTAGAAGTTGAATCCCAGTTCCTCAAACGTTGTGATATACTTAAAGGCTTGAATAAAACTGCTTTCCAATTTTCCATCCATCATGTAAACATAAAAATTTAATCGATCCTTTAAATGTAGAACAACATTTGCGAGATGCGGATGACATTTACTGTAGGAGCGGCAAGAAAAGTTGTCCTTTAACATACGAGTAAGCTCTATGTATATCGTACATAAATATGGCAGGATAAAACTGGGTCACTTTTATATTAAATTAGTGTCATGACTTCATGAGTTATTCGTGGTAAATATGATACACGTAGTCAAGGTGCTGTGCGGGGTTACCTTTTTTCACCGAACTAGTGATAGTGTTATTTGGAGGTCTCCTCTAGCTAATAAAACTAAACCAGATCGAAATAATTGTTTCTATGAATTTTATGAATCGAACATTATTAGAATACTTCATTCATCCCATGGCCTTCGTTCGCAACGAAAGAGGATATTGCATCAATATTTTTCTTCGGTTGACATTTTTTTTATTGTGTCTAAATCAGGATACAAGCGAATGCCTTGTGTGAAGCGCCTGTCCCAGCACATTGTTCTTTATTCAGTAAACCCACCCAACAAGTTCTGCCTGGACACCGAAATATTTCCTGGTGGATGCTTCCAACATAAAATTTATGTTCATTAATTGAATATTTCGATTGCGCCCGAAGCCCGGAACCACTGAACAAATTGCAAATACAAAAATCCACTTTTTCACAGCACTTTTTCAATCTATTTGGCTTAAGCTGTTTTTTCATGGTATTTTATAACAATATTTGAATTTAAATTATTTAACTGTTGTTCTGCAGTGCGATTCTGTAACCATCTCACCGTGAAAACTTAGGTGAAGTGAGCGTGGAGTGAGCTGTCATTCCAAATAATGCTAGGGATTGACAATATTGACAGCTTACTATATACTATGACATTTGCTTACTTTGTAAAGTATTCTATTATTTTAATTATTGTGAATGTGAAGACTATGTGGGTCATATTATTTTTTTATTTTTCGCTCTGTTCTGTTAGTTTTGTCATGGTCTGGCAGTTTGAGTAATTAATGTGGCCTACCCAAATGTCCTTTCTTTGGTATTGTTCGTCGAACCGTTGAGCTCCTTAAGTTTTGAGTTGAGCTGCACGATTTCTGACATATGCGTGCACTGACTGGACAGGTCCTCTCAATCTGTGTGGTTCTTTCCTCAAAAGACCATCTCAGACATCGACCTACATGGTCTTCATATGATCTGACCAAGATTATGTCTGGACTTTAAAAGAGACTGTGACGTCTGAGTTTGTTTCGGCCTTTCTTCTCAGACTAGTCAGATAGGAAACGCCGACTTCATCTAGTTTTAAAATATGATTGACGTGTAAAAGTGTTTGTACAAACCTACTTACAAAATAAAATCATTTATCATTTACTCTAAGCTCACTTCACCTAACTTTTCACGGTGAGATTTTTACAGAATCGATCGGCAGGTTAATTTTGAATTAGTAATTTTCAAATCAGGAATATAGTAAATGACGATAGTCCAATACAGCACGTGTAACTTGCTATTGAGTAAGTTTATGTACCTAATTAGACTTCTTAACCAGTCATATTTTATGTAATCATAGTTCCATGTTTATAAAAAGATCCGAATTAGACCTTTGGGAAGAAGAAAGCTGTAAGCGTCGCCATGTTATCATCAGAAGCATTTTGGGAAATAATGGTAACCAAGCCCAGACGGAGAGTGCGGGATGATCTGGACTCCTTTAACAGAGAGTGGTCCATGGTAGCTTTGAACTAAGAAGTAAAGCAGTCTTCTAAAATATGTAGAAAATGAGAACACAATTTCAAGCTACGTCTCTGAGCGTAAAAGGTAAACAGGCGACCTATATTATCGAAGGCTTAGCATACTTGGGAAGAATTCTAGAGAAAGGCATCTGGCAGGCAGGCATTGCATGCTCTAATAATTGCTCGGAGCAAGACTACTTCCACCTTCGTAATGCAATACTGAAGGTAGGTAGGTACTGTACCTTTTATAAAATTGCCCAAGGCAAAACTTTCCGGAGGAAACATGGAGCAGAATTTTATTTTACTTGAGAGGCAGGAGATACAAGTTCTCCGCTACATTTTATGGGACATTAAAACAAGGAATAAAATGTGTGGGTATGTTTCTTTTTTATATGACTCTTACAATATGCAAACAATAAACGCTCATTGCGTCCCTACCGTACGTGCGGCTGAAAACAATAAAACCACGTTTGTCCAGAGCGAAAATAATAATTTATCAATGGTCCAGAGTTATTTATTTATTTGTTTTTTGTAAATGTGTTATTGATTAGCGTTGATTCCGCGTTGTAATATTCTCTTTCATTTGAATGATTTATTTATTTGAAGCGAATATAATAATTCGAAATCAGGTTCCATTATACAATTTACATTCAATATGATTCATGCGATAACGCTTTGAGCGTTATCGCATGAATCATATTGAATGTAAATTAGTCTCAAAACTAGGTTATTAGAAAGCAAAACGCTAGATAAGCTTATTCCTATATTTTTACTGCAACCCAAAGCTCATACCAGTGCATGCACCAGCATAGTATGTTCTAGTTCTGGCATGCCACACACTGACAGTCAAACTAGACAGCGCGTGGCCAGTATGTTCCTACTCGAACACAAATTCGAACCAATCCAAGTCTTCCTTGAAAAGGACAATGTACGAGGGACTACAAGCAATTGAGTGAGTATTGACCTTGAACGTACTAGTACCCAGTTTTTTTGTAAATGTATGGACGAAATAGACGCTGCTTCAACCCCAATTAAATAAGGTCAAGAGTAGGAAGATGTTGACGTCCTTGGGCTTTTGGACATTCGGCCAGTCGCCGTGGAATCCAAGAGCGGACGCCAGGACCAGGACGTCTGCCGACTACGTATCGACTGCGTAAATCGCAACCGTTGTTGTTCTCAAGAAAATACCCTAGTGTTCGGGTTTATGCGAGAATGCGCGGGATAACTGACCGCGCCCCAGTTGCAGTCGCTGGAATGCACGCGCATGCTCTACGAAGCTCGACATCAGAGGGGCAATTCTCGTAATTTTAAGTACGTTCACAGTCTAATCTCAGTCTCAATCTGTTAAAGATACCTCTAATTTCCCTACATTTTGACATTTGTTTGTCGCCGAGATGAGAATGCGACTAGATTTTGAACGTTTTAATAAATTACGAGAATTGGCCTTCAGGTGCAGTGACTTTATGGCTGTAACGATATTTATGGGATAAGTATGGAAACAGAAAAATATTTACAAATTAACTTTGGCATGAGACATACTAAATCTTCGGGCAGTCGTTTCTCTTGAATTTATGCCACGAACTATAATCATGGCGCGGTGGCTCTTTAATAGCAGTAAAATAATTATTGCAAACAATAACAGGTACATGTTTATGTACAGTTTGTATTTAATAGTCTCGGTATGTTTATGAGGCGTTTTCATAAATAGCTTCAGACCGAGTAGCGTTTTAAAATGAAAGTGAAGTAATAAAACTACGCAAAGAACCAACGCTTTATTTTTTCGATTATTGCTGTCGCCCCTCGACCGCTAAGCACATAATAAGGGGGTTATCTCGATAGACGGGCGCTCAAGAATAGAGCGTAATGCCTTAATTATGTTGATTCCAAGTATCGTTCAGTTTAAAACTGTTTTTCCGTGAAGAAAATGTACAGAAACACAAACAGACATCAATACTAAAAAATATTACTTTATGTTGTTTTGCTTTTTGCTACTACGAGTATCTATCCCCAGCAGAATTTTGTGATCGATTCTTGAATGCATCTCCGCCCATATCCGCCAGGAGACGAAGGGCGGCGCTATAATTTTCTCCGTCATTGATAGAAACGCCTATACGTATTTGAAACGGCAATAGCTACCGCGAGGACATTAGATTCAAAGTGAAAACTTTTACACTTTTTAAAATGGTAATTTATATTTCCTACCGAGTTTCATTATTGCTTTTCATCGCTTGTCCTCCTTTATCAATTCTCAGTTTCCTATTAAAATCGAAAACTGTAGCAAACTGAAATAAGCACTATGCTGCCGATCGATTCTGTAAAAATCTCACCGTGAAAAGTTAGGTGAAGTGAGCTTAGAGTGAGCTGTCAATTGTGTCAATCCCTAACATTAGTAATTGGACTGACAGCTCACTCCACGCTCACTTCCCCTAAGTTTTCACGGTGAGATGGTTACAAAATTGCACTGCTGTTTCAACTAAAGCTCTCAGCTTAGCAAACAGTCACAAACAACCCACAAACACAGTTTGTGTACTGTGGGTCCCAGAAACGTACTCAGGCACGCCCAGCACACAATGCTTCTCCTAGGATTTAATAGAAACGAGCGCTTGTTTTATTTACATCTGCGTTTTCAATACTTAGTTTTTCAATTTTTCCATTTTATTTAGTCCACACAAAGGTTAACTTTGTTGGCATATTAATTAAACATCGAGATAAACTAACGGTTACAGTTAGAGGGGAGGGTTGTGGGCGGTTTTCCTAATACAAACATTTCTTTATTGTTTTATAATTGAATTATTAATAAATATCAGGAAACAAACTCCGGCAGGGAATTTCACTCCTTAGCTGTATGCAAAATGAAAGTGATTTTAAGTTTCGTGCGTATGGGTAGGACGTCCACCACGTAGCAGAGTTTCAAGGTGAGTTTTTTGGAATAGATCTGTTGCTGTCCGATGATGGAACGGGCTTGGCTGAAATAAACTGCAATTTCATAATCATATTTGGGAGTGTTCCACGAAATTTAAATTTTAATCGATAGTCTGACAACTCAGCGACGATGTTCAGGCTCTGGAGCTTTGACTGAACCAGTGCGTCGTTACTGATGAGCCTCTTGGCCCGTTTCTCAACCGACTCAAGCGCATCAAGCTGGTATTTGGCAGATGCTCCCCAGAGATAAGAGCACTGGTACTATCACTGGTACCACTGTGATCGATTTTTTTATGGAGACATGCGATCGAACTAGCGCCTGATAAAGATAACTAGACTAAACCAGGATTCCCACACTTTATGGCGATCAAAATTTGTTGTTTCTTAAAGTATTATGTCTCTAGCATGTCCATACGTTTTGTTTCTTTGATTTGTTATTCTTTATTTTCAACGGGGCCATGCTTTTTAGGGTTCCGTAGTCAACAAGGAACCCTTATAGTTTTGCCATGTCGTCTGTCTGTCTGTCCGCGGTTTAGCTCAAAAACTATTGGTACTAGAAAGTTGTAATTTGGCATGAGTATACACGTTAATGACGCCGAAAAAATAGTAAAATTAAATTTTGATAAAAATAATTATTTAGGGTACCTCCCTACATCTAAAGTGGGGATGATAATTTTTTTTTCGTCCTTCCCATAGTGTGGGATGTCGTTGGATAGGTCTTTCAAAAATATTACGGGTTTGGGAAGAGCGTTTCTTGATTAAGTAAACCGTTCGTGACTTATCAAGCTTTAAAGTACCAATTTTCGTTAGAGCCAAGTGTCCCCCACTCTACCAACTAAACGGTTGTAGTTAGAAATTCAAATTTCACGGCAGTAGTACCTATATGTATGTAACGAAATTTAAAGGAAAAGTATCACACTTAAGTGGGCATTACAAGTTTACGAGTGATAGTCGACGAATTGTATTAGACTCGAAAATTTCAAACAACTCCATAGAAATGTCGATAGATGGCGCTAAGCGACAGTTGTATCGCGCTATTGTTTCATTCCTAAATAAGTTTTATAAAAAAAAAACAGTTGCTACACCGGCTATGACAAGTCTTATTCAAATCTCAAAAAAAAAATTAAAACTTTCTGTGCAAAATTGTCGGATCAGGTGAGGATTTGTATAGGAAGTCAAATTAGGTAGGTAGTCATGTTTGGCTTTTAGTTAGAGCATGGTACGAAACTATCAATCAGCGAATACGACCCGCACTTGGCTGTTATTTATAAAAACTACGGACCTTACACTGCGCGTGGCCCGACACGCACTTGACCGGTTTTTTATTTTATTAGAAGACATCAGGATGATTTTAGTTAAATGTAAGTAACAAACTAATTTAGCTATTCGTAGTAATGGTCTTTTTTTGAAACCATTTAATTATTACTTTTACTTCTAAATGTACTTCACACAGGTTTTTGCGTTTACTTACAGACTGCGTCGGGTAGGTTGGCTTATCGGCAAAATAATGTGAAAAGGCCCTGGGCAGCGTATTTGTTGCCCCGGGTTACGGAGCTCAAACTGATAAGTGGATCGTTGAACTAATACCGAGATTATGACGTAATTTTGTAATATGCACGCGCGATATGCGCAATTATTACAACGATAATGATAATAGTAGCTCTGTACGTGGACTTAAAAGGAATAGGTAGGTATAATCCTTCAAGCTTTGTTCCTAAAGATATCTTTAGGAACAAAGCTTGAAGGGTTATACCAAAAGTTAAGCCCAGCAAACGTCATAGTCAATTATAGATATTATATTCGTTAGGAATGCAATTTTGTTTAAAGTAACCTTTTATATACGGTGATTTTTTGAAACGGTAAGCGGATTGAAACTTTGAGTACGAAAAGAATAGCGGCACCCATCGACGCGAAGGTTTCACAATAGCTACCCTCGGCAAAGGTTAAAGAAAAAAGAAGATAGTTTCCCTTGTTTTTTTTTTTTATATTCTTTGTCACTTTTATAACTTTAATATTTTTTTCAGAGTACCTCCTTTTATCTTTAACCAGCTTTCGACCTGAGGGGCAACGTAATTTCTAGAACGTTCACAGTCTGAAGGCCAATTCTCGTAATTTAAAACGTTCAAAATCTAGTCACAGTCTCATCTCGGCGACAAAAAAATGTCAAAATGTAGGGAAATTAGAGGTATTTTTGACAGATTGAGACTGAGATCAGACTGTGAACGTTCTTAAAATTACCAGAATTGCCCATCTGATTTCAGTCTCAATCTGTCAAACATACCTCTAATTTTCCTATATTTTTGATAAATTTTTGACATTTATTTGTTGCTAAGATAAGAATGCGAATAGATTTGGAACGTCTAAAATTTCGAGTTTTTCGAGGAAAAAGAGTTCCTGGAAGGATTTGTGTGAGGCTTCGCCCAGCAGTGGGACAGTATAGGCTAATAAAAAAAATTTTTTTTTTCGAGAATTGGCCTTCAGTTATTTAGTCGTAAGTATTCATTTTTAGGAGTAAAACGAGTTATAACAGAGCTGTTCAGGGGCCTAGCTAGCCTAAATCTACTAATTTACAAACGTTGCAATGATCGCGTAAGTTTTTGACAGATTTTTATGACAAATTTGTCAAAAACTCACAATGCTCACAAAGTTCCTACTTCGGTTGGAAATAATAAGTTGATGTATTGTCACGAAATGAAGAAAATTCATTTTGGTAAATAGCTTTTAAGCAACAGTGTGTTTTACCTACGAATGTATATTTCATACAGACGGATAAATAGGAACGGTACGGTACCTACAATAATAAACTTTACTCTGGACCTGCTCGTCAGTTACCGTCCATCACTTATAATCTTGAGATGTTTGATTCGATCATCATAATTCTGTTTAAATCTGTTACATCTTAGGTTAGACATATTTCTGGGTTGAATAACAACAAGACTGATACGTTTGTCTTTCTGATATTAAAGAATGATACCTACCTACACGTGTTTGTGACAGCCATCAACTATTAACCACAACATAAACGGGGATAAACGAGAATTCTGTGTTCTTAGAAACCTATTTATTACTTTCTTTAGTTCCTTCAGTCACGAAAGTTCAAATAATATGTTCATGGAACTTTATGATTTTTGTGCAGTTTTACAAAATTGGACCTTATTTCTTGAAAGTGAGGACGGAATAAAGAAGTAACGTGTTCTTTTGAGCGCGGGGGTGCACCATGTGGCCAATTAAGAGAACGCAACGCGTGTGTTGTTATACAGGCGTAAATAAGATTTTATTTTATGTACCATCGCGGATACTGGCGGTGGACCACCTTTCAACCTTATTAATAAGGGCATAAGGGTGAAAAATGGTCGACCGCCATGGTCCGCGGCTCTACATGCAACCTAACACTAAGTTTAGTTGAACAGTTTTGAACTGTTGCTTTTAATTGTGTTTATGGCATAAATATCATAATTAGGTGTAAGTATCTCAAAAAAATTTATTTATTCCCTTATTGTATATAAGAAGATACATAATCTGTATATATATAAATGAATCCCTATTTCCCTTGGTCAGGTCATAACTTGAGAACGACTTTACCGATTTCATCCATCTTTTTTTTTTAAGTTTTCTAATACTTTGTAGAAGGTTCTTAAGGAAAAAAAATTAAGAAAGTTGCTTCACGCGGACGAAGTCGTGGGCTGAAGCTAGTAAAAATAAATTAACACTACGCAACATACAATGGGCGGAGTAATCACTATCTGCAATCTCTTCTCTTCCAGGCTACCTTGGAAAAATATGTAAGATATAAAGAGGTTGTTTTAAATCTTAGACCTACATCTTTTATTTTAGCGATGGGGACCAACAGTAGATACGGTGTAGGATTTTTAGTCCTGCTTAGTGCCTAGCTGTCCTTAGATTCCGTATAGCCGACAATAAAACCATAGCGGTAGTCTATGCGCCAACATCATCCCATCCTGCCGACAAAGTTGAAGAATTTTACAACCTCCTAAATAAGGCATGTGACGTTAACCGAGCCACGTGGACGATTGTACAGGGATACTTGAACGTCAAAGTTGGTGCTAGGGAACTCAACATAGTCGGTCCCCACGGACACGGACTAGGCTTGAGAAATGAACGCGGTACAAGACTGATACAGTTAGAAAGAAAGAAAGAAAAATATTTTATTCTGCACAAACAAAACGCACAGTTACAAAGAAAAAAATATAATAATGAAAAAAGAAAACATAAACGCGCGTTCGGTCAGAACTTAAGCCTAGTAAACAGTTATTCATAACCGTAAAAGTTAAGTAGTGATTAGCGACTGTTTAACCATAGGTACATTTTATACATGTTTGACGTTTTGGTGTTTTTTTTAGTTTATAAATAAACCCCAATATTTACAACTTAACTCGATAATAAAACAGCGGGGTAATTGCGTAACACACTCAGTAGCAATGGGTTTCATTTAGACAGTTCAACAACATTCATTGCGTTATTTACGTTGTTGAGAGACACATTTTTTGAACATATGAAGCAATGGATTAGCAATAAATTTCAAAATGTTTCAGATTGACATTGATAGTGTGTTACGCAATTAGGGTGCGGGCAGATTTTGATAGTTTTTCTAGTCATAGCTTTTAAAAATTATTCAAAATTTTACTCCCAAAAAACATGTCGAAATATAGTCAATGAATGACATTTAGAAGAATATTTTAAGAGAAGATGCAATGCCGCGCACCAAAAACGTCAAAATAAATATATTTAACAGAAATGTTTGTTATTAGAACTAATGCGTTATATAAATCCAATTTGATCACTGATGTGATGACAAAACAATACACACAACACTTTTTTTTTACTGTAAGTAAAAAAAAAGTGCAATACTTAATTTACAGTACAGTAAAAAAAAAGTGCAATACTTTATCAGGTAATATATCTTTCGTTGACTTGAATGTGCCCTGGCGCCTGAGAGTATGTCATGCTCACTCAAATATCTCGCTGATGGAGATGGTGCTCCGTGTGTTGGATCATTTAGATCCCTTTAGAATGGTTGAGCTGAATGGTGCTGATCCATGCGGCATGTTCGTGAACGGGCGCCGTGTGTCTGTGTTTTTTTGTTTCTATTTGGAGTACACTGGACGCGTCTTTTTTAAAATCGTTCTCACAAGTAGACACTTATATTATTCAACATTAATGATGTAACTATTATTTTTGTAACAATATGATTTGAAAGTATGTCTATAGAGTATCTTGCCCGTTCTTCTCCATAGGTACCTACTACTCTTTGGAATGGGCATATAGCTTTTTATTTCAGACAAAAGTTTCAGAGCTCAATTCAAAAGTGCCTGTAAATGGTTTAATGTAATAAATGCTTTGAAAAATTATTTTAGCATTGGATAGCCCAATTCTTGAGCGATTTATAGGCTATTTAACATCACGCTAAGACTATTAGGAACCGAGCAAAACATTTTGTCTTGGTTGGGATTTGATTTAAAAGTATTTCTAGAGATTTGGGGGCCCCCCAGGACCGAGGGCGCGATGCAGACCGTCCCTAATAATGAAGCAATAATTCTGCCCGGAATAGCAATAGGTGAACGTTAATTAGAATTTATTTTTTTGGAAGAATGTTGATGTTGTTCAAAAAATATCCTGTTATTTCGTATGTGGCGTGCTCACAACTCCAACCCACAAAATCTCTATCTGTTCTAGCAAAAGATAACAAAACTAAAATTTTGTTCACATAGATGTTTTAGCATATGACAATCCAGTTCTATTCATTTTGTTTGTTCATCTTTTTACATTATATTATAGTATTATATAAATGTCTTTAGGTTACAACACGAATTTACATAAAATCTGATTTTTAATTTGCTAGACCAACTTTTTTATCTACCAAATAAAAAATCACGAATATTCCCGATCAGTAACAACTTGTTGTCTACACTGTTGACAATCGGGAAAAAAAAGTTTCGTTCGTTCAGCGTTGACGTAAGGGACTTTTTAGGGTTCCGTAGCCAAATGGCAAAAAACGGAACCCTTATGGATTCGTCATGTCTGTCTGTCCGTCCGTATGTCACAGCCACTTTTTTCCGAAACTATAAAAACTATAACTGTTGAAACTTGGTAAGTAGATGTATTCTGTGAACCGCTTTAAGATTTTCACACAAAAATAGAAAAAAAAAACAATAAATTTTGGGGTTTCCCCATACTTAGAACTGAAACTCAAATTTTTTTTCATAAATCCCGTACGTGGGGTTATCTATAGATAGGTCTTCAAAAATGATATTGAGGTTTCCAATATATTTTTAACTGAATAGTTTGCGCGAGAGACACTTCCAAAGTGGTAAAATGAGTGTCCCCCCCTCCTGTAACTTCTAAAATAAGAGAATGATAAAACTAAAAAAAATATATGATGTAGGTACATTACCATGTAAACTTCCACCGAAAATTGATTTGAACGAGATCTAGTAAGTAGTTTTTTTTTAATGAGTACGTCTTTGCTCGATATCAATAATGGCAGCAGGTAGGCACTTGAAATATTCACAAAATACTTAGTTGTATTTTTACTTTAATAATAAATCATAAAAATAAAATAAATATTTAAGGGGGGCTCCCATATAACAGACGTGATTTTTATAGATAAGGGTACGGAACCCTTCGTGCGCGAGTCCGACTCGCACTTGGCCGGTTTTTTTTAGATTATTCCCGATCAGTAACCACCCCTGTCGCTAACACTGTTGACTATTGGGGGAAAAAAGGTCCATTCGTTCACAATGTTGACGAACGGAACTTTTTCCCGATCGTACATATGCTTTGTTCAGGTGTCAAATTTTACATGCAGTTAACTTACAACATGCAATGCTACTTACTACTCTACTAGTTTCGTACATAGATTCGCCAAAGATCAATAGAACTACAGCACAAACAATAGGCAATTCAAATCAAATTGTAGGCAGTCAAAAATGGCTACACTGATGCTCTACCCACAACTATCTATACAAATTCTTAGGCTTAGAAAAGTGGAGTTTTATTAAAGATGACAGGGATGTTTAAAATGCTTTAATAACGACTTTCAAAGCAAGAAATTAAGTGCAGCAGCCAGGTCATGGTGGATTTTAGAATGGGCTTTCATAATAACATGCACATATTTAATTTCGTGTCTGTACTGTTGACTGTTAAGGAGTTTCCTCGAGATGATGATCTATACTTCCTTCCATACTATAAGTTTAACATTAATCATGCAAAAGTAATTTAGTTTCTGTTACCTTTTCACGCCTTAACAACTGATTGTATTTGCACACAACTAGACGCATGGCCTGGGTTAGGACATCGTATAAATTTTTGTCCTGGTAGTTCATTTCCGTGGGACAATCATAGGGACCTACGTGGGCGAAGCCATGTACTCGCATTCCAGGATGAAGTGGACTGATTTCTCTGCCCTAAAGTAGCCTCTACAGAATGGGATGTCTGTGGCATTTGTGTGTCATTATTCTTAGGTTGTTTCTCCTGAGCCTAAGAATTTGTTTAGGTAGTTGCGGGCAGACCATCCGTATAGCCATTCTTGACTGCCTACAATCGATTGCCTGGGAACATGGTTGTTCTATAGTTTTGTTGATTTTTGGCAAATATGTATGAAACTATGAGAATAGTAACGGGAGAAGTGGGCACAGGTCGTTTCACTGTAGCATTGCATGTTCTAAGTTAAGTGCATGTAAAATTTATCTCTAAATACTAGTTAGAGTATGATATAATATTAGATAACAGCATCCGATGTAAAGGAAATTGCATTAAATTGGGTGCTGGCTATATAAAGCAATAGAAACTTTTGTGTAACACATTACAAAAGATTACATTGTTATTAATTAGATTTATTTTCAGCTGTCCATCTAAACAAAGCAAAGAGTTCTGAGCGGTTGTAGGTACAACTTCTAAGCGATTGTTGGTAGGCTGTTTTAAAACCCCAAACTTAAAAGTTGGGTAAATCATTGCTTGCTGCTTGGGTAAATCAGTCCTTAAAATATTTTTAATGATTATCATTAAAATAAATGTCTCTGCTAATGTTTAGACCTGAAAACTACTGATTGTATGCCAAAATACACATCAACTTGAGTAGTTTTTACAATTAGTTGAATTGTAAAATATGTACATGTAGTTATATATTTCTAGAAGAATGGCAAACTTTGCATTGTTGTCCAATACTTAATGCTTCCTGATAAAATTCATAATGAAAGATAATTGTCTTGCCTTTTGTTCGATTTATAACTGATGCCGCATTTACATAACAATCATGGGGACAAATGACCAGCTCAATTAGAGACTCGATTGAACATGTTGTTGTGAAGAAATCATCCATTATGGACAAGTAATAGGAATCAAAGTTGGACTTTGTTAAAAGGTTTTAATAGGTAATTGATCATGACATGTCTGTTGCAAACTGTAAACAGTTTTCAGTAGATTCAGAATTATGTCAACATTTTACTTTTTATATTTTAGTAGTCATACCACAAAAGTTGTAGACGCTGTTAGCATTTTCACAAGTGTGAAATACACTATTTAATTAAATCTTTTAATGACAACAGTACACTTGGTGTTTTAAGGGGCTGTCTATTGCACCCAGTTGAAATGTAAAGGTCTTAAAATTATAATAAATATAAAGACACTAACCTTTATATGAGGCAGCAGTAGAAACCCAACCAGGTGTCTTGTTTTATTCATCTCCATAATTTTCATAACTTACAGTCCATAACACATAGGTACTTAAAACTACATAACAAACATTAACATTCTAAATTAACAACATGTAGAGAAAATTACAGTTATGTCATACAAAAAATTACATTATATAAAATTGATTTTAATAATGTTGATAGTCCCTACCAGATTGTAATCAAAAAACGTCTTGACAAAACTGCACTAAAAATTATACAAACAATGGCCTAACGGTCGCGACACAAAAGATAAACTGCAATAAGTAAACAAAAGATCGTTTTACTAAAAACAAAAGACTATACGGAGTAGCGATAAGACGTGAAATTCCTAATTTATTTTCAAATTATAAAATTATCTAGTTATTGTACCTACATTGCGTAAAATTCACATTTCACCGTTAATACTCGTCTAGCACACTATAGTCGATTGAAAAAGTCTTATCCTAGATACATGTCTTTTTATTAAAATTCAGAATTGACAAGTTTATCAAATATCTCCCACTGCATTTTGTACAACTCTACGCCATATTTGCAAAGTAGGTGACGGTGTTGCCTCATAAAATAAAATAAACTACCATGCTTTAATAGTAATGCAGACACAAACTCAAACCTTTTCCTCAAGCGAATAGGCTGAAACGTGTCTGTCCTGTCAAATATTCCTCAATCTGCCTATCGGAGCAAAGTTCTACCGTTAATCCTTTACAAAAAAAAAATGCATAACACAAACATAAACTTTTTCCCGTAGAATTAAGCACAAACTAAAAAACGCATCTGTTACGATCTTTACCACATCCTTCTGCTTCTTCTGGTTGTGAGAACTTACGCATCCCCTCCAAGCATTTTGCACTTACAGTGTAAATACTATTTGTTAGTAATGATATGTTAATCGCTTTTCATTTAACTCTCAACATGGCCAAACCATATTTCATATTCCTTTAATTTTTTGTCACTATGATTAAATAATATTTATATTGTAAATAGGAAAAATTAGCTCGTAATAATTACTTAATTAACATGTTCTTAGATCAGCACATGACATGGAAAACACACATTGATCATATATAAAAAATGTAATCAATATTGCTATGCTTTAGGTACACAAATTTGAGCAAGGGCCAAGCCAATCGCAGCACCATTCTTACCGCATATCACGCATACGTCTACACTACACTGCGGTACGGCATGATATTTTGGGGTAATTCGACGGTTATGGAATTGGCCTTTATGGTCTTCGGGCAGTATGCTTGATTAAAAACACTGAAAGCTGCAAACCTTTTTTCTCTCTTGTCGTCGTCTCTCTCGTCTTTACACATTTTTGAAGTTGTCATGTTCATTAGACATAACCAAAACCAATTTCAAACCCTATCCACTAAACGCCACCCAGGTGCTCATAAATGAAAAACCCATCAAACCACCCTATTCTCAAAAGTTTCCTAGGAATGGCTCCAAAAATATTTAACAAATTATTTAAATTTAAAAAACTTCTAAAGACATACACTTTCAAAAAAACACTCCCTAAGTTCCTAATACAGAAAGCATATTATACGATTAATGAATATCCGTAACACCATTTTCTCAGATTGATTAATTGCCTAATTTCTTGCATTAGTTCATAAGTTTAGTTTATAATATTTGTTTAAGAATTTTGTTTAATATTTATTTAATATTTTTTGTGTAATATTTGTTTTATAATTATAAACTATTTTCTTTGTTTATGTTTTGTGTAAAGTTTCTTTGTTTATATTTTGCTAAAGATTTAAAACTGTTAATTAGCAGTATTTTTATAATTATACATATAGTGTTATTATAAGTGAAAACTTACATTGGTTGATAGATGGCTGCTAAAGCGTATGCCTTGATGTTTTATCGATTATGTATTTAAAAAGAACTTTAGACAATACAATGTATTCCTAACTCTGCGTTTGCACTGAAGAAACATGTTAAAAACTCTGTTTTCCTTCAATGTATCCACGTTTACATTGTCACATAACTTATTGATCTGAAACTTGTTCGACAATTCATATCTCTTGTTAACAAACCAAAACCATAAATGTTTTGATGTTTAGGTACCGTCTTTAGTTTGAAACCAGTTTCAGTTCATCAAGTTGGGTGACAATGCAAATACAGCTCGATACATTGTCAAAAACAAAGTTTTTAAATTATTATGTTAATGTTAAGCCAGTGCATACACACAGTTATGCATGCGCTAAAAACTAAATAAGATTATAAAAGAATGATTACCGATTTTTTTTTCTTAAAACTTTCTATCGGCAGATTGTTTTCTCCTTGTATTTGAAAATAATACCTTTCTGGAAACTATTTCCGATGTCGGCAACCCTATTTTAACATCTGTCATCAGGATGTGTCGTAGTGAGGAACCAAACTAAAATGACAAAAATCGACTTCGTAAAGTGCCTTGTCAACTAGCGACAACGTGAACCATCGACTAAAAAAGTAATTGGTGAGAAATAATAATATCGCAACGTGTAAAGATTTTGAATGACATTCCATTTGTTTGTTGCGTGACTAAAACCATTACCATATTGAATCAGAAATTGAAAAATGACATGGAACTCATAATGTAATCCGCGCCTCCGTAATGAACTGATCCTCACGTTACCCTGTCCTGCGGGGTAATTGAGGAACACAAGACGTACAGTAGCAATTAGAGCTTCTATTACCGGGATCCCGGTATTGGCTAATACCTTGTATTGGATATTTGAATACCAGGATCCTGGTATTGGCTGACACCTGGATCCCAGACATTTGTTATCATTTTTCAATACCGGTATTCAAATATGTATCCAATACCAGGATCTCGGTACTGGTAATTTTGTTTTATTTTCAGTAGAAACTACAGTGGGACAATGTTGTGCTATTCCACATTATATTTCCAAACCTTTTTTTAACTGGTTAAGGTTTAAAAAATTTCGTATCTATCTATCTCGTGGTTTATTTAGACAGTTAGTTACATTTTATTAGGTACTACTTGCGCAGGTAAAGAATGGGAACCCTACAGCATCAGCTTAAACAACTTTTACTGATTTTATTCAGCATACAATGTTGATTGTAAAGAGATTCATTTTATATTATTTACATTACATACATTTTATAAAATATTTACGTTTTGAGCATACAAATTTTTCGAACTTATGAAGCAATGGATTAGCAATTTGCTTCAAAACGATTCAGATTCCGATTGATCGTGTGTTACGCAATTAGGGTGCTGATTTATCTACTTGTCTTATACGTGTCAGGTTAGTGATAAAGAGACTTATTTTTTTTTGTAAAGAGATTTTGTTTGCAACTTAGTGATATAATCTAAAACGAGTCTGAACAGAATTTAGGCGATTTTATTCACATTTTGAAACATTGAATCGGTTACAAATAATTCAGTGGATAAACCTCTACGATAAACTGGGTTTTGTGTGTTCGGTGGCTGTGACTGATTTGACTGACTGCCGTGATAAAAAAAAGTTTATTTGTGTTGTTGGTTGTTGGGCATACAATACGTGAAGTTGTATGGTAGCAGTTGCACATTTCATATTTTTTTAATTTATTTTTTGTTAAAGCAGTTTATTTATCGTTCTTTTAGTGTCTTCGGCGGCATTATGGGTAAATAGTGTTAATAAAATAATCAGTTTAAGTTATAATACTTCTTTTTGTGCTTAAAATACAACTGTTGTTTCGGGATGTCTTGTTTCCAGAGGCTGTATTCGAAGACCGTGAAAATTTAAATGAATTTTTGGAAGAGGCCGAACTTCAACAGTATTATGAATTGTTTAGGTAAATATAAACAACTTGGTGTCTCAGTTTTGTTTATAAACCCTTTAGTTTTGTGTTGAAAATTACTGACCTGCTTGTTAGGTACCTACTTATCATTCATTGATTTGGTTCTTACTCTTAGTTTTTCGAAAGAGTAAGGCTTTTGTTGTATTTACATATCTGCATTTGCGATTATTGGCATTCATTTTAGAGCTAGATGAGTTAATATAACCACATGCTGAAGAATACTTTGTCAGATGCGAATTTTCATCAAAATATTATGTCCAAATTCAAATGTGGAAAATACCATTTGTAGTGTTCTAAGTATTTGCCATAATCACTAAAAATATATTACCTGATTTGTGTTTTAGAAATACAATGTTTATATGAAAGTCGCTGGACACTTATGTTTAGTTAAGTGATATTATGATAGTAAGCACTTGTGTTTTACATATTTATACATTTGAATGATTTGTTTGTTTCAGAGACATATTAAAAGTAACAAAAGTGTCACAACTTAAATTTGTATTGACTGAAGACTTAGCTCAAATTGGCCTGTCAAGGCCAGAACAAAGACGGTACAAGAAGATATACACCAAGTATTTTCCCAACCCATATATATCAAAGATACGGAAAATGCTGAAATCAAATAAAAAGAGAGACCAGGTTCGTGCTATTATTACAAAGGAAGTTCCCATAAAATTCATGTTTTGTTCTAAAAGATTAGGTATTTCTGCAAATTTATCAGTAGCTATGAAGCAGTCTTTACTCTATACTTGTGGCCTTTTAATGGCAAATAAAGGATTAACCACACTTATACAGCTCTGTGTTTAGCTTTGGTCCATAGAAAACAACGATTTTGTATGGAGATGCATACACATCTGTTCAGGTTTACAGACTGTTGTGTCTTTAGTTAATTAAACATAGCCCAGAATAAATAACCTTTATTTAGTGTTAAACAAATATATATATGTGTGAAAAGATAAAAGATTTAGCAGGCGAACTTTGATGCACATACACACGATGACAAAAATAATCGAGAAATTAATTTTCTTAGTGTTCCAAACAACAGTTGTCAATTTTAAAAAACAGTCTTTTAAAATTCACACCCAACCTGTCTACAAATTAATGTGACAGACATGAGGTTACATTGTATGTTTGCTCCAACACAGACACATCTCCATACAAAATGGTTGTTTTGATGGACAAAAGCTGAACAGAGCTGAGCAAGTGCGGTTAGTCCCTAACCCAAAATTTTAAAGCGCTACCAGCTAGTGTACTGTATGTGTACCTTCGCTCCCTGCCAAATGCCTAAAAACATCCTGGATGCGAACAACGGGCGTCAGTTCTAGAAGGGAAATTGGGAGAGCATTGACCAGCACTGAACCATTTCATTATAAAGATGATTGAGTTAATATATGTATTTCAAAACTGGATGGATCTACTGTGTGAACATGGTTAGAAAGGGATGATTACCGAGATGATAGAGAAGTATGAAAGAAAAAGACATGTTGGGATGATTCCAATAAATTGGAATAAGGGCAAGAGAATCATGATGATGTATTTCAAAACTAAAATCACTACCATGTTAGCTTTCATAGGCTTCTTTACTGTTAGATCTATTGACAGTTGATATATATGGAGCATCTGCAACTGTTGTTGTTGCTATTCCTATAGCACCATCATTGGGGTGCTTTAAAGACAATAAACAATTCATTCATACCTGTTTAAAAAAGATGAAATATAATTTTGCATATTTCAGAATTTTCCTGGTCATTCGTCTATAGCATTAGACACCCAACCGGTTTTCGAGAACAATGTGAAAGTACCTACAAAGCACATAATTTCTATAGAAGATATAACTATCAACAAAGAACTTGGTATGGGTCAGTTTGGTGTGGTGCAGCAGGGAACATGGACTACAGGGAATCAAAGAGTAAGTCCTTTTTATTGATTCTATCATAAGTAAATAACTTTTAGCTATGCCCACGTGGAGGAATTACCCCATGGGAATGGACTACTGGGATAAAAAGTATCCTATGTTCTAATCCAGGTCATGGTCTACCTGTGTCTGTGTGCCATAGACGTGTGTGTTTCATCGACCCCGTTCAGTTGTTAAGGTGTGAATAGGTAACAGCCAGACAGAGTTACTTTCATTTATAATATTAGGTATGGATGTTAGTATGGATAACAATATCGGCGCGGTCGCGGAAGCCAGTCTATTTTCTTTTCTTTCGTCTTCTTTTTTTCAATCTCGATAGAGATTAGCCAAGCACGCAGAAAATATTTATAGTGCCCAAGTATGTGCGTAAACAGGTGCGCTCCCTTTTCCCTCATTCTCGTAGTCCGATGGTACGGAGATCCGGCACGACCAGGGTGAGATCAGGCGCAGGACCGATGGCTTTTGCGTGGTTTCCGAGGCACGGGGCTGTCACACCACCTACTTCCAAACTCCGGGTTACACCTACTCAGGAGTGTACTACCTGAACTCGACAAATGGATGGGCGAATAACACTTGTGCAACAAAACTGTACTGCGACTCACCATAGTTCGAATGCACGCTTGTGCGACACACTGAAATTCGACATCACGCTAGTGCGACATGAAGACACATTAGTATTCATAATCATTTGTATATCTGATGACCTTGATAGCTCAGTTAGTTACAGACTCTTAGTAATGTTCCCGGATTCGTTTCCGGGTTACAAAACTTGTTAGCACTTTTAACGGTATAATTCTGAAAGTTTCATGGGAACATTAAATTTCATGGTTTTCTTCGTGATAGCATGTTTTTTTAATTCTAATTACAGATCCGTTAATAAAACTTTACAAATAGGCATAATATTCCTAAACAATATATTCGTTGATGCTACGTATACATATTATAATGTATACTTCGTTTATTAGTAACGGGGTTAGTGTATGGGATGTGAATAGCATAGCATCCTTATTATCGTACGACAGGAAGTTGGATTAATAAATCAACGGCTAAGTTTACTGATTAAAAATATGTATTAAGTACTATAATTTAATAGCTGTTACTATTTCAATTTAGTAAATATTGTCCGTATGCGGTTATAAAACAAAGGTTGGTAGTAAAAGAAAAAAAAACAGCAGCTTTCCGTCTTATTAACAGGTACTGCCAAAACACACTGAAAAGGTAAGTGAATGTTGAAGGAACTTACACAAAAAACGACCCCTGGTTTTCTGAAGCTGAAAAAAACACCACCAACATTTCCACCTACTACACAAAACTGTATCGAAATATGGCACCATAGATGGAATGCACTTTTGGGTCGCAAAAAAAGGAATGTTTATAAAACTTATGAGGAAATATTAAAGGAACAAAAAACAACACGGCAAGTGAACCAAAACGAAAAAAAAAAACAACAAGATAGAGAAGAACAAATTAAAAAGCATTAAAAAAAAAGATTCAATGGATTTGTTATCATTCTTGCATGGTCTGTCCTATATTTGCTATTCAAAAAAGAAGTAATCAAATCGAATTGTATCTGTTTATCAATACCATGTTTTTTTCATAAATCATAAATAGTTTTGATTATATTGCAATATAGTTTGTTTTATTTATACATTAGCTGTCTGCGAACTTTGTACCGCCTTAGAATCAATAATAACTACAAGTAAAAGTACAAGTACAACTTTTTTTTTCTTAATTTTTCGTTCCGTAATAACCTTCTACAAAGTATTAGAAAACTTTTGAAACAGATATAAATAAAATGGCTAAAATTGTTCTCAAGTTATGGCTTGACCAAGGGAAATAGGGATTCATTTTTATATAATACTAGCTGTTGCCCGCGACTTCTGCGATCCAGGATGAAAAGTAGCCTATATCCTTCTCCAGTCCAGTCTACCCGTGCGTCAAATTTCATCTAAATCCGTTCAGCTGTTATAGCGTAAAAGCGTAATTCTTAAATCTTCTAATTTTCTGCGCAACTTTTTTTTCCCCTTAAGAACCAGAAACAGACCAGAACAAATTATTAGAAAACTTGTAAAAAAAAGATGGATGAAATCGGCAAAGTCGTTCTCAAGTTATGGCGTGACCAAGGGATATAGGGATTCATTTTATAACGATACCTAGATAGATTAGTTTCTAGCTAATCTATCAACACTGTAACACTGTAATAGTGTCATACTACTGTAATACTGTACCAAGACCAACGTACTGTCGAATCACAGTACTGTCACACAATTGTTTTTCGCACTACCGTAGTGTCGAACTGCTGTCGCACAATCGTTTGTTGCACTAGCGTGATGTCGAGCTTCAGTGTGTCGCACAAGCGTGCATTCGAACTATGGTGAATCGCAGTACAGTTTTGTCGCAAAGTGTCATTCGCACATCCATTTGTCGAGCTCACGTAGTACACTCCCTACTGAGAAGTTTTTAATGGAAAACCTGACACTTTGTCCTGATGGCCGATTCCCATAATTTACGGACTTGTATTGGTTAAAATTAAGACTTGTATCTTTACCAATAATAAAGCAAATACCTCATCATAGCTTTGCATAGTAGACCCTCCCATATGGAAGTAGCTATCACAGGTAAAATTAGCTTACGAATCTATTTATATGCCCAGTTTGATAATAAAAATTCTACCATTGGTAAGCAAAACGATTCGTTTTCGTTTATAGAAACGGAGCATAAGCAGTCGCTTGTGACCAAGAGACTAACAGGGTAGTTAAAATGCTATTATGAATAATGCATTATGTGCAGCAAGAGAGCAACTGTTTTAAAATCAGATAAATGTAGGCATTGTATTCCCATCGAACGAAATGTTTAAGCAAGAGTATAACAAGACCTTCTCACCTTTACTAACAGATTTTCTTACTTTGTCATTTTTTTTGCATTCACTGCAGCCGCTATCAGTTGCGGTGTCTGACATTGATGTATGCAGAATTGCAGATGCGAGATCCTGTGTTTACGTCTGTTGTTAGTTTACCAATGCAAATATGCCTTAAGGTCATATTTAAGTCAGGGCTTCGATACCTTGTTGTCTTGGATGCACTTGGATAAGGATTATGTTATAAGAACTTGAAGATGCAACTCAGAAAAATCTTTATATTTTAGTAGTAGACATTTTTGTGTACTACCAGCATTTCTAGTAACTTCTGCTGTTCAGCGTTGCTGTTTGAAGAGGCAACTCAAAAAGGATAACTCAGGAAAAATAGTAGCGGTGCACAGAGAAGGCTGGTTTAAGTGGCGCAAGAAAAGCGTATCTGGAAACATTTGGGGGAGGCCTTTGTCAGCAATGGGACCATCCTACTAATATTATAAACGTGAAAGTTTGTATGGATGGATGGATGGATGTATGGATGTTTGTTACTCTTTCACGCAAAAACTACTGAACGGATTTGGATAGAATTTGGGTCATGGATGGTTTATATCCAGGATCAACATATAGGATACTTTTTATCCCGATATTCCGTGTCCGTTTCGACTGTTCGGCCACAGTGTCGTAGAAGAAAAACGACTACGTCAACATTACGAAGGAATTTGTAAAACATTAACAAGTCGCAAATTCGTAGATCCAATATTCAGAAAGTTGTAAAGGTTTAACCATGCGCTGTTGAAACGTGGAGAACTGCGCGGTCACGCAGTTCTCTTAAACGGAGCTTCGTATAGGTCCCATTCTTTTTGCTAACCACTGATACGATTTCGAAGAAAATGTAGACAGTATGAATAAAGTCCTAATGTTTGGACTTCATGACCTACAGAACTTAAATGCTATGGCCGCGCGGTTGAACATGGAGATCTGCGCAACCACACAGTTCTCTTAAACGGAGCTTCGTAGAAGTCCCATTCTTTTTGCTAACCACTGACACAATTTCGAAGAAAATGTAGACAGTATGAATAAAGTCCTAATGTTTGGACTTTACGACCTACAGAAAATGCTATGGCCGCGCGGTTAAAGATGGAGAACTGCGCAGTCACGCAGTTCTCTTAAACGAAGCTTCGTAGAGGTCCCATTCTTTTTGCCAACCAGTGATACGATTTCGAAGAAAATGTAGACAGTATGAATAAAGTCCCTAATGTTTGAACTTCACGACCTACAAAACTTAAAACCTATAATGCAAGTTAGAAGAAGGGTGACCAAGATGTGCGTCAATCAGACATTTCCAAAAGCGTCGTTTTTATACCACGTAGCCTATTATCATAATGAGAGTGTATTGGTTTTAATAGACTCGAAATGGAAGAACATGACGGCTTTATAGAGAAAACGAATAAACAACTTTAATTACAAAATAACGGAAAAAATATTACATTTGGTTTTAACAACGAACGACTCTAAAAAAACAAGTGCACATCAAGTTGACGGGTAAAAAGAAGAGTATTTAACTTATTATAAAAAAGTTTGTAGCAAAAGTTTTTACGCTGGTTGTGTCGCTTACATAGCCCCACCTTAGTGCTGCTCCAGCAGCAGTAGCTATTCCAAGGATATCTTAGCGACGCACAGGTCTTTTAAGGCTACCTAACTGCGGTCGTACTTTTACCACTCGCACTCTGCCGTCCTTTCCAGGAAAAACCTCCTCTATGATGCCTCGTGGCCACACGTTGCGTGGCGCATCAGGGTCGGCAATAAACACTAAGTCTCCGACTTGAAGAGGTTTCTGCTGCCCGTTTTCGGTCCACTTTTGCCGTGGTATCATCGTAGGCAGTACTTCGGTGACCCATCTTTTCCAAAATATATCGGACAATCGTTGTGCCACTCACCATTGTCGACGCCGGTAGAGGTCCGAATCTTGATAGCTGCCTAGCTGCGGTGAAGTAGAAGAGGAGCCGAGCAAAAAATGGTTAGGGGTCAAAGACTCTTTTCTGTTAACGTCTATCGAGACGTGGCGGAGTAGACGGCCATTCACCATGGCTTCTACCTCAGCCAGCAGAGTATTCAGCACCTCCTCTTTAGGCGCTCTTTCTTTGAGGACGACTTTCAGTGCAACCTTTACACTACGAATTCTTTCTTTTTTGTTGTTTTTAACAGACTTCAGAAAAGGAGGAGGTTCTCAATTCGACGGTATGTTTTTTTTTGTTTTTTGTTACGCGATCACTCCGCCAATTGTAGACCGATTTTCAAAATTCTTTTTTTGTTCAAAAGGAGATACTTCTGCCCCAGCAGTCTCGACATTCATAGCGATCGCTTTACGACCGAATTCGGTCGCAAAGTCCCGAATTGACAGGTGAAATGTATGGAGTGAAAGGACTTTGCGACCGAATTCGGTGGTCCCATAGTCACCAAGACAGGATCTGATGATTGGATCCTGAAAAAATCGAGGGCAACCTCAAATTTTATGGGCCCACACATCGTTTTTCGCAAATCTTTTGAAGTAATTTAAGTACTTGCGTATGGTAATCATCATCTCATGTAGCTGAGCTGATGATGGAAGGTACAACTTCTTAACAGTAAGGAGTAGGCATTCGACTGATTTAGTAAATTATTTTTTTGATGTGTGAAAGGGCGTTTGTTTTTTTATGTTTGTTCGCGCATCACTCCGCTCACTCACACACCGCTCCGTTCACTCGCTCATAAAAATTAAAATTACTGGTAAAAATTAACTTAAAAGTGAAAAATAAAAACTTTTTTAAAAATAAAAAACAACCGACTTCCAAAAACAACACTACAAAGTGAAAAATAACTTTAATTTTGGAAGTCGGTGGCAAACAACGAAAATGCGAACCAAACGACACCGACTCCTTTTCACCTTTTCTCTGTACGTCTGCCAACTGTAACATCCATGGGTCCAAAGAGATCGATTCCGCAATGACTGAACGGTCGCTGATGATGGGATACTCTAGCCCCTGGTAAGTTACCCATTTTTGGTATCTGTGGCTTTACCTTTCGTATCCTACAAAGCATACATTTAGTTGTTATTTCCTTAACAGTAGGTCTCATTCGAATAAACCAATATTTCTATTTCAAGTTATTTACCACCATCTCCTGATTGCCGTGACACGCCTGT
The DNA here is from genome assembly GCA_951799955.1 of Apamea anceps. Classification (NCBI taxonomy): domain Eukaryota; kingdom Metazoa; phylum Arthropoda; class Insecta; order Lepidoptera; family Noctuidae; genus Apamea; species Apamea anceps. The sequence goes on along the minus strand of OX637500.1, from coordinate 7,760,853 downwards.
ACGTGGTAATGTCGTTCCACAGGATGCTTAGCGTCAAAAGAAACATCATCAGTGGCATCTATGCGCTCACCTACATGAAGAATATTCTGCTCATCTAAGAAAGGCGTCAACTTAAGTAATTTGCTACTTTTATCTAAGCATTTACCATTTTTTTATTAAAGTTATGTCCTGGAAAAAGATTTTCTTTGAGTATTCCGTAGAAGCAGAATCTCAGCGCATTTCATAACATTATAGTCATCAGTTTCTTTTTTTGACATTTATCTATGAATTTTAGCATTATATATGTACTTCTGAACAATCGAATCCAAGACGAAAACCGCATAGGGTCCGGTTCAGTTGCTGCGTTTTCAGATACATTTTTATGAACTAAATTTGATATACATTCTGCGTCAGACTCTTCAACGATCAGTGTAAATATACTCGTCGGCCACGAGGTCTCTGTGTCGAACAAAAAAACGACATAATCTGCGACGTTCATTGACGTAGGTACGTATCTCCATTCTTTAATTTGCGTTAACTCGTCGATTTCACCCAAGCGGTGAGCAACATAAGGTTTGTATGACCTTGTGTTGTTGCGTACATACCCATTGCAGAACCGTCGTGGAATCACACCAAAAGAATCGTTCGGTAGCTTTAATTCTATGTGTGGACTGTAAAGTTTGCGCTAACCTGGCAGCTCTGATGGCTGGCTGCAATTCCAATCTCGGTACTGTAACGAGTTTTACAGGTGCAACTCGACATTTACTCGCAACGAAGCACACTCTTATTTGACAATTGCCGTCCAACCAACACCAATACGCAACAGCGCACATGGCTTGCAAAGACGCGTCTCAAAAACCCCCGACTACGTGAAACCCTATAAAGAGAAAAAAATAACCTTGAAATTATGACCCTACGTAAGTACCTATGAAATTTTTTGATCAAATATTGTCCCGTCGGGGGACCGCTCTAATTATTAGCCTAACGTTCTGTTAAAGTTTAAAATAGTAGCGGTCCCCCGACAGGACAATATTTAATCAAAAAATTTATTTATAAATCGGGTTTCACGTAGTCGGGGGTTTTTTAAATTTTTAATTTAATTTTTTATTTCATGCTTTTTGTAGGGACTCCTTATTATTTCTTTTCTTTTATTTTCTTGCGTTTTAAGATTCAGGTAATTTGGTATTTAATCAGGTTTTTTGTAATTCGCCATTTTGTGGTGGTGGCCATCTTGGATTTGAAATTTGTCATAGTGTATAGTATTCTACTAGTCGAGCCCTTTCATTTGATACCCATATTGAGGGAGTTGTGAAAAAAAATGTAAATTGCCATTTTGTGGTGGCGGCCATCTTGGATTTGAAATTTATCATAGTGTATAGTATTCTACTAGTCAAGCCCTTTCATTTGATACCCATATTGAGGGAGTTGTGAAAAAATATGTAATCCGCCATTTTGTAGCGGCGGCCATTTTGGACCGATTTTCATCAAACATAGCTAAGAACACTCCCGACAAATTCACCTTTCAAACAAAAAGAAACAAAATTAAAATCGGTTCATCCGTTCGGGAGCTACGATGCCACAGACAGACATACACACACACACACACACACACAGAGACACGTCAAACTTATAACACCCCGTCGTTTTTGCGTCGGGGGTTAAAAAACATGCACAATTATAAACTGTTTCGTCACTCAATTGGTTGGTGGGTATTTGTGCGCTCACTTGTGCATAGTTACTCGCTCCTGCTGCAACCTGAGGTGACGGAGGCGGCGTGTTCACACGCTGGTAACAGCGTGGTATTCGAATGCTACTTATTGTTTTTAATAGCGTCAACCATTTAACATAAATATCCTCCGTTATGTTTTCGTCCCAGTTCATATTAGATTTCCAGGTTTCCTGAATTTTCCCATTAATAGTGAATGGTGACAGAAACCCATAGACGTCAAACAATGATATAATAACTTTTAATAACTCGCGCTTCGTAGGACGTCTCTCGTCGTCTCTCGTGGACTCTACGTAATGCTTTTCGAAATTTCTTACAGTCCTTTGAGAGTAGAACTGGTGGCAACTTAGATACTATGCATGTAGTTATGCTTATACCATTTAGGTATTCATCTTGCCCAATTACTTTGACAGCGGCTACACAATTTCTCACTTTTACTAAGAACGGCACAATATCTTTGTAATACTCTTGTGAAACTGGGTGTAACTTCTTAATATCAACCATAATGCGTGTCAAAATGATGTCAGAATTTCCAAATTGTGGCTCAAGTGTACACATTACTGTTTCAGGCGAAGTTGCACTTATCAGCAAGGCCGAAACAGCTTCGTGGGCTGATCCCTTAAAACATTTCCTTAGGCGCTACAAATTCTCGTTATCATTGAAATGACATACTTTAGAAGATTCTTCATATGCTTGCTTAAAGTGGAGCCACTCCATGGGGTCGCCAGAAAATAATGAATGTTGTTTGAATTAAGTCCATTGTTGGAAGAAGCGGCTGCAAGATCCTTTAGTGCGCTAGCCAGCAGGTGTACTGTTCCATTAGTGCCGACATTCTGTGTGGTCGGCGGGCACGGCACGTCCGATGTATGACCCTTGTCGTGAACGGGCTATACCAACAGTTCTTGGTTGCTGTGCTCTAGCCATTCTTCTACATCCTTGTTAGTATGATCTGACAGTATACTACGCTCGTCGTCGATCTCTGCTAAGTTAGCCTCTAGTCGTTTATTTATTAAGTCTAATTCTATCCTCGCCCGCGCCTCTGCAGCCTCCAGTCTTTTTTTCGTGCAAGCACAGAGAAGATGAAGACCTCTTAGACTTTGCTTTGCAGACTTAAAACGTTGTTGACAATACATCCACAGCGGATAGCGATCGTGGTTCCTTTTCAACTAAACTTTCGAGGAGAGTTTTGTCACCTTGACGCTGTAAGTCTTAAACACTTACTTGTTCCTCGCTCGCTGATAGTGTTGGTGGAACCTCTTGTACCGAAGACTTCGTCGCCTGTTCTTCCGCTAGCTTCTTTGAAGCACTTCGAGTGTTCATTGTTTGTGGTGTGTGGAACATTAGATCCGGCTCGGAGGACCAACTGTATTGGTCTTAATGGACTCGAAATGGAAGAAAATGAATTTGTAGAGAAAACGAATAAACTACTCTAATTAAAAAATAAGAAAAGTATTTTTAAAAGTATTTTTATATTATTAGAACCCCCCCTCCCAAATATAAACTACAGGTTAAGATCCGTGGCAGAACATTTATTTTGTTTTTAATAATTCATTTAATAGAAAATATAACGACGTGGAAAGATATTTCATGTTTTAGTTAGTGAAAAGACAGATTTTTTTAACTCAATTAAAATCAAGTACAGTGGTGCTACAGCTTTGGTGCCCTAATAAGAAATGCTTAGATGGACAAGTTCCATCAGACTAATGCAGTTTTTTTGTTGGCCGGCACTTTCACATTTGGACCAAAATGGATGATGTCCTTTAAACCTTTATGTGTTTATTGCAAGAATTGCGTGTTATATAATTGTAAGTAGTAAATTAACTGTATTAAAATTCGTTTTCAATTCAAGAAGTAGTTTTTGTAAATTAAATTATATAAAATATTTACCATTTTTGCCCAAACGTTTTAAACGCCTAAACAAATTGTAAAAGCCATAAAACTTGACTTAAAATGATACTTTTTCTTCATGCGCTTTTCTGACGTAAATAGAATAAATGTTTTTTTTATGGAAATTACAGTTTTAAAAGTATAATAACGATTACAATACCTTTTCTTTTTGTCTTTATTCAAACGTAGTCATACTATATCGTATTAAAATTTGGCGTGTTCAGTTTAAGATCACGCCATGTGTTTTTCGTTAATTGAATAGTGGTCCCGCTATTTTTGAAATTTTATGAGTGTAGAACTATACTATGAAAGTATGAAATAGTAGAAATATTGTATTTATATATAACCTATCCACAGTGCAGAATCACGAGCACTACATAATCCATGATGAACCATTTATCACTGCACTGATAAACGGTGCTCAGGCGCGGGCGCACTCGCTCGCGCGGCTCGGGATCCGCCGAGTTAGGATAAAACACCACACGGGACGGGCTTAGTCGCAAAACGTCTCTTTCGGAAAATGTCTACTGGTCGTAAAATGGCTCTCTCATAATTTCGCTTTCGCAAAATGACTTTTTCTCTGAAAATGTCGCGTTCGTAACTTAGAATATTTACCCAGGTTTAAAAAAACCGTTATTTTTTCCAATTTCTTATTAAATGTTTACAAGTTATAGGTAGGTACTAATCGAATAGACAGTCATTAATCCTTTTTACAATAAAAGGTACTTACCTATCTATCTTAATAAAAATGAAAATGTCTCGATTGACGCACCATAAATCTTGGTCACCCTTATTCTAACTTGCATTATAGGTTTTAAGATCTGTAGGTCGTGAAGTTCAAACATTAGAACTTTATTCATTCGGTCTACATTTTCTTCGAAATCGTATCAATGTTTAGCAAAAAGAATGGGACCTACGAAGCTCCGTTTAAGAGAACTACGTAACCGCGCAGTTCTCCACGTTTCAACCGCGCGGCCATGGTTAAACCTTTACAACTTTCTGAATATTGGATCTACGAATTTGCGACTTTCGTTGTTAGTGTTTTACAAATTCCTTCGTAATGTTGACGTAGCGCTTTTCTTCTACGACACCGGCCAAGTAGTCGAAACGGACACGATATTCCCACGGGATCGAAGCTTATGCGAGTAAAACCGCGGGGCGTACCTATTACAATTACCCATCGTACCTATTACAACCGCCGAACAACGTTGCTGTTTTCCTGTTTGAAAGAGCGTTCCGGATTTCAGCGTTGTCCTTGGGATGATTACGCACATTTGCTGCCTTTGATATTCACCTTCTGGACTACAATGAGTTTAGCATAAGTACCACTTTGTTCGGTTCTCGGCTTCCTTTAGGGTCGGAACATAGAGACCAATGAGGGCGGTTACTTGGTTTATATAAATGCCGGTGGTGGACAGTAAGTTTGCCATTCACTTAAAAAAAAAACGTAGGTACTTTATGCCAGTTAAAACTAAATAAGCCTTATTTACTATTTCAGCTGCAAGTAGCTATAAAATGCTTGGGGCACGAGCGGATGACGTCAAACTCGACAGAATTCTTGAAGGAGGCAGCCGTGATGCACAGTATTGAGCATCCCAACATCGTTCGTTTGTACGGTGTGGTACTTCATCTGGACTCCTTGATGCTGGTATGTATGCAAAGACACGGTATTTCAGGCACTTTTGAAGTGTCAGGAAGTCAGTTGGCGGCTGGTTAGCAAGAGCTGGAGCAAGTTAGTGGACTGATACCAAACCGATATTTTTTTTTAAATTTCTCTCGAAAATCGCGGGTATAAGCTAGTTATACATTTATTTAGGTAATAGGTAATACGGGCTGGTGTCCGCAACTCCACGTCAATGCGTATTTTGTACATATTTTGCGTATTGCGTATTTTGATACATATTTTGTGGAGAAGGAAAGGCAAGGGGCAAAATTATTCAATAATTGAGTTAAAACATAAAGGAGAAGTAAAGAAGTACTCAGACGTTATTCCAACTCTAATAAAATAGAGAAACCTTTGTTCAATGAGGTTCAAGTTTTCAAAGTCAATGTGGACATAAATTGTTCTATATCTGCTTCCGGTTGGACTGGAAGCCGACGCCAACATGGTTGGGAAAAGATGTCGTGAAAAGCTTAACTTATAAAGTCAAGGGTAAAATTAAATTAAAGAAAGGGAGGTAGAAAACAATTACAGATATATTTACAAGCAATTAAAAGATGGAGATGGAATGGCAGTGGTGTGTATAATGTGGAGGTGGGGTGTATGGGTGACGATGCGCGATAGGTGGGTTGAGGAGGCTGAGGTGGAGATGCAGATGTAGCTGAAGAGGTAGATCGACGCGAGGCAGGTGCTGGCGACAGGTGCAGGTCCAGATGCAGGTCCAGGTGCAGATACGGAGGACACCCGTAGGAGGGCCCACGCAGCAGGACAGGACGCAGCACGGCAGCAGGAGAGAGAGGCACGGCAGGGACGCTGTCAGCCCGCCAGGTGAGGCGGCCCTCGGATGAGGTGCGGCCCAATAGTAACAGGAGGCCTTCACGGAGGACGGAGGACGGAGGCATAGGCAGGGTCCGCCAGGTACCAGAGCTGAGAGGTCCACTGGGTATTCCCGGGATAGGTAGCCCTGGAGTATCAGGCTTTTTGTAGTATTCGCTTTAGAGGCGAAACCTGAACGGATTCTTGCATTGCGTGGATCTATTATGTCAACTCGTAGAATAACATCATGTAGAAAATATGAATTTGAGATATGATAGTGGCCAGGGTTAATTTTGCAGGAGTTTCAATGTAAAATCAGCTAAAAAGAAACAGGCCGGTCAGGATTTGAAAGGAAAGTTGAAAGCTGTCATAATAAAATATATTATTAATAAAATACAATAAAATCTATAGTTATTTTGTAAAAGAAGTACATGGTCTTACTACAAAAACTTAAACACTTGTTGAACGAGTGTTTAATGTCAGTGTTATGTCAAAGTCCATATAATTATGTCGTGTTTAAAAGGTGTTTATCCTAAACAACTGATAAACACTGTTTTGTGGTAGTCAGGATAGTGTTTATAGGAAAAATGATATCCATCAATGTGGGCGAAATTACCAACCCTTGGATGTCACTATATCGTCGTAGTCTCATGTTAAAGTTGGAGCTGTGTCTGTGTACTGACTGTGGATAAAACGTGTCGTGAGGAATAATCAGATCAGCGCCTAACGGTAACAGAATGCTTGTTCTGACCTGGTGGAATGAATGAAGATAACTGTGAGTATGTACATTATGTTACAAAAACTAGGCAGATAGCCTCGGACTAAACAAAAAAAAACTGCATAGTTAGTTGCAAGACGTGGCAATAACATAGTTAGCATAAACCATATTTATTGAAAGCCTAGTTCATTAACATATGTTAATAAACTAGGCTTTCAATAAATACATACGTTACCTATAATAAATAAATTCACACGCTAATTCAAGAACCAACTACCGCTTAACACCAAAACAACAAAAATGCTGTAAAGCCATTAAAACGCTAGCCCCCAAGAATTTCGTAATTATTTCAGTTTTTTCCTCCTGTTTGTCAAACGGTATTTTTAGAACAGATGGTGCCCGCTCCCCCACAGAGCTATTACGCAGTGGAATTTATTAATGTCACCGTATTACCACAATATATTGAGACTAAACAAACTTCATGGTTTTTTTAAGGTTATTTAGCTAAATGGCAAAAAGGATTTCACCCTTTTAATTTCGTCATGCCCGTTTGTCCGAATGTTACACAGCCATTTTACTCGGAGACTATTTACACTACTTATATCTATGAAAATTGTAAAAACGAAAAAAATTAACAATTTAAATGGAATTGAAAGGAAAATTGCAAAAGATTGTTTTGTGGTGCACAAAATACCGTCTTTGTGTAGGGCAGGGTAAATATTTAACACAATTACGGAACCGCTTACTGTGCGTAGTCCGACATTCACTTGGGCGGTTGCTGTCCTTAGTCAACATAGGCGTTTAAGCATGTTTATCAGGAGGTGGTACTGTGGTAGGAACTGTAGGTAGAAGAGGTTTATGGTTGCATTATCGTCTCCACAAGTAGCGACATATGTATATCCAAATGTACAACCGGCGGGCGAGAAAATACCCTGACAATGTTTGTATCATTTACATTTCGGTATAGTAGCGACTCTCGCCTGTCCCGGTGACGCTTGTACGATTACGGAAATTTTCTAAATCTAAATTATGGTAAAAATTGCAACAAAAGACGGAGACTGTAGTTTCTACTACCGGTAGAAACTGTAGTACTTAAGGGCTTGTAAAACCTCAGTTGAAATTCATATTTTGCCCCCACTTCCCCGCGCCATGTATCACTCTAACCCGCTCGCACTGTCAAACTGATTTAGTTAGGGTGAACTAAACTGTTGATGGACGTAGGCTTGGTAATAATTGATTAAATTATGATTATATTATTATGCGAAATCGATGTCTTCTGTATAGAATAAAAAGGAAATATATATATATGTATATATATATATATATATGTCTGCAAAAGACGAAGTGGAAGGGTGCGAAGGCTAGAGAGATAGGAGAAGAATATAAGTTTTATTACTGTGGAAGCGATGGTAAGCGAAATGGTTTGGGTATAGTTTTGGATAGTCAGTTGAAAGAATGTGTAGTGGATGTTACAAGAGTGAGTGATAGGGTGATAGCTGTTAAAGTGATTGTGGAGAGTTTGGTGGTTAATATAGTTAGTGTGTACGCACCCCAGTCAGGGTGTGAGGATAGTATAAAAGAGAAGTTCTGGAAGGACTTTGATTGTGTGATGATGGATGTACAAGATAGTGAAGAAGTGTATGTGGGAGGTGATTTTAACGGGCATGTGGGAAAACAGAAGGATGGTTATGAAAGAGTGCATGGCGGTTGGGGATACGGAGACCGTAACGCTGATGGCGAGGCACTACTGCAAGCTGCTACGGCCTTCGACCTGGCAATATCTAATACGTGATTTGAAAAACGAAATGAGCATCTGATAAGCTACAAAAGTGGCCGCCACGCGACACAAATCGACTACTTCCTAATAAGACGAAACAGTCTTAAAGGTGTGAAAAACTGTAAAGTGCTTCCAGGTGAAGACCTAGTCTCACAACATAGACTGGTGATAATGGAGGTAAAAGTCAGTGTCTCGTCCAGTAAGAACAAGGAACGGCCCCCGCCCAAAACCAGATGGCGTATGATAGAAAAAGAGGAATATGCCAGTATGTTAAAGAGTCAAGTGGTAGATAAGATGATTGAAATGAAGGATATGGAGGGAAAATCTGTGAATGAATGTTGGAAAGAGATGGCGGATTGTATAAGAAGCGTAGCAAAAGATGTGTTTGGAGAATCGAAAGGGAAAGGTATGATAGATAAGGATACATGGTGGTGGAATGAAGATGTGCAAAAGATACTCAAAGAAAAGAAAATTGCGTTTAAAGAATGGCAGGGTGTAGAAAACGGGAATGATAGTTTGAAAGAAGATAAAAAGAAGATGTATAAAGAATGGAAGAGAAAGGCAAAAAAGGCGGTAGCAGTTTCGAGGGCTAAGGCGCAGGAGAAGTTGTATGAGTCACTGGACAGCCCTAGAGGCCAGAAGGAGCTCTACCGGATTACAAAAGCAAGAGAAAGGAGAACGAGAGATATAATTAACATTAAATGTATGAAAGACGACGCTGGTAAGGTTCTGTCCAAAGATGAGGAAATAAAAGAACGATGGAAGGTGTATTTTGAAAAACTAATGAACGAAGAGAATAAATGGAGTGGTGTGCTCAAAGAGGTAAAAGTAAATATGGGTTTGGTGAGGGAAATTAGCATGGATGAAGTACGAAAGGCAGTTCAAGGTATGAAAAATGGGAAGGCTATGGGCCCAGATGATATACCAGTAGAAGTATGGAAGTGTTTAAAAGAAGATGGATGTATGTGGCTGACTTTATTCTTCAATAAGTTGTTGCATGAAGGAGGGATCCCACAAGAATGGTGCAATAGTTCACTAGATCTTCAAGAATAAAGGTGATGGACTAGATCTTCAAGAATAAAGGTGATGTACAGGACTGCAACAATTATCGAGGGATAAAGCTCATGTCACATAGTATGAAGGTATGGGAGAAAGTAATAGAGAAAAGGTTGCGAGAAGAGAGTGAGATTACCCCAAACCAGTTTGGGTTTATGCCAGGTCGAGGAACAATGGACGCCACTTTTGCACTCCGCCAATTACACGAGAAGTACAGACGTGCACATAAAAACTTGCACATGGTGTTCATTGATCTGGAGAAAGCGTATGATAGGGTACCTCGTGATGTGCTGTGGTGGGCCTTGAAAGAGAAAGGTTTGCCCGGGAAGTATGTAGAGTTAATTCGTGCTATGTATAGTCAATCTCGTACCTACGTCCGGTCGGCTGCTGGCTATACCGACGAGTTCAGTGTGGCTGTAGGCTTGCACCAGGGATCGGCTTTAAGTCCTTACCTCTTCCTGTTGATTATGGACGCTCTTACGTCGGACATCCAGGAGGAGGCACCCTGGTGCATGTTGTTTGCCGATGACATTGTTCTCGTCGGTGAAGATGGACTTGAGATCCAGAGCAGATTGGAGAAATGGCAACAGAAGCTGGAGAATGTTGGCTTGAAAATCAGCAGAACCAAAACGGAATATATGTTCTGCGATTTCGGCGGTCTCTCCAGTTTTGGAACCATAGCGCTTGATGGCGCACTTCTCCCAGTCTGCTCCGACTTTCGGTATCTCGGTTCACTCGTGCAAAGCGATGCCGAAGTAGGTCGGACGGTTATGCACAAAATTAACATTGGATGGATGAAATGGCGGCAGGTCACGGGAACAATCTGCGACTCCCGCATTCCCCTTAAACTTAAGGGGAAGATATATAAAACCATAATTAGACCTGCTGTCTTGTATGGATCAGAATGTTGGGCCACAAAAGGGATAAATGAAAGGCAATTGCATGCAGCTGAGATGAGAACGCTAAGAGGGATGTGTGGTGTTACACGAATGGAACGAATAAGAAATGAGTACATAAGAGGAAGTCTGAAAGTGGCACCGGTAACTGAAAAGTTGTGTGGAAATCGGTTGTCATGGTATGGGCATGTGTTACGGAGAAATGAGGAAAATGTCGTCAGGAGAGTTTTGTGTATGAATGTCGATGGCTATAAGAGTAGGGGAAGACCAAAGAAACGATGGATGGAATGTGTGAATAATGATATGGTTAGAAAGGGGGTGATTACCGAGATGACGACTAATAGGAGAAGTATGGAAGAAAAAGACATGTTACGCCGACCCCAAATAAATTGGGATAAGGGCAGGAGAATGACGAGTCGCGTAAAATACTTTAAAATGTTCATTTTGGCATGCAGCTAGTTTAGTCCGTGTTACAAAAGTATTTGCAACTAACATACTAAAATAGACAATTAATTATTGTGCATGTCCGATATTTCTTGTGCACAGGGCGACTCTGGACAATGTCCTTTTCACACCAAAAATAAAAGTCGATTCCCAGCAATTAGTTTTGTGCAATGTTACTTAGTTTGATGTATGACGGCTATGGGCCTTTTTACACCTTTTTTTTGTGTGGGAAATCATCAAATGACGTCTCCTGCTCTGGGCGGAGCGGGAGGGCTTGTCAGACTTTTACTGACTAAAAACCACCCCTGTTTCTTTAGTTGCCTATGCCAGGGGCCACAGTATCTCTTTCGAACAACCCGCGGCCCTGGCAGGCATCGGCCCTAGCGGACCCCGTCAGTTAGTGCTGACATCTCTTTGAGGCGCGTTGTGTTCCACGCCTGCCTCAAAGAGATGTTAGCACTAACTGACGGGGTCACACGCGTGGAACACATCGCGCTGTCGATCCGGGCCTGGTCCTTACCGGGCCGGGGCTTAGCTGCCCATTGCTCGCCGCTCGCAAGCCCGCGCCTGCGGTGTCCGGGATTCGGTTGTTGACTCCCGACGTCCAGGGCATCTCCTGCGGCGACTAGGGGCGTGTGAGCGCAGAGATTGCCTCTCCCTCATGCGCTCCGCCTCCTCCTTTGCGAACATTATTGCTTCGCAGAACGAGGTGACGGCTTCCCATGCACTCACGCTCCGTATCATGGCCTGCACCCGGGCTGGACGCGAGAGATCGCCGCCACGAGGACGCGGCGGTGACTCCGCCTAAGCTGGGCAGACCTCCACCGTATGCTCCCATCGTGTCCTCCAGGCGATCCACACAGTGGTGACACCCTGGCGTTTGCGTTTGGCGTTTTGTTCCCGCCTTATCCTGAACAGGAACCGCCCGAAACAAACGTGTCCGGTGACCTGCGTCAGGCTGAAGGTGAGGGTACCGTGGCGCCTCTCCAGCCACTCCTCAAAGAGGGGACTTATCGCAGCAATTGTGGCGTGCCCAGCACTGGGTTGCGACAATCGCACTCTCTATGTCGCCATTAGATCCCGCCGGAGCTCTGTCCGCTGTATCGTGATTTCTCAAAAATCCTTTCAAAAATCCACCTGTATTTAGACATTTGTGGTAATTGAAACATATTTCCATTACCAGAAACCTATGTAGATTGATCGAGAAAAACAGGTTTTGCTGAGACTTGGTTGTTTTGGTTTTGTTTTATTTTTTGTATTTGTAATGATATGTACGTGATTACTAGTTTATTTATTTATTTATAAGTATGTATTAGGTATGTTGAAACTGTGTGTACTCCCCGTCACTTTTCCCTAAAGGTTCATTAGAAAACCAGCGTCAGACAGCATCTGTCTGGCATTAATGCTGAAATGAACCTTTTTGGCGCAGCCGTGAGGCACACACTATTGTTGTCTGAAACATTATTTTTTATTTTATTTATTTTGTATTTTGTGTTCCACGAACTATGTCCAAATAAACTTTTTTCTTTCTTTCTATCTCAAATAAAATTATTTATAAAAAAAGTTTTGCTGAATATATTGAAAACACCATAAAAATTTGGGAACTAAAATAGGTACGCTTACCTCCCTAAATTTTTGACAATATTTTGACATTGACGTGAGATTACGATTTTGAACCATTTCAAAGATGATTTTATAAATTAAAACTACAAAATTTGGATAAAATAAAAATACGGGTGCCTTATTTTTACATCTAAATTTAATTTTACATTATCATATAATTTCTTAAGAACATAAAACGTTGTCAATCGGGTCTTTTGAGCGCAAGCGAAGTGACACGGGTTCCCCGTCCGATAGCCGAAGCGGTACTGACAAGTACTGAATCGGGGTCCTGTCGGGGGCCGGGCAACAGAGCGGTTCAAGGTTTGAGTGGTTAAAAAGCTTGATATTTCCAATCTCATCTTTTTACGTTAAATGTAACGATTAAAAAATAAAAACGAACAGATGACACCTGCTTTATGCATGGATCGATTAGCCTGCAAAGTTTCATGACCTAATTTGAACATTTTCATTGATAATTCTTCTTTTATTGTACGGTTTAGAGGTAACTTTGAGATTTATTTGTATCGAGAAAATTGTATGCAATCGTGTTTTCGAAACAGACGACACCTCGCAGCGGTCCTCGTCTTTATTGTATATTAATTTCAAAGAGAATACTGCAGTATTGTTGAAACTAGAGTCATTAATGCTAAGACAATTTTCGCAATCTGAGGTATTACAGGCCCTTAACTAACATAACTGTAATACATAAATGTATTTTCTTTCTGTCTTTCTTTTAATCTCTCGATTTCTCTCGGACTGTTAGACCATTTCTATACACAAGTTTTTCCTGCCATGAAAAGCTACGGTTTATTCGCCGTGTGTAGGCACGGTTGTCAGTGTTGTATGGATCACTATGGAAGCTTGTTGACGGACACGTTTTTTCTAAGGCTCGGTTTATACGCCGTACCGTAAAGAAACCGTGCCGTGTACAAATGTTTTTCCGATAATAATAGAACGTTATAAACATACTACGTGAAACACGTTCCAGGTGACGGAGCTGGCGCCTCTTCGTTCGCTTTTAGAGTGCCTCCGGGAGGTGTCGTTCCGGCTCAACTTCCCGGTGCCAAATCTCTGCGAGTTTGCGGAGCAGATCTGTGATGGGATGACTTATCTAGAAAGCAAAAGACTGATTCATAGGTATGTAGAATGTAGCGAGATGAGGGTGTTGGTAACTTATTGTCTTTACAACCGCTTCATTTAAAATCTTAATCTTCATTTAAAATCGAACTTTAATTAAGTCATAAACTTAATTGAAGTTCGATTTTAAATGAAAGTGAACTTTGGCATCCTACTATAATTATAACTATGGTTATAACCTAGCTGTGCTACCGAATTGAACGAAGGGACACTGTTTTATAGGAAAATAACTTTTGCCTGCTACTTCACCTGCGTGGATGCTTAATTATCCCACGGGAACGAACTATCTGGTAAAAAAGCCACCTATGTCCCAGGTCATGGTCTGCCATACATGGTGGTGAGCCATACTTTATCGAAATCCGTTGAGCTGTCAAAGCTTGAAACGGTTTCAGACAGACAGACAGAGTTACTTTCACATTTTTGATATTAAGTATGAATATATGAAGATGTTTGTAACTCAATAAATTTCGGTAGTTTTGGTACAAAGATAAGACTATGTCTTGGTTTGACAATACCTAGATTGTCTCTCAATATGTATTATGAAGTAGGGACCTCAGGACACGGGTGAAGTCGCGGGCAATCGCTAGTAGTGTGAAGTAAACAAGTATATTTTAAACAGGTAGGTAAATGACCTTATTTTATACTATGGAGGTATGAGGAACAGTGTGTAAAGTTCACTCAACTTCCATAGAAAAGGAGGGATCCTCCGACCAGATGGGTGTTGTTCTGGCGGGCAATTGCCCGACGATTGCTGTCGGGAAATTGTATGTATGTTAGTTGCGCGGTGAACTCTGCTTGCGAGATGCAGGATTTTCGTGACGTCAGTATGACGCGTTGTTCGCATATGGCGTTGTAGATACCGCTACGATACTATTCAAAGATTACAAAGGAACTATGGTAAGGTTCGTAATAGTTGTAAATGACATTCATTTATTGGCATCGATATTTTATTTTATGAGACTTAAACATAACTGGCCTATTTTGGGTACATCTGAGTAGTGAGTACACCTCTGCATAACCCTTCGAGGAACACCGGTGTGTTGTTATGTTATAACCATTTTAACCACTACAGCATATCCGTCATAGTAATACGTTTATATTATAACTTTTCAGGGACCTTGCAGCAAGGAATATATTAGTATTCAGTAAGGATAGAGTGAAGATATCGGACTTTGGACTGTCGCGTGCCTTGGGCGTCGGGAAGGACTACTACCAAACTAATTACAACGTGAATCTAAAGCTACCAGTGGCATGGTAAGTTAAACAACTTTATATGTTATTGAGCTAGCGAACCGCTCCTGCTACGCTTGCTTTTTGCGAATTGACAACATTTCTTTTTTTTATGAAAGTTCAATATTATGGGGGAAACGCCAGGGTAGCCCGCGAAATTAAAATTTCCTTACGTTTTTTGCAATTTGCAGGTCAGTGTCATGTTGAGTGTTGATTTAAATATGTTTCGCGAGCGTATAGTTACCGGCACGTAAGTTGGCAAGAGATTTTGTAGTGGGGGAAGTTCGCGCACGCACAATTTCATACATTTTTACATGCGCGAGCTTCCTCCACTACAAAATCTCTTGCCAACTTCGTGCCAGTAACTATAACAAATATGACTACAAAATTACAATCATTAAAATCATCAATACAACCCTCTGAGTTCATATAATCCTATGCGATTTTATAATTTTTTATTGCTGCGCCTGCTCAACTAACGCACGATTACACCTGCGAAAGCGATGAATTTGTAGCCATGCAACTGTTGCGCTGTATTTTATTTCACTGCCCGTTGTTTTATCTGACTGCAGCGAAGTTCAAAAATAATAATAAGTATTTATTAGCACAATACAAGTTTGACACATTAAAATTCACATAATAGTCACTAGTGTACATACATAGAAATTAAGAAATAGCAATAGTGTAGTGTATAGTAATAGTGTAGGAGGAATTCATTTAAACACTGATACTTTGAATACTCATGCTTCGTAAATGCCAATGATACTCGGTAACATCCGCCATGACATACAAATTGGATTAATGTGCAGCAAAATCGCAGCCGTAACCGTCGAGGATGTCATTACAATCAATTCCAATGCAACTGGCTGATAGATTACCTTGTTAGTGTCTAAACCTGTACATACCTGATTATTACTGCATCATCATGTCATGCATGATGATTATGATGACTTTATAATAATCTCATCCTACGCGCATATTCGCTTAACTAGCTGGATAGAATAGAACAACATTAATATTGTCTCCAGTATTGCAGCTAGTTAGTAGTAAGTACATTACACAAAACTATGTTCAGCCGGTCAGTATTACTCTGTAAAAATCTCACCGTGAAAAGTTAAGTGAGCTTAGAGTGAGCTGTTAATAGTGACAGTACCTAGTATTAGTTGGAATGACAGTTCACCCCACGCTCACTTCACCTAAGTTTTCACGGTGAGATGGTTACAGAATCGCACTGCTGATGCTATAAGGTTTGACACTCTTGACAGCTCACTTCACCTAAGTTTTCACGGTGAGATTTTTACAGAATAGCTCGGCAGGTCCCTCAGCGGGTTGCTAAGCGCTGGTTTTAATTTTTGTGACAGAAATCGTACACTCGGTTAATGTAATTAGTGTATACCAGCACCCTAATTGCGTAACACACAATCTACCGGAATCGGTTTCATTTTGACAGTTCAACAACATTCATTGCGTTATTTACGTGTTGAGCAGACAAATTTTTCGAAATTATGAAGCAATGGATTAGCAATTTGCTTCAATATGATTACGATTAATCGTGTGTTACGCAATTAGGGTGCCGTTTTAATTTTCCTAGTATTCGACTTATGAAATCTATGCTGGCTTACGCAGAGGCGTATAGCAAATGCACATTTCGTCTGTTATGATTAAAGTACAAGGTAGTAAGAATATTAAAAGAAAAAAAAAATCTTAATGGGCTTGCTCTTTACCTCGACCACGCTAGATGGAAAGTTTAATGGATGAACACCAAGAAAAGGCTGTTATAAGGATTTATATAATACGTTTATTATCCTTTTATATTTATATATTGGAAGGTGTGTTTACTAGATAAGGTCTATGATGGAATGTGGCTGTGCCAATCTGCTGTGTCGACGCGAACAATGTAGCCTAAGTACATTTTCCTATAGCTACATCGAAAAAGATTCATCTTAGTTTACCACTCTACATAATATACTACATTAATTTTTCAGGTGTGCTCCAGAGTGCATCCTGTTTCTTCGCTTCACGTCGGCCAGTGACGTGTGGGCCTTCGGAGTCTGCCTCTGGGAGATGTTCACGTATGGCTTCCAACCCTGGGCTGCATTCTCAGGACAGCAAATCCTGGAAGCGATTGATTCTCCTAACTTTCAGGTTAGTTCTATATATAATATAATATACAAGCTTTTGTTTTGCATCCTCGTCGTGTTTCTATATAAAATCACGCCTGTTGGCAGGCCGAGGTGATTACACACCCACATTTCGCCAGTAAACTTAATAACACTTTGCCCAACCTGGGAATTGAACCAAAGACTTCATGCTCAATAGAAGCGACTGCGACCACTAGTCAGTCTGGATACTTACATGAAAAATTACATTGGTTGGTACTTGCTAGGTCTCATCCCACTCAACTTGGGAGAACGATATTCGAGCCACCACATCTGGCGGCCTAAAGATCGTAATAAAAGGAAACCACTTAATATCTTGTGGTCGAAAAGAAACCTGCAGAGTTTACGTCTTAACCACCCTTTCGCGTACCTTAATCTGCTCAAGAAGTGGTTAAAATGTTATTACTGCTCTAAAATGTCGATAACTAACTACATTTGAATGAATTGAGATCATTTTCAAGATAAGGAACTAAAAACTGAATGTCATACCTAACAAAGTTCAAATTTGATTGCATCCAAAAACTTGTTAGGACCTTTTTGTTACAAATAGTTATACCAAGATACTCGTGATACAAATTTTACCAAGTTAGTATGCAAGAGCAACACGCGTCAACGGCAGAAGTAACTGCAGCCGTCGACACAAAATCAACTTAGAATATATTTCACTAAAGTAGATTACTGATTAAGTGGCGATGCAGTGTAAATTATCTGAGATTATAAATACTGCTATACACACAGTTATTGCCAGCACGATTCATCCGAGTTGGTCCAGTAGGTTATGATGGTTACAGGCGTTGCTTTGCGGACATCCATAACATTATAAAAACATAATTGAATTTACATAACAATATACAAGCTGTTGTTTTGCATTCTCGTCAAATTTCAGGAGGCTGTTATGAAAGACATAAATAATCAAATAAAATTACGATCCCTGGTAAATAATGAATACATACTTGTTTTTTTTTAGTTATTTAAGTTTGATAGTATTTCAGAATACCTACACCACTTTCAAAGAACAGAATTGCGTTATGGTATCGTATAAGCGGCCGCTTTTTATGTGTGTAAAAGGGCAGTTACATTGCGGTCTCACACAGGCCGCGTTTTAAACTGCGTGTCCCACACGATTTCCAAAAATTAGAAAAAAAACCTACTTATTTTATTATTGATTCGTGTCGAGAATCAGTAGCATAGTTACCTCCTTGAATTTGACGAGGATGCAAAACGACACCTTGTATTGGTCCAGTATTTAAAAAAACAGGGGATAAAATTTAATCACAAATTATGGCACCGCAGCTGCTATAAACGAGCTACTACGAACGATCAGTGTGGCTGTAGGCTTGCACCAGGAATCGGCTTTAAGTCCTTACCTCTTCCTGTTGATTATGGACGCTCTTATGTCGGACATCCAGGAGGAGGCACCCTGGTGCAAGTTGCCGATTATATTGTTCTCGTTGGTGAAGATGGACCTGAGATCCAGAGCAGATTGGAGAAATGGCAACAGAAGCTGGAGAATGTTGCCTTGAAAATCAGCAGAACCAAAACGGAATATATGTTCTGCGATTTCGGTGGTCTCTCCAGTTGTGGAGCCATAGCGCTTGATAGCGCACTTCTCCCAGTCTGCTCCGACTTTCGGTATCTCGGTTCACTCGTGCAAAGCGATGGCGAAGTAGATCGGACGGTTAAGCACAGAATTAACATTGGATGAATGAAATGGCGGCAGGTCACGGGAACAATCTGCGACTCCCGCATTCCCCTTAAACGTAAGGGGAAGATATATAAAACCACGATTAGATCAGCAGGCCAATTCTCGTAATTTAAAACGTTCAAAATCTAGTCGCTGTCTCATATCGGCTACAAACAAATGTCAAAAACTTGTCAAAATGTAGGGAAATTAGAGGTATTTTTGACAGACTGAGACTGAGATCAGACTGTGAACGTTCTTAAAATTATGAGAATTGCTGTTTTGTACGAATGGATAGAATAAGAAATGAGTACATAAGAGGAAGTCTGAAAGTGGCACCGGTAACTGAAAAGTTGTGTGGAAATCGGTTGTCATGGTATGGGCATGTGTTACGGAGGAATGAGGAAAACGTCGTGAGGAGAGTTTTGAGTATGAATGTCGATGGCTATAAGAATAGGGGAAGACCAAAGAAACGATGGATGGAATGTGTGAATGATGATATGGTTAGAAAGGGGGTGACTACCGAGATGACGACTAGTACAGAAGTATGGAAGAAAAGTACATGTAACCTATATTCTAGCAAATAAAGCGATCATTCATTCGTTCATCAATGCAAAAGTATTAACAAAGAACATCCACAAAGTACTTATTCAATACCTATCATGGGTATTCTATTCAGTAATTTAACCCTCCCTCGTTTTAATACATTCTAGTTTCAAACTAGATCATGGCAAACAATAAGCGATGATTCTGGTTTCACAATTCTTCATTTAAAGGGTCTTTCAGTAAGTGCTTCCTACCTTTAAATTGAAATAAAACAAAGTGTATGTGGATATCATGGAATTTTTTTATTTGTTTGAAAGGCCTATCGATGCCATTATGTATGGAATATGACATTGTTCAAATGTCCGCCCCGGCTTCGCTGGGTGGCGCGCATCCGAAATGTCCAATTTTCCATGAGTCTAGCGCATAAATCAGGCTGAATTTGACTGATGGCATTGGTTATGTTGGCTTTGAGGACCGCTGTGGTTTGTGGCTAATTTGCATAGACCTGCGACTAAAGAAAACCCCTCAAGAAAAAGTCTAACGGGGTCAAATCGTACGATCTCGGTGGCCAGTTCACATCACCTCCACGCGAGATGACCATGTTCTCAAATCGCTCGTGCAGTATGTCCAATGTGGCATGACCTGTGTGGCACGTAGCGCCGTCCTTTTGAAACCACATGTCCATATCATCCAATTCAGGCCAAAAAAGTTGGTAATCATTGACCTATAGCGCTCGCTCGTGATGACCTGGCCAACGTCGTTCTCAATCCACACTACAAAGTGACTTTTTCGGGAATGCCTTGGACGCTCTTGGATCTCATGTAGATTGGTTTCATCACCAGTGGGCTCAAATTTATCCACCACACTGCGAATAGTCCTCTCGGTAGGATTATAGTGACCGTAAAATGGGCGAAGTCCGCGGAACGTTGCCCGAACAGAACACCCATTTTGATAAAACAATTTTATCATTTGCACGTGTTGTTGAACGCTATATCCGTTCATGGTGATTTGGCAAAACAGACTGAATAAATGACAGCCAATTTGACAGATGTAGCTTCAATAATATGGTCGCTATCAACTGTCAAAGTTCGGAAGTCCCTATTGGAAGACCCTTTATTTGCTTTCAATGAAGGGAGTTTTGGAGTCGCACAAATGTAACCATCTCACAAATCCTAAACTGGTTCACTGAATGAACACACACAAATAATAGTGGTTCACAAATTTTGGCTAATAGTAAGCAATAATCTCAATGGTTATCCATTTGTCTGTAATATTCAATGGTAGGGGAATAAATTATAATGTAGAGAATGGACGCTCCTTATTGAGACCACCTCTGTATCAGACAGCAAGTTTAACGGTTAGCATCAGCATTATGTGAAACTTGACAGCCATTGACCAGAAAACATGTCTGCAATTTAGTGCTGCTGGTATTATTCATTTTTTTATTTTTTTTATTTATTGTTAGATAGGTATTTGAGAGTTCATTGTCGGTCTGTTAAAGTGTTCACGTCTATTTTATATTTTCAGAGACTGGAGCGGCCAGAATGCTGTCCCGAAGCTTACTACGCTACGATGTTGGAGTGTTGGGCTCACGACTTCAACAATAGACCCAAGTTCAAAGACTTGGGACCCAAGTTACGAAGCATCCGACCGGAGCAGGTGTGTATCTGTTTTTTTTTATTTTACTGTAGCATAAAACGGCCATACCACACATACATGAAGCATGCGTGGTGTGACTATGAATGACAGGCTGTGAAAAGAAGATGTAGTGACAAAGATTAAAAAGAATATGCTTAGATGGTTTGGTCATGTTGAGAGGATGAATGAAAGGCAACTAGTAAAAAGTATTTACAAGGCAGATGTGAGTGGAAACACCGGGGGGGACGCCCTAGAAAGGCATATAGTGACCATATTGGCGATGTTCTTAAGAAAGGTCAGGCAGGTGCGTAGTATTCGCAATCGGCGTGTGTGTATGACCAGATATATGAACGTAAACGAGGCCAACGGAGTATGTAATGATCGTAGCAGGTGGCGTTCTGTAGTTTCTGCCTACCCCCGTGGGTATAAAGCGTGAGTTGTATATATTAAAAATGGTCATTGGCCAATCACATCGGTTAAAGACAATATCTTAATAGACAAAATTCATACACTCATCTCACAGTACTCCAGACAAAGTGACATGATCGTCTTCCATTCGTCCGCAAACACGTCACAGTCAGGTTTAGCGTATCTACATGAGAACGTTGAGCGCGGAGATTGGTCTTGTTTTTTTGTATACATTTATTTTGCCTTTATTGGCCAACCAACGATTTTTTACACTGTAAATATTTAAAGTGACCATCTACCCTAATCTAAGGTTAGTGTAACAATTTCTTACAGGATAGCACCGCATGCCCCATAAACATTAGGTGTGCCACAAGCACTATACTATAAAATTAAAATTGATATCTTGTTAACTAAAATTAACAAGTTTCAAATGATATTACGTGATGGAATATAAAACTAAAATAAGCAGTAAAAGTAAAACTTATTAAAAAAATAAAATATATAAAAAACATAAAAAAATTAAAGCAAAACAAATACAGACAAAAAAAAAACGTATGAGTCAAAATGCACGTCAACAAGATCGCTACAGCTATTTAACAATTTGCAAAGACGAGGAACGACAGAGTTTGTGTAAATAAACGAATAGTATAAATTTATCGGGATGGATACACTTGTCCTGTTTAATAATTAATTAAAAGTCGCAAGAACATCTATGATATCTAGAAATTGTGAAAATCCATGTTTGTACAATTTTTTCCGAATAGTACCTCAATATTAGGTTTTATTATCTTCATTCTCCCGAAAGATATCCACTGCTGGACATAAGCCTCCCCCAAACATTACCACAACAACCGTCACA
The DNA here is from genome assembly GCA_951799955.1 of Apamea anceps. Classification (NCBI taxonomy): domain Eukaryota; kingdom Metazoa; phylum Arthropoda; class Insecta; order Lepidoptera; family Noctuidae; genus Apamea; species Apamea anceps. Next base: position 7,738,634 of record OX637500.1, on the reverse strand, counting down.
AGACAATAATTATGAATAACTATTTTCGGCTCGCTCTGCTATCTATTTACCATCGATTTATCATCCACATTAAAACCACGATCCGGAGGTGTGCCACGCACTTGTTCTGGCTTCAAGCTGGGCGGCATAATCGATTATTATGGCGATCTCAAATTGTGCCAAGCCGAGTGAGGGTAGACGCCGAACTAACCGACTAACTGAGCCGATCTACACGGGCCGAATGAAATCCGAAAATGTGGGGTAATTGCTCTGGATCGGCTTTGTTATTAAGCAATACGTTTTATTCATTTGTTCTTAATGCTCTCGAACTTCTCCTTACCTCTTCAAAGTAACCCTCATTCACTACAGCAATATACTTATAGATCTATTTTTTATTTTTAGGTGCAAGCAACAGTAAACTTCCAGAAGCCAGAAGATGGTCGCCGGAACAGTTTCCTAGAGTACAAATCTGGACAAATCATTACAATCTTAGGAAAAGAGTAAGTATAGCTGTGTAATATTTGTGTTTTTGTATTGCTTTGTGTTATTTTTTGTAGTATTTCTGTATTTCTGAGTGCTCGCGGTTACGTGGAAGAAAATATTGAGCTCACTGATGTGCTAACATAGCTTTAATACGTATTTTTTACTTAGTGTATGTTGATGATGTTATAATAACTCCCTGTCAGTGTTATTTATATAGCATGTAGTGGTATACAAATTGTGTGGGGTAGGTACGTGAACTAAAAAGTAATCAATAAAAAACTTTTGTCATAACTTAGACATCTAATTTCGTAATTGAAGTTATTTTTTACTTTGTAGTGTTTTTTAGTTAGAAGTCGTGTATATTTTTTTTAGAAAAGTTTTTGACACGGCATATCGTAAACATGGAGACCGTAGACACCAGTACAATGGTGTGCCGGGGCCTACGCTTATGTATGGGAGTCATGAAGGACAGTGACCTTATTGACGATGTTCAGAAAGGTCAGGTTTGTAGTAATAGTAACCGGCGTGCATGTATGAACTGAAGGACAATCCTCGTAATTGAAAACGTTCAAAATCTAGTCGCTGTCTCATCTGTCAAGAATAAAGTGTCTCATCAAACAAATGTCAAAAACTTGTCAAGAATAAAGGGAAACTAGGGGTATTTTTGACAAATTGAGACTGAGATCAGACTGTGAACGTTCTTAAAATTACGAGAATTGCCTCTCAGATGTGTGAACGTTAAAAAAGCAAAAGGAGTATGTAAGGATCGTAACAGGTGACGTTCTGTAGTTTCTGCCCACCCCCATGGGAACAAGGCGTGACTTTGCGTATGTATATCGTAAACATGTATTTTCATACTTCTCACGTACTTTGGTACATACAACATATCTCTATAAATAATACGTGCACGACATACGGCTGCCTCTGGACTTCCTGTCTGAAGTAAGGAACAAAATGCTGCCCAGTACCAACATAATAACAATAGTGCGCATGCGAGTGGGACGTCACCTTTTCTCTGTCTCACTTATTCGTATAATCGCCGATAATAATGTCAGAATGGCCTAGCGGGGAAGGTACTCGCCTTTCAAGAACGAGATTGCTGGTTCGAAAGCAGACAAGTTCCAATGGGTATTTCAAATTCATGTGTACGTTTGATTATATCTTGGACATCACTGGCGTACGTACGGCGAAGGAAAACATCGTGAGGAAACCGAAATTTAAGAATAATTATAAGACTTAAAAGAGAGTTATAATATAAGAGAATTATAAGAAGAATTGTCAAACTTTCTTTGAGTAATCGTACTGGTCAATGCTCATGCCTTCTCTGTACGAGACGAGGTCTTTTTCCTGCAGCGAGACAGTAGTACGCTGGTATTATCTGCCGCACGTTGCTGTTCGATGTTTATTTACCCACAAAGAGAGGCCTATGTCCCAGCAGTGGGAACATTATTATCATTACATATTATTAACATTGACAACACGGTTAGCGCAGTGGCTGAGCGATCGGACTGCTGCGCTGCGTGTCGCGGGTTCGAATCCCGCACAGAACAAATATTTGTAAGACCTACATGTATTTGTTCCGAGTCTGGGTGTTTTTCTATCTATAATATGTACGTATTTACAAAAAAAAAAAATGTATATAAGTAGTTTATCAGCCATCTTGTTACCATAACACAAGCATTAGGTTGCTTAGCTTGGGACTAGATGGCGCTGTGTGAAATGTCCAGGGATATTATTATTATTATTATAGGCTGTATTATATGTATGTTGTGCCCTCGCTCAATGCACCTGCGCGGCTTTTTTCTATCTTTTCTAAAGTTAACGGCTGTTATATTAAGCGAATTTTATGTGAGGAGTATTTTTTTTTTTTACATATTCGCTCATGTTTCAATACGTAAACTCTGTTCCATAATTATCTGTTGGAAAATGTAAACAAATGGATCTAAAAAAGTACTCGTGGATGCCAGTTTGTAGTGCCACTTATAAATTGAGTGCTTTGTTTTGATTATTGATTAGTAAGTTACTTGTTAGTAATATACTTACAACATTATAATTTTAAATCACTTCATTTGACAATTTGGAGGTTAATTTTATGACCTCAATTTTGTGGATGATTTTTCAATTGCAATTTATTAATGTTATTTAAACATTGCTGAAAAAACTGGTGAGATAAAAAATTGAAACCGTCAAAATACAGAGGAATGTATTGCTGATTTCATCCAGTGTGTTATTGTGTAGGAATGTAACCTAAATCTAATTTGTTTACAATTTTATCAGGTACTTTTGGAGCAAACCATAACCATAAAGCTGGATTTAGTGTTACGCTGACGTCGATTGCGTAATGTCGGTCACGCGTATTCGCCAAAATCTATATCTGACCACCGTAAGGACTATTCCTGCTTGCAGCGCATATTATTAGTCGATCTAAAAAGGATCCTCTTTTGTTTTACTTACGGACGCAGCTGTGGTCATCATGTGCACGGGATTTTGTTTTAGAAATTGTCAGATATAGGTTTTGGCGATAGTACGTAGACGCTGAAGATAAATTGACGTGTACAGTATAGCATCGACTGGGGCGGTCAGCAAGTGGCAATTTATATAACTCAGTACGCGACCGATACCAGCGCTGACCGTTGAACGAGCACTAAATCCAGCCTTAATAAAAAGATTTATGCTCGCCCCTCAGAACATTAACTTGCGTAAGCCCATTTTCTCATCTCACGCTGTACCAGCAACCCTTTGGCGACTTTATGGGTAAACCATCCTTATCCACAGTCTTCACCGGTTCGCACGGCGAAATATCAAGCTATACATTTCCAGTATAAGTTAACTTCTCATTGTACAGTGACGACCAAAAGTCCGTAGGCAATCTCACAAAGCAATAGCTTGACGTTTAATTTGACTTACGTCCTTCTAGTTTTAAGAAAATAAACACATTGTCGTCAACAAGTGATTGTAGTTCATAATTGCAACGTTATAATATGAGTCAAGATGACCCTCACTACATTCATTGTGACGTTACATAAAACATGTTCATAAAATCTAAATCATATATTAGTTTTTAATAAACTCTGCTGAATACCGATACCTATAATAAGTGGGTATCAACAATTATATTTGTGTTATTATAATATGCTTTCCTTGGGGGCCCGTGGCTAAATAATAACAGCCGCACAGGTCGATCGGTCAGGTTAGCTACGCTTGCCGCGGTTGGTCTGTGGATGGGTGACCATCTTTGCATACCGAGACCCCTCCGTGCCTCGGAAAGCACGTTAAGCCGTTGGTCCCGGTTGTCATTCGTGGATCTTTGACAGTCGTTACGGGTAGTCAGAAGCCTGAAAGCCTGACAACCAGTCTTACCAATGGGTATCGTATTACCCAGTAACTGGGTTGTGGAGGTCAGATAGGCAGTCGCTCCATGTAAAATACTTGTATTCAGCTGCATCCGGTTAGACTGGAAGCCGACCCCAACATAGTTGGGAAAAGGCTAGGCAGATGATGATGATAATATGCTTTCCTTGTTATGTTATTGTGGGTATACAACAAAAAATCTTATAAACAAGAGAACTTCTTTTATCTAGGCAGGAATGTGACGTCACAATTCTCATAAATGTTTGCTAATTTTATAAATAAATAAAACGAATAAACATGTTTGTTATCATTCAGCACGACTTTATTATTTCCACCTTCCAACACCGAAAAGATTTAAATGAAATACAACATAATCACATCAATAGTTAAGTAATTATAAAATAACTAATATTTAACTTGTTATAAATAAATAATAAGCAATTATACATTATAAATAAACATAAATATTACCTAACAAGTTTTTGTTTAAAATATAAATATTATTATGGTTTCAAAGAAACAAAAAAAAAACAGCCACGACTTGTAATTAAGATTCGAACTCGGACTTCATTGATCGTGAATCCATTGCTTAGCCCAAACAGCTACTAGCACATGTTACATTTGCGCGAATTTTAGCAATGCATTGGTAAGAACAGGTCGCCACTATGACGCGTATTCTGAATGCAACAGAAATATAATGTTATTTTACTCGTACACGCACACCCACTGGGTGTATCGTGCGCGCACAGTTCATAGCAATGTAGTCCTTAGCATGCCACTGGAGTTTCGAGCGTTACTGTACAATGCGAGGTCAGCTAACACTGGAAATGTATAGCTTGATATGTCGTCGACGTGTGTACCAGTACAAGAATCAGAATGTATTTATTTGTCAGAATGTAATTTTACATACTCGTAGTGTGATGTTAATTAATTTATAAGTTCTCAACAATGTACAGACGTCAGCAGGTCAAGCTACCCGGAACTGTCAAATTTTCCCAATCAACCTTGAACCTTAATGCTTTAGCGATAAAGTTGAAAATCTACTAAAGAAATTTGACAGATTGTAGTAGCTTGATGTGCTGGTGTCTGTACAACAACATTATGGTGTACAAATATTATTCAAATGTCATTATTAACGAAGTATAATTAATTTTAAGATTTTATTTTGAATATAGGTACTAAAACAATAAGTCCAGCACCCTAATTGCGTAACACACTATAAATCACAATCTGAATAATTTTGAAGGATTTTGCTAAACCATTGCTTCATATGTTCGAAAACTGACTTGATATGAGTCTGCTCAACAACGTACATAATGCAATGAATGTTGTTGAACTGTCAAAATTAAAGTCATTGCTGCTGTGGTGTGTTATGCAATTACCCCGCTGTATCAAATATTAATATTATTATAAGGTACCGGTTCTCCGTCAGCCTGAATGTATGAAAAAGGGTTTAATGTTATGATTATTAGTTGCTTGCGATTTATACAGCACATGCCAATTTCAACGTTTTTGCGGTCCAGCATAAAATTCGCGAGCACCTTGACTTCAATGCCGTCCGTCCATCCGTCGTTGACATCCACATCCATACTAATATTATAAATGTGGTAACTCTGTCTGTCTTTTCATCCTGGTAGTACGTTCCCTTGGGATAATTTCCGACGCCTAGGCGGGTGAAACCGCGGGCGAAAGCTAGTACTCGTAGTAACTCGTCTCAAATAATTAAGCTTCGAATTTACGGTCAAGTTATTTAATAATCTATTAAAACGCACGAACCGCATTGCAAACTATATTCATGAATTTTAATGGAACTCAACCCTTTTTGGGGTTCCGTACCCAAAGGGTGCCAACGGAATCCTATTATTAAGCCTCCGCTGTCCTTCCGCGGGCTGTATCTCATGAACCGTAATACAAGACTGTTGAAATTTACACAAAGTTTATTTCTATTACCGGTATATTAAAAATAAATAAAGTTAATAAAAATTAAAGGGGAGACCCCCTTTAATTTTTATTAACTTTATTTAATTTTATTATTTCGAATTCATTAGAATCAGTAAGTAAGTAATAATAATAATAATACAACTTGTTAAGTTAGCATAATCCTAAAATGTCAGGATTTCATGAAATAGTCATTCAGTAGGATTACTTGATCTTAGAGAGTTATGTTGATGACTTTAATGATTATAATTCTGTAAATACATATTTGTTACGGCCGCGAATCATATTTTAATCAACGTACAAATTAGTACTAACCAGGAAATTGCAAAAAACGTAAGAAAATTGGAATTTCGCGGGCTACCCTGGTGCATCCACCTTAACAGATGGAACTACCCTCTTCAATTTTTTTTAACTTTATTTAATTTTATTATTTCGATCTCAAATCCATACAAAAAACTTATGTTTTTTTGGCGTGTTTTGTTTCTGGTACTAAACCCTTCGTGTGCGAGTGCGACTCGCACTTGGCCGGTTTTTTCCTTAACAGATGGAACTATTTCAAGCAGTATTAAATACCACCCTTCTTTTCTATAGCTATAATACCATTATTATAATTTCTTAACAGATGCGACGGTTACAGCAGTATCAAATAACACAAATGCTGAATGATTTCTCCTTTCAACGTTTACATTGTGCATATCAACAACTTGTGCAACTTTAAAAAATAGCTCACAACTCCACACCCTGTGGAGTTAAACCCTCGGTCCAAGGTCGAAGTTGTATTATAGGGGCGAGTGATAGTTGCTTACAAAATAGCTGCAATTTTCGTTCGCCATAGCCCCGTGTATTATTTAGTGCACCGCTGACGGTCGGGATGTAAGGCAGGTGCACGTATGCGAAACAGGCAGGTGCCGAGTTCGTGACTGTGCAAAACGTCTTAGAGAATATTTTATCCATTTATTAGTTGGTGTAAAATTACAAGTTAGTGAAGGTACAGAGGGTATTAAATGATAAATGATTTTATTTTGTAAGTAGGTTTGTACAAACACTTTTACACGTCAATCATATTTTATTGTTTTTACAAAATAAAGAATATAGCATAGAAGGTCATTCATGGATCTTTGACAGTTGTTACGAGTCGTCAGAAGCCCGAAAGTCTAACACCCAATATTACCAAGGGACATCGTGTTACCCAGTAACTGGGTTGTGGCGGTCAGACAGCCCAGTCGCTCCGGAGGTAAAATACTGGCATTCAGCTGCATCCGGTTAGATTGGAAGCCGAGACCCAATACCTAGCACTTTGCCCGACCCGGGAATCGAACCTAGGACCTCATGCTCAGCAGTAGCGCTTGCGACCACTAGACCAATGAGGCAGACACAGTTTTCTTCCATATTTCTCCATTAGTCGTCATCTCGGTACTCATCCCCTTTTTAAACATATTTTTGAACCAATTTACAGAAATAACTATCATTTATCAACAAGAATTTTAGAATCTGGATATTATTCAAAAAAATTTTGCTTATACACATCACGTAGGGGGGCCCTGTAGCTCAGGGGCCCCGTATCGTTGATACGGCTGATACATCATATACGGCATATACGGCGCATATCAAATTGTCGATCAGACGCCAGATGCGACATGTAAGTGATCTTACCAATCGTCGATTCCAGAAATATGACGAAGTCTTCACTCTGGTACGGTGTGCTTCCTGGAGGCGCGTGTGGCATGCTCGACCCCACACAGACGAAGCCGTACATCCCAGAGGCAAGTACTTCAATACATTTATCTGTGTTATCGTTTACTGCTTTTACGTTCGTCAGAAATTAATAATGGTCAAATCCTCGTCTGTAACCAATCAGCGGCCGAATTTCCCAACCTGAGGGCGAATCACATGCAGCCATCTGAGGCCGCGGATCAAGATACATTATTATTTTCGGACGATAATCCGTTTCTAAGTGTGTATACAGGGTGGAAAGTTGAAGCGGCTCCTGGAGGAAAAGTACCTTAATATATTGAAGTTAACCAATCTTGTAAAAAAAAGAACAATTCTGTATTTTTAGAAGTAAAACTGTATTTTTTTAAGTTGTTTGGCTCACACGGTTTCGCCACCCTAAATAAATAATGGAATTATGCTATGTTTTTTTTCTTGAGTTAGTAACGTTTCGAAGTCTGGCAACCAGTCTTACCAAGGGGTATTGTATTATCCAGTAACTGGGTTGTGGAGGTCAGATAGGCAGTCGCTCCATGTGAAATACTGGTATTCAGCTACATCCGGTTAGACTGGAAGCTGACCCCAACATAGTTGGGAAAAGGCTAGGCAGATGGAGTAACGTTCGATTCCTTGATCATGCAAGCGACTTTAAAAATATAACGTAGATTTTAGCAAATAATAGAATGTCTCATTTGAGTAAAAATTGGCGACATCTTCAATATTTAGGGTACTTCCCTCTAGGGTCCTTTTTAACTGTCCAACCTATATTTTCTGTCCTTATTATTTCACCGGATCATTCCTTTTCACCTGTTTTGGTTTGTGTTTCACGCGATTTTCACTGCTGGAAATAAAAACCATAATTTTGTGTAAATCGCTTAAGCGTAACAAGAGCTTTCTGGCACTGAAAACGTTTATTTGTGTGTTAACATTATCTTTTTTCACTCACAACTGCATCATGGGAGCAGCCATTCAAGCTAAATGTTGTCAAAGATACACTTATGCAACACACAAATTCAACCAACATTAAGCTTCCATCACCCCCATTCAGAAAAATGTATGTTACGTGTCGGGCTCGTTATCACCGAATCCGATCCGTCAGTCGGCGCGGACGATCCGCCCGTCACTGCTGCGGACGGACGTCAAACGGCACACGTACACCGGCAAGCGGACACACATACAGCGCAGCATGATCTCGAGCCCGCAAGGAGACGTAAAGCACACGGGACATGTCGGCCTCGATGGCGCCTACTTCGGAGATATTTCCTTCCTGGACCCCGCTGGCTGCGTAAGTACTGGAATGGTGCGATGACATCTGCGTGGATGATAAGATTTATAATATTTAGATTGATCAAAAGATGAAGATGATTAAAATGTACGACGACAGCATGGACAATTATTACAATGCTACTGGACCGAAAACCGCTTGACTTTTTAACTGTTTTGCTGTAAGAATTTTTTGCCAAAATGCGGTCGGTTCGGCCGAACTATCAATCAAACCTTATTATAATTACTGACTTTACTAAATAATGTTAGCAAGAAAATCTAGGCCATGTTTCTGCTATCAGTATGTTTCGCGTATCCACGCAGGCACTGTAATCGTTCCTTTCCCACAATTCATGAATATGCTTCTCATTGGGACACATAAACATTTTTCGTTTTTAATTTTTCGCTTTTGTGTAATTTGGTGGAAGGAAACTACTAATTTAGTGATCCAATTTTGATGTTATTTTATCTTAGTACAAGTATTTAGGCTTTAAATAACAAATTATTTGAGTAGATTTCTAAAACACCTCTTAATGAAGCAGACAACATGTGTATAACATATTAAAGCTAGGTAGGTAGATTATTATAAAACCAACGACCCACCCTTGCATTGCGTGCGATGCAAGGGTGGGTCGCTAGTTTGCACCCAATTATTAGTGTGCAATATAAGCGCCACATCAGTACAACGCACCCGTACAAAACAGGGGTGGTTCGCTGGTTTATAACAATATAATCACAGACGGCTGACCCTGTAATGGTCTTGCAGTTATTACATACACGTGTTGGTGATCGCAGTATGCTAAATAGGAGTCAGGTTGGTACTCACATCTTAGAGCAAAGTTGCGTGTGTGTTAAAATACGCATGTCTCTGCTCCCCTCTTAGCGGCACGAGATATATGAGAATAGCCATTCATTAGGGCTTATCTCTGAGTGTCTCTTAAACCGCACTAATTCATAATTCTTCCTACAGCCTCCTCGCCAGATCGTGACGCCATACAAACCCTCCGAAGACCTGGAACAGGTGCCCCTCATCAACCCAAACTCGCCATCACACCTCACGGGCGCTTCCGGCACCACACCGTATCACATGCTGGCTTCGAACAAGCCAGACAGCAGACCTGACTTCGAAGAAGTTAACTTATCTTGTATGTATTGGGGTACTACAGGTGAAAGCGATCATCGCGCGATTATGACTCAATATCGTCGTTTAAGATCGTAAAATGATCGCAACGATTGTGTATTCGCACGACGTTCGTTTTCTATTAGGACACCCGGCTAGAATAATGTTTCACTGTGAGGGTAGACGCGGTTGAGGTACTCACCAGCGAGCTGTATACATTATGTTACCAATGCGACTACGATTGCGTTGCCATGACGTCACCTCATTAGGATCCCCCCATACCGAACTGCTCGTATAAGGATTAAAATATTCATATATTCATTGATAGTTTTTATGTAATCTGCTTATATCTGATTCACTGGATCTGGATTATTGAATTTGCCTCTCATATTACTTAGCAGGGGATTAAATTAATTTCTTTGCGAGGTGTCCATAAAAATGAGTGAAATGGATTGTTTTTAATGCTTATCTATTCTGTTTCTTGTAAGGTCCATTTCATAGTATTAGAAAAAAAGAACTGAACAGCAGAAGTGGGTCTTCAATAAAGTAGAATAGAAATCTGGTACTTTAATAAAACTAATGCTTCATTAACTGTTCTCTTTGGCCGTCTTCTTGCTGTCTGCAGGTATGATGGTATGGCGGCGATGGGCGCCAATTCCTCTTCAATCTCTTGACGTTATCCAAATTTATTTGGGATCGATAAACGTCGACTGTCTCAAAATATATCACTTCATGTCACACGTCTAATGCCACGATACGGATACGGTCCGGTTGCACCCTATAATAAGTGTTGAATAAAATGTATTTTACAAGTGTATATACAACCCTAGTTAAAACCAGCCCTTTTTTGATCGTGCAGTAAGAGACCCAGCCACTTATATTACTAATGATGCATTGCACGTACCCCTAACAAACGGACCCTCAAATCTGCAACAAGCGCTGACTGTTTTGAAAGTACTTTTAATCCTAGGGACCGCTAACACGCGTTAACAGCCCAAATGATTTCCACAAAGCAAATTGTTTATTATTATATTAAATTAACGGTTTTGTGCGTTTTTTAAAACATAATGTACGCCTCGTAAACCTCGGAATTAGTGCAGAAATTTGCCACCAAATAAAATAAAAAGCTAGCAAAGTTGCAGTAAGAAACTGAATCGCATTTTATCTTTTCAATCATCAATCTTTGGTGCTTTATAGTATTATCTAAAGTTTTTAACTTTTAAAACACAAAGAAACGGATATTTTATGATTCCTAGAAAGTTATGATCGGAAAAAAGTTTGTTATAAATGTCTTGTTTCTGCCTACCCTTACGAGCTCAACTGTCACTAATGAGACACAAATACTTTTCTATTGTTACCGAACTAGATAAGCTTGCCTGACTGACGACTATGGGATACTCATTATATTATCTGCATGAAAGGAATGCAGATGAATGACGAGGCCTCGAAATTTATGCATTCCATTGAAAACTACATTATTCAAGATAATAAGACTGTAATACATACATGTTATTACACCAATATTTAATTAATTTCTTTGTATAGCGAGGACTCTTCCCAATGTGTTGGTTTTGAAGCCTAATACATACCTTATTCTAAAGTCCGGCGTTTCAAAATTCGCTAAAGATGTTAACAACAATGGCCGCTCGAAATTGTGTATGATTTAATGATGAGGTGGTATGAATTTTAAGTTTTGGTGGTATCGATGTTACGATTTTTTATAACAGTGTTTCATCAGCATTTTTTATATTGAGATCTTTATAAGTTACGTTAGTAAAGATAGATTTAAAAATCTTGAAAACGAACAAGATATTAATACATTTATATTTTGCACTGGTTGCAAAACGCGTAGTTACAAACTCTAATCGAAATAAATTGATAAATATTGCAATATATATAGACGTTGTCCACATACCTCAGATGTCAAACATACCGTCCTGTACAATATATTGCCGGTTATACGTCATAGCTTCGTCCCTATGCACATATAAGTATACAATCTTCAGTTACCCCGAAGAGGTTCCCGGTTGCCTAATTCTCTTTATTTGATTCATCGTCGTCACTGTTATCGCTTGAGCTGCCGCTACTGTCTGAATCACCAACGTGAATTATAAAAGGGGTTGTATCAGTGGCCTTGTCGAGGATTCCATCAATATTTTTCATTTACGCATTCCGACCACTGTTCGGCTCCAAGTCGCGACATACTTTTTAGCAGTAAATTTTTTACTTGAGATATTTTAAATGTTTTATTATGCCTCCCAACCTAGCCCTTCGTTTGTGCCCATATCAATTCGATAGGGTTTAAGTCGCAATGGTAAGGAGGAAGGCGAAGCACGGTATGTCCTTTTGATTGGGCCAATTGGTCCACATATTTAGCATTAAATTGGCCTTTATCAAATTTTGACAAGAGCTGCGCTTTTATTTCATGTTCTTCGTAGGGATTTGCTTTTCACGCAGCCAGGCATGGATGTCGGCCTTCCTCCGGGCCATATTGGGCACTCGTTCTACAAGGCGCGAATGGTACGTAGCGTTGTCCATTGTATTTAAATTACTTTCGAACCACTTCTCAAAATTGTGAGCGTCCATTTCACCGTGATAGTCCCGTCATACTTCTTACCTTCAAAGACTAACTCCTTCTACAAAGCCATTTTCGTTCCCAATATGGGTTCTATTAAGACGTTTGCCTTTGTTACTTGGGTTTTTAAGCCCCGTTGAAAGGCTTCTTAAAAATGCATTATAGCTTTTAATGTCTGCATCTCTCCAGACGTAGTTACTTGTGTGACCTTCGTTGACCCAAGTCTCATCTAAATAATAAATGATTTTATTTTTTTTCAGTCGTAACTAATTCAGCAGTATAATATTTTAAAACATGAGGAGTCCCCATATTACCTATACACCTACGACGATATTTAATTAGGAAAAAAGACCGCATCTTTATTAAGTAGAACGCAGGTTAGCTCCAACAGCATCTTGAAAATCCTAGCCTAAAAACACGATTATTGTCGGTATAACAAATAAGAATAATTTATAATTTATAAATAATTTTTTTTCAATAAAGGCGTGTTAAATGCTCCTTGTACAAATAGTCGATATTTTTTATGTCAATCACTAGCATTTCAATAATGGCAAGAATTTAGACGAGACAAAAAAGGATGTCAGCCGTAAGACGTTTGTAAAAATTCAAAATCCGTCCCAGTTTTCGCTTTTATTGATAAAAATAATATAATATTGGGTTAATAGCCAAGAGCCTCGACCAACACCTGAGGAGGCTCTCGTTGGGCAGCAGGATCAAGGGCTTGATTCAGAAAGCGGTACTTACTTACTTCTGGACACGGCTCGCATTGTCAGGAAGTTCCTCTCTCTGGAGAGAGGAACTTCCTGACAATGCTTCCTGCAATGGACTATTTTTTATATTTTGAAATGTATTTTTTTTATCTTTTTGCTTATAAAAATATTTAAAAATGTAATTTGTATTAAGTGCGTATTTAATCAGTGAGGCGTAGATATCGCGTTCAAATCCCAGGCAAGTTCAATGTTATTGCTTTTGGCGGAAGGCCGCCACTTGCAGTATAGCTATATATTATTATCCAGTAATTCAAACCAACTCATTCAATAGTGTTCAGAGTATACGAGAACATAAATGGTGTCCATTGTAAAGATAACACAGTGTACTGTCCACAGACTTATATTGGCTAGATAACGCAAGTCTCATCTTCTGTATAGAAACCAAGCGTGCCATTATTTTTCTACCTACTGTGACGTCACATGAGCGATTTAGTGATGGGAACTCCCTGGCCGCGAGTAAACGATTCAAAACGATCCGCGTTTCGCCTCGCTCGTCCGCCAGTACTCTTTGGATCGAGAGGTCGTGCGCGCATCCCGTCCGCTTGCATGTTATTGTTTTAAGTTCGCCGCTCTTCAAGTTACACGATGTATCCTCATTTGACGTAGACGGCTGGTGAATGTCCTGTAACACGAATTAACTATTAAATAATCCTAATATCAGCGTCAAGACGTCCATTTTTTCCAACCCGTTACATTTAGAATGAAACGAGTACCTACTAATCGATTTTTGCAAGATAACAGTGATAATTTAACTTGGGATCACTTGGAAATCTGTAAATATAATTAATAATATTCTAAACAAAATCACTAAATTGAAACATTGCAGTAAAAAAAAAAAATTACATGTCACAAAATACCCAACGCAAACATTATCATTCCTCTGTTTCCAAAATCGATTAGAATCGAGAACAACTGTACAAACTGTGTGTACAACACTATTTGCTTTATTTGACAGAAAAATGAGAATAGCGACTGTACCACGAAGCTGAGCGACAAGTGAAAATATCGATCATTTTAATTTTCATTGCGTGTTTTAACAGACAAGTCCTATATGCTGCCATGTAACTAAAAACGGCAATGTATCATGAATTATTCGATACACACTCAGTTGCATAGTGTTCATTGTAAGACCACAATGAACACAAAATAATTGATTTTGCAATAAATAACACATAATTTAATAACAAAATGACTTACCGATGAAAGAAAATGTTTCCATTATCTCGTCCCACTTTTTTTGTGTAGTTTTTACAGCTCAATACAGCACAATTTGGCATTTTTTAGTTTTTGTTTGACGTCTGGCATCAAGAACGTTCGAGCGCGGACTGATTAGAAATGACGCTGAAGGAAGTAAATTTTACTCCCTTTTTACACGCGAAGTACATACACTTGCGTCGTCTAGCCAATATAAGTCTGTGGTACTGTCACGTCGGGACACCGGATGCCGACGTAACTTGACACACAAAACTTATGTCATGAAAGGTCATGGCTTAGTTTTGACAATACCAGACATAAATATGGTAGTCCTAACTGTATTTATGTTTAAATATAAGTTAGGAGATAAGTTATAGTTTTAAATTAACGTGGTGGTGTTTTCTGTTCGTTATTAGGTGACAACCAAGCAAGGAGTTTGAGGAGGAACAACCACAGGACACTATCGGAGCCGACGACAAGCAAGAGTATTCTTAGCAAGGTATAAAACACAGTTAGTTTTTTTTTTGTAGAATGTAAGCGAAAGCAGCACTGTGTTCATTAGACTTCAGTATTTTAACAGAAAAAATGGAAATATCACCAGGAATATTTTCTTGTTTTGTATTTCCGACTTTTGCTTAAATTCTCCGTTAAAATTATTTATTTTGAACGTACATGCACTAGTACTAACTAAGCTGGCTTTAAAAGTTTACCTGTATTTTAAAAAAGTCGGCCCGGATTTTCCGTGCTCTGTTATATAAATGAATAACTTTTTAGGAACGTTGTTGTACATACATTCTCCAAAAGCTATTGAAAACATTTTATTTAGCAAAAGTTACAACCAAATTCAAGAAAAAAGAAGACAAAATTACTTCCGATTCGGAAGTCAATGTAAAGTTGTAATTTTTGTTAGATAAAAGTTTTTGAAAAGTATTTAAAAAACAAAAAGGTTTTGTTGCATCATCTCTTTTTTATTTTTACTGTTTAGTTGTGATACCGCACTCAAGTTTACCACTACTAGTTATGTGAATATTTTAAAGTCACCTAACCAGTTACTTTATTTCATTTTCCATGCGATGATTCAGTCACAATAATATCTTCCCTGTTCGTGGTAACTAACCAGCAATTTCTTTGAACTTTATCAACTTCTTCAAGACTTTACCAAATTTTGACACCTTAGTTAATATGGGACCATACGTAAAGTTTTTATTTATTTATTTATTCAGCCATTTCTGGCCCACTGCAGGGCAAAAGCCTCCCTTCCCGTAAAGTAAAGTAAACTCTTTAAATTAAAAATCATTATCATCCAATTCGGTTTAGTACTGCTGAATAAGCTCCTGTTTTTTTAAAAGGCGGTAAAAACAAATGTAGCGTGAGTTCAAGTAAAAGATCTGACAGGCACTCATAAAAACGATAAATCAAACATACGAGGCCGATACTGAAAGTTTTTAGAACTGGCCACTTGTAAACGATATAATAAAAAAATAAGTTCAAACTTTGATTTAACTCTATGCCACTATTATTGTGTATGTATTTTATTCATTTGTTTACGATTTGGCGGCAAATTGAAAATTGTCTGCGTCACGTCAGCATGAATTTAACGCGAGAAAATTTTCGTACAATGATTTTTATGACTTTCGATGTCACTTAAGTCAACACAAAGTTATAATAGACCTCGATTGGCCTTTCACGATGAAGCTCCATCTCGTGCCGTGTTTAATGAGTTTAAACGTGGTCGCACTAATCTCACCGATGAGCTGCGAGAGGGACGGCCTTCTACGGCGACGACTGAAAATAACATCAGTGTTATGCGGCGTATGATAGAGACTGACAAAAGAGTGACTTATCAGCAGATTCGGACAAGCTTAGGCATCGGTATGAGTCAAGTGCACAAAATCCTCCATGAACATTTAGCGGTCAGGAAGCTTTGTGCCCGGTGGATACCTCATGATTTGACAGAGGCCCAAAAGATCTGTCGTGTGGTTGGTGTCGAGAAATGGTTCATAGATTTAACGGAGGTGACTCAAATGCTGTGTTCGACATACTTACGGGTGACGAAAGCTGGATTTATTGTTATGATCCTGAAACTAAGAGACAGTCTGCTGTCTGGGTGTTTCCTTCCGAGCAGTTGCCAACTAAAGTGAAGAGAGTTCGAAGCGTGGGAAAAAAGATGGTGGCCTTTTTCTTCGGAAGGACAGGTCATTACGCAACAATTTTGTTTTAGAGGATCGAAAAACAGTTACTGCAGAGTGGTACATTAACTTGTGAATAAGTTAACTTTCCGTAGTATTATTATATCGGTTACCACTTTTTCATTCAGAAAAGCACAATAACTTCTTACGATAAAATACATAGATACGAAAGCAAGAGGTAGACGTAAACTTAAAAATTTATGTAAACTAACTAATTTTCCACTTAGGTTCGCTGTGCGACACTCGGCAGGTCCCACAAAGGGGATAACGGTGCTGTGCCCAAGACAGATGAAGTCCACGAGTACCATGAGATCTCTGACACCGACACGGTAAGATAATATTTAAAAAATACACTGAAATAGTATACTAATGCCGCCTAGTCGGCCTGGTCGCGCCTTCGTACTGTCATATCCTTACACGACTTTAATTAATTTAATTTATAAGTTATTTTTATTTAAGTATTTGGTTACCACGTCCTATCGCGGATACAACCGTAGTGAAGTGAATTTCGCACGGCGCAAACGAGCTAGACACGACGCGAGCGTCCGGCACGCACGAGATTCAATCAATATAAGTCTTTTGTTTGCGTCTTTTCTATTGTGTGAGGTTCGCTAACCGTGCTTAACATAATGTCGGAATATAGTCAAACATGGTGCGTCTGGAAAAGGTGGAATTTAAAGAATTTAATTACCTTTTTGTTTCATGAGTTTTCAATGTTTCAAAACTTTTGTGGTTTGAAGTTTTTTTTTACAAACTTTTAAATATGAATGTTATAATATCATGAGCATGTGACCGAAGACGTCGGTGTGACTACCAGAAGGTATGGGTGCAGCAGTGGAGGAGGCAGAACAACAATATATATGTTTTTACTACAATCAAGAATCTTCTGCAGAAACAATAATTTTTTCAACCTTATTTTACTACCTTATGCTTTTTAAATCTAAACCAATTATTAATAGATATTTTTAGGCCTTCAATTATAGCCAAATGTTTCATGAAACAGGATGTGAGCTTCATGGTAAGAGTATAAAAAGTGTTGAATAAATAATGAATCCGTGTGACGTTTATGGCCGCGCAGATTCACGGGTTTGTGTTTTTTATGGCTAAAACTAATGGATATTTCATTTTACTACTCTAAACTGAATATAAAATAATAAAACGAGTGTAGTTGGAGAAACAGATAAGCTTAATTACTTCAAAATAGTAGCAATCTGTACGGAATCTTTCGTATATTTCATCCATTTGCAAACTGCATCGCCGTTGTTAAATTTTTCAGCTGCCGAAATAAAATAGATAATCAATAATTTACTTGAAAGATAACAGATGTCATGGATTTTTTTTGTAGTTCCTACAAAAACTTTCGAACATTTTGTTTCTTTTTTAAATTTCCGCGCTTGTTGCAAACGGCGCTAGTTTCCTGTCATAACTGACGCATATCAACGTGAAACTATCACATTTTGAGTATGCAACGGTTCGTCCTTATTGGGTAAATTCAGTAACTAACTACACGATGTAGTTACAGCTACGAGCGTTGCGGAGCGGGAGTAGAGAGGTAACTGTAAGTACCCTAGTTCCTAATTATAATTTATGCAGTGATTCTGTTATTTAGATAGGTATTGCGCGTTCATATTTAAAGTGTAGTTTTGCTACGTAATACTCGTACGCGATGCGTTTTCAGATTTTTCAGCAAATGTCGTGACCTTTAACCTTTTGGGACGCCTTTGTCATATTTGACAAAGAAAAGCTCATTCTGTATATAAATATGTGACACACGGTGCAGCATAACAAGGAAATCATTATTTTTGTGTGTGTTTATTTATAAACCTTAAACATTTAAGGTCGTGTCCGTATTTAATTGCATGAAACGAATGAAATTATACCATGGATATTGAGGAGACATAAAAGGAGAAATTAAATGTTTAAAGTGTTTTCACAAGCCAGTTTTCTATAAATGTGACCGCTAGTTTTGTGGCTCAATAATATCCTTAAAAACTTACGAAGATTAGCGTGAAACTTTCATCTAGAACATTTTTTTTGTATCAGTTATCTGGATAAACCTCGGTCTTAACATACCAGCAGCAACACAAACAAAGAAATAAAATCTAGTCAGGCTGATATAAGCTAAAAAAAATGTTACAAAAATGGTACAACAAAAGGAGCGCACTTGTGTAGTGTATGCGAGTGAGTTTTTGTGTGGGGGTGTGTGTGGGTGTGGGTGAGGGTGTGTGTGGGGGTGTGTGGGTGTGTGTGTGTAATAGTGTGAGTGTGCATTGTCTTAATGAGTTACTAAGTGTAAGTTGAGTTTCTTCTTATGTGAGTTGTGTTTATTTGTTTTTATATCAGTTTAGGTTTAGGTTAGCCCTGCGACAATGTCTTGGGATCGGTATCGCGGTCCTTTTAATTAAAGGACAGATTATGGAAGCGAAGATACCAAGGCCTCAATATCGTCGTAGGTTTTGTTCGTAAGCCAATCAGTCACAGCTATTTTACAGTCACGGAGTTTCAAAGGATAGATGTGTAACTCTCTAATCAGAAGGTTGTATAAGCGAGAAGATTGTCATTCATACTGCCTCTCAGCAAAAACAGATCTGACTGGGACAGTTGGAGCGACTGAGTAGTTTCTCCTGCTACTGATGCTCGTCTCGTCTTTGTGGGATCATATGGAAGGGATTTGTGCTTTCTCAGGATAAGATGGAGTAGGTAAAGTTTCCTTACAGGTAAAAGGTCTGAGGTTAGGTAAAGGTTATGTGTTGGGAATCTATAGGGTTTAAAGAGCATAGCCTTAAGGAGAAAAAGTTGCGCCCTCATAACTTCCAAAAATTTAATTTTTGTTGTCCCACCCCAGCATGGTAAACAGTACGTCATAACCGATTGGGCCAATCATACGTAGAGTTTCTGTAAAAGATTCTTTGAGGCAACGTGTCGCAATGTTTTAAAGGTTCATATTAATTTCCTAACCCTTTTCATGATCAGTTCAGTATGCATGTGCCAGGACAGGCGCTGGTCAATCATGATGCCCAGGTACTTAGTGTATTGTAACCTTTCAATCATTGTACAAGAGCAGTCGGGATTTGGGGGGCTGACACAGCAGTGGATCTTAATTTGAAAATCGAGTGGAGGTTTAGTGCATACTTGGTGAAGCAAATATAGTAGGACTTGGAGGCATTTAGCGTGAGGAGGTTACGATTGAGCCACTTTGCAATTTTCGGTACAGTTTCGGCTGACCTTTTAACTTTTGCCAAAGTCTTATCAGCAAAGACTATGGCGGTATCATCCGCATACGAGAAAATGCGACCCCCATCAATACTCATAATGCACAGGTCATCATCTGCCTAGTCTTTTCCTAACTATGTTGGGGTCGGCTTCCGGTCTAACCGGATGCAGCTGAATATCAGTATTTTCATAATGCACAGGTGATTAATATAAATGAGGAACAACGTTGGACCGAGTACACTCCCCTGCCCTACGCCGTAAGAAATCGTTTCTATTGAGCTAGTAAACTCCCCTATTTTTACTGTTTGTTTGCGGTTATTCAGGTAGGATTTCAATAGGTCGAGAGGGGGCCCCCTTATGCCGATGCTTTCGAGCCTGCGCAGAAGTATAGGGACAGATACTGTGTCGAAGGCCTTTTTGAGGTCAAGGAAAACTGCCAGACATTTGTTATCCTTATCCACTTCGTCAACTAAGGCAGATGTTAGTGAAAGGACTGCATCCTCAGTAGATCTACCCTGCCGAAAGCCAAACTGAGACGGCGAAAGGTATTTAATTAAGCGTGTGTTTAAGAGTCTTTCTAGGCTTTTCGAGATAGATGGCAGTACTGAAATCGGCCTATAGTTTGACGGGTCTGACCTGTCTCCACACTTGTACACAGGCGTTATTACGGCTACTTTCAAGGCATCCGGGAAAAGTCCCTGCTCAAAGCATAGGTTTGTCAGGTAACTTAGGATTGGGACAATTTGTTCATGTGCAGCTTTTAGAAATTTTAGAATGTTGTCCCAACCAGAGGCGCTGTCTAGTTTTAAGCCCATTAATGTAGCATGAACTTCGCAAGGGTACAGACCCTTGCGAAGTCCTACCTCATCGTTTGCACTACTTGACACAGGTCAAGTAGTGCAAACGATGAGGTTGATGTATATTCAGATAAGGATGGGTTTGGGTCGCTATTATTGACTGTGGCAGACGGAAGTGGAGTGATATTATCCGCGAGAAGCCTTCCTATGTTAGAGAAAAAGCTATTCCCATTGTTAATAGAATTCTGAGGGCTACAGGATAGTTCTAGGAGATCAAGGTTATTTGTTTTTTTTGGGCCTTCGCTGTGTAATGTTGTTAATAATCTCCCACGTTTTTTTTAGGATTTTTGTGTGATTTAGCAAGTTGGTCTCCGTCATGTTTACGCTTTTGTTTTTTGATGATGCAGTTAGTAATTTCGATATCTTTTGTATGTAATTTTTAGTACCTCGTTGAACGGGTCAAGTCTCAGTCTCCGTTGCATGTTATTTCGGTTGTGAATACAGCGCAATAAACCAATTGTAATCCACGGCTTTAGGGTTCTATTTTTAATCGGGATCATCCTAGTGATAGTATTAACCGTGATACAGTTGTGAAGAATTTCGATTAAATTATTAGTAAGAGTGTTAGGGTTAGTTAGTTTTAGCAGGTCTGCCAGGTCTCTTTGCCAGGTATATTTTATGAGGGCGAGTCCCTTCTCAATGTTGAAATCTGATTTTATTTTAGTAGGTTTTATTAAGTACTTGTGTATAGTTCGTAATTTTTAGGAAAGTCATAAAGTGGTCTGTGATCGTTGTTTGAATAACTGCAATGACCGCGGTTTTACTAGCAGGTTTAAGCTTTATAATGGAATGGTCTAGACAATTTTTGCCTCTCGTGGGTGGCGAGTGACCAGGGAGCAGCCCATGCATAGCCATCATGTTAAGATAATTAAGTCTATTTGCGGGTTCATGTGATTGCTCGCCTTGATTTAATATCAAATTAATATTAATGTCCCCAGTGACAATTACATTTTTAGTTGATGCAAGGGTAGTAAGATGATTATTTAAAGAATGGATAAATTCATCAGCGGTTTTTTTAAATACATATTACCGGGTCCTGTAGAATGACATCTCCAGGCTTCCTTCTCCAGGTCCGAGGTTATCATTCTGTCAAATTCCGAATTTCATAACTGCACACAACGTCTGCGCTCATAATGTACAACAATTCATTGTACGTTACGAGCCGCACGCCAGTCTCCGAATATACGTCAATCAGTGAGTCTGTGTTTGATTGTGCTCCCGATAGTTCCAGGAGTTCCCATACTTATCAATAACGATCGGCTCAAGGGTTTTAGGTGTGAAAAGATAACAGACAGACAGAGTTACTTTCGCATTTATAAAATATGTGTGGGCAGACATGTAATATTGAGGGACGACACAGTATAATAAAAAAAGCAGTATTACGTCTTCATACAAATCGACCGAAACGACGCGCTTCGTTATCTCGGTGTATACGAGTACTCAACAGTCGCGCGTGCGCCGCAGTTACGTAAGGTGTTAGACTTATCATTTATCCAAATGATTTGGTGTAAAATGCAACTTTTATCTACATAAAATCTCCCTGACGATATGCAATTTTATTTCGATAGGGATTTTAACATTAGCTACTTAAATTACCCTAGACAAATTAACATATTTGTGTTAAACAACACTGTCATATTTTATCAATTTGTGAATTAATCGGAGCATTTAGATACATTAAATGTCATCGCGGGGTTTTTAAACGCCTTTTTATGTATTTTTTTAATAGAAAGTATTTTATTTTTGAACTCGAATAAATGGACAATAGCTAATAAAAAAAACAGACTACCCGAATGACTTCGGCTGATGAACTGAGATGATTTAGCAAACAACCATAGGCCACAAGCTACTGGATTTGTGAAAAAGATTTTAATGTACAGGACCTTCAACAAATCGGCAAAGCTTTAGAAAAAGAATGCTCTCCCATCATTAAATTTGTCATCTTATAAAGTTCAGTTACAACCCAAGAGTCACGTTCACTGGGAAACAAGCGTGTGTCTATCTACTTACCTATTTTCAAGGACGCCGTCGAGACGTAATACTGCTTACTTCATTATACTGTGATAACGATCCTTGAACAGAGTTAACGTGGGTAATGTCGTTCAGGCTAATTAATTATTTATGTGGCTTCCATATTCTAGATTTGCATGGAATTTTTAATCTAATTTCTGTCTTTGGTATTATTATTATTTCGACGGATAAGTATACAATAAAGCGAAGAAACAACACCTTTTTATTGAAAAACCAACACGAACCATGTGCTTTAAAAATGTAATTATGGAATTCGTTGCCTATTCCAATAGGAAGGCTGGGCTCAAGTTTCGTGTATTTTTTTCTTAGCCCATACTGTATCACTGCTGGAAAAGGCCTCTCCCGAATCTTTCCAGGATGTATTTTCTGGCGCCAACTCTTCTCTCTTCAAACACAATAAAGGTTGTAAAACAAACATATACCACAGAAATCTCGTTTTGACATGTCGCCACATCAGTAGATTATACCCGTGCGAAGTAGGCGGGTACCTTGTAAATACATTGTTGTTTATGGGTTCTATTTTTAGGTTTAAGACATGAAATTGATAACCAGCTAAAAGATGAATGACATATCTCCATGATATCACTCATTCGATGGAACAAAACTGAGCTATCACAGCAGTAATTAAAGTCTTGTGCTGAAATACTCCTCTAAGGGCTGATTTTTCAATCGACAGATTATTTTTATTCGTGGAATAAAATTGACGTCTGACAGTTTTTGTATGGAAGAACTGTCAAAAATTAAAAATTATTCCCCCGGTAAAATTATCTGGCGTTGGAAAATTCAGCCCTTTAAAAAACAAGGAAGCAAGTCTCTTAGAACACTGGCCTGCAAAACTAAGTATCACAGTTTTTAACTGGAATAACGTTTTAAGTGCACAAGATAAACTTTCGAAATAAAAAGGACTCTAAAAAGAGTTTACTTTTAAGAAACGGCTGAAAAGAGCTTTAAAAACAAAAATAATCCTTTTCGAATTACAATCTTACTATTCATTTTTTGTTTCTGTTTTTGTTTACATTTTTTTCTTGATCGATGAGTCTTGTTACAAAAGCTAAGTTAGACAACAGCACATACATTTTATTAACCATGCCTCTTTCACCTGATGAATGTGCTAGGATTATGACATCAGTATGCGTCGTACTGCAAGAATGGTGGGTGTGACGTTACGAACGGTCCAGAAGGTGAAGCGAAGGTACGAAGAGACTGAAAACCATCTGAGGAGACCTTGTAATGGCAGACCCAGGTGTACTAGTGCCCGAGAAGATCGTTATATTGTTTCCACTGTGTTGAGAAATCGCCAGCTTAATGCAGTCGAAGTCCAGCAACAGCTTGAAGATGACTTGCTGAAGCAAATCTGAAACCCTGAAGACCAGCAAGTGGCCCCAAACTCGAGAGAAAGCATCGGTGGGAGGAAGAAGAGTAGTCAAGAATTTTGTTCACAGTCGATTCTCACTTTACACTTCTGATGGAAGGCGAAGTGTCTACAGGCGGCCTGGTATGCGATACCTTCAAAACTGCTTCTCAGAAAGAGTACAGTACGGTGGAGGCAGTTTACATGTATGGGCTGGCATATCTTCAGAAGGTCGTACAGAGTTAGTGGCCATAGAAAATGGCACTCTAACTGGGGAAAGATATGACCAAGAGACTCAACGAGTATGCAGGGCCGTATTTAGCAAAAATGGGTGATGGATCGAAGCTGATGCATGATAATGCCCAGCTACACATAGCTCAGGTCGTGCAAGAGTATATTCAGGAGGTTGGTATTAGCGTAATGGCTTGGCCATCAAGAAGTCCTGATCCCAACCCGATTGAGCATGCCTGGGTTGAGTTAGGGAGGCTAGTCAGAAGCCGCAGACCACCACCTACAACCCTCAGGGCACTAAAACAGGCCTTGATTGAAGAATGGGAGAATATTCCCCAACATCGGCTCCGAAACCTCGTGTTTGGTATGACAAACCGGCTCGAAGCTGTAGTCAGAGCCCGAAGAGGCAATACCAGTTATTAAAAATTAAATAACATGTAAAACATACTTATAAATGCTAATTGAGTTTTTTGACACTAAGCTAAAAATTTATATTTTTATTGTTTTATCTTTTTTTTAGGGTTCCATATCCAAAGGGTAAAAACGGGACCCTATTACTAAGACTTCGCTGTCCGTCCGTCCGTCTGTCTGTCACCAGGCTGTACCTCACGAACCGCGATATCTAGACAGTTAAAATTTTCACAAATTATGTATTTCTGTAGCCGCTATAACAACAAATACTAAAAAAGTAAAAATAAAATAAGTATTTAAGGAAGCTCACATACAACAGACGTGATTTTTATAGATAATGGTACGGAACCCTTCGTGCGCGAGTCCGACTCGCACTTGGCCGGTTTTTTAAGTTAAAAATGTTACTAATGTATAGTTTACTAGTTTCAAAGAAAGCTGATAAAATTTGCTATAAAATGCTTTTTATTTTAAGGTCGCCATAGCCGAAGGACTGAAGGACAGAAAAACAATCTAAAACAAAGTGTCACTTTGATTTAGGCTATTTTTTCTAACTGTTTATGTATCTTTTAACTTCCATAGTTTAGAAAAAAATAAAAAAAGTGTAGTACTTACTTTTGCAGGCCAGTGTACTTAGTTTAAACGATTGAACCACTACCGCCAAAATCCTGCTAATCCATACATTTTGACCGCGTAGGTATTGCACTTTTCTATGAAACAGCAGAATTTTTTTTTTTGATAACCGACGAAAAACTTCGACGCTATGGGTCTAAACTCATGTGCTGAATCCATGGTTATAGTTTGCGCATCGATGCCCCTGCCACCCTGTATAAATGGAAATGCCATATTCTTGCGAATAACTCCGCTGCTACCGTACTAGGTTCTGCGTTTAGATATTGCAAATAATTGGGTTTACATATTTTTTCTTTGTGCAGCTTAATAAAACTAATGCATACAAAGTAAAGTTAATAATTGCTTCATGTTAAGCGAACGTACAGAAATAAACAGACATCAGAAGGCTCTGCTCTGCTCTGCTCTCGTAATTTAAAATGTTCAAAATGTAGTCGCAGTCTCATGACGGCGACAAATAAATGTCAAAAACTTGTCAAAATGTAGAGAAATTACAGGTATTTTTGACAGATTGAGACTGAGATCAGACTGTGAACGTTCTTAAAATTACGAGAATTGCCCCTCTGAACTGCTATTTTTAAATACGCATTCAGAATAGTTTCTACAATAATGCGCCAAGCCACCCCGCGGCTCCGGCGCTTGCGTCCTGGGATCTAACCTTTGAAAAGGGGGGGGGGAAGGGGCTTCTAAAGGTTCGAGGTGAGGCCTGATCTCTTGATTCAGAGCGCGTGCATTCAGTCGGCTGTTGGCGTTGTTCTGGTAAAGTCGTGTAACCATATACAACGCTCTCTCCGTTACCTAGATATACCGAATCCAGTGTGAATACCTGTGTTTTTCGTTTGCTTGTTTGCGTCTCGACGTCGTAAGTAACAACTCATAATTAGCTTATAATATTCCTACTGCTGGGACACAGGCCTCCTCTCTTCGAGAGAGGGTGGGCCATAATCCACCGCGCGGGCCAAGTGCGGGTTGTCACATGTCTTCGAATTTTTGATTCAAAGACATACCGGTTTCCTCACGAAGTGTTTCTTCACCGTTTTTAGAGCAGTGGTAATAAAACTAAATACACACGAGTAAAGTGCCTGTCTGGGTTCGAACTCACGACCTACAACTCGTTAGTCGGGGCCGATACCACTGGGCCACCATTGCTCCACTGGGCCGTCACTGCTGCAAGTAACAAGTGTTGAATGTTTATTGTGTAATCTTCATCATCATTTCAGCCTAAAAACGATAACTGTTGGATATAGGACTCCGCCAAGAGTCGCCACATCGACCGCTTTGTCGAAGATCGGTTGTAGAGACAGTAGTACAGCCCAAGTCTCGACCAAATTGAAGGCTTTCTCTTAGTCCACAAACGCTGAGCAGAGACTGGTCCAAACATCTTCTTGCCCGCAGACGTAATAACAATAAATCTTCTATTGTGTTTCGTTCAGTGTCTTTCAACGGGTTAAAAACTAGTTTTCCGAACTCCTGAAGGCAACGAGTTGAGCTGCACGATTTCTGACATATGCGTGCACTGACTGGACAGGTCCTCTCAATCTGTGTGGTTCTTTCCTCAAAAGACCATCTCAGACATCGACCTACATGGTCTTCATATGATCTGACCAAGATTATGTCTGGACTTTAAAATAGACTGTGACGTCTGAGTTTGTTTCGGCCTTTCTTCTCAGACTAGTCAGATAGGAAACGCCGACCTCATCTAGTTTTAAAATATGATTGACGTGTAAAAGTGTTTGTACAAACCTACTTACAAAATAAAATCATTTATCATTATTTTATCAACGGCCTGCAGGAGTTCGGAGAGCTGGCCGTAATTCCGTAAAAGCCGTTGCGCACTAGATCCGAACTCAGTCCGTCCGTATTTAGAACATTCCCAATTTGGATTGAACTCGGATCTTGAATTCGGATTCGGATCGGACGAAGTGCGAAACCGCTCTCATTGTCCGGCCTTATGGTCTTTAAACTGTTTCAGAGGCATCCTAGTCTTGTTCTGGCTGATGTCCGGGATGATTTCGTTATAGTTTCGGGTCAATGTAGCACTTGGGTCGTTTCAGATTCGCAGTGGGTTACTTGTTGACGCGTGCGTACAGCTTGTTCATGAAACCTTCTCTCTCCTTCATAATTTAGTTATGGACGATACGATTCCGCCATCATCGGTCTTCAGGTTCGTAAGGTGTTTTTGCCCAACAAACAGATCGCTTGCAATGACCTTGGAGCCCTTGTACCGCTGTACCGCGTTCTTAATACGTTTATTTACTTATATATACTTTATTCACGACGACGTTCAGTATATATAAGTAAATATATACTTTATTCACGACGACGTTCAGTATTAAAGCGGTTAAAGTCGTTTTAAGCTCGTTGAGGAGAGGCGATATCCTAGAATATCGCCTCTCCTCAACGAGCTTAAGACTATAATCGGAGAGCTTATTTTTGTATTTGTACGACGGTTCTTGAAATTCTTGAAAGTCCCGACCGTATAGTTGTTCCCACGAACCCATCGTTCGCCTGAACTTATGCATGATGAAACTTTTTTACTATGCCATAATGTTTTTGTAATTTGATATTTTTTCACTGTTGTCGTTAAAATATAAACGTTGCTATCGTTGAAAAAGTTTAAATATGAATTTTAATCAGAATTTTACCTTAATATTAAATTCATGCCTGAATATATCAGTTGCAGAGGAGGGTCAGGGAGTTTTTGGTAGTGATTCAATACTACAAACATGTACCAAAATTTAGCTGGTTATCAAAAACTTCATGTCTTTGTCCAAATGTTGTCTAGTTTCGTGTAGAGTTGAGACTTTTTGAATCGTGTAGATCCGGGGTCGGTGAGAGTAGGAACGAACCCTAATAATCTTAGGCTAGATTTAGCCCGTCGGTACCTCGGAAAGCCCGTCGAGAGAGGCTTCTAAAATCGTTATGAACGTCACTATTTGGTTTTCAGATAAATTAATCTGGATTTAATCATCATTAGCAAGTGACCATATTAAAATCAGTTGTATTTGTTGTAAGTAAATATTTTTTTTCTCTTGTTGCAGGAGGGCACCGCGACTTCATGCAGCAGATCTGACCGCTTAGTGTCAAAAGCTGACAACGTCGACGCTCTAGTAAGTACCGCTTTTATATTTCTAATAGTAATAGTAAACAGTCGTGGTTATCCTTATCATCATCCTATTTAATCCTATTGGTATATTTGGTATATTTTCAGTATTAATTTTGGTGGTATTTGGTACATTTAAGCGATTTCACAAGAGGCGGTTCAGCTTAGTTACAAGTACCAACTTCAAGGCTTTCCTCCATACAAAATCCTTTTATGAAAAGACCCCTGTATTTGTTGGAATTTATTTATAAATCGTGGTGGGTCGCGCGTGGGAATTTACCGTCTGCCACTTTAGAGAGATCAAACACGTTCAGTACGTCTTCTACACTTCTGTGCGTCGGTTAGTCCGGTTAATAAACAACGCTATGATTTGATGAGGATAACATACCGCTTGTTATCATACGTCAAATAATATTAGTGGAAGCTTTTCCGAACTTGTACGTGTTGTTTCAGAAAAGCTCAACGGACTTCAGTCAGAGTTTACTTGAAGAACTTGAACGGCTGTTCGAAAACGTCGACATGAAGAAAAGAGAGGAATCGGTGAGTACTTTCACACATTATTGCATTAATGATCCTCTCATTTATTTCTTCCTTCTGTTCTTAGTGTTACTTTTGGTTTTATTGTTCTGACGGATCACTTAGGGAATTAGGGTTCGACATTCCGTCCTTGTGTCACGCGTGAATTTCGCTACAGCTAACTGACGTACTAATTTAAATTTGTGCACTGCGATCGTTTGATTTGTGATGGCGCATTTGTTCATGTGATTATGAATTTCAGGTTGTATGTTTTTCTTTGGGGGTGAATTTCAGGCCCTAAATAAGGGTCAAGGGATTGAGATGTTAATGCAATTTCGCCCGTGTTAAAGTTGGAATATTTATAGCATTTTGCACCAGCCATAGACAAAATTAAGTTTTCAGACAGAATTTGTATTTTGCTTATTATTTACTAATTTAAAATTGCAAAAGCCGAAAAACAAACGATCAAATGACAAAAATTAACAGAATTAATTAAACAAAAAATAACAGAAAAGAAATATTTTTGTAAATATATATATTTTTTAAATTTAATTCTAAGGAAGGCCTATAAAGTGGGCTTTAATCAGTACTTAGTGTGGCTCCCTCTAGCTTTTCGAACTGCTTCCAGTCTCCTTGGCATTCCTTATCAAGTTATCAAGAAATCAATGAAATCTTGATGCGGCCTCCTCTAGATCTTCCAACTGCTTCCAGTCTCCTTGGCATGCCTTATCAAGTAATCAATAAAATCTTGAGATTGCGTTCCATTCTTTGAGATCTCTCAAATTAGCGGGGGCAGGATTTCTTCTCTTGATTTGTCTTCCAAGCTTATCCCATACATGTTCTTTGGGGTTTAAGTCAGGCGAGCACGCTGGCCAACCCAGAGCATTGATTTCAATGTCTCATAGGTATTCGACAACTACGGCCGAAGTATGGGGGCATGCATTATATAAAATATGCATAAAAATAAAATAATAAATGACACTACAATTCCTACCTAAATCTCAGTTACATATCGTGCCAATGCTAGTGACCGATTATCAATGACGCGGAGTTCCGTACGTGCCCCCTACAGATACATGCCCATACCATAACTGACCTTCCACCATAAGTGGAAGGTCAGTTATGGTATGGGCCTCTTCTCTAATGATGCTGCACTGAGCTTACGAGAGGTACGCTCCCGGGCGTCCCCACACTTTAATCTTTCCATCATCTGGCAAAATGTGGACTCATCTGTCAGTTGAACTTGACTTCAAGCTTCGTCATTCCAATTTTTGTGATTGCGATAAAAATTTAAGCTACTCGATGGCCTCTGGCAGGCAAGTGTGAATTTATTCTGGCCGATAGTCTTCTCACAGTTTTTGTGTCTACTGTATTCCCTCGAACTTCTTGGAGCTTCGTTCTTACCTCTGAAGAAGTTAAGGTCCGGTTTCTAAGCAGGCTGGTAACGATGAACAGGGCCCGTATTCCCGTAATTTAAAACGTTCAAAATCTAGTCGCAGTCTCATCTCGGCGACTAAACAAATGTCAAAATGTAGGGAAATTAGACGTATTTTTGACAGATTGAGACTGAGATCATACTGTGAACGTTCTTAAAATTACGAGAATTACTCCTGTGGTCTTCTCTGGCCACAGTTTTCCGTTTGCGTCCCTGTCCTGCGAGTCTCGTATAATGTCCGGTCTGCCATCTCGGTGTACCACAGATTTTGATATAGCCAAAGAACGGGTCGACTTTCACCCATCAGATAACTTGATGAGACTTTTTTTTCATCAAATATAATTTATTAACAAACATGCCTATGATAACTTGTCTATCGAAAAGTGTACATACCCATCAAATAACTTGATGAGACATATTTTTCATCAAATATAATTTATTAAAAAACATGCCTATGATAACTTGTCTATCGAAAAGTGTACATAGCTATTTTTAATTGAATTAATTTTAATCAAGTTTTTTTCATCACCTTCACTCTTTTCATAACCGAATGAATTTCATCTCAACTGATAGTTTTTAACACCCAGAATATGCTTACCTGGCAAGCAGATGTGAACAGGTAAGTCAATATAGGTAACTACACCGATCTGTTAACCAATCGAAATTGATATCATAAGTAAGATATTTTAATTACAAAACCAATCGTATAGGCTTGCCTGCAAAAAATCGTACATGAAATAATAGGGGTTAAAGTATGAAATTGCCATTTTATTGTAATAGGTACTTCGAATTGACATAGAACCTTCATGGTTTGAGATTTTTGAGTGAAACTTTTTTCATATGGTACCTATGAAGTTCTTCTTTTAAAAAATGTGCAACATTCGATTATCGACTTTCAGTTGTTTTTTTTATTCAGCTTAGACAAGAAAGATCGAAAATTCGAGTTATTTTTGAATACGGATTCCGACGCGGAACTAACGCGGCAGAAACAGCTTGCTATATCAATGTTGCGTTTTGAGAGGGCACTGCTAATGAACGCATCGTGCGATTTTGGTTTAAACGCTTTCGTAATGGCAACTTTGATTTAAAGAACGAACCACGTGGAAGACCGCCCACACAGGTGAATAACAATGAATTGAAACAGATGGTGGTGGATGGTCATTTATTAGTGACAACATGTGCTAAATAATATTAATTGGGGAAATAATATTACTTTGATGAAAATTCTTTTAAAATATGCTCTTTAAAATTAGCTTTCCGTAAAAAAAACAAAATACCGACGTAATAATTATTTTGCTTGGCTATACATAAATTGGAACAATCAGAAGTTTGGATAGCAAGTTCAACAAATAAAAAAAAACATAAGACCTCGATTGCATCAATTGCATGAAATTGCCAAAAAAAAAAAAAAATAGGAACCACACTAAAACTTCATTTAAAAAAGAAATTGGCCAATGCCTAGCTAACAAGTTTTTTATCGGCACATGAAAGCATTGTGCTCTCGTCCGCTACTTGATCAATAATTATTTCATTGCACGGCAGTACGGTCGATTTTTGTAATTTTCCTTTATGATCGGTATATTTATCGCAAAATGGCACTTTTAAAGGCATTTTATTAATAAAAAAATAAAAAAACATTTGAATTTTTCTACTTTTCAAATATCTTATTACAGTTTCTTAAGAAAAAATAATTTCTTCAAAGCTTAGAAGTACATAATTCTGCTAAAAAGTATTATTTTCGAAAAGAAAAAAAACCACAACTGCCCAAACTTATAGTACTCTTTTCCTCTCCTAATAATTAGTCCAAATACCGAGATGACTTGGAATCGTAGCGGTGGGAATAATTATAGCCTTTAGCAATAAAACAATCGAACGAAAATATTAATCATTAAACTAAGAAATAGAACAACAGGATCAAAAATGCATTGCAAAATCATTATTTAGTTTTTTTTGCCTTTGCCTATTTTACTATGAACTATTTAAGGTCAGCAACGAAAGTCGAATAACATTCTTACATAGTGTCATCCGAAATGGCACAAAATTATTCATTTTAACTCCGTTTCGACATTTATCATGTTTATAGTTCAAAGTTTGTGTGTGTAGTTTAACATTTATTTTGTTTTTTTTTTTTTATTTCATTATTGTGTTAAAAACTAAAGTGTTCGTCGACTTTCTTTGCTGACTTTACCTGAAGGTAATAACAAATTAATGCAATGATCACCATCATCATAATCAGCCTATATTGTTCCCACTGCTGGGACACAGGCCTCCGCTCTGCGAGAGGGCGGGGCCATCCACCACGCGGCCAAAGTGTGGGGTGGCTAAATGCATTACGGAACACTGAATGCACAATAACGTCTGGCACTCGGATTTCTAATTAATGGGCTATTTTAACGGGTGTTATTTAGGTAAAGCTGATATCAGACTCTTCACTTTTGGTTGTTTTTTTTTCACTGGTTTCTGCCCGCGGCTTCGGCCGCGAGGCTGTCAGAAAATGGTTCCACGGGAACGTGGGATCCTTCCCCAGAATACCATATATCTCCTTGCCAATATAGAAATCCGTTCAGTGGTACGGCCCACTACCTCTCACCGAGAGGAGGCCTGTGTCCCAGCAGTGGGAACATTATAGGCTGATTATAAGATTTAGCAAAAGCACGTATTATACTTATTTTTGGTATTAATATTCATTGTTACTCTATTTAATTTTATCAGTATCTCATTTGAATATTCCAAAGGGCACGGGTGCATTACTTTTCGACTGGCGACTGTACCGTAGTTGTTGCTGTGCGCCTTTTTTTGTAGAAAGACGCGCTACGTGTCCAAATATAATATGTATGTTATAATAAAAGCATTATATACTAAAATAGTTACTGTCTGTTTCAAAAGTATCTGAAGGCCATTTCCCGTAATTAAAAACGTTCAAAATCTAGTCGCAATCTCAACTCAGCGGCAATCAATGTCAAAAACTTGTCAAAAATGTAGGAAAATTAGAGGTAGTTTTGAGGAGATGAATGTATTGCTTATCGGGCGCGCGTTAAAATTAAAACTATGATTTTCTTATTTGTTTCGATAATTTCGAAAAAAATAACCGGTTCGACGATAATTCGTGTCTACTTGAAGACAATGACTTAGTTTGCACTATCTAAGACTATAATTATACGATTTCAAGAATTTCGATTTGGGAAATGACAATTTATTATGATTATGTAACAGTTACTGCACCTCCTATTGCGATTTGTCGCAAGTTTTCAATTTCATCCTGTAGTACGGAAACCAAAACTATGGTGAAAATAAAATGAATTAAATCTTTTGTAAGTAGTAGACGGGTACATGGCAATATTTTTATAAACGTAGATATAACTTGTAATAGTTGGCTGGGCTGCAGGCTGCTACAAAAGCACTCGCGAAAGAAGGTTATCCAAACATTTTTTTATCGTTGAACCCTATTTGATTTTAGTGCCCCCATGCTTTGGATATTTTATAGGTGAGGTTTAGTAGAGCTTAGTAATGTTAATTTATTTTGTATACATATATGTGCTTACTGGGTAAACAGTAGTACCTATGTGTACTACTGTTTACCCAGTAAGCACGTGAGGATTGTTTTACTCCGTTATTTTTACAAATTCTATATTCTATTCTTCACAACTTGCTGATACGGTTCAGACCTTGAAGGTCTGAAAATAATAAAAACAGCAAAAATAATAATAACAACATCTGAAAATAATAAAAATAATAACAGCCGCACAGGTTGATCGGTCAGGTTAAGCTACGCTTGCCGCGGTTGGTCTGTGGATGGGTGACCATCTTTACATACCGAGACCCCTCCGTGCCTCGGAAAGCACGTTAAGCTGTTGGTCCCGGCTGTCATTCGTGGATCTTTGACAGTCGTTACAGGTAGTCAGAAGCCCGAAAGTCTGACAACCAGTCTTACCAAGGGGTATCGTATTACCCAGTAACTGGGTTGTGGAGGTCAGATAGGCAGTCGCTCCATGTAAAATACTGGTATTCAGCTGCATCCGGTTAGACTGGAAGCCGACCCTAACATAGTTGGGAAAAAGGCTAGGCAGATGATGAAACAAACTGTTAGATATGTGTA
The DNA here is from genome assembly GCA_951799955.1 of Apamea anceps. Taxonomy (NCBI): domain Eukaryota; kingdom Metazoa; phylum Arthropoda; class Insecta; order Lepidoptera; family Noctuidae; genus Apamea; species Apamea anceps. The sequence continues at coordinate 7,704,191 of OX637500.1, read as the reverse complement.
GATCGACGAAGTACTCTCTGCTTTTGCATTAAAAGACTTTTCGCGATTTTTGCTTATTAACCCCCGACGCAAAAACGACGGGGTGTTATAAGTTTGACGTGTCTCTCTCTCTCTGTGTGTGTGCGTGTGTGTCTGTCTGTGGCATCGTAGCTCCCGAACGGATGAACCGATATTGATTTTGTTTTTTTTTGTTTGAAAGGTGAATTTGTCGGAAGTGTTCTTAGCTACGTTTGCTGAAAATCGGTCCAAGATGGCCGCCGCCACAAAATGGCGGATTACATATTTTTTCACAACTCCCTCAATATGGGTATCAAATGAAAGGGCTTGACTAGTAGAATACTACACACTATGATAAATTTCAAATCCAAGATGGCCACCACCACAAAATGGCGAAATACAAACAAACTGAATAAACACCAAGAGTTACCTGAATCTTTAAACGCAAGAAAATAAAAGAAATAATAAGGAGTTCCTACAAAAAGCATGAAATAAAAATTTAAAAAACCCCCGACACAAAATAATGATAAAAATAGTATGAATGTAAAAAGCCTAAAACAATTTAAAAAAAAAAAAAAACTATTGAAATAATAGCCACAAATGGAACAAAAAAGGTATAAACGAACGAACCCTATAAAAAGAAAAAAATAACCTTGAAATTATGACCCTACGTAAGTACGTATGCAATTTTTTGATTAAATGTTGTCCCGTTGGGGGACCGCTCTAATTATTAGCCTAACGCTCTGTTAAAGTTTAAAATAGCAGCGGTCCCCCCGAATTATTTGTGGCTATTTTTTCAATAGTTTTTTTTTTTTTAATTGTTTTAGGCTTTTTACATTCATACTATTTTTATTAAAATGTGTCGGGGGTTTTTTAAATTTTTAATGCTGGATTTTTCATCTTAGTTAATCTATAATATTAAAATGCGATAAAAATAAAAGTTTTTATTGTGTAAAATAAATAATTAGCAGTCTAGTTTTTCGTCGCTAACGCATATAACAAAATTGCAGGGATTCGGCATACTCAATATGCGTTCATCCAAATCACATTGCGGAATGGCCGCCCACGTCCGGCCTGTGTATACGGCATTCATACTTGGCAGAGAGGCGAGATTCGATAGAAAAACACACAAATCGCCACTCTTCTTGTGCCCAATTTCTGTATGTGAGCCCATAGTAAACGGGCTCTGCGATTGCAGGACTTAAAGTACACATAGTGACCTTCGAGAAGGGAGATTGACTTCATGCTAGCGATTTCTTAGGGTTTGATCCCTTATTAAAATCCCTGAAGCCTCGTAACCAACATCATCGCGGTCATTGTACGATTTCGTCGAGCAGTAATTCGTATGTGATGCATCTTGTCTGCGTGTGGTGATGCGAGCATGTCCTCCATGTCGCTCTGCCACGCTGCCAGTGATGCGGTAACGTGTCCAAAGTCGTCTTATAACACTCTGTGCGCAAAGCGATTGCCATAGCACGTTGCCGACAACCAGCTTCCAATATTCCCACGGCTCTTTCTTCTCGGCTCCAATGACGTCTTCTCTCTATAATAACGTTATTTTGTACTGGTTCCACCCACTCAGAAGTATGGTAGAAATTTTAGTGATTTGGCCTCAAACCAGCTGCAGGATTATATAGGAATACGACTTGACAGAAGATTTTCGTCTTTTGACCGAAATTCAAAAACTATTCCCTTTTCAAATGCCGAAGTTTACTAAATAAAAACTATTCGTAGGAGTTCTAAAAAATATCACCAAAAACCTACCCTAGACACTTTTGATGTATGTATGTATGTATGTTAAAATTGGGAAACCGGTATTGCTAGTCCTAATAGGCTATTTTCCTAAAAAAATCTAATTAGTCCGTCAGTTAGATTATCAAAAAATAGTAGTATTTATTCTTTTGTAATTATATAAAAAATGATGAAGATATCGCCCGTTAAAGTTCCGCGTGACGTCACTTGCTTGCGACACTTTTGCAAGCAAGTGACTTCACTCCCAAATTTTGACGCGCTTTATCTTTGTCATTTTCTGTTTGATTGACAAAAGAAAAAATACGTGTCCATTATTTTTCGATAATCTAACTGACGGACTAAATATAATAATTTTTTTTACCCAGGAAACTACCCTATTACAGCATTACGCAGTGTAGGTATCGATGTGTCGTCCCCTCCTACCACGGCCGGAGATAAGTTGCCACATACGTCTCTTGAATATAGTGCTGCGCAATAGGCTATGCAATGGGGTGGGGTCCGGTGAAATTGAAGCTCGGCGAATACGCGACTGATTCAACACCAACCAATAATATACCTATATTACCTATAAGCAGTATTGTGACATAAAATTCAAAATATTCTACACCTAAATGTCATGTCGTCCCTCGTTCTATATTAACGCGATTATAATATCATAATCTATCTATATAAATAAAAATTAATCACCGAAATGTATGTACGCGTATAACTTTCGATCGACTGCTGCAAATTGAATAATTCTTTTTTTTTGTGTTTGTTATTGTCAGGACAACTTTTGTATACAATTGGACCCGGTAGGTGGCGCTACTTTTTCGGGCAGGACGACGTCTGCTGGGTCCGCTAGTATATAATAAATGACATCATATGAGTATAAAAGAAACCCACTGCTACGGCTGCAAAAACAACAAAAAAGTTCAAAACAAGATCACTTTTGAAGCTGTGACAGTGGCAGTTATTTTAATTCAATCTCAGATTTGAAGCCACCAACTAGCAACTGCATCAGACTGCTTGAAAAGTGATCTTGTTTTGAACTTGACAGTGTTTTTGCAGTTGGGTTTATTAAACCTTTTAGTGAGTTATCTTTTAGGAATCGCTTCCTCGAGCCCTTTACGAGTATTTTGACACCCCAGATTGCCAAGGGGCTAAAAAGAAGATTGAGCTAATCACCCAATAGCGTTAAAATATATGCCAACGGATAGATCTGTTCATGGATAATATTTCTTATTATTACGACTTCTCTCGATTATTAGGTAGTCAGTGAGGAGTTACAAAGCTCTAAATGTGAGTAATTAAGCTTATGCTCTCATTTAGAGTTTCGAAACAACGAAAGTAAAAAAGAAAGATTTATTGCAGAAACTTTTACAACTTTTACCTTGCATAGAAAACTCTTTTTAAGCAAAATATATACCTGTGCTAGGAGACACCGCAAAGTTAGTTAATTGATGAAATACCAGTATTTGAATAATTTCCTTACAAACACCACCTACCTAGTCTATAGACGTCCACTTTAACACACATTGGTCCCATAGATACCGTATTAGGAATATTGTTTTTAAAAGTCGGTTGGCCGGACAGAACGTTATACCTGCGGTTAAATAGCGACAAAACTCCGGAAAAATCTATATAAGCGTAAAAATAAAATATAAAGGACAAAAATCTCGTTTATGTGAAGAGTGCACTCGAACATCAGGTTACAGAAATACCACTATCTCAGGCCTCTTGTTTAAGCCTGGAAATGTTGAATAACGTCATTCTCTGTATTTACCGATCACCATCAAACTCAAATACCGACAGTTATATCAGTTCGCTCAACAATCATTTGGAGACCATAACGCCAAATAAAAACAATGTTGTGACAGGCGACATAAACATTAATATTATACTTAAACTAATTGAGCAGTCTCATGAACTGAAAAATAGAATGAACTACCTCAACATGTTGTCTTTATTACTGTACTTTTCTGTGATGATCCTAATTATAATAATACAAACTCTAGCCGATTCCATCAAATTAAATACAATCACATTAAAGATCCCTAGTAAAAATTGCATTTTAAAACCGTGGATTATCATTTTGCGCTGTATACAAAATCGGAATAAGCTCCAAAATAAACTTCGTCGGGATCAAACCAATGAAATTTTAAAAATAACATACAGACGTTACAGAAACTACTGTAACAATTTGATTAAAAAATTTAAAAGACAATATGACAGCAATCTGCTTTCTAAATCATCGGCACAGTTGGCGCAGTGGTTAAGCTATTGACTGCGGCGCTGCATGTCGTGGGTTCGGTTAAAAGCTGACAGTGCCACTGGCTGGGACAACATCTCTACGAAATTTAAAAATAACTTAGGCATGGAAGCCGTCCTTATCATAGCCCATCTTGCGAACCTTTGCTTTAAAACTGGCATCTTTCCTGCCCTGTTAAAAATAGCCATTATCACTCCTGTGCACAGGAGTGGGGGTAGAGACGATATTAATAATTATAGACCAATTTCTGTTCTTACTAGTATATCCAAAGTTATTGAAAAAATAATAAATGTTAGGCTTCTTAATTACTTAAACAAACTCAATATCATCTCCGACTCACAGTTTGGTTTTCGTCAAGGTATTTCCACTGAGGACGCCGTCATATCACTAACATCTTCAGTAGCAAACCATCTTGACAATGGAGATAATTGCCTAATTGTCTTTTTAGACCTTAAAAAGCCTTTTGATACCGTATCTACGCCTATCCTTGTAAACAAGCTGGAAAAAATAGGTATTAGAGCTATCGCGCTTGATCTTTTTAAGAACTATCTTTCAAATAGGAAGCAGAGTGTCAAAGTGGGGGAACATATAAGTGATGTCACAGATGTATCATACAGCGTCCCCCAAGGAAGTGTATTAGGTCCAACGCTCTTCATGATATACATAAACGACCTGTGTAACTTGAAAATTCCTAATGCCAAAGTCCTGTCGTAAGCCGATGATACAGCTGTCATCTTCTGTGGTAGGACATGGCATAATGTTATATCATAAGCTAAGTGCTGAATTAGGAATGTCCCAGGTTGCGAATTGGCTCAATGCTAATGTTCTCACATTAAATACCTCCAAAACAAAGTATAAGTTTCAGCATCTGCAATCGTACTCAACCAACCGGCGATTTTCGAATCATTATACACACTTGTGATGGTATTAATGTTGATAATTGTAACTGTTCTAGTATTTGCAAAGTTTCTAGTACTAAATATTTAGGGGTGATGCTGGATCAGAGATTGTGTTGGTACCCCCATCTTGAGCAGGTTGCAAATAGAGTCCGCAAGCTAAATTGGATTTTTATGACTGCGTCACGTGTTCCCTAGGTCTATACAGAGTAGCGGTAATCCTGTTGGAAATGTGCTCACTCAAACATATATTTCTCTTGCGCAATCAACATTGACATACTGTATTCCTGTTTGGGGTGGGGCAACAAAATCAAAATTCATCCAATTGGAGCGAGCACAACGAGCCCTGCTCAAAATAATGCATTTAAAAAAAAGGAGATATTCTACAGAGAACCTCTACAAACTTACTGATGTACTGTCAGTTAGGAAACTATACATTACTCAAGTAATTTTAAAAAAGCACAAAACCTTACCTTGTAATTCGGATATACACTCTAGGAAAAGAAAACAAATACCTTTAACCATGACCAAATTCGGATCTATGCATTTTAGTAACCGATCAGCTCAATTGTATAACAAAATAAATAAAGACATTTTCATTTATGCAAAATCTTATCATATATGTAAAGAAATGTTGATTGACTGGATAAAACCACTGACATATGAAAATACTGAAGCTCTACTACAAAACAAAACTTAATAAGTATACGACCCGCTCACATACATAGAGACTCTCCCATACCTACACGTACATTTACACACATCCATAACACTTATGTACACTATACAATACAACATATGCACACTCATGCACACGCTCACACACGTTAACATAATTATATTTTGTCTTACTACACCCATGTAGGTACTGTTTTTATTGTGTTTTAAGTACGTACCTACTGTTGTGAAGGAGCGGAGTCCTCTAATACAGGCATTGTTTGCTTAAATGAAGACTCCAAACCCAACATTGTTTGTGTATATCTTTTGGACACAATAAACGTTATTATTATTATTAAAAGGGGAATATTTTGTGTTTTGACCACTTCTCTCATTGTTTTGATTGTCAGTTTGGAGATATACAGGGTTATTTGTAAAACACCAACAACCTCTTAAGAGGTCATTGTACTCATCATTATGAACAACTTTTACTATAGGACCAAACCTGAAATTGCGAAAAAAAAATCAACTGCTCCCTATATTTTGACGAGTTATGCGAACACAAATGTAGGGAACAGCTGATTTTTTTTTGCGATTTCAGTTTTGGTCCCATAGTAAAAGTTGTTCATAATGATGAGTACAATGACCTCTTAAGAGGTTGCTGGTGTTTTACAAATAACCCTGTAGAGTCGCAAATGTAAGTAATTAAGGTTCATTTAAAATTTGGTATTTCGTCAGTTAATTACCTAATCCTTACCTAATACGATGCCTTTGCTTTTCTAACAATCGGTCGGACAGAACTCGTTGAGAACAACATTATAAACATACTACGATGACTTTTCTGAATTATAAGTTTGTTCGAAGGTAAATCGCCCTTTAAAATCAAAACTTAATTTCTTAACCAGTTAACTAATTAATTAATAATAAAACAACAATCAACTCAGCCTATCGCAGTCCACTGCTGGACATAGGACTGACTGCGCAACAACACCCTGTCCTCCGCCTTCCGCATCCTATTCTCAGCCACCTTATTAAGGACGTAGGTCTATCTAGCTGGGGGCGTCCCACACTACGCTTGCCGGTACGTAGTCTCCACTTTAGAACTCGTCTGTCAAATTCATATCAGTATTTTTCGATCACAACAAGGTATCACATTCTTCTGAACTTCTCTGAGTAGGCAGAATTTTATGACGCAATCCACGCCCGATAATATTGCATTGACATATATTTTAAAAGCTAATGCAGCTTCCTTTATGTTGGCGTCGCTTGTCTCGCCCGATAGTTTTGGTGTTCCTTCGATGTCACATATTTATGCTGCCACTTGTATATGCTTACACAAATTATCACATATACTACTTGCCGTCATATATTACGGACGAATCGTGCAATCAGATATTGCCGAGCTGTTCATCTATATACAAAGTGGCGATTATGTTATCACATTAAACAGTACAGTGGTTATTACAAGTCGTAATCAGTCTGTTAAGATAATTAAAAAAAAAACAACTTTACTAAAAATAGAAAACTGAATATTTCCAACAAAATAAATAGCTTAAAAATTGGCACAGAATAAACCACCCTCGATAATAAGGTTCCAGACGCGCGCGGGACAGTGGTATCAACAATTCAACACAAACTATGATATTGTTACAAAATAATCACAAATTAAGCTTAATGATGTTAAATACTCAAACGAAAACAAAGAGGTCCCACGGTAAGAATGAATTGTTATCAATTATTTTAATTGTATATGTTTAAAATACGTAATGTAGAATACATGGTTTCAATTAATGTGATAACCTAATCGCCACACTGTATATTAAATGCAAAGTCCTGACTGACTCACTGATATATCAACGTACAGCCTAAACAGCTGGTCCTAGAGACATAAAATTTGGAGGGTGTGTTCTTCGTAAAGAGTAGGTATCCACTAAGAAAGGGTTTTTCGAAATTCCACCCCTAAGAGGGTGAAATGGGGTTTGTATGGAAAATGTTATTCCTTAAGTTAATAAACTTGAAACTTGGCACCAATACTAATTCTAAGTAAATTATGAAGCTTGCCATTTTATATTTGTTTGAACTACCCCCTGAAAGTTCCCTGTTCCACCCCAAAAAGTATGTATTTTAAGGGTTTTTCAAAAATCGTCTCTTACCGGGGTGGAAAAGGGTAATAAAGTTTAAGGGGTGAATGTTACTGCTTGCTTCCATTATCTCGAAAATGGGTATATGTAAATAATCTGTAAGTCATACAATAGGAACGTATCAAACGTTTTTTTTTTAAAACAAAGCCTGTCGTGGTAAAAGTGGACGAAAAGGTCTATTTTAAAAATCTTATTCATTTGATCTGTAAACTTTAAAATTAACCCGAATTAAATAAATAAATGATAAAGATTGTAATCATACATCTTCGAAATTTTAAGAGTAAAGTACACGCGGACAAGTCGCGGGCAAATTGCTATACTAAATAAAACGTTCAGTGGTTTCACGCCTAAACCACTGAACGGATTTAGATAAAATTGCCTGGCAGCAGATGCCAAAGAGATAGATGGCATCCTGGGAAAGGACATACTTCTTATCCTTTCCGACATCCACGCGGGCGAAGCCGCGGGCAGTAACTAGTAGTAATATATTTTCCCTCGTGGCTGTATAAGGATCTTTTGGGACGTGGTCAAAATCTGAACGGTGTTCGTTCATCTTGTGTTTTCCAGTGTATGGCACTCGAGGGTTGCAGCTGAAAATCAGCGTCAGGTCATAGTATAAAGAGAGGAAGTAGGCTATCTCCGGCACATTCCGCGACATAATTGCCTACTGTCTTAGGGTTGTCACTTTTTGTTAAATTTTAATTCAGTGCCAATAAATGGGCAAGGGTCGGGATGTTGTATTTTTTACTTGTATTGTCTGGGTACCTAAACGATGATGAAACCTTTCACGGTGAAAGAAAGAGCGACGGGCCAGCAGACGGGCGGCGCGGGCGGTGATGAGCACGAGTAAACGGTAGGTTACTGATAGTACTGTCACCAATTCATTAGTTTAAAGCCCGGCCCTTGCCAAAGATAACACATATCTCTGTATAACTAATTCAGTGATCATTAGTCAATAAAGTTCAACAATGGTTTTCCTAACAAACACAGAAATTTATTCAAGATTCATAGCTGTATTATTGCTGATAGAAAACTAATACAACAAAAAATAAGTAAGTAGGTAGGTATCTCATCATCAAGTAAAAATGATATGCTAGAAAAAGTGACTTTCTTACCTTTCCTGATCAATAGGTAATTTGAACAGAAACAATTCTGGAATCGATGAATTATTAAGACACTCAAACACACAGCAATACGTTCTCCTGCGATTATCACACATTTTTCATTCATTTAGCGGTGCCGAAAAGCCGTGACGCGCGAACCTCGTGCGATGTTAGCCCCGTCTGGCGCGCTGCGAAACCCGCCGAGATTTGTGTAAGTGTGCGTGCGGCGACGCATAGATACTTTGGCGCACACATACAAGCCGCGCGCGGTGCGTTTCTATGAAGATAACGTACTTCCTCTCTTTATACTATGGTCAGGTGGTACACCTTGTGTTGCCATCTGACATTATGCTGAGCTGAGGCCTTTTTGGCATATTTGTTTTCGGTTTTATAGTTTTAAGGTGTATTTATTTTGCTGTAATGCCAATAAATGCATTTTCCTTTCTTTTAATACAATATTACGAATGATCAGCAACAGCGCCACCCTATCAACGTTCTTCAGTCGCCAAAGTATCCTTGTAGCAGTCTAGTTATCATTCCACCCGCTATTCGTGATCCATGATTTGTGGAATGTATTGATAAATGAATAAGCGTGTTATTTACGCTTTACAGATAGTAATTAACTATCTGTAAAGACACACATACAAAATAGCTCCTGTAGCAAAAACTAGTGTCTAATATATATTTTTTATGTTTACAGTCTCAACCCCCCAAGCCGGGAGAAGCGGGCCCAAGGTAACTTGCATTCCCATCTTTATTTTCCTTGTTAGCACTTCTTAATAAACTTCACTTGTAAATAAATGGTATAAAGGTTGTGTCGCTTTCACTGTTTTAATTTAATTATAATATTTTATAAACATATTTTAGTCTTGTATTCAATGTTGTATGAATGTGTCGTCACACGTAGTTGGGAAAAGGCTAGGCAGACGATGATGATGACTATTCTGATTTCTCGGATTAAGCTTTTGAGAACAGTAATCACACAATAAGAACATCATAGGTAGACGCAGACGAAAACGCTACGAAAACAAAGCTTGAAAACTGTTGATGTGAAGGCGTATACGAGGGTGACACTGAAAGTTCTTAGAAAATCAAAAACTGAACAAACTAGCAAGTTATTAGTTTTATTATATCTTTTCAAAATAGTGTCCATTTACATCAATACATCGCTGCGTCCGATGGAACCACTGAGAAAAGCACTTTGCCCACTCGTCCTTAGGGGTCTCTTTGATGGCATTTTGAAACGCAGCCACTGCTTCCTCGGCTTCCCTAAAACGTTTTCCTCGAAGTTTTTCTTTTATTTTCGGAAATAAATAAAATCGCAAGCTGCGAAGTCGGGGCTATAGGGCGGGTGACCCCATAATTCCACGTCTGACGTCGCCAAGTATTCGATTGTTTGCTTGGCGGTGTGCGACGAGGCGTTGTCGTGGTGAAGGAGGATCCTACTGCGAGGTCGTTTCTCCCGAACTTTTTCTAAGACAAGTGGCAAACAATTGTTAGTGTACCACTCTGCAGTAACTGTTTTTCGATCCTCTAAAACAATTGTTGCACCATCTATTTTACCATGCTTCGACCTCTCTTCACTTTAGTTGGCAACTCCTGGGAAAGTCATCGAAAGTCATAAAAAATCATTGTACGAAAATTTTCTCGCGTTAAATTCATGCTGACGTGACGCAGACAATTTTCAATTTGCCGCCAAATCGTAAACAAATGACATGAATAAAATACATACACAATAATGTTAGCAGAGTTCCATTTTCAAAATTTGAACTTATTTTTTTATTATATCGTTTACAAGTGGCCAGTTCATATATTTGGCCAGTTCATGCCAGTTCATTATTATATCGTTTAAAACTGTCAGTGTCGCCCTCGTAAAAACCAAGCTTTTGTGTTATTCATGTTATCCACCTATTTTAAAATTACATAACATCACGGCTATAATTAGACAGAGGTGTACCTTAGCATGTACTATCGCCAAAATCTATATCTGACCACGGTAAGGACTATTCCTGCTTGCAGCGCATATTATTAGTCCACATAAAAAGGAACCTCTTTTGTTTTACTTACGGACGCAGCTGTGCTCATCATGTGCACGGGATTTTGTTTTCAAAATGGTCAGATATAGGTTTAGCGATAGTACACTCACATTTCGTCACTTATGTAATAGGGGGCGAGCCTATTCTAACGTTCCCTTCAATACAAAGTCATATTGAATGAAGAGGTGAAACTTGTCTGTCGTGTTTGGTATCAATATCTAACTATGATAAAACTATAGGTACGAACATAATTTAAGATGAATTTATTATTTTGCCACAGTAGCATTGTTTGTTTGGTTTGTTTTGATTGATGTGTTCGTTACTCATTGAAGTAAAATTTCGTATAGAGGTAGAATGTTAAAGCCTTCAATTAACGAAGTTAACATTTCGAGTATCGGATTAACTATTAAGTTTACTTAAAAAAAATGTTAACAACGGACGGACGTTATAAGTCCGTTAAACGTTAATTGAGTACATACTATTTGCCAAAAGAACACCGCGCAGAACGCGCCGCGCCGCGAAATATCAGGTTCTGACAATCGCTAAAAAAATATTATTACAAACTCAATGACACACCCTTCTTTCATAAATTTTTCATGTCCTGCCTAAACTTCCATAGCCCATACCAATTTTTTTTTATAAGCAAGTCACTAACGCAGCGACATATAAAATACAATTGACGGCACGGTTGGCGCAGTGGTTAAGCGATTGACTGCTGCGCTGCGTGTCGCGGGTTCGATTCCCGCACGGAACAAATATTTGTATTATGACCTACAAGTAGTTGTTCCGGGTCTGGCTGTTTGTGTATGTGAGTTTAAATGTTTGTAAACGCACCCATGATACAGGAGAAATTCCCAGTGTAGGGCAAGGTTTAAAAAAAAAAAAAACTATCACGAGTTAATGATGGTGCCCAGCAATGCTTAGAACTTCGTCGTTGAATAATCCTTGAAACGTGATAAATGCTGTACGAAGTCCGTTCATTTCCTTTAGAGACATACTGACAGCGTTTGATATAATACTTTTCTACTTTAATAGTTTCTGTAAAAATATTAAAATTAAACGTTGAAATAAGCCAGCCAAAAAAAATAGTTATCGAACCGAAACGCCCCTCAGCATAGCGGAAACAATGTGATTGCACATGGCTTTTGTGGTACCTACGTATTTTGTGGTAAGTACTTACTTACAATAAAAGTTTTACCTCTTTTAAGCTACTTTATTAGTGCAAGATGGCTTCCGTACAGCATAATAACATTTCGGAAAGTTACACATTTACCATACCTATTGCCGTAACTCAAACACTTTTCAATTGCATTCAATTGCACAGTATAATGCAATTAGATTCAACTAAAAGTATATTTTGTTTTCTAACCTTGATACAAACTTATTTGATCTAATGAGTGGGATTAGGTATCTCAATATGTGTATCTCTCTTTCTTCCAATTTGTAAATCCCCACTTGATAGTGGGATGAGCCAATATGTTTGTCCTCCACTTTGCTCTGATTTTCCCTCCTCCTCAAAGGTGGACCTTTCGTTGAAAATTATGACCTACATCTATCCGCTAGATCCTAGGTCACCACCTCTCGGCGTCTCTTAGCTGGTATTGTTGATTTATGTGAATTATTGTCGAAAATTAGTAGCTTTGCTGACATTATCAATTCATAATAATTTTTCAGGTTTCACCGCGCGGTCCGAAACTAATTTTTCTGTAATCATATTGATCTGCGTACGTTGCAGTATTAGTTTTTTCTTGACATGTACAAAACTACTGTTACAATGTATGCAGATGTCACAGTCCTACTTGCAACACACACAAATCTTAAACTAAATAAAGAAACTTAAATGCGAAGTTATCACCAAGCTCCAGCACCTAATACAAAAAAAAACCCAGAGATATTGGACAAAGAAGTAGTTTATTGTGGTTGACGATAAAAGCAAGAACAAAGCGATCGGGGGACCCCCGTCAGGAACGAAGTGCCTTACGCGATAGTCGCACGCACCCGCACTCGCATATAGTGGAAAGATATTTTAATGGTTTTCGTTGAAGCCAATAGTGGGGTCAAAATGAAAATCCAAGAAGGCAGCTGAGTATATAATTAGCAGTAACATGCAGCAGGTATTTCCTTTAAAATCAATACATTGCGCCGTGACAACTGCGCAGTCGGCAATTTGCAACGAACAGATACTATTCACTTAGATATGCAGCACATACACGTTTACACGTATATAACTCTTTATTGGACGGCGTTGCCCAACAACAAACCAAACGACAGTTTATTGAAATGAGAAAATGAGCTGAAGTTTTGAAACTTTGCTATGTCGCAGAACACACCGTTTTGTCTTCGACGTGAATGCGATGAACGTCTTAATTTTGATTCTAGAGAAATTACGACACGATAAATGCGTCCATGTTTTTCGTGTCGCGATTTCTCTACCTAGTTTTGGAAGCTTCACACTACTAAAGTTTATAAGGTATAAAAGTAATAGTCATCATTGTAAAGGTCAATCGAAGCGGCGGCGACTACACAAAAACATATCGAATTAAGAAAAAAGAAGCTCAGAAAAATAAGTTGCACCTCACATGGTTCAAAATAACACTTCACATGACAGTACGACACACCATATTTTTTTACAAAATGCGTAAGTGTTTTTGGAAACCTGTCTACCCGTGCAAGTGATTTGCTCCTCCTATTGAACGCTTTTTTATAATAGTGACTGTGAACAAATAGGTAAAGTGCACTACGTTATTATAATTTCTTAATCAACCCCTTAGGCCAGCGGTCGGCAACCTTTTCGCGGGCAAGGGCCACAAGGTAGCAAAATAAACTAAAGGCGGGCTTGCATGCACTTGTGGCAAGCACTTGTGATATTAACCCTAGAAGCTTAATATACCTACGTATAATTGGTCCCAATCCCATAGAAAAAATAAAAACATACGGAATTTAATTCGTACACGTAATACTTACATTATGTTTATATGTTTGAGCTTTATAGCTAGAAAAATAACCAACGTAAATCATTCAGAAATGAAAACTAAAGTAGACTTTATACAAATTTCAGTGTGATGTCTGAGGTTGCATTTGGGAGGCTATTTCTTGTATGTTAGCTGTCATATTTGTAATTGCAATTCGTAGAATGGCTCTTCCAGCTTCCTCGACAGCCTTTTTACAATTCGGAAAATGATATTTTTTTTCATCAATATGTTTTATAAAGAGTTTGCTTTTCATTTGGAATGCTTTTGCGTCTATGTGCATATCAGAGATTAGTTTAGTTTTTACCTGCAACGCATTTATTTGGATATTTATAACTTATTTACAAAACATTCACGGGCCGCGTGTTGCCGACCGCTGCCTTAGGCGATCGCACACTCCAACGCGCATGCAAGCGCGTGCAAGCGCGCGTGACTTTTTACATACTAATTCAATAAAAATGCATTTCCACGCGAGGAATTAGATTTCGTTTCTCGCGCCCCAGCGCGTTTGCACGTTGTAGTGTTTTATCCGCCTTAGATTAATAGCCCGTCCCCGAGGGGCTAAGTAACCCCTCCTTTGGGTTTACCGTTGTCGGGTAAAAATGACGTCCTATTATTTACGGATTTATTTGGTTTAAATACACGCAGTTAATGAAAATAATGTTTTACGATATAAGTATCACTACGAATGCTTTTTTTACGAATGCTTTTTTTTTTTTCATGTTGTTTAAGCTTTACCTACAATCATTCTTTCGCACTTTGCGTTAGTAGGTCATGTGTAACTAAACGCCATTTACGCGCTAAACGCTATCAAAAAGTCAATTGCTCTGTTCTGTTTGCATTGTTGCTTGTTTTTACGCTCCCTAATCTCACCGTGTGTTATTGCGATTTTCCTCCCGATGATTTTGACTTTTGTACACGGATCAACACCCTAATTGCGTTACACACGATCAATCGGAATCGGTTTCATTTTGACAGTTCAACAACATTCATTGCGTTATTTACGTGTTGAGCGGACAAATTTTTCGAACTTATGAAGCAATGGATTAGCAATTTGCTTCAAAATGATTCAGATTCCGATTATCGTGTGTTACGCAATTAGGGTGCAGATCTCGCTAACAAGCCAGCTTTTGTTTAATATACGGACTTGCCTACTCGTCGACCTAAATGTGTAAATGACCTAAAGTTGTTCTTAGACTTAAACAAAAACCGCAAGTTCTAATAAAGGGCCTTTAGTGAAGGCATTTAAACATATTTTTAGTTATATATAAAGCAGCAATATAATGTTATATTTGGCATGCTTGTAAACCAACTTTTACTCTGTAGAGTTTCTGGCTGCTTGACGCGTTGTTGCATAATGCCGTCAAATTCACTCTCTCTCGCTTGCCCGCGTATTTTAGGTGGTTTCGCTACGTTCATATACGGACATGCAGGAATTCGGTACGCCTGTACATAACTGTATCTGCTATAAAGATATGTCAGAGTTTGCTGGAAAGCTTGAAAACGAAAATTGAGGATAAAAATGTTTAAGTAGGGCTTAACTCATCAAGTGGTCTATCGTTGAAAGGGAATATAATATGAAACGTATAAAACTGAAGCTTATATTCAAAATATGTCCGTTTTTCATATTTGATATCAAAGTGGCCTATTTCAGTAAGGTTTGAAGATAAAACCTTTATGAACCAACAAACGCGATCACAGTATTTACATGATAAATATATCTCCCTCTTTGAAACAATTTTATTTTTTGACGTATAAACGGCTCCTTAGCTATTTATACGATAAACACTTAGACCAAGATAGCATCCACGTCCGGCAGGAAATGCAGCACCCACGTTCGACAGGAAATGACGTAAGCTACATACGTCATTTCCTCAATGCGGGCAGATTACAGTAAATAGAGTAGGAAATATCAAACGGATATTACTAACATTGATCCACCTTCGGCAGGTAAGGGATACATCATCATACTTTGTGTCTTAAAACAGATTTTGAAACCTAATCTGAATCAATTTTATTGCGCTGTTTATACGACAAACAGCTTAGGAACCACGATAAACAATACGATTGTTTCAAAGAGGAACAAACGTTTTGCATGAAAATTCTGTGATATATGATGAGTGCGTTCGTTGGTTAGCAACAATTATGATAAAAGACGTTAAAGACTTACAACGGATTGCTTAATATGTTGTAGGGGATACTCTACAAACCCACATTTAGGTCGGTGCGTACAAGCGGGACACTAGGTACTAACTAGCAATTGTAAATATTACGCTGTTCCCTTACAGGGTTCATGATAGGTACTGAAATCCTTTGTTCCGACAAATATGCATCCGCATGAATGGAATTCATATTTGAGTTTGAGTTCAGTAGTTTAATTTCCCAAAAAATATTTCAGTAGCAATTGAAGTTATTTTTAGTTTTACTTTAACCACCTTCGCTTTTGTGGTGCAGTCAAATATAGATATACGAGAAGTATAACGTATATCAATAAATAGCATGCTTGTTCTGCTTTAGAAGTCTTGATTACATAAATAGTAATTAACAATCTTTTTTGCATGCAGTGGTGAATGCAGTGGCTCAGGGTCTCAAAATAAAGATAAGAAGAAAGGGTACGTAAAGTTTGTTAGATTCGTTTAGACGAAATTTAAACTGTTTTCATTTTCACCTTTTTTTTCTTTACTTAGCCTTTACCGCTTCAGTGCTGGGCTAAGCCCCCCCCCCCCCCCAAGTCCGTCCAAAGAACTCTTTACTCTTTATTACAAATTTATCAAGTTTTAAAAAGAGTAGAATTATTCATGAGCGGTTTAAGATGTGCTTTGTCTGTCAGTGAATTAATGAATTGATTTTTTTTATTGTTTAATATTAGGGGTTAAAGTATGAAATTGCCGATTTGTACTGAAAAATTGAAATTCGTTTTTCTTTTTAATTTAACATATTTATTTAATCAAAATAATTACCATTATTATCTATACATTGCTGCCATCTATTAGGAAGGTCATTTATGCCTTTGTGATAGAACTCTCGTGATCTAGATTCGACAAACTGTGTGAAAGCATTTTGTACTGCCTTCTGAGATGAAAACTTTTTATCACGTAGAAAATTGTCCAAATCACGAAAAAAATGGTAGTCCGTTGGAGCAAGGTCTGGCGAATACGGAGGGTGACGAATGGTTTCTAATTGCTGTTCCTGTAGAGTTAAAACGGTTTCTTGTGCTGTATGAGTTCTCGCATTATCATGGAGCAATAATGGTGAAGATCGATTCATGAGTCGGCTGTTTCACTGCTAGTTTTGCTATCATTGTTCGGAGTTCGGCACAGTAGACATCTGCCATTATTGCTTGACCAGATCGGAGAAAGCTATAGTGAATATCACCATGCTGAGACCACCAAACAGTTACCATTACCTTTTTATTGGTAAGCTTTGCTTTAGGACACTGTTGCGGCGTTTGACCTGGGGTCAGCCATTGCATTTTTCGCTTACGGTTATCGTAAAGAATCCACTTTTCATCACATGTCACAATTCGATCCAATATTCCTTCATTTCTGTATCAATTCAACAAGGCAACACAAGTTTCAACACGCGTTTCTTTCTGCAGATCAGTCAAATCATGAGGCACCCATTTCTCACATTTTTTTATTTTATTGATTTGACGCAAATGAGTCAATATTGTTGGTAAGGTAACGTTAAACCATGTCACTAATTCCTGGGTAGTTTGGCTCGGATTGGCTTCCACCATCTCTTTCAATTATCATTGTAAGTATTCACCTGTGTGGGCGGTCTTCCACGTGGTTCGTTCTTCAAATCAAAGTTTCCATCACGAAAACGTTTAAACCAAAATCGCACGGTGCGTTCATTAGCAGTTCCCTCTCCAAACGTAACATTGATATTGCGAGCTGTTTCTGCCGCGTTAGTTCCGCGTCGGAACTCGTATTCAAAATAACTCGAATTTTCGAAGTATCCATCTTTCTTGTCTAAGCTGGATATAAAAACAACTGAAAGTCGATAATCGAATGTTGCACATTTTTTAAAAGAAGAACTTCATAGGTACCAGGTGAAAAAAGTTTCACTCAAAAATCTCAAACCATGAAGGTTCTATGTCAATTCGAAGTACCTATTACAATAAAACGGCAATTTCATACTTTAACCCCTATTAATAAGTATTTTTTATAAATAGGCCTGTTTCAGCGACAGCCGAGTTACTTTCCGTTCAATTACTTGGCAGATATGTAAATACAGGTTCCAATTATTTAATTTATTCATTGTGTAGCAATTGAGAAACAGTCCTTACATTGTTTTGAATTGACTAAGGGCTGATTTTTCAATATTCAAATAACTTTTATCTGAGGAATAAATATTGTGGTTTGACAACTTTTGTATAGAAAATATGTTAAACATTCAGTTTTATTCTTTAGATAAAAGTTATTTCAAATATTTTATCATGTATTACTGGCTACTATGTTACGATAGATGTAATAAATGTAAACGGTTCAATCTTTATTACACGCATGCTTAGAGGGTTCTTTGGAATAACCTTCCGTCGCAAGCGTCAGGTCGAAGAGATCCCGTATGTACCTGTTATAAAATTACAATACACTGATCTAAAAAAGTATTGTACCATTTTCAATTAATTTAGAAGCGAGATAATAAAAAAACCGGTCAAGTGCGTGTCGGACCACGCGCAGTGTAGGGTTCCGTAGTTTTTATAACAGCCAAGTGACAGTTTTTCGTATTCGCTGATTGATAGTTTCGTACCATGCTCTAACTAAAAGCCAAACATGACTACCTGCCTAATTTGACTTCCTATACAAATCCTCACCTGATCCGACAACTTTTGCACGGAAAGTTTTAACTATTTTTTGAGATTTGGATAAGACTTGTCATAGCCGGTGTAGCAACTGTTTTTTTTTTTATTAATCTTATTTAGGTATGAACAATAGCGCGATACAACTGACGCTTAGGGCCATCTATCGACATTTCTATGGAGTTGTTCGATTTTTTCGAGTTTAATACAATTGGTCGACTATTACTCATAAACTTGTAAAGCCCACTTAAGTGTGATAGTTTTCCTTTAAACTTCGTTATATATAGGTGCTACTGCCGACATTTGAACTTCTAACTACAACCGTTTAGTTAGTAGAGGGGGGGGACACACTAGACTAACGAAAATTGGTACTTTAAAGCTTGATAAGTCACGAACGGTTCACTTAATCAAAAAACGGTCTTCTCAAACCCCTAATAATTTTTAAAAAACCTATCCAACGATATCCCACACTATGGGAAGGACGAAAAAAAAAAAAATTAACATCCCCACTTTAGATGGGGAGGTACCCTAAATAATAATTTTTTTCAAAATTTTATTTTACCACTTTTTCGGCGTCATTAACGTGTATACTCATGCCAAATTACAACTTTCTAGTAGCAATAGTTTTTGAGCTAAACTGCGGATAGACAAACAGACAGACGACATGGCGAAACTATAAGGGTTCCTTGTTGGCTACGGAATCCTAAAAATAGCCTTCTAGCAATAATTTTGTGGATGTCTAGTTAAATTAAAACCCAAATATTAAATGTTGAGTTTTGAGCTCCAAACATTTTTTCGGAGCAAAATATGAATGTCAGGTGTAAATATTTTTTTCTGATCAGTGTACTGTATTGATGTTGTTTTATTATTTGGTGATACTATATTTTTATAACGATACCATTACTTAAATAAGCGGTTGTTTTAGTTTTATACCTAAAAATGTTTTTTGTTTATTTTTTACTGTTATGCTGAAAGATAATACTTAAAAGGCATAACCTTTCTAGCAATTTTGTTTATTTGATGTTAAATTTTACTGACAAAATAATAACAGCTGGTAGTTAATGTGTTTTTATTGCTGGATAAAATAAATCTTTACGATATTTTTTCCACGCAAACTAGGATGCTAGAAAATGCCAACAACCCGGATGAGGATAAATCAGAGGACGAAGAACCGTAAGTAGCTAGGGAATAATGCACTGGTCAAAAAAAGTGTTGCACTTGCTACTTTCGTGTAACATACATACATAATCAGCCTTTAATGATCTCCCTCGGTGAGCAAAACATTTTTTGATCAATTTTTTTTATCTGGTGTTTAGTAATATATATTTGTTTAATAATGTCATTGAAATATAAATTCTTTTAAGTTTTGTAATTTTAATTGTTTATATTTTTTTGTGTAATTATGTTAGGTTATGATGCTAAATAATAACAGCCGCACAGGTCGATCGGTCAGGTTAAGCTACGCTTGCCGCGGTTGGTCTGTGAATGGGTGACCATCTTTACATACCGAGACCCCTCCGTGCCTCGGAAAGCACGTTAAGCCGTTGATCCCGGCTGTCATTCGTGGATCTTTGACAGTCGTTACGGGTAGTCAGAAGCCCGAAAGTCTGACAACCAGTCTTACCAAGGGGTATCGTATTACCCAGTAAGTGGGTTTTGGAGGTCAGATAGGCAGTCGCTCCATGTAAAATACTGGTATTCAGCTGCATCCGGTTAGACTGGAAGCCGACCCCAACATATTTGGGAAAAGGCTAGGCAGATGATGATGTTAGGTTATGATGAAAATTATAATTTTAATAATTGGTTACATTCTTTTTTACAAATTTTATATTCCGTATATTTAATAGTGTATACCTACAAATTATGTCATATTTTTATAAAGATTTGAAATGTATAAAAAAATTGTAACCCACCAGCAACACGAACTGGGTCCAACTTGCCAGTGGGCAGATAGTCAGAGTTTTAGTAAGAGGAACTCTCCCATTATTTAGTTTTATTATATTTGTGTACTTTTCTTTTACTTTTAAACTACGCTGGCTGGGTTTCAACATCTTTGGCATATGGCTTATTAGCCACTCTATACAGGATAATTTTTTATTCAGTGCGTAAATTTTTACAGGGTGTTCTACCCATGAATATGAACAACATTCACTATGGGACCATCTCTGAAATCACGAAAAAAAAAATCAGCAGATTCATACATTTTGGTCGAGTAGGTATTGAACTTTTATAAGAAACAGCAGATTTTTTTTTGTGATTTCAGAGATGGTCCCATAGTGAAAGTTGTTCATATTCATGGGTAGAACTCCCTGTGAAAATTTACGCACTGAATAAAAATTTATCCTGTATAAAGAAAATGTAAATAAAATTGAATTATTTCTAGATACAGTTAGTATAAATAACTTAGGTAGTTCAAGAAGAGAGAAGAGGGGTTTTAAAAGGCCAATCAACACAAAAAATATTTAACCAACTTTTACACCTAAGTTAACTCCTGGTTTTGGCTGACTAAAATTACAAAAGTCTATCAAAGCACTTGAAAGTGTATTCAGAAACCGGTATCTTTGATTCGTATTATTTTGGTTGTTTTGTGTAACTTAAAAGTTCTTTTTTTACTTTTTGATTTTCAGGGCTTGACCAAAAAAAAAAATACCACAATGGTATTCTAACGTATCTGCACTGTGCACGTACCTTTACAGTCAAGATATGTTACATTAGCCTCATCAGAGCATACGCCCGTGACCTATAGATGTCGGGAACCAAAACAGTCACCGTAGCCGAAATCGTCATGGGATGTATATCTAGTGGCTCAGAAACACATGTATTTGTTCATCGGTTCTTAATGTTTAATGTTTTGTTACAGGTCGCAGACGCTCTCGAAGGCCGAACGTAAGAAAGGCTTTTCCACCAGTACGATGAAGCCCATGTCCGCAGCTGACGAGAAGACACTGAACACCGCCGTCGCTATGGCTAATGAAATCACGTCCAAGTAAGCACTTTGGTGGTTGTTATAAGCCTTACATATAAAACTCGTTTCTTTATATATTTGCCGTGAAGGTGGTAAAGGATAATAGGGAATCATAACCAAAAAAAAAAATCAGTATAGCATTATGAACTATGTTTGTCTTTTGTGCTCTTGTAGTAGTTTAATTATTCCTAAAACAGCATGTCTGAATTCACTTGGATAAAAGAAGCAGTTAAGTTGATTAAATAAATAGAATAAAATACTTTGTAGTCTTTTATTCTATTTATTTAATCAACTCAAAAATAGGAATAAAGAAATCAAAGAATCGTAATCAAGAATGGGAAAGTTCGAAGTTATTAAACTACTCGATGAGACAACAAAGATAGTTCATAATGCTACAATTAACCATTTATGTACACACATATATAAATAGACAATGAAAAACAGAACAGAAAAAATAGGTACAGAGGTGATGCTTATTTCATAAGAAATCTCTTCCAGCATAGCTGAGATAGGACTCTAGTCCTATCTCAGCTATGTTGTACCCAGACACAAAGTTTACATCTCTGTATCTATACAGAGATGTAAACTTTGTGTCTGGGTACGGTCTTACCCATTCTTCTTTACTCTTTATGGACTCTCATTCGGACTTCTTTCACTTGAAATAACACTTCTGAACAAATAATGAGAAGAAAGTTATCAAGAAATGAATGTAAATTGTTCGTTCTGCCAAGTGATACGACTATGTCATTAATATAGTTGTATAAATATCACAAAGTATATATGAGTTCACTGACCGTTTAAGCCTAAAATTCAGTTTTACTAATAGTATTGTCACCTACTTTTTCCAGGTCCATGTATGACCTCGAGGGGGACAAAAAATTGTCCCCAAACGAACGTTCCAAGTTTCACTTCAAGTTTCCGCTGTCATTACATCATGGCCATGAAACTGGTGAACGAGACCACGCAACAGGTAATAAAAGAAATTGATTTCTGATTCTAAAGCTGAAGGCCAAAATGAACGAAGAGTCTGGTGCTTCAGTTTTCGACCATTTTGGTCTTTCAGACTTTTCATTTGGAGTGAAAGATGTCGATCTTTCACTCCAAACGAAAAGTCTGAACATAAATACATAGTGTAGAATGAATTCATTAGTGAACCGATCCAACAATGTGGGATTTCAGAACTCGGCATCTTTTACTCAACAACAACATAACAACCGCTTACAGAATAATCGAGAAATTAAATTAAAGGCACAGATGAATTCATCAAAATCATCATCCACAGCCCGACGTCACCCACTGTTGGGGATAGGCTTTAATTTTCTTGTGCCAATCCCCATGTTCCTGTGTCAGCTTCATCCAAGTTTTGCCCGCGATGGCAACAATCTCGTCTATCCATCGCCACCGGATGACTTCATTCCTATATATTTTTTTCGGTGTCGTGGGGACGTGGAATGAAACTGAAATTAACCGTCACTCGAGTAAAGCGTCTGATATCGGCATTACAACACCCGGTACCCCAGTCCACTGCTGGACATATGCCTCTCCCAGGCTGCGCCACAACACCCTGTCCTCCGCTTTCCGCATCCTGTCTGTCCCAGCCACCTTTAAGGTCGTCCGTCCATCTAGCTGGGGGGCGTCCTGGAGTGGAGACCGCGTATCGTGATGCGCGGACCGTGGACCGCGGCAAGCGTAGTGCGCTTGCCGATACGCGGTCTGCACTCCAGGAGTCGTCTGCTCCGCAAACACCCTTGTCATCATCGTCTTAAAATTATCCTTAGTAAAATATTACACCAGTTTGCCTCCATCAAGATCATACAGGTTATTCGCACTTACGGTATTCACACACACCACACTTGATTCAAAGTAGCGTTTAGTTAGGTATTGTAAGATTCGAACTTTCCCGACTACTTACTGGTTACATTGGTTACAATTCGTGTGCCCGATATATCCCATCGGCAATTTCTCAGGGGGCTTAGGGATGAGTTTCCAAAAAAACCATGACAGAACCATCTTTTACTTATAAACAGAAGTCTATCCATACTTAGAGTTCTGTTAAATTTGGTAATCCAAACTCTTTTGTATTATTTTATTTATTAATTTAAAAAGCTTTGTAAAAAAAGTTTTTATTTTTACTTTTTGGTTGTTCCTATCCCACACTAATTCATTTTACACTACTTGATATGTAAATATCAGTGACAGAAAGTTATTAAAACATCATAATTAAACACTACGTGGAAAAAAAATCATATTATTGAAGCTAACTCAAACACTACCCAAACTAAGTTAAGCATTACCTTATCCATTAAAAAAGGATGACATGACATACATGAAATATATATATATATATAAACATCCGTAATGAGAACTTTCCTTTTTTGAAGTCGGTTAAAAATTACGGACTTCCATTCAAACAGTCATCCCCTAGTTAACCCCTTTAGGGAATTACGTCATGCTTCTACGCCCAGCAGTTTCATGTGTCTGTGTGCGTTGTCTGTCAGTGAATTTTAGATTTTTTTATTAAGTAGGTATATTACTTTATTTCCAGCCAGTCGAATCAATGAAATTAAAAGGCGCCTAATAAGGGCCCTTATTTGCGGTAAGTTTATCGTTCAATGTGGTCGGATTGCGGCTGTTGAAAGGCTACATTTGTTAGTTAGTTGACGCTGGTGGTGATTAGGCCATGTCATACCATGTGAAGACGCGGTATGACCAAATCAGTCGACAGCAGGCGCATGAGGAATGATTATACCCGTGATATGAACAATTTTCTCCATGAACCTCCTGAATGTTTTATCGAACTTGGTTTCGTAGTTTGGATATTTTAATTCCCAATAGAAAACTTCATGGTTCATAGGTAGAAAACTCCTTAAAGCACTCGCATCAATGTACCGTCTTGTTCAGTGCTTTTATTTTGATACCTTCATGTTTTGTTCGAGATTTTTCTAACAGATTCATAATTCATAGGGGGGTCAGTTTCATAATTCATAATTCAGGGTCATAATTGATTTGTTATTGTTTTAATCTCACTTGCATAGGTTTCGTTTTGTTTTCAGCTAAATATGTTTCTTTGGCCTCATTTAGTCTTTTTTGTTTAAAATTTCATCAATTTTTTTTTTTTTTTTGCGTGTTGGTTGGACGGAGTTATTTCCTGCCTCCGTATCGTTTACTTCGCTATCTTGATGAATGTTTGTCGAAAATCTTTGCCGTAGAAATGATGAATGTTGCCTACTGTCTGATAAATGGTGTAATTATAGTCATCCCTTGCTCCCTTGCTCTATCCTTATATGTTCCCTTACTCAGGGTCCGATTAACATACATTTATACAATTAAGGGCTGATTTTTCCAACGCCAGATAATTTTATCGAAGAAATAATTTTGAATTTTTGACAGTTCTTTCATACAAAAACTGTCAGACGTCAAATTTATTCCACGAATAAACATTATCTGTCGATTGAAAAATCAGCCCTCAGTAACATTTTAAAGAACTTGTTTAGCATAAGCAACCCTATAATGTTCCCACTGCTGGGACACAGGCCTCCTCTCTATGAGACGGAGTGGGCCATCATCTACCACGCCGGCCTATCCAAGAACTTGCGTTACAACAAATTCAAACATAGCGTTTCGCCGATGTACGCATTAGGCCCAGTTCCCACGCAGCGTGCGTAATTGTGAACAGAATACAAACGTCACTATCCAGTCTTCAAAGTGCATGTGTTCTAGTGGTCAACACGCGTTCACACGATCTCATGTGAACGTTTGTATCGCTGATAGATAATCTCTAGAAGCGAACTTCGAAAGCGCGCCTCAGATTTTCGTCCTGGGCCTTATAACATCATATCATATCATACATAAATCGAACCCTGAATCAAAACCAGTAGTTTGGCGTTCCGTGCTTAAATAGTTAATTAGAACATGTTATGTCTCACAACGGCGTTTTATTATTTCTGACGTGCCGATATTATTGTGTACGTCCACGTTCACACCCGTAAAGTATATGGAAATACTTACACATAAAAACGTCTTCATATATTTCCATGCATTTTACTTCCATGTTATCGTGATTCCGTAGCGTGGGCGTGACCATGATGATATCGGCACGTTAGAAATTTTAAAAGCGCACATAAGTCATCAATTTGAATGGTAAGTACAGTTCCCCATTTATATTTTACCTCGGTCAACAGCAACCCAATAACTACTCTATTTGTGAAGACAATAAAGATCACTGTGAGTTTGAAAAATCAGAGGTTAAATGGTGTGTAGTTGAAAGGTGTGATTAAGTATGTAACTGCATACATAACAACAGTGTGCCCAAAATTTAATCGTCAAAGTTCGAACAAATTGAAAATACTTGATTGATTTTTTCAATTACCTAAAATTATAGGATATCCTATTACCAACGACGAATTTATGCGGTCATGCGGAAAAAAATCTCGTCCTTAATAGCCAGAATGCGGGACAGTGACAACAGTATTCTGAGGACAGTGGCGGAAAGCATCTACTCTCCTATTCTGAGACGTTTTGTGGGGGTGTTTAACGAGTGAAGTACTTTCCCTTCGCTTGTGCGTCGTCCACATGAAGCGATCTCGAATAAACAAGTATTAAATAATATGTCACTAACATTAATTATAAGCAACTTACTAACACAGTGGATCTTGCGTTGTCCGAAATAAATAATTTATTATTATTATTTATTACTTTAAACAAATTTCAAAATGTTACCTGTCTTATTCATCATATTTGAGAACTAAAATATTAAAGAGCAATATAATAATGTACCTTTAAAAAATCCCCCTTTTTCAGCCATTTGCATAGGTAACAATTTGTTTAAAACTGTTTTACAGGTGTTCGCGAGCCGCGTCGCAATTTCAGTGAGGAGGCGAAGAGCGTGCCCGACATACAGGTATGACTGAAACCTTATTTACTTATTAACAAGCCGTGTACCCGATGGGATTTCAGGTCGGCTAAAATGACAAACTCTCATACAATCTTTCATCCCGTGTTTAACCCATTTAGGGGATTAATTTTCAAAAATCCTTCGTTAAGCTCAACGAGTATAACGAAGTCTTGGGCAAAATTTCACGCGTCTAGAGCCAGCGGTTTAGTAATGAATTTACGAGTAATGCAGGTATGGCATGAAAGTTAGGTGTCAGCTGTGGGAGGAAAGGGCTCGTGGCTAAATAATAACTGCCGCACGGATCGGTCGCAGGTTAAGCAATGCTTGCTGCGGTTGGTCCGCGGATGGGTGACCATTCATTTATACCAGACCTCCGTGCTTCGTGTTTTGAACTGGTTTTATTGTTTAATACCTTCCTGGGTTCGATTCCCGGGTTGGGCAGTGGTACCTGGTATTTCTATTCTATTCTGGATTTGTGCCGTCGCCGCCTATAACATGGAACTAAAACAAAACTGGCGAAATGTGGCTGAACTATAGGTACACCTCTGCCGAACCCTTCGGGGAATACAGGGACATGTGTTCTTCTATATTCCACCTCTAACGTACAGTCACGAGCAAAAATATGTATACACTCGGCTTTATTCAAAAGCGATTTACTCCTTTATTTTTTAATGAAATTGTATGTTGTCACGAACATTCCATTTTCGAACCCATAGGTTTATGTAATGTGTCGTATTTCAACGTTGCATTCGTTATTTCACGAAAAAATCCCAATTGAAAGTTGCCAAGTGTTGACATATTGGTGCTAGTGACTGTACACGCATATTGCTTTCCAGTCCACCATAACTGAAGAGTCGAAGATGGCCTACACGAGCCTCATTGAAGAGCCGACTCCATCTACTTCGCTGATGTCTCACATCGCCAAGGAATCGGGAGCTGTGCCGAAGCCGACTACTATCCCAAAGCCGGCTCGTATGACTACACATGCGCAGTTTCATTCGCTGCAAAACCCGCCAATCAAGTCCCGGTATGC
Source organism: Apamea anceps (assembly GCA_951799955.1). NCBI lineage: Eukaryota > Metazoa > Arthropoda > Insecta > Lepidoptera > Noctuidae > Apamea > Apamea anceps. The sequence continues at coordinate 7,676,693 of OX637500.1, read as the reverse complement.
TAAACTTTACTCAAATCCTTGTACAGACGCCAGCAGGTCAACCTACCCGAAACTGTCAAATTTTTCCAATAAACCTTGAACCTTAATGCTTTAGCCATACAGTTAAAAATCTATTAAAGAAATTTGACAGATTGTAGTAGCTTGATGTGCTGGCGTCTGTACATGTACATTGCTACATACATACATAAACTCTCGCCTTTTTCCATTGGGGTAGAAGCTACAGAACGCCACTTGCTATGATCCTTACGTACTCCTTTTACTTCATTTACGTTCATACAGTGTATCAGTAGTACTATCAGTAGAAATGGGTTTCATTTTGACAGTTCAACAACATTCATTGTGTTATTTACGTTGTTAAGCAAACACGTTTTTCGAACATATGAAGCAATGGATTAGCAATATTCTTCAAAATGATTCACATTGCGATTCATAGTGTGTTACGCAATTAGGGTGCAGGTCACATACGCATGCCGGTTGAGATCCGACCTTTCTGAAGAGTCACCAATAAGGTCACTACATATCCGTCAATGGCGTTTCCTCACGGCGTTTCCACTCACATCTGCGTTGCAAACACCTTTTTGTAGTCCCCTTTCATTCATCCTTTCAACATGATCAAGTCATTCAAGCATAGTCTTTTCACTTAACTTCACGTAACTTTTAACTAAGGAATAAAAACGGCAATTTTGCAGCTTTTGTATAGAAAATTAATGTAAGCAAACTCAAATCGTTCTCAAAATTGTTTTCTGGTTAAGATAACATAAAAGATTATTACTGTTACTGTTAGCCTGCATCATCCCACTGCTGGGCAAAAGCCTCTCGCCATGACTTCCAACTCTTTCGATCCAGGACTAAAGTAGACCACTAGTCGTTTGTTTTGTCCAGCTCGTCCCGCCATCTCAAATAAGCTGTGGGCCAAAATAACCATCACGTGGAGCCCTGACACAGCTATAAGACGTCGCAGCAGACCCCGTAGAAAAGATTATGAAAGCGATTAATTATTCAAATAAAAAAAATGCATCTACGTAAAAACTAATTTATTTTGCAATATGTATTTCAGGGAATATATAGAAGAGCCAACACACGAGGAAGTGGTCTTCGTAAGTACGAATAACTAATAAAAATATATCCAATAAAATTTTATAAAGGGTTTAAAAACGAATGCACCTAACATACTGTATTAAACTACTTCCACAGAACGTGTTGCCGTTACCTCCTCGGTCGACAAAGCCTAAGCTGGTTGACAAGCCACGGCACATCCGCAAATACCCTTTGAAGCTGCTCGCCGAGCCCAAAAAAGAGGTTGAGCAAGTTGAAGAAACTCTAATATATCAAAATACTTCTTCAAAGGCAGACGCTACAATAACTGCCGATGCCGTTGAAGCCATCGAAGACGTCGTTGATGCAGCCCCGAAGGTTGATACTAATCCCTTCTCCAATGGGGCTGAAGGAACATCAGCCAATCCATTTGGAGATTTTTTTAAGAAAGAAGATATTGGAGTGCAGGTCAACATAGAAAGCTCGGACAGCAGTGACTGTGAGACTAATAAGAAGCTTGAAAAAGGTAATAAAATCCTATAGTCCCGTATCAATTGTTTCCGAATTTTTCCGGGCCACTTTTAAATTTTTGCTTTTTAAATATTTTCTTTCCCTAAAAACTGTATTTGGACTATTACGAATATTAAAAAAAACTGCAATTTTATTTAAATAGATTTATTTATATTGTAGCTCTACTTCCCTCATCCATCTACTTCATGGTGGCCGTGATACTTTTGCGATCAGTTCGACTTTTGCTTGGACTATCGACTCGCAAGTGCAATCAAAGCAAGTGTTGAGCAGAACATCTGGCAAGGCTCAGTGATGACAGATAGAGTAAGGCATTGACCGAGTGTTGTCCAAGAACTGGAAGACGCTAGTGTCAGTCGACAGGTGGCGAGACGGGCAGACGAAATTATTACCAGCGCGGGTCGAACCTGGTTGAGGCCGGCACAGGAGCGGGGGGATTGGAACTAGAAAAGAGAGAATTGGCCTCTGTTTTCTAGTTCCAATCTCCACGCTCAGCAGTGGGTGAAGTCGGGCTATCGATGATGATGACACGAACTTAAAACGGCGCTCTCAAAAAGCCTTTGCGGGACGCGAGTCTCCATAGATTTTCTAATATAAGTGCATCACTTTTTCAACTGTTGTTTTCAAACATTTACAGAGCGCAAGGATCACGTCTCCGTCGAAGATTTACTGGAGTTTGCTGACCAGAAGCCATGCGGCCGTCAACGTGGAGAAGAATCTGATGAAGTCCGCATTATGTGCAAAGTACTTAAAGAGGAGGTGCGTAGATTCTTACGACAATATTCTACTTTTCATGACTAACATAGAGGAACTAGAGCCAGTCGCGTTGCCTGGGTATCGTAAAACTAAATACTTGTTCTTAACCGACAGCGCCATCTGGTTTTTGTTTCTAAACTAACCTGACAGTCATCTTTTTTGTTCGTAAACATGGAACCGGAGAGTACGTTTTGGTTGGTTGTTGGTACTGACGAGCTGTCACATGCAACCATATTTAATTGAATGAATGGCATTATTTTTGGGATTCATTCGATTTCGCTCGAGCTTTCGAAAATTTATACAATTTTACTGATATTTCGTTTCTATTTTCATTTGGAGTTACTTTGTTATTAGTTTTTGCTACTTGGTTTTGTTTGATTCTTAGTTACGTTGTTGTAACTCGTTCGGTTGCGCTAAATTAAGTTTTGTTTTTTGTTATTTTGACTATCTGTTTTTATTCTCTTTGTTTCTTAGTTACTTTGTTGTAACTTTATTCTTTGTTTTTATTCGTTTTTTTTTTTAAAGTACTTTGTCATTTATTTTCGCTTATTGTTTCTTTTTCCAATTTTATAGTCGATAAGAAAGCCATGAGAGCATGAGATGCCTCAAATAATTCATGCAAAAAACATTAGATTTGTATCCGCCCCGTATAGATGATTATTAAAACGCGAAAAAGAAGATGATTTATATTCACATACGTTTTGTATGTATCATACGTTCGCGGTACGAAGTTCGGCGGCTAGTTGGTTAAAATAACTCGTCCAGTTACGGAAATATTTTATTGATGTTTTTTATTTGTTTTGAAGTGATGTTTATAATGGCTCTGAGGTATCGTTTTCTGAACGAAGTGATCAGGGGGCTTACCAGAAGTTGAACTGCACTGCTTTTTTGTACTTAGTCATAGAACAAAAAAGCAGTGCAGTTCCTTCTGCCCTGCTATAAGAGCTGATGGTAAGCCCCCAGACAGAGATAAACGAAGGATCGGACAAAGTGGTGGACATGGCCCACATATGTCTCCCAGCAAAACCATGCGCTTTGGCAATCATCTTGTTTCTTGGGAAATACGAATACCCGATAGATCTAATAATTGTTATAACCATGAAAGTACTTACTTATGTGATGAGATAACGTATCGGCCATATTAGCCGTAGAAACGATGACCGTTTGAGTACATGTTCTTGAGTGGAAACTGTGAATTTTCAAACGTAGTGCAAGACGTCTCAGGCTATGTGGGGCTAAAATCTTCGCAGGGTGTTGGGTGATGTTTGTTTGTTCTAATAAAGCAACTTCATTATACATACATATATTCCGAGGTGGACTACTACTAACCATCGTTTGTGCACTGCATAGAAATCGTAAGTGGTGCGTTATTATAACTTACATAGTGAATGCTCATACAAGGTGACCCAAAAGAAAGTTTACTATTATGTAGCAGTATATTATTATATACATATTATTATGTAGCAACATAACTAAAGAAAACTCTCTCAAAAACTTCATTTAAATTAAAACACCTTAATTAGGACATACCTGTGTCCCAGCAGTGGGAACATTATAGGTTGACTATGTTTTTTTATGTTATAGGACATATTTACTCGTGAACATGAATGTTAATGGAATAAATATAGCATGGCATGGTAGCAGGGACATTGGACGCGTAATCTGTTACCATGGATTTAGTACATGATTCTGAAAAACCTTCCTTGAAATCTTTCGTTTTAAAAATTTCTACGCTAGAATCATGCTGTATGTTCGGGAAAAAGCCGCTCGGCTTAGATTGAGCTGTGCCGACCTGACCTGAACATGGTTAAGCGAAGGTAGATGCCGAACGGAATTCCGAATGAAAGCCGAATAGGTAGTGTTGCTCCGGGATGGCTTGGTTGTTCAACAAATACTGCCGACCTGAATATGTGTATAGCACACGCGCATCAGTTCTTTATGAGCCTAAGTTGCTAAAACTGGCCACAGATAGCTTGCGCTCCGCATGCGTCATTCAGATTTGCCTCACGCAGTGAGCCAATCAAATACATATTTTCTTTTGGATCATCTTGAATAATCAGTGTTGTATCCAATGCAGTTCGTTTATTTTTTAGTCATTTATTGGTTTCTTTGTTTTTTGCCCTTGTTAGCTTGTATATAGAAAATAAATTCTAATATACGTGGACATTATATAGAGATTTTCACATTTCGTGACAGAGACGATGAATTACAAAATTTAGTTCCATGTTTTATTTGACCGACTTCATAAAAGGAGGAGGGTCTATGTTCGTCTGATGTATTTTTTTATCGATCGATCGATTTTTCATTTGGTAGGGAAGCTCGCGCGGTGGTCCCATATGAATTTTATTACGTTTGCTTTTGTAGTTTTTGAGTAAGCTTCAATAATACGTATTTAATCCACTTTGTGTATGTTGACGATGTTATAGAACTTCCTGTCGCTGTTGTATATGAATTCGTGTGGGGTAGGTCCGACAGCTTAAAAGTAAAAAAAAAAAAAAAAAAACATACTAAAACCGTTCCAATAAAACCGAACTTTGCCAGCGACTTCCGAGAAGAAAGTAATTTTTAGCTATGTAATGTTTTTTTTAAATCGGTTGTTTGTTTTTATATTATATAAATTACTTACTAGCGACACGCCCCGGCTTCGCACGGGTGCAATTTACATGACTGTGATGATACATGATGATATTCTATTCATGACACGTTGTGCGCAAGTTCTGAACAGTAACCTAACAAAAAGTATTACGCTTGCATGAATTCTGTATAGTATATAATTAGTATTATTAATTACTTCTTTTTGTATATTTATGTATATATATATAGCCTATAATGTACCTTTCAAATGGTGAAAGAAATGGTTAAATAGGAGCTGTGGTTCCGGAGATTACCCCCCATACACAAACTCACTAAATTCATTTTCTCTCTTTACAATATTTGTAAAGATTATGATATTTATTTAGGAACATCTATTGTAATCCCGCATTAAAAAAAAAATGGTTTCTTATTATTTTTATTTTGTTTGCTGTTGACCAGTCCCATATGCTTACTGTGCTCAAGCTTTCGTCGTTTGATCTAAATACCTACCTATATGTGATTTTAATATAAATTGTTTGTAATCCTCAGGCGAATCAATCGCAGTGTTTAGAAGCATTGGAGTTGAGCGGCTGGAACGTTCACAACGCCATCAAGTTAGTGCGCGTGAAGGTGTCAGTGGGTTCTGACGTCACCTTCGACAAGTGCCACGAGCAACTACAGAAAACCAACGGAGACATTGTCAAAGCAGTCTCCATGTTGGTCCCTATGGACTAAAATGGAATTAAACAAATTAAATCATGCAAATTTTTATTAAATAAATTAATCTAGCTAAAAAAGTGCTGTATTTTTGTTTGTTTCTATATAACTTTTTATAAAACATATGTACTAAAATAAAGCTATTCAACGACGTCATAACGATGAATCTTTTTATCGAAGTCATTAGCAGCGCGCATTAATAATAATAATGACCATCGCCGTATCTCTACGTTGACGTCGTGGTGGAGCTTGCGCGCTCTACACTCTAGGTCTGCGACGGAAGACTTTACTTTGTCGGATCAGGTCTAGGATGAGGAGCCAGACCAAGAGAGATACAGGAACCCGCAGGGCAGCATATGGCGAGCTGTTTCCACGGACCCTATCTCCCGGGAGAAGTCTTTTTCCTCACGTCAGGCTTGCCTTTATTGGCCGGCTGGAGTGAACACTGACGAGGAACAGAGCTCCCACCTCATTCTTGCCTTTATTGGCTGGCTTGAGTGGGGATTCGCAAGAGCAAACGTGCTCGGAGGAAGGAAGTATTTCAGTAAGATGCTGGTAGGGATCTTGACCGTACTTTCGGGATTGTCCTGATAGCCATGGAATACCTCTCCACTCCTCACAAGCACCTCAGAGCATGTTGCCCCCTTGTCGCTACGACACTAGGTATGTGCCAGCGTCCGTTTCGGCCCATTATTGAGTGTGCAAGTCACCCCCTGCCATTTTATCTGTGAATTATATTATCATTGGTCAGGCAGGGGACATAGACCTTCCATACCTCAAGGAAACCGATCTACTACAGCCACCCACACCCATAGCCCAGTATATTTTGTTTCCATGTTCTGCAATAGTCCTGCACCAACCGGGAGTTGTCCTTGGGTGCACTTGCATGGTGCATACAGGGATAATCGTCGGTTAGTGCCTCCTCATCATTTAAAATTATCTAAAGGACCTCTGCGATTTGGCTTTGGCCCCTGGTACGCCTTTCAAAGGTCCGGGTCCAAATAATTTATTTAATCAAATTTTAATATCAATGTAACTATAAACAGTAGTAATCTGTAGGTACACTTGACTTAATATGCTAGTTAACAAATCAGGTAGATGTTGCAAGCAGCACCCTTACTAAGTTATAAAATAAAATAACTTTTATTAAGGGCAATGGTACAAACCCATACATAATTCAGTTTCCCAAGTGTTTGTTAAGGTGAGTGTGGGTGTGATATGGTGAGTATGTGTTTGTTTGTTATGGTGATGGTGTGTGTTGTGTCGATGTAGAATGTGTGTATTATTCTCGGTGTTAAATGCATAGGGTGGGTTATTATCAGAGAAATGCAGGCGTTCTGTATCCAGGTAGTTATTCGCAAATAGAAAGTTTGTCACACATTTCTTGAGGGACGAGGCTGAGAGAGAGTAAAGACTCAATTTCCTATTGAGTTTGTTATATAATTGTGGCCCTCGGAAGCAAGGAAGTCGTTTGGTGAATGAATAATTACACCTGCGGTGCTGACAAACTATGTATATCTTTACGTCTTTTAGTGATTGTCACGTAGGGGTATTTATTTATTTAAACTTTTCGCACAAAAAGGTACAAAGGCGGACTTAATGCCTTAATGGGTATCTTTGTGTTGTAATAGCACTGTATTAAGAACAAAGAGTTGTCTGACAGAAAGCACTTTGCAACATTTATATAAATCTTCTGTTGGCAAAAGTATCGGTCGAAATGTGCTCACCTTTAATACTGCTCTTTGGGCCCTCTCCAATTTCAAAATTGAGGTCTTTGGAGCACCGCCCCACGCGGAAACACAATATGATAGGAGTGATTGACAGAGGGCAAGGTAGACCCTTTTGACAATCTGTGCACCTGCCACATGACGAAGAGTCTTAAAGACGAATATTAGTTTTCTAACCCTTGCTATCAGTAAATGTATGTGAGCTGAGAAGTTCAGATTGTCATCAAGAGTCACCCCAAGGTATTTGATTGTGGGGGGTACGTGCAAGTTTAGGGCAAGAGCAGGCTGCGGTGCCCGGGCAGACGCTTGAGTGAGTTATTAGTGAATATGAGGTCGGCGGCTGTGTAGATTGGCGTAGGGTAAAGCAGATTATTTTTGTTTTGTTCGTCTTGAGGGTAAGTTGATTGCCATTAAGCCAATTTAAAACTTGATCTAGCCCTCTCCGCGCTGCCTCAAAAGCTTCTTGCCAGGTATCTCCAGTAAAGGTGAGTGCAGTGTCATCAGCAAAGGCCGTGATTTTTCCACTTTGGATAAGCAGATTACACAGCTGATTTACGTACACCAAAAAAAGTGTGGGACCAACCACACTTCCCTGAGGAACCCCAAAAGTAACAGGATTCAGGTAATTTAAAATTTTTACGCACTGAGTCCTATTGCTTAAGTAGTCTGCAATAATTTGGAGTGGGAGGCCACGTGTGCCCAGTTCCTCAAGTTTGAATACTAGGTTGGGAATAGAAACTGTGTCGAAAGCTTTTTTTAGATCTAAGAAAACCGACAGGCCCTAATTCCCTTGTTCACAAACTAAACTAAATTTAAGTTCTGTGCATCTTTTTCTTTCTATTTCATTAAGAAAAGGACAGAAGATAAAATATTAGATTACTCCTGTCAAATTAAAATATTCCATAGCCAGATTAGACGTGATTAAAAACAGGGCTGCTAAAAATACGTCAATTTACGTCAGGCGCTGACTAGTTTGACAGGACTAAACTAATATTTATCTTCTGTCCTTTTCTTAATTAAAAAGAAACAAAAAGATGCATTGAACTTAAATTTTGTTTAGTTTGTGAACAAGGGAATCGGCGCCATTACCTTCTTTTTTTCATCAATGTTTTTGACAATGTGATCCGTTAAATTTAGAACAGCATCATTCGTTGACTTATTTCGTCGAATCTGGTCGATCGGTGGGCTTGGGGTACTGGTGATGTCAAGGTTTATATCTCCAAGAATAGCTATATTTTTATAAGATGAGAGATCAATTAAAAGAGAATTTAAAGATTGTAAGAAATTACTGATGCCTAATGTAGGGTGAGCGGTAAATACATATAAAGGCTTTTTCTGTGCCTATCGTCAGCACGAGACAACTTGCGTCCATAAAATCAGGTTCCACGGCAGAGTAGCTGCCGACGCTTTTAACATACAAGATGACTCCATCATTCTGATTTGTAAGTTGAGTAATGTAGTAGTGCGAGTAATTTTCAATCGACGGAATGGGATAGTTAGACTTAAGCCAAAACTCCGTCAACACACTGACGTCATAGTCAAGATTGTTTCTACATAGAAGTGTCAGAAAAGAATCAAATGCCATTACTGATCGGATATTTTGGGTGATAATCTTAAACTGCTTAGCAGGGTCATTAATGTAGGAGGAGCATTCTTCAGGTTCACAGCATAACGAAGTAGACACTGACAATTGATCAATATGATCGTTTAAATCGCGTATGTTATCCACTTAAATGATTAAACAACGGAAGGACACTAATGAGGGGTTTAGGAAGGTTCCCTTGGAGGTGTAGTGTTTGCATAATTATGTTTTTGTACGCTCGCAATTCTGTCTGATGTAGTTCAACGTAATTTTTTTAATATTATTTTGACTTAGGTAGGTATTAAGGTTTATATATATATATATTTATGAATTTGAATGAATGATTTCACCGAGTGAATGTTATGTGTAGTGGTTATTAGTGTTTGTGCGCCGGTTGCGGGTGTTATAGTGCGAGAATATCGAAGTTGGCATTCAAGTAATGAATTACAATATTTGATATAAAAATGAAAATAATAATTTAAGTATGCATTATTCAAAAAGAAGACTTACTATAAAATAAGATATTACTTAAAAATATTCAGTCTTCTACTATATTTATATTATTCACGTTTAACTCGCTATTTATGGTATACGCTGTGGCGCCCTCTTTCTTGCGAATTAATATCTTTCTATGCGCAATCCAACAAAATTTAAAGCCATTTGTCTTCGAAAAATCTCGAGCGAGGTAATGTAGACGTTTTGTCTTTAGGGTTAGACTTTCTGACAAATCTGTTTCATAGGAACTCCTAATTGTAGGTTTACAGTAGAAAATTGACTGTCTTGGTTGAATGTATTGTAGGATCTCAAGGATTGAATTATCTTTTCTCTCATAATAGTTGTTGTGGGGTTAATTATTAATTAAAATAGGTTTATTTGATTCTGACTTTGTCTTTAAGTGATATACATCTCGAAAGTCAGAAATATTTATTGGAATGTTCAGAGCTTTGCCTGTATCGATAACGACTTTTCATTTCTTAGTTTCAGACAAGTGGCCTTTTGATATCTTTCGAAGCTCTCAACCTTTTCTTCCAGGACCTGAATATATGTCAGGTTATCATTACGTTCAGCTGATAACCTATTCAATTCCAATATGAGATCATCGTATTTTTTTGAGACAAAGTCAGCTGACTCTTTTAAGGCCACGTTAAGCTCTTTTATTTCAGCCAGAGTCGCCTGGAGCGACACATATTTTTCATTCTGTTGCCTTTCAAAATTTGAGAAAAGGTCCCTCATTTCCGCCATAAACACAATAATGTCAACCATCCGTTTCCGTACTGTTACATTTGATTCCTCTTGCTCAAGCGATTTGTTGGGCAGCTCAGGTTCTGAGTCATAATGCACTGATGGTGATGGCGAGTGTGGTGTACAGTTTATTGGCATGATGTAAATTGGTAAAAAGTCAGAAAAAAATTCTAAAATTATTTAAAATTATTATTTTAAGTTACAAAAAGAATACCCGATTGCGGGATTCGAACGCGGACTCCCTAATCTGCATATGAAGACGAGAGCGCTCAATGAAGGAGCCACTAAGACATTGAAAATTGTGGCGAAGTAGTAGATCCTTATATAGTATATGGTCGTAATGAGCCTCTGTTGTTTCTGTAGCCCAGGTACTTTTTCCTGCGTACGAGCATTGGTGGTAATGCCTCCCTTAAAAAGAATTTAAAAGATAAGTACTACATTTGTGTATGTACCGCACCATCCACACCTGATTGCATTTAGCGGGACGGCGCATTATCAACGTACAGTGTTACAAGGTTTTTACGCGCTTGAATGACATTGACATGGGGGCGTTACATGCATGCTAGGCGACTTGCGAATGCGCTGAGCGCGCAGTGCGGCCGGTTGCGAAAATTCTAGAGCGTTCGTTTCATTTTGCTACTCGCAAGGTGACTCGCTAGGCTCTAGGCGCTCAGCAAGCCAGCTGTCGGTGCTTACGTAGCCACAGAGATCGTGATGTGGTTATGTTTTAAAGCAATATAAAGTTATTCATGATATATTTTAAGGTTCCGTATGCAAAGGGATCCATTGAGACACAACTACAAGCCGACTTTGTTTGGCTGGCACGGGGTCGTATCTTTGGAACCGTACATCTAGATTATATTTACAGAATACAATGTCATGTAACTGTGGAAGCTATCATGGTAATTTACTTTAGGTATATGAAATTTCGTTGTCCCTAACATTATTCGTTTGAGGAATATCAGCCATAAACATTGGTCCCTCCAAATTGACGTTTCAACCATTTTATGAAATTTTTATGAATATTTTTAAAGTATCGATATTTATGGGCGGGTTTTTTTACGTCCACTTAACGCACGCGTATACATCAAAAATGGCGCTAATTATCGTCAAACCAAAAAAACGTTGTTTCAAATTACAATTACAAAATTATAGTATTAGTTACGATTACGTAGGTAAACGTTATTATTTGACGTACGCATGTTACGTTAACCAACCGCTTGAAACAACCGGCCCTAATACTCTTAATGCTTCAAATTATGCAAAAAAAATAAAAATAAAATGTATTATTTTAAAGCGTAAATAATAAAAAAGTCCACACCCACGGAGGGTGGACACAAGAAATTAAATCAAAGCTTTACTTCACAGGACTTGTGGCTGGTTTTCGTTCCGACGTCGTTAAAATCTGGCCAGACTGAAACTTGAGGAAGGTTTCAGTTTTCTTGTTTACATTTTCACCAGATATTTCTAAAACAGACTATAATTATTACCATGGGCGTGTGGTTTACAATACAGCCTACACTAATACTTCAACGAATGGATGGATCTATTTGGATCCAGAGAGTGTCCTAGGTTACGTAAACGACTTAACATCATGCCCGTAGTCCTCGAAGTGGTAGCCAGAGGTGTAGCAGATACACCTACATTTAGTCAGCCAAGGTGTGTCCACCATATACAAAATAACATTTTACAAAACAGTCAAATATCAAGTTTCTATTTTAGCAATGTTAAATCATGTGGACGTGTTATATAACAAAATTTTATGTGTTATATAACATAATCTGGACGCACTCTTACGCTTACCATGTCATATGGGCTCTCATTATAACACTGACGAGGCTGCTACTAAGAATTTCAAATAAAATTATCCGTCTCAAGAAACCAGTTGACCAAAATAGGGTAATATAATTTTATTTGTCTTAATTCTCGTAATCGTCGAATAACATGTATTCCTCTGCCTATAGATTGTGGTTACCAACGAGCCGCCGCCGCCGCTGCTGCCTCGGCAAATTAAGCCAAAACGCCCGGAACATCCTAAGCCAAAACGTAAGTCTTTATTGATGATTGTGGGACGACATTCAAGGACAGATATAATCATACTGGCTAGAGGTTCTTGTGGCTAAGAAATAACAGCCGCACGGTTCGATCGAACAGGTTAAGCTACGCTTGTCGCGGTTGGCCTGTAGATGGGTGACCATCTTTACAAACCAAGACCCCTTTAAGCTGTTGGTCCCGGCTATCCTTCTTGGATCCTCGACAGCCGTTACGGGTCGTCAGAGGCCCGAACGTCTGACAACCAGCCTTACCAAGGGGTATCGTACGAGTATTATCCAATTACTGGGTTGTGGAGGTCAGATAGGCAGTCGCTCCATGTAAAATACTGGTATTTAGTTGCATCCGGTTAGAATGGACGCCTACCTGTTGGGGTTGGCGTCCATTCTAACAGGATGCAGCTGAATACTCATAATGCTTCAAATTATGCAAAAAAAATATATAATGTATTATTTTAAAGCGTAAATTATAAAAAAGTCCACACCCACGGATGGTGGACACAAGAAATTAAATCAAAGCTTTACTTCACAGGACTTGTGGCTGGTTTTCGTTCCGACGTCGTTAAAATCTGGCCAGACGGAAACTTGAGGAAGGTTTCAGTTTTCTTGTTTACATTTTCACCAGATATTTCTAAAACAGACTATAATAATTACCATGGGCGTTCGGTTTACAATACAGCCTACACTTATATTTCAACGAATGGATGGATCTGTTTGGATCCAGAGAGTGTCCTAGGTTACGTAAATGACATAACATCATTCCCGTAGTGCTCGGAGCGGTAGCCAGAGGTGTAGCAGATACACCTACATTTAGTCAGCTAAGGAGTGTCCACACTATACAAAATAACATTTTACAAAACAGTCATATATCAAGTTTTTATAAAGAGGTTAGCAATGTTACCTCATGTGGATGTGTTATATAACAAAAGTTTATGTGTTATATAACATAATCTGGACGCACCCTTACGCTTACCATGTCATATGGGCTCTCGTTATAACAATGACGAGGCTGCTACTAAGAATTTCAAATAAAATTATCCGTCTCAAGGAATCAGTTGACCAAAATAGGGTCATCATCATGATCATCATCTGCCTGGCCTTTTCCCAACTATGTTGGGGTCGGCTTCCAGTCTAACCGGATGCAGCTGAATACCAGTATTTTACATGGAGCGACTGCCTATCTGACCTCCACAACCCAGTTACTGGGTAATACGATACCCCTTGGTGAGACTGGTTGACCAAAAAAGGGTAATATAATTTTATTTGTCTTAATTCTCGTAGTCGTCGAATAAAATGCATTCCTCTGCCTATAGATTGTGGTTACCAACGAGCCGCCGCCGCCGCTGCTGCCGCGGCAAATTAAGCCAAAGCGCCCGGAACATCCTAAGCCAAAACGTAAGTCTTTATTGATGATTGTGGGACGACATTCAAGGACAGATATAATCATACTGGCTAGAGGTTCTTGTGGCTAAGAAACAACAGCCGCACGGTTCGATGGAACAGGTTAAGCTACGCTTGCCGCGGTTGGTCTGGGGATGGGTGGCCATCTTTACAGACCAAGACCCCTTTAAGCTGTTGGTCCCGGCTGTCGTTCGTGGATCCTTGACAGTCGATACGGGTCGTCAGCGGCCCGAACTTCTGACAACCAATCTTACCAAGGGGTATCGCATTATCCAATAACTGGGTTGTGGAGGTCAGATAGGCAGTCGCTCCATGTAAAATACTGGTATTCAGCTGCATCCGGTTAGAATGGACGCCAACCCCAACATAGTTGGAAAAAGGCTTGGCAGATGATATGATTATACTGGCTATCATCATCTGTCTTTAACTGAAAATAGGTTATTGGGTTCGGCTGTAAGGGTAGTAACCGGGTACTTCGCAAATCTTGAAAGGGGCTTAATCAGGTTTCAAGAGTTACCTATAAATAATAAATTATAAGTATTTATTTCTGTTGGAAAAAAAGTACTTTACATGTCAAAAATAAAAGATGTTTTAAAACGGGGTTTTATTAATGATATTTAAATATTAGAGAGGTTATTATGATCAGTTGACAAAAATTACGGATAGTCATTTAATTTTTCGGCGGTTGTAATATTAGTGTGATAGTAAAGACAGTATAAATGGAATAGCAAAAATAATAAAAATGTTGGAATGGGCAGTTAGGTAAATAGTTTGGCAGTTCATGGGCAGTTAGGTAGTAAGTTTTTATTTACATTTTAATTTTAATTAATTATTTTTCAGCTTGAGTACGTATAGTTTTTATTATATTTGTTGGTATATTGGTGTGGTTAGCTGACATATGGCAAATAATTTAATTTTATGTTCTGTGCCTTGTAATGTTAATTACTTAACACCTAGTATTGTATACAATCAAGTATCAAGTATTTTCTAACTGAACAGACAGCTGTGCTACTGGGGAGTTTGTTGCGCCACTTCTTCTTCCCAGCGATAGCACTAGGAAGTGGTGAAGGGCGGGCGTTCTTGGGGGACTGTCTTTTGTAATTTTGACGTTCGAAAAGTGCTGATTCGCAGCCTAATTTGAATAAATGACTTTTGATTTTGATAGCTTAGGTTGGATCTGTTACCGAGCGAGCCAATTGCAGCAGCTAAGCCAGGGCACCCAAAAAAAAAAAAATGATTAGGTTAGAACTGTGACCACCCGCGCGTTCTATTTCCAAGTTATATTTTTAACGGCAAATTCGACTTCCGTTAAGTCATTTTACTGCTTATTAAAATTTATTTAAGTACCCATTTAAATATATGACCCATTATTAGGGTTCTGTACCTCAAAAATAAAAACGGAATCCTTATAGGATCACTTCGTTGTCCGTCTATCTGTCTGACTCTACCCTTAACCCTCCTTCTCAGGAACGCGTGGAGGTATCAAGTTGAAATTAATATCAAATACGTAGTCTACGGTCCCGTGGAGTTCTTAAAAACAAGCTTCTATGATAACACAATAAAAAAGTACGGCACTTTTGCGACATACTTTGATACTTGCAAATAAATTAAAACCTATAGGGTACTTTCCATTGACAACAAATCATAAAATACGAACAGCACAAGTAAGGGAATAAAGTTTAAAGTAAAGTATTTCTATGCCATTACAACTGACATTTGCAGCTGGAGAATTGACCGTGACGTACAGTGGCCTCTAAAAGTTAGTTGACATTTTTCCATTCCAGCTGTGACACGCCACATTATGATTTAAAATTCTAGTTATTCAGATGTTTGAACTGTACACTACGTTTTTATTGACTAACTAGCTTCTGCCCGCGAGTTCGTCCGCGTGAAGCAACTTTCTTAATTTTTTCTTTCTCTTAGGTTCTTAAGAACCTTCTACAAAGTATTAGAAAACTTAAAAAAAAAGATGGATGAAATCGGTAAAGTCGTTCTCAAGTTATGGCGTGACCAAGGGAAATAGGGTTTCATTTTTATATATATACGATACGAAGATTCAATTTATGACTATGACTTATCATAAAAAAGAATCAAGTAGGTAATCCCACAGGATAACCTGAAATTTTTTACCTTTTGGATGCTACTGTATAAGGGAGAACATTTTTTCAACTACAAAGTTAAGTTTGTTCTTGGGATGAATTCATTCCAACTACGGGACCCTTAATTATGTGTTCGACATGCACTTGTTTAGAATAATCAGCCTATAACGTTCCCACTGCTGGGACACAGGCCTCCTCTCTGTAAGAGGGAGTGGGCCATAATGGACCACGCGGGCCCAGTGCGGGTTGGTAGATGTCGCATTTCTTCGATTTTCTTTTAGTTCTAGGATATGCCGGTTTCCTCACGATGTTTTCCTTCACCGGTCTGAGAGCAGTGGTGATGAAATAGATTACACAAAGTAAAGTGCCTCCTAGCTTCGAACCCACGACCTACAACTCGTAAGTCGGGGTCGCTACCACTGGCCCACCACTGCTCCTTAAACATGCAATTGCAGTTTTTATTCACTGCTCAGTTTTTACTGCCGAACTTGTTAATAAATATGCATTACTTATATTTTTCCAAAACTACCTACAATAAACAACTGTTGCTTTATACAAGTGCCTTTTAAAATTAAATAGGTTCGGCTCCGGTATCCGACTACAAACTCATAGGTCACAGTCTCTTATAAATTCCAGACATAATCTTGGTCAGGCCGAGGACCATGCGGATTAGTGTCTGAGATCGCCTTTTGAGGAAAGAACTACACAGATTTGAGTGGACCGGTCCAGTCAGTGCGTGGCTGCGTGTATTAATATTAATAGTAATATTTGTCGGTAATCGTGTAGCTCAACTCAAAACTTAAGGAGCTCAATGATTCGTCGTACAATTCGAAAGAAATGACATTTGGGTAGACCGCATATAATACTCAAACTCCTAAACGATTGTTAAAAGTGAATTGTAGTACAGACGCCAGCAGGTCAAGCTACCCGAAACTGTCAATTTTTCCCAATCAACCTTGAACCTTAATGCTTTAGAGATAAAGTTGAAAGTCTATTAAAGAAATTTGACAGATTGTAGTAGCTTGATGTGCTGGCGTCTGTACATACTTAGGCGTAGGAACGTAATTTACTAGCTAGATGTATGAAAGACAGGAAGGGCCCAGAGGTGACAATCCATGTCAAGGGTAGGGGGTTTGGGGGGGGTCAAGTGACCTACCTCCTCACGGCACGCCCATGAAGCTCCGATTAGGATAGTCCGAATAACGTTTTTATGAAAAGAAAAATTGAACTTCCTCTTTTCTATGGGATTTTTGTATGTGCTATTGAAATTTGGATAAGACAACGTCTGTCGGGTCAGCTAGTGTTGTAATTAAATGAAGCTTGACTGACAATGTGTCAGTTTGCATTAATATATTTTCAGATAATAGGCGCCTATGTTTAACATAAATCTTTTGGCTTTTCAGTTACAGCATGCGTGCTCAAAAGGTACACTGTGTTGCTTCAGCAGGAGGCTCCTGAAGGCGATCAACATGAGTAAGATGAGCTCTCACTGGACAACGAAATTCAAAAGGATTTAGGGAAATAATAGGGGTTAAAGTGTGAAATTGCCGTTTTATTGTAATAGGTACTTCGAATTGACATAGAACCTTCATGGTTTGAGAATTTTGATTGAAACTTTTTCTCACATGGTACAGTCGCGGTTATTAATGTGGTATCACCTTAAGGACTGTACTGCTGTGAACGCGCGGTAAAGGCCGTACCTACGTCTGTGTGCATTAAGTGATGTATCAACACAGAACGCTCACCTCATAATTCGCACACTGGCTGGCGTCGAACGAAACAAAAAACATTCCGTCGCTATTGCACACAGGCTACGTAATTACGTATGACCCTGGTTGGTTCATACCAGTGCTATAATTGAAATCATTTCATCAACTACGGATAGCTGGTAGTCTTACGTATTGGATTAATGAACGCATAGGTCTGGGTTCCAATCTCGAGTTGGGATTTTTATTTTTCTTTTCCAACAATAATCTTTATCGGTTATTTTGTTATTCGTTTTTTATAGATTAATAAACAAGAATAATAATGTAATAATTATTTTATTTTCATTATTCTATTGCTATTGTTATACGGGGTTAAAATAAAAATGTTATTTTTCTATGTGATTTCAAAATATTTATTCTTTATAATTTTATAAACTAACAAAATAAATAAATAACTTCTAGTCAAAACAGTTTATTTTCTCATAAAGAACAATTTATTAAAGACTTAAAATATTGTGTCTTAGTAATATAATAATATTGTGCTTTAACTACTAATATGTGTGGGTAATCTAAGAAATCACAACTAGCAAATCTACTCACGTAAATAAAAAAAGTGTAAACTCCTTGTCACAGTACAATTAAATTGCTCAGTATACTGCCAGTGCGTTCGTTTTAACTTTAGTTGCCTACCTCAAACGTCAAAGATAACAAATCGTATTTATTTATTAGGACTTATTGCGGTTATAGCTTTTAAGTATTCATTTTCATTATGAAAAGAAGATTGAAACTAAACCTCAAAATAATCCTTATTACGGATATGACACAATATTATTTTAATATTACTAAAATCAATTTGTAATTTATAACTTAATACTTTGTTTGTATAACCCCCATTATTATCAATGCTATCAAGTAAACGCTGGCGCATGAATCCAACAATATTGAGACATTATATCTCTTCCTCTTATCACTCATTCCGTGCTTCCCATCGGTGTATCGCAAAATGTAAACGTTATTGTTTATGTTTTTTCAATCAAAT
Source organism: Apamea anceps (assembly GCA_951799955.1). Lineage (NCBI taxonomy): Eukaryota > Metazoa > Arthropoda > Insecta > Lepidoptera > Noctuidae > Apamea > Apamea anceps. Next base: position 7,658,236 of record OX637500.1, on the reverse strand, counting down.
TGGGCTTTTGCACGGCGAACGGTTCGTGAAGGTTCGTTTTGACGGCACGGTTAGCGCAGTCGTTAAGTGATTGACTGCTGCGCTGCGTGTCGCGGGTTCGACTCCCGCACGGAACAATTATTTGTATGGCCTACAAGTAGTTGTCCCGGGTCTGGCTGTTTGTGTATGTGAGTTTAAATGTTTGTAAACGCATCCACGATACAGGAGAAATTCCTAGTGTGGGGCAGTGTCGAATAATTCGGCAAAATATCTCATTGGTATGAAACCACTTGTTTCATTATTCAGTGACTAGCTGGGGCCATCTTTTGTCCCTCCGACTCGCAGTAGGTATTTCTCTAAAACAAAAAAAGAGTATTGTTAGGCTACTAGCAAATTACGAATATTACCAATTTGAAAAAAGAAATATTTTGAAAATAGAAATGTTACATATTATATTATTATTATATACTTAATGTTATATTTTATATTCAACATTTTTTTTTCTTCTATTTAGGCTTTATGATAACTATAAAACGTTTAAAAAATAACTAAAAGGATCAGCAGTTATACTTTAATTAGAAAAGAAATCGATAAAATAATGAAATCACTCACACTCAGTCCGGTTTCATCAAATATCTGTGATATAATATTAATTCCACTTTTACGCAGCACGATAATATCTGCTTTTATCTCAATATTTAAATTTCCTTGCATTTCAAATTGAACTACAACGGCGCTAATAGATTAAACACACGTCACTAATCTACAATAACAACCAACCAAAAACAAATAACGTTTTATTTAGTCGCGGTGAATGAGTCGTAAGTTAACTGCATCTGTCTACCTTATAATTTATTTAGATTTCTGTGGGTATAATCATAAAGGTTAATGAATTATGTGAACAAGGCGAACATGATACGGAACTATATTCAATAACGTGATTATCCGAGTAGGTAATTATAAAAACATTTAAAAAAATTATCACCGCGCGTGAGATTCGAACCCACGGCTTACTACGCATGAACGTGCTTACCGACGTATGATAACCGCTAGGCTATCATGCCATTTAACCTAATGGTTGATTTATAAACTACAATCAGTTGCAAACGAATGTGAGAGTGTGTGTCTATAGTATAGAAATTATTCATTAGAAGAAGGTCGCAAGTTAAATAGAAGTGTCAATCTATTGCTTCGTGAAACTGTCACCCCACTTTTGACCATTACTGTAACTATGAAGTTCTTCTTTTAAAAAATGTGCAACATTCGATTATCGGCTTTCAGTTGTTTTTTTTATTCCGCTCAGACAAGAAAGATGGATACTTCGAAAATTCGAGTTATTTTTGAATACGAGTTCCGACGCGGAACTAACGCGACAGAAACAGCTCGCAATATCAATGATGCGTTTGGAGAGGGGACTGCTAATGAACGCACCGTGCGATTTTGGTTTAAACGCTTTCGTGATGGAAACTTTGATTTGAAGAACGAACCACGTGGAATACCGCCCAGACAGGTGAATAACAATAAATTGAAAGAGATGGTGGAAGCTGATCCGAGCCATACTGCCTAGGAATTAGCGGCATGGTTTAACGTTACCTTACCAACAATATTGACTCATTTGCGTCAAATCAATCAAATAAAAAAATTTGAGAAATGGGTGCCTCATGATTTGACTGATCTGCAGAAAGAAACGCGTGTTGAAACTTGTGTTGCCTTCTTGATTCGATACAGAAATAAATGAATATTGGATCGAATTGTGACATGTGATGAAAAGTGGATTCTTTACGATAACCGTAAGCGAAAAATGCAATGGCTGACCCCAGGTCAAATGCCGCAACAGTGTCCTAAAGCAAAGCTTACCAATAAAAAGGTAATGGTAACTGTTTGGTGGTCTCAGCATGGTGTTATTCACTATAGCTTTCTCCGTACAAATAGTACAAATCGGCAATTTCATACTTTAACCCCTATTATTTTCGTATGTAACGATTACCTATTTATTCAATGTTAAATATAAATACTCAATGGTTGTTGCATTATATACTACCTACCTATATAGGTACTTATATAATCATTTCTTTTGAAAAATTTATGGACTGTTTATATTCTAAAAAGAGTATTTATCTAAGATACTTTTGTTCTTAAAGAGCGCTGATAGTTACATTCTAAATTTTATATAGAATAAGAAAAAAAACATATATGAATATATTTATATACGTAGATAATCTTACTGTTCAATTATAATAGAAATAAATATATTTTACTTTCGACATCGAAGAAAATAAAACGAACAAATTAAACATAAGAAAATTACGCTCCTATCTCAGCATAATGCTACGATATTTAGAAAATAAATTGACGCAGCGCTGGATTTCGGATAGGGCCCGCTGTAATGCTACGGACACCCATAACTCCCACTAGGGGATATCTATAATGTATTAAAAATTATATCAAACCCATTCCTACAAGGTGTGTGAATTTATTATACAGAATTGTAGATAATTCTATTAGATTTTTGAATATCTCAATGTATACTTTAAGGTCCATATTACAGAAAATTCCTCAGAAATGTGTATCGTGATCAGGCTGTTTTCGTTTACGATTTATTTTATTTACCAACTTTGATCTGAGAGGCAATTCTCGTAATTTTAAGAACGTTAACAGTCTGATCTCAGTCTCAATCTGTCAAAAAAAATACTTCTAATTTCCCTACATTTTGACAAGTGTTTGACATTTGTTTGTCGCCGAGATGAGACTGTGACTAGATTTTGAACGTTTTAAATTACGAGAATTGGCCTTCTGATCTTTAGCATTTTAATAAAATATTTCTTATCCTTTGAATAAAATTTTAAATATTAAAATTCATTATAAGAACTCGAATATTTAGAAAATCAGGGTTTTTTTTGTCAGTCCCAATACAATCCCACATTTATTGTAGTTAAACCTTAGCAGAGTGCTACGATGATCTTTTGGCGGCTTTTGGTTTTTTTACAGAAATGGTGTTTCAGTTCCGATTTCGACCCGCACCAAAAGAACCTGGTAGCGTTGCACCTATTTTAAATAAGATAAAATGCAATTAAAAATGTCGGTGGTTTGTTTCGTAGGTTTGTACATTTCTATTAATTAGTTTTGACAATTTTATTGATCTTTTGATCACTACAAAAGGCAGGAAAAAAATATATATCGACCCATTGAAAAAACCTGCTTATTTCATTCATTTACATTCTAAATTCTTTGAATCATTGTTGAATAAATTTTAATTATGTATTATAATAATCTTCTTCTAAGAATATATCTATTTTGATAGGGATTATTATTGAATCATCAAGGGATGTTTTTGTGTTTGGACGGCACGGTTGGCGCAGTGGTTAAGCGATTGATTGCTACGCTGCGTGTCGCGGGTTCGATTCCCACACGGAACAAATATTTGTATGACCAACAAGTAGTTGTTCCGGGTCTGGCTGTTTGTTTGTGTGTTTGTTTTTTGTTTAAATGTTTGTAAATCTATGGACTGTTATATTCTAAAAATTTATATATATATATAGAGCTCAGAGGCGTTTGCTCTTAAAGAGCACTCCTGCATATATAGATTTTATAGATAAAACATGTTAAATTAGATTGTATTAGACCAAAATTTACTATATAAAAAAAAATATATAGGTATATAATCTTTATTGAAATAAATTAGTGTTACAAAAATCTATGAAGCCTCTGAAACCCAAACTAGGTAAAAACCTGTATGTTAGATTTGAGCGCCTTCTCCCAATTATTATTATATTATATTTTTATACCAACTAAGATCTAATTCATTCTTACAGGGTGAATATTTAATATATGTGAATTTGTAATATAGAATGTAGATTATTCTATCAATTTAGCAAATGTACACGCATCAAGTGTCTAGGGACAAATGTATTTAAAAATAAATCGGCATCCATATTTGGCAGGCCTTTGTTTGGAAGTATTATATCCTATGCGTGCTGAATGGGAATCAAGTCTGGCGATTGAGCAGGCCATGGTAGAACATTCATATTAGCGATTTCTTATGGTTTGATGGCTTATCTCTGAAGAGTTATGGAGTAATGCGAGCTCGTACTCCATTTGGTGGAATACGACTTGACAAAAGATTTTCATCTTTTGACCCAAAAATCCAACAAAAACCGTTTTAAACTGACTACATTTACAAAATAAAGTATCCATAGGAGTTATTTAAAATCAGGTTAACGTGCTTGATCCCTAGGCACTTTTGATGTGTGTATTATTAGATAATGGTTAAAAGTTACCTAGAATATTGTATAATAATATCATTGTACCCCGCCCCCCGGTTTCACCCGCATATCCCGTTTCGATCCCGAGAGTATCGGGATAAAAGTATCCTGGTTATAAACTATCTGTATGCCAAATTTCATCCAAATCCGTTCAGTAGTTTATGCGTGACAAACATCCGTTTATAATCATCATCGTTTATAAAATTAGTAGGATAATATTAAGTAGAATAGTAGTTGCCTCTGTAGTCCCATCTATGTGTATTGTAAATAAATAGGTTAGTAAAATTTCTGTGTTATTAATTCCAGGTAAAAAAGGATCTTTTTCATGCCGCTTATAATTCTGCATATAAGAATGGATCATTAAACAATAATTTTTCATCACTCTCCTGGCCCTTTATGTCAATTTATTTGAGGTCGGCGCAACATGTCTTTTTCTTCCTTAAACAATATGGGTCATTAAATAATATGGATTAAATAATACCAAAGGCTCTTCAGATTTATGTATGTATGTAGGTGGGTTCGAAATAAACTTTCGAATGAATAAAGTTTCAGAATGAGTAACTTTAGTCCAAGTTTAAACCTTCGAGGCAATTTTGTATTTTGAACTTTATGCCGACTGCAGTTAAATACAGGAATATTTTTTAAGCAATGCGCAAAAAATTTTTGGTGGTTCAGTATCAGTAATAGAATACATTTCCATTATTTGTTCAAAACTTTTTTATATTTTTTTATCCGACTTTAAATCAGCAAAATATGGACACTATCTATTCGTAATAATATCAATGAACGCGGGCGCCGTGCGGCTTATGAGTGATGTTGCAGAGAGGGTGAAACCCCCTTCCGGGCGGCAGGGTGGCGCCAGGCGGCGGCGGTCTGCGCTTGCGTTGTCGTTACGTCGCGTCTAGTCGCTTTACCGCGCAGTGCGCAACTTACGATGTCGGATTTTAGTAACCGCGAGTTCTAATGTGATGGTGCGGGTCTATTTATTATGTGGTGAAAGCCTACGAGCAGCTCGCAGAATGTATGCTAGGGGGTAAGGGGTAAGGACCCCACGGTCCCTAATGAAAGGACCATTTTAGCAGCCACTCAGAGGCTGCTTGATCACGGTCAGTTCAGGACCCCAAATCACGCACTAGGGTCTGGCAGACCTCGACTGGCGGTAAATGTAAGTATTAAGTTTTTAAAAGTGCCTTAATTTAATTGATTATAATGCGTTATTTTCTGCATTTTGATGGTCCTAAGCCCATGAAAGTATGAAGGAAAAATTGGAATTACTCTTCAAATAACTTCAGATCACGGCCTAATCTTAAAAAAGTCTAATTCGAACCTGATAAAATCAGCGATCAGTACATTGTATGTAACCCACGTAAATATCTATCTACCCACGCCTATGCACGAAAAACGACCGAGCGCTGCCGCGCCGGGCGGCGCGTAGTGGCCAGAAAATCAATTTCAAAATAGACATCTTTCGTTAGCGATAACTTTATTTTTTTGTACTAAGACTTATCAAAATAAAAAATAGGTGTTTAATAAAACTCATTTAAGTTTAATTTGTCAAAGTTTGCGCACTGAATAAAAATTATTCCTGTATAATAAAAATAATAAATAATACAAAAAAATACTTTAGAACCAAGTCTAAGGCCCGCGTGCATCACAAATATGAAATAACTAAGTAAACAGATTTAGCGCTAAAGGAAAAATCTTAGTGTGTGCATAGTGTGGAATTGCATCAAAATATTGTTGCAAGGCTCTATGTCTCTATGGAAAACCTGGCTAGATCTCAGTGTTTTTTAACAGACTTCAAAAAATGAGCAGGTTCTCAATTCGACTGTATGTTTTTTTTATGTTTCCTACCTCAGAACTTCGTTATTTATTAGCCGATTTGCAAAATTATTTTTTATTTGTAAGGATATACTTTCAGATTGGCCCCATTGAAATTTCATCAGAAACGATTCAGTAGTTTGGTTTTTAAACCAAAATGTCAGGTAAAAATTACAACTTAAAAATGAAAAATAAAAACTTTTTTGCAAAAAGAAACAACCGACTTCGACAAAAAATACACTAAAAAGTGAAAAATAACTTTTATTTCGGAAGTCGCTGGCAAACCACGAAAATGCGAACCCAACGACGCCGACCACTGTAGGTAGTGTCTTTTTTGGAAGTCTGTTGTTTTTTATTTTTTGCAAAAATCTTTGGTTACAACCTGTTGAACTCTACTAAAATTAAATAATTAGGAAGTGGTATTTCTTTCTAGCTGTCATTTTGTTTTGGTTTTGTCCAACTGTGTAAACATTGCAGGCACTGTACCTACCTACCTGTATGTCTACCCACCACTTGTGCGCTAAATTGTACTTGGTGTGTATGGTAACAGTCCGACCGCAAACGGTTTCTTTTTTTCCCGAAAACGAAATCTAAATACTGGCCCGATTTCCATTTTCGGCCGAAAACTGAAAACGAATATAGGTAATAACGTTGAAGATAGGTTTTTCTTTGGTAAAAAGCAAAGACATTAAATTATTTACTATCTTAAATCTCTTTGGTAGAAAGTAAAAGGAATGCGGTGTCAACGAATCTTTATACTTTGCTCAAATCTGTCATACACACATAAAGATAAACTCACACCTTGTTCCCATGAACCCTAGGCAGAAACTACAGAACACCACCTGCTACGATATTATATGCGAGAAAGAATTTTTTTCCAGTCTAATGTTGCGCTTTTATTTGTAACTAGCTTCTGCCCGCGGCTTCGCCCGCGTGGATGTCGGAAATTATCCCACGGGAACGTGCTAACAGGATAAAATGTATGTGCTTCCCCAGGATGCCATCTATCTCGCAGGCCCTTTGTGGCTAATTACAATAGAAAACCAATTGTGTCTCATTAGTGGTGATTAAGAGGGTACCTATATGATATCCTTACCTAAGTACCTACATAATAAAAAAAAAAAACTCAATAACAGAAAATAAAATACCTACCTACCTAAATAAACCTATTTCTGATGATAACTAAACTCAATAAATAAGCAAAATCCCTAAAAACTAATATTTATACGAATGACTAATCTTACCTAACAGTATTATAAAATAACCTACGGTCACTACGTACACTATCAAATATACTACCTATACTTTAAAATTAAAATCTATACCTACGACTTATAAAAATAAACCTAAATAACTCTAAAAACTAATAGAAATAAAAAAGGTCGCACTGAAAAACACGGTTTAGAATTGCAAGTAGCAGTTAAAATAAGAACGAACGCTCGCCACTCAACACGTCCGTTCAAATAAAAGTTAAAAAAATATCCTTATATACGGTAGCGATCCGTGGCGGCCGCGCGCCACGCGTGTGCTGCGAACGGTGAAAGCCAAATTCAACCTTCAGCACTACATTTAGAGCATAACTTTAGTGAACTCCACTGCGGGTAACGTAACCTACGACAAACTTATTATTTGCGGTTGGTACAGTAATCGGGTCTAGGGATCGAACCGCAAAATTAAGTTTGTTTTTTATTGTATATACTTTTCCGGGATAAAAAGTACCCAGTGTGGTGCCCAGGATATTAAAGAATAATTATACCAAGTTTCATCGTAATCGAACCGGTAGTTTTTGCGTGATGCCTGAACAAACAGACAGACAGACAAAAATTTTTTTAATCACATTTTTGGGTTCGGTGTCGGTCTAGTAACACCCCCTGCCATTTATTTTTTTGATATTTTCAATGTACAGAATTTTCACTTCTACAGATTTATTATAAGTATAGATAATTGACTAAATGAATTGAAAGAATTGATTCGTTGGCGCGCGATAACTAATTTTCATTTATTCAAATTCGGTGACTTGTGTTAGTAGGTACAGTTCATTTTATCATGCTAGTAAGCTACAACAGTATCGCGTCTAGCGCTGCTGGATTTCCAAATATCGGCGCTGCGCCGAGCGATGGAAATCGAACAGCGCGTGTTTATTTAGACATTCATTTAGGTATCGCCTAATTATCGTGAAAACAGGTATTAATTCACATTATCTAAGCAATTTGTTTGTTTTTTTTCTTCCTTAAACTGTTATAGGTTGGTAAGAAATAAATCGCAATCAACTTTATGCGTACCTACCTACTAAAGGCACCTACATACATACATTCACAGTGAGTACATCTGCTACCTACCAACACAGAAAAACAGGGTCGAGTCTTCGTTATTAAAAACGTATAAAAGCGGCGGCCGAGTCACCTACATTTCAGATTAAAAGATATGGGTCAGCGCTATCGAGGCGGGCTCGGCGAAGAGGCGGCCTAATGACTTAAATCCCGCGACGACTCTGCGCCTCCGCCACTTGCGACTAGGGTTACCATTTCTAAATTCGAAAGTTCCTAAAATTTCTGACTATTGCAAAAAAATATCCTGTCGTTTTTCTTTCTTTCAAAAGTAAAAAAAAAGCAAACAACACCCTAATTGCGTAACACACGATCAATCGGTTCATTCGGTTTCATCGGTTCATTTTGACAGTTCAACAACATTCATTGCGTTATTTACGTGATGAGCAGACAAATTTTTCGAACCTAAGAAGCAATGGATTAGCAATTTGCTTCAAAATGATTCGGATTCCGATTGATCGTGTGTTACACAATTAGGGTACAGTTTTTTATTAGGAACAAAAACAAATGGAGATTGCGGCTAACAATGGGAAAATGATAGCTCCTAAAGTTAAAAACTGTGTAGGTACTATCGGTTCACCTCTACGTAACCCCTCGGGGACTACGGAGAATATAGACATTATGTTGTGTATTGTTAAATCACCCTCAATCAAAAGACCGGACAAAGGACAAGGCCGGGCAAGTCCGGATGGGGTTTAAAAAGCCGATCATGTCGGACGGATGGTAACCCTACTTGCGAGTCGTGTACCTCATCCGCCGTTTGATAACCATTGACCTATTTGCTGGATCGTCGTTTCTAGTCCACCTTGTAAGATTTATTCGAGTAGTTCAAGGTTTTAATATTTGAGTTGGCTATTAGGTACCTACTTCCCAATTGTTTCAGGGTCCATAGTACCTGTAGGTACAGTCAACAGCAAAAGTAGATGATCAAAACAGAAATTCAATACTAATGAACGGAGTTCGCATCAGTAACAGTGACGTACTAGTAGTAAAATGTTTGGTATAATTTACAATCACATACTTTTGAATCACTTCGACGCCACACAGTTCTGACGCGAACTCCGTTTATTAGTATTGAATTTCTGATTTTGATCATCTACTTTTGCTGTTGACTGTACCTACTTAGTTTACTTTGACTGTAGTAATGTTAGTTGGGACTAAGTTCGGTCAAAATCAAAACGTACCAACCCACAATATCACAATAATTAAGTTAACTACTTAAGTACCTACTTACTTAATCCAATAATCGAAATGTGGTAACAATACCTCAGTAGGTTAATTACTATCCAGCAAAAATAATGGAATGTACCTACTAAGAGAAGTATACAAGTTTAAGTCTACGGGTTTGACGTGACAAAGGCAGCACTTTCATACTTTTGACTAGCTTCTGCCCGCGTGGATGTCGGAAAGGATAAGAAGTATGTCCTTCCCCAGGATGCCATCTATCTCTTTGGCATCTGCTGGCAGGCAATTTTATCGAAATCCGTTCAGTGGTTTAGGCGTGGAAATGTAACGTACAGACAGAATTTATAATTTTATATAGTACTTGCTTCTGCCCGCGGCTTCGCCCGCGTTTATGTCGGAAATTATCCCACGGGAACATGCTACCAGGATAAAAAGTATGTCCTTCTCCAGGACGCCAACTATCTCTTTCCAAATTTTATCGAAATCCGTTCAGTGGTTTAGGTGTGAAAATGTAACATACAGACAGAATTTATAATATTATATAGCACTTTGCCCGCGACTTCGTCCACGTGTACTTTACTCTAAAAATTTCGAAGATGTATGTTTACGATGTTTATCATTTATTTAATTCGGGTTTATTTTAAAGATTAAGATCAAATGAATAAGATTTTTGAAATAAACCTTGTCGTCCCATTTTACCACGACAGGTTTCGTTTTAAAAAAAGCGTTTGGTACGTTTCCATTGTATGACTTAAAGATTATTTATAACCATTTTCGAGTTAATTTAAGCAAGCAGTAAAATCCACCCCTTAAACTTTATTACCCTTTTCCACCCCGGTAAGAGACGATTTTTGAAAAACCCTTAAAACATACTTTTTGTTTTAAGTATTAGTAACCGAGTTTCGAGTTAATCCGTCCGAGTGGTTTAATTTTTTTTCTTACCTATTAACTTTTTCACCCCTAAATCCTCTGTGAGGAGTTTTTTTTTAATTAAAAGTGACCATCTGTATTAATTACTGAGGCAAATATTGTCAAGTATCAAGTTTATTAATCAAAGGACAAAGATTATTCATATTAGGGGTAGAATTCTATATAAATTATTGGGGTGTTTCCATAATTTGACTCAAAGATGATGTATACCAATTTTTGAGTTAATCATACCACGTAGTAAAATATTCCCCTTAAAAAATTAACTACCCCTTTTTGCCCCGTCAGACCCAAAAACTTATCATCGTTTCTTTCCTGTCAAAAGTATTAATATTGAGTTTCGAGTTAATCGGACCGCGCATTCAAATTCTTCCACACAAACTTGAACACCCCCTTTGGGGGTAGTTTTGAAAAACTTATAATGATAAACTTTATCATTTACGAAGGCAAGTATTCTGGCCAATTTTAAAGTTTATTAACATATAGAATAAGATTTTTCATATAAACTGTATCCCCACTTTTCACCCCCACAGGGGTGGAATTTTGAAAAATCGTTCGGAATGTGTTCATAACTTGACAAAGATTTTTTATACCAATTTTGAGTTAATCAAGCCACGCCGTAAAATCCTCCCCTGTAAAATTGACTACCCCTTTTCAGCCCGTCTGGGGTAGATTTTCGAAAATTCAACTCAACAATTACTTCTGAAAATCGGAGAATTTCTCGGTATTACCTAGTTTCACAAAGATCTCTGGTATTCTCTATTTGATAGATAAACAGAAGCAAAAACATTAACACTGTTTAGTTTTGGCTGTCATTGCAAACAGGTAGCAAGCATAATAATTATCATCGAATCATTATCACCCAGTTATGCAGATGTCTTATACCTAATAATGATTGTAGCCAGGATCTTCTTAGGTAAAAGAAAGCTTTATGGTCATATAGGGCCATAGAAAACCTTAGATGTCGACCTACGTCAGTAGGTACCTACATAGTTAATAAAAAAAACGGTATCTGTTTCTCATACCTACACCAAAATCAATACCACCTACAATGTGCTATCTTCCGCCATAAATCTAATTTGTTAGCGAACATGAATGTGTACCAAAGAAAATTAGTACCTACTTACATCACCCGAATTCTATCCAAGCACTCATACGAATTCAATTCAATCAGTTAAAATTAGGCCCTAGGTATGATTACCTACCTAGTACAATAGGTACCGTTCCTGTGAATGTGAATACTTCCTACGAGATTTAGGTTAAAAAAAGTTAGAACAAAGGGCTTCTAATACCGCACAGAAATAGCCACAATATATATAAGAAGGTATATCGGGGCTCCGTAGCACGTCGGGGTTACTAATTTGGAGCATATGAGACGCAAGGAATTGGGTCAGGGGAAGTGGATCGCAGGCCGGAGAGCCCGGCGGGCGCACCCGCTCCTCACGCCATCCTCATTAGGGTCTCGTTCCAAGCATTAGAACGTCACACCCCTTAGGGGAAAAGTTTTAATAAACGCTCGAAAAAACCTAGAGGCACGCGCAGGGGACACGGTGGAGAAACTTTCAGTATTTCTTTTTAGGGTTCCGTAGTTCACGTCTCGGAACCCTTATAAGTTTCTTCACCGTCCGTCCGTACGTCCGTCCTCGGCTTACCTTCCAAACGGTTAGTGATAGAAAAATGAAACTTTGCATGGATAAGTGTATTTACCACGTCGACAAAGTGCTAAAACAAAATCACGAAAATAATTTTTTTTTGGGGTACCTCCCCTATTCGTAAAGTGGGGATGTTTTTTTTTTCTCGCGTCTACCCCATAGTGTGGGATATCATTAGATAGATCTTAAAAAAAATACATTGAGAGGTTGCTAAGACGATGTTTTGATTTAGGTATCCGTTTGCGAGATATTCAACTTTAATGCGCATTTTTTTGTTAAAATAGGGCGTCCCCCCCTCTAAAAGCTAAAGGGCTGGCTCGATAAATCTGAAAAAATTCATGATGGTAGTCCATGTGATGAACTTTGAAGGAAAACTATAACGGCTTAGATAACTTTCCTAGTTCAGGAGATATACAGGCCTAACTTGTAAAATACGCTTATTCTTGGGATAAATTTATTCCAACTACGGAACCTTACATTGTGCGTGTTCCGACACGCACTTGGCCGGTTTGTTTTTCTTTTTAAATTGGTATCAATGATAAAATTGCAAAATACAGACGAAATAAATTGAAAGTTCAAAACAAATAACTTGAAAATAATTCAGGTAGGTCTGTATATCATTGTGGCGTTGCTTGGAGAGGCCAATATCCAGCAGTGAACGTCTTTTGACTCAATGATGCTGAAGATTCAAGCTAAGTTTCAGATCTGAACGCCGTTGCTTCTCATTATCTTAGCGTGATGCACACACAACCACAGAGGCACTCCGGGAAAATGCTAAAAGGATTTCTTTTCCAGATTTATTCAAAACACTGTATTTATAATCACCTGCGAAGGGAATGTCTACATTAGGTACGCACGGCTACACATCAAGCTATACATAACCAGTATAAGCTGACTTCTGATTGTACAAAAAACCTATACAATGCGAGGTCAGCTAAAACTGGAATTGTATAGCTTGATGTGTAGCCGTGTGACCTATTTATCATTAGTTATTTCAAAATTGAAAGCTTTGATTATTCGATTCCAAACTTCCAAGTAGTACAGTAGACAAGTAACCCTGAAAGTACGGATCACCAAAATTGCATCCAGGGGGCTTACCACCAGCTCTTATAGCAGGGCAGAAGTTGAACTGCACTGCTTTTTTGTTTTATGACTAAGTACAAAAAAGCAGTGCAGTTCAACTTCTGCCCTGCTATAAGAGCTGGTGGTAAGCCCCCAGATTAATAATGGCAATTCTAGGTTTACAGGTACTCCTGTAAGGTAAACCTACAATTAGCATTAATTATTACCTGAAAATACTTTTTCAGTGGAATCTTTTATATGAAGCTGCTGACATCATCGATCATTCGTATTGACAGCGCAAATATGTTCGGAGACAGAACATCGCTCCAAGACTTTGTCCTTTAATAATAAACTACAGATAGGCATACAGATAATATTGTTTGCTGCCGTTGCTTCAGTCTGAACTTGAATGCGGATTTGGGAATCATTCATTCCTCCTTTTTATATATTTTTTGAAAATGTAGTGTCTTTGGGTAAGTACCTATCAAACTTTTTCTTAATCAAGACATTCTCGACGATAGATGAAGTATTTCTTGTAACCTAGGTGCCATGCGAATCTACATACTAGGTACCATATTGAACGCTGTGGTTCTACCTTTATTTTTTTCCCCATTGCTGAACAAAGGTTTCCCTGATAAACCCCTAGGTACATAGGTACCTACGTTTTGGACTTTCTGACTAGGTATGGATATACTTTTAATAAAAATATAGGTAGGTAGGTACCTATACAAGATTTTTCTAATACCTAAGTACATTTTCTAACACAAAGTACCATAAAACAAAAAACAATGTTTTCAGCAGTAGGTACTGAAAGTTCGCGGCTCGTGGCTCGTTTACTGAAACCACGGCTTAACTTATCTGGGTCAACGCTGAAAATCCTCAACCCAATCCGTTTAAGTGGGTTTGTCGCTGTAACGGTGCTTAAACAGGAACTTTTGTTTAAAATACTGCCGTTTTCCGTTTATACATAGGTACCCAAATACACACTACTTTTCATCGTTATACCTAGGTACTTCTAGGTTACCGACTTTAAGATTTTTTATGTAGTCTACACTATCTCACTGCTGGGCAACGACCTCCCCCAAACCTTCCAGGCTTTCTAGACTTTAAGTTATTAAAAGAAAAAAAGTTAAGTGTAATTCTGATTCTGACCTAGATATACGAGTATATGCCTAAGTATATAGATACTTAGGCATATACTCGTATATCTAGAAATATAGATTTAAAAATATATAATGCGTTAGGTATTTCATTACCTACGTAGCTAATTGTAACTACAGATATAGGTAGGTCTCGTTTGACGCGAAAAGAGGATGATTGAATTGTTGTAATATTGTTTGGTATCGGTACCTACATAAGGTACCTATTTTGACTAATAGCATTGGGTACATAATAGAAGGAATATCTGTTTCTGAGCTTACATTAATAGATTTTTTACCTAGCAGGAAATAGTAAGTAGGTTTATCCAAAATGTAAAAATGTTATAACACGTAACTGTATCTACTCAAGGCATTTTCCTATAACCCACCGATGGTGTTCCACTTTCAATCCGAAGACATGGTACCTCCATGGCTACGTGTTAACCTTTTCGTACGTGACGCAACTAGCTGGTAGTGTCGTAATATGGAAAGCGCTGTTGCTAATCAAAAACAAACAAAACTAACCTATGGAATGGGAGCGTAGAAAGTAAGTACTATACCTACAGTAGATATAATTTTAAGCTTAACTGAGGTACACCATGGGACTGCATAACTTAAATAATAATAGTTTTCGAAGCAAGGAGGTCTTTGCTTCGAAAATTATTATTATTTAATAATAGTTAATTAGTTATTAATAATAGTTAGTTAGTTAGTTATTAATAATAGTTTTCGAAGCAAGGAGGTCCTTGCTTCGAAAATTATTATTACTTAAGTTAGTGTCCAGAGAGATTCATGAGAGACCTCTCTCTCATGAATTTCCACAATTACACTACAGGGCATCATCTCCTCACATAACGTCCTGTAGTGTACTAATTGTGGTGTTGTTGCATCGTGTTTTACGTGTCCTGTTGTCTGGACGTTACAGAACTGATGGCGCCAAACTCGTATCCTAATTCAAGGCCGACTCCATTTAGATTGCCATTGAAACGCTAAGAAAAGAAGATTTTGATATTGGTGTGAACTAGTAGGTAAATAGCATCCGTGAGTAGAGTGATGTCTGGATGCAGGCAGCACCGTAGCGCAGGACAAGGGAGAAGTCGTTGTGGCGAAGCTAGGTTCTTATATGTTGTGGCTGAGATGATGATGAGTGTTTTTAGGTACGCCGAGGCCTACAAATTACATCACACTCATACTCGTATCATGATTTTCGTAAGAGATGAAGTTAGTTTTAATACTTTAGATTTAAACATGTCATGTGACGCCACGAGACATGACTATCGCCCCCCCCCCTCCTCCCCCGCCCCCATGAAAACGTTGTTGGTCCCCTGCCTGCCTGCCTGTCTGTTGTGACGTAATTTATGCACCTGTGGATTAGCTGTACCTTCTTTTTAAAGCAAGGTAGGGTAATGGATAGGATACCCAAGTACCTACCAAAAAATAGAGACCTCATTCCGAAACACACAAGTTCAATCATTATAATCATTTTGAAAAAGTTGTCTACTCAGCAACGTAAATAACGCAATGAATGTTGATAAACTGTCAAAATTAAAGTCATTGCTATAGCAAAACAGCGGGAAAACAACAAACAACACTAACAGTATACTGTTAGTGTGTTACGCAATTCCCCGCTGTTTATTTCACATATGCTTGGGGTTGGGGTAGTAAAATAAAAGACCATAACTTGTAAGTATGTATCGTTTGTTACCAAACCGTACATTATACAAAAAAACACAAAATTACTACATTACACATAATACTTAGTATGTTCTAAATAAGTACTTAGTTTACAAATTAAAAGTGCCGAAATTCGGTTTAGTTACCGTGTCTTCAATTTAATACATAATTCTCTTTTAGAGAATGCCCTCAGCCCCGGGTACCTTTTAAAATCTTTCCGCCTTAATTTGCTATATGCTTTAGGCTTTTAAAATTAGGTTTTCACTCAATGGAAACTTTTTATAAGTACCTAGTGTAGGTAATTATATTACAAATAATAATTTGCTTTTATTATACCACTTTTATGTTGTTAAATAAGCCATGTCATGACGATATGTTAAAGTTTTTTTTTTACGATTTGGCCTAATAAGAAAGAGGTATTCCACTTATAGCACGATGCCAAAGTTTGTTCCCTTTTTTTTGAGTATGGGAAATCATCAAATGACCCCTCCCGCTCTGGGTGGAGCGGAAGGGAGTGTCAGAGTCTTACTGACTAAAACCCACCCGTGTTTCTTCCTTAGCCCTTTATGTTCCAGGGCAGCGGTAACCCTTTCGGACGATCCCGCTACCCTGGCAGGCTTCGGCCCTATCGGGCCCCGTCAATCGTGCTGACATCTCTTTGAGGCGCGCGTGGAACACATACGCGCCGTCCGGCACGGGCCTGGTCCTGATCGGACGGTGAGCTACCCATTACTCTCCGCCCGCAGGCCCGATCCTACGGTGGCCGGGAGTCGTCACGCGGCCCCCGACGCCCGGAGCGTCTACCGCGGCGGCTGAGGCGTGAGGTCCTGTCCCTCATCCACCCCACCACCTCCTTCGCTAGCATGACTGCTTCGCAGAAAGAGGTGACTGCCTCCCAAAGGAGGTGACTGCCTCCAAAATTTGTTCCCTCGGATCTCAATCCCTGCCTGACTAGTTTATCCCTTATTACTATACTATATACAGTAGCCAGATTTTTGTGGCCGGAACAGAGCTTCACTTGAAACTAAAGGTGGTAGAGAAAGTTTTTGGACATTGCATTTTTATTAAAAAATTTGATAGATTTAATGATTTTAATGCAACATTTTTAATTCCCATTTAGCTACCATGTTTAGTTATTGTGCATTTTTTTATACAAGTAAGTAAATCCAGTTTTCATCTTTATGATTAGAAAAAAGTATTACTCTTAACTTAAGCCTGATAGACAGAAATAATGTATGAAGCATCGATAGTTTGTATATTTAGAACACAAATGAATATCGTATCTTTGTACATCCAGATTTATATGAGGTTTTTTTATTATTTTTCTCGAAAAGTCCGCCATAATGATATAAGTTATTTTAACCTAAGTTATGCTATTCAATTCCCCTACACACCACAAAAATGTCTCATTCGAATTCTATGGAATCGCTAAAATATGCATCATAAGAGACGCCATCGATACTTACTTCTTACATAATTTTGGCGTACTTTCTACATCCGGATCCGAAAAAAATTTGACGATTTAAAAAAAAAAACTCATTAACTAGACCGGCTTGCTAAATGGGGTTACGAAATCTTTGAATGATTAATTCTATTATATTTTTAAATAATAAAGCGTTGTCCGAAAAATCCTTAAAACACTGAAGTTTTATGTTTTTTTTTCCATTCTAATGTGAACAGAAATAAAGTACCTTACTAAAAAGGTTCGATAAAACTGTTTTAACAGTATTGTGGATACTAATGTATCGTATACAATTTATATATTAATAATACAATAAATTACTTTTTTAAAATAGATACTAATTTAATTATAAAGTGATTGTATAAAACGCAGTCCATTTGTGGACGTGATTAAATGGACAAACCTTAATTAACCTTCCAGTCTAACTATAATCAGAAACAGTCTTAATTTTTTAACGTTTCTTTAATTTTATTCAAATTATATCTTTTGCTATAGCAATGTTTCTTATACAATATTTTAAAAGAAGTACGAGTATCTTTTTTAAAAGCATCTTTGAGTAAACTAAGCTTGTGGCCAAAAAGAACACAAATCATCGTACGAAATAAATTGACAAAATTTTTCTTTACATAATTTTGTTAAATAAAAACATATCGATTTTAGTAACTGAGTAGGTATATATAGAAACTGCTGTATTACAGCACACATTGAGATTACATATACTTATTAATTAAGATAAGTGTTTAAGTAAACAGTTAAGTTGGCTTAGAAATGGAAGCCGATACATCCTTAGAATTAATATCGGATTCAATCTAGTACATGAAAACGTATCATTGAATATATTATAAAATATTAGACACCAAATGTTCCACATAAACAAAAGTTTTATAATCATATCATATTTTATAATGGGGTCTCCCTTAAATCTATTTTGTCACTTAGGCGATGCTGGTCCTACAGACCTATATAAAGGCATGCTGGTGACTTTCTATCTTAATAATACAATGATCCTTATATACTAAGAACGATTTCATTAATCGTGAAGGTACAACGTAATGGTTATTGTGATGGTGCGCCATGGAATAAAGGATAGGAAAATTCAAAAGCAAGTTTCGGTTCATTCTCAAAAGTAGGGTGAATATGCTCTATGCACATTACAGATAAACACTTTAGAAGGAAATTGTTGATTAACTGCACCAAATAAAAAACTAATTTCAAAATTTTTTGTCAAATCAAAAAGTAAACTTATATTATATACTTAGGGCTGATTTTATCAACGCCAGGTAACCTTTATTCGAGGAATAAAATTGATGTTTGACAATTTTCGTATGAAATAACTGTCAAAATTTCAAAATTATTCCTCGAATAAAGTTAGCAGATGATTGAAAAATCAGCCCTAAAAGTAGGTACTTACATCAGTACATTACGGGATATTATAATTATATCAAGATGTTTAAAAAAACATTGATTTGATTAACTATATTTCAAGTGATTACTACACAGAGAAAATGCATGAAACGGTTAGTTAAATTTTAAGTATTAAAAAAAAAAACATTTTGAGGGGAGGCGTATTTCATAGGCTAGGCATTGCAATTGCATGGAATGTTTCAAAATCGGCGTTCAGCGTTGTATTTGAGTAGGTACCTATAGTATGTGGTTGTGAGCGCATGCGCGATTTTTCGGCCTAGTTAGTGAAGAGTGAGGCCGAGGCGACGCGGACGGGTGCGGTGTTACCGTGTGCGTTGTGCGTACGATCGCGCCTGTGTGCGTTTGGCAGTGGGACGCGCTGCGCGACCCAGATCACGCTAGTAACACCCGGACACACGGGCATCCCGAATGACCAACCATTTTTTGGTAGTTTTGTATAATCATAATTTTTTATTAAAAATATCTAGAGTGAAAAGTAGCCTAAGTTCTTCTCCAGGTCTCAGGACTTCCAAACTATTTATACGTATCGGTCTTTCGTAACAATCGGATCAGTGGTTTGGGGTGCAAAGGTAACAGACAGACAGACAGACGACTTACGCATTTATAATAGGTAATTGGGATTGATTTTAGGCCAATAGGTACTTCATAAGTGCCTAAATTATTATTTAAATAATTAATGTTAATTTATTAACCTAAATTTTAAAGATGGGCCTCAATCGTCACTTTGATAAGCAAATCCTTCAGCATAATGGAATGTAGTATTAGTAATAAAGTGGTAGTAGCTGTACGAAAATCAGCCTTTACTTTAAAAAAGATATAAATACGTGTAAGTAATTCTTCATAAGTGCAAAATTATAATACATTAGTGTACCTACTTAAGTTATTGTCCCGATTACCGACAGTACCCCATCTTAGGAACCTTTGCTAATTTATATATAGGAACTTAATTTTTAGGGATCCGTATCCAAAGGATGGTAACAGGATCCTTCTACTAGGCCCATGCCCGTCTGTCTGTTTGTCTGACGGGCTGTCTTTTCTTCAGCCTGTCACAGACCCTATATCTTTTAAATCGTAACAGCTAACCAGTTGAAAATTTCACACAATACGTGTATATTTTTCGCTGTCATACAAATATCATTGCAGGTACTACTTCTAATCTTAAAATGGTCCGCGAGACTATCTTGCACTTGCAGCCACTGTGCCAACCAAGTCGCCAAAACCTCTCTTAAAATCTATAAATTTCGAAAAATGTTAATTGTTAACTAAAAAATTTAAATACCTAGCCGATGTTTACCACGCTCCCAGTTTACCCAGACTTTATCCCGCTGTATCTGACTGCACTCCGCGATATATGCGTTTAGCCCTAGGCATTGTGCGACGAATGTTTCATCAGACAGTATATGCGTTAAGCGGTATATCATAGAAAGCAGTTTTCCTGCGGGAAAGTTTAATTGCGCATTACAGATCGTTATTGTTTTTAAAATTATGTCATCAATGTTTTCTTTAAACGTTTTGAAATAATATTTTATTTTAATTTTTTCATGTGTTTCTGGGTCGAAGTAAATTACAGTGAATTTTGCCTGGTCAAATAAGGGTGTTAAACAAAATACAAGCCCCGCCTTCACAAGTCCCGTGTGAGAACGGCGTATAATGCTTTTTAATTTATATACCAGATTCCTCTTTTCCGTAACGCAGATTCCATCACAAAAGGGCCTCGAAACATAAATAAGCGAATTTGTAAATTTGGTCTCCTTATCACGTATCTCTTCTTCGCGCCAGATTACATAATTTTTATTATAATCGCAGACGCGATAACGAATGTCCTTGCGATGTAAGTTTTCTATAATCTGACTAAACCACCCAGTATGTGGTATTGCCCCGTCTGTCATTATAGTAACAATTCTGGACACGTGGTACCCCGGGTCAGCAATCAATATTCCAGGTCTACCGTTGAGTAAGATGTGCACACCTACCATGACGTGCTCCTTGTCGGGCGCCAACAACTCGGAGGGTGAATTTGTCATGATGGTATCGCGCAGCACGCCCTGGGCAGACTCCTCGCATGACACGAGTCCCGTGGCATACTGCAGCCCCGGGAACCTACCCTCTAGGCATTCCCAGCGTCGTATTAGCTCGAGCGCTAAGCCAACGCACGTGTAGGCGTGTGGACGCACCACCGGAACGAAGTTCCGGTATACTTCACCCAGCGAGGTTCCCGGGCGTGCGTTCTCGTAAGCGTCATACAAAACGAAAAAATTACTAACTGAATTATAATTATCAGTGACAAGGAGACGCCTCAGTATATTTTCCGTGCAGCCAATCAGCTTGGTGTAGGCGAAGTAGTCCAGAGACAGTGGGCGGAAGGTTTGGCCCCAGTGGCAGCGCGGCAGCGGCGCCCAGGTGGGCACACGGGCCGCGCTCGTGCCAGCGCGGCCTGACCGACTGGCCCCCAACCCGGCCCCGTCAGGCCCGGTGATGGCCGCTGAAGCGGCTGCCGCCTGTACTTGGGCCAGTCATTTGCTTCTCTTCTCCTACTAACAAAAATGTTAGGTTAAACCTTTGAACTAAAGTTTTCTTTCGTTAATAATTCGCTTTTTTGCTTTGCACAGGCATTTGTGATTTGAAAGTCCAGTCAAAGTAAAACGAAGCCGACCTACCAAGAAACAGTACCTAGGTACATTTTGATCACTCGAGGCGGGATTGCTGCCCGGCTCGGGCAGCAATCCCGCCGTAAGGGCGAGGGCGTAATGTAGCCGATCGTGAAATGAGAAATGCTTACGCGTATCTAACGTCGATTTTCAACACACTTGCGGGGATAAGATGTTCGTGTAAAAGGCTCGTGGATGATTTTTCGTGAACCTTCGCCGTCTTGGCGAATTAAGAATAGAATTAAGCTAAGCTAAGCCCCCAAAACACCTCATATTAAAATATTAGAACTGAATCTTTTTATGTATTATGTAAGCATAAAACAAATTAAAATGTTAATTTGTTGACCAAATAGATTATTTGATGAAATGTGTAAATTGATCATATTTCATTTATAATAGGTAATTATCTATAGGTGTTCATAAATTTTCGGCCACAACAAACGCAAGAAGGCTTATCGCTGGGATTTAAAAAAGGCGCTCCTCTCGGACTTAGGTAGATATAGTTGTCTGTCACTTTTCCGCACTGGAGTCCGGGAATGCTAAACACACATTATTCTGAACGTGATGCAATAAGAGCCATTTTTGGAGCAAGTGTGTTGAAAATAAATAAGTTATGGCGAAGTACTTCAACGCTATCATCGAAGATGTAACAAATATAAATATTTTAAATGTCTTTTTGTAGGCAGTGCAGCAGTGAGTTTTAACTCAATCAACTTATTTTAATTGCCAATAAGGAACTAGCCTTTGTTGTAAACGTGAAAATTGATGCTACCGACTGAAATGTCTGTATTATCGATAATCATAGAAATGTAATATATAATCATAAGAAATGAAGCACTGAAAAAACATCAGGAAAGTACGTACATACCTACAGCTTTCTTTTTATATTTGTTTTTTTTTTTTCTAGAATGAAGATTTGGCCAAACTGAAGTGAATCCCACGCGGAATGCGGGACAGGCGCGAATAGTCGCGTGACATTCTAATTTGTAATCATTAACACAATCGACGAATTAACCTATGACTCGTATGTTCTCGTTTTTTTTTAAATAATCCTAACATTATCCTATAGGTTTGTGATGGTGTAGCCTTCTAGAAACAAAGTGTGGTTCGCCAGCTATAACTATGTATGTAAATACATTATACAAAAGTATGTGCTTCGGAAATCTTCGTCTGTCTCCGGAAATACGAACGCCCGATTATGAGTTATAGAGCTGCTACAACATATAAGTATTTACCTATTTTCTATTACCATAGTACCTACAAAATATGAGACTGACACTACGAAATTTAAAAAAAATTGCGTGACATATATTATGACAATGTTCGACCAGAGTGTCGCTGTACAAGAATCTATTGGCGCGCGGCCAAAATCGGAACTAATGAAAAACCACGCTTCTTGTCAATGTCATTCAAGTGCCAAAAGATCCTTGTAGCACTGTAGGTAACCCAAGACAAAGTTCCACACGCGGAATGATAGGTGCATTACGAAAAAGCGCAGTACTGAAGCTTTGCCCCTGTGGGGAGTTACTCTATGGCGCGTCGTTCGTACTTCGTACTAAATTGAACCGTTAAATTTTAAGGATTAAAACGATCAAAATTTAACGGTGTACCTACACTGTTAGAAATGCAGTGTAAATTTTTAGACATAATGGCTGATGTATGACTGTATGCTGTATGTATGTGATACAGTATATTAATCCAGCAGTAACACAGGATCAATGTAAACGGCGCGGCGTTGATCCAGAGCCGCGGGCGGGCCTGCGTCACAAGCTTCTGCACTCACTTGAAATATTAGTTCAGTGTAAAACCGTCACTATACGCATATCATACAGCGCGAAAGCGTCTACAATGTGTGTCAGAATCATGAAACAATTGCTGTGCGCTAATTGTAACGTTGAAGGGTATCATGGTCACTGTTTGTAGCCGTTTAGTCCTCGGGGACTAATTATGTGATCTAGGTACACTTTCTTTAATCTTGAAGCCCGCCACACCCAAAACAACTGCATGGAGGCTCCATTCAGCCTTTGGTCTAAATTACCCCGTTAAGAATATTGTGTCGTAAAAGTTTTAATGCATTTGTGATTGTACATCAGTTTTGTGAATTATAATAAAAAAAAAAAAAGAAAATGGCTCCACCTCAATTGAATCTCTTTTAATGTTGTATTTGAAATGTTCACCGTTCTGAACATGTATTCAGAGACCCCGCTCTGAATACATGTTCAGAACGGTGAACATTTCGAGGCAGCCAGCAGCAATATGATATAAGAATCCAGGACGAGTGCTGCTCTATCTCTTGTTCAACGCAGTCAAGCAAATTTAACAGGAAGACGTGGGGCTACCCTGCCGCATCCACCCTGCAGTCGCGTCAACCAAGTGTGCCACAGCTCGTTTATGTCTGTCTAACCTTTCTTCAGAATAGGCTTTTATGCGGCTGAGCGCTGAAACCGAAAGCTTTATGAAGTTTTGCAAACAGGCGTATACCGCGGTTTTCCTCTCTTAGTGCAGAATCATATCTAGCATTGTGGTTAGACGGTTTCACGGTTCGTTCAGTTCGGCTCTTAGTCATATGTTTCGGTTGAAAACCTGAATATGCAACGTGCATGTTCTATAATTTTAAAACTCCCACATCCCCAGTATTGTTCTCCAGTGAGGTAACAACAGCAGTCCTTATCCTCACTTTTCCTTCTCCTTATCCTCAATTTAGTTTCGTACCTAAGAGCTAAAGACACAGAGTAATCAAAATAGACAATGCAAGCGGCAGATGAACGCCAGCAAAAATTAAATTACTGCGATTTAATGTCGTGTATCGTACTAAGAACGATTGATATACGATTTACACCGCCCGGCACGAATCGGGCCGCACACAGCTTGGAACCTGGCTGGATCTATATATATCTATATCTTGTTGGCCCAAAACCCTGCAACTTCCACGGCGTCTATGGTAAATTAAAATTGTACTTAAATCAAAGATGTGAAGGCAGCCTGACATGAAACGAGTTGTAAAAACCAAAATCTTTGCCACAGCTGCGGCGTTGCCCTGTGGATCAGGATCAAACCTACCCTGACTATCTGACTGAATTCTTTGCCCAGTTTATGTGGTCATCAGATTAACTCTCAATGATGTGCAAAATTTTTCGTCTCGTAGGTAGGCTTTCAGAAACGCAATGTGTTAAAATATTGAACTTATATCATTATTGAATGGATTATCTCCTGGTAACAGTTACAAAAAAAAAAAAAAAAATCGTAAAGCTGATTTTTATGCCATCGGATAGCTCTAAAAAATACGCATCTAATGAACTAAGCCTTTTAGCGCTATCGCTTTCATTAAGATACCGCTTTTGCGCTTAGTTGGGCAGTGTAAACCTCAGAAACTGGGCATTACTCGGATTAGCGACGGATACACAATGCGACTTACCTACCTATTATTGTTGTTTTCCTATCCCCCGATGATGCAGTGGCGAGAGGTAAAAGGAGAGGAGAGAGAATTGGAAGTACACCAAAACGTTACAAAATCTCAGCGATGTCGAAGTCAGCGATAAGTATACATTAACAACCTATAGAACAAAAAAATGCTATATAAAATTCGCTAAAGTTTATACATTGTGCGTAGGCAATAATCGCCAGCTTGATTGAAGCGCTATATTGTACCTGATCGTTACGAAAGGTAAAGGGCTGCTTGTGAAGGCTCCCCTGTTACTGCCCAGTCTGACTGTCAAGAGTGACTCCCACGCTTCGGAGACCGCTTCTGGGCCCCTCGTGATAACCTCTCTACAGAGTTGGTTGTCAGTACCGCGAACCATGGTGATGACGTGCCTTTCCAACGCCATTGTCTTTCCGATTCATCTCGGTTTTGCCTTTCTGCAGAGAGTTCTATGTCCAACAATGTACTCCACACAGCAGGTAACCTGTTCAAAGGCTTGCTCTTGTATCTGAATATTTATTTATTAATTCTTTAATTGCTTCTACTTGTTCGGGCGGAATAACATTGAATTTTGCGCTCCAAATAAATATCTTCACGATTATGAAACAATGCTATTAATGTTTAATATTAAACAAAGTGATCTTGAATAGAAATCATCACTACCCAAAAGAGGCAATTCGTCATAATGATTGACTCGTCAGGTTTGTGTGTTTAATTAGTAAATAAACATGTTTTTATATGAAAAAGGTATATAGGTATATTTATTGTTGAATGAATAAAACCTAGATAAGGTTAGCATTCTAACGGTTTTATAAAGGTGAAACCTCTACCTTCTTATTACAAAAAGTGTTCCATCTTTAGACCTTGCCTAATACTTCAAGCCAGTTATTGTAGTTAATCTGCGACATATTCGCCAATAATGTAAACAAGTATGAGTTTATGGAAAAATAACTTTAATTCCTACACAATAAAGTTCAGTTTACGCTACAACTTCAAACATTTTTATAACTTTTTCAATAGTGCTAGTCACTCTGAAATCAATTTAATTAACATTAAAATAAAGTTGATATTTGTTTAACTTGAAATAACATTAATTTGAAACATAAATAAAATTTGAATATAGGTAGGTAGTAGGTACCTATTTTGTGAAATGTAAAGTTTTTAATGCAAAACTGACAACTTAGACTCGGAGTTAATGTCAGTTTTTGTAATATGAACTTTACCTTTGTCGGATTATAGTTCAAAATTTAAAAATGGCTTGATGTTTTAAACCTGGGTCTAAAGATAAACCTTGTTTAGTAATAGTCTTGCTGAGATATATGCGTATTATTTAAACGCCAGCGGCCTTAGCGTTTTAATAATACACATATAACTATAAGCAGTAGTAGGTGGCAGTTCCACCGGTTATATTTAACTTGTAATATCTATTTTGAACTTTAGTAATATCGGTACTATAAACAGTAAGGTACATTATTTATTTTTATACACTATACGATGCGATAAATTGTAGTGATTTCGATCGAAAATATTTATGTCTCTGTGACGTCATTTAATTGTTATCTGATAATATGTCATTAGAGAAGTTGATCAGGTAATAAAATATTTATATAAATGAATACTTTTTTTTTAATTTCCTGTGTGTTCAGTGAACAAGACTATCAGATGTAAAAAACAAATATGATGGATGATGATTTGGATTATACATACTCGTCTAATTATCTACCTACCTACTGAAAAACGTGCTTCTACATAAATACAGATGAACAAAATAAAACAGTATTTTACTTCATAATAAATTGTAGGTACATACTTACACATTATACCACGTATTAAATCAGAAATACCTATACAAACTTCTTAATTGAATACCTACTAGGTATCATTAAACGAATAGAGGTAGCCAAACAAAGATGATACTCGAATATTACATTTCCAAAAAATAAACATGCAAATTTAAAAAAAAACTAACACAATATTAAGCTTCATGTCTCTACGATAAGGTGTTTTTATTTTCAGCCCACAGTAAGGTAAGCAAAATGTAAAGGTGCTCCCACACAGCAGTTATTATAACGTTATAAAACATTGTGTAGCACGATGACATTTTATAACAGTGTAACATTTTGTTACAACATCACTGGTTCAATAATATCTCGTTGTATAACATCGTATAACATTCTGTAACCATCAGTTTGGGTCTGCCTTTCGAAGAAGCTGGTAATGGCTCTAAATGGAAGAAGTGCTTATTGGTTTGGCTTTTATTTTTTGTTTGAAAAAAACAAAAGAAAAGGCGCTCTTACTGGATGCGTCGAACTCTGAAAGCGAGAGAACAGAGAATATTTTGTAACATGAAGTTGTATAACATCACTAACAATTTATAATATTTGTTAACAAACAAACAACAAATGTTGTGTTTGTTGTTAACAACAAATGTTATGCAACATTCTCTAATGTTATATAACTGCTGTGTGGGAGCACCTTAAGTGTTTTTAAATATTTTGCTATATTCAGCTCTGATATGATTTCTTTTCACTAATTCAGGGCACTATATTTCAAGGAATGCTAGTGATACGATGGAACTAAACAAATCTCACTCCCTGCGCAGACAAAGTTTACACCTTTGTTAGTAGATAAACAAAACCGACGCTTTCAGGGGACAATCCCAAACGACCAGTTATACTGGTATTCTCGTTCCTTTTCAGTCATTGATCGCAAATGAATTCAGTAATTCCTGTATTGACTAAAAGGCACATATTATTTGCGAAGAAGGCGAAATGGGGCCCATTCATAGCGCACTAGATTCGCGAACGTGTCAAGGGGCCCATTGTGCCCGGACCAGACACTTATCTATAGAAACACGTGTACGACTCACCTATTTTTAATCTAAAGAGGTCTTTATGTTACGGTTAAAGCAGAACTTTTGTGTAGGCATAGAGGCATGAATATATTTGAGGGGACAATTTTAAATAAAAGTGTTTTCTCAGTGTACGTACTTTTATTATTAGGAAGGTATACCTAACTATAAGTTCCCGCGTAGTATATGCGACTCGTGGACGTAATACCTATACACAAATCAAACCTTGAAAAACAGTCATCCCAAAAGACCCTAAAGTTAAAGGTTCTGTGGATCACTACTGCAGTACTTAGGTACAATAAATATAGCTTGAGGTACGACATTTCTAAATAAAAAATACGGTATGGCGGCTTTCTATTCCACTTAGTCTACGTATGCAGCTGAATACGTTCGAGTTGTAACCGAAGAGCACTCCTTCGGATATGGATTACGAAGAGAACTCGCAGATCTGATAAAAGTAACTAACTTCCAGTCAACCAAAAGTCATAGGACATAGGCTATCTTATCGTAATTGGGTCTGTTAATGATTCCGACAGCGAAGTTAGTCGTGACGTAGGAGACAGGAATGTGCAAATCATAACACGGTACGTGTGAACTGACCGAGTACCGCATTGGTACGAGTAGTATGACTGCTCGAAACGGCATGCGGCAAGACAGTCAAACCAATTCAAGATAGTCTTAAATCTGGAGAGATTGATAGACTGCCTAATAAAATATTTATTTGTACTTGCAGCAAACCTAGTAACGAATTGGTTAATGTTTTTTTTTCTGTGTAACATTGACATAATTTGACATTTTATTTTAACAACAGGTTAAGGACAATGGGCATCCCTAAAGTTTTATATAGAACAACGAGATGATAGCCGCAGTACCTACGAGTGCCTCAGGCGGGATTCTCAAATAATTCATTCGTGTGCCCTCGATGAAAAAGCGCTGTGCAGCGAAGCGGGCTCTGTGAACATGTAGGCCACCTAGTTCGGCAGCCTCCCCCCCCCCCCCCCTCCCCCGCTCAGAGCATCACGTCGCCCACCCCAGGGGACCCCGTGCCCCCGCGACCTATTTAAGTATTTCCTGCTTTACGTGCTCAGGATCGCCGTCCTTGCCGTCCTACTTATTTTATAGTTTACAAAAACTACGTATGTAAGTACCTACCTACGTTACGTCGATGCTGAAAATGAGCCTTGAACTATATTCTGGGCTGTAAGAGTCCCGCGCGGCTTGTCGAAATTTTATTTATGGTTGCGGCAAAAAGAATCGAGAGCAGGGGAAAGTGAAATAGATAAGCGTTGGAATTCCGTCCGCAACAACATAGGAACTTTCTCTTTCATACGTTCGCCTGAGATTACAAGTATGTATTAGTATTGACCTCCCTAATATTAGCATGAGCTGGTGCCTATGAACCTGTGTGCTCAGAAACAATATTGCTTGCTTCGTCCTCTACTCCGGACTAGACATTGCAATAGGAACTGCATCAAAAGTATTATGTGCATAAGCGATTTCGACGCACGGAGCAATTTCTGAGAATACTCCTTTAGGTGTGCCACATGATACACACGGCTCACCCATGCGGTAAGTAAATATTGTGATTTAAAAATTTCAGAGATACCTAGTTCCCAGGGTATTGCCCATTTCTTGAATTTGATTATAAGGAAATGGATTTAATATTATAAAACTTTTTAGGCGGTTTCTACTGTGCAAGTGGGTACTCGTATAAGTGTTGAAGTTTGAATGTTTCAGGTTCAAAAATGTGTATGAGTCACTGGTGATTATCACCATCACTAGAAAGGGAAGCCTACATTACAAACAACTTATACTAATCAAAGTCGAGCTGAAGTATAAAAACAATTAATTAAGCATTTTGGAGTGGATATGTACATGTGTATGCAATGTCTGTAATACTAACCTCATGGGTGGATTTAAATGATAATTTTTCCATAGCGATTTGGGCTTCTGTAAGAGCAGCCGCTTCGGCAGCCTCCTTAGCGGCATCTGCAGCTCGCTTGGCGAATTTAGTTGTATCAATGGCGATCTTGGTCTTGGTATCGGCCACTTCGGCAAGCAGGGAGGCATTAGAAAAATTGGCCTCTCGTGCGGCCTCTGCATGGCGCTGAGCCTCGTCGGCAGCCTCTTGAGCCGATTTGGCCTCACGGGCGGCCCGGGTAGCCCGCTCGGCGGCCACACTGGCCGCCCATTCATCTTTTATCTGAATAAAATACATGATTATTATTGAAACATTATCTTTACTGGACTATTTCCATCAGCTTGCTATGCAATGGCGTAACAATATGGTGCCAGGTGGGGCAAAATGCCACGGGCCCATGCGCACTGGAAGACCCTAACGTAAGTATAGAAATGCAAACTTTTTTTAAACTAGGCAACGTAGGACATCATTCAGGTTTC
Source organism: Apamea anceps (assembly GCA_951799955.1). Lineage (NCBI taxonomy): Eukaryota > Metazoa > Arthropoda > Insecta > Lepidoptera > Noctuidae > Apamea > Apamea anceps. The sequence continues at coordinate 7,628,001 of OX637500.1, read as the reverse complement.
GAACATTTTGTACCCAAAAATTAAAGTAGACAATTTAATTAAAGTAGCCATTTCCGTTGACGACAAACTTGTGATCAGCTTCTATGATTTTGTGGTCACCCTTTATGACATCCATGCTTCCGTCAAAAAAGTGAAGGTGTTTATGCCCATTTGCACTTTCTGCCGATATTTGTAAATTTCTTGGAACTCTTGGTATCGGCAAACCGCGAGATTTAGACCTTCTTAATTCAATTGATTTGGACAATCTCAACCGTAATTTCTCTACTGTTTCTACCATGGATCGTCCAACCAAGCAACAAACTCTGTCCCTAATTTCTGGTTTAACGCTTCCTCATATTAATCTTTTCAGTTTCGCCCCAATTGAAACGGGAGAGATCAAAAAGATCAGGCCTGCATCCACAAACAATTCTCAAATTTTTTTCATCGTAACTCATTAGCCTCTTCAATCTGGGTTCAGGCTCAGGCACAGTACTGTTTCTACCGTCCTTAAAGTTACTGGCCATATAATAGCAGTAACTACTGAAGACACCAAAGTTTCTGCATTAGTGTTGGTCGATTTTTCGAATGCCTTTAATACCGTCAGTCACGACATTCTGTTAGCCATACTGTCCTATATTGTGATCTCTCCCGAGGCACTGGAATGGTTCTCCTGTTACCTTCAGACAGTCAGCAGTCCCTTCATATTAGGGATTGTTCATCATGCTGGTGTAATTTGAAAACTGGCATTCCTCAAGGCGGTATTCTTTCTCCTAAGGTTCAGAAGTTACAAGATTAATAAGAATTGAAAACAAAAGGTTTTCAATTCCGTTCATATTAATCTTATATCTTCCAAACTTCAGTGTGCATATTATATGTTTGCAGATGACTTGCAGTTGTTCTGTCAAAGGAGGGTTAAAAATTACCTGCCTACTAAGCTATCGACAAATTAAATAGGGACTTGATTGTCATAAAAACCTGGTGTGATAGATTTGGGGTAGTAGTAAACCATAATAAGTGTCAGGCGATCATCATCGGTAATTCTCGGAGTATGAGTAAGGTGGATGGTACAACCTTGCCATCAGTTCTCTATAATAATGATCATTTCATTTAGTACTGATGTGAAGGCTTGCACACTGATATTACCTTGAATTGGCTTAGTCAGCCAGAAGGTTACTGGAACGCTGCGGGCTCTGTACCGACTGAAGAATTTATTACCAATGAGAAAGAAGACCATGCTTTTGCAATCCTTAATTTTCCCCATGATCGATTTTGGTGCTATATACTACTATGACCAGAATGCAGATCTCCTCAACAAACTTGACCGTCTTCTGAATTACTGAATACGATTTGTTTTCAATCTGCGTAAGTATGTAAAAATGGTTACCATACGCCAGCGCAGAGAGCAAAGGGTCTTGACCACCTTTTTTCATTTTTTGACTCTCCCATTTCTCTTTGTTATCTAGCCCCCACTTGCAGTACATTTGTGCCAGTCACAATAAGAATCTTTGTTCGTTAAATAATCGCGTACTTCAATGGGGAACTCACTGACTCACCGCAAAGACTTTATTCACTCTTCCTTCTTCGTAAAGTCTATCTCTCTGTGGAATGCGCTCCCCTTGGAAATCAGGATGGCAACCAAACGATCATCCTTTAAAATAAAAGTTCGCGAACACATTCGAAGCCACCACAAATCTCAACGTTAATTCACGTTGTTTGTCTAATTGTTGGACAGGACTCATACTCAGCAGTAGATAAAGACGATAAGCGAATGAAGCAGTCACGTGTTAAATTTTGTAGCGGAAAATACGAAATCTACGCGGACGAAGTCGCGGGCGAAATGCTAGTAAAAAAAAAGACTATAACATTGGTTGAGCTTCTTTACATTAAGGTTCTATCCCATGAATTTGCCACGGTATAATTACACCACTGTTGCTAAGCAATATACTTGTTTATTAGTGTACTCGTAAGTGAAATAGGTATCTGAAATACTAACTGGATCAACGGGCAAGTCAAAATCACCGCTCCACGCCTGGGGAATTTGAGTAGCGGTCTCCTCAGAACTCTCCTCCCCCAGACTCTCCTCCTCAGGACTCTCCTCCTCAGGACTTGGCGGCTCAGGACTCTCCTCAACTTCAGGAGCATCCTGCTGGTCAATCACATCGGCATATCAAGTATCGAGAGCGAACAATAACCAAGTTAACTGCTACTTGTTATGTTCGCCTACTCGATATGCTAAGTACATTCTTATACTTACGATGTCAACTGGCAGTGCTTCAGCATCGTCTAAAGTTGAAGCACTTAGGACAGCTTCGGCAGATGAGCCATGACGTAGCTCTGCTTCTGCGACGTTGGCGGCTTCAATTCGTCGTTGTGCCACGTCGGCCTCGGCGTGGCGGGCAGCCTCGTCGAATATTTTTATATCGACGTCACCCGTATAGGTTACCTGAATCAAAATCAAAATATTGCATTTCACATAAACCTACATGGGAAATTATCAAACGTCAGAAGCTAGGTGTACGGCTCAAATTGGTCGCTTCCTACGGAGAAGAGCCGGCCAGAAGCTCCACGGTACTGTTTTAAAAATAATTGGCTTTTATAATGATTTTAAATTACAGTGTTAATAGGTATGGGAGGAAAGTGTAGGCCAGTCAACAAGTACCAGGTACTTAATAAAATAGAAAATGATCTATAAATGTACAGTCTGCAAAGCCTTAAAGAAGAGATAGGATTATCAGAAATAAAATGTACTGGACTTTGGACTCTATCCTCCTTAATGTTGCGTGTAAACGTTCATACTACTCACATTACTTAAAAAAAATTCCCAAATGCAGTTTGATGCTAAGCTACTCAAAGAGAACTGTCAAAAGGGTAGGGTATTTCCCACGGCTCAATTCAAATCTGCACTCCCTAGCCTAAAAGATTCTATTGCTTCCTTAGGCATTATCTATACAATAAATTGAATAAATTTCTAAACCTTTGTCCAAAAACTCGATCAAGCTGTATCATAGAAATAAAAAAATACCTAAAAACCCTAAACTATCATAAAACCGAGAATCTTTTGACCGTACTGAAATAAATCTAATTTTGACCAACCCCACACATAGCTGTTCCTCACCTCCTTGAAAATCAACTCTCGCTGCACTCACTCCTGAAAAGTCACCTTCACTCACACACTGCTCATCTGAATTACTCACATACATCTACTACTAGTCTAACACTTCATACAACATGACTCAATAACTTCTGCAGAATTATAGGTAGATATTTTTTTTATTGTTATTACTTCTTTTATTTGTATTAAGCATATCGTTTACTCTAACATAGATTTAATTTTTTTTATGCATATTGTTTAACTTCGACTCTTGCACGGTATCTCTGTTAAAGCTAATTCTAGCCGTAGAAGGGGCCTGGTGACCTGTACAGGTTTTTCCCAAATAGCTACATCAGGCACCAGTCTCTCACAAAGGTGGAATACAGCTAAAACATTCTTGTACACATTAACTTTAAGTCAGCTTTGTGAAGAAAGAATAAATTATAATCCTCCTTAATAATAAACGTATAGTAAACTTATGGCAACACTTATCACAGACAAATATATGGTTCACCTGAAGGTTATACAGGATTGTAACTTTACTCAGCGTGTTTAAAAATCTGGGTAACGTTTATATCGCTCCATTCCGGGAAAATTTCCATCGGTTTACCAAATTATGGATATTTGGTTATTAGGATATTAGGCTGTTAGTTGTTACCCGATTACCCCGCAGTAACCTAATAATAGGATATTAGAAACTCTGGGAACTAGCCGTACGTACGTCTACGAAACAGCAAATAATAGTACCTAGGTACTAGGAACATTTCATTGCTCCTCGTCAATACTGACTAACTAAGCATGACGGTATTTCAATTTGATGAATCTAGGAATTTAGTTGAGTAGAATTAAAAGCGAGTACAAACATACATCCGTAATTATTTTATAAACACGAGAACAGTAATAGAAACGGATTGCAAGTAATATAATCATTTCACAATACAATTGTAAATATTATGTTTCTAATAGGATTAAATCGTTCATTCGTTTTAAGCCGGAGTTTCCAATACACGGGTCCAGTAGCTTTATTGTGACAATAGCTTTACTGTGACAATCCATTTTCCTATAACTAAAAACGTGTTTAAGGCGCAAGCGCCAGGGTAGCCCGCGAAATTCAATTTTTCTTACGTTTTTTGTAATTTTCAGGTCAGTAAAGTAAAGTTGTATGTTGAACAAAATATGATTCGCGACTGTAACAAGTATGTATGTATTTACAAAATTATAATCATTAAAATCATCGATACAACCCTCTAAGTTCATATAACCCTATTGAATGACTATTTCATGAAATATCAAGAAATATCAATCAATACGGTTTGCAACCCTCTAAGTTCATATAACCCTATTGAATGACTATTACATGAAATATCAAGAAATATCAATCAATACGGTTATATGAACTTAGAGGGTTGCAAATTGTAAAAAACGTAAGAAAATTTACATTTCGCAAGCTACCCTGGCGCTTCTCCCTTAAACGAGTTTCCATTAATTATTTATACGACGGATTTGTAAAAAATGGGTTATTTATAAAAGTGTGGGCACTTGAAAGTAGGCTTGGCGCAGATCTGAAGACCAACAAGATAAAACTTTTGGTCTGCGGTACGGGAAACTGACTTTCGTGTGTGCACTCTGAATAAAATTGAGTTTATCCAATTGTTTGTGCTACAATGAACAAATGGGATTTCCTGGCTCGGAAGCAGTGAGTAGTCAATCGCTTGGAAAATTCAGTTTCAGCCGTAATTCATAGTCTTTCTATCGTGGCAGCTCCCAGTTTGTTCAATAATTTTCTTGATGCCTTGTTACTGTGGTCGACTAAAACGGTTTATTTTTCTATGCCTTTCAAAAAAGGATATTTGAGAAAGGCAACGTTATTTTTTACTATCGATGCGGTCTCTAAGTCTGTAACCTCCTGAAATATGTTTATGTGACATAGTTCGTTTATATTTATATCTATTATCATCAAGAACAATCGAGATTTAGAAAAGTAAGACAATTTAAAGTTAAGTAGTTCCTTCTTAAGCCGCGCTCAACCATTCTTTATTGAAAGGAATAGGATTTTGAAATGAATCAATTGTACGCTCCTATAGAACTGCATTCCTTGGACAAAATTCAATCACTAGCGACCTGGATTCATGCTAAGCTGTTAATCCTCTTTTTCCAGTTTAATTAATTTAACTTGGTCTTCTTCAGTAGTTTGTAATCTAATGATTTCTTAGCTCGTTTCAGTCCACTGCATTCGGAGAACTTGATTAACTTGAATAACAAATGAAAAATCAAAAACAAAAGAAAAATATTCAATTAAAAGTTCGTGTTTTTTATTAAAGTTATGTTTAAATTAAAACACTTGTTATAAAAATATGTTCTTTGGCATTATCAGTCTCAAATAGCTGCCAGGGTTAATTTTGAATTTTTGACTTTCGTTGTACAGACGCCAGCACATCAAGCTACTACAATCTGTCAAATTTATTTAAGTAATAGATTTTCATTGATTGGGAAAATTGGCCAGTTTCGGGTAGCTTGACCTGCTGGCGTCTGTACCTAATAGTTAAAAATGCTCATGATGTTATTTCCCATAAGAAAGTTGTATTTTAATTTTTTAACACATAACACTTGAATGATGTTCTTTGTTGTGCCTACAACAATAAGGCTCAAGAAAAACTTTTTTACAAAAAAAAAAACAACAGACTTCCAAAAAAAACACTATAAAGTTACGTACGACATTCGATGATTAAGTATTACAAAATGGCATGAATATTTACTTTGTGAAGTATCATATTATTATTTCTTCTTTTATTTCATTTAAATACTTATAAATTACATTTTTAAATATTTTTATAAACAAAAACATTTCAAATATAAAACGTAGTAGTGCACCGGTATCGGGAACAGGATCCAAGCTACGGTCAGGGCTCCAGAGAGAGGAATTACCCTACATTACGAGTCGTGTCCAGAAGTACCGCTTTCTGAATCAAGACCTTGATCCGTTGTTATTTTAACTGTTGTTTTTTCCTCAAAAACCATTTCAGAAACCAACCTGCATGGTCCTCAAATTATCTGCCCAAAATTATTTCCAAATTATTATAAACGCGTTGACATTGATAAATTTTATATATGAATATTTAATTTGTAAAGCATTGTATTATTTTAATTATTGCGAATGTGAAGACTATGTATGGTCATTGTTTTTTTTTTAGTTAGTTTTAATCGTGGTCTGGCAGTTTGAGTAATTTATGCGGCCTACCTTAATATCATTTCTTTGGTATTGTTCGTCGGATCGTTGAGCTCCTTAGGTTCTGAGTTAAGCTGCACGGTTACTGACAAATGCGTGCACTAACTGGACAAGTCCACTTAATCTGTGTGGTGCCTTCGCAAAAGGCAATTTCAGACACCAATCTGTATGGTCTTCACATGATCGGACCAAGATTATGTCTGGACTTTTAAAAGAGACTGTGACCTTTGAGTTTGATTCTGCCTTTCTTCTCAGAGTACTTAGTCAGATAGACGCCGGCCGCTCTCATCTAGCTTTTATAACAATTGAACATTTTTAACTATAAAAAAGATCCTATTAATATTTACCAAATCTGACTGGCTGGCTTCTTACTTTAATTCCTATGTTTAAGTTAACAAATTACCCTTATATTTTGTAAAAATTTAAAATATTGCAATTTTTGCAAATTGTGGGAAATTAATCTAAGTTAATGTCGTCAATTAAATGGAAAATAGGCAAAAATGAGGATTTTTACGATTGACGTATAAAAGTGTTTATACAATACAAATCTATTTACAGAAACAAAAGCATTTATCATTATACTTATTTAATTCATTTACTGTTAAATACGAAGTATAGTAAATAATCAACAAATCAATCAACTTTATTTTCTCACCACAATTATAAGTACTTAAGTTATTTTACATTGATCAGATTCGAAAATAACACATAGTTCAGGTAAGTATATATTGTGAGAGACAGGTGCCTAAGCTAGGCTAGGCCTGTGTTTCAGGACACCAGGATCCCAACCAACACATTTTATTTTTTTATCAATTATGTACTCATTAAATTAAAGTTAGGGATAATAATGTACCTACCTACTTACCAATACATGCCAATGATCTGAAGAAAATCTAGCATCAAGTGAGTTGAGTTAGACCAAAACTGAAGACTAGAAGAACGAAACCAAACTTGAATTAATTAAGTACTTACTACAATCCTGATCAAAAAAGTTTCATAAATAGGTAGGTACATAAAATGTTGTTTGACCCAGCAAATGCTTACCACATTAAACGGCTGGAAGTAATAGTAATAGTATAGTAGTAATATAATAGTAGTAGGTCTATAATAGTTTCTAGGTATTAAAAATTTAAAAATCCCCCGACTACGTGAAACCCTAAAAAGGAAAAACATTTAATCAAAAAATTTCATACGTACTTACGTAGGGTCATAATTTCAAGGTTATTTTTTCCTTTTTAGGGTTTCACGTAGTCGGGGGTTTTTTAAATTTTTAATTTAATTTTTTATTTCATACTTTTTGTAGGGACTCCTTATTATTTATTTTCTTTTATTTTCTTGCATTTTAAGATTCAGGTAATTTGATATTTAATCAGGTTTTTTGTAATTCGCCATTTTGTGATGGCCATCTTGGATTTGAAATTTGTCATAGTGTATAGTATTCTACTAATCAAGCCCTTTCATTTGATACCCATATTGAGGGAATTGTGAAAAAATATGTAATCCGCCTTTTTGTAGCGGCGGCCATCTTGGACCGATTTTCATCAAACATAGCTAAGAACACTCCCGACAAATTCACCTTTCAAACAAAAAAAACAAAATTAAAATCGGTTCATCCGTTCGGGAGCTACGATGCCACAGGCAGACATACACACACACACACACCCCGACACGTCAAACTTATAACACCCCGTCTTTTTTGCGTCGGGGGTTAAAAACGTAAGAAACTATAAATTGCTGAAAATTATTCTGAGGTAGAAGATATTTACCCATTCACCGGACGTCTCGTATTCGGATTGAGGGTCAGCCTCCTCTGACTCGCAAGGGCAGACTGGGGTCTATAACACGAGAAGTGATGTTAATCTTTCCAATATTTCAGAATATAAATCATTAGTAAATGGTTATTCTGAAATTAGTAAATTATTAGTTTTATAAAATATAATAATAATATTAAATAATTTATTATTGAAATGTAATATAAGTAAATAATTAATAAATTGTTATTATATTAGTACTTAGACAATATTAGTAGTATATTGTTATTTTATTAACTAATCATAAATATAAAAACAAGAGGTTAAAAAAAATCATAAAATAATTAATATATGTATAAAATGATAATAATAAAATTAATAAAACGTTGCCTATATTGAGACAGCCATGACCGCAGGAGCGCTTCCATCGAAGACCCAGGGGTAGTTGGAGAAGCTCCGGGTGATTTTTGTCATGTGGATTACAAAACTAAAAAAACAAATAAACACTAAAAACAAAAAAAATAAAATTAAACAAAAATGACAAGACTATGATTCCCTTCAGTAAGTTTATGCAGTCTTTTAGAAATATTCAAATAGAATGTGTCACAACAATTGGAAAACTTCTACATCACGATTTAGTTGATCTTGATTCAACATCTTAATAATTTTTTGTTTGTATTTTCTGTCATTATTTTAGTTTTAGTAATTTTGTATAGAGTTTTATTAGAGCTCAACTTCAATGCGTTCAGTGTCAGTTCCCAACCAATGTTTGAAAAACTTGTTATAAAGTTATGTAACTGAAAACTGTTGAAGTCTTTTTCAAAATAATGTTTGTTCAGATGTATGAAAGTTTCAATGATCTTTCCCAGGAACTTAACCTACTTATATTTATTTATTATCTTGGAAGGCGTCAAGCAAGTACCTACCGAAGGACATTATTCATCATAAAGATAAATCAATGGTTACATAGACAAATCAATAGTGACTTTATGAGTCATTTGACGAAGGAACGTTAATTTGATAAAACTAGAATATGCTATTAATTAGGTCCGCTTTGTATGCTATAAAGTTTGTCGCATGATAACATGACCCCACTGACGGCCGCTAGGCCAAATGCGAGCGAATTCGGCGCGCTGAGTGTTCGGTACGAACCGAGTTATCGACAACTTCTCATAACGTAGCGGACAAATGCCGCATAAACCATTCTAGAGTTGCCATAGAGATACAGACCTACCAACCTACCAGTTCTTTCAGGCCCATTGGGGCTGGTAGAGTCTATTTTCCATGTGACGCGTTCAGTTGCGGTTACGTCGATTTACTGTCAAGCACGAGGGGCGGAGAAGTTCTGGGCACGGGGGGGCAGGGGGGTTGGGGCTCCTGGGCGCGCATACGTATACAGTATAGAACACAATGCGGCATCGGTCTGCGTCGACGTGGTCTGCGCGCCAGCGTACCAGCCGCCGCGGCTGTCATAAATATACTTAACATGCCAGCCGTTACTGGCATAACACTGCCGACCGAAGCACGAGAGCCGCGTGCCGTCCCCAGGTAAGTCCCGCTGCGCGCTCGCTCTTCAACTTTATTTTTAATCGGCGATTTTTTTTAATTTTGGCGTATTTTTTTTTTTTGCTTGCGAAATTTCAGTTACTAACCTACGTGTTATCGGGCTCTTATCAAACGCCGCGTGTAAACTCGCGTTTTTTTAATTTCCTTATTTTTTACTGAAATAGTCAAGATTCGGGGTGTTATCGTTTCATATTGAGTATGATAATTTGATATTTGACAAGTTTATAATAAACTACGTTCTCTTTCTAACCTTCTGTTTACTATCGTGTTACTAGTACAGTAGTGGCCGAGCGGCGGAGTAAGTGGAACGTTTCGACGCTGGATCATGTCGCGGCGTCATGTGTGTGCGGCTCTATTCCAATATGCTCTTATCAGTGAGTTCCGCGTATCGTTACACCGTTATCACTGGCGGCTCGTGGTGGCGTGTTCAAGGCATTTTCAGTACCTACTTTGTCGCCTATCTAATGTTTAGTTAACACGATTTAGGTATTAATACTGTGCCCAACAAATGTATTCGACGTATAGTATAAACTCAAATTATCTAGCGCGACTTGAACGCGAAGGTCCCTACAATACCAAGAATACAAAAGAAAATTGTTTAACGAATGATATTGGTAGAGCTACTCGTAGAGTGCGGAATGTATTGTTTGATAATAACATGAATGGAACGCGTTCTAGTATGAATCTCATTGGTTTTCAATTGTAAATAATACCCAATGTTAGTTCAACAAAGTTGTTGAATACAAGTTGATATTCGTTTGTCTATAATTGATAGGAAGTTGTTATGCTGATTATATTTTTAAATTGTCTGCAGATAAGCACAACATTGGAACTGAAGTCTCTTATCTGAAAAAAGTAAATATTTCTGACTAGATTTTTTAAATTTCTCACTGTCTCATTGCTAAGCAATAGGCCTTCTGTCATACAGAGAACATACGAACATGTACGGTGACTTTTTTTATTACATCAAGAGTAGATGAGTTAGAGAAATTCTAATTAAACCAATCTACCTAAATAAATGTTGGGTTAAACTGGACAGTCAATAAAACCGAAGCTTGTTCACTATAAGATAGGAAACCTGACAAGGAATTACCATCATCTAAATAGACAACATTATTTATTTATGTACAAAGAAAGTACTTGATTCAACTACCTACTGAGCATCGCACTGTGTAGTTCAAGAGATGGTAGCTGTTAGCAGTACAGTTAACTATCACTTTTGTCGATAGTACAGTAGAAAATATTTTTTAATTGATACCCTATGTCAATTTGCTGTATTAGAACAATTGCATACAACTGCCAAAGAATGACAATTGTGATTTTAATATACTGACGATTTCAGTTAGTTGTCAATTTGCTAAATAACAAACCCTGACTTGACTTGAAGCTGTTGAAAAACAATGTTTCCATAAGACTATATTTTCTTTTGTGATTGTTCAGTTCAAGTCAACTTGGATTGTTTTAGTACCTACCACTAACTTGCATTGTTTGAGTGAACTTATATTTTCAATGCTTAAGTATTTTGTGGTTTTTTGCATTCAATTCAAATAGATAGGGAGAAATATCATGATGTTAGTCACTGTTATCAAAAAGATAATTGCCCAAATGAAAATATTAACTAATTCAATACCAGAAGTAATTAAAATAAGCTAAACAGCATTCAAAGTACTTATTTAGTAGGTAATTGCTTTATGAGACCTATATTTTTATAACACACAATCATGACATACAAAGTGGGACATCCCATGAAAAACTTCATTTCTATTTTTAAAGAAAATTGGCCCTATAAATACTGAATTATATGTCCTGTTAACATCTGTTTATGTTTACCGGACTGCAGTAGGTATTATTGATTATTAAATTAGGTATACATTATATGTATACCAGAGCAACATAAAAAGGTTAGAGTTAAAGATGAAAAAGGAAGTTTAGAGCTTCATTCTGAAATTGCTCATTTCTTATTTCTCTCTTTTTTTGTGGATATCATTTTAAGTTATTTTTAAGAGTAATATAGGGTTTTTGGGTACTAGGTTGATTAACACAATTATACCTATCTACATTATAATTTTGAGGATTTTACAACTGCATAACATTAAAAATACCTTTGAAGATATTTACAATAAATATCAAGGTTAAAGATAGGCTGGGGATATAAGTTTGCATCCTGATTGGAGATAGACTGTCGGATGAATTTAGTTAATTATTGCAAAATTAGATACTTATATAGTTGCTTAACACAATTGACACACTTTAAACCAAGTTTAGGAAAATATTATGAAATAGAACAATTGAATAGGAAAATATTATGTGATGCTCTCGGTCGAGGCTCATCTTGGACAGTCACTGCATTCTAAGTAAACCTAAAATCATAATTATAAATCTGAACCTGAAATTAATTAATAAGCAGTTATTAATAGTGCTTACATCGTAGAAGGTGTCATTATTGTCCTGAAGACGACGATGGCTCAAGCCTCGGCGGCTCCCTCGTCCGCGGTGTTGGTCGCCCATTTCTTCGGAGTTAGAGAGAGATTACTTTATGAGCGAACACAGCAGTGTCCGCTTCTAATAATTCTTGAAAGTTTCGAAGCGCGTAGTTGCGTCTGGTTACGCGTCCTAGGAACAAAGGGACCGGGAGATTCGGTTAATGATGCTCAAATATCGATCATCGTTTTTACGACGCTCAAACCTAAACGATTGGGAACACTAAACGAAAACCGTCAATGTGTGTAGCTACCGTGCGGGGAATACCTATTAGACTTTCCAATTACTATCTCCGCGTTACCAATTAACATACATTTTGGCGTTTTTAGGACGGAAAGTACCAAGGACAGGTCGATTTCGGAAATGAACTTACCACTGCGTCGGGCTCCCCCACAGTTGCGCGCGCCGCTCGGGACACGCCTCGCTCGCAAGGCGACGTAACTTCTCGTGGATCTTAAAGTTTGAGACGCCTCGTAACGCTATGAGTTGCGTTAGCAGCTGCGCAGTTACCGTGCCCTAGTTATTTCGGGTGCCGTCCTAGTTACAACGAGGCCAAAATGCTGTTTTAATCATCAGCAGCGATTTTTATTCGAGAGGCCGCGACGGGTGGCACGAGCTCGTAGAGACTGACTTGGATCGTTAAATTTGCGTCATTTTCGCTGCGCAGCTTTCGTCATGCGCACTACGGCTTTGAGCTCACCAATCATTCCATCTGACAATTATGCATCATAAAATGGCGATCGTTTTTTGATTAATTACAAATAAGGATGATTTAAGTGTTCAAATCACTTGAAGGGTCATCACTAGTTCTTAACGAATACATGAAAGCCCAAAAGTTCATATTAGAAAAAATATGTGGCGTTCGTTACAAGGGACAGCACCGCATATGCCACGCCCTTTGTCAATCCTTTGTTATGTTGGACAATGTTAAATCCATTTGAATGATTTATTATTTAATATTGTCGTCTAATATCCATAATAGCCTTACAACTAAGTACAAAATCGTTTATAGGGCAATAATGATAATAATATGAAATAGGAAGGAATTAAAAGATATGTTATCATCAATACCTAGTCAAATAAAAAATTACAGGGGTAGGTGCGAGGGGTGGATGTAGTTGATGGCTGTACGTGGCTTGGGCTGCGGTTCTCGCAGTACTCAAGAAGAAGGGGAGGTGATATGACATTTAGTCCAAGTAAGCCAAGGCCGGTCTGGTGGGGATAACGCTTACACGTGTGACCTACTTAGATGCCGAGGGCTTACGAAAACGCACGACGGAGCACGACGATCGCGCGCTCCGTCAGTCGTCATCAAGTACCAAGCCAACTGATCGATATCCAACTGGTACCACATTATACCACTCCAAATTTAAGCAGCCTGAGACGAGTTTTCTTTGTTAGGTACTACGCGTGAAATAGAGCACGTGTGTATGCTAGGGTCACTGACCTCGTAATTTATTTGCAAGCCGCCGATCCAGTACTCCGTACTCCACGGCTCCAGATCACCAATCTTCCATTTTATCACTGTTTAATACGTCACAAGGTGTTCCATGTTCTATGTTACGGGTTTGGTTTCCGCACTTAGTACTTCAGGTGGACCATTGTGTGGGGGCCATGGCGGCCGTCGGTGGTTATTCCAACCAGCCCACCTCCCTCCAGAAGCTTATTAGGTCTCCTAGTCTGTCGAGAACATCTGTGTAGGATCTGGGTATCCCGAGGGTTTCTGATCTAATCTGGGTGACGCCTGTGCACTCAAAGAGCACATGCGCGACGACGGTTCCATCAGCCTCCATGCAAGCTCTGCACAGGGGGCTGTCCGTTATGCCTATCGTATGGAAGTGTTTGTTTAGTGAGCAGTGTCCTGTGATGGTCCCCGTCAACAGGCGCAGGCCTTTCCTGTCCAGTTGTAGTAATCTTTTGGTTAGCTTGCCATCTAATGATGGCATGGCTTCCTTGGACTGCCTGCAGCCCGGTGACGAGGACCACCACTTCTCTGCCTGTGTGTGGGTGTGTTTCTGTAGCCACCTGCATAGTTGATTGAAGTGGATGGGCACGACTGGTTCCGGTCCGTAGACTGGCGTGCTGGATGTCCTTCTGGCCAGCTCGTCAGCCGCGTAGTTACCTAGTGATCCCTTTTATCCATTGTAGTGTCACTGTGTTGCGGTTCGATGCAGTTACCTGTTCAAGCGCCTTGCACATTATAGTATTAGATTTGATGTGATGCATCCCTTTTTTAAGGATTGGAGGACTGAGGCGCTGTCAGAGAGTATACGAACATGGGTGTCCGTAACTCTCCTGGCTGCTATGGCATGGGCCGCTTGTATTATACCCACACACTCGGCTTGGTAGACCGTGTTGAGCATTAGCGGGCTGGATATGTTTATGTTGAAGTCGTGTGAGAAAACTCCGACTGCAGTTCCGCAGTCGGTCTTTGATCCATCAGTGTAAACTCTCAGCTCTCCCGGGCCTGAGTAGTCGCACTGCTTCTCTTTAAACACTACGTTGTAATGCTTTTGGAAGCAGTATTGCTTAGGGGCTTTGTCGCAGGGTGATGCCATCATTGGCTGCCGTTTGATCGCCTCGTCCTTTAGGCGTATGTGCTTGATCCTCGAGTCTTTGCTTAGGGTTCCTGATAGATGGAGTCTGAAGGCAGACAGAGCCGCCTCCTCTCTCACGATGAGCTTGGACTGCCTCCCCTACAGGGGAGGCAGTCCAAGCTCCAAGCATGTCCTGTAGGGCAGCGGTGGGTGCAGTTGTCATGCAGCTAGTGATTGCCACACAAGCAAATCGCTGCAGCTTTTCGAGGTCTCTTTGGGCTGTGCTCAGGTCTGTTCTGGGCCACCAGACTAGTGAGCCGTATGTGGTAATTGGTCGGATAACTGTGGTGTAAAGTCAGTAGGTGACTTTGGGGCTAATCCCCGCCACAAGTCACAAGGTGTTTTTAACGATGGTACTAAACTAACTCTTTACTGTGTGTCGTACGCGTCCCCCCGGCGCAGGTATGAGGTTGCTCGAAGCTGATCAAAGGTGGCGCACGGTACGGCGCTACGGAGTGCATCGATCGCGATTACATCACCACTTCGCGTCCTTTCTCTGCGCGCGCAGCACGCCCCGTGGCCCCCTCCCCGGGCCCACCGCCGCGTCCCTCTCACAGCAAACGCCATGGCTCGCCGCTACGTGCCGCCATTCGCACTTTGGTCGTCGTCCGCTTCGGTCGTGCTCTCGGAACTCTTGGTACCCTAGTGCAAGTTTAACTTTAGTTGAACATTTTCAAACTTAGTATTTTTCGTGCGATGTGAGGCGCGTTAAAGTTAACTGGAAATAGGGACTAGTAGTGATCATAAATCATCTTAAAAGTGAACAAAAATAACTTTACTTTGGATTTAAAAATTTGTGAGATGTTCGCGACCTACTTTTACAACTTCCGTATAGGTAGTTGAATTTCCACTTCGCGTTTTTTATCATTCGTTCAAAAAGTTATAACATTAGCAAATTCGGTTCGCGTTCGGTTGTGCGCTGTTACAGAACAATTAGTAATTTTTCTTCTTTGTCATGTGACTCACGTCTCGCTGTAGCAGTTCGCGCACGTGTCGCGTTTACGTTTCAAACTTTAATTACAGTTGGAGCTGAACATAGCTGAACTATGAAGACTAGAAGGAAGAAAATTAAAATGTCAGTCGTGTCGGGGGGAGGAATCGACTCGACTTTAATATATACTAGTCAGTCTTTTTCTCTCTCCTATATGGTTGGCATGTAACCGTCGTTATCATCCACATGCTGTGCCGCAGTCGTCCGCTCATCAACTCCCAGCATGGCTAAGTCCGCAGTGACGTCAGAGATTACGCAAGCTGTTATTTGATTCGGCTGCGAAATCACTGAATTTTCTGCTTGAGACAAGGCCGTTTTTAGGATTTTCACCGTGGAATTCTATATTTTTTGTAACTGTACTTATAAATTATTCCTGTGTCACTATTTCTGTGTGATGTCTTTCGCTTTAAATATCTGTGTCGTGTTACCCAACTGTTAGTTGGGTTTGAGTCATTGCACTGAATGACGAAATGGAAATAATCGTCGGCGCGGCACGCTCGTGGCGGGAATTGGGCAATCTGCGAGCGAGCGGATGTCTTGCCCGCTGCCCCGCGCACCGCGTCCTCCCCCGCTGCCTAAATTTTAAACTTGGTCGAAGAACGCGAACTCAACGGACAGACTACGATTTCAAGCTTGTTCAATTTTCTTTTTTGTTCCAGCCGGCATCATTGTGCAACGTCACGCGGTGGCCTCTATTTGTATAACGTGCACGCCAATTGCGATTGATGTTTAGCATAATTATTACTGCGCCTACTATGTACTATGCAAAGCGATTTAATAATAAAACTGGATTTTTATTGGACATCTACTTGTTTTTACTATAACTTAATTTTTATTTTGCATGTTTTACTATTTTTTTAAAACCCCTAATACACAAACATGAACATGATTAAAGTTGTATTTGCAACAGAATTACTTTAAAAAACACAACACTTAAAGTTACACTAAACAATTTCAAAGATTGTGGGTGGAACCGGGTCCCGCCCTCAGCGGAAAGGCCCAATAGCAAGCCACATCCTTGTCCTTGATAACTGATAACCTTCGAGGCTTCCGTAAAACCTCACGCCGACACTTAGAAAAAACACAATGGCTTAGCGAATGAATAGTTTCATAAATAGTGCTTCTATTATCGCTAGAGAACAGTACACAGAACACTTTACAATAGAAATATCAAAATAACAATTACTGATGAAATGCTCTAAGCGAATTTAATTTTCCATTGGTTTCAAAGCTGTAAAGAAGTCTATAGAAGCAAGTAAAATGTTTGACTTATATAACAACAAGACGGACTAAACGAAATCACTAAGACGAAAGGAGTTTAGTAATGATGAAATAAATAAATCTTAATAAAGTAGGAACTAAGTTGATGACAGCTTATAAATAATAATTACTTAATCGTTTAAAAGTTGCTTTAACACAGTCTTATTAACTGTAGATGAAAATAAATCGATCATTGAACCAAGGCACCACGTTCAGTGATAACGGCAATGCCGTACTTTTATATTTAGTTACTGATGATAACGTACAATCGTATTTTATTCAAAAGAAATGGATATAACTGCTAAGAGAAGGCGGATAGAATATATTAATAGTAATACCTAAATCCCCTTATTATATTGCAAGGAAGTAGGGAAACAGGAAAAATATTTTTAATAAGGCAATAATAGTAATGAACAATACTACTACAACTACTTATATTGTCCGTATATTAAAATCACAACTGTCATTCTTTGACAATTGTTTGAAATGGCTACAATACGGCAAATTGACGCGAAGTGTCAATTAGGTAGGTCTACAATTGATTTCCCCGACTGTACCAGGAACCATATTACCTAATGTATAGAATCCATATAGTTCTAAATTAAAGATACTTAGACACCGGAAGTAATATTAATAAAACAAATAATGTTACATAGAGGAATTCCATACTTACATACTTAACCGACATTAGGAATTTAAATTCCAAATGCCGGTTAAGTACGTAATTTTCCTAAAATAAATTGATTAAATATATCTAATAAATTAAAACTGTTGAACTGCAGATGCGTAAAGAAGATTTAACTTTTATAGACCGAATCGGTTCAAAGTACAAAATAAATATAAAAACATCGGAAAAATATAAAGCAGAGGTTTGAGCGAAAGAGCAATACTTAAACAAAAAAAAACTTTTTCGAAGAAAAAACAAACTTCACGGACAAATGCAGAGATCAGGGAATTACATATCATTAATTTACATTGTTAATCTTAGCAAAGCATTAATAAGGTAGAGACAAAAAAAAATAGTATGATATTACCGAAGTAGTCTCAAGCCTGTAAAAAAACTAGATGTTTTTGTGATACCAACGTTGTTTTATAAACTGAGTTTACATCAATAATTTACATTACATAACATTAAGAATTTTTTTCAATAATATTAATGCAATGAATAATCACAGAAGTAGAGTTCTCCAAAAATGCACCTCAACGAAAATAGAAAAAAGTAAATAGAAATGCTTGACTTATGTACTTCAGGTAGCTCGATTAATAAATGAGACATATTCTGAAATTAATTAGCGTTAGTACACATCTAGACAAAGGAATCATAAACTCAAACTGTTCAGCGTCACGGTAAGTACCTAAGTTTCGGTATCTCGGAAATTTAAATGGATAAATATTTCAAGCAATGGATAATGACTTCGGTACTTTTGTTTTTTGAATAATTTAATGAATTAATTCTGTTTAAAACATGACAATTTTTTTACTTATAATAATTGAAGGCTGCATTGCGAAACTGCAAGATTGATAAAAAAATATCGTTTAAGACACCAGGACCAGTGCGCCTGGTTAGGATTACACCACTTACCATTCAACATCGGGAATTCAGCTACGTACCATTTTACATCTGAAATTCAGCAACTTACCATATAATATAAAATATTGGATAATATTAACTAAATTAAAAACTCCATCACAATAAATTATTTCTTAGCAAAAACATACATGTATTTCAGGCCGAAAGTATTACCACCTGCTAACAAAAAAACCGGCCAAGTGCGAGTCGGACTCGCGCACGAAGGGTTCCGTACCATTATCTATAAAAATCACGTCTGTTGTATTCCCATACAACAGACGTGATTTTTTGCCCCCCTTAAATATTTATTTTGTTTTAATTTTATTATTTATTATTAAAGTAAAGATACAACTGAGTATTTTGTGAATATTTCAAGTGCCTACCTGTTGCCATTATTGATATTGAGCAAAAAAGGGCAAAAAATCGCGTTTATTGTATGGGAGCCCCCTTAAGTATTTATTTTATTTTGTTTTTAGTATTTGTTGTTATAGCGGCAACAGAAATACATAATTTGTGAAAATTTCAACTGTCTAGCTATCGCTATCGCTTGAGATGTATCTCAAGCGATAGCGATAGCTAGACAGGCTGTAGCCTGGTGACTGTGACAGACAGACGGACAGACAGCGAAGTCTTAGTAATAGGGTCCCGTTTTTACCCTTTGGGTACGGAACCCTAAAAAAGGTTTTAAGGACTAGGTGCTTTAGTATAAATTGAAACAAAAATCAAGGAATTACTTACAAGCTCTTCCAAAATAGATCGCTGTACCCTACACCTACAATTTATACAAAATCACACACATTTCCATGTAAAATAATAACACCGACAGGTAGGTACCAATTTTTTATTTTTGTTTCTTTTCTAGGTTTTTTCTATTGTTCTTAGATTTATTTGTGCCTTTAGTTTAATTCTGCAGTGCAATTCTGTAACCATCTCACCGTGAAAACTTAGGTGAAGTGAGCGTGGAGTGAGCTGTCATTCCTACTAATGTTAGAGGGATGGACACAATTGACAGCTCACTCTAAGCTCACTTCATCTAACTTGTCACGGTGAGATTTTTACAGAATCGATCGGCTGTTGTGCCTCTTTCGTTCCGTTTCGTCGGAGATAGGTGAAGTGCAGATGTGTGTTGTGATATTTTTAATTATTAGTGCGGTTTTAAGCTAAATTTTAAGTTCTAAGCTAAATAAACTACATCATTTTTAAGATAAACGCAATGAACAAATGCTGTTACAAGTTTGAAAAAAAAAAAAAAAAAATATTTCGTAAAAGAGGAAAAGAAGTAGCAAATGGTACGCAAGGAATTAAAAGTGAAGTTTTAAAAAGTTTAAGAAATATAAATCCACTATAAAGAAAATAATCAGTTTTGTTTCGCCCATCAGTCACGACTGTCAAAATAACAATTTAAAAAGTGTAACTAAAACAAAATAAATGAACGGTTCTCGATGACTTAAATAAAGAGTGTTGTGTTTAAATTCAGTGATTTTACCGTAGCAGAAGAAATAATTAAAAGTAAGATAAGTTGGTTAAATGCTAAGATAGATGCTATGTAGTTGGAATGTTACAAATTAATATGTTGGTATAAGTATTAATTATTTCAGTCTTGAAACATTTACCTGCGGTAAATTACCGAAGAGCAGTGGTGGCCCAGTAGTAAACGGCCGCGACTTACGAGTCGTAGGTTCGAACCCAGACAGGCGCTTTACTTTGTGTAAATGATTTCAGCACCATTGGTCTCAAAACGGTGAAGAAAAACATCATGAGGGGACCGGCATGTCCTAGAACCAAAATATCGAAGACGTGTGACATCTACCAAGCCACACTGGGCCCGCGTGGTGGAATACGGCACACACTCACCGAGAGGAGGCCTGTGTCCCAGCAGTGGGATATGCTTAGGCTGATTATGAAATTCCGGAATATAATGAAACCACTGTGCTGTATCGTAGATTTCGCTGTTATTTTTCTAATATTTTTGACGTTTTGAAACTGAAGGCCAATTCTCGTAATTAAAAAGTTCAAAATCTAGTCTTAATCAAGTGACAATCAATGTCACAAACTTGTCAAAAATGTAGGGAAATTGGATGTATTTTGACAGATTGACACTGAGATTAGAATGCGAACGTTAACGTTCGAAAAAAATTGTCGCGACAATTTTTTTTTCTGCCAAATCTTAAAAGTTATATCGAGACAATTAATAGCGTTATTTACGCTGTCGATCAGGCGAATTTTGGAACGACTGAGAAAGAAAGTGTCTCTTTATCACGATCTAAATGCAAAAAACAAAAAACAGACAGTTATATTATTACAAGCAGGTTTAGTTTTAGCACAAGTCTAACTCAAGAGCTTGATTTACTATCAATTGACGAGAGAGGCAATTCTCGTATTTTAAGAATGTCATGAACAGTCATGTATTTTGGAACCATGGTTTCAAAATACATGACTGTTCTAGCACATAACCTTCACAAAGATTCGGTTAAGGTTTTAGACATTTATTTTCACAAAAGTTTTACAATCACTTACAGAGAAAATCCAATATTATAATTAAAAATACTTATAGCCGGTTGGCATAGTGGGTTAGTACCTACTATGACAAAGTAATAAAGTAATAAATATTCGGATTCCCATTATAATACATGCAATGGTAAGGCATCCCTGGCTCAAAAACTAACCTCGGTCATTACGCCGCTTTGCCAAGACTTTGTAGGCAATATGTAAACAATGTTAGTTAAAATCTCTGTCTAAATACACACATCAAAAGTGTCTAAGGATTTAGTGCATTAATAATATAAAAAAATATCCAATTAATATTTAGCAAATCTACTCTTCCAGACTGGCTTCTTACTTTAATTCCTATGTTTAAGTTAACAACTTTTCCCTAAATTTGGTAAAAATTAAAAAAAAATTCAATTTTTACAAGTTGTGAGAATCTCTTGTCGTCTTGTATCCGGCCTCATGCCGAAACGAGATTCATTGGAAAAGCAAACACAACGCCAGTCTTCTTCCTACCAATTTCTGTGTTCGCGAGCCCATTGTAATGGTAATATTGTAAATGGGCCCTACTATTGCGGGGTGCTATAGGTGGAATTCTCAGCCGCTTTCGGGAACGCAGACCCACTACACGTAAATGAATTCGGATGGTTGGTTCGCTTATCAGCAAGCCTGACGAGCTGTGGAGCCTCGTAGCCAACATCATGGCGGTCATGGTACGATTCGATCGAGCAGTATTTTGGATGTACCGGTCCTGTCTGCGAGTGGTGATGCGAGATCGTCCTTCATGTCGCTCGGCCACGCTACCCGTAACGCGATTGCGTGTCTAGAGGCGGCTTATGACGCTCTTTGTAGTGCCAAGAGCGACAGCCACAGTACGTTGCCTGGAACCAGCTTGCAACATTTCAACGGCGCTCATCATCTCTTCTCCTGTCAAATGATGTCGTCGCTCCATATCAATGCAATTTTTTTCATTTCCGATGCAAAAATTGTAATGGATTTGTAAAAACGCTATTACACACTTTTATAGGAATCCTGATTGACAGTTGAGTTTCTATTTTTAATGAAAATTTAAGGAAATTTTTTGTTCACATAGTGAAATTAACTAAAGAGAATCAATAATCGATCCAAAAAAGTTAAAATAATAATCGTCAGTTGCGGCGATACTCTAAAACGTACTTGATCCCTAGACACTTTTGATGTATAAGAAATGTTTAATTGATTTCATTTACTTTTAGTATCTTTTACCTTATGTAATATATTTTCTAAATTATATCAAACTCTCCTTGAACATTTTTACTATTATTAAAGTTAGTTCACTTATGTAGTTGTTTACTCTATTGTGTAGGCTGTGGTCGTCTATAAGTGAACTATACTACACACCTACCGTGGCCCTTTATTAATGTGTCATGTATTGTGTAAGTATATCTTTTGTTGAAGGTCCTTAATAAAGAAACAAAGGAAACCTGCACTCTATACCTACACACTATCAGTCTCAATCTGAATCATTTTGAAAGATACTGCTAATCCATTGCTTCATATGTTAGAAAAATGTGTCTGCTCAACAACATAAATAACGCAATGAATGTTGTTGAACTGTCTAAATGAAAACCATTGCTACTGATAGTGTCACAACTACCCCGCGGGTACAAACGTTCAAGGACGATCCTTGCAATTGATTGCTTGTGAGAACGATTCAACGAGGCCATTGTGATTGTCACTATTGTCAGTGTAAAGAGGACGGAGCTTCATACATATCTATGAATATATCCTTGGTAGTCTACTGTTCAGATTATAATCTGACCTGCCGATTGTAGTAATCTCACTCATGACCTGGAAGTGAGCTGTCAGTCCACCTGATGTTAGGAATTGACTCCACTGACAGCTCACTTCACCCAAATTTCACGGTGAGATTTTTACGGAATAGACCGCCTGTTACACCACATGAATATGATATGAAATCTTTAGATTTAATCATTGTTAGCATGAAATGCCTCGTAAAGTAAATGACTCATTAAGAGTTCATCCCTAAATTTTGTTACTAACCCTAGTGTGTAAGTTGTAGTATTTAAGGTGTGTACTAACAAAAGTGGTTCATATGCTGTTCCGAAATAAAACAATTATTATTATTATTAACTCATATAATTATCTGATCTTGCAAACTCTACGCCACTTTTTAATTTATGTGGTAAGTATTTTGTGTCACTCCAAACATAGAAACAGTTAGTTTATGGTTTAAAAATGTTTATAAAGTAACTTGGTAGGTGGATTTCTATTGGTAAAAAATTGTGCAATATAGTTTTCAAGATAAACTTGAAAACTATAAATAGTGGTGAATTTAAGTTAACACAACACACTACACTGTACTTAAATGATACACACAAACACACACACACTTAAATTATTGACTTGACATACAATGTGTCTATCAAAACCGTAGGTCATACCTCGGGTCATAATATTGAATTGAGTATCAGTGGTATCTGCAGAGTTATAAATCCCGTCTCGCTGTACCAATGCACAATTTTATCTGGAAATTGCATTTGATTCTCGAGTGGCTAGCGAACTAAAAAATTCATACAGTTCTGCGCTCTTAGTTCGTTCGTTCCGACTGTCTGAAAAGAACGGTATCACTGTTAGACAAATCCCAAAAGGATTTACCTAATAACTTTTAGGGCTATTTTTTCCAATTGTCGATTGGAAAATCAGCCGCTCGGGCTCGGGGAAACAAGGGGTCATGTCATGCAGGTGTCTTTAAAAAAAAATGTAGGTACCTACATACCCACTTATTTTAATTAAAAATACCGTTACCGATGACTGTAATGTCACTATAATTGGACTTTAATAATTAGGTGTTGAAAACAAAGATAGTGATTAAAAAAATACTTACCTACTCATGACATTCATCAATTAATATAATTAAAGAAAACAAACGGGTAAAACACTAATTGAACCGCGAACTGTAAGAAATCTGTAACTTCGACAGTAAACTCATTCATTAATGGTGCAGAGGTTACGTAATCAAATAATATTAATAAATACAGTGATAATGAGGTTGCACGCAACATTTTGATAGGTAGGTACCCAATGGAAACGTTTTTTTACGGTAACAATTCTAGTGTAAGCTGTGTGATACACCAGCGACGGCTGAACGAATTTGGATGAAATTTGGTGCGCAGGAGGAGCATAACCTTTATTTCCATTGGTACGTTTTATCCGGGTACACGGAGTAGTTCTCCAAGGCAGCGAGCAAAATTGCGGGCATCCACTAGTGGAGAATATTTTCATGAAAATAACAGATGTTTCTGATAAGCGAAGTAGTCAGGAATAATAGCCTATATAACGTTCCTGCTGCTGGGACACAGGCCTCCTCTATGTGAAAAGGAGTGGGCCATAAACCACCACGCGGAGCCAGTGCCTGGCTGTGCAGTGGTGACTGGGCCTGACACATGTCTCATGTTGTTTTAGTCCTAGGACCTATCGAAAGATCTAGAAGTCATAGCCCCATGACTTCCAGCTCTTTGCCCAGCAGTGGGAAGATGCAGGCTAACAGTAATCAGGACCTATGCCGGTTTTCTCACGATATTTTCCTTCACCATTTTGTGAGCATAGTCAGAAAAATTGATATAATTAATTTTGGATACAGTTTGTTCAATCATTCTGGCTAGCCTTTTCCCAATTTACTATGTTGGAGTCGGCTTCCAGTCTAGCCTATCTGACATCCACAACCCAGTTACTGGGTCACTATGAAAATAACAGATGTTGCTGATACGGTCATTTCCGGTAGGTAAGAGGATGTTTTTAATTAGTGATTGACCTGTGAACGTTAGCAAGCTTGCGGTGGCTGAGGTTCATTATCAGAGGTATGTGGATCGAGGAATGCATACCTACAACTCTGTTTAATCACACGCATTGCAGAATGGGCCTTATAGCTGTAAAGCTATAAAGCCGATTCTGCAATGCGCGTGCGTGTGAGAGAAAAACACAACTGTCATTTGCAGCATAATCCCTTATATGCTGCAGATGACAGTTGTGTTTTTCTCTATAGCTGTACAGAGATCTTATGACGTTTGGCCAATTTTGAACTAACGCTGCCATCTTGTTTTTTTTTTCAAATCAAACAACTCAGCCTATCATAGTCCACTGCTGGACATAGGGCTCTCCCAGACTGCGCCACGACACCCTGTCCCTCACCTTCCGCATCCAGTCTGTCCCAGCCACCTTCTTTAGGTCGTCCATCCATCTAGCTTGGGGGCGACCCACTCTACGCTTGTCGACACGCGGTCATCACTCCAGGACTCGTCTGCTCCAGCAGCCATCGGTCCTTCGTCAGACATGGCCAGCCCACTGCCACTTCAGTTTGCTTACTCCGCAAGCTGTGTCGTTAACTCTGGTTCTTTTCCGGATAATTTCATTCCTGATTTTATCCTTCAAAGAGACTCCGAGCATAGCTCACTCCATAGCGCACTGAACGACCTTTTTGTGGACCAGCCCGACAAACAATTGCAGAAATGTTCACAAGGCAGAAACTGCAGAACGCCTGCTATGATCCTTAAATACTCTTTTGGCCTCGTTTACTTTCCTTACATCCTCTATATCATAATAAATTAAAATTTAAAAAACCCCCGACTACGAGAAACCCTATAAAAAGAAAAAAATAACCTTGAAATTATGACCCTACGTAAGTACGTATGAAATTTTTTGATTAAATGCTGTCCTGTCGGGGGACCGCTCTAATTATTAGCCTAACGTTCTGTTAAAGTTTAAAATAGTAGCGGTCCCCCGACAGGACAATATTTAATCAAAAAATTTCATACGTACTTACGTAGGGTCATAATTTCAAGGTTATTTTTTTCTTTTTATAGGGTTTCTCGTAGTCGGGGGTTTTATAAATTTTAAATTTAATTTTTTATTTCATGCTTTTTGTAGGGACTCCTTATTATTTCTTTTCTTTTATTTTCTTGCGTTTTAAGATTCAGGTAATCTGGTATTTAATCAGGTTTTTTGTAATTCGCCATTTTGTGGTGGTGGCCACCTTGGATTTGAAATTTGTCATAGTGTATAGTATTCTACTAGTCAAGCCCTTTCGTTTGATACCTATATTGAGGGAGTTGTGAAAAAAAAAATGTAATTTGCCATTTTGTGGTGGCGGCCATCTTGGATTTGAAATTTGTCATAGTGTATAGTATTCTACTAGTCAAGCCCTTTCGTTTGACACCTATATTGAGGGAGTTGTGAAAAAAAAAAATTAATTTGCCATTTTGTAGTGGCGGCCATCTTGGATTTGAAATTTGTCATAGTGTATAGTATTCTACTAGTCAAGCCCTTTCATTTGATACCCATATTGAGGGAGTTGTGAAAAAATATGTAATCCGCCATTTTGTAGCGGCGGCCATCTTGGACCGATTTTCATCAAACATAGCTAAGAACACTCCCGACAAATTCACCTTTCAAACAAAAAAAAACAAAATTAAAATCGGTTCATCCGTTCGGGAGCTACGATGCCACAGACAGACATACACACACACACCCACACACACACACACACACACAGAGACACGTCAAACTTATAACACCCCGTCGTTTTTGCGTCGGGGGTTAAAAATACAAAGTCTTTCTTCAATAAGTTTGTTGCAAAGTTATTGTTGTTGGATTAGTTACTAAGGAAAGTTAATCAATTGACGAGAAAGGCGCTTAAGCCAATAAGAAAACTATATTCTAACAAGAAAAGTTTGTAAAACTTTTTACAAAAAAAATATTTTTATCAGTTCCAATAAACAAAATATTGTACAACACATTTATAAGAGCTGTTATTTCAAGATGTTATGAGAGAGTTATGCATGTTCCTTCTTTTCACTTACCACCGTCGGAGTACCTACTTAAAACATTTATTAGCGTTTGTGATTCGTGAACTGACCAAACGACTACTTGTGGTACTCGAACAGTGGTAAAATCATGTTCCTTTATACGCGAAGTAGCCAGGCATAACTAGCCTATAACGTTCCTACTGCTGGGACGCAAGCCTCTTCTCTGTGAGAAGCAGTGGGGCACATAACCCACCACGAGGATCCAGTACACGCACTGGGCCTGCGTAGTGGATTATGGGGCCCACTCGGTGGAAGAAACATGTCTTCGATTTTTTAGTTCTAGGAAATGCCGGTTTCCCCACGATGATTTCCTTCACCGTTTTAAGAGCAGAGTAGTCAGAAAAAAATATATGGATAGTTTTACCATTGTTGTTAATTTTGGATACTATTTGTTCAATCAATCTATCGGCTTCCAGTCTAGCCGGATGCAGTTGAATATCTATATACATAGAGCAATGCCTATCTGACCCCCACAACCCAGTTAATGGATAACATGATAACCCTTGATTAGGCTGGTTGTCAAACTTTTGGGCTTCTGACTACCCGTCACGTCTGTCAAAATTTGTTATCCTCTGGAAAACATTAGTTAGTGGTTAATTAACGAGTGAACGCTATGGTACCTAATAGGCATGGCTACTAAACGCCAGAATTAAGGTGTTCTCGTAGTTTAGTGGGGATTATACCTATTTAGCACTTGTATGGTACGATTCAAGGTTTATGTGGAGTTGTGATGTATATCAGGTATATTTTAGTATAGCCGGTCTCGCAAAGAACCAACAAATATAAACATATTGTAATAAAGTTTAATATGGAAAGTCACTATTATACTATTAGCCCAATAGAGTTGGGTAAAAGCTAGGCAGGTGATAATGAAGTAGAGTCACTATTGAAGCTCATACCTGCACACTTTTGTAATACAACATAGTTAAAGAAAATAGATAAAAAAAATAGTTTTCCAAAGCAATTACAAGAAAATCCTCACGCGAGCGTTTCCTAGGCCAGCATAGATGGGTTAGAAAAGGCAAAAAGAGAGCAAGAAAGACGGCAAAACTAGAAAAAAAGAATTGCATTCAAACTCTACAGTCGAAGATGATATTCACCGTCCTACAACTATGAACACAAGGCATACATGCAGTCTACTGCGCATATACGATATTATCGCCTCAAGTAATCTTTCAATTTGCCTGCAAACAGCTTCGTCCGTCATCGTAACGAGCCAACAGTTACTTCGTCCGACTCACTGCTAGACTTAGCAACACTACGTTGATTTGCATTTCCTACGAATAATTAGGAGACTTGAAGATTAATTTCACTAAGCCGTTGGTCCCGGTTGATTTCATCACCACTGCTCTCAGAACGGTGAACAAAAATATCGTGAGGAAACCGGCATGTCGGAGAACCAAAAAATCGAAGACCTGTGACATCTACCAACCCGCACTGGGCAAGCATGGTGGATTACGGCCCACTCCCTCTCACCAAGTGGAGGCCTGTGTTCCAGCAGTGGGAAAATTATAGGCTGGTTATGCTAACATACTATCAGTAGCAAAGGCTAGCGTGGTATATTATGGCCCACTCCGAGGAGGCCTGTGTCCTAGCAGTGGGTACATTAGAGGCTGATTATGTGTTACAAAATATTGGTTTCATCATTCATGTCGAAATTATACAAATTATGTGAGAACGATTTGGAAAGACAATTTCGTTGACAGTAAAAATTCTTACCAAGGTATAATGTGTTATCCAGCAAATGGGTTGTGGAGGTCAGATAGGTAGGCGCCCGATGACATCCGATTTCCACACAACTTCATCGGTGCCACTTTCAGATTACATCTTATTCTATATGCATTCGGGTTCAATGGAAATATTTGTTAAGAACATAAATAAAATATAGAGAATATTATGATAGTAAAGATAGAGAGTATGATGACAGTAAAGGTTTTTTCGATAACATCGCTAATACCTAAGTACTTTTTGAAAGCTTTTATTAGTCCTGAATTTTTTTGATGTCATAGACATGACTTTTAATGATAACAATTTAATCTATAATCAATAATCAGAACAAACTGTCCAAGTGCGTGTTGTGCACGTAATTTATTATTTCAACAGCAGAAGAAGAAAGTTTGTACGAGTATTAGTAATACCGAATTATCACGGACGAAGTTTCGGCGATTTATTAGATACAAACAATATAAGTACATGTACCTATTTTTCTAAGATAAAGACGTCATTGTGAAGCTCGCTAATATTAATTAGACGAGCTTGTCCAAAAATTTGTGCGTTATATAAATTGAAAGGAGCTTTCACTTACCTTATCGTAGATTATTCAAGTCTGCTTATATGGAGTCGACGGTAACGTAACCATAGCTCGATTTAGGAAAACACCATGAAAGCACGATGCTATCTATCGAGTTGGCAGAAGTTATAAGGAGGACAACATATCAAGCAGCAATCAGTTTTAGCTGACCTCATATTGTATAGGCTTTTCATACAATGAGAAGTCAGCATAAATTGGAAATGTATAGCTTAATATTATTGTTATTCAGTGTTCTGAATAACAATAATATTAAGCTATACATTTCCAATTTATGCTATTTTTTTTATTTGTTAATAACAGGGGGCCTAAAAAGGCCACTTTAAGCAATACCTCTAAAAGCTATTCATTTCCTGAATTCCCAGTAGATCATTAGCAATTCCTCTAATTTTCGTAAAATTTCATTTCATATTTAGTGTAAACATGAAAAAATAAAAACCGTAATTTTATCGGTAAATTTTTCATTTCAGTTTTTATTAATCAAATTAGTTTATTATTTTTTATATCTACAGTTTAAATGTTATTTCATTGTGATATGAATTGCACACAGATCATATTATGAATTGTCAGTTTGTGACCATATTACGATTTTTAATATGATTCATATTGTTATCCTATTATGATTCTGCCAAAGTGGCCTTTTTAGGCTCCCTGGCTTAAAAAAAATGCAGATTTATCAAATCATTCTTTTTGCAATTAATTAAAAGCTTTTGTTTAGATAAACCGGTGCACTAAGGTAGTATATACGCTTTCGGGTGCATTCTACTAGGCTGCAATAACCTACAATATCCTTTTAAAATTTATAATATCCTTTCAATCACCTACATGGACATCCGAATAGAGATGTTGCAGCCAGTCCCTTCATAATATTATGAAGGAACTCTTTAACGGTTGCTGTTGTTGTCTCGATTTTTCTTAGGAACGGTCAGATTTTCTGTCAGATAGTCTTGATTTTTCTAATAAAGTACCTAATCATTGTGTGTGAATTTACAATTAATGTTTAGTTTTAAGTTTCATCATTATCTTTCAGCCCTTATCCTGTGTTACTTGGGGTCAGCGCAATAGGGTAGTTGCCTGGGTAAAAATAAAAAAATTATACTTTTAGTCCGTCAGTTATATTATCGAAAAATAATGGACACGTATTTTTCTTTTGTCAATCGAACAAAAAATGACAAAGATAAAACGCGTCAAAATTTGGGAGTGGGGGGTCGTGACGTCACTTACTTGCAAAAGTGTCGCAAGCAAGTGACGTCACGCGGAATTTTAACGGGTGATATCTTGGTCATTTTTTTTTATAATTGACAAAAGAAATAAATACGGTTTCAATATTTTTTGATAATCTAACTGATGACGGACTAATTAGATTTTTTTAGGAAAATAGCCTATTTTTTTTATTTTTAAGTTTAGGTTGAAGTTTTTTTTTAAATTCTGTTTTTAAACTTACTGGAAGCTGGCCGAGCTCAACATAGCGGGGAAGAGGCTAGGCATATGGTGACATGTTGATACTCAAAATAGTTTTTGATGCAGTGAATGATCAGTTTGTCTTTTGTCAATGAATAGCTTATTACTACTATGTAGTTAATCATCCTATAACGTCCCAATACTGGGAACCAAGCGGGCCCAGTGTGGGTAGATGTCACATGTCTTCGTTTTTTTTTGTTCCAGGACATGCCAATCTAAAAGTCCTTTAAGAAAAAAAGTACCTTAGTCGGCTGTCCATACTTTATTGATTATTTAATTAGGTACGAGTGTTTTCTTTGAAACTGAAGGACGGTTGTTTCAAACACCGGTGGTCATGCCACGTTTATTAATATTGGATGACCACGATCGATAGTATACGTTTGACAAGAAGTAGACGTTGCCTATCTATCTAGTGGCAACGGATCAATTGGTCAACTACATACGTTTTTGTTAAAAGTAACTGATAAGTAATATCTTGTTTCATTTTCTTTATGAGATGATAATGTTTTCGCGTCTTAGAAAGGAAGATACATTTATTTAGCATAGACTTAAAGGCACACAATAAATCACATCAGATAAAAACAAATAAAAAATGACAAGTCAGGCTTAGGGGTCTTACCACCAGCTCTTATAGCAGGGCAGAAGTTGGACTGCACTGCTTTTTTGTTCTATGACTAAGGACTGATTTTGCCAATGCCAGATAATTCCATCGGAGGAATAATTTTGAATTAATGACATTCCATTATCAATTATCATCTGTATGCCCATCAATGTGGAAACCGTACAACCACCATGTGTAATTGTCCCTCTATCCATAAAACGAGCAACATAAAATCGAGATCGTTGCAATATCGTCGCTCCATCTTTTGTGTGGTCTACCTGGTCTGCGTTTTTTGTTTATTGGATACCAATTTGTGGTGATTTTGTCCATCTGTCGTCCGTTCCTCGTTGTACGTGTCCAGCATACTTCCATTTTGAGCCCAGCACTTTCTTGGCCGCTTCCTTTGCCTTGGTCTTCCTTCCGATTGTACTGTTTTTCACTCTGTCTTGTGGTTCATGTAGCTTCGCATTTTAATTTTTTATATATTTTTCGTTTTGTAAGGAGTCATGTCTAGCAAGCGTATGTGAGTGCGGCTTACTCCCAGTAAGCCACACTCACATAGTTTTAGTTTTTAATTTAGTCGGTAACTTGCTCTTAAATATTTCTTTTAGTGTCCAGTATTTATTCCAGGTGTATTTGATTCTTCTCTCTGTTTCTTTGTCGGTGCAATCTCTAAATGTAATGAGATGTATTCCTCGACGTATTCTGGGTTAGCAGATGAACATCACAAATAAACACAAAACTCCAATGACTGGTGTTTTATGTTTATTAGTCATGAGTTTCGTTTTGGTTTGGTTAACATCTAGACCAATTTTTAGACCTTTGTTTTCCCATTTCATCGCTCTAAAGATTTGTTCCAGCATGGCATTTATAGCCATGCTGGAACCAATCTTTAGAGCTTTAGTGGAAATTTTAGGAGAGAATGGGTCTCCTCTTTTGATTTTAAAACTAATTCCTGGTTTCTTTAGAATAATTCTGGAGTTACTAGTTTTGTATATTAACATATACAAAAGTAGTATAGAGCTGTATGAAATTGAATTGCACGCTTTACTGTAAACGACGAAACACAGATATAAAGGTTTGTCGTATTCGTTGTATTTTTCTAAGATCATTTTCAGAGAGTGTTTAAGGTCTATGGTAGAGAAGCTGCTTATAAATCCAGCTCGTTCCACTGGTTGATTCTCATATATGCTTTTTGTCAATCGCCGTAGTAGAGTCGACGAGAACAGTTTGTACAGCTTTGACTTATGGGTCTGTAGTTGAATAATGTTTCGGGTCTCCTTTTTTGAACAGAAGTACAATGTTTGAGCATGTCCATTGTCTGGGTATTTCCTTTTGCGCCAGCACGATATTAAATAGAGTTGTTAATGGTTTGGTTAGGGTGTTTTCTTCACGTTATTATCATTTCACTTGTTATGCCGTCTGGGTTTGGACTTTTTTCGAGCTTGAGTTTATTTATTGAATATTCGATTTCGCTCTTACAGAATTCTGGTACGTGGTCTGTATTTACAGAAATTATTTGTGGTGCTGTTGTGTGACCACTGTCTTTTTTATAAAGTTCTTTGTAGAAGTAGCCACTTTCATTAAGTCGTCTCTATTTGTTACAAAATGGCCTGACTTATTCTGTTGCTGGTTCATAAGTGTTTTAGTTTTTTTTTACTTCTCCAGATTTTTCTAGGTAGTTCTGTATAATCCTTAGTTGTATTTCTTGGTGTTATTTTTTATCTTTTTAGTATAACTTTGTAGAGTTTACTAAGCTGGTCTGGTCAGCTGTCAGGTTTTATTTTGTTTATTTCTTAAGTTATGATTTTCTTCATTAAATTTTATGATTTGGTCTGTAATCATTGTTTGTTTGCGTGTACTTTCCCTTGATAAATTAGCGAGATTGTAGCTTTGGAAGATAGTTTTCTCTATATTATTGTAATACTCTTCCACTGATTTTTTCTTTGGTTCTTAATACTTGGCTAGTTCTTCTGTGTACATTTTTAAATTAATATTTTGTTGTGGTCTCGATGTGAAGTTAGACCGTGTTTTGTTCTTCCTGATAGTATATATTTTTATTCTGATTAATCTGTGATCGCTTGGGTGTTTGATGTTACTGAGTACGTTGAAATCTTCTATAATTTGCGGTTTGTTCTTTGCGATGTAATCTATTTCGTTTCATACCGTACCGTTAGGTGACATCCTTGTCCACATAACTTTTGGTAGTTTATTGAACATAGTGTTACCAATTTTGAGGTCATATTGTAGACGGAACTGTATGAATCTTTCTCCCCTTTTGTTTCTTTTGCCGTATCCATGTTTGCCCATCACACAATTTTCTCCTTCTTTTGGGAAACCTATTTTGGCATTAAAATCTCCGAGAAGTATTGTATTAGTTATGATTTTTTCAATCGCTTTTTCTAATGATTCGTAAAAGTATTCCATTTCCTTTTCTTCAGAACTGGATGTAGGTGCAGAAGTTTCAATTATGGTGATATTTTTCTCGTGGACGTTTAAATAAATCAATGCTACTCTTTCTGATATACTTATAAAATCCTGTATTATAAGTGTTTGTGTTTTGACAAGAAATCCTACTCCATTTCTTCCCTTGCTTTCTCCAAATAGGTATAGTCAGTAGTCATCTCTATTTTCCACGATGTACCCTTGTTTACGGGTTTTACAAATACCTATGATGTCACAATTGATTGATGATAGCGCTTATTCTAGTTCTGCAATTCTTGTTTCATTTGCCAGGGATCTGACGTTAAAAGTTGCAATATATATATCTTGTTTTCGTTTCTGCTTTTTAGAGGGTTTTGGTCGATTGTCGAGTGTTGACCAGCCATATCGAGGGAGGGTGTTTGGTTATTTTTCCGTTTGTTTCTTTGTTTTGATTTTTGCTAGAGTTGGCGGTGGTGTGCTGTTGCTCTAATTTGCTTCTCTATTAGAGAACTTCCTCTTTTCTTGATCTTCATTAATCTGATGTATCTTTTCACTTGACAGATTGACATAAACTACTGTCAGATATGAAACATTTCGAACGTGACTTTTCTAGGTCCTCTGATATGTTTAGTCTCTCCCTACCATATTATTTAGAACACAGCATGGCACTGGATCTGTTTCTTAATCCTAGATGCAGCATTAATGTACTTACGTCATTTTGAATTTCGCTGCCACTTCTTTTCATTTTGTTGATTTCTGCTCTTCTTACCTATGAATAAGTAGGTATCTAATAGTTCATTAAAATTCTTAAATAAACCACCGTAAAGAAACATAAAACGACTATTATAACTATGTTAACTGTGTATAAGTACTAACTTTAACTAGGTACTTGAAATTCCTTTCTAAATATATTATGTAGATACCAGTTTAGAAAACAATCATATAAAGTAGGGAGGATGGTAAGTATCTGCATAATCTATGAATATGATAACAAAGTACATTTCCAATCCAAAGGTACCTTGCCTGTAGTTTGCAAACACAAGTAGGTTAATTGAATTCAAACATTCATACATGATTCATAATGGAATTTCATAGTGTTTTAATGAAACCGTCGCTCTCGTTGCGGATGGGAGGGAATTGGAACTTGCAAAACCATTTTTCCCGTTAGACCATGCTGATGCTTTCCATCTTACGACGCAAAGCGACACAGTGTCCGACGTCCCAAAGAAAATTGGTTCTCAGCCAGACATATGTGATCCTACAGTGTTTGAACCAAGTCGCGTGTGGAAACTTTTGTAAACCTTATTGTGTCCACTCCTGCGATATCCTCAGGGGAAATAACCGTTTTTAAAGAATTATTACATTAAGGATTTCACTGCAGCATGCACTGTGGCCAGACATCGTCTATATTAATAAAAATGAAAGAAAGAAGAAGAGAAGATGCTCTTAGCGATAAGGACGCCCATTGTGTCCCCCTTTGTAAAATTTCTATATTTATGTCTGTAATTTATATGGTGTACATAATAAAGAGTATTAAATTCTAATAAAATGCTGTTCCTTGGTATGCGCATGGAGAACGGCTGGACCGATTTGACTATTTTTTGTTTTAAAATGTTCGTAATAGTCCGAATTAGAAAAGCAAAGATTGGATAGGCATATTCTTGGCTTGCTCGTTCCATCATAGACCTCGATCATCACTTTCCACCAGGCGAGATCGAGGTCAAGAGTTGGTCGATATTGCAATAAAAATAAAAAAGTTTCCCGGACAAAATTACTAATATTGACTAATAACTTGTATGTGTGGTGCAAACTGTTAATATAAGTTGGTTATTAATAAATAAATTTAAAAAATTTAGTTTCGGGAAAAACTGAACGTCACTTTTTCTATGGGATTTTTTTATGAATTATTAAAAGGACTTGACAAAGTATGTTGGGTTATATAGCTAGTTGTTGTATAAAACAATAAGCAAGATTGTTCTCGTAACTATAGTTGTGTGACGAAATTGCTAACAGTAATCGTAAAAACTGATACCGTTTCACGTCTCTTATCACTGTTACTAACACTATACTTTATCTTGAAAGAATAACAGCGAGCTTGTGATAAGTGCATGCCCATTTGTGTTTGTATAGGCAACAGAGGTTTACTTTATAGAAATATAAAATTTAAGCCGAAATTACAAGTTCACATTTCTCAGATTTCTCAAAAAGAACTTAGGGCTGAATTTTCAATCGTCAGATTATTTTTATTCGTGAAATAAAATTGACGTCTGACAGTTTTTGTATGGAAGAACTGTCAAAAATTCAAAATTATTCCTTATTAGAATTATCTGGCGTTGGAAAAAGTCCTTAGGGCCGGTTTTTTGATCCGTAGTTAAACTCAACCAATTGTTAAAAATAGTAACTAATGGTTAATTTTTTTATACATTTTTAGTTTATCTAATGATATAATATCATTACTAATGGTCAAACAATTAACTAAATTAGTTAAAGAAAATAACTATTACGTACTATTTTTAACAATTGGTTGAGTTAACTACGGATAAAAAAACCGGCCCTTAGGACCGTAAGATCAAAAGCAGTGGTTGTCGGAATCTACGATAAAATATAATCGATAGTTTAATTTATTGTCCTAATATCTAATGGAAAATATGAACAGGTTAGTTAAACTTCGGTTGGTCTTTTACACATGGCAACATTCTCTACTTTATTCGAAGTTCGTTCATCCGTCCATTAAAATAATGGCAATAGATTTGACATTGACACTGACATTTGCGTCTATGTGAAGTTTTATTATTATTCATGTGTTCATGTGGTACGGTATTTAATTTCTTCGAAGCTTTGAAGACTCGAAAGCGACGCATGAATTCTATACCATCTCATTGGTTCTTGATATTATCTTGGTCTAACAACATACGGTCTACTTTAATAACTATGTATTTATATCGTTCAACTCGATATTATTATTATTTATTTCGATATCGTCACGACAAATTATTAAGCCATCTGGTCAGTTTAATCTATACAAAGGAGTTTAACCTACCCCTTGGGCTAGTTTAAACGAATCGATGCCGATGGTTTATTTATAGTACCAATAATCGATCAACTACCATTGATGTTATGAAATAATCGATGCGCAGAGATTAAACTCTATTCCTCGATAAACTAAAAATTGTTCAAAAAACACATTTTGCAAAAAGTTTACCATTAGTTACTATTTTTAACAATTGGTTGAGTTTAACTACGGATCAAAAAACCGGCCCTTAGTAAAAAAATTGTAAACGTGGTCATTTTAAAGACTCACTAAAAATGGTCAGATTCTTCACTTTGTGCATAATCTTGCTTTGCGAGTTTGTCTGTACATAAATATAAAGAATACATAAACTACTCACGTCTTCTTATCATGGGGGTAGGCAGAAAGTATAGAACACCACCTGCTACGATCCTACCTAAAATATACCCACAGAAAAGTTAGAGATGAATCAGCTTGACCCGATGTTCTAATTAGAGTACCTACCTACCAGGTCTAGATTATAGATGTTCTAATTGGAACATGTGGTAAGTAGCTAGGTCTTTCACTGAACCTCAACCTGTTCTTCTTGTATAATGTAACTGTTGTGAGGATTGCTTCTAGTCACTAATGTAAATTATAAAGCGTTTGCATCTCGAAGTTTCGAATTAACATATTTTTCTCCGTCGCGACGTCGGAACCCTTCGATTAGACTTTTATCACTTACGGTACCTGCAAGTGTGTCTACTATAAATTAAATATGAGGAGCGCTGCAAGTTGTAAGGAGTGGCTTCATCTATTTTTCAGGACCTGGTTGACCTGAATTTTCCTTGCCTTTCTTCAGTTTTCAGCGGATTAATGTATCTACGTAGGACTTTGTACTTTTGTATTCTTGTGTAGCGTCAAGTTGGAGAGGTCTTTACTTTGCTTTCAGTTAAGTTTTGGTGTTTCAGGAGTTGGGTCGTTTCATCACGGTGTATTATCATAAATATCATATTAATGTTATAATTCAAACTTGCCTCAGTTTACGAAAACCACTTCAATGGATTACAAATCATATTGGCGTCATGAATTAAATACTTAAATTCTGCCAGATCGAAATTCGACCACATATATAATATGTATAAATTGATAGCTATGAGTAATTGTGAATTAAAGTAGGATGAAGCCAACATCAAATCAGTTGCCGTGAGTTTAAGAGTCAGGAGTCGAATAACCCGCTTGCTAGAATTTAAACCATAGTTTCCTACTTTCAACTCATATTTCTCCAATATTTTCTACAATGGTGGGTCGCGTTAGCCAAGTGGGACCTTCGTTATCAGAATGCGCGATATTTCAGACAAGCGGCCGGAATGTGGCTGCGATGGCCATCAAGTAGCACGGACGGTATGCAGGACTTCGGGAATGCATGCTTGAATGCAATGCAGTCTCAGGGTGGCTGGGCAGGCAGCCGGGATGTGGCAGACGCGATTAGAGACACTTCAGTGAACCGACGCACATGATGGCATTTGGATATAGACATTGTTTTACGGATAGTTTATAAATAATGTCTGTTGCTTGAAGTCAGGCAATGAAAAATGGAAACTATGTTTTGTCTAATGTATTTGTTTACTTTCTAATTAATTTCGTTGCGTGTTCAAAGAAAGCTGAATTATTTCTGTGATTGTGAATTTTGTTTTTTCAGTTCAGAAAAAGGAAAGAAGGAAGGAAAAAAGGAAGGCCTTTGACCAGCAGTAGGATTCATGCAAAAGAAAAAAAAAAGTTTTAATTTCCTTTTTTTTATTTAATTGGTCATGATTTTGTTAGACTGATTGTTCTTTTTTATTATTATTGGTAATCTCCTAATTGAAAGATCTTTTTTTGGCGTAATTCGATTTTTTTTTCGTATTTGGTAATTTCGTACATCATAGGGTCGTACATAATATCCTATTATTTTGACATTTGTTTTGACGACTGACACGCCATTATGAATTTAGGAGATTACGCACTTTTAGCACAATGGTAATGGCGCCGCCTTGGTATCCTTGTCATAATGACTAATCATTGAAAATAACAGACTTGGCCCCATAGAAATATGTATAAAAACATAGGAGTATCTATGCTTGGCTCCGGGCTCGTTGATGTCGACTGCCTCGATCTTTTTCTGGTGGCCTCGGTGGAGTCTAACTAACAGGACTTGTAGTGGTTTGAAATAACAGTGGTCTTCTTCTTCTTTTTAGACATCTACACTGCTTATATTGTATGGGCCCAGTAGATAGCCATGTTTATTGGGGTGCCAGACAGAGGCGTTGTTCAGATTGTCAAGGATGTGTGCAAGTGTCACAAAATTACATCATCATCATCATCAGCCTATAGCAGTCCACTTCTGGACATAGGCCGCACATATTGCACGCCATCAACTCGATTTTCGGCAACTCTCATCCAACTGCTACCAGCCATCCTGCGAAGATTGTCGCCTACCTAACCTGCGGGCGTGAAATCGGTAAACCCCAACGGTCATCGGTTCTACGGCTAATATGGCCGGCTTATTGCCACTGCAGCTTGCTTTTTCTGTGAACTATGTCGACAACTTTGGTACTCTGCCGGATTACCTCGTTGCGGATACGACCCCTCAGAGAGACTCCAAGCATAGCTCGTTCCATAGCTCTCTGTGGGAACCTGAATTTATGAACCAGCCGTACCGTGAGTGTACACGTTTCGACTACGTAAGTCAACTGGCAGGACGCACTGATTGAAGACCTTAGTCTTTAGGCTCTGTGGAAAACACGAAAAGAAATAAAAATAAAACAATGAATTCGGCGGTAGACAAACAAGAAAACTGTTTGTAAACATAACAAAACATTAACAAAACAATTAATTACTGTGAATGTGAGCACCGCTCAGTACTAACAGCATATTACGTATGCTTGTGGCTGACCTTTTTTATCCAAATGTGCACTAACGAAATATTATAGAGAAGCTGCAAGCATTTTTTTTTTGTTAGCCTATGCTTTCCCACTGCTGGGCAAAGGCCTCCCCTAAATCCAACCAGGAACTCTTTTCCCGCGTCACGTCGAACCAGCCCTCGCGGTACGCGCCCAGGTCGTCTCGCCATCTCTTTCTGGGCCGGCCTCGGCGTCGCCGTCCATCTTTAGGCACCCATTGTGTGGAGGCTTTTGCCCAGCGGTCATCGCGCATGCGGCTGATGTGACCCGCCCAATACATTTGAGCCTGGCAGCCTTCTTTCCTACATCCAGTATTCAAGCATAGTATATAAGTAATAGGTAGAAGAACTTGAAATTTTCACAGAGTGTGTACTACTATGGCCGATATTACAACAAATAATAATATAATAATAATAATATCCCTGGACATTTCACACAGCGCCATCTAGTCCCAAGCTAAGCAACCTAATGCTTGTGTTATGGTAACAAGATGGCTGATAAACTACTTATATACATTTTTTTAAAAATAATAACATTAAAATAGGTAAAATTAAAAATTAAAGGAAAAAATGTTTTTTTATTATAAAATAACGTAACGTAACGACTCAAAAATCTACGAACTACAGCCGGAAACAACGGCTTAATGTGCTCTCCGAGGCACGGAGGGATACGATATGTCATCCACCCACCCATCCACGAACCGACCCCTGCAAGAGTAGCTTAACCTCGATCGACCCATGCGACTGTTATCACTTAGTTGATTTATGTAACACGGTAGAATGAAAATGTAACAACCACTGAATTACGAAATGTTCACTCGCGGATTAAAATGAAATCGGCTGAAATAAAATTAGATCGTTTTACCTGAAATTGGGACTCTCCTACATATTGGATGATGCTATTCGACCCAACCGAGTTTCGGTTACAGCTGAATCTTCGATGAATTCTTAATTAGGCATTCTCGTGAACCCAAATGTTAGACGACTGCTTACCTGATAACTGTCGACACTATTCGACTTCTAAAAGGGTTTTAAGATGAGGTCATTTTATTATTCAGAAATATTTTAATATTTGGTTTTAAATTTAAAGGTTAGTTTTAAATATCAACGACAGACGTCCACTTCATAAAACTCCGATTAGTTTCAACGGAACCTGACAATGAAATAAAGATTTGATTTTTGGGACTCTACTTCAAATAGCGTTATAAAATATACTCGAAGACGTATGTTCGTTATCAAATAGTTCAACGTCATGGTACAATAGGTACAACGACCACAATTAATTAATTTAATTGTCCACAATCCTTGTTCCATTATATTGTATCAAAGTGAACCCACAAAACTAAATTGTAGCTAAACATTGATACAGTATTATCAAACATAAATTGTAGACAGTCAAATGAATTCTCAGCGATGTATAGGGCAAATCTTTTTGAGGCTGACCCGGCTTCTTCAAAGTAAAATCATAAATTATATTATATTATTATTATTATACAGTAGTACCTGCTAGCACTCGTCATTTGACTTCGCCAGAGAAATGGGGCATAGTACATCAAATACAGTGCTGGCCCAGTGGTAACGGCCGCGACTTACGAGTTGTATAGGTTTGAACCCAGACAGGCGCTTGTGTAAATTATTTCATCACCACTGCTCTCAAAACAGTGAAGGAAAACATCGTGAGGAAACCGGCATGTCCTAGAACCAAAAATTCTAAGACATGTGACACCTATCAAACCGCACTGGGCCCGCGTAGTGAATTACGGCCCACTCCCTCTCATTGATAGGAGTACCTGTGTCCCAACAGTGGGAAAATTATAGGCTGATTTATTATGCTATACATCAAATAAACGACAGAATCCACTACACTGTACCACTTCACTTCCCAGTAGGGGCTCATATTGTTAACAATTCCAAGTTCCTCCAACTAGTTAAAGGTTTGGCACTTTCTGCATATTGACGTGCCTAATTGATATGTCCAAAACA
This sequence comes from Apamea anceps, assembly GCA_951799955.1. Classification (NCBI taxonomy): domain Eukaryota; kingdom Metazoa; phylum Arthropoda; class Insecta; order Lepidoptera; family Noctuidae; genus Apamea; species Apamea anceps. The sequence goes on along the minus strand of OX637500.1, from coordinate 7,586,431 downwards.
GTTGAACAGCGTCTTCCAGAATTCTCTGAATTAGCAAACCTAACTTTGTTAGTTCTCTAATCCTGTCTGCAGACCAGCCGGTCGATTCTGTAAAAATCTCACCGTGAAAACTCAAGTGAAGTGAGCTTGATGTGAGTTGTCAGTAGTGTCAATCCCTAGCATTATTTGGAATGACAGATCACTCCACGCTCACTTCACCTAAGTTTTCACGGTGAGATGGTTACAGAATCGCACTGCAGTTCTGTTCGTCCGCGATAAAGTCTGGCCCAAATGAGGATTATGAACTGAGAAGAAACGTTTTATCCAGATTGAAATTTCAAAAATCCTGGACCATAGAATGCATGTGATGATTTTCAATATTAGCATATCTAACAGTTGACAAGGATTAATTAAGGTCCACAAGCAAGTAGTGCAGCAGAATTATTTTCATTGTAACATAAGTTTAATTACTTATGTTACGAATCTGGCAAACGACCCAAGAGCTAGATTGACCAGACACTATATCCAAGACATCCGGCATATGCCCAGCAGTGGACAGCAGTCGATTGGTTGATTGATTGATACCCAAGCCATCCTGGACGTCAGTCTGTACGAGATTAGGATGGCTCTGAAGCAGCTCAAAAACAACAAGGTGCCGAGTGATGACGGAATTACGGCCGAACTCTTGAAGGCCGGCGGAAGACCCCGTCTTAAGGCCCTTCACAAGCGGTTTAGTTTCATCATACTCGAGGATAAAACACCACAGGTATGGAACAGAAGTGTGGTGATACTTTTCTTTAAGAAGGGCGACCATGTCCTTCTTAAGAATTATAGGCACACCTCACTTCTGAGCCATTTCTACAAGCTGTTTTCAAGACTCATCACGAACCGTATGAAATATCTTCTCGTCCCACATACCGCAGTGTTTCAAGACGAAAGTCTTTGACTAGTGCGTGTTGCCAGTGATGACCTATGGCCGAAGTCGCTCACAATGGGCCTTATTAGAAGGCTAAAAAGTCACCCAAAGGGCAATGTAGAGGGCTAAGCTTGATTCGATCACGCAGGGATCCTCTCCCTGCGTGATCGAATCAGAAATGAAGAGATCCGCAAGAAAAGCAAGGTAACCGACATAGCCCGAAGATTTGCCAAACTTAAGTGGCAGTGGGCAGGGCCATTGCTCGCATAACAGATGGGCGATGGGGCCGAAAGGTTCTGGAGTGGCGACCGCGTATCGGAAGACGTAGCGTTGGAAGGCCTCCCAGCAGGTGGACCGAAGACTTTGTGAAGGCCGTAGGAACCCGTTAGATGCGAGACGCACAGCCGGTCGAAGTGGAAGTGCTTGAGGGACGCCTATTTTCCATTGAAATGATGATGATGATGATAAGTTTAATAACATTTAAATTACTCGAGTCATACTGTAAAAGAAATAAGTATGTAGAGAGATATTTATATTATTATAAAGCCGAAACAAAATTACGTATTAAATCATTTGATGAAACGTATTCAAAAATACCCTAAATACGCTGCAAACAAGTTCAGCAATGAAAAGGAAAAGTGAATAATTCGCTTTGTGGTTGTTACTGGATCTGAATAACAGATTGACGGCATTAGCGCGAACGTGCTCATGCCTACCTGTCGGCCGTCAACGGCCGACACCAATCCCATTTCTTTTATTCAATTTTGAATATGTTACCATCTATTTTGAATATAGATCTACATCTCATGAATGTATATCTGTTTTCCTGATAAGTGCTGATGCATGCCTTGCTTTTACCTACGTACCTACAGGTTTGCAATGTCTTCAAGTGCTTTGTGTAAGTGTGTCATTCACAGCCGCGCTGGTCTCGTGCTCGCAAGCGGGACTGCTGAGCCTGGGTTCGATTCCCGGGTCAGGCTCAAAAGTGTTATTTGGTTTTTCCATTACTAATTTCTTAGTAAAAGTTTGGAAGTTGTCGGTGTGATTCCTCCATGCCACGGAAAGCACATTAATAAAGGTAAATTAATAAATTTGCGCGCTAAATATGGAAGATTGAATGGCGATAACATATGAGTTTTTAATCCAACTCTCTTAATTAACGCACATTCATAAGATTTGATGGGTAGCTTAATCAATATTTACATGATCAAATAAGGGTGTCGTATGTCGTCATTCCAAGGTCCATTGGGACCCGTTACCGAGCTAGCGGAGGTTCGTGTGTTCGGGTCCATTCGGGGGCGCTTCCGAACTATACGGTTAAGCCGTTGGCCCTGCTTCTGATTTCTCTCTGGTCGTGTCGGATTGCCGTCCCAACGTACGATGAGAGTCAGGGAAGATAGAGTGCACCGGTGTCTGCGCACACACTTGTGCACTATAATATCTCCCACGCCGAAGGCTGGTCTCCGCTGAGACTGGTCGCCATGGCTGAAATTCGTTCTGGAGGACTTAAAGTGTGTCATTCATCTGCATTGAACTGTTACTGAAATATTCGAGCAAACTGTTGCAGCTATAATTGTTTATCGATAGCGGGAATTGGTACTAATGGATTGGGAAGTGGAAGTGGCAAGCTGTCATAACGAAACAACGATAGTGTCGACAGTCGCCCTAAATAGCTGAAGTACTTGACTGACATTTCTGTAATGGAGATCTCGACTATAGATGATTTGTGATTGCACTTTGTGCCCGTAGCTTTTAGGGACATGTCAGACATGTCTGACTGTCAACTATCCCACACATGCTCCAGCCGTACTAATTGCTCCTTACAAGAGAGATAGAGGACATCCATCACGCCGTGAAGCAAATCATTGTACCTAGTTGCGTTTAGACCACACTGTTTGTTAAGTGTTGTTGGTGAGGAAATGTTTGTTAGGTACTTACAATGAAATCATTTTAGCGCAGCTGAAAAACCAAACAGTAAGTAAATGATACTGGTAAATGTATTTAGTACATAATCTTTTGCTTCGTGTCGCTATAGCACGTCAGTTACTTTGTTGGTCGTTGGTCGGTGGCAGCGCAGAGGCCACTTTGGCTACATGTTTTTGGCCACAAAGGGCAGTATAGGAGGTGGAGCATAGTTTGTAACACAGCTCCACATTCACACCCTACTGCCGTTCCGTCGAGGTAGCCCCATTTTACGAGGTTCGACTTAGATCATTGGTATATAATACGACAAACAAATGTCAATAGATGAGAAGGAGACGCTGCAGCGCTGACCTCAAAATAAATTGGCTAATTGAATGGCTTTATTCTGAATTTACACTACGCAAATCGTCAAAGATGATTCTTAACGACCAGAAAATATTAAAAGTTTAAAATGACAAATTAAAATGACCAGGTTTCAAAACTTTGCATGCGTTGAGAGCGTTTTATAGCGTAGTGACGCCATTATCGGTTCAATACATTAATTAATAACAATTTAATGAGACATTCGATTGCATATTACTTAATAATATTGTAATTATTAAATCTGTGATGGTCGCCGGTACGCTGACATCGCGACCAATGGTGATAAGCTATGAAACGCGCTGAGTCAACAATATGTATTCGAAGGTACAGTGGGTTTACTCTCTAAGTCCGTTAACGAAGATACGGGTCCGTTTGAAAACAGTTGACCCGGCAAAACAAGTGTCTATTAAATTTTTCGGACGGGCACATGTCGGGAGTAGGGACAACTGTCAAGTCGTGTTGTCATTCGTTCTTAGTTCAGGCCTCGAACTAATCTAATGTGCGTACGTTACACGTACCTAGTAAAAAACTCCTCTGACTTTGGCCGAAACTACGGATTTCGTGTTTAGGGAGTAGACCCCTACACAAATCAACAATTTTACTTTGATAGTGCCAGCACAAGTTTATGTCGTAGCAGTAAACCGTTTTTGTAGTTCAAGTCCACTGACATACGGGTTACCTCACAATTAAGGGATTTTTTTATAAACATGTCCTCACTTATCAGTACCTATTCAAATTGAAATGTGTATTTCCTTAGTAGGTATTTAGTTTACTACTATGTGCGAAGATGCTATCGTAACTGCGGAGAAAATCCTAGCTGAGTTTCATGGTGTACACATATTTTTATCCTTGACTGTACGTATCGTTGTTATACATAAACAATGTGATGTCCATTCTGCATCCGATCATGTCAACATCCGGATCAAACAGCGCCGTCGGCATTTTACCGAAAAATGCAGGCTGGACAGAAAACCTTTTTCGCTTAATTAAAGTTCGAGGTGACTGGCAGGTTGGTTGGGTTGTCTATTCAAATTTAGCGTCATCTGAATTTCGAAATCTCTCTCGCCACAGCTTTAGGCGACGTGGCGACATGTCAAGCCCGGCGGTACTTACTTCGTTCGCGTGGTCCTATCCCTACCCTACCTCTACCGTACTCCTACCCTACCCCTACCCTAATCCTACCCTACTCCTACAAAACTCCTACCCTACTCCTACAGTACTTCTACCCTACTCCTACCCTACTTCAATAATCAGGTCATTGGCATTAACTGATTATTTTTTGGTTTTGTTTTACATCATAATGTGGCCTCTCAGCTAAAGAGCAAAAATGTCAACTAACTTTTGGAAGGCATTGTATGTCTCAATCTATGTGAAATATTGATTTATTACACACTTATACCCTTCAGAATAAGTTCTTTAAATTATTATGAAAACCGCATCAAAACGATTGTGTAGTTTATTGAACTAATCGGTCACACAGATAGACACGAAAACTGACTTTGTTTTACCTACACACATTTATTGTAATAATTGTAAGAGATTGTAGAAGATGATATATTTTGCTAATAGTACTTCTAAATTAAGTAGATACTTAGTTTTATTACACTTTAAGAATCTATGGAAACAGGATTTGATTTTCATGAATGCACGTTTTTTTCTGAAAATCCTAGTAAATTGGTTGAAACTTTAAATTACTTATGACGTTATAAGTTCTTAAAACATAGCAAACTGTTACCATGGATTCGGTATGATTCTTGACCCCCAGCGTATATATCTTGTCCATCCGGTAAACCGTTTTTTGACCGTTGAAACTAGTAATTGCAGCAACACACAATACATTGATTGATACACGTACGGTATTATAATGTCTGTAAGAACTGAATTATCTTATATGGCATAAGATAATTCAGTAAGATAAGGCAATTTATATATTTATTTTATTACGCATTTTAAAGTTAACTTTTACGTAATCTGGAATATGTACCTGCGTTCTAAGACAGCTGTCAAATACGGTTAACCTAATGGAGAGAAATAGGTAACTTTTTTGTTGGATTCATGAAAAAACTTACTGTTCCATACATTTTGACCGTGTAGGTATTGCATTTTTAATAAAACCCTTTAGAAATATTAGACCAAACTAAATCATAATTTTTCTCCATACAAACACACAATGTTCCCAACGAGGTCTAATCTCCTCTAGCCATAGCAACGAATCTGCTCGTATGTTTGTCTTAGTAGGCAACCGTGCCAAACTACCTCGCAAGCCATGACGTCACCACCCTGACGCCAGAGAGCCGCGACAACGCGTCGACAACTACTAATCGATCAATTCATAAAAAGGATTAAGTAAGCGATTTTCTAGGCACAGCATTACGAGTATGAATTTTCTTTTAACTCCTATGTAATACTTAACTAGCTCTTGCCTGCGTCTTCGCCTGCGTGGAGTCGATAACCATCCCACGGAAATGTATCTACTATCGGGACAATAAGTATGTCCTAACTCTCATCGAAATCCGTTCAGAAGTAAAGGCAGAGTTACTTTTACATTTAAAACTCTAGTAGATATGGATGAAAACATCGTGAGGAAACCGACATTTCCTAGAACCAAAAATATCGAATACATGTGACATCTACCAACCCGGACTTGGCCCGTGTGGTAGATTACGGCCCATTCCCTCACAGAGAGTAGGCCTGTGTCCTCACAGTGGGAACGTTATAGGCTGATTATGCTATGTTATGCTAGGTATGGATGGACAATCTACATTTATTATATGGTTTGAGTATGACAAGGTCATACTAAGGCGAATCGATATAGGTATCTACTTATGGGTACTGATTAATAGTTTTCTTGATAAGCCTAACTGTCTGTATATACAAACTGCATACATACCTCTAAAGGATGAAAGTATTGCTACCTATTTACTTTGTGTTTTACTATCTTTATCCTCCTAAATAAATCTTGATAGTTACATAATTTACCAAGATTTATTTAGGAAGATGAAAAATGTATACACTGGATAAAATTCTAATACTAAGCACCGATTTTTTAATCGATCGATAATTTCATTCGTGGAATAAAAATGACGTCTGACAGTTTTTGTATGGACGAACTGTCAAAAATTCAAAAATTATTCCTCCGATAACATTATCTGGCGTTGGAAAAATCAGCCCTAAATAAACTACCAAACTATTAGAATAAAAATATAATATCCTAACTTAAATAAAACTATTAACAAACTAAAATATGGCGTCGAAAAACTTCTCCGCATCTACCTAGTTTTTGTTGTAACTGTTTTGTGTGATTACAAAATATAAAATTGAGGAGAGAAGAGAGTCCCGTTAATAATTATAATAAAATATTATATTTAAACTTTATTCTTCAAAAGAGCATTACAAAATCAAAAAGCATGAACCTCACTAGGATTCTCTGTGTCGAGGAGAGAAGGTCTCCTTCGTTTTACAAGATTATAAGACAGTAGATAGGCAAACGTATAGCATCGGTCGATAAGATTTCTTAGACGACGACAATAATCAACAAATATAATAATAATAATAATGATTACTATTTTTTTATATTTTTAAATGTTTTTTTTTTATACTAATATTTAAAAATGTATTAAAATAAGAAAGATAAATAAATAAACGACATAATAATAATATCCCTGGACATTTCACACAGCACCATCTAGTCCCAAGCTAAGCAACCTAATGCTTGTGTTATGGTAACAAGATGGCTGATAAACTACTTATATACATTTTTTTTTTTTGTAAATACATGCATATTATAGATAGAAAGACACCCAGACTCGGAACAAATACATGTAGGACTTACAAATATTTGTTCTGTGCGGGAATCGAACCCGCGACACGGCAAATATATAATACAGGGCGGCAGGGACATCCACGCGCAAACTGTAACCATGGATTCAGCGCATGAGTTTAGACCCCATACAGTCAAAATTTTAAGTCGGTTATTAAAAAAAAAAAATGCTGTTCCATACATTTTGACGGCGTAGATATTGCACTCTTCTATGAAACAGAAGATTTTTTGCATTGCAATTTTTTGAAGCATTGATTACCACGTTTGCTCAAAACGAGCTGGCGATTTCAGACTTATGTTAACTATAAATCCCTAGGTTTCCTTACGATGTTTCTCACCGATGTCAGTAATGTTCAAGATGAACTCAGAAAATAGGTACATGTGAATTGAAAAAGTCACATTGCTACATGCCCGGATTGATTTGAATCCACAACCGAGCTCGTGCATGAGAGACTTTAATCACTGGGCCATTACGGCAAGATGCTTTCTACATAGTGCTCACAAGTATAATTTCAACATGAATGATGTAACCAATATTTTGTAAGAATTTTATAATTTAAAAGAGTGTCCGTGGAGTTTCTTGTCCGTTCTTCTCAATAGGTACCTACTACGCTTTGGAATGGGTAACTAGCTCCATCTTTCTGACTGACCGACCCCTTGACAATTCAAAAGCCTGTAATTGGTTTATTTGAAATAAATGCTTTGTTTTTTTTTTTTGAGGAAATGTTATTGTAAGAAAGAAAGAAAGAAAAAACATTTATTTAGCACAGACTAAAAAAAAACAAAGAATTATTGCGAAACAATAAATTCTTCTCCGTGAAGCTGTTGCTCTGTCTGACAAGACATTTACCCCACGTGTCAGTTAATTACAAATCTTGTAGTAAAAAGGCTACGTTGACGTTTCTGTTTAAATACTAACTTAAAGTTACGAAGATATTTGTCTGCTTTATGACCGATTCCTATAATTTACGGCCCGATATTATTGGCTAAAATTAAGACTCTTGCATCTTTACCAATAATGAAGCAAAGACCTCATACCTTTGCATAATTGCATAGTAAACCCTCTAATATAGAAGTAGCTATCTCCCGTAAAATTAGCCTACGAATCTATGTATGTCCAGTGGCAATTACAAATGCTGCCAAGGAACCGAGCATTAATAACTCTCTTTGTTGCCGAATCAAAACAAAGCATAAAAGTACCTAAATCCTTTGACGAGAGATTACAAACGAACGCTATTTAATATTTACGTCCTGTCCTTTGTCGATTTTAATTTTATCTCTTTTCTCGTCCTCCACAATTACGAGGTCTTCTCCCTTTTCTCCCTTAATAAGGCTTCATTAGCTAATACTGAGGATATCGAATGTCTATCTGACAGTTTTTATTTTTACGGACGTCGATGAAACATCTTGTTTTTAATTAATATATTGGTCCCTACGCTTATTCAATCGTAGACAGTACTTTTTGTTTACTTTAATTTTTTGCAAAATATAATAGAAAAACCATTTTATGAAAACTGAAATTTCATGCCTAATCAGCTTTTAATGTTCCCACTGGTAGGACACAGGCCTCCTCACTGTGAGAGGGAGTGGACTGTATAATTCACCACCCGGACCCAGTGCGGTTTGGCGGATGTCACATGTCTTCGAATTTTTGGTTCTAGGACATGCCAGTTTCCTCACGTTGTTTTCCTTCAACGTTTTGAGAGCAGTGGTAAAGAAATATATTATAATCACAAAGTAAAGAGCGTGCCTGGGTTCGAACTTACGATCTACAACTTGTAAGTCGGGGCCGTTACCACTGGGTCACCACAGCTCATATATACATAGATATCTATTACATATGAGTACATTTTAATTGAGTACAGATTATATGTATATGGAGTGATATCAACGTATAGCATGAACCAAGACTAACTATTACTACATACTTAACTAGCTGCATAATTCGCTTTACCTACGCCAATACCTTTATTCAACATCATCATCAGCGTATAGCAGTCCACTGCTGGACATAGGCCTGTCCTATTGCACGCCTTTCAACCCGATTTTCGGCAACTCTCATCCAGCTGCTACCAACCATCATGCGAAGATCGTCGCTTCACCTAGCCTGAGGGCGTCCTACTTTACGTTTACCGATTCGCAGTCTCCACTCAAAAACACGTCTACCCCAATGGTCATCGGTTCTACCTTGGTTAAGATCTTTATTATACGCATCTAACTGCCTTACTAGAAAGTAAATTTATTGACACAGACGTAGGTACGTTATCATGTAATCAAAATTAATCAATTTTTTTTCAACGTACCGGAAATAATTTCATTTGTAATTAGTGTTGTTACATGGGGCTATTATACTATCTTTTCCATTTATATTTTATTATCTATGATGACCATACATCTTTGAATCAGATATATTGTCAGAGTGACTTGTAATTTGACGTATTGTATTCCTTCCAGGACGTGATAGTGTGACCTATTTGCAACAATTAAGCACCCCACAAAGCATAGGCGAAAATTCATGCGATTCTAGAAAAGCCAAATTTTTATGTGTTTTTGAATTTTTTCCATTTTCACTTTTCTCTAAGCTCTCCAATTGAATGGCTATCATTGCTATTCCATTGGGTTCTTAATTCTTTAACAAACCTTGCGACGTACCCAAATTTTCAAAAATATCAAACAGTTAAGCGTTAAAGGAAGAAATTTACTAACCATTTTCAAAAATCATCTTTACATGAACATTGACACCAGTTATCTCAAAATTTAACTATGGCATTAAGCGTACGATTTTATATTATATTACGGGGAAGACATCTTTATTTTATCAGCAATCTAACGACACACAAATAACAAAAAAATATTTAGAGCTTCCCATGAAGCAGTCGATAATGCTGGCAAATGTAGAATTTTAAATTTTTTAAAATATTTTAAAATTGAGTGATAATCAAATTAATTAACTGGTTTACGACATCTTGTTACCTTCTCTCCACCCAGCAACTCTTCCTACGTTAAGCAGCCAGGTCGTCGCAACCAGTGCGCATGTTAAGACGCCACTTTTGAGTAATTAGTATTAAGTACTCGAATTGCTACTTATAACATTGTTTGTGATGATTGAGTAACAAAATTAAAGTTATTTGATTGGACCGTTGTATTTAAAATGAGTAACCAGTTGTGCAGATCAAACACAATATAAACTTATAATTACTTCACTAGATTAGTCCAGTAAGATAGTTATGAACCACTTTCATATAAGTGTATTGCGGTATATTATATCTTTAGGAATATAATTATATCACGGCTTTAACCATCTTACTGCGACACATACATATACTTGGCTGAAATTGTATATTAAGACATCGGCGAATATATGGGCTATAGCATGCCTATTGCTATTGCATGTCTGCATCATGTATATTTTTAATAATATTATGTGTCCGTGTGCGGCAACCTCACGTTATTTTTAACGTTAAGTGTGTCTTGTTTAGCAATTTCTTCTAAATGAAGTTCTGACCGAATTAAGAAGGATTTAAGAAAACAATGGCTTCTACCCATGACTGTCTGCGTAGAAGTTAACTATACCGTAAAACTTATATCCAAGAGCACTCAACAATAGTATTGCTTTATTTATTAAAAAAAAAAAAAAAAACGTTGCCCCACACTAGGGATTTCTCCTGTATCGTGAGTGCGTTTACAAATATTTAAACTCACATACACAAATAGCCAGACCCGGAACAACTACTTGTAGTTCATACAAATATTTGTTCCGTGCGGGAATCGAACCCGCGACACGCAGCGCAGCAGTCAATCGCTTAACCACTGCGCCAACCGTGCCGTCAGTATAACTTTCTGCTTTCTATCAATTGAGGATTTTTACCTCTTTATAATAAGTATTATTATTATTATTTAAACTTTTCGCACAAAAAGGTACAAAGGCGGACTTAATGCCTTAGGCATTCTCTACCAGTCAACCAAGGGTGGTGAAGAGATTAGATGGCAGGTGCTTTGGTTGAGAGGGACAATAATAATTTAAAAAAAAAAACGTAAAACTAGGTACACAAATACATAAATAGGTTACATAAACATACATATTATTACTATAATATATATATATATATATATATACAAAATCAAGGGAGAGATGACTGTGTAGAGATTACACTACGCTATTTTTTTTTTTTTTACGCTATAATATCAGTTTAGATAGATTCGTTTAGATGAAGTTATGAAAACTTGAAAACGTCTTCGACCTTTCTTGTCGACTGCCCCTGCATTATGCATTATGAACTTCATGGCCAAATGACTGCCCGTTGACCCGAGGGAGCCTCCATCGCGTACCGACAGGTTCCAGCTCATCTCAATGTACTTGGATAATTAGATTGCACAGTGTGTTCCGGGCCCGGCTAACAATCGATTATACGGATCTACAAAATGAATTCATGGGATTAATAATATATTAATATTACTACTGTGTACTATTTTAATGAATGATATGTATTTGAGATTTATATATTGGGACTTGCTGCCTTAGTAAATAAATAATGTAACCGAAATAAGTCCCTTAGGGCTGATTTTTCCAAAACCATATAATTTTATCCAAGGAATAAATTTGAATTTTTGACAGTTCTTCCATACAAAATCTGTCAGACGTCAATTTTGTTCCACGAAAAAAATTATCTGTCGATTGAAAAATAGGCCCTAAAAAAATAATTCTGTCCATAAGCACATTTTACATTATTTTTTACTAGATTTTGCTAGATATTTTATTTGCCATATAAGGATTTAGATTTTGAAGATGGAAATCTGAATTTGGGCAATATGGCATCTATCCTGAAAATATTTGAAGTATTTTACAAATAACAAAGAGTGCTGCATTCAGTCCTGTAGTAAGTAATTGGTATTCAATACAGCACTAACGTATACATCACTGTTTGATATGAAAGACAAACAAATTGTTTGTTCTTTTGTTTTTAGCTGTAAAAAATTTGCCAAATTGCCAATTCATTTAATTCTCGCAGCCACGGTAAAACCAGGATGTTGATCTCCCCTGGGCTGACCGCCGACCAAATTGCTTGCACAGCAAACTGAGCTATGCTCTAACTATCTAATCACTCGTCGACATGTAGCTGCATACTCGTGTATTTACATTTAAACAATAGTAAACACATGTCTATGGTAACGCTACCGTCTCCTAAAAGAGCTTTGGTGGCCACATAAGTAGCGTCATGTCAGCGAATGACGTCACGGAAACGTTATAAACGACATCATTAAAGTGTCGAACATTTTATACCCAAAAATAAAATTATTGGCAAAACAATGTTTTGTTGGTACTTTCAAATTCAAATAGCAGCCAGCGGGTTGATTGTAGATCTATGTTGTATATAGTTAAGTATGTTGGGGACGTTATACGTAGTCAATTAAAAGTTGGTATTCTTTCAGTGTTATGTTTAAAACACTTGTTACAAAAATATGATTATTGGCATGTTAAATCTCATTCGTTGTCGTAGTAAAAAATTCTCATGATGTTATTTCCCATAAGAAGACAGTATTAGTCTTTTTTCTTACCGCTTTCTTTCTGCACTTTAATTTTTGAGTATGAAATGAAAATAAATTGGTTTATTTTCCTAGAGAGCATTTTTTAACACCGTAAAGTCAAACCCCGCTGCCATAATTTTCATGACAGCCTTCACTGCGGCCGTCATGTCCGCGGCTACCGCTCTTCTAGGAAACCGTAGTTTAGCGTTAGCGTTAGACAAATTTGACTTTGACAGCGCCTTTATTTCGTTGCAAAGGACTAAGTATCTACCCCTTCCCTTTCGTTGTTCAAATATTATTTCTGTTCGAGCTGACGGGCGATCGACCGAACATACCGAATAATGGCATATTGTACAGGTACTCATAGTTAGTGTTCTGTTTGTTATCTGGTACACGTCCTCACGATATTTGCAGGATAGAGAATTCAATACGTCGATAGGAGGTTAAGTGGAACCAACGCCAACAGTGAGTCGAACTAACGGTACTACCACTTTACTCGTTTTACTACAGTTGCGGATGTACAGGATTTAATAAAGTAGGAAGAACTTAATTGATAAGAAATGAAGAACGAAAATATACACCGTTAAATTTTGATCGTTTTAATTCTTAAAAGGGGTCATTGTACTAAAAATCCGTTGATCCACAAATTTATGTTAACATAACTCGACATAACGTATGGATCAAATGATTTTTTTACCTTTTTAAGAATTAAAACGATCAAAATTTAACAGTGTATATTTACTAGCTGCGCCCGCGGTTTCACGCGCATAAGTTGCGATCCCGTGGGAATATCGGGATAAAAAGTATCCTATATGTTAATCCTGGTTATAAACTACATATCTGTGTACCAAATTTCATCCAAATCCATTAAGTAGTTTTTGCGTGAAAGAGTAACAAACATCCATCCATACAAACTTTCGCGTTTATAATAATAGTAGGAATTCACTGACAATGAGGTGCACTACCCAACTAGCAAAGTAATCCTATAAAGAAAGATTATAAGTCTGTCACTACTAATAACGTTCTTATAAAGACATTGCGGTAGACTCTTTAACTTATAATAGCATTTGCCAAGCCTTAACATATTTAAGTGCATTCCCTTTTATATCTCGGTCTTATAGTTCACTACAAGACTGATCTATAAAACATCCATAGGACACTTTTACTAGTAATAGCATTTCACAAAGGTAGATATTCTCAAGAGGATTTGCTTTTATAACTCAGTCTTATAGTTAGCTACAAGATTTTCTTTTAAGACACTTTTAGGAATAAGTCTCCTATAACTGTTTACAGTAAAACTAAATAATCTAGAATAACATTTTGATCCTATAGTAGCATTTCGTGAGAAAACAAGATATAATAATATCGTTAGCTGAGATCACTATAATCACTATGCGCCGTTATAGTTTTGGTCGAGACTCTTTTAAATCTAATAGTACTTAATAACAGCGCTATTTGATCAAAAAAGCTTATAAGCTACTAGATCAATGACTTTATTAGTAAACGTCAGCCATTTTGTTGAGAAGCGCGTCAAGTGCAAACGCAGGTGAAGTAAATGAGGGTTCTGCGACCAAAAATATTTTTTCACCCCTAATTGGGAAGAAGAATACGATTTACGTGTCGAAGAAACCACTGACTATGAAAAATGTCATGAATTGCTTAAAGATATGCAAAGCTGGGCTATAAAATTGAATATACCTCACCTAGCCCTGAACGAGCTATCTACTATTTTGAACAAATATTAAGTAATGTTTTACCTAAAGATGCTCGGACTTTATTACATACCAACAAAGAAACATTGTATATTACAATCTCGGACCCAGGACAGTATTGGCACAACGGATAGATTACATGCCTAAAAAATCCGCTACAGGGACTGGATTTAAAAAGTAAATTTAGCATTAGCAGGCATATTTCAAGGGAACCCTAACTTGTTTTTAAATGGAGGCGAGTTATCTGGACTGAAACTGCTACAAGTACTAATTTACCTATATTGTTTCTACAAAGCACTTAATGAAGAGCAATTTCAAAACATGGCGAATATTCATAAGAATTGATGAAATATTTTATTTACAACAATATACTAATGTGCTATTTTTCTGAGGGGATTGTGAAACTAACTAAATTGCGATACACATTTACAGTAAAAATGACTTCCCCACAAGTTCATACACTATATTTACAATATATTATTAGTCATTAATGTTCGTCAATAATACAAAATAATAGTAATAGAAACTTATGTTTTTATTAAGTATACATCACAAAATAACCGGAACCATCAGCCGAAGGAACAACAACGATAACTTCTATTAAAATATACTTATTACTAATAACTAAGTACATTACTAGTGCATTATAAACAAGATTGCTTCAGTAAGATACTTATGTCAGATACTAACGAGAGCGTTTGTGCTTGTAATTGTGTAGTCTCATGTCACTATAGAAGCTATTGCGCTTCGTCAAGTATATTATAGGGCTTAGTAACATTTTAAAAGTTGATTAAAAGATAGTTATAGAAATAAACGCTCCTATAACTACGCCCAAATCCAGCTTTGTAGCATGATACAAGTTTCTTATAAGTGACACTAAAAGTAGTCTTGAGATCGTTTTAAGTACTTATTTTGCTAGTTGGGTACTTACATATTCTGCAATATAAAAAAAAAACAAAAGTGTATTCTGTTAATTGATAAGTAGCATCATCAGCGTTTTCCCACTGCTGGGACCGAGGCCTCCTCCCTTCGACAGGGAGTGGGCTGTCAAGTGCAGGTTGAAAGATGTCATAAGTCTTCGAATTTTTGGTTGTAAGACATGCCGGTTTCCTCGATGATGTTTTTCTTTACAGTTTTGAGAGCAATGGTGATGATATTATGTACACATAACAAAGCGCCTGTCTGGGTTTGAACCCACGACCTACTCGTAAGTCCCCGTTACCACTGGGTTTCCACTGCTCTCCAATTGATAAGTAATAAAGTCTACGTCCTATACAGTTTCAGCATGGACGCTACCAAGTGAATGAAATAATGAAACAGATTTGTATGGTTTTATTTCTGTTCCATCACTTACCTAAGTTGCTTAGGCTTTTCATTATTATAACTTCAACAGCACAAAGACAGTAATCGATCGTTCTAATAAGACCGAACCAAACTGTCATTTACAGAGAAAGGTCTTGTCAAGCCGACTAAGACTTCAAAACGGTCTCATTGTACATGACGTAAAGAAAACAATAGCGAAACTGTTCGAATCTCAATCAAAATAGGATAGGGTAGGGGAACAGGGTTCGGATATATTCTGTAGCTCTGCAAGTGAAGTAGTCCTCTCATTACAGGTACCTATTCAATTATTAACATGACGACACTACACTCGACATTCGGTGTCGAAACTCAGTGTCGCTGTGACATCGAGTTAAATTGTCAATGCTATGTTTATTGCATTGTAGACAGCAAATGTAAAGTGTAATTTTATTTTTATTTATTTAAAGTAGCTACGCCAATAGCATATAGTAGATTGTGCGTTAATTAATAAAAGTTAGGTAACAGGGTTCTTTTCTATTAACTAATTCCAGGTGTACACGACATTCACATACAGCAAAGTCATCATCTGCCTAGCCTTTTCCCAACTTTGTTGGGGTCAGCTTCCAGTTTAACCACATGCAGCTGAATACCAGTATTTTACATGGAGCGACTGCCTATCTGACCTCCACAAACCAACTACTAGGTAATACGATACCCCTTGGTAAGACTGGTTATCAGACTTTCGGGCTTCTGACGACCCGTAACGACTGTCAAAGATCCACGAAAGACAGCCGGGACCCACGCTTGCCGAGGCACGGAAAGGTCATGCTTGGTGCTCTTATACGTAAAGATGGACACCCATACACGGACCAACTGCGGCAAGCGTAGCTTAACCCGATCGATCGACCTGCGCGGCTGATAATATTTAGCCACGGACCCCTACTACAAACAGCAAAGTATCTTCGAAAAAAAATTGTCGTTTAATGTAGCCAAAATGATGTGATGTACAGACACGCCAGCACATCAAGCTACTACAATCTGTCAAATTTCTTTAATAGATTTTCAACTTTATCGCTATAGCATTAGGTTTAAGATTGATTGGAAAAATTTGACAGTTTCGGGTAGCTTGACCTGCTGGCGTCTGTACCTACATGTACGGACAAATAAAGATACTGTAATACTCCTACACTCTATCATCAACAGCCGAAAGACGTCAACTAAACATACGTACGCCTCCCCAAAAGCTCGCCACAACTCGAAGTGGCGAAAAGTCAGTGTCGCATTTGTAGACTTAGCGTTAACCCTTCGACCGCGGCGTCTGACCGGCCGCCGCGGTAGTCGTCGACCCGGTCCCGACTTGGCAGCGAACGGGTTTACTACTGACACTGCAAATTGACGGCTGCACACGTACGGAGTAATTTACGCTAACGTCACAGAATATATAATGCAAGGTTTACCGTCTCGTGGTTTACTCTCCTGATAACGGAACATGTGTCTTATCTTTATTGTGCATAAGTCGTGTGATAATAGGAGTTAATCTATTACTGTTTTATAGGTAACCTAATTACGTTTATCTATTTTGTCTGATAAACACAGATTTATCCTTCTATCAGCATCATCATAATAATCAATTCACAGACGGACAAAGGTAGGGGTTTTAACTAGTTTTCTCCTCCTTGTCGAGATCCTCGGCCAGTGTCATCTAGCTGCTACCAGCCACCCTGCGAATATTGTCGCTGGACCTAGCTTGAGGTACACGCAGTTATTCTACCTTCAGAAAAAAGAAACAAGATCATACATTTTATTCGACACTATCTTTTGCCCGGCAGTTATCCCATGCTAACGTACCACCAAGATAAAAGTATCCAATGTCCCAACCTAACCAAAGTAACGGCCTGACTGTGTGCCTAAATATATCTAAATCCGTTCAGCCGTTTTTAAATTTCTTCTTACCCCACGCCCCGCGCCATCGCTGTGTTTTCGCTTAGCGTTCTTTCTTAATCATTTTCTTTTTGCTTAGCTCTTAAGGCATAGCGTGATGTTAAATAACCTATAGCCTTTCTCAGGAATGGGGGTATCTAACGCAAAAATAAATTTTCAAATCCGACGGGTAGTTTCAGAGATAACCCCCTACATACAAACTTTCTAACGAACAAATTTTACCTCATTATAATATTAGTGTAGATGGATAGTATGAATGTCTCTATTAGGTTTAACTAGATAACAAATTACATGATTGAACATCAATTCATCAACAAAGTGCACATCTAGGACAACCGGTGTACCAATCATGAGCCAATCAAATCATCAATTTGACGCGACCTAGCGTGATTTCGATAAATTGAACTCGTGTTTCGGGACTGATTGCCTTTAGCAAATGCTAGCCCGGCTGTTCACATAAACAGGGCAGCATTTTAATACCTATGCTTTGAAAAAAAAAAAACAGTATTTATTCAAATTGAGGAGGACATACATATATAGTTATATTGTATAAATATAGGAGCATTGCAAACAAACTACTTTTTAACACTAGCAAGTGCTACGTCATGACATACGGCAGAGTGTTGCAGCCAATTCATTATAACTATAGTTTGGGTGGTGACGTGATTACTCGTGTCACCGAAATAAAGGATTTGGGAGTGACTTTCGACCGCTGTCTGACTTTTAAGGACCCCGTTTCTACTCTTGCAAAGGAATCTTTCAGACGTTTGGGATTTGTTTTGCGAAATGTTCGTGACTTTCGCAATCCAAATGTTGTTAGGCTTTTGTACACCGGTATTGTTCGAAGCAAACTCGAGTCTAGTGCCTGCATCTGGCACCCCTATAACGCGATCCAAACACTGATGGTGGAAAAGGTACAGAAAACTTTCCTCAGATGCCTATTCCAAAGGGTATACCATTTCTTTCCCTACATGTACCCTAGCAACTGTCTTTTAGGGACGTTGGGCTTTAACTCGTTGGAGGTGAGAAGA
This sequence comes from Apamea anceps, assembly GCA_951799955.1. NCBI lineage: Eukaryota > Metazoa > Arthropoda > Insecta > Lepidoptera > Noctuidae > Apamea > Apamea anceps. The sequence goes on along the minus strand of OX637500.1, from coordinate 7,567,918 downwards.
GGCCTTGATCAACTCACTGTAGCCTGTAAGATCTTACGGGGACGTATCGACTGCCCAGAGCTCCATGGTCTTTTCTGCCGACTATTTGTGCCAAATACATCGGACACCGTCAAAGCCCAATCTGTTTGCGCAACTCCCAGCGACAACTGTAGCCAGAGCTGAATCCTCAATCTGTTATACTCTAAAGGTGCTGAATGCCCTTCTGGCTGCCAACCCTGAATGTGATGTGTTTGCGGATGAATGGATTAAAATTATGCGTATATGTCTGGTGTTCTGTGAGAGAATGTTTGCAAGGGAGTCCACTGTTCCATGTTAGTTTTAAGTTATATTATTGTCAACTTAACTATTGTCCTCTATGTTAATTAATGTAATTGGTGTTGTAACGTTTTAATTAACTATAAATAAAATAAATAAATAGTGTTCTTATTGCTTGGTCAGAAAGGTCAGTTGCGTAGTACTGACAATTGGCGTGCGGGTATGACCAGAGGGACAATTCTCGTATTTTTAAGAACGTTCACATTTTAATCTTAGTCGCAATCTGTCAAAAATACCTCTGAACTGTAGGCCTCCTCCTATGTGCCTGCTTCCCTGGTATGTGCTAGCTGATCTCATACAAGGTCTACTATGCAAAAATCACTCGCAGTCTAACTTAAATCACAAAATCTCAGTATCCCATGCAAGCCATTAATTAAAGCTTATGAAAGTTATCAGAAGGCCAATTCTTGTAATTTAAAACGTTCAAAATCTAGTCGCAGTCTCATCTCGGCGGCAAACAAATGTCAAAAACTTGTCAAAATGTAGGGAAATTAGAAGTATTTTTGACAGATTGAGACTGAGATCAGACTGTGAACGGTCTTAAAATTTCAATTCAATCAATCAATCAATTTGCAATTTCAGGCTCCTTATAAGATAAAGTTCACCAAGAAAGGACTTTATAAAAATCCACCCAAAGCTGTTTTAGGAAAGAAGAGCGGTAGCCACCACAAAGCGTCCGCGAATGACGTCACTGAAACGTTAGTGTGCTAGAGAGCTTTTTTGACACCGTAAAGTCAAACCTCGCTGCCATCATTTTCATTGCCGTTATGTGCGGCCACCGGTCTTCTAGGAAATTTTCTCTTCGCGTTTTATTTCCAGCTGGCAAAAACGAGGCAGAGTGCAGCGGCTACGAGGTAGCTTAAAGGGATGGGGGGGGGGGTGTTTGTTTGCGAACTAATCCAGATACAATCAAAACTTAGTATTGCTGTATAAGTGTATTGTATTACTTAGTATAGACAACCAGTTTAAACCCTTCAACTTTATGTCGGTATACTATTAAAGCAGTGTGAAACTTGCGGACCGGAAGCGGACGCCGCAGACGCCATCCTGATTAACATATTAGTTAACATGGCAACCACTATACCGTCGAAACCTTTATTGAGGTCGGTGTTGCCAGCTGGAAATAAAACGCGGTTTATTTAGTTTGAATTTTAAGGCAACACTTTTTTATGACAGATTCGCTAATTTATTTAAATAGAGAGAACAATTTTTGCTAACGACGTATGAAATACGATTTTTAATTAATTTTTAAAAGTAATTTCCTAAATTCAAAGTGCCTAAACATATTAGACAAAATCGTATGAAATATACGATGGTAATAAATTATCTATATTATCTATAGAAGAACAGTAGTAGTCGTCAGTAGCCCGAAAGTCTGACAACCAGTCTTACCAAGGGGTATCATATTACCCTCACTGGGTTGTGGAGGTCAGATAGGCAGTCGCTTCATGTAAAATACTGGTATTCAGCTGCATCCGGTAAGACTGGAAGCCGACCCCAACATAGTTGGGAAAAGGCTAGGCAGATGATTTGATCTACTATATAAGAACGGTGGTGGCCCAGTGGTAACGGCCGCGATTTACGAAGTTATAGATAGTGGGTTCGTACCCAGCAGGCGTTTTAGTTTGTGTAAATAATTTTATCACCTCTACTCTCAAAAACGGTGAAGGAAAACATCGTGAGGAAATCGGCATGTCCTAGAACCAAAAATTCGAAGACATGTGACATCTACCAACCCGCACTGGGCCCGCGAGGTGGATTACAGCCCACTCCCTGTCGAAGAGAGGAGGCCTGTGTCCCAGCAGTGGAAACATTAAAGGCTGTGATTATGTAATATCTATATTCGTTTTTTTTTTGGGCTCAGCCTTTAGAAGCGTTTGTTCCCAAAATAACATTTACTAATTCGTAGTTCGCTAAAATGTCAATCATGAATGCAGTGCAGAGCACTATCTGTTCACAGCGAATGAGCAACAAGGGAAATCACACCATTGGTCCGGAACACCGGGACACGAGTATCTGGCAATAAAACAGCAATGTCGAAATGTCTGTTGATACAAATAATAAAGGCGGCTGAAATATACAAGTACTTCAAAGGACAATTTCTATAAAGTCGTGCGCCACTGTCAGTCGGACACGACACGTTTCAAAAAAGGAATCGCGGTGTCTCTGATGTAACGTGACATGCGACTTGGTAGAGACACTTTGAGACATTGCGATTCCCCTTCGACATAGTTCACAGAAGACTTAAGCAAGCTGAAGTGGCAATGGGCCGGCCATATTAACCGTAGAACTGATGACCGTTAGGGTAGACGTGTTCTCGAGTGGAGACCGCAAACGTAAGGTCCTCTCCCTCAGGCTGGGTGGAGCGACGATCTTCGCAGGGTGGCTGGATGAGAGTTGAGAATGGAGTTGAATGGCGTGCGATTGGAGAGGCTTATGTCCAGCAGTGAACAGGTATAGGCTGATGATGATTCTTCTGCTCTAGAGTTCGACTTCACAGAAAACGTACTAGAGATAGGCTACTCGTGTCGTGTCTTGTCGCCCTTGTGTGGTCCTACCCTTAAAGCAAACAGTCTGTGTAGACGGGAGGCTTTATTAATTAGAAGCAAATAGAGCCTTTTCGTTTGAAGTTGACGATTTTTACTGATGAATTACTTTATATTATTTACTGTTAATTAAAGAATGTTGACTGGAAGAAATGAATGCCATTTTATAAACATGGACGCAATAATTTGTAGATACCGATTGATTTATAGAGTTTTGGTTATTGATACACTACAGATAGAATAGAGGCTCCTGAGCCCTAATTGGGTAACACACTTTCAATCACAATCTGAATCATTTTGAAGGATATTGCTAATCCATTGCTTCATATGTTCGAAAAATGTGTCTGCTCAACAACGTAAACAACGCAATGAATGTTGTTGAACTGTCAAAATGAGAGCGATTGCTACTGTTAGAGTGTTACGCAATTGCTTCGCTCATACAATATTTGTTGTTCAAATTGCCTCCTGTTAAAATTAAATTGTTTACATTTTATACGTGAAAAATGGGTATTTGTATAATACATTTTTATTTGATTTGATTGATTCTTACGTGATTTTCGATGCAATGTACCTACCTAAATACCTAGTAAAACGAAAAATGAGAATTTAGTTATGCAACTTACAAGGTAAGTTGGTGACCAGTAAACCATCTATTCCTCCGAGTGTTATTACCACATAAACTTAGCATATGTTAGCATATAATACACGCTAATATTATTTATGAAATTTTATTAACACACAAGCTTTTGCTTGCTCGCTTATTTCCGAATGAAACTTCTTCTGAAAAGTATACTATAGTGGGGAAGGCCAGTGAAAGCTACTAGTAGATGGCGTGACCATAGCTAGGTTCCTACGGCCTAGTCAATTTGATATTTCGTTCATTCATTTCATTTCGTCTTCATTCATGCGTTTGGTTTTATTTCACTATTTCGTTAATTTCCTTATAGAAAGTGTCGAAATTTAAAACTTTAATGATTGATTATCTCCTCGTAAACACTTTCTTCAAAATGTTTCCGACATTTGAAAAAAAAATGCAAACAATTTGCATTTATTTTTGCATGTTCACGATTTTTATTTTAATAACGAAGTTAGCTAAACTGTACCCATTACATAGCTAAGTCTGGAATAATGTGTTTCTTATATTTAGACGGGTGGTGATAGCTGTGACACAGTTTTTAACATTTGTAGCTTTGGCAACGAACTCGCGAGCTGGTTATAGACACGTGTCTTACGTAGTCGAAAAGTATAATAAAATAATGACGAAACAATAAAGAAAAAAGGGGGAATAAAAGGCTTGGTATACCAAGCCTCCCCCCCTCCCCCTCCCCCTCCCCCTTTCTTCTACAAAACACAATACAATACAATTGATTGATATATCAATCAACTAAATTTGTTTTCAAATTATACTTGTCGAACCCAAGAAAAGAAATAAATAATTGCGTACCATCAAACTAATTCAATTTTATGGGGCATATTATACTAACATATTAGGCACATACATAGTCCTAAATTCATAGATCTGTGATCATAGATTTAATATAACAGTCTAATAGTCAAGATGTCATTGAGTGTAAATTGCACAGATAGGTACAGACGCCAGCACATCAAGCTACTACAATCTGTCAAATTTCTTTAATAGATTTTCAACTTTATCGCTAAAGCATTAAGGTTCATGGTTGAATGGGAAAGTTTGACAGTTTCGGGTAGCTTGACCTGCTGGCGTCTGTACACAATAAAACTATTTTTATTATTGTCATACAATGTGGCAATGCAGCCAGTTTCATTGGTACAACATTACCAGTCGACAGCGACGTGGAGTAATTTTTCGACGCCATATTTTAGTTTGTTAATATTTTTAGTTAGGTAGGTCAGGATATTATATTTTTATTTTAACAGTTTGTTAGTTTATTTAATATTAGAAGTTTATCCAGTTTAAACATTTTTATCCTCCTAAATAAATATTATGTTTGAAAATTAAATTAATATCGCAGTATTTCTACATAGGTTCCGCCGTTCTTACATTGTGCCACCTGTTAACATGCATGAGTTAAAGTTTCCCAAAAGGTAATTCTTTTGAAAGTACAATTACTCAATCAACTGTGAGTTATCTACATTTTGATGGCAAGTTCTTCAGGGTCAACACTAGCATAAACAGCCTATAATGTTCCCACTGCTGGGGCCCAGGCCTCCCCTCGGTGCGAGGGAGTGGGCCGTAATCCACCACGCGGGCCCAGTGCAGGTTGGTAGATGTCACATGTCTTCGAACTTTTGGCTCTAGGATATGCCGGTTTCCTCACGATGTTTTCCTTCACTGGGCCACCACTGCTGAGATCGATCACACTATCGAGATCAATTTTTACAAGAACGTCACGCCTAGCCTTTTCCCAACCAGTCTAACCGGATGCAGCTGAATACCAGCATTTTACATGGAGCGACTGCCTATCTGACCTCCACAACCTAGTTACTGGGTAATACGATAGTCCCTGGTAAGGCTGGTTGTCAGACTTTCGGGCTTCTGACGACCCGTAACGACTGTCAAAGATCCACGAATGAGAGCCGGGACCAACGGATTAACGTGCTCACCGAGTGACGGAGGGGTCTTGGTATGTGAAGGTTTCCACCCATTCACGGACCAACCGCGGCAAGCGTAGCTTAACCTGATCGATCTGCTCGTGCGGCTGTTATTACTTAACCACAAGCCCTGTCGTTATGACCGTCACATCACATAATAATAATTATATCTACAGTCATTACACTCATTGCTAATCTTGGAACCGAAAATACGAGATTTTTTACCTTGAATAGCACTATAATCAACCACTACATTGGTTGACCGAGCAAAACCGTTACTTTCTGTTATCTCATTAGTTGTTGCTAGCAGGAAATTAAAAAATTAAAAATAATTAGGTATAACAAGTAACTAAATAACAACGCGCTCCATTGAAAAAACTATTATCCGAAACGCCAAGGCATCAACCGACCATACGCAACGCCTGGTGTTGTAGCGTCAAACTTTATTAGAGAGAATATCGCGAACAAAACTGAACAAGCGGATAACTTAGACACGACGCCGTGGTCCTTAGGCTATTCTCAAAAAATCGGCCATTTCCGCTATTTTTAGAAACCTGTCCAACAAGTTCGGTCCTGTCTGGAGCCGAATAGCATTTTAGAGGTGAAACGTGTCAGAACGAGATGACCGTAGGTTTTTAATACGTCGAAATAGGACGGGAGATCCGCGAAATTCTTTCGTGCCTGTATTCTCCGCAGGCCGGTGGCACCCAAGCGTTCCAACTTCCCAACAGTAACAGGTACATAACGAACTCTTGATGATCTACGTCATCGGCGTCGTTATGTGAGGTGTACTCGGGAATGTTGGCGCGAACCGCGAGTCCACGACCGTTGGTACAATCAGTGAACACACGTTACATTACTTAGTTTATTAACTCTTTGGTACCAATTGCTAATGAATATGCGCAGATAACAAACCATTCAACTTCATACAAATCAACTGAATCAAACTGTCGGATATATTACTAGTTTTAAATACCGGGGCCCTATTGAATATAACTGACAATGCGATATATTTGTGAAAATCACGGATGGTGAAAATAATGTCATAACCGTCACATTTTCACGAAAGGTACTGTTTAATAAAGCAGAAAATGAAACTGGTCGAATTTGTATGGGAAGTGGTATATGGACCAATAGTATAACTTACTTTTAAATTGTCGAATTTTTAGAATGTTGTCTGTCACCTGTCAGTTTATTATAAAGGCCCTGTAACATCTTTTGTTTCCACGTCAGCACTTTCATTAACATCATAATGATACATTAATCAAAACACTTCAAAATGAGCCCATTTAAGCCTAAATTAACTCCAAACCATTCAAATCACAATAGTAATCAGATACTGGAAAAAGAACCACAACATAACTCCGGCGACTGTTACTAGGAGGTCGCCATTCTAAACCATGTTATTCGGCAATGCCAAAAAAGACCCGCTCACTGACTTTCACTCCATAGTCACTTGTGAAAAAATGTGCCGACCTTTCTAGAGACGCAGGCTATAGATCAGTTTATAACAGAGATACGCATCTTCGTTTATAACTTAATGATCTTGAGTTTAACGGAATTTGTGCAACATTAACTATTTTGTCGTAGCCACATTTGTAGTGTCTGACATCGGTCATGACTTTGACTAAGTTGAACGTTGTGTGGCTATCATCATCTGCCAAACCTTTTCCAAGCTGTGTTGGGTTCAACTTCCAGCCTAACCGGATGCAGATGAATATTTGAAATGGAGCTACCACAACTGTCTGACTGTCAAAGATCTACGAATGGCAGCCAGGACAAATTGCCTTAGGTGTTTTCCGAGGCACACTCTCGGTAAGTAGGTGGATGGTCACCCATCCACGGACTTAGCTGGGCAAGTGTACCTTCGACTGACTCGTGCGACTTTGGTTAGAAATGACACTACCTTTCAAAATGTTCCATATTCCATTTAGTTTTAATCCTTTACTCAACATGGAAATCCCCAATAACCGTAACAATGAACGGATAAATCGGAATTTGCCGTAGGTAATCACTACTTTTGGCAGACGGGCCGGGATTCGTCATCGCAAAGTTTTTAGTAGACTGTAGAACTGCTATTAATTATAGTTAGCAACTCTCGAGTCGCTAACTCAGTCCGAAATTATAATTTCAAAAATATATTAGATATGAAAAGTTTTAAGCCTAATTTTATTTAAAAGGCTCTTCAGTTTCTCTATTCATTTACACAGGTAACAAAATTTTAATGGCAATTTTCTCTCTTGCAATAAAATTCACAATTCTAATTAGTTTTAACGAAAATATTACAACTGTAGGAGGTGAATTACATTTACAATACTTAATTAAAATTTAGATTGTACCTAACTACAATAATAATATAGATGGAATTTCCAAGCCCTCTGGAATATTATGAACGTGCAAAATAACTAATTAAGTACTTGTTTCAGAAAATAAAGCTTACATTGCTGAAGTACTTACTGAAATGTTGATTAACAATTGAAATGGGTTTGAATTTGAAATGAAATGTGTATTCAACGCTAATTGAATGTTTTACTAATACGTAGGTAATCATTAGTACAAATTCGAAAACATTGATTTGTAACCTAATTACATCAGCTAGTCGTCCCAATTGGCCAGGACCGTATAAGTACAGCTGATCATGTTCATAATAAACTTGATAATGTATAAGTAACTTTTTTAACCCCCTGTCCCGTCGTATAAGCTTTATTTAGGCTGTTATTATAATCTACATCACTCCTGTATTCTCCGAAAGGTTAGGCAGAGGTGGACTTAACACCCACATTTTGCCAAGGTCGAATTTCCAAAAAACCCTTCTTATCTAGTGGACCAATATATTATCAAAGGAAGCTGTGTGCAAAATGTCACGTTCCTAGTCCTAGTAGTTTCGGCTGTGCGTTGATATGCCAGTCTGTGAGTCAATGAGTTCGTCTTTTTATATATAACTACATTATTTAGTCACCAAGGTTGGTAGCGGCTGTAGCAAGTTCGGCTGAAGTGCTGAACAGGGCCAAACGATCCAAGCTACTTAAGTTTCATCACCCTTGGAGACCCTTATAATACACCCTAGTATATAGCTATTGGCCACTAATAGATGGGAAAAAGGGACTACCCATCTTTGTGGTTCGATGACAGCCGCCATAAAAATAAAAAGAAAGAAAAATGCGTTGTAAATTGGCATTACAACAAAAACAACTGAAAACTATTTAAAAAAAACAGGAAGAAAGCAGTGTTTATAGTGCTAAAAGGGCCTCAGCCCAGCATAATTTCAACACAATGTATACCACCTGACGTTAATTTTCAGCGGCAGCACACTTCCAACCCACTTTCCACTACAAAATCAACTTCCAAGTCCGCAGTTCCCATAAATCAGCAAAAATGATAGAAATATGTTAAACAAACAACTGTCCCATCTGCCGTATAAATAAAAGTAATCTATGCGTATCTGTGCTGTGCGACTATTGTGTCGCAAGCGCAGCTCAAGCGGGTTTCTAATGACGTGCGGTGGTTCCGCTGCTTACGAATAACGGTCCTTTAAGGCGCTAGGTAACTCTAATTGTGGATTTCTGATGCGTTGTTCTCTATAACCGTTACAGTTGAGAATTTGGAGAAATATTTATGTTGTAGTTAGAGATTTGTAGTTCTCTGTGCTCTAATTATCTCTGTTTAGTTTTTATTTATTCGAATGAGAACTCGATTAAATTTTTCGGTTTGGACATTCTTTTTAATCTAGCATCCAAGTTACACATAATATATGAACTTACGCTCGTTTCTTTATAGAGAATGCTGTGGTTGTCATCCCTTATCTTAAATCAATTAATAAATTCATGTTTAATGTCATTTTTATTAGATGCCAAGCCCCGAAATTCCGCCCGAAATAATTTGCTCGTGAAGATCGTGGCGTTACTCAGCGCCTTAAGGCTCGAAGGTAACCATCTCTTGTACCACATACTTGGCGAGTACTTGCTACGTCATGTCATTGAGGGCAATGTTTAATAGGTAAGTACCTATCTGAAGATTTATGGAAAACATAAAAACCAAACGATAACCGGTTTGGTTTTGTGTTAGGTAACTACCTAGTTGGTGACCGTTGGTTATACACTGGTACAGACGCCAGCACATCAAGCTACTACAATCTGTCAAATTTCTTTAATAGATTTTCAACTTTAACGCTAAAGTATTAAGGTTCAAGGTTGATTGGGAAAATTTGACAGTTTCGGGTAGCTTGACCTGCTGTCGTCTGTACTACAATATTCATGACGTAACATTCGCATAATGAAGTATTTAAAGATGACATTTGAATAAACAGGCATATTGTTATAATGTTTGTCTTTTGTGTACAAAAATCTGCCTATATTGTTCCCACTGGTGGGATGCAGACCTCCTCTTAGCGAGAGGGAGTGTGTCGCAGTCCACCACGCGGGCCCAGTGCGGGTTGGTAGATGTCACATGTCTTCAAATTTTTGGTTCAAAGACATGCCAGTTTCCTCACGAGGTTTTCCTTCACCGTTTCAAGAGCAGTGGTGATGAAATAATTTACACAAAGTAAAGGGCTTGACTGGGTTCGAACCTAAGACCTACAACTCGTAAGCCACAGCCGTTACCACTACGCCACCACTGCTCCCTTCTTTTGTGGGCCCCATTTGTTTACATTAAAAAATAAAATGCTATCAACACACAGACTGGCCCAGAATCACTTAGACTCATAAATAACCAATCATATTATCAGTCTACGAAACTATGTCAGTTAGGTTTACCAACGGCTGAGATATAATCTGACAGAATATCCATGTGTCAATTACTTACGTCAACCGTCCCCTGGCGCATGGTAGGCGACATTTCCTGACTATCGACGTTCGAGATAGGATGTCTGGAGGCGCATTGGCTTACGTGTGGGAGTCGCGACAATTATCACTAGTACCGACGTTGCCATTCTTCGATTGAAGCAATTTAGTTCCCGAAACTGTGTAGGTAGATTGTAGGAATACTTACCCAGGGACAAAAAGATGTATACATCGACAAGAATCTTTTTGAGTCTGACTGTAGGTACCAGTTCTTGTGGAAGTCAAGATCATAATAAGTTTGTATTTTAGATTTGTCACATTCCTTATGACACGTGCTTCGAGACAAATGGGAGAAAACTTTTAATTTGTTCTTCTATGTTTAGTTTTTGGTACCCATCGTTGGTAGATGTCACGTACCTTTTCTTTGAAGAATTCTTTTTGGAGGGGTTGAATAATCTTATGAAGTACAGACGCCAGCACATCAAGCTACTACAATCTGTCAAATTTCTTTAATAGATTTTCAACTTTATCGTTAAAGCATTAAGGTTCAAGGTTGATTGGGAAAATTTGACAGTTTCGGGTAGCTTGACCTGCTGGCGTCTGTACGTAGCTGCGTTTTCATCTCCTTTGTCTATGATATTGCCCATAGACTGCTTACTGCAAAAATATATTTCGTGTTGACAACAAACAAGTAAGTAGGAATATGCTATTTAACTTTAATGTCATTATTTATTTATTTATTAACTATGGATAACTTACAGCTAAAACAAACAGAATAAAAAAAAATTATGCCCGAAAATGTTTACCTGTTCACAAATAACGGTAAACAGCTTAAAAGCATTTCCATAATACAATTACATAGAAAGGAAAACACAATTTTCCATCAATTTGTATACATTACGCTTAAAAGCATTTAAGCGATCGGGTTTTAATGCGTTTCCATTATAAAATATTATCTGCCAACCATGCATGGCAACACACAAGCTTGCTGCAGTTAAGCCACTTAACGAAAAACCGGACCGGCTATCCGGCAAGGCAAGCGTTGACGCCGACTAAATACATCACCTCTGTAATCAAATTAAAAAGCAATTATTTTTCACGTGTGCTGTGTTCGGCAGGCAACGAGGAATCCAAGTGCGGAGGCTGGGTGGCAGTAACCCGCACAACAGTGGTAACAAATTGGCATTGTAATTGTGCGTTTTGTTTGTGCAGAATAAAATATTTTTCTTTCTTTCTATCTATTGACAACCACTTTAAAAAGAAAAAACCACAATTAAAATCACAAGAAACTTTAATTGTGAACGTTTTTAATCGCAAACAAACGTATTTTTTTATCTAATAAACGTATTTTCTTTCTTTTCTTTTTCTTTTACCTGCCTAGACCAACATTCGAGCCTTGATTCTGTTGTAAAAGAACCCTGTACCTATTTTATTTTATGGCATAGATGGAATGGGCCAATCATTAAGATATTTTCCATTTTTAATTACATAATAATCCGTGTGCAGCCCGATGGGATATTTCCTATCGGCCACACTCATTAACCGACACCCACCCATGAGCCTTTTCCTTAAAAACCTAAGTTTAAGTAGTAATAAAATGAAACTACTGTTTATCTCGTCAATAATTATTCCTTTAAAATATACTAGGTACGTATTTTACATCTTTATTATTTTGCTTGACAGCCTAATTTCCTATTTGACACCCTAAACTTGCTTGAATGTTCAAATGGAACCCGCGCTAAATGATAGCTAGCCTGCACTACAAAAGGTTGACTTGGGTGGACACCCTTTACAGTACTTACCATCTTTTCTAACTTCTTTAATAACGAAAACCATACCAACTACTCGTATTTAACTATTTTAGGGATTAATTTTCCAAAATCCTTCCTTTATGCCTTTATCGCCTTTAACACCTTCGTTATATAAGTAGGTATTTGGGAATTTGAGATTTTTAATGCTCGAATTCGCAAACCGAACCTGAAAAGGAAGGTATTTGACCCTGCGGCATTAATTAGTCTTTTGAATATGGTATGAATAATATAATTTATCTTAGGTATAATACAATGTAAATAATCATAGCCACTTCCTGCGCGCCTAAGGATTGGCGATAAGCCGCTGCCGATTGCAAAACTAAGCTGTTTATTATTAATATTTATCAAAATAATGAATTAGTGTTTCCTATTTTGCATTTGTGTTTTTGAGACTTATTTTTCGTCTCGATCATAATTATTCTCTGTTCTTTTTTTATTGTCCAAGAAAATTTCGTTCTCCATGAGGAAAGTTTTGAGTATTAACGTGAAAGTGTTAAATGCGTGAATGTATCGTATTTTAATTTTTTTCCTTGTCTTATTAAAATAACGCTTACAGCACTAGTGGGTAGTTTTAGAAATGTTGTAAGCGTTATTTCTGCACAATTATTACAATTTTATTGATGTCATAATTTTGTTTTTGCATGCTATGTCTATCGCATCATATTGTACACTACGCTTGTATATTGCTTGTATTTTAAGGATAAAAAGTGTAACAATTGTTGATAGACCAATAAATAAAATAAAATGGCTACAAGAGGAAGACGTAAAGAGAGAAGAGAGTAAGAGTTGTAGTAGTGTAAGACCGTAGAAACGATGGATGAATGTGGATGTGGCTAGAAAGGGGGATGGCTACTGAGATGTCGACTAGTACAGTAGAGTAAGAAATAAGAAGACATGCTGCACCGACCTCAAATAGATTACGATAAAAACAAGAGAATGATGACTGTTTTATTTGTCTGGGACTCGCTGAGCTTCATTGTCTCGCCAGATTCCAGTTTACAGGAGTTTCCTGTTTCTGTGACTAAGGAGTAGTATGGCTTTTTTTTTTTTTTTTTTGAGGATGGGAAATCATCACATGACCCCTCCCGCTCTGGGTGGAGCAGAAGGGAGTGTCAGACTCTTACTGACTAAAACCCACCCGTGTTCCTTCCTTAGCCCTTTATGTTCCAGGGCAGCGGTAACCCTTTCGGACAATTCCGCTACCCTGGCAGGCTTCGGCCCTATCGGGCCCCGTCACTCATGCTGACATCTCTTTGAGGCGCGCGTGGAACACATACACGCCGTCCGGCACGGGCCTGGTCCTGATCGGACGGTGAGTTACCCATTACTCACCGCCCGCAGGAGGAGTAGTATGGCTTGACCCAAAACTAAATTTTCATAAGTTACAGGTGTGAAAACCTACTGTGAAAACTTTTTGAATGTGGCTCACATTCAAAAGTTTACTACTCCTGAAAATGTACTTACCTAGTCATTTAATTTCTAGGGCTATTCTGTAGTGATGGGTACATATAATATGTGAAACGTAACATGAATTGTAACATACATTACGTTGAAACGAACATATTACAGTCCAAATATATGTAATGCAACATGAAATTTAACTAACACACGTTGAAACAAATTAGCCAAAACGTCAAAAATTAATGGTTAAAGTCGCTAATCATTATTTACAAATAAACACATTCAATGCGCAAGCGAACTCATTTCTTTTCAATAAATCATCGTGGATCCAACCTCGACAACTTTCGAATTTCGATGTGGTATTTACTCGTAGAACGTCATGTTAATTCCCGTACTCAAAAACGTTCAAAATCTAGCCGCAACCTCATCTCAGCGGTCATCAATGTCAAAAATGTGTCGAAAGGACAGGTATGTATTATTGACTAATTGAGAATATTTACGCTTCTTGTAAGAAGAAACTACCGCAGTTCAATGCGTTTTCACGTCTTTGTCCATTTGACTAGCCTTTTCCCGACTATCTTAGGGTCAGGAGCCAGTCCAAAAGGATGCAGCTGGATACATATTTTACATGTAGCGACTGCCAGTCGCTACCCAGTTCCTCTGGGTATCACAATCCCCTTGTAAAGACTGGTTATCAGGCTTCTGACTGGCCGTAATGTCCGTCGATATTCGTTGGTTTTGGTGGATGGGCGACCAATCATTATTACCAGTCACCATCACCCATCGACGGACCGAACTCGGCAAGCGTATCTTTACCTAAACCTTCGATCAACCTGTTTACATATAGCATTATTAAAGAAACACATATATACCTACATCTACATTGCTTGCATCCTCACTAATATCTTTTCCGGGTTTTTTATACTGTTATTTCAAGAGTCTACTTACAGCAAGACTTAGTTTTAAGATAAACAATTCAGAAGGAATTTTCCCCGTCTTACTAATATAGACTCTAAATATCCTCCTCTGCCTGACTTTAAACTCAAGGTACCACCGGCTTAAATTATTACCATAGTTTCGAAATTAATACCTATTGCGTCATTTAATGAGTTCCCCCAGCAAGAAATTTAATTATCTAGTAGAATTTGAACAGGAATAATTGGCGTTTGGAAAATCATATTTCATTACAGGAGAAAATATTTTGTAACAAGATTACTTGAACAGGTAGTCAGGTAGCCTGTTCCGCACTTGTGTCAATTTAGTTGTACGTTCACCTGTAGAGTAAAGTGTAGATTACACTTGTATAGTACTTCTATAGTATAAAACGAGTTACATATTCTAGTATTTAGGACAGAAATCCGCACCGAGTAGTTGTTAGCTGCGCTCAATACGAGTTATCAAAGTGTTACGATTATGCATAGAACAGAGTCCATGCCACGAGCAGTGACGACACGTAGCGCACATTGTTTATTAATAAATGATTCTTATCTGCCGTAATAACTACATACATCGATGTTAATATGAAGCCACCGCATCATACAACGACGCACTCATCTGCGCAGGTACCTCAGTTGCATAACCAGCCTACGAATGCAAAGTTGCTCAGTAAAAACTCGAAATGCAACTAAGCCATTATGACTATGGCACAATTCGAAATGTTTGAAAATCTCCTTCATAAAATGTCAGTGGCTACTAGTTCGTTTAAATATAAAACTGGAGTTTAGCCAACCAGCGGAGCCCACGCGACGTCCCTGTTCCCGTGAAAATTATAATTAGGAAATTTATATTTACCGTCTTACTCAATTCGGGTATGGTATCATTATGCTGCATTATGCCCCCGCGGCGATGTTAGCTGGAGACTGTCAAGATGAATAGTTCGTTTCTATCCGACAATTTACTCTTTTCATTCGTATCAAATGTAATTTCATTTGCTTGAGCGAGGGTGCTGCTCCATATTGCAGGTACGTAGGAACCTACCTATAACTCACAAAGATCGATATTTTTTTTGCACCGACCACCTTCACCGGCAGTGCGATTCTGTAACCATCTCACCGTGAAAACTTAGGTGAAGTGAGCGTGGAGTGAGGTGTCATTCCAACTAATGCTAGGGATTGACACTATTGACAGCTCACTTCACCTAACTTTTCACGGTGAGATTTTTACAGAATCGATCGGCAGGTCCTACATACGTTTCTATATATCTTCATACTGGTCAGACAAAATTCGGAACTTCGGAAGTCTATCTAGTCAATCGGACTTCCTACTAAAACTTTGTCCGAGCAACACGAAAAGAAGAGCTTAGTATAATTTCTCGAGTTTGAAAACTGTCTCGTAAGTACCATCACAGTCACAAAAGGCTTCCTCCGACACTATTCCCGCCTAATGAGAGGGACACGGAGGACACAATAATGGCACGGCTGTAATGCGCCCCTCGCGTGCATCGTCAGTAACTGGTCACCACTTACGCATTATTGTCATCATCGCACATTCTCGCTTCACAATAGTCGCTTCCAGTTAATTCAATTACCTCTTTAATTTCAAATACTTCCTGTCAACAAAGAAATAAGTGAAGTAAAGAAAAAAAACTGTGTTTCGTGAATTTGCATGTATTGTCCTAACAGGACGAAAACACAGGAGGAATTCACGAAACACAGTTTTTTTTCTTTAGTTCACTTATTTGGTAAACAAACAAGGTACGAAAATGAGGAGTTATTGCATAATTTATAAACTTTACGTAAGGTATGAAAGTCTTGATCTTAGTAAGAAACGCATACGGTATGAATTAAATCGAGATACGGTTAAAATGAATAATATCATCAGCATCACCGCCTAGACTTTTCTAACAATGTAGGTGACCCGGTGAACGTACAACTAAATTAACACAAGTGCGGAACAGGCTACCTGACTACCTACCTTGGTTGTACCTTGTTTGTTTACCAAATAAGGTATGTGAAGAAACACAAACTGTACTTAGTTAAAATGTAGTAGGAAGAGAGCTCACGTACTCGACCTTGAAGAATGAATCAGTAACTGCGTCATTAATGAGCTAAGACTTAAACCTGTTGCGGAGCACATAACAACCCACGCTGCTATTATTGTGCTATTGTAAATACTAGTAGGTAGTAGGTGCCGTGTCTGGAAATGGACGGTGTTTATGAAAAGCGCATTAAATTGAATCGCAGCCAAAACATTCACGGAGATTCCTTTGTTTTGATTTTCTGCGTGGCATTAGAAAACCCTGATTATTAAGGCACTCTGACAGATATTCGCCAAGATTATTCTTCCGAAAAATTTCTTTTGAAAAATGTTTTTTTCCCGCCTCTAGTAGGTACTACAGCGGGAAAATAACATTTTTCAAAAGAAATTTAAAAAAATATATTATGATAGCTAGGTACCTATCATAATATTTTTTTGGTATCTAGTCACATAATAACAGCTCTTCGCCATGTTTAATATCCCAGACTACACGCGTCACCTTATGAATCCCTGGAGGCAAGAGCAAATTCAACAAGGTCGGCAAGACGTTGCGCCGGGCAATTTAGTAGCTCCGTCATTACTTATCTCATTACTGCACCGAAGAAAATGGGCTACATGTCCTCAAATGTACAGGAAATGAGACTTGCAGCGCACTGGTCATGTCACATGTGACATAATATGAAGATATTTAAATGACATTTCTTTATTTCCAGCGAATAAGAGATTGTGTTGACAATAGGACAGTACGCAGTTACAGTCCTTTCACGGTTATTTTACCTCTGATTTTGTATCACAGTGAACTTTATTCTCGTTCTAATAGGGTTGATGTTGGGTTGCTGCCGCTGACAGGTCTGTCAAAATCACAGTAAGCTTTATTCTTGTTCTAATAAGGTTGCTGTTGAGTTGCTGCTGTGTCAGGTAAAATAACTAGGGACTGTAATTGCGAAAATAAAAATAACAAAAATTTTTTTTTTTTTTAATGTAATGTAAATTAATTTGACTATTCTTTGCGTTATTTCCAACATGAATGACCCCTCGCAGATTTTCAGATTTAAAAATCAAAAATTCTATATTTCTGTCCAAAAATCTAAAGGATCGGTGAAGCCCGTTTTAGAGAACACAGTTTCAGGTACAAAACTGAGTATTAAAATGTTTTTTTCAGTGTCATATACTACATATATAAAAGCATGTAGGTATGTCCGCAAAGGACTGACTAACGATGCGGCGACGGCGTAGGAAATCTTAGCAGGAAGCGTAGACAGATAACTTTAATTTAACAATGCTCGTTCCATCTCTGTACGACATGATTCTTTTGTTAAGCAATAGGTCAACTAACCACTGGCTAACTGGCCACTTGCGTCAAAGAAGAGTTACATTCTTGAAGGACAAGGACACTGACCGCATGTTTTCCAAAGAGGCTGGACAAAGAAATAAAATTGATAAAGGTTTTACGGTTTCCTAAAAGAGCTAAAGGTTTCAAAGGTTTTTATTTGCTAAGGGCGTTTACAACGTACGGCATTTCATACAAACTTTCAAGTCCTTGTTTTTCGTAATGCATGAACCGATTTTAATGAAACTTCATACGCATAAGCAGACAAGGACTTGAAAGTTTGAAAGTCAATAGGATTCTCTTCACTGTCTCACTACTACACCAAGCGCCATCGTATTTAGCCTGCTCCACTTTGTTGGTTTCCAGCCATTCCTCGTGACTGATGACATTAGTGATAGCAGCTACTCCGATTCTGTGAATGAGGCAGTGTTTACATATCTATTAAACAGATACATTACATAAAACATAATATCTATAACTTCGAAAAAAACAACACAAATTGGTAGAACATTGAAAGAACAATAAAACATGCAACCGACACATTTATCCTGTTAGTTACAAATATCTTACATTAAGTTAAAGCCAGAAGCAATGTAGTTAGTTTCCTCCTATTCCAGATCGAGGAAAATGAATTGTAAACTATTTCAAACCGTTATTGGATAAGAATATAGGTAATGTAAGTACGTACGAGTATATCCCTTTTCGATAAGAAAATGTCAAATGTTCAAAGGACACCATACAATTAATTGTAAGTAATAACAGCCGCACGGGTCGATGGATCAGTTTAAGCTACGTTTGCCGCAGTTGGTCCGTGGATGGGTGACCATCAACGAGCAAGACCAAGCAAGACATTTCCGTACCTCGGCAAGCACGTTAAGCCGTTGCTTGGTCCCGGCTGTCATTCGTGGATCTTTGACAATCGTTACAGGTCGTCAGAAGCCCGAAAGTCTTACAACCAACCAAGGGGGGGGGGGGGGTATTACCTAGTAGTTGGGTTGTGGAGGTCAGATAGGCAGTAAAATACTGCGTAGCTCCATGTAAAATACTGGTATTCAGCTGCATCCGGTTAGACTGGAAGCTGACCTCAACAAAGTTGGGAAAAGGCTAGGCAGTCGACCAGAAAAGCTTAACGAATAGGTAGGTACGATGTTTTCTTTACATTTTCAAAGTGCTGAGAAAAAGTACATATAAACACATGCATTTGACGGTCACAACAAAAAAAGCCTTCAATTTCGAGAATTTGTTCTAGACCACCAAATGAAGAAGCCTGGCTTCTTCCTTTGGTATATGGTCATCAACTTGTTGCAGTTGACTGCAAGATGTTGAACCAAAACAGGGCCCGGCGCAGTTTAGTGGCGGGCCCGCACTCTTATTTCATTTGTGTCGTGATTTATATGATATCATCTATTACTACTCGCGCGGGCCCAACATCTACCCATACCCGCTCTACCGGCCCTGCTACTGGCCTGCTTTTGGTCTGCTGAAGCCTTTAAGTTGCTAGTTAATTATATAAACAATGCATTTCTCAGATTTTACATTACCTATGTTACATTGTATTGTAGCTTTGTGAAGCCTCGTACACATGAATCAATTTAAAATGATGCGTCATATTGCATTTGTTGTACTCCTGAATGTGTTTTCGCTAAATAGCGTCACGGAAAATTCAATATGACGGACGTTTGACGTCATCGTTTAATTTCAAACATACGTTTCTAGTAGTTTGGAGCCATGTGTTTTTGAGACTCTTAACATATGCAATTCCTGGGGAACTCACATCAAATTATGTTTTTGTCCACTGTTCAGGTTTACGTTATTATGAATGGCGTAAGCAATGAGAGGAAAATTACGGCCTACGGCCTTTGATGCTGTCATCTTGACTTTATACTTGATACCTATGCCTCCCTGAAATATCTTCAACCCATCATAAGCGATATTTGTACTTGATACTTACGCTTCACTGAAATATTAAATATTCAAATCCTATATATTTAAGTATATTTCACCACCCACTTCCTTTATATACAGGTAATGATGAAGTGTGTTCCATATAATCGCCCACATAAGGTCCTCTATGAATTAAGTAGTTTTAAGCATTTATTAAAATCGACGACCAAATAGGAGCAAATCCATCAAACCAACTGGCCAGTCTACAACAGAGTAACAATAACTATAGTACCCAAAATCAATATCAAAAGTCATTTATTCAAATTAGGCTGAGAATCAGCACTTTTCGAACGTTAAAATTACAAAAGACAGTCCCCCAAAAACGCCCGCCCTTCACCACTTCCTAGTGCTATCGCTAAACCCTGAAATATTAACTAGTCTGCAATGTAGTAGAAGTTTTGACTGCCGGGATGTGCCAGACAACCGGAAATACTAAAATATCGCCATTTGTTGAGGCTATTCTTGTGCTCCCCAAATGTATGTGTCGCAGTCGCTAGGATACGAGTAGCCAGTATCAATAAGGCTTTAAGCCCAGACTACCCGAGGCCCTTAATATAATGATAAAATGATAAATGATTTTATTTTGTAAGTAGGTTTGTACAAACACTTTTACACGTCAATCATATTTTAAAACTAGATGAGGTCGGCGTTTCCTATCTGACTAGTCTGAGAAGAAAGGCCGAAACAAACTCAGAGGTCACAGTCTCTTTTAAAGTCCGGATATAATCTTGGTCAGATCATGTGAAGACCATGTAAATACGATATATCCGCGAGATATGAAAAACTCTTCAGAAGAATATATAAGCAACTAAGGGAGACAGATAAGGCTCCAGTCTAATCTAACAAACAAAAGTATTAAGCAAAGGTCAGACAATACATTAACAGACTGGCGACGAGGTTAAGTCCGCCCTTTGTCGCGGCTTAAGTACCTACTCGTATGTAGAAGCTTCTGTGTTATTCATAAAACAAATATGTTTATCATGACAGCAAGACTGGTCATCGCACCTACTTTCGTTATATTTGGAAAGAGTAGACACGAATTTTTTTGAGGCAGGTTTTTTTTGTTTGACATTTAAGTAACGTCAAATCATTTAGAATGGGCTTAAAAATATATAAGTATTGAGCTTTCTTGTGGGATTTTTCCATAATCTTGAAACATGCATATAATTCAAGCAGTATGTAAAATGCCGCTAAGATACCATGTAGCTATAACACTTCGGGAAATTGGTCTTATGGTCCATAATTGGTTTACTGTAAATAATTTAGTATTAAATGAGAAAAAAACTAAATGCATTAGATTCGCTTTACCGAATGTTAGAAGTAGTGAATGTCACGTTGTATTGAATAGGGAGATACTTGAATTCGTCGAAAATACGGTTTTCTTGGGGATCACGCTTGACTCAAAGCTGCAGTGGGGTCCTCACCTAACATCACTTGCAGGGCGGCTAAGTTCAGCCGCTTACGCTGTTTGGAAAATCCGTCAATTAACAGACGTGGATACCGCGAGACTGGTCTATTTTAGTTACTTCCATAGCATCATGTCTTACGGTATTTTGCTGTGGGGACGGGCTGCAGATATTGAGTCTATTTTCATCCTGCAAAAGAGGGCTATCAGAGCCATCTACAATCTCAGCAGACGCGAATCTCTAAGGGAACTGTTTAAAAAAAATTAACATCATGACGGTTCCTTGTCAATATATATACGAAAACATTATGTACGTTCGGAAAAATCTACATCTTTTTAGTAAGATAAGTGACAGGCATAATTTTAACACTAGGAATAGGAACAAGCTAGATCAACCGCGTTTCAGATTGTCTAAAGTAAAAACTTCTTTTATGGGGTACTGTGTAAAATGTTATAATAAAATACCACTCGATATTCTTCAACTAAATGAGAAGAAATTTAAAACATGCATTAAACGCACACTATGTAGACAAGCATATTATAAATTGGATGAGTATATCGTTGATAAAAATGCTTGGCTTAATGCTGGTCCTGCTCCACAGGCACTTGGGTACGCTAGTTGATTGCAATTTCAATATTTGGAAGAGATGCTTCCCCTTTTTGTTTTATTTTTTTTAAATATTTTTGACATTACGAACTTAATGTATACTTTATTCATTCAAGTTTTAATTCTAAATATACTTCTATATTATATACCTCTTCCCGATTGGTAGTATTTTTTTCTTTTTTCTCATATTTAAATAAATTGCAAACTATAGTTTTGTATAATTTAGAAGCATTTTTTTAAATTTTGTAAATGTAAGAACCATGGATTCGTTTCTTTTTTTTTACGATATTTTGATGTTGACTTGACAGAGCTCGGCAGTTAAGAATATGTCATGCTCACTTAAATGTCTCACTGGTGGTGGCGCGTGTGTTGGATCATTCGGTTCCCTACGAAATGGTTGAGCTGGATGGTGCTGATCCACGCGTCATGTTCGTGAACGGGCGCCGTCGGTTGAGACTGGTCATCTCTTAACTGCCAGGGCTTATTTTTGAATTTTATATTTTAAATTGTTTAGTTTTTTTTACATTGTTCTCACATATAGAAGCAATAAAAATAATGTACCCAGGATTTTGTAATAATATCTTGATTTAAAAGAGTGTCCGTGGAGTTTCTTGCCCGTTCTTCTCCACAGAGATCTACGTTTTGGAATGGGCAACTAGCTTCAATTTTCTGACTAACTGACCGACAATTTAATTTTGACAATTCAAAAGTGCCTGAAAGGGTTTAATTGAAATAAATGATTTGAGTTTGAGTTTGAGTTTGAGTTTGAATTGAGTTCACTAAGGCTTATACGAGTAACATAGAACCAAAAAAACATCAGGCAATTCTCGTAATTTTAAAAACGTTCGCATTCTAATCTCAGTCTCAATCTGTCAAAATTACAATCAATTTCCCTACATTTTTGACAACATTTTGACATTGATTGTCGCTGAGATGAGATTGAGATTGGGACTTAAATTTAAACGTTTTTTAAGTACGAGAATTGGCTTTCAGAAGTAAGTAACATCAAATACACAACCGAAAACTAAACAAAACCTTATTCCCATCATACTCATTTTTGTTTGTTGGTGCTAGGTAAGTATACCACAGCAAATAATATTCGATAATCCTCGTGTTTCGACTAACTACGTCGACGTCGACGTAATCGCTTTGTGCTCCCGACGGGACCTTTGGGACTTCGAGTCTAGAAAGTTAATGTCATAGGGGCTTTTGAGGAAACTTTAATTGAATGTTGGTCTTTTAGGCCAATTATCGAAACAAATAAGCGGCTCACGGACGAAATACGAGTATTTGAGTATCCTTCAAACTGTGGAGGCTGTCTTCGTCCCAGATATAGCCCGCGTTACTCTTTTTCTAGTGGTTTAATAATTAACCGTGTGGTTGTGTACTGTATGAAGGTACGGTCAGTAATAGAGATTCGGTTCACACTGTTACTTCTTCGTAATTAACACAGCCTTCGACAGTTCGACAGTCTGGTTTCCAGTATTGTTTGTAATAAATAATTAAGAGATTGAGTTGTTTCAATGTAAACTATTTTGCCTCGATTTTTTTTAGTTATATTTACTTTACCATTGTATATATCTGAGTTGATTATCTTTTTGTTCCTGACAGTACCTACTAAAGCTGAGTAGGTATTGTACTTATGTTTCCAAATCAAGAATATGATAAAACAAAAGACTGAAAACTCCAATATTCGTGATGTGACGACTCACGACACGGTTGGCGCAGTGGCTGAGCGATCAACTGCTGCGCTGCGTGCCGCGGGTTCGATTCCAGCACGGAACAAATATTTGTATTGCCTACAGGTAGTTGTTCCGGGTCTGGCGGTTTGTGTAAGTGAGTTTAAATGTTTGTGAACGCACCCAGGATACAGGAGTAATTCTTAGTGTGGGGCAAAGTTTATAAAAAAAAATGTTTGGAGCATATGTGATTTTCAACAATATACTCGCAGGGAAAATGTTTGTGTGTTACAGATTTTCCGATATTTCGATCCTATTTTAATGACAATGCTCATCAGACGAATTGAAGCCTACTTCAGCAAACGGGGAGAATGGGGGAATAATATGTACTAGGAGTT
Organism: Apamea anceps; assembly: GCA_951799955.1. Classification (NCBI taxonomy): domain Eukaryota; kingdom Metazoa; phylum Arthropoda; class Insecta; order Lepidoptera; family Noctuidae; genus Apamea; species Apamea anceps. The sequence goes on along the minus strand of OX637500.1, from coordinate 7,544,154 downwards.
AGAGTGAGTGGGGACTGCAACTACTGTGAAAGGATGAGAGCTTGATTTTGTAATGCAATTATTTCAAGTTTTATTTAAGTAGTTATTATACTTCTGCAAGTAGCTGAAATGTAGAGGTCAGATAGGCAGTCGCTTTGAGTAAAATACTGCATCCGGTTAGACTGGAAGCCGACCCCAACATAGTTGGGAAAAGGCTAGGCAGTTGATGATAATGACTTCTGCAAGTATGTATTGAAGTATGTATAAGAAGAAGAGAATAACGATGCTACGTAAGCTTATTTTCTTAAATTGTTTTTTAATCATGATTCATTTTACTTGTATAATAAATAAACGTATGCTTTTTTATTTACTTACGCAACTATGTAAAATGTCAAAGGTGCATCTTAACACTTCCTAGCGTGTCCACATATTAACAAAGATCGACGCAAGACACTGCATTCTGCAACGCATACAGCATCTTACAATGGAATCATTTGCATAAATTACAATTATTCGTCTTCATTAGCGTATGCAGATCAAAATTGCACATCTTAACACTTCGTCTTATATTCATATCTATCATCATCATTTAAGCTTGGAATCCCGCACTGCAGGGTATAGTCATCCCCTTTCTTCTGCCATTCTTCCCGGAGCCGTGCGTCTCTGATCCAGGTGTTTCCCGCGACTTGCCGATATTATCAACCCAGCTCGCTTTTGGACAGCAATGGTTTCTTTGGCCTAACCTTCGCTACCATTCGGTCATAGCTTTACTCCATCGGCCGTCTCCTCGTCTAGCTATAATACCTACTATCTATAAGAGGTTAAGAGTCGTTAAAGGTTCTTGAGATATACGACCTCCTCAGAAGACGACCTCGTCAGGTGATAGACGCGAACTGTGGTGGAACAAACATCCCACGTTTCGACACTTCATCTTTTCGGCAGGACATTTTCTCCTTGGACACGAGCTGCAGTGGCTAATCTGGAAATCTCTTAACAGATTGCGGGCCTTTTTTGGCCGTTGTAGAAATAATCTGGCCAAATGGGCAATCCCCGACTCATCCCAGACACAATGATCTGGCTCTCTCTATTTTCGTTAAAGCTGAATATATGATACATTCAGTTAAATTTTTCCAATTGAAAATAGATTATGAATCCTTTTCCAGAAAACAATGAGGACATGTCATGTCATTTCATATCATGTCGCAATATATCTTGTGCTTGACTTTCGAAAATCGCTGATCCAATTTCCATTTTCTTTTTCCAGTGTACAGGTGCATTGTCTGTCGGCTTCAACTGCATAATCCATAACAATAGGAATGAATTCGCTGCAAGCCTAAATGCCGAGTACCTGCTACGTAGATAGATTGGTACAGCGTAGACAGACAAAGGAGATGAAAACTGTAAACGAGCGGTAGTTGGGAACTGTTTAAAAAGAAGTCGTATTTTGGAGTTTTGAATATTTCGAAACATTTACCTGGGTATATTGGTGTACCTATGGTACACCCGGATTCCGCTAGTTGTACTTGGTTAGGCATAACTAGCGAAATGAATAATATGATGAATAATATCAGACCTGTATTTCCTGATAGATTTTTCGGGAAATACAGGCGTGAATATTATATTATTTACCTGATTGTTTCTATTTTCTGAAAGAGGATAGTTTTATTTAAATTCTCAACATTTTGAAATTCCTAACAGGTATAGTATAGTTCGACTGGTTTCTAAACAGATATTTGATGAGATACTACCCACATGTACTCGTAGTTATACCTATAATAAGGAGGTTTCTGTAAACTAAGATATTGGCGACATACAAATGTGTTACTTCTAGTTCTAACATTTTAGGTGCGGCAGGAATGGAGAGCTAGATTTTGATAGTCCCAAATTTAGCAGGTTAGGTTAATGTGATACATCTAAAATTATTTTCCACCATCATACTGTAAAAGCACAGCTCGGAGTGTCGGTAAAGCGACGGTTTTTTTCTAAAATTAAAAGAAATTGTTTTAATTTTTCTGCGCTTGTTCGCGTTGTAATGCCATCGAAGTTTAAGCTCGGGCATTCGCATTCTTCTCATCCTGGACTAGACTTTTCCGAGTACCTTGGAGTACCCACAAAAATGCTGCAAGGGCCATTCAGTCTCTGGACGCTGCAGAACACAAGTATTTCTAATAGCTACGTAGACATTTTATAAGTATTGAATCTTTTGCAATCGTTTAGTAGCAATAATGACTACTAGATACTATTTATTTTGTTAGGTATTTTACTATTCAGTTTAATTCTTGCTTGCAAGGCAACTCTCTTTCTCGGGCTTTCAATACCAATGTTTTTTTTTTTTGAGAATTTCCAATTGCATGCTTTCTTAAGCTTGCAATTGGAAATTTTGTCGCTCTTACGACACAGTTGTAAAAAGAAAGTAAAAACTGCCTTCGGATAGAGCTCTCTATTGTGTGGGAAATTGTTTCGAAAATGATTTTTGGTTGAAGTAGTTTCATATAAAAATTTTGGCAGCAAATTTTAAGTCTTACAAAGTGAATACCTATCGTTTAAATTCTAACACCACGTAATTAAATTTGTGGTGGTTTTGACATTTTTATGCCGTTTGCCTGAGAATCGAAAGACACGTTCTTTCAGCATATCAGAGATAGGCAACGTCCAATAGAAACTCATAAACTGAAGTAAAAAAATAACGACACCGGATCCACCTTCTATGCTTCTATGTAAAATTATGCAGTTTTATAAAGAGTTGTAAGAGAAGAGAGAGAGAGAAGAAGAAGAAGAGAGAATTGTATAAAAAATAAATGAAAAACTGCATAATTATACTTTAATTATATTTTTATTACTTTATTGTTATTTTTGACTAGAACTTAAACGACGCTATAATTATGAGTACAACAGTTGTTTTATGTAATTCCAATTTACGTAAGTATAAACTAAAAGGCAATACAACGTACCTACCCGTATGCTCATTGTTCTCAAGCAAGTGCAGTAGGTACTTAATCAACAGACCTGTTATCAATGCCTATCCTAATGAGGTGCCTCCGCTATGCAGGGAGACAATAACATCGATACCAACGGCCTGCAGGGGACGAGGCTATTTACTCATGAACAATCAAATACAGCCTACATGTACGTTATATACCACAGTACATATACCTACATGATGATCCAAGTCAATAGCATGGTTTGCCTACTTTTCCGACGCATTGTTAATTTTCCATGTTGGCTCAACATGGAGTTTCATGTATTTTTGACGATCGGATAGTTTATGGATTGTTTTTTTTAATCCTAAATTATAATTTGGCATTCATGACGTCATTATTTTGTTGGAAAGCAAAGTAAATTATTGAAAGAATCGGATTAATAAAGGACCGAGCTGAATGGAGTGTACCTACCTACCTAATTGAGGTGGGCTATGTCCAGCAATGGAGCATTAGTTAAACGAAATTAAATTACTTATTTTATTATTATACTTGCATAATATTGCATAAAGGACGCCCACGAGCAACTTTTGTCTCGGCAACTAATTTCTCTCTCTCACATTAATCTATGATACTGCAGAATTTGTCGCGCGGCTACGTGCGCGCACTTTCATACGAGTACATACCCGTAGACTTGATGTGAGAGACAAATTAGGAGACAAAAGTTGCTCGTGGGCGCCCTCCCTTACACAAACCACATTGTAAACTACACATTTTGTAGATATTTGATAGTTCGCAAAAACAATAGAAGGTTCGGGCATTGTATTTTAGCCCTACAATGACCACGTAACTGCGGAAAATAAGTAGTAGTTATAGAAATAGTGTGTGGAGAAAGAAAAATAACGGTCACTAATACGGATAGTTACCTACACCAAGCAAAATTCATAAGCGAATGAAAATTGTTGTTACGAATATAATACATATATTACAATAGTAAAAATCATTCAAAACCGTACATGTTGCATAGACTTTTTTGATGTGTATAGTTTCTAACACACAGGATTATGTAGTAAGTCAGTGCAATGGTTACAACCAATTAAAAAGACTGAATTCACTAAATAAAAACTAAATACGGGTTTCGTAATATTGTACTGTACGCCTTTTAACATCACAAAGTCATCAACACTTTACGAAACCCGTATTTTCCTTATGTATATACATATTACGGTATTTCCGTGTGTACAGGTACACCTTTTCGAGTTGAAAAGGGAGGCCCTTCATAGTAATAATGTACTTTGTAGTCGACGTCACGTTCGTGTTAGTTCGGCACTGACCTCGTATCGAACCCATGAACTCAAGGTTCCCAATTGTCCTCGCCTCCATTCGACCAACAAGGCGATTTCTATCGTGAACTTCTAAAAAGAACGCAATGTGAAAGTGTGCTAGCAGTCCCACGCTAGAGGCTCCGTTCACAAAAAACGTTAGAATTTTTATAATTTAAGAACTCAATGACACACAAAGTTCTTAAATCCATTTGTAATTTTCAACGTTTTATTATTTGTTACACTTTTCGTTTCGCTAACCTTGTGAACGGACCAATTTGGTTTCGAATAGGTACATACTGCTCAGGTATGCTTTCAAGTGAGAAACTGTTATCTATCACTAGCTCAATTTCTAAATAAACTAATTACTCTTTTTTGAACAAGCTACTCGCCCATGCTTTGCTCATGTACAGTATACTGATATAGTCGTATTACATTGGTGACATCTCAAAATATTGAGATTTCTGAGCTATATCTGAGTTAAACATTATTTTATTGATTTTTTAAATAACAAAAATACTTAATAAACTTCTGGACTGATTTTTCAATCATCTGATAACTTTATTCGAGGAATAATTTTGTAATTTTGACAGTTATTTCATACAATAACTGTCACAAGTCAATTTTATTCTTCGAATAAAAGTCATCTGGCGATGGAGAAATCGGCCCTAAGGGATTTTTCAATCATCTAATAACTTCGAGGAATAATTTTGAAATTTTGACAGTTGTTTCATAGTAAAACTGTCAAACGTCAATTTTGTTTCTCGAATAAAAGTCATCTGGCGATTGAACAATCAGCCCTAGGTAAATGAACTAACAAACTAATAAAAATATAATAACCTAATCTTACTAAAACTATTAACTACTACTTAAGTAAAATATGGCGTCGTAAAATTCCTCGGCATCGCTGTCGATTGGTAATATACCCAAGAGGCAGAAGGTCTTGCCACGTTGTATGGAAATGCTTAGCCTCTGACCAAGGCCAATCCTTGGGTCAAAGGGAAATATATTTATTGTATTAAACCGAATACATTTAGACAATTTATTTTGGAAGTTGTATGTCTTCCAAAATAAATTGTCTAAATCTAATCGGTCACACAGTCAGACCCGCAAAACCGGCTTTGTGTTACGCTATGTTTAGATAACCAATATAATATCCTCACTAATAATAAGTACAACATAAACAAGAACTTTTATTTGAACAGCTTACGACAGACAATGCTAGAATGAATGATTTATCCGGCTGCTATTGACAGCAAACGCAGAGGCCTGGCAAAATTAATAATGCAACGATAAATAAATAATACCTCCCGTCCTAACTCGGAAACAGGAAACTGAACCTGTCCTACTTAGGGGTGACAGTAAGGGGACGGAATTTTCCCGATATTGAACATGAACGCATTTCACTGAAATGGCGAACAAATGGAAGGAATAGGCGACTGATTTCTTGTAATGGATACAAACGAAAATCTCTAAGGTATGAAGTCTACAATATCAGTATCGCCTTTTCATAAAAAGGAATTATTAGTACATCGAAAAGCAGATCAGCATCAACTATACAGCATCCGTAGGACGATCTTTATAAAAGAAAGATAATTACAAGGAAAAGAACATCTCAACATCATCATCTGCCTAGCCTATTCCCAACTATGTTGGGGTCGGCTTCCAGTCTAACCGGATGCAGCCGAATACCAGAAACGCAAAGAACATCTCAAAGCGGGATAATTGCATAACACACTATGAGTAGCAATGGATTTCATTTTCATTTTTAACAACATTCACGCAATTAATGTTGTTGAACTGTCAAAATGAAACCCCATTTACGTTGCTGAGCAGACACATTTTTCGAACATATGAAGCAACGGATTAGATATATCCTTCAAAATTATTCAGATTGAGATTGATAGTGTCTTACGCAATTAGGGTGCAGTTCAAAGTCTATAACATCAGATCCCTGATTGCTGCAGAGCAATGGGCTATGTGTGCCAAAGTTCAAAAGTCCGCAATGATGAAGCACTGAAATAGCGTTCGTGAATTTGTCGCCCGAGCCCCGCCTGCACCATAACAGCAATCAGGTTCGATTAGTGCATCACGCAACGTGTACCTACTCTATGATAGCTACAGACGCCAGCATATCAAGCTACCCGAAACTGTCAAATTTTCCCAACCAACTTTGAACCTAATGCATTAGCGATAAAGTTTAAAATCTATTAAAGAAATTAGACAGATTGTAGTACAGACGCCAGCAGGTCAAGCTACCCGAAACTGTCGAATTTTCCCAATCAACCTTGAACTTTAATGCTTAAGTGATAAAGTTGAAAATCTATTAAAGAAGATATAAGATTGTAGTAGCTTGATGTGCTGGCGTCTGTACTTAGCTTGATGTGCTAGTTTAGACCGCCCGCTATTACTCTTCATTTTTACTAAATTACCTGTAAAACTTGTGAGCACACACACAAGTTCACAACATTGTACTTGTGAGCATTTTCTTTTCAAGATTACGAGTTAGTAAGTTTACCATAAAAAACCGTATACTTACAACTTATTTTTTTTTTTGCGAAACTCTTAGTTATTTGAGATTGAGCGCGTGTGAGTTTTACACATAATAAACAGAGGGACTGTCAATTTTCCAAAAATAAAAACACAACATTTTTTGAATTATCATCAGTAGAACCGACCTTTACGGTATGGCCAAATGGTAAGTACTATCACCATGGTAAAGGTATGATACGGTATGAAGTAATAGTAATAGGTTTTATGGTGTGGCCAGGTTACACAGTGAAGCGAGATCTAGATCATAGATGAGTGTTGTAGGTACCTACTTAGTTGTTTAGTCATAATGTTTTGTAAATACTAACATAGTTTGTAAGTAAATTGTTATTAACGTTATGAGTCCATGATATTATACTTGAAAATAAATGTTCTATTATTATCATAGAAATGTAAAAAACAGGAGAAGTGGCAAGGTGACGTGCCTGTGTCGTCGCGGCATGTTCAAAATGACCATGTCTATGCAAATGGCCGTCTCCGCAAACTAGTGCGCTTTAGACCGTGATCGTGAAAAATTATAAGAATGCACCGTGTTGTTCAGTGGTTTCTTGTAAAAACCGAAGCCAAAACTAAAACTTTGGGTCATGAAATCAATTACCATGTATAAATATAAGTATTTTACCATATTAGTCTTTAAAATCATGAAAAATAAGAAATTTTAAAATATTTCTTGCTTTTACTACGTTAATTTTGTTTTCAAATATCGCAGCGACTGTACTATTTTCGCAGTAAATACATTGCTTCTTAACCACTACCTAAGTATGTCGCTAAGTGATTAGACAAGCAATGTAAAAATCACAAAACGATACTTTATTTATGCGGTGCATCGCATGATACGGCCGCTGCTTCTTGCGGCCAGCGAGTGATGTGGCTGTGCAGATCCACTAACGTAGGTTATCGACAACAACGTCGATTACCCAACGAATATAATTATGTAGTTAATTTTACAATTTGTCAACCTTTTTAAACCGGTTGGAAGACCTAAAAAGATGACGTTGAAATCCGGTTGGAAGACCCTTGAGAAGATGTAAAATAATGGTAAAAAAAAAAATTACAATTCTTTTTTATTATTAATTTTTTTTTGTTTCCCTGTTGTTTTATAATATAATATTTTCTGAACATTTCCTTTTTTATTTATTTTATTTTTTAGACCTCCAATTTTTTTTTTTAGTACAATAATAAATGGGAGAATCGATAACTTTCCGATTTAATCAATCACTAGCGTATAAAAAATACTCACTATACTCAATAATCACTAGCGTAAAATAAATGGCTTTTGCACTGCAGAACGATAGCGACAGATGTTTTTGTGTAGGTAAGTTGTACGGTGCATGGTAAATGTACGCTGTGTTTGATGAGTTAAGGTTTATAATTGATTGTGTAGTACGTTCTGATTTAGGAATTGCAAGTGTGCGCGACTTTGTGTCTATTGCTTTTACTGAACTACATGTGTTTGTGTAGTAGTGGCGCGGTAGTGGGATCGTCTAAGCGACATGGAGTTCTGAAACATTTTCAACTACAGGGCATATCTCCTTCTATCCTATATCTATGATTATTATTATAAGCTGGAAGAAGCTAAAAGAATCCTTAGAATAACTGAAGACAGGTCATTACTTTAGCAGCCCACCTTTTATATCCTATTTTTACTTTTATATCGTTGGCAAAATTTATTTCAGTAGTTATAAAAGTCTGAGCAATTTTCGCTGAACTGAAAATGGGACGGTTACCAATTAAATAGATAGGAAATAAAAATAGATTTCGCAATAAAACTTTCCAGCCGAGGAAATGGAAAAGTCATGTTCTGCAACTACCTAAATATAAATATTTGACTGGCCTCTGTCGGCTATTCGTTATTATTGAATTTAAGACACTTTATTTGGAAGATGAATTCAGTTCGTGTTGTGTAATAGAATGTTTGAATGTTCGTTCAATGAATTACTTCATTATAATACTCATATAAGGTAAGGTCATCTGTCGAATGATGTCAGACTAACGGGGGGACAAAAGTCGCCAGAGTCGACCCGAGATAACAAAGAGAGACCCAAATACAAGTTCTTTTCAAATAAGTATACTATTCATAGCACACCTGAAGATTTTGAGTATTGTAGTTCACCCTTCGAAATATCACCATAAGAACCAAGGGCGTCGAACAATGAAGTATCTATTCAATAATCAAATTGCTAACATTAAAGTAAACAGCATCCTTTACAAAGCTAATACAAAGAAAACTCTTGCTATGACTACAGAAGTACAGAACCAGTTGACGTGCAAACGGTACCACACGTTAAGAAAATTATTTTTAAATGTATAATACGTATTCGTAATATCTAACTGTCCAAATTGGCGTTGCCAGTGGGAGGAAACGTCGGTGGCCACTTCTATCGAAATATCGTCGTAACTAGGCTACTCCAGTACGATGACACCGACGAATTTCGACGCAAGCGCTGCGCCAGCGCACGACGCCGCGCGATAACGCTCACTATGCTACGGCTAGCCCCGTGATGCCACGCCATCAGCGATCCAATACAGTGTCGAAACAATGGTAAATTGAACACAATGGCAAATGGTTACATATTCGTGTTTGACAACGGAAACTGCTTAACCAATGAATTTTAAACTGTGAAATAACAAAATATTGAAAAGTCTCACTTTTACATGCCCAAACCTTAACATCAATAGTTAATTAACAGTTAAAGTTATCAGAGAACCATTCATCGCGTTGTTAATGACCCGTGAAAGGTGAATTAGGCTGAATGTAGAGGGATCAGTAATCATGGAATCTCGCAGTGGACGGTACCTGTTGCTTACGCGCACTGCATACGAATTACTCACGAAACAGGATAAAGAAAGGTTTGTACTGACTTGACTGTGATGTACTGAGTCGAGACGAAGAGAATCATGATTAGATAAAAGTTCAATAAATACCAATTTATCTACTCATCGTGACCGTACCTACACATCGTGACCGTACCTACTCATCGTGTGTAGGTACAGAAATTCAAAGTATTACGCTTAAAATATAGCTTTTAGATGTCCAGTTATATGAGATTAATTTTGGTATATCAAGTCCATCTTTCTTAGCGGAGGAGAAGTATTTCAAGCATGCGGAATGACTACATACATAGGTATACCTAACACGTTTTGACGGGAGTCATCGCCTAGTGGTAGCTACTTATTCATATCTTTGTCTGTTTATTGGAAGCAAGGAATGGGACACAGAATTTCAATTCGCGTAGCAATCATTATTTTTAGCCCGCCATAAGTAGCCATAGCTAAAAATTAGGTAACCCATATTATCAGAACCTGGGAATACCTAACTAGAAAATTGGAACCTAAAATTGATATTATCGGTAAGCCCTACCTACTTACACATTAATTATTAAACTGGACGCTTATTGGATTAGCTATGATCCGATTAATTATGATTATCGTGTTAACTGATGCCTGAGCCTACATGCTTATTACATCACAGGCCGGACCGCTACCGAGCGAGACCAATTTTTGAAGTAAAAACTTCTTTAGCGGCGTGCACTTTTTTGTGATGGGTAAAAAATGTTAAACTCGCGTCAGGACACGTGACCTGATCGAAAATTCGTAAGACGGAGCTCGCGTCAGGACCATGTAACCTGATCGAAAATTCGTAAGATGGAGCTCGCGTCAGGACACGTGACCTGATCCTGGTCCATTTAATTCCGCGCAGTGGCAAGTAAACCACCAACAAAAGCATTCCCAAGGAGGGTTGGAGTCAGGCTGGCGGCCGACTGTTAAACTTTGCCAAAACCTAAAGCAACATGAATAGGAAAGATATGATGCGCGATAGGGCTAGGGCGTACCCCACAGGCGACGCGCAGGAGCAGCACCCGGCTTCTGTGTTCAGTCTGCTCCGACTTTCGGTATCTCGGTTCACTCGTGCAAAGCGATGGCGAAGTAGATCGGACGGTTAAGCACTGAATTAACATTGGATGGATGAAACGGCGGCAGGTCACGGGAACAATCTGCGACTCCCGCATTCCCCTTAAACTTAAGGGGAAGATATATAAAACCATGATTAGACCAGAGGGGCAATTCTCGTAATTTTAAGAACATTAACAGTATGATCTGTCTCAATCTGTCAAAAATACCTCCAATCTCCCTACATTTTGACAGGTTTTTGACATTTGTTTGTCGCCGAGAAGACACTGCGACTAGATTTTGAACGTTTTAAATTACGGGAATTTGACCTCCTGCTGTCTTGTACGGATCGTAATTTTGGGCCACAAAAGGGATGAATGAAAGGCAATTGCATGCAGCTGAGATGAGAATGCTAAGAGGGATGTGTGGTGTTACACGAATGGATAGAATAATAAATGAGTACATATGATGAAGTCTGAAAGTGGCACCGGTAACTGAACAGTTGTGTAGAAATCGGTTATCATAGTATGGGCATGTGTTACGGAAAAATGAGAAAAATGTCGTGAGGACAGTTTTGAGTATGAATGTCGATGGCTATAAGAGTAGGGGAAGACCAAAGAAACGATGGATGGAATGTGTGAATGATGATATGGTTAGAAAGGGGGTGACTACCGAAATGACAACTGATAGAGAAGTATGTAAGAAAAAGACATGTTGCGCTGACCACAAATAAATTGGGAGAAGGGCAGGAGAATGATGATGAATGTACTTATTGATCGGAGAAATCTAACATTATTTTATCAAACTGGTACGTTGCGTAACTGTTACCTCAAAATAGCAAGTAACACATGCTAACTGTTCTCTAACTAAAACATGTTACAATACATTTATACTAAACTTCAAATCACAATTGACATCGTCTCTAAATAAACTAAACGATCCCCTTCGGGTAGGTAATTTTCCTGGCGGTTATAATAGCAATGTTGAAAGGTCATACGAAAATAATAACATCTATCCGGCTTTGGCATCACGATTCGTTAAATAAGAATGAGTTATTGCTCCCAAAACTACGTTTGAAAGTTCTTGGCTATCATTCTTATAACGTCTTCTAACTACCAGTTTTCGGGTCTCGTGAAACCACGTTACCATGCGGATCAATACACACCTTAGCACAATGAGTACCAAACTATATACCCGAGATCCAAACAACTATGGTCGTTATACCAACTAGGATAATGGTCACAATAGCATACGGCAGTTTGGCCGAATTTGTGCGCCATTGCGTGTACAGTCACATTGTTACATTCGTTTAGTTATGTTCGAGGCCCGAATTTATAAAGTGCGTTATCAAATAAGGAAGCAGGTGCAAGCATATAAAAAGCAATAAAAAAAATCTAAAAAAAAAAAAACTCTAATTTCGAAAATCGGTGTTTTGCATTTTCGTTTTTGTCAGCGACTTCCAAAATTAAAGTTATTTTACATTACAGAGTTTTTTTTTTTGGAAATGGTTTGTTTTTCTTTTTGTACTACCCAATGGATAAGAACATAATTATCTAAATTAAATTGTCTACAGACGAATGAAGAACCTCTTCCATTTACGAATGCCCGTAGCTACTAGTATTTAGAATATTACATAGTAGCTGGCGTACCGTTGTGTCGATTTCCTCAACGAGAAGCCCTTATTTCCTTTCCATTGTTAATTCAAAGTTTCAATGGTCAAGAATTTCCAAATATGCGCGAGAGAGTGCCAAAAACCAGACATATTACAACGTTTGACTAAGAACAGGCCTTGACCAAGTTTTTACTCCTCCACAAGTCGCCAGCCTTGAGCAACTTCTAACTACTTATCAACCAACCAACATTGTTTGTAGATACGTAAGTACATATGTACAAAATTATTAAGCTAACCGACTAAAGACCTTATTACGTGAACAGCAGTGTCTAATTTTGTTAGACGCAATCAGATAAATAGTGCCATAGCAAATGTGTTTGGACTTGGGCTGGTACGAGTATCTACCTATAGGTATATGAATGAGCGTATACAGTCTACATTTATTTCAAACTTTTAAGATTTTCCGTTACAAATTGTTGTGAAGAAATCTTTAACATCGGTTTGTAGGTTTTATTTGTGTAACATATAAACTTAGTAACGTTTTCGATGTAGTATTTTCATTCAAGCACTGATGTTGTACCTGCTAAAGCAAGTTATATTTTTTTATATCGCTTAAAGATTTAACACATTGATACACGTGACCATGATTTGTAATTATGATTTCCTTCTGGCCAGTCAATAAATACCTAATTAATGTAGGAATTTATTTATAGTAAGTTACTTATACATACATCTTTTTATTATTTAATTGCTTTATATTTTCATGCTAATTGCTTTGTTCCTAGAGTAACATAATTAGTCATTTCAAACCAGAATACAAATGTCATAACATCACGCCTTGTGTACCCGAAAGGTTGTGCAGAGGTTTATCTATAGTACACCCATATTTTACCAGTTATATTTAAATCTCATGTAATTGGGCAAATAGGGGGCGAGCTTATTGCCATCACTTTGCTCGACCTGGGAATCGAATCCTGGGCCTCATGCTCAGTACTAGCGCTTCGCTAGAGTTCGCAATTAAATCACCTGGAGTCAGGATGTAGATGTAGAACGTTGATAATAATCGTACGAACAAGATACACATACATACATACGCCACACCTAAAGTAACAGTGAACATTATCTTCCAAACCTCATAACCTCTCCGACCCATTTTTTCTGGTAAGTACCCTTTTACAAATAGCGTCGTTATCATATAATTTAAACGTAATCTAAGGTTTTTGACCTAAGAATTCAAACTCAATATTTTATACAAAGTAAAACTTTCGTTCACTTTGATCAACATTATCGTGGAAACCGAAAAAAGTCCCTCGAGAGAAAAGTTTTTATTTGAAACAAAAACTGTCTTAAATCGTCTCGGGACTACAAAACATTGAATCGTTTTATAGAAATGTGTGAATCTTTCATACATATGTTTTAGCGAGACCTACTCCGACTCACACGCATAGAAACGATTCCATTGATTGTATGATTGGGCTACAACATGTGACGGTAGCCGAGCACAACACGCACAGTGTACTAGTTACGACACAAGTACTTACATACGAACATTATACTCACGAATGTTTAGAGGACGAATTGCTGGCGGTTGGCGACCTAGCCTGTGCAAGTACCAACCGACTACCAACATCGTGGACTAAGCCAATTTTCGTCAAGGTTAACTTAAAATGAAGCAGTTTTTCCGTAACTGGAGGTCTTGTCTACTATTTAAGTTCGTGAACGAAGATACGGGCCCTTTCAAAAGTAATTAGTCTGTCAAAACAAGTGTCAATTTAAATTTTTCGGACAGCACACCGGGAACAGGGACAACTTTTAAATTGTGTTGTCATTCATTCTGAGTTCGGACCCGGAACTAATCTTATGTCCGTACGTAATATAGAGTGGCCAATGCCCGTGACTTCGGTAACAAATACGGACCTCGTGCTTAGTGAGTAGGCCCTCTGGTTTAGACATAAATTCACAACAGACAGAACACAATTTTACACTTATAATTATCCAGTAACTGGTATGTATGTAATTTTAATTATCATGTTCTGCAACAGCGTGTTATTAGCGGTGATGACAAATCGCTATTGTAGGCCTAACTAATCATTAGTGATAATTATTCTGGTATTACTGAGGACGGCGTTGTGGAGACAAGGACCGTAAGTTTTGCAACAGATGATTATCCGTATTTATCGGTAAACATAGTAATTCGTCTATGAACGGTTAAGATAAATATTGTGAGGCAACCAGCATGACCTATACTGAAAAATCTAAGATCTATAACATCGTAACAGCGAAACTTCAGAGACGGGATGGTTATCGATATGTTAACGCCGATTATAGAAACGCCGACCTCATCTAGTTTTAAAATATGATTGACGTGTAAAAGTGTTTGTACAAACCTACTTACAAAATAAAATCATTTATCATTTAACACGACAAAACAAAAAAAAACTATACTATACGTTCTCGTAATTACAGCTGATTACGGAGTCAACGGCCGGGGTATTGTAGGTACTTACTTGAAATTATGAGTTTAGAAAGTTATTATTTTTGATGTGTTTAAATAACGATACCCATCACATTTGTGAAGTTTTGCCAGCTAATTTAATTTTACCCTGTAGTATATTATAGGCTGGTTATGTTATGGTAACAAAAACTAACGTCATATTTTATATTTACGGTTCAATGATAAAAAATATTTGAATCAACATTCAATTTCACAATTCCAGCTTCTCTGGATAAAGTCCATATTTAAATATCTGTAATTCAAATTTTAAATGTTGTAATATGATATAATTCCTTATGTCCACATGATTTTTAACCAAATGTGAGGTCAATTTTGTTCAGGTTTCATACATTTTGAAAAGACCGTTTTCTACTTACATTTTTCAATAATGTTTCTGAAGTAGGTATGTTTGCGGAGTTACGAAATATCTAAGCAGCATGATTTTTGCAAAAAAAGTGTTTTTATTTAGGTTCCTACCTGTACCTACAAGGATGTCGGATGCAGCAATCGTATTTTACTGTCTCGAAAATTCGGTAATTTAAATACTTAACTTACTTACTTAAAAGTTTAAAACTGAAAATACAACAGAAAACTTTATATACTTAACTCCATTCAAAAGAAATAACAAGGGTTTTTATCAGACTAGGACTATTCCCACACTTCAATAACCACTTTGTACTTATTATGTTGTCTATGACATCAATCATCAGCCCCCCACCCCCCCACCCCCTCACCACTCCCATGTCTAGTGTTAATTTTACCACATAGATAATAAATACCACTTTATTATCGTGTTATTTTACGAGTAGCTTCCTAACAGAACTGTTCCGACACACCAATTAGAAAATTGAGTTAAATATAATCATAATAAAGGTAGCAGTAGCAATGGTTTTTATTTTGACAGCTCAACAACATTCGTTGCGTTTGTGAGCAGACAATTTTTTCGAACATATGAAGCAATGGGTTATCAATATCCTTCAATATTATTCAAATTGAAATTGATAGTGTGTTACGCCATTAGGGAGCCGGTCGTTTAAAAATGACACATCGAGATTTAGAGAGAGACTGTCACACTGCAGCACTAGTACAATATATCGTACATATATATAATAAGTACCTAACAAAAACGACGCTCTACAAAGCTGACTTTTTTCTGAAACTCGATGTAAATTATGTTCACGCCCACAATAATTTGTCTTTAGTCCACACTAAAAGTGGTCACCCTAGCGACCTCGTATACACTCGCGCATAGCTAAACACCGTCAAGTCAACCAGCCTCACTTGTACCAATTCAATATCATTTAATACAAGTGTTCCTATTAAATCATTTAGAAGTACGTACAAGGAATAACTGATAACAAAGAAAAATGTTAGAAACCTACAATAGGAATGATTCCGGATTTGTCATAGATTTTTTTTTTAATGATTCTGTTACCGGAAAATCAAAGATAATTTTAGTTTTAATATCCACAAAATCCTTAAACGAAAAAAAAAAATAATGACGACGAGAAAGACCAAAGTATCCGGCTCGAAAAACCAAAAATTTAAATAGCGAAAGGAAGAAACGGTTACAGTTCCCATAACTTTATTCAAGCTTCGTGTCAAAACATACAAAATAATGTATAATCTACAGAACAAATGCTAATTAAAAAAGAGAAAGCAAAAAGTGTACTGCATTCTATAAAAAAGTCCGTTTTATTTAGTAGGTCAGTACTCTAGTGTCCATTTACATGCAACGGTTATGTGAGGAGTGTACACTAGTACAGGTTATCTAATCTCGTATTTAAATTAATACCTAGGACATGTATACCTGTGCATTAAGTAGGTAGGTACTTTGTAGGTATATACACGCATTTATATTATAGTTTTAATATGTTCAGGGTTTCTATTATTTTACATACGAGTATTGCAAGTGTCTAAAAAGTGCTAATAATAATAATAATAATCGTTTTTTAATCAGCCTATAATGTTTCCACTGTTGGGACACAGGCCTGTGTGTGTGAGTGGGCTGTAATCCACCACGCGGGCCCAGTGCGGGTTGGTAGATGTCACATATCTTCAAATTGTTTGTTGTAAGACATGCTGGTTTCCTCACGAAGTTTTCCTTCACCGTTTTGAGGGCAGTGCTGATGAAATTATTTACACAAAGTAAAGGCCTGGGTTCGAACCTACGACCTATAACTTTTAACTCGGGGCCGATACCACAAGTCCACTACAGTGCTAATAAATATTAATGAATAATTTGTTATTCATGAATTATGAAGGAGTGCTACGTTTTGCACTCCTTCTGTACAGTCTTTTTAAGTATTCAAATTACGTACAAGTTTCCTCAAAAAAAACCCCTGGAACAATATCGATTAAGTTGTAAGTTGATTTCAGTTGTGGTGTGTTGTTGTAGTTGTATCCTTTAATTACGCATCAAGAAGTCTAAATGTTCATTTCGTTATTGTCCGAACTAAATAATTTTCCGTATTTTCCGAGGTAGAGCTTCATAAATGAAAGTAATAATCATAAATGAAGAAAAACCATTGGAGTGTAGACATTACACTTCTCTTGGAGCTGTTATGTACTCTGAACATTATTCCCGTCATTATATAGATTAACCTACACTTTGTCAAGGTAATGTGTAGCATTAAGAGCTATTAAATGAGTTTAAACGGTAGACTAGAGTCTGACTAGACTCTGCTTCATACGGTTTTTACGACTTGACAATACATCGAGATTAATTATTTATTATTTGTCAGTTTAATGTTAATTTATTATATATAAAATCAAATACCGCTCCCTCTCGAAAGACGGAGGCCTTTGTCCCAGATGTGGGTCAAAGTCAAAGCATTTGTTTTAAATAAGCACATAAGAGACACTTTTGAACTTCAAAATTTACAACAAAGTGAAATTGATTCTAGTCGCCCCTTCCAAAAGGTAGTTTTCGTATAGAGAAGAATGGGCAAGAAACTCCACCGTTACTCTTTTAAAATGTTTTCCAATATTTTGCACATGAGTTTAGACCACATAGAGTCGAAACTTTTCGTCAGTTATTTAAAAAAAAATATTGCTGTTCCATACATTTGGACCGCGTAGGTATTGCACTTTTCTATGAAACATAAGATTTTTTAACTCATGTGCTGAATTCATGGTTACAGTTTGCGCGTCGATATCCCTGCCACCCTGTATGTATATGGAAACCTTATAGGCTGATTATAAATATACAAAACCCTTCTGGAAAAGATCTCTAGGTGATGGTGTGAAACTGCATCAGAATTCATTGTTAAGTTTAGAAAAATAACGCGGTCCCACAAACAAACACAAAAAGCGACTTTAATTTATAATATGTATAGATACACAGGTGCTTATAGATTATGTAATGCATAATCCGTAAATAGTTCCCTTAAGCTTGCTTTGATAAGTCAGTTTCAAGAAATTATACGGGTATAATTAAAACAAATCGATAGAGACTCCACCATGATTTACATCGATCGAGTTTTTTCATTCCTACTGGTAGAACAATACGCTTACTGTTTGAACACAGTCTTTCCAAATATTACCCCTTTATAGAATCATGTAGCACGTGGGAACAAGGACCATTGTTTTCTAATTTATTACCGTGTTATCTAACCTTAACAACACTGCTTAATAGAGACCCTGCTGTGTACTTATTAGTGTGTTGATGACGTCACGCATTTATTATTAAAACGGTCGCTGATAGAGTGAACTAAAACAAATGAAAATCAACCCTTGCAGTTCTCTGTCACTGAAACATTCTTTAGGTGAAAAAAAACTATCGGGCGCGGAAAAAGCTGTCGAACGAACAATTTCCGCTAGAATAGTTTGAGTGACACTCGGGAAAGGCCAAACAAGAGCAGATATTCAGCATTTGTTCCTGCTCAAAAGACAAATAACGATTCTGTCACTCTCAGAATTTTCCCTGACATTCTGCAAACATATAGATGTTTGCAGATTCCACTGTGCTCGAAAAAGCCAAACGAAATTGGAGATAGCTCCAATATCGTTTGGCTTTTCACACCATCACCTAGAGATCTTTTCCAGAAGGGTTTTGTATATTTATAATCAGCCTACAAGGTTCCCATTTACATACAGGGTGGCAGGGACATCGATGCGCAAACTGTAGCCATGGATTCAGCACATGAGTTTAGACCCCATAGCGTCGAAATTTTGTGTCGGTTATCATAGCTCCAATTTCGTTTGGCTTTTGCGAGCACAGTGAAATGTAAACATCAAAGGGATAAAGTCCGGAATGTTCAGTTACCTGAGTTTCGTGGATTTCGGACTTCTAATTAAAGTCGGATTCGCGTGTAAATGTGCTAAATGTAATGTTATGTACAACAGAAGGCCAATTCTCGTAATTTAAAACGTTCAAAATCTAGTTACTGTCTAATTTCGGCGACAAGTAACTGTCAAAAACTTGACAAAATGTAGGGAAATTAGAGGTATTTTTGACAGATTGAGACTGAGACCAGACTGTGAACGTTCTTAAAATTACGAGAATTGCCCCTCTGGTTTTTTCGTCAAAAAGTTTCAGATAAATTTTAATTAAAATGTCTAAACAAAGAAATGGTTCATAATGCTGCGCTTCGATAGTGGCGAATATAGGAAGGCATGACGTCGTAGAATTATTTGGTCGGTTATCAAAAAAAAATCTGCTGTTTCATAAAAAAAAATGCAATAACTACGCGGTCAAAATGCACTGAACCCATGGTAACAGGTTGTACGTCGATGTATGCCAACCCAGTATAAAAACTGCGAAAATTAATGCATACCTAAACTAAAAGTGGTTTATTTATTTATTTATATATACTTTATTGTACACCAAAAAAATACATAGCATAAAAAATACATGAAACACTACAAAATATACAATGGGCGGCCTTATCGCATTACTGCGATCTCTTCCAGGCAACCTTAGAATGGACAGTGATTTTTTTCCGATTTAGTAAACAACAACAACCAGCTATCAGGCATTTAGGTTAGGATAAACAACATTTTCCCGTCCGTCAAGCCAAGAGTTCAGTAGAGCGTGAATCGCTCAAGAGTTCCTTCAAGACGGAGCGTTCTACCACAGAAATGCACCACTCTGCAACCCCTCGTTATAAATGCACGACATTGCTCAGCAGTTAGAATTCAGTTTATAGCTGCCTTACACGAGCAATAAAGCTTTTCATATTTTATAATGCACTCGGAAATTCAATTCAATTCGAAGTGCTGTGTTGCGCAGTTCAATGCTTCGCGAATGCATGAATTGAAATGGCTCCATCGTCCATCAGTCCCGTTGTTAACGAAAGAATTTAACCAATAAAAATAACTGTACGTGTCTAATATTTAGCTACTGTTTTATAACTGCCACGTCTAGTCGGCTTTCTAAAAAAACTGTTTCAATATAAAATGCCTTGGCAACAGCTGTGGGACCGTGTCGCTTCCAATGCGAATTTAATGACAAAATGTAATGTAGCTCGTCAAGTCTAGTGTCGTTGGTTTAAGCTTTAATATGGCGTGTTTCGGCGGTAGAATAATGTGGTGCCTTTGTTTAACGTAACCAGCGAATTATTAATCTTCCCCGCCCCTCCTCGCCCCTCTGAAATTGGGCGGTGGAGGGTGGTGGGAGTATGTTTTCGGGGGTCTGAAACTCTGTTCGTATTCACGACGTGGAGCATCTCGGTCCTTCGCTTCGGAATAAAAGATACACGAAATTCTATTTTATGTCCAACATATTACGTTGAATTTAAATTGAACAAGGAATTTTCACTTAGCTATTGTGTGACTCACTTATAGCTGCTCTAACAGTAGTTTATTAATTTGCTGTTTAAATCTTAATTAAAAGGCCCATTACCAAATGAATTACACACGTACAATCATTAATGCTCTTGGTATAATTAACAGAACAAAATAGGTACCTCAATAAGATTCAAATATTGATCAATAAACCTTATCCCAATTTATTATGAACGTAAATTTAAGCAAAATGGATGTCAGCGAGCTTTGCTTTGTCCCAACATCGTTGCAAGGAAAACTCTAAAACATTTCACTTGCAGATTCAGAACGATAAACATTCCTTAACAACCTTAAACTTTGTAACTGTCAAGTCAAAGAAAATAAGTAAGTTTTTATATAAGGTTTATTTTATGTCACTTTAGAGATAATTCTTCTCAAAGGCCCTGTGTCTGAAAATTGAATACAATGATCATAGGATGATTATGGTATAAATAATACGCCTAATAATAATCGCAAGTGCATACAAATAGCGTATTCATTATTGTAAGTTTTATCTTGTAAATCCCTGGACTGATATCATACTCATAGCTCACAACTAACAGTTATCTGCGAATCTACGAAAATGCTAGGAGCTAGTACCTCCCCTTTAAATTGTCCAAAGAAAAATACTAATTCGATTTTAGTAAAATATTCTTGAGTTTTAAAAGCAACATTTCAATTTTATTTTAATAACTACATAGTTGGTATTTATGATTCTTTGAGAAAATCATTCACTTTTTGGAAAATCAGCAAAGGCTCCCGCAGACAGGCGCTTCGCGACGGTGCGACGTGATTCTGGTAGAACAGTTTCCATGAAGTTTTCACAGAAATTGTTCTACTAGAGTCGTGTCGTGCCTGTCAACGTGAGCCTTTAAATGTTAGGTACATAACTGTAGCCATAGGTATATTACGTAACTTTGTGAGTCACCTCTTCTACTTCCCAAGTCGATATTCAATCACAGACCTTATGACCTAACGAGGAATAATGACAGGTTCTTGATTGTTACAAGTTGGTTTTACCTACTTATTACCATTCCTAGTTGACTATCCAGTCAGTAATTAATAGTGTAGCTATATTAATATGTGCACTTCATTATCATACTTAATTTTTGTTTGTTGTTAAGACAGAAGGGAATACTGCAAAAAACTTTTGTTATTGGATTTTCTAAGAATCAATAAAATGAAAGGTGTATTTTGTGAGGCAGCCAAAAGACTTGTACGCACGGCGACATATCAAGCGTTACATTTCCAGTATAAGCTGACTTGTCATTATACGAAAAGCATAAACAGGTGCAAGGTCAGGTAGAACTGGAAAAGTAAGCTTGAGATATCGTCGTGTGTACCATTGGAAATGAGGTTATTGGGGTTCTATCGCTTCGATTCGATTGCTCGATTTCCTCCGAGCACTACACCGTATTGCTTCGATATGATGTGCGGTGTACAATCGTCTACAGTTACCACCGGTGTTGTAACATAGAAACGATATTTTCTTTATCCTGTTAATTTTATGCTTAGGTATTGGTATAACAGGTACCGTTTTCACTTCAAGTAGGTACAACGTTTAAGCGATATCGATATCGATTTATGTAATGTCACACCTCTAAAATGAGCATTTAGCATGTGGCATGTCGATCAACATAAAATAAACACAGTATAGCCACCGATTGGTGGCACACCACACAAATCTGTTGCCAAACTATCACTCGTAGTTAGCAAATAGTTTACGACATGTCGTGGGTAGTGGCTACATACCTACCTACGTGCTTTACCTACTGTGTATTTGTTTACGGCGTCTCCTCGCTTCCGTAAAGGCGGACGTGACTGCGTGAGAGGTAGATCAAGGTAATACGCTATTTTCCTGGCAGAGCGAGCCGTATGATACGAATATTACGAATACATCAGGTGTGAAAACGATCCGAACACACAAGGCGAGAAAATGGAAAAATATGTGCAGCGCTGCACAGCGCTTTAAATCGAAATGGAAAATTAGGTGCCTATTTTCAATTTCAAAAAGTATGATGTAAATTTTTTCTTCTCAGGTTGTGCCGATGAAATTCGACCGCTAGATTGCAATGGAAATAAAAATATGACACAGACAAAACCTTTCATAATCTCGCGTCACGACCAACAAGACGCGACGCTCACGCCATAAAAATAGAGTTAGGATCAATAGAAATGTGTCACGAAGTCAGTTTTCGGATCAACTCCAGCAGTTTAGTGTTGCTGGCACGGAGCCAGGCGCGTAGGGAGACGCTACGATCGGCTGTGCTAGTTGCACGCACCATTCCAGGGTTATTGCTTCATCAATTATAATATATTCAAATTACTTCAGGGCTGTTGCAGCAAATCGATTTCTGGAGAGCAGCAAGAATTACTTCCATCGAACACAATGACATACACAGTCCAGGATTTTGAGTAAAATATGGTTGGCAGTTTAGGAAGGAAAATTATGTAGCCATCTGATACGTCTTTTAAGATCACACACACATTGACGTTTACGTACGACGAGGAGATTTAATTTTCTTAAATGTTTCCGAAAATATGAAAAATTACAGCATTTTTCTATACAATGAAGCTGCAGCTGTTCTGTGTTGAAGGTTGTATCTGAAAATCTCTGTAATAAAAATCCAAGGCTATCACCGAAACACACACACACGAAAAACTACTGACCTACTATGCAAGGCCATAGGGCGCCGTAGTTCTTTACGTAATATTTCAATAAAGGGCCATTCACTATGCTCGGCCACTGTCGACCAGACTCATTACAAATTGGACCACAAGCAATTAATTTTGTTTTGACCAATTAGCAAGGCTCTTCATAACCGGTAGGACGATACTAACAAGGCCCTTAACTGACTATGGCATAGCGCATGGAGTGCCTCTACAGCTTGTTAATTTTAAATACACAAGTTTTCCCAAACTACGGAAAATTCGGGGAAATTGAAAAAGGAATATTTCAAGTACTTACAAGTGAGACAGTGGATTTGTATTCGTGTTTTCATTGATACTCAATTATTACTATCATACGAGTACTTTGTTGTACTGTAACTTTTCACAATGCGAACTAAGGTCATGTTTTTTTGTAGGTTATTGTTTTGTTTTTATTTTTGTCTTAGTTTAGTTTGAAATACTTTTTCTTTCTATATTTGATAGGTTGAAAATAACTTAAATATTTTATCAGTATCAAAATACATAAGTAGCTTATGTTTTTTCTGTGAATACGCTGAGGAACCTATCTTAATTAAAAATCTAGTCGGGATATGTATGTTAATTAATATGGTACGTAATACGAAATATCAAGCCATACCTAATATGTATAAGTAAAGTCGGTTTTCAGTGGCAATGAAACCTTCCGTGTGACGAACATGTTGGTAATGTGGCTAACACCAGCACACGCATATATCTACCTTCTTATTAGAGTTTTGTACATGAAATCCTACATTAAGCTGCCCAGTCTTCAGTCTTCCAAACTTAACCAGTAACTGCAGACTTTGCAGACGGTGTATTCTCTAAAAAATTTACCGCGAAAACTTTGGTGTAGTGAGCTGTCATTCCATACGATACTAGGATTTGACACTATTCACAGCTCACTTCAAGATCCCTTCACCTAAGTTTTCCCGGTGAGATTTTTACAGAATAGATCGGCAGCATTACAACATATTAGGAAAAGTACATGCTCATGAAGTACTCATGACTTCATTGTCGGCTGCTCGCCAGTATTCTCCAATGGCGGCTACCAAAACGTCAAATAAAATTCGTATAGTGCGTGGACTAAGCAGGCCAAGGCTAACGCGATAAGCGTCGAGTCACATTTATTTATCAAGCGATTACAAGTACACTGTGTTGCCACAAACTGCGAGCGAACTTAACTACGCCCTAAATATGTATAATGAAAAATTATCTGTTTAGGATGCGACCTTAATTTTTTGTTGAGGTTAGAAGGTTATCAAATTGAATTCAATTATAATTCTGTACTTTATTAACGTCCGGAAAATAAGTTTACATTTTTATTTAGAACGGGATATTTTTATTTCCTGAATAAAAATATTAGAATTGCGTTGTCACTTCCAGTAAATTGAAACTGCACTAAGGTTGAAACTATCTAAGTATCTCGTAGACAAATAGACCTTGAAGCTGTACGTCGTGCAAGTGACATTCAACCTTAGACTGATACTCGTAAAAGCTGTTACGAGGTCGAAGTACCTACCTACATACCTTTATGGAAATTTTAAAATTAACGTGAGCAGTCATCATGTCAGTCAAACACCAAAACCATCGGGATAATTGTATACGGTTGTTTCAATCGGTTGGTTAACGTAACATACGTACGTCAAATAATGACGATTACATACCTACTCGTTTTTGTTTGACATAAGTCAAGGTCATAATTTTGTAATTGTAATTTCAAACAACGCTTTTTTTAAGTGGACGTGAAACAACCCGCCGTAACAATGGCAATGTCTTTCATTTTGTCAATTCAAGAACATTCATTGCTTGTTTTAAGTTGACAAGCGAAAGAATTTCTCAAGCTTATGAATCACCCAGTAACTGGGTAGTGGAGGTCAGATGGACATGTAAAATAGATTCTGGTATTCAGCTGCATCCGGTTAGACTGGAAGCCGACCCTAACATAGTTGGGAAAATGCTCTATGCTCATTGTTTTGTTAACTTAGTTTGTAGTTTAATATACTAACATTGTTGTAAGACC
This sequence comes from Apamea anceps, assembly GCA_951799955.1. NCBI lineage: Eukaryota > Metazoa > Arthropoda > Insecta > Lepidoptera > Noctuidae > Apamea > Apamea anceps. The sequence continues at coordinate 7,518,914 of OX637500.1, read as the reverse complement.
TTTGTAACTAACAATTATTATGGATAATAATAATAATAATAACATTGCCCGTTAATGTAGCTTAAACTAGCTGAAGAGCTAAGAAACAAAAGTTTACCAATAAATAATAATAATGTTTATTCACAGAAAAAATTGTACATTATTTCACAAATTGAGTGCTTAGTCTATAGTTACTGTACACAAAAGTATTAGCATTTGGGACCGAACTAGGCATAGCCTGTATTTCAGCCCTCAACGCCGATACATATAAGCGTTGAAGTTATGTATTTTAATGAGCCCATGTCTGAATGTACGAGCCTAATATAGTAGAGAAAAAAGAAATGAAATGAATTGAGAAAAAAAAAATGTACTAACACTAGTGTTTAAGTTGTGTATGTATCTACTAATAAGTCGGATTTTATGATCTGATTGAAAATAAATGAATTGATTGATTGAAGCAATGGATTAGCAATTTCCTTCAAAACTCTTCGGATTGACAATTCACGTGTGACGCAACTAGGGTGCACATCTCTAGTTTAACTGCAGAAAGATGATAATTTTTTTATGATTCTATCCTACTCTTTACTTCGATCATTAACACCTACATATTTAAGGGGAATTTCCACTAAACTTGAATATCTAATAGTAATGAGAATAAATTTTGAATTTTTTACAGTTTTTCCATACTAGTAGTATCTGAAGTCAATTTTATCCCACGGATAAATGATATCTGACTTAGGTAAAATCAGTCCATAGGCTATTTTTCTACTTGAGTAAGTACTTAGTCCAATAATTGTTTCTATTCAAGCCTCCTAAGACTTTTATGTTGATAATTTTGTATCTATCCGTGCGTATGAAATAGGGTACCTTTTAGCGGTATCAACAACTGATGGAAAGCCGGCTCAGTCTCCTTGGAGGCGACCTTCGACAAATCAATAATTCTAAGTACTTATCCTTGAGTAGTAAGAATTATCGATTCCGAAGACCTTGTTAAGCAACACTCCGTTTCTTGGAAGGTCACAGCGAACCATATGAATAATTAACCATGGATTTCATCGGTTGAGTATAGATACCTTATTGTCCAAACAAAACCCTGTATTTACTGAACTGTGCCTCGATGAATGTAATGTTTGATTTCATGTTAAAGGCATGTTTTTCCATGCGCGATGTTCATGTTTGCATTTTCAGTATACGCCCAAATAAAACGTTGGTAAAGGCCTTAATTGCGTTTAGAAATACAACTTCAAAAAAGACATTTTCGATACTGTTTGGTCCATTTATTTACCTACAAATGAAACGTTGGAGTGTGTTATCGACCAATACCACTTTTTATGAAAATTACTGTTTTTTATGAGATGAAATATCGTCAATCCTACTTCAATAACAACTGACAAATACAAGGTACCTACGTTTGGTACTTAATTAAATAGATAACCATCCTCTTCATTCCCGCCGTGCTCTACTGTCGAGTAACAAACGTGTCATGCATTTCACTAACCCTTCTTCCAAAGCAATAAGGTTTAATATCTCTACATCAAGCATGTGCTCGGCTTGTAGCCCGTTTAGTGACGATTGGGTAGTAAATTGGGCCTGATTGAAATGGTCCAGATTTTAACAGATGGGTACATGGCAGTAGGTAGGTATAGTGTGTCTTCTAGAACGACCTGCGTCTCTGAGGGCTGCTACACGCCTTGTTCGGGTCAGCATGCTTCGGCGCAACCGGGCAGCAAAGTCGAAAATATTTAGATTAAATTAAGTACGGGTAAAGCCACTCGGTCTAGCTCGAACCGAATCGAGCATGATGCTGTGAGGGTAAATGCTGAACAGAGTTTGCCGATCGGCACGAGCACGAAAGATGTAGTTAAGTAGTACCTAATTGTTCCGGGTCGGCTTTGTTATTCAACAAACACTGCCGGCTCGAATCGACCCGAAAATGTGTGTATCACCCCTGGAGCCGGGTATTGCGTCCCGTTGATTCGACTGGACCTAGTCACGTGGATGGAGGACACTTCAATGTGGAACGATTGGGACTCCACTGTCCGACTGCAGGTAGTTATTGTGTCAGGTCGGCGGAAATTGTCGTCTCCTACCTCCTTTTACACCAGCTGCAGGTCAGGACGAGGTTTTAAATGAAGTCTCAAGCATTGGGATTAGAATGGAATATACATATACGTACCTATAATATTATTTAGTCGATTGACCTAAAGGTACAAGGTTCCTGAAATAACAATATGGTAATGAAAATTATTCCCGAGTAAAGAAAACAATCTGTTTAAAACGGTAATGAGGGTAAATAGGGTAATAGTTAAAAAATAAATATTAATAAAAATGCTCGTTTAAAACTTTACTTTTATTACCAGTGGTTGGTGATGAACCAATGGATTAAAATTTCTTCAATTTTCATGGAAAATTTCCAGAAAGCGCCCTTTTATAATTTCTAACATGACGATATGATCGTGGACGTCCACGGCATCACGATAACACAGGGAAGTGAAATGTGTAGAAAAATGATGAAGACGATTTTAAATTCCCGTCCGCGATAGCGATATAACGCGAACGTATTTGAATACAAAGGACAGATACTAGTGCAAATATGCTGAAATACGTTAGAATCCTGCATTTCGTAATCACAAAACATTTATATAATTATTTAGATATTATTCATCATCGATATTATTAATAAAGCCTAGTCTTAGACACTGAGTAGTCTCGTCCAACTGTGCACACAAGGACAAATGGTCTAATAGTGTAATAACTTCAGCTAGCCATTAGCAAGCACTACACAATGAAAATCCTCATAATACTCGTACAGATCGTTTATAAACCGCTAACGGAAAATAAAAGCAATTTAGATGTAATCGCACGTTTAGGCTTTATCTAATGTTGTTAACGAACGCGATCGTATCGTCATTCGGTATCTAAGTAGATACGATGGTATGTACCGTTTAAGTAGGTCAAGATGGTTATAGTATCAATACCAAGCGCCGCTCTGCGTAAACAACGGAGGTACTAAGGTTGCCAGAAAATCGGCCTCTCGTTTAACAGGATTAAGGTAGATAACAGAGTTATAGCACTTTTACAGCTTCCTGTGTGTTCGGTGCTAGATTCATGTTATCGGCAGTTTAACTGTGCTTGTGACCTACCCAATGAGGTCATCTAATCTATGTAAATAAGTGACGCGTAGATAATCTGGGGCGACTGTATTGCTCGTCTCACGAAGTGCGTCTTTAATAACCTATAAATAAAAATCGTCATAGAATTTTTCTAACCACGTCACTTGTAGCAACCGTGTCCGTGAGTCATACAATGATACATATCTAGCTCACTACATGAATTAAAATCAATTCGTTCTAAAAACCACTAACAGAGCTGAATGAGAAAAAAAATTGGTACCTACCTATATTTCAGAGGTTTTCTTACTTATGTCGACATAGCACTCTTCTAACTAGGTACAGATACAACAATGTTTAGGTTGGTGTCTTCTATTTTAAGTAACAACCGGTTACACCTAGCAACACATTTCGCCATCCCAAGCGACTTGCTCACGAATCTATAATCATCTATGAAATGCTGCTAAGAGCGCTCCCAAATGTGGAGTGTAGAATCTACGTTGCATAAAAAACTGTTAAAAAAATGGACAAGTGCGAAGTAAACACTTATTGAGCGTTCCGTACGTAATTGTTTTATACTGTTGTGCGTCGTCCTCTATAGGAAATGGCCGCCGCCACCAATGGACATGTGCAAATAAAATCACACGGGGGTGTTGCCATCCCAGAGACAAAGCCAAAGGTCCTAAGCGCCTTTTATTACCATATTACCTTTCAAACCAGAACCGATAAAATATGTAAGTACTTCCTCGGACAAAAACCATCACAAAGAGCTCATTACTCCCCAAAGTTTTCAATAAATAGAATTACGAGCAGGAAATTATTTGCAGTTAAACCGAAAAGCAGTTTACTCTGGACAAATAAAATAAATCCTCATTTTTAAGTACGGCCATATTCAAAAGAACTGGCGGTTCATTAAATAAAGAAATGTTTTCTGCTAACATCGTTCCGAGCTAGCTCAAGAGATTTATTCACCGCAGTGAAAAAAGAGAAAAACATTAAGACGATTTGACTAAAGTTGGGCTGCGTGGGGGGGTACCGTGAAACGTTATCAATTGAAATAAGTACGTTCCAGTTTATATGTTTAATTTTTTAAAGCAGTTTTCAAAATTACATCTAAGATGTAATTAAAATGTAAAGTACACACACAAAGACTAGGAATGTTGGACAAAGTTTATTCACCTTTTACGGTACTGGTCTGACGTTTCAGAAGTGCACATGTATATTTGAATCGCGACATATTCGCCAAAAATGTAAACAAATATGAGTATATGGAAAAATAACTTTAATTCCTACACAATAAAGTTCAGTTTACGCTACAACTTCAAACATCTTTATAACTTTTTCAATAGTGCTAGTCACTCTGAAATCTACTTAATTACCATTTAAATCAGGTAATAAGAATGACGTTGGCAATTTCAAGCCTATTTCTATTTTACCTGCATTTAGCAAAATATTTGAAAAGTTAATACTCAAGCAGTTGCTAAGACATTCTAACTTAAACAGCCTCCTCCATAATGAGCAATATGGCTTTACAAAAGATCGTTCAACTTCAGATGCGGGTGTTGCACTGCTGAGACACATATTTGACGCATGGGAGAAATCACAAAATGCTATTGCAGTTTCCTGTGATCTCTCCAAAGCCTTTGATTGTGTGCACCATGACACGCTTTTGCGTAAGTTACGTCATTACGGTGTCCGAAACGAAACTCTCAGTGTAATAATTTCTTATTTACATAATAGGGTCCAATGTGTAAATGTTAATGGCGTAAAATCTTCCGGGCTACTAGTTCAGTTAGGTGTTCCGCAAGGCTCAATACTGGGTCCATTCTTGTTCTTAGTATATATCAATGATTACCATTCCATTTGAAGGGCATCTGTGACATAGTACTGTTTGTAGATGATACCTCTCTTATTTTTAAAGTAGACAGGAATAGATAAGATTTTGACGACGTACCCCAGCGATAGCACTAGGAAGTGGTGAAGGGCGGGCGTTTCTGGGGGACTGTCTTTTGTAATTTTGACGTTCGAAAAGTGCTGATTCTCAGCCTAATTTGAATAAATTACTTTTGATTTTGATTAAAATAAGATATTTGTTTAACTTAAAATAACATAATTTTGAAACAAATAAAATTTGAATTTAGGTTTATGTGAAAAAAAAATATTTTGATTTGAAATGATTTGATTCAGTCTTCTCAGAATAATAATATACTAGGACGGAGAAATAAATATAAAACGTTCTCTTTTTCTGATCCCGTATGGGAACTGTATATAAGTAGGTAGTTATCGAAAATACAAAAATAATGAGTTTTTTTTTTTTGTAATTTCTCATCGCTTATGAGTATTTGGAAACGATTTTTCGTTGGACAAATCTGAAAATGGAAGCCTTTGTGATTGGGCTACAACTGTCAGCCTGGATAATCCCATTGCCGGCAGTAGGCCTCCCGTATGACTTCGGACCCAAGTAAAATTGGATTATTGATTGGCGTATCAATTAGTATGCCAGCATCATCGCACAGCTGGACAAAGGCAGCCTCTAGTTATTTTAATCCAGGGGTCAACACCACGTCTTATAATAGTTTTTTTTTTCTAATTTTACTTCAGTGAGTGAAAGGGATCGAGCTGTAGCTGTATACACTGATGTATGATCAAAATAATACTGTTAGAAGAGGTTATTTTATAATGAACCATGTGCCTTTACCATTTGTCACTTGGTTTAAATATGTTTTTATTTTTATATTGTATAAGTATTTTATTTTTCTTTTTTATAGATTATCTTCTATTTTTAACCGACTTCTAAAAAAGGAGGAGGTTCTCAATTCGGATGTTTGTATTTTTTTTTTTTTTTTTTTTATGTTTGTTCGCGCATAACTCCGTCGCTTGCCAACCGATTTGAAAAATTCTTTTTTTGTTGGAAAGGGTATACTTCCCAAATGGTCCCATAGAAATTTCATCAAAAACGGTTTAGTAGTTTGGTTTTTAAACCAAAATTACTGGTAAAAATTACAACTAAAAAGTGAAAAATAAAAACTTTTTTGCAAAAAAAAACAACCGACTTCCAAAAACGACACTACAAAGTGAAAAATAACTTTAATTTCGGAAGTCGGTGGCAAACAACGAAAATGCGAACCCAACGACACCGACTTCCGAAATTAAAGTTATTTTTCACTTTGTAGTGTCGTTTTTGGAAGTCGGTTGTTTTTGTGAATGTGAGAACGTTGTACGCCTTTTAAACACACAGACTTTTTTATTATTATTTGTTTATACACACTACCAGCTAGTTATCTGATGCGTGTGTATCAAATAGCTTGGAAATATTTTATCTATACAATCGTTTCTTGAGGCAGTTCAGTTCCGATGACCCCATTTGATGACTTTTTTCTATTTTGGTAAGTACTTGTTACTTGATGACTGATAACCGTGGAGTTTCTTCCAGCCCTTCTCCATAGGAACCGACCAATTGGAACCGTGCACCTAGCTTCTAACGTTTCATAAGTGCCCATATAGGTTAATACGCAATAAAACATTTTGATATTAATTTTTGATTGACCATTGATTAAAGCGGTTCACTAAAATCTCTACGTAACCCTAAACTGCAGCGTGCTAGTTGGAGTGCTGATAGAATGCGCGGGCTTGGCCCAATGACATCAGCCTATTACGTCATCGCGCACATGTGCTCGCCACTAGCGACTCCATCTAGTATAATTATTAACCACAGGGTTATACTCGGTAACTCGGATAAATTATGGACAACACGCCGCTACAACGAAGGTATTTGTGTGACGTCCGCGTTTTTAACTTCCTGCTTTGTTATAATGTCGAATTGCTTCTAAACATCTTGCCTTTATTTAATTTGATAACTGTACTACGTTGCTCAATGGCAGTTGTGCTGTTACGACATCAGCGTCACGGATGTTGCGTAAGAGTTGGAAAATTGGTGGACATTTTGGTGTTTTCGATATGTTTGCTTGATTAGAATAAAGATTGAAGCAGGGGGCCTAAAAAGGCCACTATGGCAGAATCATATAAATACCAAATTGATTAATAAAAACTGTAATGAAAAATATATAGATAAAATTACAGATTTTATTTTTTTCATGCGGCAATGTTTACATCAAATATGAAATGAAATTTTACGAAAATTAGAGGAATTGCTAATGATCTGCTGGGAATTCAGGAAATGAATAGCTTTTATATGTATTGCTTTTTTTTTGTTTGAGGATGGGAAATCACACTCACTTCCTCACTCACCTGGCATAGGGGATACCGTGATCACTAGATGTATTGCTTCAAGTGGCCTTTTTAGGCCCCCAGGTTTTAGGGACAACGATGTTAAATTATTGACTCAACAATTCCATGCATAACCCAAGCAGCACAGAAGCGGAAATTACAACCATAAACAAGCTATATTACGGTCAAAGGGTCTTACGTAGCTAGCTGTACTTAACGGATAATACTATTCTTGAGACTGTACGAGGGGTGATCTCTACACTGTTAAATAGCACAGCTAAACTAAGTGTATAATGAAGAAAAAAACAACAAAATGCATTTTAGTAGAATTTGAAAGAACTTGAATTGAACTTGTTAGAATTTGTCCAGCCTTTGCCTACGTATAATGCTACTAGCTGGGTAAGAAGACCAAAGCTTGCAAACGGCTGATTAACGCGATAAAGTCACACCTCTTCTTAAGCTGTGAGCTGTATTAGAGAATTACATTTTGCCATTGGCTTTTTTATGGTGTACACGAATTCTATTACAATGCTACGAATACCTCAATGAGCTTAATAAGTAGTAGGTAGCTGGTTAAAAGCATTTAAGACTACATAAGCTGCAAATTAGTGTAGCCTTACTCCACTTTAATTCTAAAGTGGTTATAGTGTAAATATTAGCTATTTTTAAGCCTCTAGAGTTATTGAAGAGTAAACATATGTTATTAAGTTTGAAAATAGTTCCAATACATAAGATTTGTTAATTATTACGTATGTTAGAAGTTATTTAGCAATAATTATGTATGACCAATAACCATCTCTGATTGGCCTAAAATGGCGGCAGAATGGGCGGCAATACCCAAAACGGTTTTCTATCAAAATTAGAGATCTCTGAGACGCCGTTGTATACTCTCACTTTACTCCTTTAACCAATCGTTAGAATAAATGAAAACCATTGTACAGCTAGCGTACATTTTTCAGCTGATCAATAGACTTAATTATGGCCATTGAACAGAAAAAAGAGGGTCAAGGGAATTTAGTTAGAATTATTGGTGGATAACAAATTAACGCCATTTAAATGTTTTAAGCCGATTACATATGAAAAAACCACTGATGTCTGTTAAGTTTTCATGATATTTGAAAGCTGTTAAAGTAAAAACACACTATTTCATTGTTACAAATAGACAGTTATAAATGCTCATTAAATGGAAAAATTCGAGTTAAAATCCGTGAATAATTCGTACACCGTTTATATTTTGTATAATATTTTTTATAAAACTATATTATTTCGATGGCGCGTGTAATATTTGAGAATATTCCTTATTATATTAACAGTAAAGTGGCACCCGCAGTACAATTTACCAATAGAGATACAAAACAAACGTGAAAAATAGAAATTATTATTTGTCCACAGAAAGAGTTGACGCCGCGTAACACTTGCACTGCACAAATAGTTTTTTGTTGCTATTTCTTTGTAGATTTTAGCAATAGACGTTACTAAGCCATAAACCATCTTTTGGCTCTCTAAGAGAATTAAAGGAGCTGGATAGTAGCCTATTGTCTGGTGTTTAAGCCATTGTACTGCCCATGTACTTACAGCTCTTACAATGCTCTGGATAGCTGTTAGTAAGCTACTATAATGCTCAGGACTGGTTAATTTGGGGCCAAATTTAGAATTATAAGAACTGGGTAGCCGGATATACAGCCCTTGTACAGAAAGCATAACAGACTCGAGTTTTCAAAAATTCTGTTGTCCAGTAACTATACAGCTATGTGTGCTGCTTAGGAAGTAATAAAGTCTGGTCTCTTTGTTTTTAAAACTCAAAAAAAGAATTAACCGGTTGGAAATTAAATACCCATTGGATGTAATGCCTACCCTTCTGAAAAAAGGATTAAAAAAAATAGATTAAAAAATACGTCCTCTCCTGTGGCGGAATATCAGTGTCCTGGTACCAGTCGTTCCTTTTGCACTGTCTTAAGAAGAACGAGAAAAAGACTGTTTCACTGGTTTTTCTTTATTTCTAACTGTACCGGACTTTAATTGACATTTACAATTAGAAAACAAATCAGTTTAAACAAGACGGTAAATGCGAAGATTTTCTCGAGAAAAAGTAGACGTTTTTGCGAAAACTAGTGGTACATTAGTCAGTTTTACGTGTTGAAGTTGGATAGTATAGTGCGACTATTAGACAGCATTTAGCGCTCGGGTGGCGCAATCTAGCAGCGAGAAGTGGCGACGAGCCCAAGGTTGTTCAACATTACAAGACAGGCCCGCGGCCCCGCTTGTCCTCTTTTTGCAATTAACACACTCTATTCAGATATCAACGAAATGCGTTGCTACGCCGTCTACATCGCTAGTTGTAATAATATTATAAGTATTTCGGATGTTATTTTGAAAGCTAAGCTAATGAAACCGTTTTTTGCCGCCGCAGTAATTAATGCCTTGTTTTCATTAACGAGGAGCGCACTCAACGCAGTCATTTGTTCCAGACAGATTCGAGACACAAGCTAAATAGGTACAAATACAATGTACATACCTATTATGTCTGTGTTTAATGGTGTGTTGTAATCTACGGTTTAAAAGGTTATCTCACTGAATTCTTAGTAAACCGCAGGCTAATTGCGTAACACACTATCAGGAGCAATAGCTTGCATTTTGACAGTTCAACAACATTAATTGCGTTATTTACGCTGTTGAGCTGATAATTTTTTTTTAATATATGAAGCAATCAATATCTTTCTAAATCATTCAGAATGTGATTGATCTCGTGTTACGCAATTAGGGTGCAGATATATTTTCTTACCTTGTTCCTATTTTTGCAAATAACTAGACTTCGATATTTTAAGTCCAAAAAGAATCTAGGACTACTTTATATCCTAACAAAAACACAGTAGTCGAAGTACTACTTCGACTCATTCTTCAACGTAGCTCTATCTAGGTAGTTGTAAAAGTTTTCGTGTCCACTCCCCCGCCCCCGATACATAAGAGCGATTCAGTTCTATGTATCTAAACTATGAGGGTAAAAAATAACTGAAAAGTTAAAAAGTTTCCTTGCAATGGACGTTGTTAAGACTTAAAACGACTTGTCGCGAAGAAAGTTCTATGCTACGAGATTTTAGTAACTGTATGGATACGCATTTGGACTTATCTTCTCTAGATAAAGTCTGTTTTTCTTTCTTGTTATTATCCTGTGACGGCTAAATTACGAAGCGAACCGATGGATAGTTTGGTACTTAGCATAATCACCCTATAACGTTGCCACCTTGCCACTGCCGGGACACACGCCTTATATCGGTAAAAGGGAGTGGGCTGTAATTCACCACGCGGGCCATATTCGGGGTTTGTAGATGCCACATGTCTTCGAATTTTTGGTTCTATGACATGCCGGTTTCTTCACGATGTTTTTCTTCACCGTTTTGAGAGCAGTAGTGATGAAATAATTTACACAAAGTATAGCGCCTGTCTGGGTTTGAACCTACGACCTACAACTATAAAGTCACGGCCGTTACCACTGGACCACCACTATAACTCTTTGGTACAGTCACCAAAGGAGATAAGTAACCATAGGGTCGTCGGATACAGTTGACGTTTATGAAGAAGCGGATTGATGTTTTCGGATAAAATTTTAAAACAAATAGTTCATTTATCAAACTCATTCGAAAACATCGATTGGTTTCTTACTAAACTTCAACTATGTCCGACGACCCTGGTTATTTATCTCCTTTGGTGACTGTGCATAGCTCAGCCCCAATTACACTAATTTACAAGCGTTTCAGTGATCTCTCGATTGTGTGTTTTTGTCGCATACGTCATACAAATTGAGTCAGAAACACACAATCGAGAAACTACTGGAACGTTTGTTTTGTAAAGTTAGGACTCTACAGGAGTAAGTAATTACCTGAAAAAAGCAACAAAATAAATCGGCTATCGAACTTAAATTGTTAGGAACCTGGGACAAAGTTGAACAAAAAAAAGCGAAGTTACTTCATTCCAAACATTTCTCTCACTTGGTGGGCAAAACAGAATGCCTACTACATAATGGGGTTTATTTATAAACGTTGTGATTAGCAAAGCAACTATACATTTTTAACATATAAATACGTCTCTTAACTTTAAACAACATCTATGAATAAACCCTAACATTGTCAGCTATGCAATAACCAATCATATGGCCAGAATTATTATTTTGTTTCTATGTAGGTAAGTGCTAGTGTAATTAGTACACACGGCTACACATCAAGCTATATATTTCCAGTTTTAGCTGATCTCGCATTGTATCGGTTTTTCGTACAATTAGAAGTCAGCTTATACTGGTTATGTATAGCCGGATGTGGCGCCGTGCGTACTACTACAACTATGTAATTTACATAGTTAAATTCTAGATACGTTTTTCAATATTATTCTAGGTGCTTTGATCAATTTTCTCGGAAGTACAGACGCCAGCACATCAAGCTAGTACAATCTGTCAAATTTCTTCAATAGATTTTCAACTTTCTCACTAAAGCATTAGGTTCAAGGTTAATTGGGATTTTACAGTTTCGGGTAATACATAATAATAATATTATTATTATAAAATATTTCTTGACTACCTCGTTGGTATACAGTAGTCGCAAGCTTTACTGCTGAGCGTGAGGAGTTCGATTCACTGGTCGGGCTAAGTGGGTTTTTCCATCTGGAATTGCCCAGTAGCAGCGCGGAGTTTGGATAGCTCGCCCGCTGTTACGTGGGACTTAAACATAACTATCGAAATGTGGGTAAGTATACTTTTTTTTTCAGGATGGGAAATCGTCAAATGACTCCTCCCGCTCTGGGTGGAGCAGAAGGGAGTGTCGGACTCTTACTGACTAAAACCCACCCGCGTTCCTTCCTTAGCCCTTTATGTTCCAGGGCAGCGGTAACTCTTTCGGACGATCCCGCTACCCTTGGGTAAGTATACTTACTTGAAGTCTGTGGTTTTCAGTCAGTACAAACCTACGCTGAATATCCAAGTATAGGTAGGTACTGAAGACTGAAAAGAAAAACCATACTTTAGGGTGGTCACAAAAGGTACCTACCTAGGTCTTCCATTTACCGTACTTTATTAAGCACTTAAATATTAAAAACCGAAACGAGAGGGGCAATTCTCGTAATTTCAAGAACGTTCACAGTTTGAGGAGCAATTCTCGTAATTTTAAGAACGTTCACAGTCTGATCTAAGTATCAGTCTGTCAAAAATACGTCTAATTTCCCTACATTTTGACATATTTTTGACATTTGTTTGCCGTCGAGATGAGACTGCGACAGCTAGATTTTGAACGTTTTAAATTACGAGAATTGGCTTCGGATCTCAGTCTCGAACTGTCAAAAATACCTCTAATTTCTTCACATTTTTGACAAGTTTTTGACATTTGTTTGTAACCGAGATGAGACTGCGACTACATTATGAATGTTTTAAATTACGAGAATTGGCCTTCAGGTTTCGGTGTTAAATGTTTAAAGGTTTCGGAAACCTTTTAAACAAAAGGCGAATTAATTAATAATAACGATAATCGTTACAAAAATCCATTTCTAACGGGAAAAGGATCCACATTTAGGCGGGAAACATTTTTGCGCAAATATACCGGGCACACCGATCGATGACCTAATTCCGGCGGGGCGCAATATTTGCAAATTATACGAGGACTTTTATACGCTACTTGACGGCTCCGAGGCGGGACGGGGGGGGTGGGGGAGTACGGCGTGCACAACCTACGAGCACCGGGCACCGAACCGCAGTACCATCGCCCGGAATATTTAAAGAGATATGTGAATGGCGTGCCGCAGCCGCAATACACGGCATGGTGAAATTGTGATGCAATGATTGGACCCTTCGTTTATGGTTTTCGATGTAGTTTCTACACTTACAATTAAAGATAAACTGTAGCCATAAACTAAGAAAGTACTAACAAAAGAATAAAACGTAGGTATAATATGCAACCGCGTGCACAGTGCCTGAGGATGGATGGTGCCGCCAAGGCCAGCCTAGAAGAGGTGTAGAGTCGTCGTAGACGCGTACCGCAAGGGTAGGATCGAGGTGGACCAAACGCCTCCTGCCGGAGGCTCTATGCGGGGGTCGTGCGGTCCATGGCCCTTTACGGAGCACCGATATGGGCGCGTTCAATGAGGCGGCGGTCAGCCCGCCGGTCGAACGCGTCCCAAAGGGTCATGGCTGTCCGGCTGATCTGAGGATACCGTACCGCACGGTCTCCGCTGGGGCCGCGAGCCTCCTTGCCGGATTGCCGCCATGGGATCTGGAGACCAAAGTCCTCGCCCACATATGGGAGTGGTGAGAGGAGGCAAAACTCCGCTGCCGCGAGAAATCACGATACAGCGGACAGAGCTCCGGCGGGATCTCATAACGGCATGGAGAGTGCCATTGTCACAACCCAGTCCTGGGCACGCCACAATTGCGGCGATAAGTCTCCTCTTTGAGGAGTGGCTAGAGAGGCGCCACGACGCCGCACCTTCCGCCTGACGCATGTCCTCACCAGACACGGTTGTTTCGGGAGGTTCCTGTTCAGGATAAGGCGGGAGGAAACGCCAGGGTGTCACTACTGTGCGGATCGCCCGGAGGACACGGTGGAACATAATAATATGGTAGAGGTCTGCCCGGCTTGGGCGGAGTACCACCGTGTCCTCGTGGCGGCGATGTGTTCCACGCGCGCCTCAAAGAGATGTTAACACGAATTGACGGGGTCCGCTAGGGCCGATGCCTGCCAGGGCCGCGGGTTGTTCGAAAGAGAAACCGTGGCCCCTGAAGGAACACGGGTGGGTTTTAGTCATTAAAAGTCTGACACGCCCTTTCGCTCAGCCCAGAGCGGAAGAGGTCATTTGATGATTTCCCACACAAAAAAAAGGGTAGGATCGAGGTGGCTCTAGATGCCTGGAAGGATTTCAGGGACGTCTTTGCTCAGCAAAGGGACAGCGAACAGCGAAAGCTAAGTTTTGTGATCAGCACCAACCACCAGGAGCTTATCACCAAATCTACTTTAGTAGAATACTTTTATCCTGATATTCCCACGGGATCAAGACTTATGCGGATGAAACTGCGGGGTGCAGCTAGTTACTTATAAACAGGCACGCTTATTCCCGTTAGTTTGGGAATAATCGTGCCTGTTTATGTTTATGTTTTAGTGTCTCACGGGAATCAAGGTGATACGCGAAGTAAGTAACAATTTATTATACATTTGAAATAATAAAAAATTTGTAGACTTCTGATCAGATCTTTCCCTCCAAAAACACGACATCGAAATTATATTTTTTTTTGACACGGGTTTTGTTTCCTCGAAAATAATAATCATCGTCGATTTACAACGAATTCGATGACGTCATAAGATTTCTGAAAACGGCACATCTGATGGCATCAGGATGTATTTAGAGTAGGGAGTCTTTATCCTGGTTTAAAGCGTTTTATTTAGGTAAGTGGTAGTGATGGTGGGTTTATCCATCAGGAATTTCTCGGTGTCAGCCTGGAGTCTGAATTTGTGCCCGGTTAGGCTCAATTTACACTGCCGCGGAACGGAGTGGAAGCGATTTTTTTCTGTACAAAGCCTATTGAACTTTATGTCAAAAGTGTAATGCACATATTAAATACACAAATACGCACAGGACGCGCATCTTCTGGAGAATTATCGCCCATTCTCGGGAATTCCGGCAGTAATAAGCTCGTATCTACACTCGAGAGCAATGAATCCGGGTCACTTAAAGAATGTTAAAAATCTCGGAAACTAAAAATGATAGGTTAATGCAATAAATTGTATTTAATAGACAATGTAATACTTCTTAAATGAAAGTAAAAAAAATATGAGTCACCATACATTTTATTAACACAAAATTACATAAAGAAAAAAACTGCTGATCTCTCCTTAAAACCAAAATAGGAAACATGAAATTTTTGAACTTTATTACGATTTTCTTGAATTTTAATACTTCGTATTGCCTCCTCGTGCTTCCGTTACTGCGTTTACGCGGTTTAGCATGCTGTACACCAAGTTCCTTATACGATTTTGGGGAATATTCTCCCATTCCTCTGTGAGAGCAATTTTGAGCTCACGAAGCGTGATTGGGGGAGGGTTTCGTTATTTTACGCATCTGCCTAGCTCGTCCCAAGCATGCTCGATCGGGTTGATATCTGGGCTGCGCGCTGGCCACTCCATACGAGTAATGTTCATCTCTTGAAGGTAGTCATTCACAATCCTACCTGTATGAGGTCGGGCATTGTCATGCATAAATATAGCATCCTCACCTAAATTGACCATAAATGGACCAACGTGATCATTGAGGATTTCTTCCACATATCTTACGCTAGTTAAAGAGCCGTTTTCTATGATCACCAGCTCTGTGCGACTTTCAGAAGAAATTCCGGCCCACACAAGTACAGACCCACCACCGTAGGCTACTTTTTCTTCGATGCATGCTTGCTTGAATCTTTCCCCTGGTCTTCGATACACTCTGTGTCTTCCATCGTGCTTGTAGAGCATAAATTTTGATTCGTCGGAGAACATAACTTTTGACCAATCTTCAATACTCCAATTTACGTGGCTCTGGGCATATCTTAGTCTTGAAATACGATGCCCACGCTCCAGTTTAGGGCCGTTTGCAGGTCTAAGGGGTTTTAAGTTAGATTCAGCAAGCCGACGTCTTACTGTCCATGCACTTGGGTTACTTCCTCCGAGGCGTCGAAACTGATTTGTGAGTTCAGTTCCTGTGAGAAAGCGATTTCGAAGCATGGTGTTCACCAAGTATCGGTCTTCTCGTGCTGTGGTACACCTGGTTCTGCCCGTTCCTGGTCTGCGTAGGTTAGAACCAGTTTCTTCGTAACGTCGGAGAACTCTTTGTACTGTTGACAGCGACACACCGACAGTCCTGGCTGTATCGCGCTGACTCCGGCCGGTTTCCAGCATTGTAAGTATTCTGGTGCATTCTTCAGGCGTAAGCGACATAATTTCAGCTTGAATAATGAATATAGAGCACTATCAACATGGTTTATGTACCCACATAAATGACAGATTACAAACAAAAGCAAAACCAAATGCTGTAATTTCGTAGTTCCATCTTCGAAAGTGGCCCTTTTTCAAATTTGATTTTTTTATGATATAACTTTACAATAACTAAGAAGTTTTAATACCTTCATTTAAGGAGTATTACATTGTCTATTAAATACAATTTATTGCATTAACCTAGCATTTTTAGTTTCCGAGATTTTTAGGATTCTTCAAGTGACCCGGATTCATTGCTCTCGAGTGTAGTTTGTACTTTAGACAATAAAGTACACATAAAGTTAATTTTGCTATGTACAGACGCCAGCACATCAAGCTACTACAATCTGTCAAATTTCTTTAATAGATTTTCAACTTTATCGCTAAAGTATTAAGGTTCAAGGTTGATTGGGAAAGTTTGACAGTTTCGGGTAGGTTGACCTGCTGGCGTCTGTACGAAAACTCGCTTTCACTCCGTTCCGCAGCAGTGTAAATTGAGCCTTAAAGGCAATAGGCTCGCCCCTATTACAGGGGACTTAAACACAACTGGCGAAATGTAAGTGTACTATAGATACCTACACCTCTGCATAACCCTTCGGGGATTATAGTCATGATGTTAAGCCATGTAAATAAGTACGTCATTCATACATAACTGTTATTTTATTTAGCCACAGAATAAAGCCATTTTTTTAGATCGACTTCAATTATTTTAAGTTAGGCAGACCTTTGGTGTGGGATGCAACATGTGTCGACACCCTTGCGCCATCCCATCTTCTTAGCACGGTGGGCTGTGCTGGAGCGGCTGCTGCTGGTGCAGAAAACCTCAAACGGCGAAAATATTCCAGCCTGATTGGGAGTTATATCTTCGAGCCGTTTGGGGTTGAAACACTAGGGCCATGGGGTCCGAGTGCCCACTTGGTGTTTCGAGATATCGCCAAGCGGTTAGTCGACTCTTCACATGACCAGAGGCCTGGCCTGTTTCTTGGCCAAAGAATTAGCATCGCCATACAACGTGGCAATGCTGCCAGCCTTTTGGGCACTGTTCCTGTTGACAGCGATGCGGACGAATTTTTTGATGCTCTATGATTCTTTTTTTCACTTGTACATATGTATTATTATTTTAGACTTAATTTGAATCAAAATGTATTAATTAATTGTGTTACTAATAAAATTCTATTACTTTGTATTATTTTAATCGACTTCAAAAAAGCAACGGAACCGTTTATCAATTTGGTCCGCGATATCTTCAAACGTTAAAACTTCTGAACCAATTTTGACGTTTTTTTTTCACCTACAGGAAAACCTCATTCATTTCTACTTTCTTCATAAAAAGTGGATTCTAAAACCTTCGGCAATCTAACAGCAATCTTATTGTGGCTAGAATAAAGATCACAATGATTTTGACAGATATGTCAATGGCAGCAACCCAAAAGCAAACATATAAGGTTGAAAATAAAGATCACAATGATTTTGCCTTGTCAGTGGCAGCAACCCAACAATAACCTTATTTACATGAGAATAAAGATCACTGTGATTTTGATAGTGATGCAAAATCAGAGATAAAATAACTGTAAAAGGACTACAATATTATAGAAATGACACAAGTTTTTTTTATTAGTTATATTCTACATTATGAGGCTTTTTCCTCCTTAAAATGTGTCTGAGGAGTTACCTAGTGAGTTACCCATCCATGCAACACTATAACAGATCTGCCCGAAGCATATTACAGACATAGGTTATTCCTTAAAAAACAAATTATTAACCTCCTAGTTTTCATTTTTAATTATTCTATTAATATGTATGTATTAATTAAGTGTTAGTGTATTATGTATTAACTATTGGGTTTTAAGATAACGAAATAATTGTATTGTTGTTATATATTGATCATATTTAAATTTTCCAAAGCTGTATCATAAATAAGTAACATGTGGAAACGTAGTGGATTGTACATTTACTTATAGCATACAGTATTTCTAGATATAATATATAATGTACGATTGTTTGTATTCCTAAATAAAATAAAATAAAATAAATATCCTTCATATCCACCGAGCGATCATACAACATTGTACTGCATAACTTTTACATTATCTATCAAAAGAACCAACGTCAAAACCGCCCGATTTTCATCTTTGTTATTATCAATAAAACATGGAATTGAAATTAAGTGCACACGATAACGATAATAGTATTCTAGGACATGTTTTTTTAAAGTTCATGTATGCGCATGCGCATGCGCATGCGCATGCGCATGATATGTGTATATCTGTATACCTACCTATATTTTTGTTCGCTGGCACTTAACCAGGGTATTTGACCACCTGCCTACGCGCACACCTTACGAAACTAATGAAATACAATAATTAAGTAACAGCAATTAAAAGTGGCTTGTATTTATAGACAGGTGGTAACAAACTGATTTTATAAGTTTACGAAGTCAAAAGAAACATTCTCATATGTTTACTTTTAAACTTCATAAGACCATTTTCAGCTAAAACATTCTTGTACACATTAACTTTAAGTTAGCTTTGTGAAGAGAGAATCTATACTTATAATAAATCTGTAGAAGTGAAAATTCTGTACATTGAAAATATCAAAAAATAAATGGCAGGGGGTGTTACTAGACCGACACCGAACCCAAAAATGTGATTAAAAAAATTTTTGTCTGTCTGTCTGTCTGTCTGTTTGTTCAGGCATCACGCAAAAACTACCGGTTCGATTACGATGAAACTTGGTATAATTATTCTTTAATATCCTGGGCACCACACTAGGTACTTTTTATCCCGGAAAAGTATATACAATAAAAAACAAACTTAATTTTGCGGTTCGATCCCTAGATCCGATTACTGTACCAACCGCAAATAATAAGTTTGTCGTAGGTTAGGTCACACGCAGTGGAGTTCATTTTTATTCCTTTTACTTTTTAGAGTTATTTAGGTTTATTTTTATATAAGTCGTAGGTATAGATTTTAATTTTAAAGTATAGGTAGTATATTTGAAAGTGTACGTAGTGACCGTAGGTTATTTTATAATACTGTTAGGTAGGATAGTCATTCGTATAGATATTAGTTTTTAGAGATTTTGCTTATTTATTGAGTTTAGATTGAGGGGCCCGTGGCTAAATAATAACAGCCGCACAGGTCAATCGGTCAGGTTAAGCTACGCTTGCCGCGGTCGGTCTGTGGATGGGTGACCATCTTTACATACCGAGACACCTCCGTGCCTCGGAAAGCACGTTAAGCCGTTGGTCCCGGCTGTCATTCGTGGATCTTTGACAGTCGTTACGGGTAGTCAGAAGCCCGAAAGTCTGACAACCAGTCGTACCAAGGGTATCGTATTACCTAATAACTGGGTTGTGGAGGTCAGATAGGCAGTCGCTCCATGTAAAATACTGGTATTCAGCTGCATCCGGTTAGACTGAAAGCCGGCCCTGAACATAGTTGGGAAAAGGCTAGGCAGATGATGATTGAGTTTAGATTAGTTATCGTCATAAATAGGTTTATTTAGGTAGGTAGGTATTTTATTTTCTGTTATTGAGTTTATTTATTTTTTTAATTAGGTAGGTACTTAGGTAAAGATATTATATAGGTACCCTCTTAATCACCATTAATGAGACACAATTGGTTTTCTATTGTAATTAGCCACAAAGGGCCCGCGAGATAGATGGCATCCTGGTGCACATACATTTTATCCTGTTAGCACGTTCCCGTGGGATAATTTCCGACATCCACGCGGGCGAAGCCGCGGGCAGAAGCTAGTAAATTATAAATTATTATTATTTTAAGAAGTTTGAACATGAGTTTGTTCCCTTTTATAAAGTTTTGAGAGCCTCTTCTGTTTCCACAAATACGTAAATTATGAAGTACCTAGGTAACAGTTTTGCCCGCGTCTTTGCCCGCGTGGGTATCCGGAATTATCCGACAAGAATGTACTACCGAGATTAAAAAGTATCCTATAGTACTAGGCATGGTTATGGTCTAGCTGTGAGCTAACTTTAATCGTTTTTTAAATCCGTTCAGCCGTTAAGGCTTTAAGGCGTGTTGACGTAACAGACAGACGTAACAGAATTACTTTCGCATTTAATTTATAATAGGTATTAGTATGGATTTTGTTATTTACTTTATTCATTTAATGCACAGAGTTAATGCCTTTATGAACACGAAGGCATGAAAATGAGGAAAATTGGTTTAATAAACACATATTGTTCGTCTAAAAAGCTGACCCCTCCTTTTTGAATTTCACACAGATCAAAAATAAACATTTTTTTATGAATGGCTACAGTATACACTTTTATAAGCATATAGTAAAAATCTGTTATTTTGAAATTACAAACAGTTGTTTAGATTTGAACATGGTTTGAAGGACTTGTGGTTAATTAATAACAGCCGCACAGGTCGATCGACCAGGTTAAGCTACGCTTGCCGCGGTTGGTCTGTGGATGGATAACCATCTTTACATTCCGAGACCCCTCCGTGCCTCGGAAAGCACGTTAAACCGTTGGTTCCGACGGTCATTCGTGGATCTTTGACAGTCGTTACGGATAGTCAGAAGCCCGAAATCTGGCAACCAGTCTTACCAAGAGGTATCGTATTACCCAGTAACTGGGGTGTGGAGGTCAAATAGGCAGTCGCTCCATGTAAAATACTGGTAATCAGCTGCATCCGGTTAGACTGGAAGCCGACCCCAACATAGTTGGGAAAAGGCTAGGCAAATATCTTTTTAGATATCTGTACCACCTATCTTTTTTCACGAATCATCATTCGTGAAAAAAGATAGGTGGTACCTATGTCAATTTGGGTGATATTTTCAACTTATTTTTTCCACTCCACTCTAGTGGAGTGGAAAAAGACAAGGAAGGCTGACCCCTTCACCACGTGGGATTAACAGTCGGGACGAAGAAGAGAGTATACAAAGGCTCTGTCCTTAGTCTCCTTCTTATTTAGCTCGTAGTGATGAACTCTAAAGGCACATGATGCCAGCACGAGTATCGCTTCTAGTCTAACCGAATGCAGTTGAATATCAGTATTTTACATGGAGCGACTGCCTATCTGGCCTCCAAAACCCAGTTACTGTGTACCACGATACACCTTGGTAAGGCTTTAAAGCTAGTAGAACACACGTAAGTATTTTATTCATTAGTGACGTAACGTTGCTGTGGCACCTGAATGCCTAACTCCGGCACGTAAGCACATTAGTCCGGCACTTCCTTCCTCACGTGTTCCGGACGCTTTCACGCCCCCCTATTTATCCACCTGCATATGTCGTCCAGTGCAGATGGTGCGGTGGTCATTATCGTACAGAGTGACGGTTTATTGTGCGTTTGGTTTGAATCGTTCCATTTACAATTGCCTGCCACGATGTCCGTTATTGTCCATAAACATCTAAAGTTCCTTTCCTTCACCTAATTTGGTAAATTCAATGATAAATTCTATTTAAATAAGTATATATTTTTATAATAAGGTAAAAAATACTTTAATACAGTACACAGTAGCTGCAGTACGGTATATCTAAACATAATAATTATTATGTAGGGTACCTACTAAGAAAACAAATCGATCAAAAACTGATAAATGTGATCGGTTATAAACTTAAAACACAACATCAAATGATCAAAATAGGAGGTACTGTGAAACAATGGCAAAATATAAAAACGAAAATGGAAAACTGAGCAAGTAAAAATTATTGTGACAGGAATAATGACAGTTAGATTGTAGACAATCCGCCATTAGTACCTACCTAGTAATCAGAGCTATACAGTTCGAATTGACCCGAGAGGGGCCCGTGGCTAAATAATAACAGCCGCACAGGTCGATCGGTCAGGTTAACCTACGCTTGCCGCGGTTGGTCTGTAGATGGGTGACCATCTTTATATAACGAGACCCCTCCGTGCCTCGGAAAGCACGTTAAGCCGTTGGTCCCGGCTGTCATTCGTGGATCTTTGACAGTCGTTACAGGTAGTCAGAAGACCGAAAGTCTGACATCCAGTCTTACCAATTGGTATCGTATTACCCAGTAACTGGGTTGTGGAGGTCAAATAGGCAGTCGCTCCATGTAAAATACTGGTATTCAGCTGCATCCGGTTAGACTGGAAGCCGACCCCAACATAGTTGGGAAAAGGCTAGGCAGATGATGATGATGACAGTTTGAATTGACAGCTTAACAGCTCATTTGAGCTGATCGCTGATCAATTATTTACTGTCTACCACGCGATAGTTTGTATGCATGATGGCACACTAATCATTTATGAAATATGTAGGAATGAGGATTGAAACTTTCTGAACCATGGAAAGCATGTTAAGCCGTTGGTCCCGGCTGCCATTCGTACAACTTTGACAGTCGTACCGGGTCGTCAGAAGCCCGAAAGTCTGACAACCAGTCTTACCAAGGGGTATCGTGTTACACAGTTACTGAGTTGTGGAGGACAGACAGGCAGTCGCTCCATGAATAAAAATACTGGTATACAGGTAAAAGGCAAGGTAGATGATGATGATGAGACTGAAATATTTACCTGATAAATATATTTGTAAAGAGAGAATAAACTAATATTGTACCTGTAACAAACAAATAGATACCTACCCAACCGTTCTACGTTTGCACACTTGAAGTATTTCTGAAAGAGAGTCTTTCAAAGCATATTTATTCATACAGATGTAGGTACTCAAAGGAAGATTATTCAGGTAATTTGTTTACGGAATATCGAACAAGATAAGATATACAGAGTGCAGGGGTTCAGAATCTTGTACGGAATCAATGGTAGCAGGACGCAGGTCACGCGTCGCCACCCTGCAAATATTTGTTGCGAAGAAGTTCCGAGAAGAGGTTCTCAATTCGAACCGTATGTTTTTTTATGTACATACTTATGTATGATTAACTATATCTCCTGCATTTCACAACCGAATTGTTTGTGTGTATTTTATGTCTTTTTTTTTTTTAATGTGCGTTTAGTTTGTGCAAAATAAACAATGTTCCTTCCTTTCTTTTTGTAATTGTACGATTTTTCGAGTATGGTAGAACTATAATTGCAGGCACATGAGCATACTCTTTATGCTAGCAAAGGTCTAGCGATGCCTCTGGTATATAGATATGACATTTAGACGTGGCGGTGACCCATCAGGCAGGCCGGCTCCTTACCACCAAAAAATAATATTTGAATGAGGTGGGTGTCGTATTAAGACTTCGCGTATATTCGTAAAAATACTATCAAAATATATATCTTGATCAAATTAAGATAAAAGACAATCAAAGCATATGTTTTTTTTACGAACCTCCGGCGCGATCTCATGGCGGCATGGAAGGAGCGACTATCGCAACCCAGCGCAGTGGCTAGAGGGACGTCACGGCGTTCTCACCTACCGCCTGACGCAGTTCCTCTCCGGACACGGATGTTTCGGGAGGTTCCTGCACATCATTAGGCGGGAGGAGACGCCCGGGTGTCACCACTGTCAGGATCGCCCAGAGGACACGGTGGAGCATACGGTGGAGGTCTGCCCTGCTTGGGCAGAGCACCGCCGTGTCCTCGTAGAGGCGATCGGCAGCGGCGGCGACCTCTCGCGTCCGGCCCTGGTTCAAGCCATGGTCCGGGGCGAGAGGGAGTGGGAGGCAGTCACCTCCTTCTGCGAAGCAGTCATGCTAGCGAAGGAGGTGGCGGGGTGGGCGAGAGAACGCACCTTGCGCACCTCACGCCTCAGCCGCCGCGGGAGACGCTCCGGGCGTCGGGAGCCGCGTGACGACTCCCGGCCACCGTAGGCGCGGGCCTGCGGGCGGTGAGTAATGGGTAACTCACCGTCCGATCAGGACCAGGCCCGTGCCGGATGGCGTGTTTGTGTCCCACGCGCGCCTCAAAGAGATGTCAGCATGAGTGACGGGGCCCCATAGGGCCGAAGCCTGCCAGGGTAGCGGGATTGTCCGAAAGGGTTACCGCTGCCCTGGAACATAAAGGGCTAAGGAAGGAACACGGGTGGGTTTTAGTCAGTAAGAGTCTGACACTCCCTCCTGCTCCACCCAGAGCGGGAGGAGTCATTTGATGATTTCCCATCCTCAAAAAAAAAAAGCATAATCTTTTAATATTGGGATTCACCAGAAAACGTTGTTTAAAGAGCAAGGATGGCTCCGTTAATATTGACCCCGTGACAGTATGCTGTAAACAGTAATTACGGCATTAAAAGATGGTGAAAGATGGCGGAAATTAATACTTAGTTCCAATAATTACCACTGAGGGGAAAAGTGGCACTAGTAGCCATACACATAGGTCGACACTTCGATTTCCTTTCAGAGTTTCAACTAATAAATGTTTGAAAAACAAACGCGCATTGAAATCGCATTGAAAACAATAGTGTTGCCATCCAATACAGCAGTCACAATGCTATCTTTGCTACAACATAGCGTACTTAGTGGTAACATTTCTATCAATCTATTCTCATATTGCTATTTTATTCATGCAAACACAGTTTTAAAAGTAAACTAAGTTGGTGACTGCCTTGATCGAGTGGTAGCAGCGCTACTGATGAGCATGAGGTGCTGATTCAATTCTGTTTTTATTGTTATTTTCATCAACAATTTCTCAGTAGTCAATTCAATTCCACAGCCCTCTAAGCAAGTTTAAGTTAGTCTCTTTGTAAACGAGCTCGTCCGACGTCGGACCTACATAAATTCTGGTGACTACGTGGGCACGGGTTTTGCTCTTCATATTCATCAGGCACGACCACGACTACTACCTAAGAAGTTTTGTTATTTTGCATCTTTCATTGACAGATTATTCATGATGTCAACTTTAATTATTTAAGTTATTATTTAATTGTGTTCTTACATCTATTTGTGCCAAAAAGGCATCTACTTAATAAAAATCTTAAATTCTTTCATCCACTGGCAGACAACGACTCAACAATGAGTAGTCAGTAGTGTAAAATAACTTAAGATCGATCGTTGATCGATCGATCTTAAGTTAGTTTACACTACTGAACCTAGTACCTGAAGGCCAATTCTCGTAATTTAAAACGTATGAGACGTTTCTCGGCGACAAACAAATGTCAAAAACTTGTCAAAATGTAGGGAAATTATAGGTATTTTTGACAGATTGAGACTGAAATCAGACTGTGAACGTTTTTAAAATTACGAGAATTGCTGATCCTTAATAATATAGAATAATATATCTATCTCAGACAACTGTAGTCCATATTTTACACTCATACATTAAAATTACTTATAAGTACCTAAATCTTGTTTTTGTAACTCCCAGGATGCATTAGAAACGTAACCTAATGAACTCTTGCAATCAGACGTATAAAGCCTGATATCGCTCATGCCATCTGATATTATTCTATTACAATGTTTACCATCTCGTTAGTATTACTGGGCTGACGGTGGGAGCGGTGGTATAACCACATTAACGTCCAGGGTAGTCGGGGTTAACGTTGTTAGGCACTAGGTCAGCTCCAGGTCGACGGGTAATTGGACAATTAAATGCAGCGAGATGAGAAATGCCTAGGACTTGATTGAGTTACATTTTAACTTTGATCTAATTCTAATAGCCTGTTGGTTAATGGTTTTTGACGTAGAGTGAGCAGAAATTGGGCTCACAATAAATGAGTGAGCAGTGGTAACCCAGTGGAAATGGCCGACGACGTAGGTTCGAACTCAGGCAGGCGCTTTAGTTTGTGTAAATTATTTCATCGCCACTGCTCTCAGAACGGTGAAGGAAAACATCGTAAGGAAACCGGCATGTCCTAGAATCAATATTTCGAAGACTGTGACATCTACCAACCCGCACCGCAGTCCCTCTCATAAAGAGGAGGCCTGTGTCCCAGCAGTGGGAACATTATAGGCTGATTATGATGAGTAGATGAGTGTAGGACCTTGTTTTTTCTTTGATATCGGATACTTAGGGCCGGCGCCCACTGGCGGCACGGCACGGCAAGGGATTTTTATGCGACGAATAGAAATATAACTTATGTGTATGACAATAAAATTAAAATTTCAATGATGATGCCAAAGGACGTCGCGGCATGCCTAAGGATACCGCGGCATCATTGCTGCCGATGAAATTTCAATTTTATTGTCATACTTATAAGTTATATTTTATATTAGTCGCATAAAAATCCCTTGCCGTGCCGTGCTGCCAGTGGGTGCCGACCCTTAGGTATTTGAACTGAAACTACAATTAACCGTAACTAAACCAATAACCAAAGGTCTTTCAACGTCTAAACTGGCGGCACATTAATGGTCAAAAAACGTTATGCCAGTCACGAGATCGTTAATAGCAACGTTTTTGATCGACACCAAATTACCAAAGCGCCGGTTAAAGCTGCCTTGCTAATGTCCTTTCTCCCTCTTCCTTGTTTGCTTTCCCATTGGAGGGAATGAGACGAACCATCTGTAAGACTCACACGTAACTATGCCAAAGCCGTAGCTGTGAAGGGAGCATTAGAAAGTAATTGGCAATTGCCACAAATCATGACCGCGTCAGTAATTAAGTATTTCTTCATCTAGAGAAATGCCCACGAATTAAAATAAGAAGAATAGCGTGTGCTGTTGTGGAAAGAGAACATTGGCTTTCGTGTTGTAACTGTGTAGCACATGTCTTATTAATATCGACAGAAGACTAGCTTGGCCATAGATTTAGTAAATACTACTAAATCTATGAGCCTGAGTGACTGACACATCAAGGCAGATCTGAAACTTCTGAATTTACAAACACAAAAGACAGAGGTTCTTTTTGTTACGTAGACATATAGTATTGAGACGAGCCAGATATTTGGGATATCTTTTCTGACTTTGTTGCAAGAAAGGATCCCTGGCCTGGGGGAAAAGGAGTGCTTTTTTATTTTAACAAGCTTATTAGCTAGGTCTATGAACTCGAAGCTCGTTGCGAATACTTACAGAAAAATTTAAATTTTTAATACATTCATATGTTGGTCAAAATGAATTAAATATGGGCGCGTCAGTCGTTGTAATTATATCGGTTCCGTACGTCTGAAACCAACAAAGGAAAATGCTGGCAAATAAGACCAATTTACAACAATACTAAGGCTGAAAATATTAAGTTCACTCGTATGTATTACTTTTACGAATATTTCAACGAAAAATAGACCGGTTTTCGACACAGATTCTAGATTTTTACTTCTACCCGTGTCTGTTGGGTTGGTACAATTTATATACGGTTAGAAGCAACGCTAAGTAATATTGTTAGATACTTTATTTAAATTGTGTAACATGAGTTTATATCCCACTAATCTGTAGCTCATATCATTATTTATGTTTATAGGTTCGATATAGAGTTTTTCTTCACTTTGCTCGCACTTTGTACGCAACGTGAGCCTTCCTACTTATTAAATATTAATTTTGTCTCACAGACCAAGGTTGACCAAATTCAGTCCATGTCTGAAGACCGAGTCAAGCTAAAGAGTGCTTCTAAAACATTTATGTAGCGGTAACTATAATTAGTTGGTAAACATTAGGTACGATACGAGTATGTATCAATATTAACAATATTTGTTATTTGTATAGTAACAATATTTGTTTAAATATTGTTAAACATTTTAAAAGAGTAACTGGAGTTTCTTGCCCATTCTTCTCTATACGAAACTACTTTTTGGAAGGGCAACCAGAGTCAATTCTGTTGTTAACCGACTTCAGAAAAAGGAGGAGGTTCTGAATTCGGATATTTTTTTTTTACCTCGGTTCTCTTATTTATAAGCCAATTTACAAAATTCTTCAAAGGAAGTCGGTGGCAAACCACGCAAATGCGAACCCCACGACACCGACTTCCGAAATTAAAGTTATTTTTAACCCCCGACGCAAAAACGACGGGGTGTTATAAGTTTGACGTGTCTGTGTGTCTGTATGTAGCATCGTAGCTCCCGAACGGATGAACCGATTCTGATTTTGTTTTTCACTTTGTAATGTCTTCCTTTTTTTATGTGCCTATTTCAAATAAATAATTTGACTTTGACTCGTTCCCACGCGCTACACAATTCTAAAAAGGGGTAACATTCGGAAGACTGCAGAGTGTGTTAAAACACTGAGCTATTGTTGTACCAGTAGGATTGAAATAACTCGATCGATGTAAATAATGGTGGAGTCTCTATCGATTTGTTTTAATCACACTCGTATGGCGTAGTTTCTTGAAACTATGACTTAGCGAAACAAGGCTAAGGGAAAGAGGATAGAAAACTTTATGGTTTAGTTATATAACCTATACTTATCTACATAATTTATAAATTAAATTCGCTTTTCGTATATTTTTTGTGTGACCGCATTGTTCATCTAAACTAAGAACTTAAGTACCTAAAAATTTAGATTGGGAATTCACCATCATTTAGAGAATTTATAACGGAAGGTTTATGTAGCAATCTTAATGTTTTTTTCGAGAGGTCAAGCTACCCGAAACTGTCAAATTTTTCCAATCAACCTTGAACCTTAATGCTTTAACGATAAAGTTGAAAATCTATTAAAGAAATTTGACAGATTGTAGGCCAGCTGTACCTATAAACCGTACGGAGCAGGGGCGCTAGTACATAATCAATAATCATGAAAACAGTTTGTAACAAAAATGCCTAAGTGTGTTATAAATTACGTAGATTTGGTTCAAATTGATTTGTTTTCTTTCAAAAGGAAAGTTTTAGTACAGTACACTTTAACTAGAGAAAAGTGTAAAGTTTTATTTTCTTTAACAGTTTTGAAAGGATATTTGATTTCCCCGCTGTTCTTTTCAAGGCTTGTAAACTATTTTGGGAAGTTTACAGAATCTTACGTACTTTTCGGCCATAATATTTGTTTAGTTTTAATACTTTATTCGTATTTGTGGGTGATAGTAGGTAATTGTACTTGCGGCATTTTAAATCAAAATGCTAAAGGATAGTTGTATTTTTGTTTCGAAAATCGTTCGAATTTACGATACGTTTACTTCGCGCGCTCGCTTCACTTTATAAACTTTTAAGGTGGATGCTCCAAGGTAGCCCGCGAAATTCCAATTTTCTTACGTTTTTTGCAATTTGCTGGTCAGTACTAAGTTGTACGTTGATTAAAATATGATTCGCGGGCGTAACAAATATGTATTTAAAGAATTATAATCATTAAAGTCATCAACACAACTCTCTAAGATCAAGTAATCCTACTGAATGACTATTTCATGAAATCTTGACATTTTAGGATTATGCTAACATAACAAGTTGTATTACTGATTCTAATGATTATAATTCTGTAAATACATATTTGTTATGGCCGCGAATCATATTTTAATCAACGTACAACTTAGTACTGACCAGCGAATTGCAAAAAACCTAAGAAAATTTGAAATTTGCAGGCTACCTTGGAGCATCCACCTTAATCAAGTTGGGAAGGTTTTTAGATGTAGGTTATTTCTGTTTTGTGAAATATTATGTATGTTATGTACTTACGTAAATCAGAAGGCCAATTCCAGTATATAAAACCATTCAAATTCTAATCGCAATTTTATCTCAGCGACTGTCAATTTGTAGAAAATACTGGTAAGCTAGAGGTAGTTTTGGCCCATTCAGGCCGCGATTGGACACGAATCTTCTTAAATATTCAGAATTACCCATCAGATAGTGCCTTGGTTTCGTAATTTTCGTTTTTTGCCACAAACTTCCATAATTAAAGTTATTTTTCACTTTGTAGTGTTTTTTTTGGAAGTCGATGGTTTATTTGTAACATACACTATGTGGAAAAAATACATACCTACTATTGAAGCTAATTCAAAAATCATTTATCAGAACTGGATCTTTATATGGGACCACCCTATAAGTACCTACCCTTTCAAACACAAGTGAATTTTTCAAATCGGTTTATAAATGACGGAGTTCAGAGTTAAAAACTCTCTTCCTTTTTTTTAAAGTCGGTTAAAATGAGAAACAACTAATCAGTTATTGAAGCAGAATGTATCATTACTGCTTATCTAATCCATTCTACAGGAAATACCCTGATAAAGGTCGTTTTGTATAGGATTGTATATCGATCGTTAATCTAGTAATTGACCCACTTTAAGCGTTTTTAATTTTTAACAATCAACACCAAAATCAATTACTTAAGGCGCGTTATGGTTTTTTCGGAACGCTGTTATTTATCTCTGTAATCCTACTTAAGTATATAATAATATTATAAACGCTAAAGTTTGTATGGATGGATGGATGGATGTTTGTTACTCTTTCACGCAAAGACTAAGAACGGAATTTGATGAAACTTCACAGTAATATAGTACACTTATACATCAGAATAACACATAGGATATTTTTTATCCTGATATGCATACGCTACGATCGACGCTTAAGTGACGCGAGTCGCTGCTAGTATATTATATACAATATATATTATTAAGTAAACCTATTATTTGCTTATTCATTATTTTATACTATATACAAAGACAAGAAGTAAGAGAGAAATACATATAAGGAAAATAAGAGGCTTACAGAGGTATCCAAAATTCATATCAAGATAAATAGGTAAGTAAAATCCCCTTGACAAGCTTTAAGTAACAGTAATAAAGCCTAAAATAAATGAAGTTCAGATTCTCTGGGAACATTCTCGGAAATAAGTAAATAAGTATTTTATACAGCGGTGGGTGCGAACGACAAAAATTTGGGGGAAACAAAGGCACGGCGATGTGGGCCACCGTCCCTCAGGCCTCGCCGCGGAGACAACTCGGGGATCGATAGCAACATGGACTTGTTACCATGGTGATAACGCCTTCGTGGCCCACTTTTGGGACTCGTAAATCTCTAAGTCACGCTACCTACAGTGACCACATCGTCACTAATCCCGTGTCTCGTTTTTCGTTCCGGACCCAGAACTGTTTGAAGCTTCAGAAGTTGTGCTTTGAAGTTTCAGATAAGCCTGTTTTCCTTTAGTTCAAGTTTTTCGTTTTGATGTAACTAATGGACTTTTCGCTTAACAGATTCGTTTGTAAACTTTGTGGACGCGTCCTTAGTATTTTACTAAAACTTTATCCACACGTTTTGTTGTTATTTTTTAAATCAAGATAAGAAAATATTTACGGTGCTTGTAGTATTTTAATAGATATTATTTTAACGAACAATTATTATCTCTTTTTTATTAATTATATACTCTTTATTAAATCAATTTCTAGAACTTCTTACTTGTAAGGGTTGATTTTTTCAATCGACTGATATTTTTTATTCGTGGTATAAAATTGACGTAGAACAGTTTTTGTCAAAGTCAAATCATTTATTTCAAATAGGCACATAAAAGGCACTTTTGAACGTCAACGTCGTTGACTTTCCACAAATCAAAATTATTCCTCCTCGGATAAAGTAATCTTGCTTTGGAAAAATCAGCCCTAAGTTTTTAAAACTATAGACTTATTTATCAGACAAGAATTGAATAAGTACTAAGAACAGGATTGCACTTTCAGACTGTTTAATTAAACAGACTGATAGTAAAATATTAAAGAAAAAAATCTTTTCGGAAGTACTCGTACATACCTATCTACATATGCTTCCGGAAAGTTCTTTTTCGAGTTTTTTTACCTTGTAAAATCCTTATAGGTTAATGATAACCAAGAATAATAATCAACATATTTGTAAACGTTACTCATGAATTGATTCATCTTACTTTTCAGAAGGTCGTGTCCTTCTCCTATAAAAGAGAGAGACAGCAGTGAAAAGAGAGTGAGAGGGAAAAAAATCGGTTAGTAGGTTTATTGATCCCTTGCAAGCTGATCTGAAAATGTGAAAATGAGTGGAAGTAAGTAGTAGGCACATTTCAGACGGAACAGACATGAGAGGGTCGAAAAATTTATCAAACGAACTTCGATCAATAAATTTATTTTTATGTGTAAGGTCTTTAAATTATAATTATTATGAGGTATTTAGGTATAATATAGTATTGACTTACTGATTTTTAAAATTTTAACAACAAAAAAAGAACTAAATGTAGCAAACAATGAAAGGAAAAAGTTCCTTTTACCAACGACTATTTTGCTTCCTTGTAAAGCACTATTACTTCGCTTTACACTGTTATAAACTAAGCCTCGGAGCATAGTTCGCGTGTGAGATATCACAAAGAATGAGCATTCGGATATTAAAACCATGTCGAGAAAAGCTTCAGAACTTTAAAGTCCTTAAGTAGTGAGTGTCACACGACTTCTCTAAAAACAATTATTGCATAATATAAAACAAAGTCGCTGTTCGTGTGTCCACGTAGTTATAGGAAAGCTTGGGACAAATCTAGGCGAACAACCGCAGCAATCCGTAGCTCCTCGACTCATCGATTCGGCGTAGCAGACCCCTAGCATGCAGCATTGTAGTAGAAGTGTAGCAGGCCCGTAGCAGACGCACAGCAGGCGCGTAGCAGAGGCGTAGCAGACGCGTAGCAGAGGCGTAGCAGTCGCGTAGCAGCGACATAGCACTCGCGTAGCAGACGTTTAGACGAAGCGCGTAGGAGTTCAACAAATGCCTGAGCTGGGTCAATGCGCAAAGTGAAAGAATCGCTTATTTTAAAGACAGTAGGTACTAATTTATCTTTTATATTACCAATAGTTTTATTATATTGATACCAACTGTAGCGACCTTAGCGACGCGATTGCTGAATTGCATTTTTGATATGGTAAAGGAACTCGAGCGCTATACTCGCCGGTCGCCATCCAGTCGCTTACTATACCATCGCCCTGCCACGTCCACATTTACTATAATAACCAATCAGAGTTATGTTGAACCTTTATTAAATATATTAACAATTTCAGTTTAAAACTAAATTCGCGTATCATTTATCTCACAACACATTTTGTTTTTGTGTCAGTTAAGTTTTCCTGAGTAGCAGTACATTCCACAAAATGCCGAATAAAACGATTTCAAAACGACGTACTTTTTATTAGCCAGTTTATAACAGATACCTATTAGGTACTGTATACATCACAAACAATTTCTACGTTTACGTATATCTGTACCTAATTTATAAGGTGGTACCTACATAAATAAAGAATATTATATTCTATGTACCTATATAGTTTCCTTGACCAGACGTAGCCAAGCTCGTGTAAGCGCCAACTGCACGGCGTTTTCAAGGCTCCAATTAATTATTTAATTAGAGACCTATCTACTTGATTATAATTATAGTAAATAAACTATGCAGGAATTAATAGTTTAATCAAACCATAATTTAAAACTTTATCAAGGCTAGGTAAATACCTACGCACTGTTATTAGAACTAAGTTCCTGTTCATTGTAGTAAACTAAAATAAACCCAAATTCTGAGTATTTACAGTCAATTTTACGTTAACACCCGATGTTGTGGTTCACTTAGATTTTCTAAGACAATGTTAGCTAGCTGGCACGCTTATTCTCAAAGTCCTTACTAGATACTAGAATTCCCAACTATGGTTCTAGTTGATCACCCCTTTAGTTTATAGGTACTGCATGTTGTACAGACGCCAGCAGGTCAAGCTACCCGAAAAATTTTGTCAAATTTTCCCAACCAACCTTGAACCTGAATGCTTTAGCGATAAAGTTGAAAATCTATTAAAGAAATTTGACAGATTGTAATAGCTTGATGTGCTGGCGTCTGTATGTCAACTACATAAAAAAAAAATTAAGATCTTCCGAATCTAGACAGAAAAATCCACTGAAAAGAACTGGCTGGACAGTGTCAAAACAAAAGTGCGAGTCGAAACCAAAACATATGCTTAACTTCTCTTAGAGAATAAAGATATTTCCAAAGTACACAAGTCCAAGTCTTTTAATTAAAATTAGGAAGCCAAGGGTATTTATTTAGTTCCAGTTAGATATATAGGCGCGGTTGGCGCAGTGGTTAAGCGTTTGACTGCTGCGCTGCGTGTCGCGGGTTCGATTCCCGCACTGGCTGGCATTTTATATGGTTTTAACCCTTTACCTACACGTCTGCAGACGCGAACTACTTTTTACCTTCCCTAGTCAGAAATAGAAGAATTTCATCAAATAAAAAAATACCTACATTCCAAAAAAGTTTTTATTATAATTTTGCTGGTCATCATAACTATAAGTAAACTTTTTTTTAAATAATTGTTTTGTTAATCAACGTCAACGTTTATAAATTCTTTAAAAACGAAGTTGCAAGTTGAAGAATGCAATCGTGCGGATAAAATTCTGTTCAGCCTTGGGTTCTCTATTAAATAAATGTATTTTTTTTATCGGAAAGGAACGAGGATATTGCCTAGCCAGCAGCAAAAATTACTTTCAAGTATATCTATACTCAAATAATACAAGTAAAACTATTTTAAAACAATCGTAGATCACGAAAAGGATCTTATTCAATATATTAATTCGTTATTGCAACTAAATCATTCAATCTTGTGTGTTTTATTAAACGGTTATCGTAATTCCGATCGCGAACCGGAATAAGTTTTACCCAAGCTCTCGTCTCACGAACTTTATTGAAACTTCTACAGCAGCGCTACTAGCTCCATCTATTAGAGAGCTTTCACGTTAAATGTTCAGGTTTAATAAAATAGATGGCTTTAGCGACCAAGCCTTCCCCACCCCCCCGCTCCGTAGACAGAGAAAGCGAGTATGCTATCTCTCTCATGCGCCCTCGTTGCCCTGTTTTACCAACTTTAAACACCCAATGCAGAAAAAGGGAGTTGGGTGGTTTGGGGGGCACCTTATGGAAGGGGGGGGGATTACGTTTCGTTCCTCTCAACTAGAAAATTTATTCATGATATTATCAGATCAGTAAAAACGTATAGGAACTTTTCTTTACAATTAAACATCAATAGTTACAAAGTAAATAATAAAATAGGTACCTATGCGCTACTTCCGATTAAAAAGTACACGTTCTACGATGTGGACTTCACCATCTTTAATAATATACCTAATTGCTAGTTTACTACTACCTTCAAGACTTTAATTAGCTCTAAAATGTATACATAGTTATTATGACAGTTGTTAGTTCGTCATGACTCGCGTAGCAAAACAGGCCACATCCATAAAAAGGCCATGTCAGGAGTCCAGATGGTTGGAGGTCAGCAGCAAACAGCAAGTGGCAAATGTTCCGCGCAGCATCGCCTCGTGTATCTGTCATTCCAAGAGGCCTGACGAGTGAAGATCGCAACCCTCTTCGTTGTCATAATGGGGTGCCAGGTGGGCTGCAGCCCAGTAGCAAAATTTGACTGGAGTTTGCTAGATGTCATGTCCGGAATAATTTTTTTTCTACCTGATGATATTCCTATCGCCAAAAATGCCGAACTTTAATCCCCTTTTCCCTATTTAGTAACCTCTTTAGGGCAGGAACATTCAATAATCCTTCCATAGGGTCAAAACACATACCTACACACTGCGATGTCGTATCGTGTGTATGTCTTTGGCCCTTAGTGCTCACTATTGTTGCCTATGAGGGTTCCTTGTCCCGAGCTAAATTTCCTGCCTATTTCTAGACCTTTGACATTTTCTAGGGGTTTAGGCTGAGCATTGTCTGTCAGTGGATGTTGTATGAGTTTAACATTTTTATTAAGTCGACTTGCGGCATTGTTGGCTGATTATTTCCATGAGCAGACCATCGTAAGAAGTGATTTCAACTCTTAGACGCGAAGCTGCGCTGTGACGTGTCCGACTGCACCACATCTCGAATGCATCGGTAATTCGTCGTTAATTCTTGGGTCAGCCAATTTTAGGGTACCGATGACTAAGAAGTACGAATAAATTAAAATTCGGCTTTGCGATTGCGATTTCTCTTTGCAAGATGGCATACACTTAGGTGATGTGGGTCATCGCATTGCGGCGAATATCGATCGGTTTAATGATAATGAAGCCTGGGTAGCTAAACTCAGGAGTTTAGCTACCCAGGCTTCATTATGTATTATGTGTGTATCTAATTAGTAACAGAATAGGTAGTTCAGGAACTACCTATTCTGTTACTAATTAGATCCAGCTGTCCCAAACTATTTCTTTGTGTGTAATGTATTAAGGCCGTTTTTCGACTCTGTTGGGTGCAAGTACGCATCAATTGATCCTATTTAGTATTTAATAAAACTAAATGTAACATTGAGGCACCTCAACAACGATACGTTGATCAGGTAATGGCTGCCGAGTACAACATACTAATTCTGGCTGTCTCAGCCAAAATATGAAGAGAGTCAGGACTGGTGACGCGGGAGCAAGCGACGTACAGTTGTCCGTGTGAGAAGCTCGTCCTGAGGTCGACACCCGCAGCCTTCAGTATCTAGTAATTTCTTTTAGTGAGTAAACATCAGCTACGCGGATGACATGGTGTTGCGCAGTCCGTCAATTAATGGTCTGAGAAGTCTGGTGGTTATACGTGATGGGTATGCTGAGAGACATGTTCTGAAGTATAACTCTGTTAAAAGTGAACTACCTAACTGGTCTTTGTTGCGAAAAACAAGAGCCCACACTATGTTCCCCGGTGATGCTTGGGTGCTCAGTCGTAACAAAAGTCAAGCATTTCAAGTAGGTACTTAGGTCATATAGTAAGGGTATCGTTTTACCCAGTCACTGGGTTGTGGAGGTCAGATAGGCAGTCGCATCCATGAAAGAAACAGGATAGATAGGAGTCAAACATTTTTTTTTTTGTGAAAATTGCCCATTTTCTTGCTGACTGTACCTTTTTTTTCCAAATCTGTGAATGCAGATCAAAATGTTTCAAAAACTTAAGAACAGTCTCCTAAGATTATTTTCTTGTGGCGAAAACGATTAATATACATGCCCCATCTCAAAAATCCATCCTGTATATGTCATGATTGACTGCTTCGCTCCATAAAGGTATAGCGTGATGACAATCATTTAAAGGATTAAATCTGTAACTATTTGTTTTAAAATTCGCGGTAAACTATAGAAAAATACGAACAATTGTAATATTGCTCATCCCCCATAGCAAATAACGTGATAATTTGTTGAGAAGACTCCTAGGGTACATGTATTACAGATTGACCAGACTCATAGGGTATATG
Organism: Apamea anceps; assembly: GCA_951799955.1. NCBI lineage: Eukaryota > Metazoa > Arthropoda > Insecta > Lepidoptera > Noctuidae > Apamea > Apamea anceps. The sequence continues at coordinate 7,481,715 of OX637500.1, read as the reverse complement.
TATGCAATATTTGAACAAAATCTATCCTGTAGTTTTTACGTGATACTGGACATTTAGAATTGTCAAATAAACAAAAATTCTAAAAATTATGTTTTTGGGATTAGAATTCGAGTTCCCAGACATCGCAGGGTAATAAGAACATTAATGCAAATATACATTTAAAATAATTTATTTCGAAAATAATACTATTGTTAAGTACCTATTTCTTAAACAATATCAAAAGTTATTCAATGTTCACTGTATATAGTAATACTGCAAAAAAGGGACTCATTCTAAAATGCGTTAGTTAAAATCTAGTCTATTCATAAGAAAATTCAAAACAAGTAGGTAGGTGGTAGGGTTTGGTACTCCAAAATAACTATTTTTAATATTAATCAGCAAAATCATCTGTGAAAGCGTTCAACAATATCCTCTCAGTCCATCGTAAACCTGTATGTGTCTGATTATCATCTAGGGTTTCTAATACTTCCTTGGCTTTTGTTCTTAAAGCCCACAGGAACATCTCTACTATCTTTTGTATAATAGAACTTGATGGTGACTCAACCTCTTTTATGGATACTCTTTGCAAAACATCTAATACTGTAGTATATAAAATTGACTGTCGGGTGGCTGGTTTGCATATCGACAGATGATCTAGAGGTAGCTGATAATATTCGCCGCGGCCCAAGTCCGCCGAAAATGACTCAACAAAGTGTACAGGAACTTTGAATGCCGTTACTAATGTTGGCATGGTTTCTACAAAACTAATAGTTTCCCAGCCGTATGCATCTGCAAATGTTATGAATGATTTATGTAGATCTAACAAAACTGGGGAGTTCACCTGTAACTGTCTGACATCATTGGAAGGCCACAGTACAGCAGCAGCAGCTCGAGGCATAGCAGCCATAGCACTACCTTTGTGTGGAGTACTGAAGAACAAAACAGCTTTAGTGTTACTAGCAAGTTTTTTTAAAGCCTGCTGGTCGCTTTGTGAGGCTTCGATTAGTACTTGCTTGACAATCAGTCCACCCATGGAATGGGCCAGCCAAACAACCGGAGTCTCTTTACTGCCTACACCTGCATCTATAAGGGCAGGAACCAGTTCCGAGGCTCGGGTTGCAATATCTGCAGATTGCATAGGGCAGCGTTCAAGCCACTCTGAAAGCGAACTCCAATAATTGACACCAAGTATCCTTAAGTTACTAACGTCTTTTGGCAGCCAGTCTTTAGGCCAACACACTGTGTAATTACATTTGTCTTCTTCTTCTTGGTTTAGTGCATGACGTTTATGATTAGCAGTCAATGTGTAGGATGCTTTTTGTTCTCTCACAGCTTCAATAGGAATATCATGAAGAACAACCTCTAGTTCTGATAAAAACACCTCTTCTCCTATTTCTATCAAATCATCCATCACCTGCTTTATTTCAGGGTCAAGATATGTTTTTGGTGGTGGTTTTTTTACAGGCTCACAAGGTTCACAATCATTGTCTGCTACAGTAACTTCTATGATTCCAATGGGCTCAGCACATTTTCTGTCACGTTGTCTCCATGTGACAAAAACTCCTCCTCTAAGTCCATGCACAAGCAAGGTATCACAAGAATTAGGAGCAGTGGTTCTATATAGAGGATGTAACAGAAATAATCCAGGTCTGTAACAATACTCTCCAGACAAATTTGCAAGACATACTGCTGCTGAACTGGACAAACGTATATCTTTGGACCGTATGAGTCTTGCTAATTCACCAAGGAGACCATTTTGGAAAAACTGTGATAGTAAACGACAATGCACACTTAAAACTGTAAGGATTTTGAGTACTGCTAGGTCACAGTCTGGATCATTAGGATATCGTAACAAGGCTTCAGCTAATATTGATAGACCACCCAAGTCAACAAATTTTTGCACAGATTTATCCTTGTCATATTCCACTACGTTAAAAAGACTTACATGGTGGTACAGAGCATCCATACACAATATACAGAGATCTTTTTCACTAATATTGTCAGGTTTGGGTGGAATACTATCTGACTCCACTGCCTCCTCTTGTACATTTGCAAAGTATTTAGAGAGGAAGAGTTCAATGCAACAATGGGGGTTTATGTTTTGTACCGCTATTAGAAGGTCTCGAAATTTATATGAGATGAGTTCCGATGACTGTGCTGCACGTCTAACGTGAATTGGAGGTGGAAGGAAATATCGGAGGTCGACACCACGAGTCCGCGCCAGTAGAACTGCTGTGTTTCCATCTATAGCTTGAGCAAGTCTACAGCAATCCCAAATTTTGTTATTCTTAAAAGCGGCAAGTTGTTCCAAGGCTATATTCCGCTGATCTTTATTTCCATGACGACATAACCACAACAATCTCCAAGCTAACGAATGCTTTAAACTTTTCCAAATGCGACCGAAACCCACAGGTTGCCTTGTCGCTTTATCGTATTCAAGTTGGAAAGTTCGATTGTAGGAAGGGTCATCGACGTAAATATATTCGGCTGCATGTTTCTTTTCCCTTTCAATAACACGTGGATTTACTATATTTCCTATTGCTTTGCACGTTTGCACAATATTGTAATAAATTGTAAAACAGCCAGTGCCTGCTGCTACTACAATTTTCAAATATTTTATTGTGGCCTTAAGTTTGTCTTGAATGCTCATTATAAATAGATTTTCTTAGATACATTGCTGATGGATGTGGAGATTAAGTTGGAACCGTTCTCCTTTAGGAATAGATAAATTACTTGCTAAATATGTTTTCTTAAGATTATATTTTTTTTATGAAGACAGGGGACAGGGACAGCTGACAGATGACAGAGTACACGGTGACAGGGTGCAGTTTGGGTGCGTTCCGAGTTGCGTACAAGTACGCTGGACTCTGGACTAAAATATAATAAACGAAATGAGGATAATATGAATTGCACACAGACCATATTATGAATTGTCAGTTTGTGACCATTTTACGATTTTTAATATGATTCATATTGTTATCCTTTTATGATTCTGCCAAAGTGATCTTTTTAGGCTCCCATATCTCAACTTATTACATTTGGGCCCACCGTTTTCCATCTCCTCTACAGCCATCTACCTTCGCACCAATAGCAAAGCTTAAAACAGTATCTGTGTCCTGTGAGGTGTTGTAGATGGCGTTGATGTTCTGGTTTTGCTAAGATAGTCTAATTTTTACCAATTTATTTTATGTAAATTGCCATTTGTAACAATTATAAGATTGAATAAATAATTAAATAAAACAATGTGCCGAAAAATCTGTACCGAAAATAATTAACATATTTCTATGTATATGTAAAATAAACTGTCAACCGTAGATAGAGATTCATTCTCTATCTACGCTGTCAACTCATTTCATGTCACAACTGTGTTGAGAGTGGTTGAGAGGCTCAGGTTGAGAGGGTATATATGTTCTGTGGTGTTGAGTCAGCTGTCAGGTCAGCCACATGCAAAAATATTTTGGTAATATCAAAACAATACCATTTACAATGGCCGACCTGTAGTCATTAATGAAAAGGTTCGACAAAGATATATTCCAGAATTATTCGCACGTAGTTGATACAAATAGTTTGCAATAGAATGGTTTCCATACTCTGTTCAGTTTGGTTGAATTTATATATTCGTGAGCAATTATAATTAATTATGGTCTGACGGCTGTCCTGAAAACGCATATTCTGATCCGCTGGTGTATCTAAGTTGGTGTAGGTACATGTTTTATTTACAGCTACAGCAAAATGGACACACTTGGGTGCTTAGCCTTGTGCCCGCAGATAGTGTCGATAATGAACTAAACCATGGAATACGCTCTGAGTTAGATACCCACTTAATATGCAGACCAGTCAACTGACTCTCCAATTGGAATTTTACTAGACTGGCTAACAGGTAAAGCAAGTTGCTAGAAATAAATATTTTTACCCTTGAACTATTAGTTCACTATCAAAAACATTCACATGAAAACTGTGTACATACGATACGAACAACATACCGTCAGTCCGTCTTGTAGTTCCCCAAAGGGATAGGCTTACATCCAAGACTGAACAGTACACCCCCCGAGTTTCAATTTTCCAGTATTTTATTTTTTACAGCTCCAATGGAATATGCTGCATTGACATAGAAACCTTGGATAAAGGATATGATGTTTTCTATGTTAGTTTGACGTATGAAGTTCTGGTAAGCATCCTTACTTATTATTATACACACAGTGGGTGTCTGAAGACACATTGTCACCGAGACAGGCCCAAAAAATCTCTGGTGTGACTATTTAGACTTATTGCTAACGGATTGGCATAAAGAAAACTGGAAAAATATATAAAAAAAAAGCATTACTCTCCTTTGTCTGTCTGTAAACGCTTATAACTGTTATTAGGCTTGGCTCTCGATTTTAGTCCACACAAGCCATGGGAACACCTATAGCTTGATTGCCATAAATACAAACCTCCCATTGAAATATTTTAGTTCACAAGAGATTGCACTTACTACTGTCAGGCTACTATAAATAAAAATCGAATAACTTTATCTATGATCAATGGGTCTTCTGTAACATCATACCTAATTTATTTGGTTCAATCAACTCAGCCTATTGCAGTACATTGCTGGACATAGACCTCTCCCAGGCTATGCCACAACACCCTGTCCTCTGCTTTTGATGCCCCCGCGAAATTTTTGACGCCCCCCAGGTAGATTTATTTGGTTGTAAGAATAATATTTAAAACAAAATTGCTTGTGATGTTTATTTACACACACTGTTTGTGATAAAACTAGTATACTTACACCCTAACAAAAATATAAGGCGAGAAAAATAAAGAATATTCATGTTACGAGAGGTAGAATTAATGAGTTGCTTCATTACATAGGGGATGGGAGTTCGTAATTTTTGTTGATGAGAAACCCCGTCAGACACACAACTTGTCTTATACATCTTGAATTTTACCATCCTAAAAAACTTATCATAGAAGAAACATAGATTATATACTATAAGTATATATTATAGTGATAGTACGTATGTGTATATATAACCTATTTATGTATTTGTGTACCTAGTTTTAAGAGTTTTTTTTTTATCATTGTCCCTCTCAACCAAAGCACCTGCCATCTAATCTCTTCACCACCCTTGGTTGACTGGTAGAGAATGCCTAAGGCATTAAGTCCGCTTTTGTACCTTTTCGTGCGAAAAGTTTAAATAAATAAATAAATAGACACAGAAAAAAAACTTTGACCATACAAAGCTGATTACAAAAATAATAAACTGCCATTTTGTGTTACAGAACATGTACAGGGCACCTACAGGTCCTCCTAAGGCTGTTCAAGTCATACAAACTAGAATGTGTCTTAAAGATTTGCCAGCTGTACAAGCCATCCACACCCACAGTGCTTTCAAGGGGTCAACCCAAAACCGGGTATAAGGAAAAGATAAAGAAGAAAAGCAATTAAATTATTGGAAAAAAGTGTATTGATGGACAACTTTAATTGTTTTTTTGTTTCAGGAAAATAAAAACACAATGCATAAAAGAAGATGAATACTATCAATTCTGTAAGTATCACTTACTTATAGGTACGTTAATTTTACTTAACTCCATATGCAGCAAGCATATGGAGTTAAAAGTTAAGTTGAATAATTGGGAAATTTAATAATAACTTTTATATGGATCTCATCACCACCATCTCTCTGGTTTATATTCGTATTTAAATGGGGATTAGGTTCGGTACATCAGATCCTTTTCTTCCCTACTTTAAAAAAAGCTTAGCTATAAAAGAAAGCAAAATTTTGTTAAAATGGTGGTAAAAGAAATACATTTCTGCCTATGTTTATTTGACCATGATCTTGATGTTCACTTCTTTCCTAGACATCATTCTTCACACAATCTAATGCAATCCATCCATGTTGTTTCTAAATATTATGTAAAATGTAAATTATAGAGCGTCAGGAGCATCGAAGATATAAGAAAGCAGACCCATTAGTGCCTAACATGAGTACTTCAGTATTGGCTCAAAGCAGTATACAGACAGAGAATCACATAACATCTTCCTTGACTTTGAGTAAGTAATTACCTAATTAGGCAAACCAACACGTTATACATAGCTTTCTACTTAAAAACAATCTAAAATTCATTCACTGACAGCCAATGCACAGCTCATGCCATTGCGTCTAGAAGCGTGAAATGTTGCATAAGAGTTTATTTTATAACGATGGTGAGCTCTAAGGAAGGATTTTTGAAAATAAACCAGATTGTTGGGTTAAATTGGGGATAAAAGTTTTTTTTAGGACAATCGTCATTTTTTACCACAGGAAATCTCATGTTCACTTCTTTCCTAGCCATAATTATTTCTTTCACACAATCTATCTTTTGCCTCTAAATATCTTTTATGTAGCAGGAGCGTGGAAGAAATAAGAAAGCTGACCCATTGGTGCTTAACATGGCTCAAAGCAGTAGGAAGGAACCACAGAACATCTTCCTTGACTTTGAGAAACAAATTACCTTATTAGGCAAACAAATAACTACGTTATACATAACTTTCTAACCGTCTATAAGTTTAAAATGTTGCAACAATAGTTTCTTTCGAAGGTCAGCACAAAGGACGGATTTATGAAAATTCACCCCTAAAACTGGGGCAAACAATGCATGTTTCTATGAAAGATCGTCATTTTTCCGATGGGAAATCGGACATACGGCTTGTTAATTATTTTTAGTTATCTACTACAGCACCATAGTCTTTCGAATTCAAACTCCTTATTATAATTTTTTACTATTCAACCCTCTCTTAACACTTGACTGAAATCCTTACTTTCTTATAGTGACTGTAGACTGTACTCTACTTCTAACCTTGTGTTGTACATCATACGTCTTACTTTATTTTAGTCAAAACACAGTTTCCAATATATAAATGAAAATGATAATAATAGTATTATTAAAATCCTTAGAACGGCCTTTCCTTTGGTGTCCCCTTTAACCTTAACAAGTATGCTCTGCAATCACTGTAAAACTAGTTTGTTTTAATATTTTCACTAAAGCTCTTAGGCTATCTATTTATCCGGGCAGGGCAGTGGCTTGTTCTGATATATCAAACTACCCCTTACATAATCTAATTCATATGATCCACAGCCAGTTCTCCAATACAGTGTTCAGAGCTCCGCATCGCATCGTAACGCGACCGGGTTCGCTCTGCTAGCGGTCTTTTCGCATGCCGAGCAGATCTTCTTGTCGCATGATCTGATGAACAGTTGTGAGTATTGATAGGACTAGCTTTAACGTATCAAATACACCAGAAGAGATTCACGCTAGTGTCGCCCATCAATCACACAGATGCAGGCAAAAGTAGACATAATCATCCTATAACGTTCCAACTGATGGGACACAGGCCTCTCTGTGTAAAAATATATAATTGGGTTTGTGACCCAATTATACCCAACCCAACCGGACCCAACCCTACCCTTATTTAGACCCAATTATATATTTTTGCGATGTAGAACAATTGTTTATAAATAAAAGCGTGTTACATTGTGTTTGCAAAAGAAAAATAATGAAGGTGTAATATGCTAAATGTTCTTTAATATTCCATTAAAATGTAACACGCTTTTATGGTACCCCGACATCGGTGCGCAAACTGATTGCGCGTTGATGTCCCTACCACCCTGTATTAATTGCTGATAAGAGTATCGTTGACGTTAACTAAGATAAATGTGAATTTTCAGGTTTTGAGTACTGTGTGTATAGTGTAGTAAGCGTATGTGATTTTAATGGCGTCCATTTACTTGAAATAATCATTAGGATCATCAAAAGATCAACTTTCATCAGCACTGCTTTCAAAACGGTGAAGGAAAACATCGTGAGGAAACAGGCATGCCCTAGAACCAAAAATTCGCAGGCATGACATCTACAAACCGCACTGGCCCCGCATGGTGGATTACGGCCCACTCCCTCTCACAGCGGAGGTCTGTGTCCCAGCAGTGGGAACAGAATAGGCTGATTATGATGTCGTAATCATAATTTAAAAAATCATCAGTTTTGCCGCTCTTTCGTTAAATCCACCTCAATCTTTCTACCTTAAATTGATTTATTCTAAGTCAAGTTAAACAAAACTACCCACCATTAATATTAATTTTTATGTTAATATCTGTATGTTTATTCAGAATATTAATTGATTTTATAATCTTCTATTGCAGGAGTAGTTGAGCTGACTTGAGCCACATCGAGTGCAAATGGAGCCACATTTAAGAATTCGATGATTGTCAGCAACACCTTCAGCCCAATGGCAAACAACAAATCAAAGTTCGGCGAGCTGCACAAGTCTGAGTAATTTCGTTGCAGCAGGATTATTTGCCAAATTAGCGTAAAGTAAGTTAACATAATGTCATCATCATGTAGGTACTATCGTCTTTCATGCCTTTTTATTCAATTCTGTGCCAAATAGCCATAAGTAGGGTCATGTTTTTCTCACGCGTTTGTGAACATAATTTTATTCATTTCCGTTTCTTATGTTCCTTTCCATGAAGGAATATACGCAGTATGTGGCACTGTTAAGTGGTAGCTAATACCTATCCGCGCACAGAACTTTTTCATTTCATTGGATACAAATTCCCATCCATTATCACCAGTGATAGGAATAGGTAGTGCCTATTTGCCTAAACTTCAAAGAACAGAGACAAGAAACGGAGACTTCCTTAGGACTAAATTTTTCATTCAATTTTTATATATACTAACACAATTTTTGATTTTGATTTTACAGTAAATTATTTAATTTAATGTAATGTTAGTATTGTTTAAATTGATTTTAATTCTATTTCAGTGTGTGTGGTCTACGTACCAATTGATTTTAATATAATTTAATGTATTGTATGGATTATTATTATCTGAAATAAATGAATTATTATTATTATTATTAAAAGTGTTGTCCCAAACGGGACAGATGTCCCGGAAAAAATTTAGTCCTAAGGAAGTCTCCGTTTCTTGTCTCTGTTCTTCGAAGTTTAGGCAAAATAGGCACTACCTATTCCTATCACTGATTATCACAATTCACAATATAAGTTAACAATTCTCAGATAAAAACGAACTTCACTTTTTGCTACATAATCCCGAAGCGTAACAAAAATCTGATTTACGAGCTAACAAGTAGGTCGCACATCCAGAACAATCGCAAAATAATTTTGCCAGCAATAGACGAAGATGTAATAGGACCGTAAACACCCGTGTGCTTCTTTAAATAGAGTCGTTTCAAATCTTTGTTAAACGGCAAACATGCTTGTCTTCCATAAATACAAGCCTTACACAATTTATCGTTAGACATAATATTATCAACTTTATCGATATCACAAAATAATTTCTTTCTTTTTATTTTCATAAATTTTGATTTGCCAGTATGGCCTTTGATGCCACAATTCATAATTATTTTTTACGACTATTTAATGAGCATTCAGGTAGACAGCCTTTCGGTATTCTACAGGATGCATTCTGGAGAGTGTGCGCGGGAATTACTAGACTTAATTCCGCCATCACCGTTCTATCATCGGACAACCCGTCGTACGGCGAGGGTCCACCCTTACGTTGTTGACACCGCCGCGATCCGGACGAAGCGTTTTGTCTCGTCGTTTATACCGCGTACATCGAAGGACTGGAACAATTTGCCTGTAGCGGTCTTCCCGTCCGATTATAATTTGAGTGTTTTCAAGGCTAGAGTGAATAGGCTCAATAAATTATTGCGCTATCGCAGTCAAGCACTAGTTTATATAATTAAAAAAAAAATCGCTAAGCATGTTTAGAAAGTAGAAATTTAATGGAAATTATATAATCCTCTTCAATACCGGCTTACCATCATTTGATTGTACACAACAGCACCGTTTTTATCAAAACCGCGCGTTTTTGTCATTCTCGCTTGTTGCATTTTCTTTACCGATAGTAGGTTGTAGGGAATATCGGAACAGAATAGTACAGACGCCAGCACATCAAGCTACTACAATCTGTCAAATTTCTTTAATAGAATTTCCACTTTATCGCTAAAGCATTAAGGTTCATGGTTGATTGGGAAAATTTGACAGTTTCGGGTACTTGACCTGCTGGCGTCTGTACATCCTGTAAGTAGTATGCTGGTACGCCCATCTTACTGGTAATGGTTACCTTTCCTTGTCTCTTGTATAAACGTGCCATTTTTCGATACAGTAATGTTTATTAGCTTTCTAGTTCAGTGAAGTTTAGTGCCAAATCTTCTGGATTTATCAAATGATTCTTCGTTACTATCATTTGTGTCACTGCCCGTCATAAAAGCAACTCCAGAAGTATTTGCATATTTTTGGTTTCGAACTCACCATCTAAACAGTTTTATTGTTGGTTCTTTTAAATAGCTCTTTTTTTTAAGAAAAACAATGCTTTTTCAAATGTCCCTTTTGGCCACAATGATAACATTTCTTGGGTTAAAAATTGTTCTTGAATGGTTTTATTGACTTTTGCTTCTGTTGATAATGATTTCTTGAAATATTTGAAGGTGCAATGTGTTGTCTCGAAGTTTTAGCCTTAAGTACTTTCAGACTTAGATCAGAGGGGCAATTCTCGTAATTATAAGAACGTTCACAGTCTGATCTCAGTCTCAATCTGTCAAAAATACATCAAATTTCCTTACATTTTTACAAGTTTTTGACATTTGTTTGTCACCGAGATGAGACTGCGACTAGATTTGGAACGTTTTAAATTACGAGAATTGGCCTTCAGGTCCTTCGCTTGTTAGTTTGATTTCATGATCTAATTATCTCGTTTTCACAAAAGCTTACGTTATATTGTCTTCAGTCAATGCCTCGATTGCGTTATTGATGCTGCTATAGATGTTCGGTAGAGTCCTAAAAAGTTGGGTGGGTCACTTCTTTATCAGATTCCTCAAATTTTTCATCTGGAGCCATAAGCTGGGTAACAATCTCATAAAATATTTGGAAATGTTTGATTAATTTGGTATCACTATTCAATTTCAAATTCAGCAACCTTTTTCTATGACACAGCTGCGTCGCCACGCTTTTCCTTTCAAAGATAGAATCAAGCTTCGTGAAGATTTGACGGACTCCTATAGTAATAAAATATATATTTATGAGTTAGAATGAGAAAGGCGATACTGTTGAAGTAGGATCGATTCGTGTTTGCTATACTCCAACAATCATAATACACTGAATCAATCCAACAATCTGCGTTTCCCAACTATATTAGGGTCGGCTTCCAGTCTAACCGGATGCAGCTGAATACCAGTATTTTACTGGAGCCACTGCTTATCTGACCTCCACAACCCAGTTACCGGGTAATACGATAACTTTTGGTAAAACTGTTTATCAGACTTTCGCGTTATCCTTAACGACCGTCAAAGATCTACAAAAAATAGCTGGGACCACCGGCTTAACGTGCTTTCTGAGGCACGGAGGAGCTCGATATGTTATGGATGATCACCCATCCACGAACCGATCGCAGCAAGCGTAGCTTAACATCCGATCGACCCGTGCGGCTGTTATTATTTAGCGACGAGCTCCTCTCTTACTATTTTATATAAAACATGGTTTATTTATGTAATTTGTTGTACTGATTGTGGGAGAAAATGTGGTCACATTACTAATCTACGCACGCACACACTCGCAAACGTTTAAGGGGCGTAGTACGGCTAACTGTTATTAACGTAGTTTTAACTTTTTTTGGGATAATAAATTTACTATATAAATCGATTTCTGTTATTTAAAATGACAGAAATCGATTCGTTAAACGATTCGGAACAAACTGCTTTCATAATGTGCATTACTTCATTTACAAATTGTATAGACGGCACAACAGCATAAAATTATTTTGATAAATGACGTTACATTAACATAGAACTGACACAATTAAAAAAAACAATCTTCCTTAGGTTTGGTTTTTATTATTTTATTGCGAATATCATGAATGAATGAAATGCACCGACCCAGCGTGGTTTGACCAGATTCGATTAATCGAATGGACCCCAAGATTCGCACTAACCCTTGTAGCCTCATGTTTCATGGTGCTACAGTGACCATTGCATAACAAGGAGTGGACCGGGTGGCGCAGGAAGGATTTAAGAGCCATACCGTATGCATCCTAGAGTAAGCATTGGACTAGTGGAGAGATGGGTGATAACTATGGACATCTTATAACGACATCGCACCGAACTAAGTTGTCATTTTTCTATAAAGAACTGTATTTCTATAACATTTAGGTTCTTAATTCAATAACTGACGCGGTGGTTTAAACTGGTTAAACCTAACCTAAAGAAAAACCTTGTTTTGTAATAAGGGGGAATGGGTCAGAGTGTCATGTCCAGGAACTCTTTTGAACATTAGTTTGTTTACTTTCAGACGAATTACCACAAGTTGCCGTGGGGACTGTGACGCTCATCTCGGATGTGGATAAATTGTTCGACGCCATGAATGGTGACACGCAGACAGAAACAGGGGGGAAAATATCTTGCCAATGCTTTTATTTAGATTTTTAAAATAAAATGAGCTTTTTTCTAGGAAAGGATTTCTTTTTATTTTTAACCGATTTAAAAAAAGGAGGAGGTTCTCAATTGATATTTTTTAAAAATGTGTGGATATTGACAGCTAGCTGTCAAATTCACGGACTAGTAATAGTAGCGACATCTGGAGTGAGGAAGTAGCAGCTTTTATCCCCATTTCCAGCGCATGCAGTTTCTCTTACTAGTCAAAGCTTTTTATAATAAATATAAAGGATAAATAGAATATAACCGATACATTCTTCTTCTTCGTGTTTTAATTTTAAAATTTTACCATACTTGGCGCCGATTCCCTTGTTCACAAACTAAACTAAATTTAAGTTCAATGCATCTTTTTCTTTCTATTTAATTTAGAAAAGGACAGAAGATAAATATTAGTTTAGTCCTGTCAAACTAGTCAGCGCCTGACGTAAATTGACGTATTTTTAGCAGCCATGTTTTTAATCACGTCTAATCTGTCTATGGAGTATCTTAATCTGACAGGAGTAAACTAATATTTTATCTTCTGTCCTTTTCTTAATGAAATAGAAAGAAAAAGATGCACAGAACTCAAATTTAGTTTAGTTTGTGAACAAGGGAATCAGGGCCATTCATGTTATTATGTATGGCCACGTTATTAGAAAAGTTTTGTACACACTATAGGGGGCTCTATAGCGGGACAAAAGTTTTTTTTTTTATAATGGCCTCTCACAGGTCAACCTAGGAGGTTGTCGTCTGCTTAACCGGACTTGCATGTCGGTGCCTCAATAAATTAACAAGTTAAAAATGATATTACGTGATGGGATATAAAACTAAAATGAGCAGTAAAAGTAAAATTCATTACAGCGAAGTAAATAGAGACAAAACAATGAAAAAAAAAAGAAAAAACGGGATTAAACATTACTAATAGTGTTGTTCTACGAAACTTGGCATATGAGTCAAAATCCCGTCAACAAGATTGCTACAGCTATTTAACAATGCAAAGACGAGGAACGACAGAGTTTGCACCAAGTATTGTTCTGCGGAGTGGAGGGTGTAAAGGAGTAATGGGAGCACGGGGGAGTCTAGCAGGAGCCCGAAACTGGAACTTGGATAGTAATAGGGGACAATCTATTTTGCATCGGAGTAGCTTGTATACGAAGCTGGAATCGATGATTGTTCTACGTTTCTACAGGTTAGCACCGCATGCCCCATAAACATGGTGTGCCACAAGCACTATGCTCCTAAAATTCGTTCGATTACATCTAGCACGCTGGATGCATAGACGTACAGCTGGGATGGACCGTGTATAAGAGGCTTTACAGCGGCATCATTCCATTTAATTATAGATTTTAATAAAAATAACTCCGACAATCCCATAAAACTGATACAAAGAGTTTGATCGTCAGTCCACTCCATTTTGGCGCGAATACAAACGTAACTCGATGTAGCGATGGTACATATAATAATATATAATAAAGCGCACTGTACAGTCGCGCGGCCCGCCCCCACTGCCCAGAGCCGTGCGGTTTCCTTTGAAGTAGACCGATGGTTTGCGGGTTGAGTGAGGCTGGCCGCATGGCCCTGTTTGGAGACTCAGGCCTCGCTCACGTCCACACTCACAAGACTCGGCCGCGGGGTCTTAATGGGGACGGGCTTTTACCATTTAACTCCGTTTGAAAGGAGTTCAACTACTACATCGAAACGACTACCTACTGATAGTTGTTCACCTTTATTATTGTCATAATACGATTAGAATTCTATGAGCAATTCAGAAGCGGGCCTGCTTTTAGTGCTTTTGAACCAATTAGAAATTAATGGTTTTTGTTGTGCTTTATAGTACATACTAATTCCATGACTTTGAGCCATCAAGCCAAAAATTTATAGCACTCTGTGATAAGAACTGTCAGATTGTAGTTTATAGTTTGTTGTGCCGGTACCGGTAATGGCGGTAATAGTATCCACATTAATATCCAGTTATATTTAACAAATCGTATCTTAATGAAAGTTGCCTGAAAATAACCATTAGCGTTGCTTTTCTTATTCTTTAAGCGTGCGCGTCGCGCTCCGCTTTTCTCACAGCAAAACGCAGGCGTTTAGCTGAATATAATATGTCTTCATACATAGACATGAGTTTGGACGATATAATCAAAAAGAAAAGAGAAGAAACCAGGTAATAAAGCTTGTATTTTTTAGTTGTCTCTCATAGGTAAAAAAAAAGTTTATTTAGGGTAAAACAAACAAAAAGAACAAGTCTCTCACATCACCTCATCGGAATATTATCTATCTATAGCTATCTATCAACTAATAATAAATCGGCAGTTTGTTTGAACGGGTTAATCTGTGAAAATACGAGTCAGATTTGAAAAATTCTTTTAGCATTTGATAGCCCAATTCTTTAGGAAGACTAAAGGGTATCAAAATCACGCTACGACCCATACGAGCCATGAAAATACAAAAAATGTCAGAAAGCTAAGCAAGCTGCGCTCAGCTAAAATGAATTATAGCGCTGGCGGGGGCGATCGATACGATCAGACGCGGTGGGTCGGGGGGACATGAAATTGCACGCGGACGAAGTCGCGGGCAGAAGCTAGTAATTACTAAGTAACTATTTTGTGTTACAGAGTGAAAAGGAGTAAAGTAAGACCACAGCCTAAAATGGCGCCAATAATGGATGCTAGATATAAAATTTTATCAAAAAATAGAACTCGCATTACTGATGCTAGAGAAAAACTAATACATCTTGCTAAACAGAGGGATGCACATTTTAAGTTAAACAAATTACGCCATGAAAGAGTAAGTTCTGATTAAATATTCCTTTAACTAATCATCCAGAAATAGTTAGACATATGGTTTATCAATGTTAGGTAGAACAATAGATAGGACAATAGGTGACCGTTTTGAATTTATTATGCAGCACCTTATTTATATATTTATTCAATTCATTCATATTCATTTGGTTAGTACGAATAATGTTGTTGCTATGAATTTGTTCATCATTGTCATATCCCTTTTTATTCGTGGTCAGCACAACATCAACTTTTCTTCCATACTTCTCTATTACTTGTCATCTTGGTAATCACCCCCTTTCTGCCATGAATTTGTTGAAATGTTGAACTTATTTTTATAATGGTAGATAAAGATTAACTTAACTTTTAGGCAACTATCCCTGGACCAATTAGAAACACATTTCCAAGAAGGGGTATATTTACAAGGGCACCACCAGCTACAGAAATCGGTAAGTGAAATTTTGTTAAGTAGATAACATTCATCATTATCATTATGTACAGGACTTCACTCATTGCTGAACAAAGGCCTCTCTTTTCTTGTGCCAATCTCCACGCTTCTATGCCAGCTTCGTCTAGGTTTACCTGCGATAGCAACAATATTGTCTGTCTTATTCAATCAGCCATCACTGCACATTGCCAGGCGTCCTGCCAACTCCATTTGAGTTCCTTACTCATTATCATTAGTGATACTTATTATGTTAATGTGATTTTTCATGTACTGGTTATATTAAGTTGTAATTTTATTCAAGTTTAGTAACTGACATTTTGAGTTCAAGTTTGCATTTTCTTAAAAATCCGTATAGAGGCTACCCATGGCTCAGTCATAGCCCCATTCTTGTTCTTTTTCCTGCAAAATGCATTGTTTTCTCAGAAGTTGATAAGAGTGCTAGAGAACTCAATGTGAAAAAAAAGTGTCAGTCTATTGATCTTTTGTACAGTGCCACATAGCAATAATAGCTAAAATGGTAAATTAATACACGTCAATAAAAGTTTGTACAAACACTTTATTTATACATTCAGGAAATAAATATTCTTCAAAATGCTAAAATCTTCAAAGTGATTTCTGTGGGCTTATTTGTACTTATATTTTTCGTTAGTTGACCCTACATTGCACTACCTAATCCGATCAATGATCGTTGTAAAATTGGTTTCACTCAACGGCGACACGCGTCGACGGCTGCAGTTGCCTCTGTCGTTGTCCGTAAATAGAGAGTTGGTTTACTTTCAATTAATCTTTATTGCAATCCATAATGTACACATACAGGTGGTAAGTATTAATCAATAGAAACAATTGTCGACCCTGTTGTGCAAAGCAAAATTTTAAATAAGTAGGAGAGAAGTAGTAAGAGCTCTTTTATGATTTTTATCTTTATATATCAGTCGGTACCCTTCACCCTGTACACAATGTGTCCCAGAAATCGACGTCAAGCCGAAAACGGACAATAGGCCAAGTCGTGACATTATTAGAAAAATATAAAAAAAAATCTTGGTCATGTACTTTTCACATTTTATGGATTCAAAAATAAATCTCAAAAAGTTGTCACTTTTTACAGGACTTGAAAGATCATCACAGGGGACACCCTGTGATGATCTTTCAAGTCCTGTGACTACAAAACATAACTACCTAAAACTGAGGTAGATAAGTTTTAACTGTAATTTACAGAAGGGTTATTCATGGTTACGTCACAGAAAAAAAAACTGACGAAAAGTTAATATTTGTAGTCACAGGACTTGAAAGATCATCACAGAAGGGCATAGAAGATATTGAAATAAAACAACAAAAATGCGATTTATTTATTTATTTTGTGAATCTTCTAAAAACATTAAGTATCAAAAAAGTTACTGTAGGTTATCTGTCTGTCTGATCAAATCATTCTGATTGGATGTTAGCCCAATAACACAACCAGAGAGAGAGAGGTCAGGGACAGGAGTCCTGACGATTTATAAGCCGAGAAAGAAACTGAATATCTGAAGAGGAAGATGATCCATGCTACCGGATGGGCATGTAAATATAAAAGAACACACTGTGTTTAAAAATAATTTTATTTACTTGATGGAAAGCTGAATATGACGTTGGTAAATTCTGAAAATTGAATCGTTTCTTTCCACTGCTTGGCGTTGTATACTTCTCACAGAACGGCCACAAGTTAAGCACACCATTGTATGGCCAAATAAACTTACATCACTAGTTGCTTCTGAATTCAGCATCCCTTGGAACCTAGAACAAACTTAATTACCTTAGTACCCACATGAATTAATTATAATACCCACACATTTGATTATTATGACATCTAAAGCAACCAGTCTGTTGTAGTCGTGACGTGTTGTGGTCGTGATGAGACGAGATGAGTCTTTCTGATTCATTGCCATTGAGTTCACTAGGTATTTTAAAAATACGGTAAACAACTTGAAGTAACATTTGTTCGATGTTTCTTTTATTTAAGTATTAGTTCTAGAATAATTCTAGCTGTAGATGACTTACCTCTATTGTTAACCATCATGCTAAGATGTGAGTAGAAAAGCAGGCAATGAAGAGGCGACATGCCGCCGCAGTCTTTACGTGGTCACACCGCAGTTTATACATCGCATGATGAATTGATTGATTGCAAGTCAAGTCCGTGTCGAGTAGCGAGAGGTCAGTAGGTAGCCGAGCACATACATTAAGTTCAATAAATAAGCGAGGGTCAATGAAAATCCAAAATGAAAAAGCACAACGAACAAGCAAATGGCAGAGCGTTCAAACGATGTCTAACATTTGTGACGTTTGTTTTTAACCGACTTCTAAAAAAGGAGGAGGTTCTCAATTCGGATGTTTGTATTCTTTTTTTTTTATGTTTGTTCGCGCATAACTCCGTCGTTTGCCAACCGATTTGAAAAATTCTTTTTTTGTTGGAAAGGGTATACTTCCCAAATGGTCCCATAGAAATTTCATCAAAAACGGTTTAGTAGTTTGGTTTTTAGACCAAAATTACTGGTAAAAATTACAACTAAAAAGTGAAAAACAAAAACTTTTTTGCAAAAAAAAACAACCGACTTCCAAAAACGACACTACAAAGTAAAAAATAACTTTAATTACGGAAGTCGGTGGCAAACAACGAAAATGCGAACCCAACGACACCGACTTCCGAAATTAAAAAAGTTTTTTCATAGAGATTCATGAATTTATATTTAAATATTACGAGTTAATGTGAGGTTACTATACATGCTTGGGGCAGTCATTTAGCCATGTCCTCTGTGTGTTACTTTCCTCAAAAGACCATTTCCGTCATTAATCTACATGGTCTTCACATGATCTGACCAAGATTATGTCTGGACTTTAAAAGAGACTGACCACTGAGTTTGTTTCGACCTCTCTTATCAGAGTATTCAAATAGGAAACGCCGACATCATCAAGCTTATATTTTAAAATATGATGTGTAAAAGTGATTCCGATATCCTATTTACAGAATCAACAATTTCATTTCATTTCATCAAATGTAAATGCATCAATTTAATCAGTGCCTTTGTCTCTGTTCGCGATTTCCACAGATTTCAGCAATAAGCCTGATAATACATGATAAAATAAAATCTTTCTTCGTTTCCAATGGTCCGGGTGTTTGCAACAATCTGATTTTTCCAATTATTCTGCGACATACACATATACAAACTAATGGATGAACTCTTTTGTTTAGGTTTTGCAGATTCTTCAAGGCAAGTTACTTCACAGCCTTTTACAGCTACATCTAGAATTGGCTACAATCGTCAAATAAGCATCCAAACTTTCAATGAGGCCAGGTCAATTGAGAAGCCAAGATTATTTGGTAATTCGATGAATTATCTATTTTAACTAAAAAATTTTTTTTGGTAATTACTTGGAATTATACTTAAAGCTTTATTAATAGTAATAAATTATTATTGTTATAGAATTTCAACATAGACCAAAACTTAGACCATTACTTCAAACAGCTGTTGGGAGGGATTTACAAATGATTGATGAAGTCCCCATGGAAGAGGAATACGTCCCACAACCGTTAGCGATGTTAAATCGCAAACCAAGCAACGGATGCGCCAACAAAGTCGCTGCTATGCAAAGGTAAATTACTGGCGCTATCTGTCTCTATTACTGCTGTAATAGAGGGATACTGATAGTATCGAAACTAACGTGTTGATGCGGCGTCACCGCACCGTATATATTCGATAAACTAAGCTAGATAAAACTGGTTCCTAATTATGATGATTATTTTTAGAACTGTTGTAGCGCACAAGAAGACTCTACAAACACCATCAAAACTTTTAACAATTCCGAATAATGTCCCTATGGCTACACTAAGAAGTGACAAAATTGCTCAAAAAATTGGGGAGCCACGCTTGGAATACAGGATAATAGTGAGCAATCTGAGCCCCACTGTTACTGGTGCCGATATTCAGGTTGGTTTATTTAAATAGTTATAGGGTTGTGAAGCATCACCGTTGCTGTTGTACATGGTTAGTTGTCTGACAGATTTGAAAGACGGTGAGTGCAGATTGAGGATGAATGAGTTTCCTGCCAAATGCCTTAGCTATGCAGATAATCAAGTTTTACTTGCATCGTCAGCAGAACAGTTTCCAGACTTGGCGACTGATTGATGAGTTACATAAGATAAAAGGGATGAATTATCCAGGAAACATGTCCGTTAAGCTGACATCCACACAATGAAAACCAGAGTTGGTTCAAAAAAAAAAGTTAATAAATTGAGCCCAATCTAAACTCAATCGTACTGTGCCTAATTAGTCAATGCTCACTTGGTCTTCTAACAGGGTAACAAATTTACATTCCTTTTATAAAATTGTTGCCTTGCTAAAAGCCGTTTTGCCGTTTGATCATCAGATGTTACATTGACATGTCACATCAGATGTTACATTGACATGTCACATCAGATGTTGCTGACGGCCATACTAAAAATCTGGTCAGCACTCTTATCAGAACGGTTGTGGTCATTAAGTTTCTTGTCTAGGGGCTAATGTGATTCGACTCACGATTTCTCGCCATCTACTCAACATAGCTTTTATTTATTAAAGTTTATACTGCTCAATGCAATCAAACGATATTAGATCTCATAACGAAAACTGTCTGTTTTTTCTATATTCTATTTACTTATTTTTTGTGAACATTCTTATTGCTGTTAATTATTATGTTTTAGGAATTATTTGGGGATGTGGGTGTCATGATGGAATCAAGATTGGTTCGCCCTGGCATAGCAGAAGTTATATATGGAACACAACATGATGCTCAGACAGCAGTTGATTTATATCACAAAAGGCATCTCGATGGTCAGCCTATGAATTGCCTTCTTGTTACCCCGAGGGTACCTTCTATGGCAGCCAGGTAATAATTATGAAATGAATTTATGTTTTCTAAAGGTCTCAATAGGACCCTATCACTAAGCCGTCCTTATCTTTAGAGCCGTAATAGATAGCCAGCTCAACTATTCTCAAAATTACTTCTCATTGTTTTTCGCTTTAGTCGGAAAATAATAATTAAAAGAGAAAAAAGAGAGACAGAGAGAGAGAGAGATAAGAGACAGAGAGAGATAAATGGCAAAACTAACCAAGATGTGGACGTTCATAGTAAAGTATACAAAGTTCGCAACTAGTCGGACGGTAGTACGTAATTCGACCAGTTGTGTTTGCGGCCAAGTGCACGTATAATTATGTATAATTGGGTTACGATACTTTACTTAGCTCCCTGCGGCCACTAGCCGAGGTCGTCATAGGGCATGAGCCCAACTCAACACAACTACTGAGTTAATATTTTTTTTTGCTTGTTCTTTCAGGAGCTGTTACACTAACACACCTGCATTCGGTCGCGCAAATTTAAATGTAGAACTTGATCTTTCTACTTTACATAAAGTGCTGTTCCGAAACTAAGCCATCAGACACTTTTGAAAATTTCAATTAAATGAAGAACAATGAAGGGTTATGAATCAACAATATTAATAATTATAAGACAACAAATTGGTTTTTAACCTGAGTCTATTATTAATAACACCTTCATTGTCTAAGCATTCTTCATACATGTATCATGGAGGTTACTCTAATAATTATAAGACAACAAATTAGTGTAACCTGAGTCTAAAATTAATTCCACCTACATTACAAAAGCAATTTTCATACATGTATCATGGAGGTAACTCGAATAATTATAAGGCAACAAATTGTTGTAAACTGATTCTATTATTAATCACACCTTCATTATCTATGTACTCTTCAATCTTCATACATGTATCATGAAGGATACTTTAATTATAAGATCACAAGTTTTTGTATCCTGATTCTGAAATAAATTACACCTACATTGCAAAGCGATATTCGTACTTATATCATGGAGGTAACTCTAATAATTGTAAGAAAACAAAGTATTGTAAAGTGATTCTATTATTAATCACACCCTCAGTGTCTCAGTATTATTCATACATGTATAATTAAGGTTACTTTAATAATTGTAAGACAACAAAGTGTTGTAAACTGATTCTATGAATAATCACATTAACATTGTCTACGTATTCATCATACATCTATCATGGAGATAATTTTGATAATTGTAAGACAACAAATTGTTGTAAACTGATTCTATTATTAGTCACACCTTGAGTGTCATAAGTATTATTCATACATGTATCATGGAGGTAACTCGAATAATTATAAGGCAACAAATTGTTGTAAACTGATTCTATTAATAATCACACCTCCATTGTCTAAGTACTCTTCAATCTTCATACATGTATCATGAAGGGTACTCTAAGTATAAGATCGCAAGTTTTTGTATCCTGATTCTGAAATAACTTACACCTACATTGCAAAGCGATATTCATACTTGTATCATGGAGGTAACTCTAATAATTATAACACAACTAAGTGTTGAAAAGTGATTCTATTATTAATCACACCTTCAGTGTCTCAGTATTATTCATACATGTATCATTAAGGTTAAGTACTTTAATAATTGTAAGACAACAAAGTGTTGTAAACTGATTCTATGATTAATCACAATCTCATTGTCTAAGTACTCTTCAATCTTCATACATGTATCATGAAGGGTACTCTAATTATAAGATCACAAGTTTTTGTATCCTGATTCTGAAATAAATTACACCTACATTGAAAAGCGATATTCGTACTTGTATCATGGAGGTAACTCTAATAATTATAAGACAACAAAGTGTTGTAAAGTGATTCTATTATTAATCACACCTTCAGTGTCTCAGTATTATTCATACATGTATAATTAAGGTTACTTTAATAATTGTAAGACAACAAAGTGTTGTAAACTGATTCTATGAATAATCACATTTTCATTGTCTAAGTATTCATAATACATCTATCATGGAGGTAATTTTGATAATTGTAAGACAACAAATTGTTGCAAACTGATTCTATTATTAATCACACCTTGAGTGTCTTAAGTATTATTCATACATGTATCATGGAGGTAACTCGAATAATTATAATGCAACAAATTGTTGTAAACTGATTCTATTATTAATCACACCTCCATTGTCTAAGTACTCTTCAATCTTCATACATGTATCATGAAGGGTACTCTAAGTATAAGATCGCAAGTTTTTGTATCCTGATTCTGAAATAACTTACACCTACATTGCAAAGCGATATTCATACTTGTATCATGGAGCTAACTCTAATAATTATAACACAACTAAGTGTTGAAAAGTGATTCTATTATTAATCACACCTTCAGTGTCTCAGTATTATTCATACATGTATCATTAAGGTTAAGTACTTTAATAATTGTAAGACAACAAAGTGTTGTAAACTGATTCTATGATTAATCACATTCTCATTGTCTAAGTACTCTTCAATCTTCATACATGTATCTTAAAGGGTACTCTAATTATAAGATCAAAAGTTTGTGTATCCTGATTCTGAAATAAATTACACCTACATTGCAAAGCGATATTTATACTTGTATCATGGAGGTAACTCTAATAATTATAAGACAACAAAGTGTTGTAAAGTGATTCTATTATTAATTACACCTTCAGTGTCTCGGTATTATTCATACGTGTATCATTAAGGTTACTATAATAATTTAAGACAACAAAGTGTAAACTGGTTCTATGAATAATCACATTGTAAGACAACAAATTGTTGTAAACTGATTCTATTATTAGTCACACCTTGAGTGTCGTAAGTATTATTCATACATGTATCATGGAGGTAACTCGAATAATTATAAGGCAACAAATTGTTGTAAACTGATTCTATTATTCATCAAACCTCCATTGTCTAAGTACTCTTCAATCTTAATACATGTGTCATGAAGGGTACTCTAAAATTATAAGATATAAATGATCTATTTCACGAAGTCCGCTCAGCCTCTGTTGTACCTAGGTTCACACAAATACGTATATCGGGTATACGTATTTGTGTTAACCTAGGAAGCGCTAGCAATAAAAACCTAACGTGGATTAATTATTTATTTTTATTAGAGCAAAGAGAAAAATATGAAAGTAAGGCAATAAAAAACAAAATAAGTTAAATACAGTCGCTGTTACTGTTGTCGGAATCATCACTTAATATATATATATTTTTTTTTTGTTAACCTATACAGTTCCACTGCTGGGCAAAGGCCAAATCCTTCCAGGAAATCTTTAAGTATTAATTCGAAATCTAGGTCCAAATATTCTAAACATTCTTTATCGATTTTTTTTTAAATATTCTTTGATGCAATATATAATATCCGTTGCACAGTTTTTGTTGTTTTGTTGCTGCGCTGTGTGCTACGAAATATTTATTAAATGAGTCTAATCGCAGTTAGGCTCTGCATGTGATACGGTAAATTCATATTCGTTCTTAAAAATTATGAATGCTAGCTATTATGCTTCGACCTTGTAACAAAGCTAATTTTTAATTGTTAATAAAATAATATGGAAAGAAAACGCCAAAAACTATTTTATTCTATAAAAGTAATAAAAAAAAAATGTCGACGTATTTCATTTCATCTCAATATAAAAGTCTTCGCTTAGTTTCTATGTTGACGGTACTCTGTGTAAAAATCTGACGTGAAAACAAAAGCACTAGTAACCCGGACCGCGTTGCTAACAACTGAGCGCTTCTGACCTTACGTACGTTAAAACAATGTGCATGTGCAGGCACAACTACAAAGTCAAATGGACTTCGTGAAATAGAATATCTATTACCCATTTTTTAAAATTAATTACATTGCAAACCAATCTTCATTCTTGTATCATGGAGGTTACTCCGATAATTCGGTATGTTTTTAAAATATTTTTTTAAACATTTATACATTTAATTTATAGATTATAGTTATTTTAAGAAACTAATTTTAATATTTTGGTTTTCCAAACAGTCATTAATTTTAAATAAATTTTCTAAATTCTACTTTACAATCAATTATGAAATTAGCAATTCGATTACAGCTAATCGATTATTAATTTATTATAGTCTCTAATTTTGTATTACTTAACTGTCCTTACTAGTCATTTGAAATGCGAGTTTAGTAGTCTTGTCGAGTGAAAACGGATAGTACCTATCTATACTTCATTTGAAATAAGCTTAAACCTTTTTTACAGTCCGTTCAACCGATTTTGAATTCTATTACATTGGTGGCATGACAAATGGCAGCTGCAGTAAACAGTTGGTATTTTAACCACTTTTTTGCTTTTAATGCCATCCTTATGCCCACGGTGTAGAATTCAAAATCGGTTGAACGGACTGTAAAAAAGATTTATATAAATGTCTTATCTTATTCCAAATGGAGTATAGGTATCTACTACCTACCATGTGGTGCACGACTGTGAATGACTTCTTTCTAAACTATTATCAAATCTATCAACAATGTAGCAGTTATTTTTGCAAGTTTCCAACTAGTAAATAGAATGATTTTATAGTGATTTTTGTTGATAGAGAATGGATTCTTTTAAAGCTATCGTTATGTTGATTAACGATTATTCAGGCTTCGGGAAATAGGTTTTTTGGATGAATTGATTTTCAACGTTTTATTTGTATCGATTCAAAGACTGATTTTTTGCATTACTGCATTGTAATTATGGTCATCCCTAAAGTTGACATTGGCGCCGATTTCCTTGTTCACAAACTAAACTATATTTAAGATCAGTGCATGTTTTTCTTTCTATTTCATTAAGAAAAGGACAGAAGATAAATATTTGTTTAGTCCTGTCTAATTTAGATACTCCATTGCAAGTTTAGACGAGATTAAAACATAGCTACTTACCAAAAATACGTCAATTTACGCCAGGCGTCGACTAATTTGACAGGACTAAACTAAAATTTATCTTCTGCCCTTTAATTAATAAAATATAAAGAGAAACATGCACTGAACTTAAATTTAGTTTAATTTGTGAACAAGGGAATCGGCGCCATTATATGTCGTTTTAGAGTTCCTCACCAAAGGGTAAAAACGGGACCCTATTACCAAGACTTCGCTGTCTGTCCATCCGTCTGTCTGTTACCAGGCTGTATCTCAAGAACCGCGATAGCTAGACAGTTGAAATTTTCACTAATTATGTATTTCTGTTGCCGCTATAACAACAAATACTAAAAACAAAATGAAATAAATATTTAAGGGGGCTTCCATACAACAGACGTGATTTTTATAGATAATGTTACGGAACCCTTCGTGCGCGAGTCCGACTCGCACTTAGCCGGTTTTTTCATCACGGGACTGATAGTAGTCCAAATCCGCCTACTTTTGACGTCATTTGCAGGTCAAGTGGTTTCATGTGTTTATGTTAAAATAAACTCGCATTTTATAATTTTAAAAATAAAAAATTAAGGTTAAGATAAATACGTACCTGCTAAAAGCTCGAAATGGTTTTTAAATCAGAGTATTTTTTACTTTATATACCGAATTATATGACAACAAATTGATGTAACCTGATTCTAATATAACACCTAGGTATATTGTCAATGTACAGACGCCAGCAGGTCAAGCTACCCGAAACTGTTAAATTTTCCTAATCAACCTTCAACCTTAATGCTTTAGCGATAAAGTTGAAAATCTATTAAAGAAATTTGACAGATTGTAGTAGCTTGATGTGCTGGCGTCTGTACCATTAGTGAACTCAATGAATAATATTCATGAATAAATGTGTGTGTAATGAGGTAATACCACTTATTTACTTTATAACAGCTTAAGATATTCCCCTTTATTCATAAACGTTGCTTTTAAGTAGTGATTAACGACTGTTTAACCACACATTTTTGACGTTTGAATGTCACTTAATTTTAATCATCGTTTATAAATAAACCCCATGTTATCCTTTCAGTAAAATCAGGGTTAATTTTCAAAGACCAGCCAAATTTAATGGTGTGGCACAGACCATCAGACAACAATTTTCTCCAAGGGAACAACCACAGTAATCGCCAATAAAAAAACGGGTTGCACTCCGGGAGTGCCGGCAGAAGTAAAAAGTTAAATATTAACGTTGTGCATTTTTGATATTTTGGAATGCGGTCTACTCTCCCTCCGTCTTACGAATTTTCGATCAGGTCACGTGTCCTGACGCGAGCTCCGTCTTACGAATTTTCGATCAGGTCACGTGTCCTGACGCGAGTTTAACATTTTTAACCCATCACAAAAAAAGTGCACAACGCCGCTAAAGAAGTTTTCACTTCAAAATTCAGCCGTCCTTTACCTTTTGTTCAATTTC
Source organism: Apamea anceps (assembly GCA_951799955.1). Lineage (NCBI taxonomy): Eukaryota > Metazoa > Arthropoda > Insecta > Lepidoptera > Noctuidae > Apamea > Apamea anceps. The sequence continues at coordinate 7,454,836 of OX637500.1, read as the reverse complement.
AGAAGATCCATGATGGATCTAGTGACGATTGTTTTCTCATTGGATCCTGATTAGGTCGAGTATGTATTGAAGTTTTCCATGGGACAGTTGATAAATTTCGCGATTACGATATTGGTCCCATGGAGAAAGTTGTTCAGTTTGATGGGCTGTATCACACCCTAAAATTTGGCTGGTCTTTGAAAATAAACCCTGTATATCATTCCTACAGTCGCAATCGCATTTTGATCAACATACCACGGAAAACGAGCTGTAATTTGCAAATCAAAGAAAAAAATAATTTGGCGGCTCAGCTGCGCATTCATATCCGTAATACACATAGTAAAGGTTTCGAGGGTGATCGCAACCGCAAACAGCAAGCGGCAATGTCGCCCAATTGCAATTCGCATCGACATGTCGCTTCGATTTTAATTCCTAACCTGGGGGCCTACTCCGAAGTGCGAAGTGCGAATGTTCGGATCGGACCGACACATGGCCGAACCGAATATTATTGAAAAATGCGAAAAAGCACAGTTGGGTCGGGACCATAGTCAATATTCGAAAGAGTGTAGGGGTGTAGGATCGGAACCGACCGAACCAAATAGTAATTTCGTAGCAAGAAACGGCCGAACATTCGGCCGATACTACTTCGGAGTAGACCCCCTAGCGTCACAACTTCGACGGCCGCGGCATTTATTTTTTTATTTGCTAACAACATGTAAAACACTGGTTAGTAGGCATGCATTCTTTCATGACACAATATACACGTACCCTGTAAAGGCACTGCAAATTTTATTTAAGACTTCTTTAGTTTCACAATAGTCATTTTGTCTCACAAAAAAACCGTCCAAGTGCGTATCGGACCACGCACAATGACGGGTTTCGTAGTTGGGATGAATTTACTCATATCCCAGGAACAAACTGAACTTCTCCCATACATCGATATTCGTCACGGTCAATTCTCCCAGTCTAATGTAAATAAAAGTAAAAAAAAAAAAAAATTTGTGAGTAAAATGTAATTCATATAATTTGAAGTTTTATACTACAAAAAAAAAACTGCAAAGTAAAAAATACCTTTAATTTCGGAAGTCGGTGTCGTTGGTTCTGCAATTTCGTTTTTTAACACCGACTTCCGAAATTAAAGTTATTTTCCACTTTGTAGTGTTTTTTTTTTGAAAGTGATCCTATAAGGGTTCCGTTTTTCCTTTTCAGGTACGGAACCCTAAAAACACGTCTTGTTGCTTTGTTAGTTAAACTACGGTTTCTTCCGACGGCGGTGGCCACCACATAACGTCCGCAGTGACGGCTGTCATGAAAATGATTGCAGCGGGGTTTGACTTCACCATAGATATCCGTGGACTTCACCGTGTCATAAAACGCTCTGTAAGGCCCAGCGCACACCTGGCGAGACGCGATGTAGAGACTGAGAAGATAACAAATTAAACTAAACAATTTCTATGACACACGGTTGAAAATGCCATGCTTTGCCAAACTTAAATTACAGTGAGCAGCGCGCTGTCAAGCTGCCACGAGAGCCGGTGCGGCGCGTCTCATAGTCTTGGTGCCAGCGGGCGGCGCAAGTTTGCCAGTTGACCGGAGATTTCACTAATGAAACCGTCCATTATGCATCTCTCGGAGTCGCCGCACGCTGCTCCACACGGGGCCTCTTGATGGCTCTTGGCGGCGCTTATAGTCGCTCGGAATCCGCGTGCTGCTCGTGCTCTGCGCCTCCGTGGTGCACTTGGCCTAAAGAAACACACCAACTTACTTTCATAAATAAGGTTCCAGTGTCGTCATTCGGTAGTAAATTACGGACGCTATGTACCGATCACCGCAGTGTTAGGATACACTAGATTAACTAACAGTGACGGCACTACTGGTTTACGGTCTGCGCGTTCGACGTTCGACCGCAGCGTCAAGCGGCAACGTTGCCATCTACGGAAAGGTTTTCATAGACTTTCATAGAGACCTCCTGTTACAGTTAGGCAATACAACCAGGTTAGGGTTACAAAGAACCAGCACCCGAATTGTGTAACTACCTATCAATCATAATCTGAATCATTTAAATCATCATGTTAATCCATTGCTTCATATTATCTTCGAAAAATTTGTCTGCTCAACAAGGTAAGTAACGCAATCAATGTTATTGAACAGTCATTATGAAAGCCATTCCTACTGTTAGTGTGTTTCGCAATTACCTCGCAGTGTGGCCGTCGTTTCCGCTTGGGGTTTGCTATTGCGGTCGCCTTCGAAATAGCACCTTACTCTAGCACGAAACCCTATCATTTATGTATAACTTAATGACTGCGCCATTACTAGAACAACTGGATCTGGGTATTTCTTTTGTCAATAAACTAACGATACATGATATGGTATGGCACTAGAATAAATATATTCATGTGGTATCGCTGGCAAAAGTTGCATTTTAGGCGATTACGTTTCATACTGCTCCATGCAATATCAATGCTTCAAATCTATTTTTAAATACCCTATGCCTGCGACTTCGTTTGCGTGAAGTTTCTTGTTTTAACATAACATCTATCCTAAAGTTTAAGTATCCGATGGCACTCTGGGATAATGTGTTTTCCATTAGTGAAAGAATTTTCCGAATCGGATCAGTAGTTTCGAAGATCGCTTACCACTCGAATACCTACCTCCATAATTTTGTATAGATGTACTTGTTATACGCAGCAAACGAGTCCATTGCATGAGCCGAACCGTCGCTCGAGCTAAGTGCCCTGTCCCTCGCACACTCTGCGCTCAACGCACTCTTGGATGCTAGCCTGGTTGCGATTTGCTCACGGACGATTGGAAGATCTTGTCAGTATGTCTGGAGTATTGCATGTGCGATGACCGGTTCGATTCTGCGTAGATCGCTTATAGACGAGCTGGGGCAGTGTAGTAAGCGCAATTGCACCATGAATAGAGTTACTTTAGCTTATGATGGCTTATGAGAAGTGGGTTTTGGAATGTGGCGGTCCGTGAGTGTTAAAGAAGGATCCTTCTTTCTTCCAACATCTTATTGATAAGCTACGCTTTGGCCCCTCACCAGAAGGTGTCCCTCTCGGTGAAAGGGAGTGGCCGTAATCCACCACGCGGACCCATTCCGGTTGGTAGATGTCACATGTGTTCGAATTTTTACTTCTAAGACATGTCTCCTCACGATATTTTCCGTCACCATTTTGACAGCAGCGTGGTGATGAAATAATTTACACGTAGTAAAGTGTCTGCTTGGGTTTGAACCCACGACCGTTACCACTGGGCCATCACTGCTCTTTAGATTAAAATCTTGGAAGATGGCCGGTGGTTGTGCTGGCTGTGCATAATGTGCAGGAAATGTATATACTGTAAAGAGGCTCCGCACTGGCACTGAGGATGGGTTGATATATCCCAATCGGCCATATTATTTCTACATTGGCCAACATAAAATCTCTTGACCAATGGGTTAAGACATTTTCTGCCTACGCGATTTAGCTTGTAGGCAGTCATGCATCGTACAGACGCCAGCAGGTCAAGCTACCCGAAACTGTCAAATTTCCTCAATCAACCTTGAACCTTAACACTTTAGCGATAAAGTTGACAATCTATTAAAGAAATTTGACAGATTGTAGTAATTTGATGTGCTGGCGTCTGTACATGGCACGCATTGCACACATCAGCACTTTTCCGTCGCTTTGCACAAATTATAGTGTAACGCGTAGTATACAGTCAGCGTTCATAGTCAGCTGTAGGTACTCATTCGCACAGTATTCATAGGTGGCAGTATTTAGTCCGTGGTAGTTAAAACTATTCAGTACACCATCATCTTTGGCTATCCGTGCCTTAACATTTCACGCTCACATCCAAGGAATGTGCGTCCCATTCAGCTGCTCACACCTACATAGCTCACTATATTTTAACTATCTAACCATGATTGTGTTTAGTTAGAACTTGCAACTATCTGTAGTACCGCAGGGAAGTGTGTTAGGGCCGACCTTATTCCAAGTTTGCGTTACCGGACTATGCTGCATAATATATGCCTCTAAAATACTTAAAAATATTCACCTACGCTGAAAATTCTGCAATATTATAGTGTCAGTATGTGACTGGGGCCAATTAGGAGCTGCTGAGTTAGCTGCGACTCAATCTCCTTAGGTACTCTGAACCTGATAAAACTTCGCTAACTGAAGTCAGTTTATGAATATGATGTATAATAGTCCTTCAGACCGAATTTCAGCCGAATTTCACCCACGCCACGCCATCTGTTAAAAATACTAAGTACACATCATCATACTGCTAATGCCAGTCCAATCACCTGCCATTCAACTCAATCCTCGGTTCATCTTCGTGTAATTTATATAAAATTATAGCGGGAGATATTGTAGTGCACAAGTGTATGCGCAGACATAGGTGCACTCACTCTTCTCTCTCTCATAGTCCGATGGGACGGCAATCCGACATGACCGGCGACCCTTGACACCAAGTGCAATCTCTTGAACTCGTCAAAACAAATCATATGAGCCCAAACTCGAGGGGTTTACTAGTAGCCACTGAAGAGTTTCACTATCCACCTCTTGGGTCCATCATCAGACCCTCGACACGAATTGCAATTTATTGGACTCGTCAAAATAAATCATATGAGCCCAAACTCGAGGGGCTTACTAGTAGCGATTGAAGAGTTCCACCATTCACCTCCTGGCTCCATCATCAGACCCTCGACACCAAGTGCAATCCCTTGAACTCATCAAAACAAATTATATGAGCCCAAACTCGAAGAGTTTACTAGTAGCCTCTGAAAAGTTCCAGTATCCGCCTTCTGCCTCCATCGTAAGATCAGCTCCAAGATACCAAATTATAGTGTGGTCTTCCGAACTACATATAAATACAAAGTTTCATTTCGATACGACAATTAGAAGTAGGTTAAAATAGATTTCTAAGATTTTGTTACATTGTTAGTTGTGAAGCTAATAAAAGCGTGTTAAAAAGTAATTAGGTTTGGGAACGATTAAGGTTTCGAGCCGAAAATATAGCTTATAGAATTTTTGTCTGTTTGTCTGAATACCGGATGAGATAGGACAGATTATATTCTAATTTTGTTATAAGTTTCCTCAAAGCAATGATGGCCCAGTGGTAACGATCGCGACTTATGAGTTGTAGGTCGTGGGTTCGAACCTAAGCAGGCACTTTTTGTAATTTATTTCATCACCACAGGAAAACATCGTGAGGAAACCGGCAACGCCTAGAACCAAACATTCGAAGAAATGTGACATCCGCCAACCCGCACTGGCCCCGCGTTGTGGATTATGGCCCACTCCCTCTCACAGAGGGGAGGCCTGCTGTGTCCCATCTGTGGGAACATTACAGACTGAATATTCTATTCCCTTTAAGTTTGATCAGTCTGAATCGTAGTAATTTATAGCCAATTACCTCGCAATTTGCTAGGAGGGATGGGCAATATTGCGTTATGTTCGTATTCTTCTATAGTTTATCGCAAATCGTAAAAACACGAGGCAAAAGGATAGAATATTACGTATTGGTTACATCTGTAACTATCTATCTATTTTAATAAGTATCATCAAGTTATATGTACAGACGCCAGCACATCAAGCTACTGCAATCTGTCAAATTTCTTTAATAGATTTTCAACTTTATCGCTGTAGCAATAAGGTTCAAGGTTGATTGGAAAATTTTAACAGTTTCGGGTAGCTTGACCTGCTGGTTTCTGTACGTCTAGTATAATCCGTATAGTCTGCGTTTCGGAGAATTCTACTAAAGGCTGCTGTGTCGAACTCAGGACGCCTGCTTCCCACACGGACAACTCTACTTACGAGTACGTCGCTTGCTCCCGCGTCACCAGTCAATATGTATATTTTGGATGCTGAGACCAAAACTACAAACGTATCTATACTCGTACAAGAAAATTTTATAAAAACGTGTCTGTTATTTTAGTATACTGTAGTTCCACGCGAACGATGTCGCGGGCAGAACCTAGTATCTAATAAAATGCGCCCTGCCGGCTTCAAAAACAGTTCTACAAAATTCGCTTTTCCGAAGAACTGTTCGCCGACAGACCAATTCACATAGGTACCTAATAAGAATGATCCGCCGATAGAACTTTTCAACGGGAAGCGATTCGCCGACACAACCGTTTATGAGAGTTTCTGTGGAAATCGTACCTTAGAGTGACGGAACTGGGAGGTCTGATGCGTGACACGGGCTCTTGACTGCGCCGGTAGTCCCACCCTCAGGTCAGATGTAGTTAGGAGAACACCTTTTGTTTAAGTCAGTATGAAAACATCAACGTGGATTTCATCTAATCCATGAAAAAAAAAGCTTTCTCCCCATAGCTTCCTACTACGCAACAGCAATTTGATTAGGCGATGAACGTGGAGTTTTGCAATTGCATACATACCTACCTGAAGGCCTTGCCAATTTACAAACGTTTCGTATCTAATCTCTTTCTATGTGACTCAGGCTGGCTGGACAAATCTTCAAAATAGCTCGCATTTAACTAGGTCAATGGGGCACTTTATGTGACGGCTAAACGGTATGGGAAAATTTAAATGATCAATATCTTTGAAACTACCCAAAGTTTCTCCGTTACAAATTCAGGTTGTCATTATCGTCCCCGTCACAAAATTATGAACACATTTCGAAGGACGTAGATCATCAGGCAGCGGAGATACATGCGTCCAGCCAGCTTGAACTCAGGTTGGCTGGACATTAAGTTTTTATTGATTTCTCGTAAACCCTTACATGTGACACCATAAATCAAACGTTATTACTGTTACAAATTGCGTCACTAAATGTTAGTAAAGTAACCATATTCGAAAACGCTCCCGTTATTGAGATTCGGAAGTGCCAGCCAGAAGTTTTATATGTAGGTAAATTCAAGCTGGCTGGACACAGATTTTTGCATTTTTCTACTAAACCGCTGTACGTATCACAAAACTTTTAGCTCGATGCCTGTTACAAATTTATGTATGTAACGCCGTGTTGATATGCAAAAAGTCGTCACTTCCGTTACCGAGATTGAGAGACAAGTGGTGAGAAAAGTGGTTTTTCAAGCTGGCTGGACACGTTTTCGATCGATTATCTAAGATTCTGTAGCGTTACAAATTCTGAAATAAGGGTGTTTAGCCGTCACATAAAGTGCCCTATTGACCTAGTTAAATGCGAGCTATTTTGAAGATTTGTCCAGCCAGCCTGAGTCACATCTCTCTTTACAATCGTCAACGCCTCGGCGTAAGCGATTTTAGAAAACGGGTGCTACGACAAAAGCATGTCCGGCTTTTATAATACTCGTACTTCATTGTGTTCAGCATAATTTGAATGATTGAAAATTGATTAGGTACTTCATATAGAATATAGAATGCTAACAAAGCAATCAATTTATCAAATTAATTTTGCCATACACGCTCTTGCCGTACATTGTGTATTTAATTTAAACACGATATTTTATAAAAACATTTATTTCATATCTAATAGTGGGGGTTTGCTAACAATTCAAAAGTAATCATTGCTAAAATAACATAATATCAACAGTTAGTATATACTTTAGGATTTCTATTATAAAATTAACTTGCAGTGTAATAAATAATTGATTCAAAATTAACAATACATATTAAAACAGCATAGCTATTCACAATCGCTCGACAGGGTTCCGAGTCGAACCTGATTTACCTAGTCCCCGACTGCAAATAGCCGTCGGAAGAATAGCGGTCGTTTATTTGGAGTAAACGGTCAACATTTTTGAGTTTCGACTTTGTAAACAGCGTTTAAGGACTCCTTCGATAACATTAATTGGTGTTCGATTCGGCACGGAACCGTATCGAATGGTTGTGAATAGCTATGCTGGTCAGAAATTCATGACAATTAATCATACATTCCACTTTCCGACTCTAAATGACTAGAGAACTCTAGGCTAATTCGCATAGTCTGTTTCAAATTACTTTACCTACCTTGATCATTATTATAATATTCTGACCAAATATATGGTACTCTAAAAATAGGTACCTATCTAAAAAAATCACAGACTTTTTATAATAACTAATAAGGCAAGCATATTTATACTAATTCATTAAAAATAGAAATACATATATTAATATAATATACATATATTAATAATCAATAAATATAATAAGTAATCACTAGGTAGACTGTAGGTATAAAAGGATGGGGGTTTAAATAAATATTTGAAATAGCTCGAATGTTAAACGTTATACATACTTAGATTGCAGTCAGGATTGTCCCTAGGGGACATAGAACTAACGTGTATAAGTATAGATTATCGTAGTAAATGGTAACAGTAACATGTATTCTTATTACTAATTAAAGATACAGATAAATGCTACTTGGACTTGAAAGCTCAGTAAAATCGGGATGAAAGTGCGCTTGCCTTTCACCCTTCATAAAAACTATTCTGTAATAAACTAAAATTGCTCGAAGGAGCACAACACTGCACGGGTGGGGGAAAAATAACACTGCTCGGGTGGGGGAACAATACAGGGACTTAACACGGTGTGGACACTTCACGACCTAGCACCTAGTGCTTTTGGAGTCTCTGATCGGCCAATCAAGGCAAACCAGAGACGAAGGGAACCGACTAAGTATACAGTTGAGCTTAAAATAGGCCTTCTGAATCGAAGGAGCACAACACTGTACGCGTAGGGGAACAATAACAGGGACATAAGACGGTAAGGACATTTCACTACCAACCAAGCATCTAGTGCTGTCGGAATCTCTGGTCGGCCAATCAAGGCAAACCAGAGACGAAGGGAACCGAGTAAGCATACAATTGAGCTTAAAATAGGCCTTCTGAATCGAAGGAGCACAACACTGTACGCGTAGGGGAACAATAACAGGGACATAACACGGTGTGGACACTTCACTACCAAGCGCCCAGTGCTTTCGGAATCTCTGATCGGCCAATCAAGGCAAACCAGAGACGAAGGGAACCGACTAAGTATACAATTGAGCTTAAAATAGGCCTTCTGAATCGAAGGAGCACAACACTGTACGCGTAGGGGAACAATAACAGGGACATAACACGGTGTGGACACTTCACTACCAAGCGCCCAGTGCTTTCGGAATCTCTGATCGGCCAATCAAGGCAAACCAGAGACGAAGGGAACCGACTAAGTATACAATTGAGCTTAAAATAGGCCTTCTGAATCGAAGGAGCACAACACTGTACGCGTAGGGGAACAATAACAGGGACATAACACGGTGTGGACACTTCACTACCAAGCGCCCAGTGCTTTCGGAATCTCTGATCGGCCAATCAAGGCAAAGCAGAGACGAAGGGAACCGACTAAGTATACAATTGAGCTTAAAATAGGCCTTCTGAATCGAAGGAGCACAACACTGTACGCGTAGGGGAACAATAACAGGGACATAACACGGTGTGGACACTTCACTACCAAGCATCTAGTGCTGTCGGAATCTCTGAGCGGCCAATCAAGGCAAACCAGAGACGAGGGAACTGACTAAGTATATAATATATAAATTTCCGGTATTTCTAGATAAATATTTCCATTATTTTGGCAAGAGAGTATTATTACGCGTAGATAATCTACGTATGTCATCACCATCTCAATAATACAAGAAACAGAAAAAAAAACTCGATTTAATTTATAATTTTCTGTAAATCCATTGTTTCAATCGTTTTTGTTTTCAATTTATGAGTTGCAAATTTAGTAGATAGGCATATAAAAGTTATAGTGTTCGTAAATGATAAGTAAAAATATTTGATACCTAATTTATTTACTTATTCGTAGTTCCCAAATTGAATTTAGGCATTTTTTTTGTCCTAACTAATCTTGTAAATTTACAATAAATTCTTTGTTTTATTTTCCGAAAGAACACTACGATAATAATTGTTTGCAATAAAAGTTCTGTACTTTTTAAGTACGTTTGCCAAAACAGGTTGATATTGGTGCGATATACCTACGCATAAATAGACATATATACTCGTAGGTTTGACTGCTACAACAGGAAGTCTTATCAAACATTTACTTACAAGACTTATCAGCAATATTATGTTTTTTTAAATTACATCGAATAATAATATATAGTAATAATACTGACAATATTTAAATTTATACAGGGTTATTTTAAATTAGCTAGCGAAACTCCGCAGACACCACGCAAACGAAGTAGCGCCGGGCAGCTAGAAATAATTTATATGGCAAAACAATATTTGCCGGGTCAGCTAGTAAAAAATATAAATATTTGATGTTTTTTTTTTGTGGGGTCTACGACCGCTGTTATACGCGCACTGACGTGGAGTTGCGGACACTAGCCCATATTACCTATTACGACCGCTGTTGTAAATATATATCCAATGTGTAGATGTTAATGGCGTGAAATCTTCCGGGCTATCAGTACAGTTAGGTGTTCCGCCAGGCTCAATACTGGGTCCATTCTTGTTCTTAGTACATATGAATGATTTACCATTTCATTTGAAGGGAATCTCTGACGTTGTACTGCTTGCAGATGACACCTCTCTTATTTTTAAAGTAGACAGGAACAGACAAGACTTTGATGACGTAAACAGTGCACTCTCAATAGTTACAGATTGGTTTACGTCAAATAACCTAGTTCTCAATGCCAAGAAAACGAAATGGGTAAAGTTCGCCTTACCGAATGTTAGAAATCTAGGACCCAACAATCGCCTTAGATAAAGAGGTGCTTGAAACAGTAGGCTCGGCAATTTTTCTAGGACTAACGGTAGATGCCAAACTTCAGTGGGGACCTCATAATATATCAAGTCTAGCAGGAAGGCTCAGTTCGGCTGCCTACGCCGTCAGGAAAGTAAGACAATACACTGACGTTGATAAAGCTCGTTTAGTCTATTTTAGTTATTTTCACAGCGTTATGTCCTACGGTATTCTGCTGTGGGGCAAAGCCCCAAAAAAAATAATATACAAAATATATTTGTCCTTCAAAAACGAGCTGTTCGAGCAATTTACCAGCTATGTGCCAGACTTTCTCTAAGAGATTTTTTAAAGATATTGGTATTCTCACGGTTGCATCATGATTCATCTTCGCCAACATCTTGTATATTAGGCAAAATTTGCACTTGTACACTAAAAACAGTGATAATCGCAGTGTTAACACTAGAAATAAGGACAAACTACGTGCACCCTTTCACCGGCTTCATAAGGTTCATAACTCATTTGTTGGGCTTGGTATAACCTTTTATAACAAGATACCCTCTTCTTTGCTGGACTTGCCTTTTAATGCGTTTAAAGCTCAAGTAAAATCCAACCTTTGTTCAAAGGCTTACTATTCCATCAACGACTACTTACACGATAAGAATAGTTGGTCGCCCTAATTAACTCAAGACAATGTTCATGTTCTTTCTCCAGAATTAGTTTACTGACAGGTTATTGTTATTAATATTAACTTATTTATTTATTTTACTTCGATGGTCCTAGCTTATCATCTGTGACTTCAAGTGACAGCTATGTGACCAGAACCCAGTAATGCATAAATATGTAAGCTGTCACGCCCTTTATGCCTGGAGGCTTTTATTTAGGTAGTAAGTTTTTATTTACATTATAATTTTAATTAATTATATTTTAGCTTGAGTACGTTTAGTTTTTCTATTTGTTGGTATATTGGCGTGGCTAGCTGACATATGGCAAATAATTTAATTTTATGTTCTGTGCCTTGTAATGTTAATTACTTAACACCTAGTATTGTATGCAATCAAGTACCAAGTATTTTCTAACTGAACAGACAGCTGTGCTGCTAGGGAGTTTGTTGCGCCACTTCTTCTTCCCAGCGATAGCACTAGGAAGTGGTGAAGGGCGGGCGTTTTTGGGGGACTGTCTTTTGTAATTTTGACGTTCGAAAAGTACTGATTCTCAGCCTAATTTTAATAAATGACTTTTGATTTTTATTTATTGTTTCCTTATGTTTCATCGTGTAGATATCTACAGCTAGCCAATTTAAAATAACCCTGTATATTCACAAAAAAGAAACTTTTTATTTTGTTATTATCTTGCCGTAAAGGCTATTCAAAAGCAAGTTTTTGATTTTCCGCGTATCTACCTCAGAGATAGGTATGATTACAGATTTTTTGATATGACTAGGGACAACAGTCCCAGGTAAGATTACCTAATTTTGATCAAAGTGGACATTAGAGGCATTCGTGCATGTTTCAAGAATACGTTTACAAAAAAATACTACATAAAATTCAAGGATAATATCGATGTTCAGTAAGTCTAAATTATTAAAAAAAAAATATTTAAGGCTGTGCTTCCCGATCATTTCACCAAAAACAAAACAAAAGACAATCGCTTCGGAATTTCGCTAAAAGATATTATTGTAAGCGCGCACAAAAATTTGGCTTGTATCAGATCAACAATGTAGCAGCGTATGCATACAATTTTAATAGATTACCACCGCACAGGCAAAAATAATGAGATAGGTGAAATTGTGGTGAAATATGGGTGAAATTATAATCACTAACAAGTTCGCGAAGCAGAGAAGCACAGCCTTAAACGGTGGGTTTTTAACAAACGAATATACAATCAGTAGAAAAACAGCAAGTACAGTCTGATTATTTTCTTGATATTATTGTTGGTTTAGTATACATTGACCAACGAAAGAATTTTTGAACAAAGACAATTTGGTTTTGGCTCGTTTGGTCTAAACCACAGAACAGTAAAAGAGGTTCTGTGGTCTAAACCGACCTTTACATGCTTATAAAAAGATGTTAAACTAAACAACTGATGTTGTTGTAGGTACCTACAGTCAGGGAAAATAACTGTTAAGCAGATTGACAATCTACATCAATTTGGCGCGTTATAGTCATTTAATACAACTGTCAAAAATGGCAGTTGTCATTTACAATTAATTTTTAATCAATTTGATTAATAATTAAATTACCTGACTTTACATCCAGATACCAGCAGGGAATAAATAGTAGGTATTTACTCTTCCGTCCATTTCTTTTTAATACGGCGCCGATCCATAGTCCCGGAAGTTCCCGCAGCCTCCGGGTCACGCTCTTCTGGAAGCTCTGAAATCTCAGCGAGCATTGGTCGCGAGTTTTTCCGGAAAGCTTTACTTCCTAATCTGTGCTTCAGTTTCAGTACAGTAATCTTTTGGGGCATTGCCACAAATATGGTGTGGCCATCATTCCTTTCAATAACATCAACGTTTAATATTGGGCACCAGATGGCGGCAGCATTATTATGTTCAATCAAGTTGAACTGCCTCATTGGTTTCCTGTTGAAGACATCCAATCCTCCTTTTGCGTATGGAGCATAATAAATGCGCAGTACTCCAGAATGCGAGCCGACAAAGAATATGTCACCATATTGTTTGATCACAAACACATCTCTCAACAGGCCTACTGGAATTGCTTGATTCCACATATACATCCATTGGAAGTATATCCGCCAATCAATATTTTCCAATAACTGGTACTTCTGCAGCTGTTGAAGTAAATTAAAGCCTGTGCTCAGGGTTCCTCTCCTGACGAAGTCGTTCTCCTTTTCTATCGTGTATATTTCACGATGAGCAGTGAGGACGTTAAGATTTCCATCACTGTAACCGATGGTCATAATCCCTCGAAGGCTGCTGAGCAAAACATCTGCGTGTAATTTTTGGCAGCGCCAGTACATAACAAAGATCTCATCATTTAAGTTCACAAAGTAAAGTTGTTCTCCAGCCAACGTGAACAGTTTCACATTGTAGAATGTGACGGTGGAGCTGTCCATTTCGTGCCTCATCACTTTACGTATGACGAATAGATGTAGGCTGCTGTTCAACACGACGATGACATTTTCAGTTTCTATGTATTTCGAATAGTCTCCCAGCATACGGGGTCGGTGCGACAGATCCAATGTTTTGGTGTCGTAATAAACAATGCATCCCTTCTTAAGAACTCCTATGATTCCATCGTCAAGTATCTTAAAGTTTCGGATTTCTTGGTTGGCGTGTGTAGCAGAACACAACTCCTCATGCATTCCTGTAGCGTCCTTTAACAGCCTCCAGAATGATATGGATCGGTACAAATTAAACCAGCCAAGTCCAGGCTGCGCTTTCTTGCGAGCGACCTCATAAACATGGGCAAAGTCCTCTTTACAATGCCGACGCCACATCTTGTCGTTTATAGACATGCTGTCTACCACGGATCTCCACGTCGTATTCACCTTGCGGCAGCGAATCAGTGCTTTGGCGGGTAAATACTCAAAAATCATTTGTAATATTTCAGGTGGTAAGTAATTCATAAGACTGGCAGGATCGTAGCCCTCTGCCATTTTTAAAGTTGTTTTTACACGTATTTATGTAACTAGAACTCCCTTAGCTCATATTTATTCACCATAAAATTATTTGTTTTAACACTTGTTTTGTTGAGCACTTGTGACAACGCGTCAACACGGCTGCACCGGCGATCAACTTATACTTTGTGGAAGTGTTACCAGCTAGACTTAGAAAGTTTCAGGCGAAATTAGTTCAGCAGAAACGTACAAAAATCCACGGATCTATGTTTAACATTTTGATTGTATCTCTTAATGCCAGAATAATTTCAAAACTAAAGTAAAACCATAGTTTCGCCACGAATAAACAGAAAATAAAACTCATTTAATAATAATTTTAAGTAACCATTTACAAGTAATGTGATGTGATGACCCAGATGATGTCATTATGATGGTAAAGGGTTCAAAATCGGGCGAGTACCAATGTGACTAATCCAATTCATATTTACTACTTATTTTCTAAGTTTATTTTGGACATCACTGGCATAGTTGAAAGATAAGATCGTGAGGAAACCTGGACTTAAAACCAAAATATAATTCTGAAATCGCCAATCCCCCTTGACCAAGTGTGGTGATCAATGCTCATGCCTTCTCTGTATGGGAAGTGGTCTTTGTGCTGCAGTGGAACAATAAAAGACTAGTATTATTATTTAAATCTTGTATTTACTATTAATTTTATGCCCTAATGTGCGAATAGCGAATCGATATCAAATGACTCTGATATAAAGATCAGTTCGCAATAAAAACAAAACAGTTATTCGGTAAGTAGAGCTTTTTCAAATTTAGTATATTTCTCACAAATCAGTTCTCCTAGCAACACCGATCTTGATAGAAAGAGATAGAGGATCGGGATATTGATCCAAATTGCGAAAGCCCGGGGACGGGAGCTCAGGGGCCGCCAACCCCCACCACCAACATTTTCTTTCTCGGAATTGACAGAACACTATACCGGCGAGCAACCCGTTTCACGGAAAGAAGATTATGACTATTTTTATAAAATAGGGCAACGTTTTTTTTTTGTTATTACTGGAAGTGAAAATTGTTTTTAATGGATATTGAGGTGGTTTCTAAGGCAAAAATATAATCAAGTATATACTTACACAGTTGTGTGTCAGCCGCTCTACGCATGCTGATTAGCTGTCTTCCGCTCATGATGATGAAGATGTCACATGCCTTTTGATGTGCATTTTTAGTCCTAAGACATGTCGGTTTCATCGCGATGTTTTCCTTTACCGTTTTTGAGAGCAATGATGATGAAATAAATCACACAAAATGCCTGCCCCGACGACCTACAACTCTTGAGTCGGGGCCGTTACCACTGGGCTACCACTCAGCGGTGACCAGCAGTGCGATTCTGTAACCATCTCACCGTGAAAACTTAAGTGAACTGAGCGTGGAGTGAGCTGTCATTCCAACTAGGCATTGCCACTATTGACAGCTCACTCTAAGCTCACTTCACCTAACTTTTCACGGTGAGATTTTTACAGAATCGATCGGCTGTACTTTTGCAGGCGAAAGTTCGCCGAACTTGCAATTAATAATTTTGGAAGCTGTGTTATCCTATTAATTGTCAATATCCGAAGAACGGCTAATACTTCACATTCCATTCCATGTTTGCAAAGTGTTTCCTTTTCGGAAATGTATCAGGTTGATGACCCGAACACAGCCTATAATAATTTTTCGGAGACATTTGCTCTATATAACCTATGTTTTCCCTTTAAGCGTATTACCATAAGATTACACACAAAATACCACTACGAATCTCCCGTGCTATCAGTACATGCAGCAGGAATAACAGAGCTCTCCTGTGGCGTTACATACTGTACCAAAATGAACAAGACAAAAAAACCTTAAAAAAGTGAGTACTTTTTTGAAGTTTTTTTGTCTTGTTTATAATAAAATAATTACAAAGTAATTAGACATGTAGTAAATTGCATTAGTGGACATTTGAGCGATATTCTCAATCTGTGCATATGTCAGGGTACTTACCCAACCAACCTAAAAACAACGGTAATTAAAACATTATTTTAAAAAAAGACTAGCAATGCATGGAATCTTACAGACCCATAGCGCTTGTGCCAGTAATATTGAAGATATTTGAAAAATATATTTATATTCAAATCTATAAATATCTAGATAAAAGAAACATATTAACCGATGTACAGTTTCCGAAAAATGCCAACGTACCTATAAGTCTTGTCATCGCACTGTTGCTTATGGTGTACCCCAGGGCAGCGTCTTAGGTCCCCTGCTGTTTATACTATATATAAATGATCTGCCAAAAGTAACAAGTCACCCTATGTCACTGTTTGCTGATGACAGCACTGTGACCATTAAGAGTACTGATGATCGAAACCACAATAACGTTGTCATTCAGACAATAAACTCCATAGTGAAATGGTTAGGTAACAATAAACTTAAAATAAATATTGTTAAGACGAAATTAATGATATTCAGCCAACGTGCGAATCCTATTATGACAGTATGCTATAACAATAAAATGATAACACAAGTAGATACATCCAAATTCCTAGGTTTAACGATTGATAAAAAATTTGTCTGGAAAGCACACACGGAAGAGCTAACTAAACGAATGAGTAAATCAGCCTATACACTATTTAAACTGACCCCAGTGATTAACGTCGATGATTTGTCACAGCATAACATGGTTTGGTTAATTCAGTATTGAGGTATGGTGTAATTTTCTGGGGTAACTCAACCAACAAGGAAATAGTGTTTAAAGCACAAAAAAGATGCATTGGTTCAATGTTCAGACTCCACAATTTAGATTCTTGTAAGCCATTCTTTATCAAACACAAATTATTGACATTTCCATGCTTATATATTTTTGAAATAGCTGTATTTGTTAAGACGAATCCAGACCGGTTTACCAGAATATCATTTTATAACACACGAACTCGACCACAGCATTGTGCATAAAAGTGTTTTTTGTATGGCACCAATCATATACAACCACATACCTAGTTCAATTAAGGAATTGAATATACTCTTATTTATGAAAAGGTTTAAATCATTGCTGTTGAATAAAGGATATGACAGCATTTCGGTTCGGAATTTTTGACAGATAAAACGTAATGACTATTTTTGACTTTAGTTTTGGTACTCAGACCTAGTATGTTATTAAGTTCAATTCCATTTATTTAACATTGCACGTGACATTTTGTATTATTTTAATTATTATTATTTTTATTGACAGACCTGTTGCGCCTTCCCCGCTACCCCAAATAAATTGGGATACGGGCAGGAAAATGAATGATTATTTTTATTTACATTATTTTTATATTTTTCCTTTGACATTAATTTAATTATTTTTCATTGTTTTTATTTTTTGTCAAAATCAATCATAGCGCTCTTGTAAATTTCTGTAACAACTATTTATTGTACCTGTGTTAACACGAGAATAAATTATCTAAATATGGAACACCTAGGCTCCCTCTGACTCCTCCGTCACACTTATAGCGCGGGCAGTGGCGCTAGTTTGAACAAGTTATTTCGTACTGGCTGAAAATAATAACAATAATAGTTAACCCTTAGTGCATATACAATCGTCAACATTAATAAAACATTATCTTTTTATGACAATTTCGTCATTGCGATTAGACTTTATTTACAAAATCGACCATTTTAAATAGAAGGAAAGAAAAGGAAGAAAAATAACAAATTGATTACTATTTTTAGGCATAATTCTAATTATACACGTCTCAATAAAGGCTCAATACAATTTTCCCCTTTGAAATTAATACATATTATATGAATGGTCCATGATACGCGGCAATGGATGTTCAAACGAACATTTGTACGGGTTGCGTAGCCTTTGAGGGATTTGCGCTATGACATATTCATCGAATTTAACGATGCAACGTCTCATTAGTGGCTATACAAAGGAAACTTCATTTCATCAAAGCTATAATTTCGCGAGAAATCAAATTCATATGTGGCAATATAATTTATAGTAGCAGCGCCCCGCGGTTTCACCCGCTTAAGTGTCGATCCCGTGGGAATATCGGGATAAAAAGTATCCTGTGTTATTTTGATGTATAAGCTATATTGCTGTAAAGTTTTATCAAAATCCATTCTGTGGTTTTTGCGTGAAAGAGTAACAAATATATCCATCCATACAAACTTTCGCGTTTATAATATTAGGTAGTAGGATTGTCACAGGCATATAAAATTAATGTATAAATAAAATTCGAAATATTTATCTGATTGATTTTATATTATATGCCTAGTGAATATAACCTGTCTTTTTAAAGTCAGTTCGATTTGTTAGTCGTTCGTGGATAAATTATAACAGCCGCACGATGTACGCGTCAAACGAAAGTTAAAGTTGCCGAGGTCAGTCCGTGGATGAGTGACCATCCATTCGAGACCCCTCCAAGCAGGTTAAATCGTTGGTCCCGATTGTCATTTGTAGATCTTTGACAGTCGTTATGTGTAGTGTGTACCCCAAGGCCCGCGTGGTGGATTACGGCCCACTCCCTCTCACCGAGAGGGGCGGTGTCGGAACATTATAGGCTGATTATGCAGCATTTCTACCTCTTCCGTACCTACATCTCTATTATAGCCATAATCATCTTTCACACAATCCATCCATCTTTTTTTGGTTTTCCTCTACTCTTATAACCATCCACATTCATAATTAAAATTTTCTCTCGATGCGTATCATTAGTCATTATTATCAATCAATCATTAACAGTATCATTCCAGGAAAACCGATTTCCACAGAACATTTTATTTCTGATAAAAACTTAAATAACACAGTTTACTTGAAACGAGTTACAAAGTGCTTTCATTTAAATAATTAACCGACTTCTAAAAAAGGAGGAGGTTCTCAATTCGGATGTTTGTATTTTTTTTTATGTTTGTTCGCGCATAACTCGTCGCTTGCCAACCGATTTGAAAAATTCTGTTTTTGTTGGAAAGGGTATACTTCCCAAATGATCCCATAGAAATGTTATCAAAAACGGTTTAGTAGTTTGGTTTTTAAACCAAAATGACTGGTAAAAATTACAACTTAAAAGTGAAAAATAAAAGCTTTTTTGACAAAAAACAACCGTCTTCCAAAAAAGACACTACAAAGTGAAAAATAACTTTAATTTCGGAAGTCAGTGGCAAACAACGAAAATGCGAACCCAACGACCCGGACTTCCAAAATTAAAGATATTTTTCACTTTGTAGTGTCGATTTTGGAAGTCGGTTGTTTTTTTTTTGCAAGAAAGTTTTTATAATAAATAATATCAATTTTGCCTCAGGGGCGTTGGCGACGTTACAGAGTATGTATATAGCTACATGTTTCTTAAGTTTTGCCTTAAATATGTTTATATTATCACACCTCTTTAAATCCTCCGGTAAATCATTGAACAGTTGTGCTTCCTCAACCAATATTGTTTTTTTTGCCGTAATAAGTCCGTGCACGTGCAGTCATTAGATACTTAGTTGAAATTTGTTTTTACTTCTTGTGTTGTATTGTGTGTTATTGATTTTTTATGTAGTTGTTTGATTGTACAGAATTTGTTGTGTTTTTTTTAATGAAAATGCAGGTTTAATATATGTATGTATAAAGTTGTGTGAGATTTAGTAACTTAGTTTTTTGTCTTTATATAGTGCAATAATACTTTGATAATTTCATTTTGTATTCTTTGTAGTGACTTTTGATTAAATTTAGCGGCTACTCCCCACACTTCGATTAGGTATTGAAGGTTTTATTTTACTAGAGAGTTAAATAATACTTTTACTAGAGAGTTATACAATAATTTTACTAGAGAGTTATACAATAATTAGGCGTACTTTTTCCGGGATACATTGGTGCCGATTACCTTTTTCACAAACTAAACTAAGTTCAGTGAATCTTTTTCTTTCTATTTCATTAAGAAAAGAGCAGAAGATAAATATTAGGGGTTAAAGTATGAAATTGCCGATTTGTACTGAAAAATTGAAATTCGTTTTTCTTTTTAATTTAACATATTTATTTAACCAAAATAATTACCATTATTATCTATACATTGCTGCCATCTAATAGGAAGGTCATTTATGCCTTTGCGATAGAACTCTCGTGATCTAGATTCGACAATTTGTGTGAAAGCATTTTGTACTGCCTCCTGAGAAGAAAACTTTTTATCACGTAGAAAATTGTCCAAATCACGAAAAAAATGGTGTTCTGTTGGAGCAAGGTCTAGCGAATACGGAGGGTGACGAATGGTTTCTAATTGCAGTTCCTGTAGAGTTAAAACGGTTTCTCGTGCTGTATGAGGTCTCGCATTATCATGGAGCAATAATGGTGAAGATCGATTCATGAGTCGGGGCTGTTTCACTGCTAGTTTTGCTATCATGGTTCGGAGTTTGGCACAGTAGACATCTGCCGTTATTGCTTGACCAGATCGGATAAAGCTATAGTGAATAACACCATGCTGAGACCACCAAACAGTTACCATTACCTTTTTATTGGTAAGCTTTGCTTTACACACTGTTGCGGCGTTTGACCTGGGGTCAGCCATTGCATTTTTCGCTTACGGTTATCGTAAAGAATCCACTTTTCATCACATGTCACAATTCGATCCAAAATATTCCTTCATTTCTGTATCGATTCAACAAGGCAACACAAATTTCAACACGCGTTTCTTTCTACAGATCAGTCAAATCATGAGGCACCCATTTCTTATATTTTTTTATTTTAGTGATTTGACGCAAATGAATCAATATTGTTGGTAAGGTAACGTTAAACCATGCCGCTAATTCTTGGGTAGTTTGGCTCGGATCGGCTTCCATCATCTCTTTCAATTCATTGTTATTTACCTGTGTGGTCTTCCACATGGTTCGTTCTTCAAATCAAAGTTTCCATCACGAAAGCGTTTAAACCAAAAGCGTTCATTAGCAGTCCCCTCTCCAAACGCAACATTGATATTGCGAGCTGTTTCGGCCGCGTTAGTTCCGCGTCGGAACTCGTATTCAAAAATAACTCGAATTTTCGAAGTATCCATCTTTCTTGTCTAGGCTGAATAAAAAAAACAACTGAAAGTCGATAATCGAATGTTGCACATTTTTTAAAAGAAGAACTTTTTAGGTACCATGTGAAAAAAGTTTCACTCAAAAATCTCAAACCATGAATTAAGGTTCTATGTCAATTCGAAGTACCTATTACAATAATACCAATTTCATACTTGTTAAACCACTATTATTAGTTTAGTCCTGTCAAATTAAGAGATAATTAAAAAATTGCCAACTAAAATTACGTCAGGCGCTGACTAATTTGACAGGACTAAACTAATATTTATTTTCTGTCCTTTTCTTAATGAAATACTTAGAAAGAAAAAGATGCAATGAACTTAAACTTAGTTTACTTTGTGAACGAGGGAATCGGCACCATCTTTTTGTAACGCTCCTAATAGTGATATTAATTTTGTTTTGACATGATCGATGTAGAGTTTCCAAGTAAGTTTGTCATCTACCAACAGCCCGAGGTATTTTTCGTGACTAGTCCGTTTCACTATTTCTTCGTTGATCGTAAAAGGTGAAAACTCCATTAACGGCTTATTTTTGGCGGAGAAAATTATAAATGGTGTTTTTGAACATAAATTTCGAATTTGATACCTTTTAATCATTAATTGAGGTTTTTATGATAAATACAACACTGTTAAATAATCCTTTAGTAAAGTGATTGGAGTGCTTTTCAATTAATCAATTACGAGGGGCTTTTAAGCGGTGCTAGGATTGCATACGTTCGTAATTGTTATTGACGGTAAAACAGCGGCCAAAGTGAGGTTCAACTTTATACGTTATATTTATGAATGCTTTATGTAAAAGTATCATGTATGATGTGTTACAAAAACTTGGTAAATTAGGAAGAAATATAATTGTATGTGGTGATTTTAATGTCAATTTATTAGAGGACTCATCAATGTGCCTACAAAATAAAAAAAATATTTCATTCAGGGCATACTGGATGTAGGAAAGAAGGCTGCCAGGCTCAAATGCGACAGGGCGGGTCCACGGAGTGTGCAAAATATTCCGTGGGTGGGTCACTTCAGCCGCATGCATTATGACCGCTGGGCAAAAGCCTTCACACAACTTTAACCTAGCAGTGGCTATATCTATCAAATGCCTTATTTTTCTTACTGCATACCTATTGTATTATTTAGCGAAATAAACATATTGTATCGAAATAAAATAGGGATTGCTTCGCTTGATCACGTTTTAATTTTTGTAAGTAAAATAAGATAGTAATAAAAACTTATCAAAAGACACAGAACGAATATTATTATTAACAAGGATTACGTCGTGACGTCTTTGGTGTTCGAGCCCTATAATAAATTGTATGTATTCTTGTTACGCGTCGATTAAGATACGTTTGCAAACGTTCCTAACCTTACGTAACTATAAAAATACAAGGACGTCCTAAATGGGTAAAACCAAGTTAATTCGTTATTAGGAAGCGACATAATCATTTAAATTACCATTTGATCAAAATTGTAACAGTGGTAATATACGGCTAACTGGTAGTAGCCTCGGAAAGCACGTTAAGCCGTTGGTCCCGGCTGTCATTCGTGGATCTTTGACAGTCGTTACGGGTACAACCAGTCTTACCAAGGGGTATCGTATTACCCAGTAACTGGGTTGTAGAGGTCAGATAGGCCGTCGCTCCATGTAAAATACTGGTATTCAGCTGCATCCGGTTAGACTGGAAGCCGACCCCAACATAGTAGGGAAAAAGGCTAGGCAGATGATGATGATGGTAGTGTAACAAGTAATAGGCTCTACTGAAAACTAAGCTACAAGATATACGAAAATCCGGTCCTAAGCTCCACGCTGACAATCGAGAGGCTCCTCGCTGGCCGGAATCAGAATCCTCTTAAACGTGCAGGTCGCGCGCAAGGATTATGTTGGGTTCGATTCCCAACAGGAAGCTTTGTAGACGTCTGGTACTGGGTGGCGGGTAGGGCAAATCGAGTCTTCGTGAAATGTGACTTGCCTCGGGACCACTTTTTAGTGATGATGATTCGTTTATTTTCGGGAACACTGCCCTTGGATCCAGTAAATGAACGCACAAAACTCGGTAGTTCAATCCGTTATAGTTTACCGTTAATATTGTAGCGAATTATTACAATGTGAAAGCAGAAAAAAAAATATTATATTAGACTTCCGTCCTGTGTCCAAAAAAAAACTTCAAATGAAAAATCTCGGTAAGAGAAAAGACATGACACTTAGATTCAAAATTCAAAATCAATATGAAGAAAAAACCTTTCTGGTTAAAAATAAGGTTTGATTCGTTATAAAATAAGGTCGTTCGTGATAAAATTATAATGTAGCATTTGCCAATACTGCAGTACCGCCTTTAAAAAAAAAAAACCGGTCAAGTGCGTGTCGGGCCACGCGTAGTGTAGGATTCCGTATTTTTTATAACAGCCAAGTGCGGGTCGTATTCGCTGACTGATAGTTTCGTACCATGCTCTAATTAAAAGCCAAACATGACTACCTACCTAATTTGACTTCCTATACCTCACCTGATCCGACAATTTTGCACGGAAAGTTTTTTTTTTTTTTTTTTTGAGATTTGGATAAGACTTGTCATAGCCGGTGTAGCAACTGTTTTTTTATATAAAACTTATTTAGGAATGAAACAATAGCGCGATACAACTGACGCCATCTATCGACATTGCTATGGAGTTGTTCGAAATTTTCGAGTCTAATACAATTGGCCGACTATTACTCGTAAACTTGTAAAGCCCACTTAAGTGTGATAGTTTTCCTTTAAACTTCGTTATATATAGGTAGGTACTACTGCCGTGACATTTGAATTTCTAACTACAACCGTTTAGTTGGTAGAGTGGGGGACACTTGACTCTAACGAAAATTGGTACGTTAACGCTTGATAAGTCACGAACGGTTTACTTAATCAAAAAACGGTCTTTCCAAACCCCTAATATTTTTGAAAGACAATTATTATCATCTCCACTTTAGATGTAGGGGAGGTAC
Organism: Apamea anceps; assembly: GCA_951799955.1. NCBI lineage: Eukaryota > Metazoa > Arthropoda > Insecta > Lepidoptera > Noctuidae > Apamea > Apamea anceps. Next base: position 7,430,612 of record OX637500.1, on the reverse strand, counting down.
CCTAAATAATATTTTTTTCAAAATTCGATTTTACTACTTTTTCGGCGTCATTAACGTGTATACTCATACCAAATTACAACTTTCTAGTACCAATAGTTTTTGAGCTAAACCGCGGACACACAGACAGACAGATGACATGGTGAAACTATAAGGGTTCCTTGTTAACTACGGAACCCTAAAAAAGAGTGATAGAAGAAAAAAGTAATAATAATCAAAGGTAAGAACAATTTTTACAGGGTTCTGTAAGAATTAACCTTGCTAGGCCTAAGTTAATAAGATAACTAATCGAAATTAAACCTAAATAAACAACATCGTAGTGCAACGGATACAGAATAAATACGAAAACGTCTTCCATCTAAATGTTATCAGTGCGAACTCCCGATGCGTTGATTAAAACTATGTGAAATAACATAAAAACTAGAGACTAACAAAAATAAATAAGACTAGCCTAACCTAAGAAATAACCTGGCGATCCCTTTAAAATAATCAAGAAGTAAGAATAGAAGGTGAACAACGACTTCAAAAAAAAAAGCAATAAACAAACACCAAAATAATGGGGTAATTCTTAATTAAATCGATGAATTAAAGAGATGGTATTTACGAGTATTAACATCACACTCTATTGTAAGGTAATCGATAAGAGTTTATCGACAGTGTCCAACACTAGATCTGTCATTAACACTATGAAGGAATCTACGTCATCTGAGTGCGTATGACAAAACTGACAAATAACTAAAGTTTGTTGACAAATTGTTTTCATTTGGAACAACAAGTTAACAGCGACATCTAGTCGCTGTTAACTTTTTAGCTGCCGAAATGAGTTCTTAATTTATGTTTATATTATGCGAATTTATATTACAGGGGAACAAATGATACGTAAAAGTAACGTTCCGAATATAGAAAAATTAATGGATTACTTGTTTAGAAATCTAATTAGTCCGTCAGCTAGATTATCAAAAAATATTGAACCCGTATTTTTTCTTTTGGAAATTCAATATTAATCAATCATTGGATATCCGTGTAAAATACACCCTTTCACAGATTTTGTTATGTGCCACATAATGGGTTGCGAGCTTACTGCTTTTTACTAGCACAAATCCAGGCTTTGGCTTGTTATTGACTCGATAATACCTTGCCCGACAGGTTTCGAACCCAGGACCCCCGCTTAAGAATCGCGCCTGCGACCACTGGACCAACGAAGCCGTCAAATACCTATGTAAGTAACAGTACAGTTAGCGGTCGTTCATTAGGTTGAGATACTTAAGTTATCGTCTTGTGTGTAAACAAAAATCTCACATAATTACAGATAACGCACATGACACCGTTTCACATGTGATATACAGGTGTAAAAAGACACATCAAACTAAGTAATATTGCACAAAAATAATTGCTGGGAAACGACTTTTATTTTTATTGGTGTGAGCTGTTTGCGGTAGTGCAAAACAGTGTGCTTATGGGTGCATGCAAGGGTATAGGGGTCGTGGAGGTATTCAAAGTTGTGTTATAAATACATCAGTAAACGTTGGAATTATGACCTTCAATATCTCCGTAACCAGAAGGTATGGTCCAGTACAAAAAAATATCCCAATGACGGAAAGAACAAGTGAGTCTCGGCTTTGTTAAGTGGCTTCTTACACCCGTTATAATTATGTCGCAGGTGGATTGTCTAATCCGCTGTTTTACATAACTGCTAGTAGTTTTACAAAACAACTGGCGCGTCGTCAGAGACGGACCAGTTGTTTATATCACACACGCTGTATATATAGAAGAAGATGGTCGAAGAAGGATAGTCCACACTGCCGCCAAAAACAAGAATATAACTCTTGTTGTTTTTCTTTTATTCTGAAATGAGGTTAATTAATTAAATAATCGTTGTCTTTTCAGCCGTCAATGATCACAGTGTAACTTATGACTGCTCGAGACCATGTCAGGATGTCACAAAGACAAAGATGGCGACTAATATTATTTTACTTTAAAGTAATAACTTTCCAATATTTTTACCTATTAAGCAACTTGTTTCTCTCTTGTGCTCTAGTGAATAAAGCACAAGAACAATGCACGCGCTATCTAAGAAGCATTATTACGATGTGATGAAGAGCGGCCAAGAAGATACGATACTAGAATCTGACACATCTAACGAGGATTGTGAGCGAGAAGATACTCCAACTTCAGACGTGGGTTGCTACGCCAGGGCGCACCTGAAGTCGAACTTAGTTCAAACATGTTGGAGTCGGAACAACAAAAACTTTCGCAATCAATGTACAATCACCAGTGATGAAGACAGTGGTGCGGTAGCTCTGGTCAGCCCTATCGACAGAGGGGGGTGCTCCATTCATCACAGCCGGAGTTATGATTATGTCGCTGCCATCCGCAGCGGTTCTCAAGCTACAGGTACAAGTCATCAGCAGCGTCCTTTGTTAAAAACTGGGAAAACAGCTGTCGTTATTGAACGTGGTGTCGAGTTCCAACAGAAAAAAGGATTTGCACTGGAGTCTAAGGCTACATTAACAGTAAAGGGTGATGATGAATCTACTCAGTATGAGTGTGTGCAGTCTAAAATGAGAATTATTGACTGTGATGAATACCAGTGTATACCGAGCAACAGAGGTCTGGCTGCTTGTCGTACCTTCTCGCTAGGATCGCCGGAATCCCGTCGCTTAGAGAACGAACACTGTAAGTCCAAGCTCATCGGAGGCTGTCGTGTGCCAGTGTGCAAGAATTATAAGAGCAGATTTTGATTATTTTTTTTGTTGCTGATTTTGCCTTTTTTGTAATCGTTTAGTATTTATATTCAGTAAATTTTCCTACGAAAGGTTGCGTTTTAATAAGAGGGTGGTAGAGGTTGCAATTTGATAAGACTGTACTACCTGCCTGCACAAATGGCTTCTGTACAATACCTCATTTTTCAATCAATACTACAAGGTGAGGAGAACTTATTTATAGGTTCTAGGTATACAGATATTTCTGACCTTGACTGAACAAAACAGAAGTAAACAAACATCGCAATGATCGTTTACGTGCAAATCAACAAAAACAAGTTCTGTTTAATATCTAAAACGCAAAAAAACTTGTAATTTGAAAAAAAAAATCAACAGTTTTTAACCTGCACTTATCGCGGGCTGCACTTGTCTGCTTAGTTTTTGTGTCGATTATTTACGACACACACGTCAGTGCAAGAGCACTTATCGAGACGAAGCTTGTCGAGTAGCTGTCATCAGCAGCCACTGTGCAACGCCAGATAAGCTTAATATGCTGTGTTCCCTTTTTGTGAACTTCATACATAGTAGTCTAAATTGCTTTAGTTCACAACTTTCCGTTCGAACTTCGATACATTGTGTAGCATTATTTTTTGGTAGTTTTTCTTCAGTAGGTATTATTGTATTATTTACTCTTTCAATAATAAGTAATATTCAATGAAAATACGTAAACATTATCTTCATGTAGTTTCTGTTTATCTTTTAAAGTCGGAACCGCAAAAATACTAGCCGACCACCATCAGGAATGGGGTCCAAGCTACACTGTTAGCTTGGACCCGTTTCCGTTCAGGACAGAACAGGACTCTTCAGTAAGGAACCTCCTCACAATTTAATTTTGTCATTTCTTTTCTTGATGCATCTCTTCTAAGTGTTGCTTATTTATCAGTACCTACGTGCAGTTCAAAAGCAGTCAGCTGATACTTAGCTGCGGACTGCATTTGAACTGCACGTCAGCTGCTAAATTGCAGTTTGGATGTTGTTGACATAACTGCATGGAAACTGCCGACCGATTGCACAGTCTACTGGCAGTTGTAAGGCAGTCGGTTGGCAGTTTGGATGCAGTTCAAATGTAGTCCACACTTTTGAAGGAAGGAAGGAAGGAAGTAAGTACTGCCGCAATAAAAACTCCGCTGAGCAGCATCGCTATGAAGGGTATAGGAGCCGCCAAAGTTATTATTACAGACAGATTACATATTTCAGCTTTTTGTCTGCGATGGCAGTGCATGCGAAGCATCTCTTATTGCCTCGTTTTTTAAAAGCCTCATTAATTTGATCTGTTGTCAATTTGTTTTAAAGCGAGTTATTCATTAAGGGTTGCAGGGACATCGATGCGCAACCTGCTACTCGTACCATGGATACAATACAAGATCCTGAAACACCCTGCGTAGAAATATTCGACGCTTAATTTTAAAAAAAAAATGTTGTTCAATACAGGGGGTTATCTAGAATTATGTGCTGAATTCATGCGGTTTGCGGTTTTATCCCTGCCGCCCTGTAAAGGTACCTAATGAGTTTTTAAAGCAGTATTTTTTACTGAGGTGTTGAAATAGTCGAATTTAAACAATAAAAAAATTTATAAAGTGTTTATTTAAAAAAAGAAACAGCTTACGACTAATAAAATAAATCGTGTCCGTTTAGAGACACGTGTTTCTAAATAATACATAAAACAATGTGAATATGAAAATATTAACATAATACTTTTGTGTCGCTTATGATTACTTTATTCTAGCAATTCACTAATGACTTTGATAAATATCCTACTGGTTTACATTTACTATATTATAAGTACCTACATAATGATCACTGCGATTATATTTAAATTAAGTAATTAAGATTTTTTGCAATTTAGTCTAGGCACTCTATGCATTTCGCGTCAATCATAAAACGGCTACAAGAAACCAAACTTAAAAGTTATAGGCTCTGAGTTATAGGCCAGTCACCGTAGACGCAAAAATCGCGTTACTTATACGTTAGGTAAAACTATAATTTTAAACTTATTGTGAAATATAACTAATGTTTGAAATGCTGTATCTCAGATTTTATTGGACCTACAGAGCTACGATTGAGCTTTAAATTGTAGTTGATTTTATACATATACTTGAAAATATATATGATGGCTTTTTAATTAGGATGCACATTTTAGAAGTTATAAACTGAAAGAATGCTGAAAATTATAGCACCACGCAATTCGCACAGGTCGTTCGAAGATGCAAACTTGGTTTTACACTATTGGTGTCTATCCTAACCACATCTCCAAAATTCGGGGGGCTTACCACCAGCTCTTATAGCAGGGCAGAAGTTGAACTGCACTGCTTTTTTGTTCTTAGTCATAGAATAAAAAAGCAGTGCAGTTCCTTCTGCCCGGCTTTAAGAGCTGGTGGTAAGCCCCCAGTACAGTGCAATTTTTGCGATCTAAGTTGTTTTAAATGACTGGCCTATTAAGGTTTCAGCTTGTTTTGTTCAGGCACATAATAATAATTGTACAAGCATAAAAAGTAATATAAAAATAAGAGTATCCCGAGCACTATGCTAAGAATTGAGAAGCCATTTCACGAACTCGAGGTGGCCCGAGCTCTTGGAACCGTGCAGTTCGTTTCAAACTTTATAATTGAAATAACCATCTTCGTATAAACTTCTCTAGTATCCTTAGAAACTGCCAAGCATCAGTAAAATGTTGTGACATTACAACAAGTGAAACAGTTTTAATGTAATTGTATCCTCAGATTTGAATGAGTCGATGTATGATAAATATGTATTTTCCTTCTACACTACAATTATAGCTATAATTATTAAGTCTAAGCACACAAATTACGTATCCATCTACATGAAAAGATCACTAAAGTGGGGTTTACATTATGAAAAATGGTTGGCTTCAACGTGAAATTATGCCTGTGGCTTAAGACTTAAAACCCAGTAACTATCCACTTTTCTATAAGCATGAGAGCTACGACTGTTTTCTCGTAGTGTAAACCCCGCTTAACACAAAACTGATTTACTCTCACATCTTACTTAAACTAAATCTTTGGGACAATAGTTCACATTTTCATTACAATAAAGCACTGCGCCAGGATCCTACAAGGTTTATCAGATATTATAATAATATGACATAACAATATCTGCCCGAAAATAATATCAGTATCACACAAGGAAAAAACTCTACACATACAACATTTTTTTACGAAAAATATGGCAAATTGTTAAAAATGTTTTGTAACTTTTCCTCTACCGGATAAACTCTCAATTGAGTAGGTACTTTTATGAAACAGTGAAAATGAACCTACAAACTGCTGATTACCTTAAAATATATTTTGGTCTTAACTTTGGTATTTTTTTCGAGCACATTATTTCGTGGGCTAAGTATCTACTGTTGTTCTGTAAAATTTACTGTAAAGTGTAGAAAACCACTTCCAGATACCACATTCAATTCGAAAGTAAACACACTATAGCTTTTCACACCTCGACACCGTTCAGCGTCAGACACTAGTTGTCTGGCATTTTTGCTGAACTGGGCCTTCTTGGTGCAGCCGTGAGGCACACTTTCCTGCTATTTTCTTATATCGGACTCACTTTCTATTTGATTTCTATTTGTTACTATTTGATGTATGTATCTGGTGTATGGTATGTCTTTTAGCTTTTTCTTTCTTTCGAATTTCTCAGTGATATTTAGAGCATGGATGATATGGCTTTAATACTGATGACATAAAACGCTTAGAAACACTGTCTTATAATAATATAATTGTTCTAACCACCAAAGGTGGCTCGGTCTTAAACGGTCGGACCAGAGTAGGAATATTAAATCAAAGTTGTATTTTAGTGCGCTAAATAATTGGTGTGCCAATGCCAACGTTTTAGAGTTGTGTAAACTCAAATGTAATGGACTGAAATGACATTGATCATTGGTGGCGGCTACTGGCGCCTGCGCAACGTGTATCATCTGTATTTAAAACCAACTGTAATTACATCATAGGTACGTATTTTGCATAGAGATGATGTGAGAAACATTGTACCTGTAATGCGAAATAGATACCGGGTCAGGTTGTTAAAAACCTATGGGTAAATTACCTGTAATCTATTTTTAAGTAAGCTTTTTATTTTTTCTTTCAGCCGGCTGAATGTGCAGATTCAGTTTTATTGTAAGGAAAACAATCGCGTTTTCACCTCCATTTTGGACTCAGACAGGTTTTTTTATTATTTATAAAATGCTATTTAATTATAAATGTGGTTGCGCGGCTACGGCGTAGCAAAGTGCTACGAACTAACAATAATAAACTTTAACATCAAAAGTGTAAAATATTCCATGAATACTCACTTACTCCTTCAAATTCTTATGATTTTATGACATTCATTTAGAGCCAATCCCTTAGAGCTGTGTTAAGCACTAAATGATTGTTTGAAACATAGTGATGCTGGAAGCAGGCCCTAGAGTAGCGGTCAACAGTTTAAACTCTTCATTGGTAGTATGTGTGTACAGAGCTGGATGATGATGGTGGTGGGCCGGGAGTGGGGACCGAAGCTGGTGACGGCAGGGTCGGGAGTGGCGTGGGCGGCGGCGACGAGTACACCTTGCGGTCGGGGGGCAGAGCCGGCAGCGGGGAAGAGAGCCCGAAGCCCCCGAGGCCGCTAATCGAGGACCCGCCCGACAGCATCTGGCCGTGCACACCCCTCATCCCGGCGAACATCGGCGCTGAGCCTGCACACAACAATATTATCGTATGAGCATATGGAAGTCGTTGTTATTTCACGCAGTGCATGATGTCATGGGTATTTTTAAATGATATGATTTCATGTTATATTATAGCTTATAAGCACGTCTTACTAACTTATGGTTTAAAGAGTAAATTACAAAGTCAAAGTTTATTTCAAATAGGCACATAAAAGGCACTATTGAATAGAATTTATTCTAGTAGCCCTTTCCAAAAGACAGTTTCGTATGGAGAAGAATGGGCAAGAAAGTCCAACGTTACTCTTTTAAAATGCTCTACAATATTTTCTTCGAAATATAAGTGGGTAGCACTTATATTTCGAAGTCTTAAGCCCCCTCAAAATTCAAGGTCATTAAACTTTTAATCCTTTCTACTATGGGACCGAACCTGCAATCGTGGGAAAAATAAATCAGCTGCTCATAAATGTTCACATAACTCCATGAAAAGGATGGAAAAGCTGATGTTATTATTGCTTTCGTTGGTCCCCTGTTAAAAGTTTATCTCGATAATTTGACATGTCGCGACATTAGAAGCAGGAGCGGGTTGTTGAAAGGCGACAGGGACTTCGACGCGCAAACTGAAGCCATGAATTTTGCACACGGTTCTAGACGGGGGTCTAGAACCGTGCGTAGAACGTAAACATCTTTCGTCGATTAGAAAAAAAAATCTACTGTTTCATAGAAATTTGTTATTTCTACGCGGTCAAAAGGCACTGAACAGCCAATTTATTTTCAATAACCTACGTAAAATTTCAACGAAGGAACAGGAGGGTTCAGAATCATGTGCTGAATCCATTGTTACAGTTTGCGCGTCGATGTCCCTGCCAACCTGTATATTTCCATGTTTTCAGCTCATTCTGCTGAGCGCATTATGCTGAGCGTTGGCCGTTTTGCGTGAATGTGACGCATGTTTACCTCCAACTTGTTATTTTTTGTGTGTTTATGTCCTTTTTTTTATGCGTCATGTTTGCCGCAAATAAATGCTTTTTCTTTCTTTCTTTTTTTTATTCTGTGGCCAATAGTCGCAGAGTAAGCTGACAAACTGGTAAATTCGCAGAGAGAGCAATCCGAAAATCTGCAGTAAGACTTAGATGATTGATTTTCATACAAGTTATCTGGCTAATTTTCCAGATAATTTTATCCAAGGAATAATTTAGAATTTTTGACAGTTTCTGTATGAAATAACTGTCGGATGACAATTTTATTTCATGAATAAAAATTATCTGTCGATTGAAAAATCAGCCCTTAGGTAATAAATAAATAAACCAGAAGGCAAATTCTCTGGAAAGGAGAATTGCCCCTCTGATATCGAAAAAGTTTCTGAAATAATAAAAGTGTAGGCACGAATGCCCAGATAACTCGAATTACGCGAACGCGATCTATCGATATAAAAATAGTATTGGCCTTTTACTGCAGTGTAGGCGTCATAGTTTGCTAACTATTTTTAGTGTTCATTTGACTAGAAAGCATTGATTTTGCGGCCAGCTTGTAAAAAACAACTATAGGTACGTCTGTATGTCTGACAGAATCAATCATCAATTTTGTTCAAACACTCTAATTTATTGCAAAATAATTCAGTGAAAGAATATTCCCGAGACAACTCCATGGTTTTCGGAAGCCACAAACTCTGTGGAAAAAAATAAGCAGTGCACCGCTGACAACGCGTTGATATAATAAATGTGAAGACGGCGTAAAACCCCACGTACACCAGCGTGCTCACATAAAATATGTGGATGTTAGGCTATAATTGCACACTACACAAGTTCCCATCGATCGCGGCCGCCTGCTGCTCGTCTGTCGACGGCCACGTGCACGCCTCGGTACCTAATCGCCATAATTTAAACAAACCTAGCAACAGCTTTCAATTGGGCGCTTTTAGGAATAAAATTTTACTTCGACTTAAAATTTTCCTTCGACTTAAAATTTTCCAAGAACTTTATTCATACTATACGATCTAGTTATATTTGTACATTATAAGTGTATCCCAATTCCTCGATTCAAACGATTCCCAGAACTACATGGCGAGCTGAATATAAATTACGAAATGAAATTGTTTGATTACGACATTCATCATTTCACTTTGTTCAGTGAGACAGCAGAAGATTATCGATATTTTTCATAAGTTTGCTTTGATAATATATATATTGCAGGCACTGTTTCGATTTCTTGGAATGCAAAAATAAGTTTTTTATTTAATTGTTTATAATGAAAAATAAAAGTGTTGGTTACTCTGCGGCTGCGGCCGTTTCATAAGCTAACATTCCGGTACTTGTCATCGCTTTTTAAAGGCCATAGATCACGCCAGGGAGAGGGCCCCGCCGATGGGATAAATTGCTCTCAAGTTGGCAGGCGACGAGAGACGTGCGCCGGCGCAGCGGCCGCGCCGACCCGTTACCGAATTACATTACTTTAACAATTTAACTATAGATTTATTGGAATTTAAGTGGCACACACAGGTACGTGGGGCAGACGCCTGAAATACATTCCTGGAGCAGATGTAAAAAGAATTCGCATAAGTCGCACAGCTATTGCACAAAAAATTAAATTTACAAAATGTAATATCTTCGCCAGCGAATTATGTGAATCCTGAATGCCGGAAATTTATGATAGTAATCAAAATATTTTTTTATGTCATTGTAGCAATAAAACTGGATAATTCGTTTTATAATTAGTCCATGCATGTTTCCCTAATTACATTCATTTACGACGCGTCGGATGTGTGTGAATGTGAGGATGTCTGAACGATTAGTGATGGATTCAGTTTCGTGAGTTTCGCAGGCATTAAGGATTCACGAAGACGCAATATTCCAGAAAACATGAAGAGCAAAGTAATCCGTGTTTTGACACGACAACAGTTTCCTTGCGTTGGCATCGCAGTGCTGTATCGTCATAAAAGGATTACAGGAAAGTAAGAAATTAATAATAGTATTTACGACGATACACACAATACCGTGTTACTCGCGATGTCTCATTATTTTATTAACTGTTTCAGTACTTTAACATCGGATTACTTTGTACACATAAGACGCAATTCGCGATGACACTGCAGCAACTTGATACTTTCATAATACCTGATTTATAATCATCGAGGAGCGTATAATCTTTCAAGTCACAAACGTTGAAAGGTATTCTGGTATTGCGCCAACGATCCTCCCTAAATCAAGGAAAATATTTTTCTCATTATTAATATCCCTTTGAAAATAATGACCAAGTTATCATGCGATTCGAGAATTACATGAAATTAAAAACTAATGAACGACGACTGTTAGTAGTTCTGTTTTTATTACTGTAATAAAACACTGGATATATGAATGTGATACCTATTTTATTAACTAAGAAAATTATGACTTATGGAAAAAATGTAGCAAGTAATAAAAAAAACTGAAACGTTAAAATTATATCTTCGGAACTATCAAGGATCTGTGCTACGTTCGGAAGAAATCTGCAATGCTTTTTTGCCTCAAAAATATCTGGCAGTTGTAAAAAGTCACCCATTTTTTTATGTAAGCAAGGGTCAAGGTTGCCATATGAAAGGGTTAACTTTTTTATTCATTCTGGCAACTGAAGGGAAGATCTGTTTTTTATTTTTTTTGTATTGCGTGTTTATGATAGAAGCAAGCTAAATCTGTTTGTATCGGGTGAGAGACCACCCATAAACCATGTGAAGACAAATTATTCTTATAAGTGTGGTATGGTATTGCAGCTATCGCGTATTTGTAATCGTCTGTCTTATGTAATTTTGATGTTCGAAAAGCTGATTCTCAGTCTTATATCAGTAAGTACTATTATTGATCGAAGTTCTCAGTCTAATTTGAACACTCAAATAAGACTTGATTTTTAATATTTAGTTCTCAATGTTTTTGTTTCATATCTGTATAGATATTGTTGGGATAAACTACCCAGATAAAAAATAATTCAGAAAAAACTTTAAAATTGCCAAAAGCGTATCCAGCTTTGAATCGTAGGAGATTGTAGGGAACACTGACTGTAAGAAATCACGCGCTCAGAATGAAATATAAAACATGTTTTACTTTTCATGCCCTGTAACATCCTACTCATCACGTGGTTTCTGGATGCACCTTTCGTCAAGACGTCGGGAGATCGATTTCGGATCGGACCGCACACATCGAGTCCAATGCATCGAACTGTGTCAATTACTCGAGTTATTTATATCGAACGCAAATAGAACAATACCGAAGATGTGTTATTTAGAGATATAACTGTTTTAACAGTCACCGGAAAACGATTTAAATCAGGATTTATGAACAAAGAAATTCAATATTTCATACACGGGTTTAATTAAACTTGTGCCTTTTTCTTGGGTTGGCAGAATCTTAAGAACGCTTATATACCTAGGTACTCGTCTTTCGTTCACAATATTATCTATGCAAGTTCCCACTTGTGTGTCTGATTTATATTAACTATTTACTAGCTATGTCCGCGACTTCGTTCGCGCATTCTTTTTCTAAGTTACTCCTTATAATATCAGCTGCCAGAAAAAGATTAGCCGAAACAACCAGACAGACAAAAAAAAAACGTTTTTTTTTTTGTTATAAGTACCGTATATACTTCCTTATGCATATATTAAAAAACTGTTATTTTGACAATTTATTTGTATAGATAAGTCCATTAAATATGCTTATATTACCGGGACTTCTAGTTAATATATATAGGTAAGTCTGAAATCAGCAACACGTCTTGAGCAAGCGTGGTGATCAATGATAAATGATAAATGATTTTATTTTTGTAAGTAGGTTTGTACAAACACTTTTACACGTCAATCATATTTTAAAACTAGATGAGGTCGGCGTTTCCTATCTGACTAGTCTGAGAAGAAAGACCGAAACAAATTCAGAGGTCACAGTCTCTTTTGAAGTCCGGACATAATCTTCGTCAGATCATATGAAGACCATGTAGGTCGATGTCTGAGATGGTGTTTTGAGGAAAGAACCACAATGCTCATGCCATTTCTTTGTGTGAAGAGGCCTTTAAGTTCTCGTCAGTGGGGCAGTAACAGGTTGATAATACATATATTATTAGGTAGGTTTTCCTATTATTTTTGGTGAGTTGTAGGTCGTAGATTCGAAATCGTACATTATTTCATCACCACTGCTCTCATAACGGTAAAGGAAAACTTCGTGAGGAAACCGGCATGTCCTAGAACCAAAACTCGAAGACGTGTGACATCTACCATCCCGCACTGGGCCCGCGTGGAAGATTACGGTCCACTCCCTCTCACTGAGAGATGTCCTATGTCCCAGCAGTGGGAACATTATAGGCTGATAATATATTATTAGGTCGAGGGGCGAGGGGCCCGTGGCTAAATAATAACAGCCGCACAGGTCGATCGGTCAGGTTAAGCTACGCTTGCCGCGGTTGGTCTGTGGATGGGTGACCATCTTTACATACCGAGACCCCTCCGTGCCTCGGAAAGCACATTAAGCCGTTGGTCCCGGCTGTCATTCGTGGATCTTTGACAGTCGTTACGGGTAGTCAGAAGCCCGAAAGTCTGACAACCAGTCTTACCAAGGGGTATCGTATTACCCAGTAACTGGGTTGTGGAGGTCAGATAGGCAGTCGCTCCATGTAAAATACTGGTATTCAGCTGCATCCGGTTAGACTGGAAGCCGACCCCAACATAGTTGGGAAAAGGCTAGGCAGATGATGATGAATATATTATTAGGTATACTCGTAAGTACCTATTATTAATTTGTTATGTGGTAAGTAAACAAGCGACCCAACTGATGGTCTGTGGTCACCACCACAGGACAGCTGCAGTACCAAAGGCTTTCCAGATGCTTGAAACCATACAACCAAATTTGTTAGCCAGAGTTTATTGTAGCTACTGGTTGCCCTTTCGACTTAATAGGTATCTACTTTGGTTCGCTGTCTCGTAGTGGGACGAAGATTTTCCCAAATGTCCTTTCTTTGGTATTGTATGTCGAGTCGTTGAGCTCCTCAAGTTTCGAGTTGAGCTACACGATTACTGACAAATGCTTGCTGACTGACTGGACTGATCCACTCAAATCTGTATGGTTCTTTCCTCAAAAGACCATCTCAGACATCAATCTACATGGTCCTCACATGATCTGACCAAGATTGTATCTGGACTTTAAAAGAGACTGTGATCTCTGAATTTGTTTCGGCCTTTCTTGTCAGATAGGAAACGCCGGCTTCATCTAGCTTATTTTTTTATTTTATAATATAACGTGTAAAAGGGATTCTGATATTCTATTTACAGAATAAACAATTTTATTTCATTGCGCATGTATAAACAAAAAGAAATGGTTACTTTTAATGCTTGTCATCATTCTATGGTTATTGCCATAATTTGTTTCTAAACATGTTTGTTTATATGAAAGTTAAAGAAAGGAAAAATGCATCTAACGACTCTTGTCAAATTACGCGTGAGACATACTACATATGTATGTAGTCACCTACTTGTAAGCGAGTCCGTAATCAAATGTTAGTTTCATAGTTGATAACATGCTAGTTGGTCCATAGTTCATTACAAGCTTAATAAAAAAAAAATGAATTGAACTTGTTAAAAATATATACTTAAACAAATTGCAAAAAGCAAATTTTTTGCTTCATCTATGACTACAGAATTTATTGCCTGAAGTCATTTCGCGTTTGTCAAGTTTTTATAAATTATTTCCAATTTGTAGCAATCAAAATTCAGTTTATCATGATCATTCTCTCAGTATAGTGGTTGTAACTAGATAAATGAACGGATCAACGTTTAATTAAACGCCGGAAATCGAGTCCATCATTACAATCCGAAGTGACTAATGCAAAGTTAGTTACTTCGCAGAATAACAAAAGTAATTGTACAAATAAACCGCTGCCTCAGGCCGTCAGCGCGTCAGTCGTAATCGTAAGTTAAAATACACCTCATCTTTTGTGAAATTTGAGGCTTACTCATGCCCTGGAAGGCCGATAACATGCCGATGGCACGGCACACGGCACACGGTAGGTAGGTAGGTACCTACGCTACATACTGAAATACAATTTTCAAACAGACGTCAGTTATGTTAAATCAAAAAATGCTCATAAACTGAGCACCCATAGTCGAGCATAAACAGAGTATCAAGGTTGTCGTTCTTAAAAATCATTCTCGATTTTTTTATTAAAGCGAGCGTTAAAGTTCCGTCGACGGCGATATTTTTGAAATACCTATTGCATTTATAAAGATCAAACGGTTCGAACAAACGGGCGTTCGTGTAAACACATCATACTCGCAGCGCTGACTACGGGCAGCGTCGTCGGCGCGTACGCCGCCTAACACGCCATTATCCACACGTAAACTAAAATACATCACACCACGCTCTCTCAGTCAACTTTTATGTTTTTATGATCGTCTTGTATTCAAGTAAATTGTATTCAGCGGCCTAGTATCTGGTTAAAGTAGGTATGCTGTGATAACTTCTTTTTTGAGATTTCCGGGGGCCTAAAAAGGCCACTTTGGCAGAATCATAATAGGATAACAATATGAATCATATTAAAAATCGTAAAATGGTCACAAACTGACAATTCATAATATGATCTGTGTGCCATTCATATTACAATGAAATAACATTTAAACTGTAGAAATAAAAAATAAAAAACCAATTTGATTAATAAAAACTGTAATGAAAAAACCGATAAAATTACGGTTTTTATTTTTTTCATGTTTACACCACATAGGAAATGAAAATTAGAGGAATTGGATTGATTAATGATCTGCTGTGAATTCAAGAAATGAATAGCTTTTAGAGGTATTGCTTAAAGTGGCCTTTTTAGGCCCCCAGTTAAGATTACAGTTCTGCGAAAAAAATCTGTTACATCAAAAAGTTATAAAAATGAAACAGTTGACTGTTTCGAATATCGCAATCGTAACGACTTTTGTTGATATGACCTTTGTTTGTATTCTTATCAGTTACACGTCGAACTTACAGTTTATTAGTCATGAAATATAAAAAGCTAGGAAGTTTCAGTGAAGTTAAAAGGAAAACCTTTACAGTAAAGGTTGCCGGGAATGCTGACCGGGCAAAAGCTGAGCAATATAGTATAACGTGGCAGCCTAGCGATCTGGAAAAAAGGCAGCGAAAACTCAAAAGAACTTTTCAATGCTAAAGCGCTTTGAAGCGTGAAAAAAAACACTTCACTGCAGACGGAAATACGTATTGGATAATTTCACAGAACACGTTCATCATCTGCCTAGCCTTTTCCCAACTATGTTGGGGTCGGCTTCCAGTCTAACCGGATGCAGCTGAATACCAGTATTTTACATGGAGCGACTGCCTATCTGACCTCCACAACCCAGTTACTGGGTAATACGATACCCCTTGGTAAGACTGGAATAATATGAGAATATTGAACGTGTTCTGTGAAATTATCCAATACAAAGTGCTTCATGCTTTTGTAAAAGAGATTTTACAAAAGCATGAAGCACTTTGAGTATAAGCCTTATTGTGCAATCATCAGAATTCAGAAGCATACCAATGATGCCATGATTTAATTAGTGCATCCATATATCCAATCAATTCTGAAATTGAATGAATAAGTCTATGCCTCTATGGAATACTCTGCAGCTAGCTTGATGAATGCAACAACTTGTGACTCGCAAGCCTGTTAGATGATCCAGCATCCGGGAAAAAAAGACAAAGCGCCCTGTTTGACTGGCTCTACACCAGGTTTGGAGAATTCGTTACACCAGATAGTGTGGGCATGTGATGAGGAGAAATGAGGAAACACGTCGTCAAAAAGATTGTGTATAAATTTAAATGTCTTTTCTCTAAAGAAACAATGGATGGACTATGTTAAACATGACATGACTAGAAAGGGGGGTAACTACCGAGATGACGATTAATAGATGTATGGAAGAAAAAGACATTTTACGCCGATCCCAAATAAATTGGGAAAAAGGTAAGAGAATGAAAATTCAGTTTCAAATTGTGGAATCTTGTTATACTCGTATATGATTCTTTATAAAATACGCATAATCAGGTTGATTTAAAATTGAAGACATGATTTGATGTCAGAGAAGGTTGGTGACTCGTTAGTTCAAGGCATCATAAAGTCAAAAGGATTAATTATTCTATTCAATTAGTTACGTAATAGGGAGCCAGCAGGCATGGACATAAAGAGACTTTAAAGTTAGGACATTGTTCTTGTTCTATCTTGTTTTAATTACTTATATCTGACACTTTTCAAGTATACATCTATGTTTCAATTATTCTATTTTTGATAGGTACCTATTCCATACATAGCCTAGCCATATACTTAAATTAACGGTTGTTGCCTCTTTTGGAAATATTTTTAGCAAAATCTGCTTCAGGCGATGAGTAATAATGTTTATTTATAAATAATTATTTACCGTGAACATGTAGTACTATGTTCTTTTTGTGATGCAGAAAAGTACACGTTAACTAGCTTCACTTTCTGACTAACTGACCGACTATTTAAAATGTTGACAATTCAAAAGTGCCTGAAATGGTTTAATTGAAATAAATGATTTCAGTTTGAGTTACGGGGTACCTAGTGAGCATAAATATACCTAGTTATCGACATCAAGGTGGTTGATTTATTATTTAGTAATATTGAATACGGCAGCTTTCTCTATCGTTAAAAGAGTCTAACACCCTATATAACTCATACGAGTTCTTAGGTATTTGTAGTTCTTATGGTATACCTATATATTTTAATAACAACACCTGTTTTTACACCACCTATGTTTTACAAATAAAAAACTTTGACTTTGTACAACAAAGAGTAATCTATCAATCTATATGTAGTTCTGTTTGTCTGTTTTTTTCAAAGCACATTGTATATTATATCTTTTTTTCCACA
Organism: Apamea anceps; assembly: GCA_951799955.1. NCBI lineage: Eukaryota > Metazoa > Arthropoda > Insecta > Lepidoptera > Noctuidae > Apamea > Apamea anceps. Next base: position 7,413,323 of record OX637500.1, on the reverse strand, counting down.
ATATTTTGATAATACGCAGTCTCCACAAAACAATACGACGATAACGCTGATCTGAAGGACCGAAGACACAATCATACCTATAATTAAGCGAGATTTTTTACACAAACACACACGATAGAATCACATACATAAACGCACATATCTGGCACTAAATCCCGACCTTAAAATCATCAGAACCAGAGCAGAGTCCGTCAGATGCAGGCGCTGGCATTGCACATGTTATACCGCATCTTTACGACCGTCGTAAGGGAGCTGTATCTTCTCAGAAACGGGCCGCTGTGCACATGGGAGGCCATAAACCGGCGATTATCCGGCCCTGCTCCGAGTTCGGTATTTATTAGCTATCTATGTGCACTGCCCCTTAATCTTTAGGTGTTATATTTGCAGTTTAGCGCTGTTTTGTTTGTGTATTTTAATTTGGCGCTGTTTTAAGATTGTGTAGGTTTTGTGTGCACGAAGTTTACTCATACGAGAGTGAACTTTGTGTTGATTTGGTTAGAAAATGGCAAGTTTAAGTTTTGTAATATTAAGTTTGCAGTTGCAAACAGTCTAAAGGTTAAGAATCTTAACCTTTATATTTTAGGAAATAACTTTTATATCTGTAATATGCACGTCAGCAAACATTTACCTATTTCAACAAGCTAATAAAATACCCGCCTACCTATAAAAGGAACACATCGATGATTATTTTATTGAGGTAAGGAACTTTGCCTGATCGATTTAATGCAAGGCCAACTGTTACACCCTCCGCCCTAGTTACTAATGAAAAGGAAATCGATTTTCCCTTCAAGGTAATTTGCCAATAGGAAAACATTTACTAGACAATCGAAGAGAAAGTGAGAAAAATATTTCTGCAGGAAATTAGTTTTCATGCTGTATGCGAGATAAAATGACTCGTATGACATTCAACAGGTTTCACCTTTATTGGATGGTCTTTGAAAACCATGCGCTACTAGGATCGCAGAAACATGAAAGAGGTTGCTTTATACGTTGCATTGACGGTTTGAAGGAAAATTCTACCTGTTTCACAAGCTCGGGGTAGGCAGTATCTACTCGGTGAATTAAATAATGAAACAGCAATAGCATGAAATTAATCCACTAGACAAGTTATCCGGTGCTTATTGAACTACGTGCATCACTTTCCAAGATAAACATTATTTTTATTGGCAAATAATGCAATAAATCCGTCGTTCATCCAATTGATAATAATTTTCTTATTAATTGAATATCATTTGGATGTGAAAACACGAGCCTAACGGTGAGAATTGTACCAGGGACACATAAATGGGAAGAGAGGTCGACGCTGTGAAACTGCACGTTGAAAGGCTCTGAAGTCAGTTTACGTTGTACACACTTTGCACACAACGATACAGCCTCACTACTACATGGACATTTTTCCGATCATATCGCTTGAATTCCGATTCGGTAAGACTCAACGATAAACTGATAAATTTTCAAACAACATAATATTTATTTTTTGTATAGTCTACAAAAAAAAAAAAATAGGGGGCAGGAATCAATATTATTTGCCCTTATAAAAAAACCATTGTTGTGTGCATTCATTTTTTTTTTAAAATAAATCAGGTTGAAAGGATATTTTGGCTTATTGAAGTGAAGACTTCTTTAGCGGCGTTGTGCACTTTTTTTGTGATGGGTAAAAAATGTTAAACTCGCGTCAGGACACGTGACCAGAGGGGCAATTCTCGTAATTTTAAGAACGTTCACAGTCTGATCTCAGTCTCAATCTGTCAAAAAATACATCTAATTTCCCTACATTTTGACAAGTTTTTGACATTTGTTTGTCGCCGAGATGAGACTGCGACTAGATTTTGAACGTTTTAAATTACGAGAATTGGCCTTCTGATCGAAAATTCGTAAGACGGAGGGAGAGTTTTTTGTGATGGGTAAAAAATGTTAAACTCGCGTCAGGACACGTGACCTGATCGAAAATTCGTAAGACGGAGCTCGCATCAGGACACTTGACCTGATCGAAAATTCGTAAGATGAAGGGAGAGTAGACCGTATTCCAAAATATCAAAAATGCACAACGTTAATATTCAAGTTTTCACTTCTGCCGGCACTCCCGGAGTGCAACCCGTTTTTTAAATTAGACGGTGATTAATTAAAGCCACTAGAAATAGATGGCTAGACTAGCATGCCATGTTGCTAGCGAAAAATATTGAATTATTAATCTGTCTAGTGTGTTGAACTGTGGATCACCAAGATACAGGCTGTGCCTAGTTTAGGACCCGCTGTAGAAGTTTGTTACGTGTATGTTTGACAACTATGTGGAATTTCAATCTAACTTTCCCAACTATGTTGGGGTCGGCTTTCAGTCTAACCGGATGCAGCTGAATACCAATACTTGATAAGACTGGTTGTCAGACTTTCGAGCTTTTGACGACGACCTGTAACGACTGTCAAAGATCCACGAATGACCGCTGGGACCATCGGCTTAACATGCTTTTTGGGGTACGGAGGGTGGTATGTGAAGAAGGTTACCCATCCACGGACCAACCGCTGCAAGCGTAGCTTAACCTGATCGATCGACCACTTTAGCCACAAGATTTGAATCTATCTTTATGGAATGGAATGGATTGAATTTAACTTTGTTGGTAAACTCTTTATTTTCGGTAATTTACTTTTATATACTTTAATCGTAAGTTTTACGCAAAGATCCAGTTAAAGTTTCAAATTTCATAACGTAGGTACTGACATTTCAATAAAAACATAAATATTTAGTTATTAGAGCAGTATCAGTAAAAAAACTACACTTATTAAAAGTTGAGAGGGACTTGATAACAGAAGGTGCTTGAAGTTTGAGCTTTCAATCCGCTGAAGCATATAATTTCCAGAAGGCGAGTTACGTGTCGATTGCTCGAGATTATTAAGTGATAGTAAGTGGAGTTATCTTCAAAGTTGCTAGAAACCCTCACGATAGTTAGTCGGTAAAAACTTTTAATATGATATAAATTTGCATAAAATGGAAGATTTATCGAGAAAACTTGGCTAAAGACCTTTTGACCTTTGACCTATTTGTATACCAGCCTTTTAGTGTCCCTCAGCAGGGCAAGGCCTCTCCTCATACAGATAATGCACGAACATTGACCACCACGCTTGCTCAAGACAGGTTGGTGATTTCAGACATATATTAAGTGTAATAAGTCCAGGTTTCCTCACGACATTTTTCCTTCACCGATGTCCGTAAACTCCAAGATAAACACAGAAAGTACAATGTATGATTTAAAACGTCAATCTGTACAAATCTTTAAACCTGATTCAAGGTTTCTGTATCGTTTTCGGGTGATCACTGAAAATCAGCGCTGTGCTATGTGGCACAGCATTATGCTGCGTGGAAGCCTTCTTGTCACTCAAGATGTGCAGCTACCGACTATTTCTGTTCTGTGCACCCGTGATTATCCTGTAATTTATCTTTTTTGTATGCACCTGTTTCTGTGACAGAGACCTCTTTTGTTCGTTCTAAAGTAATAAAATTCGTATTTAAAATCAAATCAAAGCATTTATTTGCACAATATCATAGCTGCATGAATGTCACATAACATTATTAGGATCCTCTGAATACGTGAAACTTATTGAAGGTTCAACTTCCACACTAACTTTCATCCGCAATCTAACCGCTTTACGACATCCTTTACTTTCGTATTATAAGGAACAAAGGTACTGTTGTGCAAAATTTCATACTTTAGGCTCTACGTTTTCTGTGAATAAATTAATCATCATAATTTCAGCCGAAAGACGTCCACTGCTGGAGAATTGGACATAGGGAATCATTTTAAGATGTTCATTAAGTAGATTACAATTATCAGGCTACTATTGGTAAGAGAGTAAAATAATTTTATATTGTCAAAACTAAGGTAAGTTATGACTTAAAAAATATTTTAAGTCATCTCTTCTTGAGTCGTTTAGAAACGTGGATTTACCAGGCGTAAATACAATTTTGATCGGAAAACTAAGGGATCTCGGATGTCATCTATTAATCTATCTTATTAATAGAGGATATCCGGGATTAGACGGCATAAGCCGGATGTGTCTTATTGGCGGAAAATGAACTGAGAAAAAAGCCTTCAAAAATTTGTAGGTAGGTTTTAGTTTGAAGTTAAATTATAAATACTAACCGCTCCTTAATAATGTATTATGTAAATTTATATCACGTACTTACACTGCATAAGACAGAGAGAGGAGAGGCTTGTGGCTAAGTAATAACAGCCGCATGAGTCGAGCGATCAAGTTAAGTTACACTTGCCGCGGTTAGTCCATGGATGGGTGACCATCTTTACATATCAAGACCCCTCTGTGCCTCGGAAAGCACGTTAAGCCGTTGATCCCGGCTGTCAGTCGTGGATCTTTGGCAGTCGTTACGGTCGTCGTCAGAAGCCCGAAAGTCTGACAACCAGTCTTTACTAGTATCGTATTATGTAGTATCTGAATTGTGGAGGTCAGATAAGCAGTCGCTTCATGTAAAATACTGGTATCAGCTGCATCCGGTGAGACTAGAAGCTGATCCTAACATACTTGGGAAAAGGCAGGCAGATGATGACACTGCATATGACACAGTATACATAGGACTTAACCCATAACATAACTGTATGTACGAGCATATAGAAATAATATCATTGTTTTTCTTTTAATTATTAAGCTTCAGGTAAATACTAAACAAAGAAGATTTCCTACATGGAGGAAAATTGCGGGATATTTGTGTTTCAAAACAACAAAAAAAATTTTTTACTGCATCAAGTTAACAAGTAAGAATGGGGACTTGCACTATTTCGAAGACGTAGCCTTGTTTTAAACTATCGAAAGAAAAAAATAAACCTTTTCAGAAAAAACATTGTTACTTGTACCTAAGTTTTGCAACTGACATTATTATCAGTCAAGTATGTATCTATATTACCAAAATTCAATTCAAATAGCTTCAGTACAAACTAAATATCAAATGAAAAATGACACACCCATGTTCAAAGCTCCTGCAAGGGCTAACAGTCCTAGTAGCCTCATTCGGTTTCTACGAATAGTGATCAATACATTGCACTGGGCGACGCGGGCGCCCCCCCCCCCCCCCCGCACCAGCGACACAGCAGCGCCACCATCAGTTTGCCTGCAGTTATTGATTCGAAGTTTATATTTGGAATCAAGTTACCAGGAGGCTAGCGAAACACACTGTGTCAGACAGGACGGTTGTGCATGTGTGGAAAGGGGGATGCAACTTTCGAGCTTCGAAAGTTTTCGAGCTTTTCACAACGCACACTTTAGCCTAGCGAACTGAGAAGCCAATCTTGATTGATGCTATTTTTGGGTTTACAGTAGAATCCACTTTAGCTTTTTGTGGTAATGGCTAGCCTACTGTCAATTTGAGTTTGGAGAACTATTGGCGTCTGCCATACACTCGTTAGGTGTTTTATATTTAGGGACTGAAAGTCACGAATTTTGTCGAACAAAATATTGCCCTTTGAGTATAAAAGTAATGGATTGTAATGGATCTCTTATACCATAATTAAAATATTAGAACTAAAATTATAGCAATATTTAGCTAGTCCATGGTAAGATTCGTTCCTTTTTCGTAAATTTTCCTTTAAACTCTACTCTTTGGACATCACGACAGCTATTTTTCTTAAATAAAACTATCTACTATCTTCAATCGGCTGGTTGGCAGCCCTTGGGTCACAACCCAGGGCAAGGGTGTGGCTTTTACCTTGGCCAGAAGCTAAGCATTGCCGTACAACGTGGCAATGCTGCCATCTCTTGGGTATATTACCTGTTGACAGCGAAGCGGAGGAATTTTTTGACGCCATATATTAGTTTGTTAATAGTTTTACTTAAGTATGGTATTATATTTTTATTTTAATAGTTAGTAACCTTTTTTTTTTTTTTTGTCGCTGAGAAATGCTTTATGCATCCCCGCTTCCTGGGGGGCGAGACGGGGTATGTGGGACTCCCTGTCGGAATGACAGTATACCCACTAAAACTCAGCGGTGTTCCCGCGTCGCCGTGATGGGAGGGCCATGGGAATCTGGCATAGCCTTTAATAGTTAGTAACCTAACCTAACCGGTTGCGGCTATATATTTGTATCCTCTTCAACAAAAACGTTAAAACGTTCTATACATCTTGAAGCAAGGCATACTTTCATTGCAAAAGTGTAACAGGTTGCAGTCCCAGCAGCCCTGTTGAAGGTGGACATAAATAATTGCTGAACATACAAGGTGTTACGGACAGTCCTTGGCGCAAGGCTTCTAAAATCTCGTTTTGGCTTATTGAAAACGGGCAACCATGTATAAATAATTTTGAAACATTCTAAATTATAGGAGATAATGCAATATGGCCACTGAACTTTAAAAAAGAGAATATGCTTCATAAATAGTGCCTGATCTTTCGCTTACAATCATCATCTGCCTAGCCTTTTCCCAACTATATTGAGGTCGGCTTCCAGTCTAACCGGATGCAGCTGAATACCAGTATTTTACACGGAGCGACTGCCTATCTGAACTCCACAACCCAGTTACTGGGTAATACGATACCCCTTGGTAAGACTGGTTGTCAGACTTTCGGGGCACTGACGACTCGTAACGACTGTCAAAGATCCACGAATGTCAGCCGGGACCAATGGCTTAACGTGCTTTCCGAGACACGGAGGGGTCTTGGTATGTGAAGATGGTCACCCATCCACGGACCAACCGCGGCAAGCGTAGCTTAACCTGATCGATCGACCCGTGCAGCTGTTCTTACTTAGCCACAAGGCCCGCTACAAATGGAATGCACAATCAAGGGGTCCAGCATCTGACTTGAACCCTGTGGGGCCACAGCAATTCACAAAGCATTGAAATTAAAACGACCTTATATTCAGTTTGAGATTATTATAGAGAAAATACCTAGGTATCAGTATCTAGTTCTAAACATCTAAATACCTGGGTATAAGTATCTAGTTTTAAACTTCTAAATATTTATAATAATGTCTATATTACCATATCAATATTTGTGGTGGCCCCGGGGGTGACGGCCCCGACTTTTGAATTACGAAATTATTCATACTACAAAGTAAAGCGCCTGTCCGGGTTCGAACCTACGACCTACAACTCGTAAGTCGCGCCGGTGCCACTGGGCCACCACTCCCCTCCCCCTTCAAGTTTCAACAACACAGGAAAGAGCTAAGAGTTTATCGAAAACGCATATTTCTCTTCGCTCGATAATCAACCACTTTATGAATGAGTTAGCTTCGCATTGTTTTCAAGCACTCGAAGCCACTTGAGACCCTGACGTGGCCCTGGACCGGTGCTGTCAACACCTTCCCCTCAAGTGGCCCGAAACTCCGAACGTTCTGAAGGATGCCCGTTATATGATAAAAGACTGCCACGCGTGTGGGATACCTCTCCGGTATTAGGTAATTTTTGCACTGTGTATTTAACCTCCTTTGTTTCCAAATTGGTTAACTATAAACGAAGCAACTATAACATACAAGAACTATAGAATGCTTGAACGACATACGCCTTAGTATGTAAGGATCGTTCGAGCGTTCTATAATTTCTACCTATCCCCACGGTAAGAAACACGGACATAAAATAGGGACGGTTCATTATAATAATCTTAGCATTATTCTGACTAAAGTGTGTCGGTCAGGCTAAAAGTCTGTGGAGACTGCACACACAGAAATCTTATTATGTATAAAATAATTTCACCTTAATCTTTCAGGGACGAGCTGGTACAAATGTGTACCGCTCTCTCAGGGACGAGCTGGTACACATTTGTAGCAGCCGGAGAGGTATTTAGTCTCTTGAAAATAGTAGGTCAAACAATAATATGGGCAGGTCAACCTAGAATCTAGACTTAAATATCTAGAAGCTTCTGTACTGTATGGTATTGTTCATGGTGATTTTGATTGCATCGATCTCACGAGCAAACTATGTTATGTAGTCCCACGCACCGTTAACATTCGTAGTACCCGAAGAGGTACCCTATTTTCTGTCAATACCTGTCAAACTAATTCTGGTTTGCGCTGCCCTATCCGTCGAATGGTTGAATCTTATAATTGTAATTTTGTTAATATTGATATTTCTGTATGCTCAAAATCCAAATTTAAATCTAATGTTATGAAAATGGTTATTAACCAATAATGTTATTAGGAATGTAAGCTAATCTAGATTTTATTATTTATTTATTTATTATTACTGTTAATTATTTCTCAGTTGCCAAGCAATCAAATTAATTGGAATCTATATTTTGCATGTTGTAATTAATACTTCGTTTATTTAATGAGTACTAATTGATATTTCTATAATTATTTATTATTAATGTGATGAAATTATTTATTACCTATCTAGTGGCACTCATTATCATATTTTCTCTTGTTAATATGCGGATAATGTAGTAGGCTGCAACATTGTTAATATTATGTATTATCTTTCCTCTGTACCAACACATATTGTAGCTGTTTATTGTCCCTGAAAAATATTATAGTCAAGTACAATAATATAGGTCTAAAAACTGGAGGTTTCACTGAGCCAGGTCATACGTCCTTTGCGATAGGTAACCGAACCATTGCGAACGTTTAATCGATCCCAACGCCATCTAGGTAGCTAAAGGAAAATGTAGTGCACTAGGTTGCATTGCGATGACCAGTTTAACTAGTCGTTTATTGAAACTAAGAACTACGGAAAAATGTACTGAATTTCAGACATTGCAGCTCTGTACCATTGCGAATGATGGCGCCGCCGTGCACGGGTAAAATTATATTCGGGATGGCAAAAGAAAACTTATTTTCTCATTTAAATTAGACAAGAAACCATTATCATTAAAATTAAGACGTTTCTTTTCTTTGATGTGTATATTTTATGTAAAAAAGTCAATCATTCGCTTATTTTCACGAAGTTATTAATGTTTTTCGAACGCTCTCGCTTCTGACATGCAAAATAGGTACTTAATTTTTAGTATGTTATTGCATAGCAGGGTCCTGAAATGACAAATTAGGTCTGGCCCAACATTTATAAAAAACCGGCCAAGTGCGAGTCGGACTCGCGCACGAAGGGTTCCGTACCATTCTTCTATAAAATTTTCAATTCTTCTATAAACTTTCATTCATCTATAAAAATCAATCATGAGTTGATTGAATGACAGGTAAATTGCGGTTTACGATTTATGACGTATTAAAAAAAAACTACTTACTCGATCTCAACGATAAACCAATTTTCGATGGAAGTTTACATGGTAATGTACATCATATTTGTTTTTTAGTTTTATGATTCTCTTATTTTAGAAGTTACAGGGGCGGGACACTCATTTTACCACTTTGGAAGTGTCTCTCGCGTAAACTATTCAGTTTAGAAAAAAAAGATTTAGAAACCTCAATATCATTTTTGAAGACCTATCCATAGATAACCCACAAGTATGCATATCACAAGTATGGGGAACCCCCAAAATTTACTGTTTTTTATTTCTATTTTTGTGTGAAAATCTTAATGTGGTTCACAGAATACATCTACTTACCAAGTTTCAATAGTATAGTTCTTATAGTTTCGGTAAAAAGTGGCTGTGACATACGGACGGACAGACAGATAGACAGACATGACGAATCCATAAGGGTTCCGTTTTTTTCCATTTGGCTACGGAAACCTAAAAACGTAATAATGTGAAACAGTGGTTAATTTAATTCGAAAAGGATTTAAATTGTTGTATTTAAAGTCATGGCCGTGCATTTACACAGCGAAAAAAACACTAAGTACAAAGTGAAAAATAAATTTAATTTCGGAACTTTTGCGAACTTTGTCTGTATTTTTGATTTTTAAAAGAAATTTCACGCGGGCAGAAGCTGTAATTAATATAAGTCTGAAATCGACAACTCTGGAGCAACAGTGGCTCTCTGTATGAGAAGAAACCTATGTCCTGTAGGGGGACACTAACAGACTGGTATATTTATACAGCTAGTTGGTACAAATATTTATTTACTTATCAAGATATATAACATACGTCCACATACACGACGACGACGACATCATTTTCATATACATGTACAAATTAGTATTTTATCATCGTTATCGTAAGTCTGTGGACGTATTTTGGCTGAAATCATGATTATGACTCGTATATGAAAAAATAAGCAAAGGTATCATAGGGCATCAAAAAATTTGTCCGCATCGCTGTCAACAGGAACAGTGCCCAAAAGGCTGGCAGCATTGCCACGCTGTATGGCGCTACTATTTCTTTGGCCAAAAAATAGGCCAGCCACAGGTCACGTGAAGAGTCGACTAACCGCTTGGCGATATCTCGAAAAACCAAGTGGGCACTAGAGCTAAACGTGTAGACTGAGATTGTGTATTGTGTGTCTTTTACTCTGTGCTAAATAAATGCTTTTTTTTTCTTTCTTTCTAGACATGAGTAACTCATATCTTCTCGAAATAAGCAACAAATGTCCTTTTAAGTATTGACTGAAGCGATGATGAGGCTGTGACGGCAGGAAAGGTAGTCTTTATAGCCTAGGTAATAGACTTTATACGGTCTTGAGATGTATTTATAATAACTTCAAGCTGTCTAATATTATTTAAAGAAGAAAACATTGAACTTCAACTGTAATAATTTTGCTTAAATTTTGTTACTAAGTACAGTGGTTATCAATGAAAAATCGACCTAAATTAATAACTCCGAGACCGCACAAGCTAAACGCTGCCCGAATTTACCTAAAATAATTAAAGGGAAAAGAAATTTTCCACCGTGAAAAGATTTTTTTTTCGTATAGATCCCGAATAATTACAAAATTACCATTAGATAATTGAAATGGAAAGAAGAAACAGTAATTTCTTTTTCTTTTTTTGTTGATTTCATTTCATCACTTTAAAACAAAATGGACATAAAATCAACAATGTTTTAATATTAATTCATAGATACCTACAACAAAATTACTTTCAATACTGAGAGTTAGGCCTTGTAGAGTTAATGGCTTGACTCTACATAAGATCTGATAACTTTTTATCAGTAAAAGCGTCATGTGAGTCTTGGGAACTTACTTTGTAAGGAATGTTTTTGGTGGGATTTTATTTATTTTTGTAGGTTATACAGGACTTGTACCCCTCATTACGGGGGTTGGCGGGTGAAAGTTACTGATTTCTTAGTATTTTTTTCTTGTTTGGGCGCAAATCCTAATCTACATCTTTAGCTTTCTAGGACTTAATGTGACTAGGACATGAAGTGCCCTAGAGGTCTTGAGTAAGTGAGTCAATGAATCAGTGACGAAATCGATGTATTTTAGGTACCTACAGACTGGCGCACATCAAGCTACCCGAAACTGTCAAATTTTCCCAATCAACCTTGAACCGATACTTTCGCGATAAAGTTGAAAATCTATTAAAGAAATTTGACAAATTATAGTAGTTTGATGTGCTGGCGTCTGTACTAATAAAATCCAAAGTATAAAAGCTAGACAAATGAAACTTAATGTGTTTTATAAATATGCTAACTATATCTTATCCTGCCCGACCCACTCCCTCTCACAGAGAGGAGGCCTGTGTCCCAGCAGTGGGAACATTATAGGCTGATTATGATCTTATCCTGAGAATTTGAGCTCTCTAGCATAATCCAAGCCGAAGGTATGAGGGTTTGGAAACACGATGAAACGCTTCGAGAAAAGGTGGGCATTGCCTTGTTTTTTGGCTCGTCTTGAATCTAGATACAGATGTCAAGGTATTTCAGTGTTCAATTTGGTTCAACAAACAAGACCCAGCAACATTGCTGCTTGAAGTTGAAAAACCAATTGCTGAAAGTGCTGCAGCTACTGTAAAGCATATAATAGACTACCTTTGAATTGTGTATAAATTCGTTACAATTACAGAGTATCATTAATTAAAAATACATGTTTCAAAAACCAGAGGGCCAGGACAAGTTGCTGACGCTTTCACAGCATTTCTTATTTCCACAAAGACTTTCAACAAGATTGACATAAGCTAGGCCAGGCTAGGCTAGGTTATGTCAATCAATTGACATAACCTCCCGAAAAGCTTATGTCAATCTTGTTGAAAGTGTATTTGAATACATTTTTGACTTTCCCATCAAATTCAAATGCAAAGAATTTATTAAAATTTAACCAATTACAGGCACTTTTAAATTTTCAATGAGTCGATCAGTAAGAAAGATGAAGCTAGTTGACCCTTCCTAAGCGTAGAAGGTCCCTATGGAGAAGAACGGGCAAGGAACTTCATGGACACTCTTATATATCAAAATATTGTTATAATTATTGTTATCATCGCTATCACTGATAGGATGCCATTTTCTCTTGCTAATTTATGAGTTAACCCATTGAAGGACACTGAACGAGACACACTAGGAGTTTTATTGTTATTTCATCGAGGGGCGTTTAGTGTCTCGCAGTGTTGTAAGTTCCATATTTTGAGATAATTACACAAGATTGACTATCGATTTACCATTTCTTGCGTCGAAATGTATCGTCAGATGGACCATCCCTTGTGACAATTCATTGCCAACCTTTGAAACAAAGTTGAAAAGTTTTAAAATTGATTTAGTTTATTTATACCCTTCAAAAGTCGAAACAACAATATCTGAGGACGGTAAAAATTGTTCTGGTGGTTGTAGGTTACGACATGTGCGTGTGGATTGAGAGATCTTTTCGGAAAACTCTTCCAATCCCAACCAAATTATAGGAGGATTTAGGAAATAATTGTGAAAACTGCATGGTAAGGTATAAAATTTGTGAAACGTAAACAAAGAAAGTTAGAACTCATTAACTGGATCTCTCAATCGGGACAACTGAAGAAAAAGTCATAACGCGTATCCAAGAATATACTGCCTATGTGTTTATAATTTGCATTTTAGACGACCCTTTATGACTACCTAGTCCGAGAGAAGAGAAGAGAGAGGATAGAGTGAGAGAAGAGAGAGTTCACCTGTGTCTGCGGCGCCCACACACTAAATTGTGCACTTATAATATCTCCCGCGCCGAAGGCTAAGTCTCCGTTGACATTGACCACTATTACTGAAATTTGGTCTGCAGGAATATTTTCTATTTTGCTATCACTACCTACTGAAAATTAACTTTGACTTGTTTCGCTAGCTGTACTTAGGCAATGTTATCATCAGCTGTTGTTATTAAATTTTTTACTAGCGACTCGCCTCTGTCTCGCACGGTTCTTATGATAAAAAATTGAGCTTTTTACTATAATATGTAAGCTTAATATTATTGTATTATACACAACCTTCCGTAATAACTTCTCAAAATTAAGCTTAAAACCGCATCAAAACCCATGGAGTTTACAAGAACAAGGAGAGCGATTTCAATTTATAATAATGTAATGATGATGCACCTGGATTTAGTTTCAGTACGTTAAGCCGTTGATCTCGGGTGCCATTCGTGAGCTGAAGGAGCTACTTAGTCGATCCAACTGTCAAGGTTAGATCTGCTTTCGCTAAAAGGCAACACCCAAGGCAATCATCTTACCAATACAACTTACTGAATAAAGAATTACGTATATATTCCGTGAAGTTCAGGGACTGTAAAAAAGTTGTAACCGAATGGCTTAAAACTAAATCCTACGGTGATATTGAGTCTATTGTATCTACTTTGCAATAACCAAAATGGTTACTTTAGGGTTGCTTTGCGCATGTAGTGAAAGAAGACTTGTTTAACTTCTTTCGATCCCAAGAAATTGTTGTAGGGTTAACCGTCAACCTAAAACTAAAAAGAGTAAAACCTTTTGAGTTAGTTTAGTGCAGTGTAAGTGAACTCAAACTGTAGTGCAAGTGCTGAATCTTATAAAGAAAACGTGAAACAAGTGTCTTCCCCATAACTTATAGTAAATAAGAAAGACGTTATTGGATGAGATCTTAATTATATAGTTACTTAGCAGTTTAAGTTATATTTAAATTACTTATTAGCTAATAGGCTAGATTGTAATGTAAATAAAGTGTCACCAATTGCGATACTTTACAAAGGGGAAAAAAAAAGATATAAAAATAAAAAAAAACCTAAAACTGAACCTACACCTATACCTACCTATACTAGCAGCCAGCGGCAGTTAGAAGTATCTTGTGTCCTAACCAAGGATATGATCTATCAAAGTCCCAAATCTCATTCAGATTTGTTCAGCCATCTAGGCGTGAAAGCAAATTAGTAAACAGACACTCTCTCGTATTTAGTACTGCAGTACGATTCTGTGACCATCTCACCGTGAAAACTAAGGTGAAGCGTGGAGTGAGCTGTCATTCCAACTAATGCTACGGATTGACACTATCTAAGTTCACTTCACCCAACTTTTCACGGTGAGATTTTTACAGAATCTATCGGCTGTACAGGATATTAATTGGGATAAGTGAACTAAGCATCACTTATTACAACTCACACACCACACAACCTCACTTCCACAGTCGTACTCACTCACACACTCACTCGTGACACACACATCACACGTACTTTTCTGCATAACGCTCATTCTTTTGGAGAGCAGTTTGTTTAATGATAAGATACCCTCTTACTTTATTTTATTTTTAGTTATGCATGTTTACATGTCTACATTTCAATTGCATTAAAAATGATAAGTAGAAGTGCGGAGACTCCTAAGACGAGCAAATATATATATCTAAATGCCCATTGTAATTGAAATATACATTTTCATTTTTTTATATTTTATTCTTAGATCTTTGGTAGTCATTACGGGTCGTTAGAAGCCCGAAAGTCTGACAACCAGTCTCACCAAGGTGTGTCGTATTACTCAGTAACTGGATTGTGGAGGTCAGATAGGCAGTCGCTTCATGTTAAATACACAGCTATATGTTCAGCTGCATCCGGTTAGACTGGAAGCCGAGCCCAACATATTAGGGAAACGGCTAGGCAGATGATGCTCCCTATTCTTTCATATAGACCAAAGAAAAAATTTTTTGGTGGTTTCATCTAGTGCAATGTTGTCATCAACTTCTCGTAAAGCAATTGAGCTACTTATAACTTGAATTGATTACACAATTGGTTCATTTGTTGTTGAATAAAAATAAGTAAGTATACTTTCAAGAAGACATGTGTCATCTACCAACCTAAGCCCGCGTGGTGGCCCACTCCTTCTCACAGGGACGAGGCCTATGTCCCAACAGTGGAAACATTACTTATAGGCTGATAATGATAAATTATATAAGAAAAAAAAATATTAAAAAAAAATTATATAAGAATAATATTATAATTATATAATGATAAGTATACTCTTAATAATGATTGGCATTTCCGGACTTAAGACTAGTGGTGACAGGTAGCCTTAAAAAAAGGTTTTTTTTTAAATCATACTTATATTCTGCCATTATATTTTGCTAATAAATTAGTGTAATGGTGTAATTAGTGTAGTGTAAATAGTGTATTGGTTTAATGAATTGGATATTTTTATTTATTTATTTATTTATCCTCACACTGGAACGCCATACGGCAATTACACCAATGGACTGGTTGTCAGACTTTCGGGCTTCTGACTACCCGTAACGACTGTCAAAGATCCACGAATGACAGCCGGGACCAACGGCTTAACGTGCTTTTCGAGGCACGGAGAGGTCTCGGTATGTAAAGATGGTCACCCATCCACAGACCAACCGCGGCATTTATGTTTTTATTAGATTGGTTATTGACTTGTTTGTAACAATGGAGGTCCTTTCAGAGCATCTCCTAACCTTTGATTTATAACCAAATTAGTAGTATTATTAATTTTAGGTTTTTGGTAAAGGTAGGGACACTAAATTATAACAAATAAAAATTTGAAAAAGTTTTGAGCATACAAGACACGTTTTCCCACGAATTTTTGTCGACTAAGGGCCGGTTTTTTGATCCGTAGTTAACTGAATCAATTGTTAAAAATAGTAACTAATGGTTAAATTTTTGCAAAATGTGTTTTTTTAACAATTGTTAGTTTATGTAATGGAGTGACCATTAATGGTTATTTTTATAACTAAAACTAATTATTTGACAATTAGCAATGATATTATATCATTCGATAAAATAAAAGTTTATCAAAAAACACATTTTGCAAAAATTTAACCATTACCTACTATTTTTAACAATTGGTTGAGTTTAACTATGGATCAAAAAACCGGCTGATTTTTCAATAATCAGATTAATATTATCTGAAGAATAAATATGACAGTTTGACATATTTATATATACAAAAGCTGTCAAATGGCAATATTTGCTGTTCAGTTATGAAAAATCAGCCTTTAGTACCTATACTTTCCGTAATAGATCTATACTCAATAAAGCGGAAGAGTGTTTGTGTTTTTGCTTGAACGCCCTAATCTCCGGAACTACTAATCGGATTAGAAAAAAACTTTTTGCGTTTGATAGCCCAATTCTTGAGGAAGGCTATAGGCTAACATCACGCTAGGACCCTTAGGAATCAACCTTCTAATAATAATAATAATATAATAATATCCTTGGACATTTCACACAGCGCCATCTAGTCCCAAGCTAAGCAACCTAATGCTTGTGTTATGGTAACAAGATGGCTGATAAACTACTTATATACATTTTTTTTTTTGTAAATACATACATATTATAGATAGAAAAAATACCCAGACTCGGAACAAATACATGTAGGTCATACAAATATTTGTTCCGTGCGGGAATCGAACCCGCGACACGCAGCGCAGCAGTCAATCGCTTAACCACTGCGCCAACCGTGCCGTCAAACGTTCTAACCATGTTATGACTCTTAGGAGCTGATCAAAACGTAAGAAACGAAGTAAGTAATATCGCGGGATGGCCCCCTCCTATCTAGGATGATGATGACCTCCATCCTATCCAGGATGGGACGCGGTGAATCGCGGTAAGTCGCGGCCGATAATTTACGTGGACGAAGTCGCGGGCAGAAACTTAACTAATCAACCTATAATTTTCCCACTGCTGGGACACAGGCCTCCTCTATGTGAGAGGGAGTGGGCCATAATCCACCAAGCGGGCCCAGTGCTGGTTGGTAGACGTCACAGGTCTTAGAATTTTTGATTTCAAACATTACGTTTCCTCACGACGTTTTCCTTCACCGTTTTGAGAGCAGTGATGGTGAAATAATTTACACAAAATAACGCGCCGGTCTGGGTTTGAACCTACGATGTACAACTCGTAAGTCGCGGCCGTTACCGCTGTGCCACCACTGCTCCGAAGCCGAGAAGCTTAACAGATATGCTTAATTATGACAATGCCTTTGTATCCCATCTATACTGCAGTTTCAATGCATCACAAGATTTATCTGATAAAATTCGTAAATAAGTAACGAAAAAACTAGAAAACTTAACCCTTTATTCAATTAAACATTTAAAATTCAATTATTGCACCCACCGTGTGGAGACTGTTGCCTAGCGGTCACTTTGCATGCGGCTGACGTGACTCTCCCAGTCCCATTTGAGCTTGACAGCCTTTTTGCCTACGTCTACGATATCCGTTTTGGAGCGCAGCGTGGTGTTTCATATGCTGACAGTTCGTTTAACGCCTAAAATGCTGCGCTCCATTGCTCTTTGGCTAGGGTTGCCAGGTCGCAAAACCTAATAGCCGGACAGACCAGCCAGTTTGGCCGGACATTTGGGTAGAAAGGCCGGACACCCTACATTATTGAGGATTTTGTGTCTCAGTATTAATAGGTACGACAAAAAAATTGTATGTAAAATCAAGCTTTTTTTATTATTGTCATAATCAGTCATCGGCGCTCGCTCGTTTGCGAAATGTAAAAAGCCTAACAAAAGCCGGACAAGCCAGACACCGTTTATTTTGGCCGGACACGCAATCAAAAAGCCTACCTATGTCCGGCTTTATCCGGACGCCTGGCAACGCTATTTTGGCAAACCCCAAGGCGGAACTTTTGCGACTCGGTGAGGGTCTGACGTAGTTCAGGACGGGCAGGATACGCATATCGATGAGTTTTTACTTAATCGGTAGATCGCTCTTCATTACCGTCTTTATGGACCAGTAGCTAAACCAATAGTTATGAAAATATTATTATTCCCACTCCCTATCACAGTGAGAAGGCCTGAGTCCCAGGAGGAACGGTATTGGCTGATTATGCTCATGCTTATGTTTATGAAAATCTATACTTATAATAAATCTGTAGAAGTGAAAATTCTGTACATTGAAAATATCAAAAAAATAAATGGCAGGGGGTGTTACTAGACCGACACCGAACCCAAAAATGTGATTACAAAAATTTTTGTCTGTCTGTCTGTCTGTCTATCGGTCTGTCTGTCTGTCTGTCTGTCTGTCTGTTTGTTCAGGCATCACGCAAAAACTACCGGTTCGATTACGATGAAACTTGGTATAATTATTCTTTAATATCCTGGGCACCACACTGGGTACTTTTTATCCCGGAAAAGTATATACAATAAAAAACAAACTTAATTTTGCGGTTCGATCCCTAGACCGATTACTGTACCAACCGCAAATAATAAGTTTGTCGAAGGTTACGTCACCCGCAGTATTATCTGTGCGACCTTTTTATTCCTTTTAGTGTTTAGAGTTATTTAGGTTTAATTTTATAAGTCGTAGGTATAGATTTTAATTTTATAGTATAGGTAGTATATTTGTTAGTGTACGTAGTGACCGTAGGTTATTTTATAATACTGTTAGGTAGGATTAGTCATTCGTATAGATATTAGTTTTTAGAGATTTTGCTTATTTATTGAGTTTAGATTAGTTATCATCAGAAATAGGTTTATTTAGGTAGGTTATTTTTTTAAATTAGGTAGGTACTTAGGTAAAGATATCATATAGGTACCCTCTTAATCACCACTAATGAGACACAATTGATTTTCTATTGTAATTAGCCACAAAGGGCCCGCGAGATAGATGGCATCCTGGGGAAGCACATACATTTTATCCTGTTAGCACGTTCCCGTGGCATAATTTCCGACATCCACGCGGGCGAAGCCGCAGGCAGAAGCTAGTATTTAATAATTGACTAGAAATGTTTGAGTATAGCATACTCCACTAAAGTTGCCATAACTATTTTGTTGCAAATCTATCTAAAATTAAATCCTTTCAATCCATCTACCTAGCTTTAAGTTTTAGATTGATTATATAGGTATTTAATAGTCTTTTTATATAGATACCTCTTTTTTCTGTTATGCTTATACCTATAATCTGGATCTAATGAAATAAACGTATTTATTTATTTAAGCATATACACACTTAATAAAAAGCTAACAGTCTTAAAATAATAATATGTACAAGTATATAAAATAAACATAATCTAATTCTTAAATATCTGGCAAAATACCATAGGTAACGTTCAATCGCATTTTCATTGAATTTCAGTATTGAAATAGCTTTAGACTAAACATACTTGGTATCAGATTCTAACTTGAAAACACATGGGTGTTTTCTTCTTAGAATGTGATGGCTTATCTTACACGAATATTATGATTTCCAGTTAGACTTAAGGTTTCCATCACCGCATTGTGTAAACATTTTCTAAGAGAGATTATTGTAGAAGTTGAATACGAGTATAATGTTACTTATTGCAATATTTTAAATATTTGTAATAATAACATTAACGTCCACGGAACATGGATACGTATAGAGGAACAGCACAAGTCTTTAACTAGCAAGTGTTATCGTTCATATGATGGCAACCGGCAGGAGTCAACTTTTCGCCTTTTACCAAGGATTATGGTAGGCGCATTGGAACAACCCATGAACCTGGGTGCCTGGGCAGAGAGCCTGAACTGGATTGAACCGAGGACCTTTCTCTCTCACTGTAGGGTTTAAGAAAACAGTTGTTAAACTCACCATGTTCATTGGCCACAGCATATTGGTAGTTGGGGATGAGGTCGGGCAGGTCGTGGTGCGGCGGCGGCGAGGAGGGCGGCGGCCGGTAGCCGGCGTCCACGCCGCCGTACGCCAGCGGCCACTCGCGCTCGTTGATGGCGCCGTACGCGCAGTACTCGCCGCCGTACGCCAGCTGCTGCCCCGAGCTCGCGTGCGAGTACGCGCACGCTCCGTAGTCTATCGAGCCACCGCCGCCGGCTCCGCCGCCGCTCCCACCTGCCAGCTCGTAGCCCGTCGGCTGCGACGGCGGCAGCGATGGCACTCCACCCCCGCAAAGATAACTCCCGCTCCCGAACTGAGGCTTCAACGCTTGACACTTCCGACGGAAACCGCGCGGTCTTCTTCTAAACGAACCCTCCTCAAACATGAATTCTGATGATGGATCAATCGTCCAGTAGTGACCCTTCCCTGGGCGGCCCAGCCCCTTCGGCAACTTCACGAAACATTCGTTGAGGCTTAAATTATGGCGAACAGAGTTCTTCCAGCCCTGATAGGAGCTGCGGAAGAACGGGAACTGTTGTTGGAGGAACGCATATATTTCGCTGAGCGTTAGCCTTTTGTTTGGCGAGTGTCGTATGGCCATCACTATGAGGGCGATGTACGAGAAGGGTGGTTTTTCTTGTCTTCGGGTGGCGGGCGCGCGGCGCACCGCCTCCTCCGTGGTTTGGTCCTCGGTCTTCATGCGTGCACGTGCGTGTGCGCCGGGTCGCGTGCGAGTTCGCAGTGTGCGCGCGCCGCCTCACTCCGCGCGCGCGCCGCCCACAACCCCCACCACACAACTCCCACGTCCGCCTCTATACTAAAGCTTATTGGCAAACAGATACTCTGTAGCGCTATACCTTCTCGCGCAAAAACTGAACACGGACTGAAAAATAAAACGCATTAACCGGACGATTTAATTAGATATTTCCCTCAACAACATTTCCCAGAGATGAGAGATGCCTTATGATGCATTATTATCAAAAGTACAGTTTAAGTTTACGTGTTGTAAGGTACTCAACGTAGGTAGTACTAATCGTTGGTACCTATATAAGGTGACTGGACTGACTAGAGGATCAAGGTTCAGAGAGGTCCCAGGATGTGTGGTCATATACATGAGTGCGGTCAATGCACTGGCGGATCCCCGTCTGTATCATCCAGAAAGTCATACAAACACCCAAACAGCGGAAAACCCGCTTAGACAATAATATTTACCCGTCGCAAGGACGCCTGTCGAACGCCCGCTCTTGACCTAGCACAATTAAACCAAACATTTTACTAGAACTATAAAACAGTTATACGACGTACACCAAATATTTACCATAAAGCGTAAACCAAAAGTTTTGCATTAAACTTGCCGGATTTATTTACTCGCACACGTGTAAACTAAAGAGCGCAATCGAAAACAAACTTTATTTTAACACCATACGACTTAGTTTATAAACCGGAAAATGAAGAATCAATGGCGTTTGGCAGTTCTTCCCACCATTGAAGAGAATGAAGAGGATGACATAGTAACGAGCTTTATTAAACAAACTACAGCTTTATTGCTGTACATTAAGCTTAGTAATCACTTTTTATTGATAACAAATATCTATTGCATCACAAGTCATAATAATTTAGTAAATATCATGATTAGGAAGTATTGTATTATTGTTACGCAGAAGTGACAATGTGAGGTCATGCCTTATCCTTAAGATCCAGAAGATTGCCTCTTCAACTCTTGGTATCATAGACAAATAGAAGTATCATACTTAATGAAGAAAAACACAAAAAGTGGGGTACCAGAGGTAAATAATTAAATTTTTTTTTAAATCAACGGGTTGCACTCCGGGAGTGCCGGCAGAAGTGAAAACTTGAATATTAATGTTGTGCATTTTTGATATTTTGGAATGCGGTCTACTCTACCCCCGTCTTACGAATTTTCAATCAGGTTCTGTCCTGACGCGAGTTTAACATTTATTACCCATCATAACAAAAGTGCACAACGCCACTAAAGAAGTTTTCACTTCAAAAATATCTTGAGCAGGTACGCTACATATACAATGACATATACTAGTATGTATACAAATTAAATTCGCAATACGCGGAATTTGCAATTTACCGACCAAAGATAAGGCAACATGAAATCTTTCAGCGTCTCAGAGTGTTACCTTTTTGCCGCAAAATGTATACAAAAGTGACGTAACAGGAATGTCGTGATAAATAAATAAATCATTATTATCGAATGGTGCTATAAATACGTGGACCGACACGGATGCGCCGCGGGTTGCTGATCTTTCCCATAAACAATCACTGCGACTGTAGTAAACATTAATGCTACTATTGTAATTTTTATTTTTGTTTTATTTACGGACTACTAAAATAATTTCTGCAGAGGTCACACTGTAGACAACTTACCTAAAATAATATATGAACAACAAAGCTGTTCGTACAAAAATCACCCTGTCATCATTCTTAGAACCTAGGCATGTACCTTTTAGTAGACATCGTAGAATACCTACCTATTGATTTCAAAAATAGACCATCAGGTACGGCGGAGATGACAAACATACCGTGCACACAAAGTCGCTCAGTATTTCAAAGCTACTTTTCTCTTTCCAACGCAGTGTTTCCAGGGAATACGAAGTTAAAAGGAAGATGCGCTCTGACACGACCGGCCAAGCCCCGCCCACAAGATGGCGCGGGCGGCCAGAACGGCGCGCGCGCAGCCGGCGGAGCATTGCCTGATCTTGAACCCTCCATTCATCACCTTTTACGATCTAGTGATGTTTGCTTTGAGGTTTTTACGGTTTCGCCTTAATTTTTGGTGCGCAATTAGACATTTTATTGCTGATGTTTAATTGATTTTCCAACCATTATTACAAACCGAAAAATTCGAGAAATCACATTCGGAGCGACATGTAACGATTTATTAGACATGTTACACATGTTGGTATAGTAAACGTCGGCGTTTATTAGATTACTATGTAACGTAAGCCCGGCGCATACGCATGCTATTGAGATAAGAACATCCTCGGCTAAGCGCGAGTGACCGTGGCCTCTAAGAATTTATACTTAAGTCTTTGTCAGCGACTTTGTGACTCATAGTGTGAACCAAGTGCGAACTAAGATAAGCCATTCATTCGGTAATATACCGACACTCAATCTAAGTATAAGCAGGTGAACTTACTTACGTAATGCGTATTTAACAGTAGGTAACGAACTACTTTTGAATTATTCTAACATTTGTAAGATCGTGCGAAATATGAAACCCTTCTAATCTATTACTGGCGTTGTTATTAACTAGCAAACAGTGAGTAATGAGATTTAATTTTGAATTAATTCATCGTAAAATATATTTTACTGCATAATTCCTTTTTCGTAGCAACGTGTAGCCTGTGCTACGAAAACCGTAGCGGCGTAGACCTTCCGTAATCTTGCATTTTTATTACAGGTACCTTAGGTTTAAAGTTAGTTTCCTTTGTAGGGACCGCGAACATTTAATCTTTTATTCAACATCGATGTAAGTATGTTACGATGGATTCTTGTAAGCTAAGTTTGGACCAGTTGGTTTTGGGAGTTTGTATTTTCGTGTTAACATGGATTCTTGTAGGCTAATTTTGGGCAACTGCCTCCTGGGACTTAATGTGACTGAAAATACGACATATTAGATAAATAACAAAGTTAACACATTTTCACGACACTGTGCTGTTTAATAAAGCTAACTTGTAAGTTTATCGAACTGTCTGCTTACCTGTTCAATCAAACAACTCAGCCTATTCCAGCCCACTGCTGGACATAGGCCTCTCCCAGTCTGTGCCATAACACCCTGTCCTCCGCCTTCCACATCCAGTCTATCCCAGCCACCTTCTTTAGATCGTCCATCTAGCTGGGGGGAGTCCCAAGCTAAGCTTTCTGAAATGCTGCCTACATATTATTGTTTTTTTTTAAATAGGCTCTTTGCCTATGAAGATAAAACCCTATTCATTATTTAGTTTCGTTCCGATTGCAATACCACCTCTCGTTGGTCTAGTGAGCGCAAGCGCTAAGTACTGCTGTGCGGTCCTGGGTTCGATTCCCAGATCGGGCATAAAATTATTTTCCATTAGAAATTTCTTAATGGCAGCCTGAAGTCCGGATTTGTGCTCGGTTGATGGCAATAGGTTCATCCGCTATGACATGGGAGTGGGCCTTAAACATAACAGAAGGTCAAATAATTAAAAACGTAATTTAAAACGTTTAAAATCTAGTCGCAGTCTCGTCTCGGCGACAAACAAATGTCAAAAACATGTCAAAATGCAGGGAAATTAGACGTATTTTTTGAGGGATTGAGACTGAGATCAGACTGTGAACGGTTTTAATATTACGAGAGGGTCTCCCTTGTTTCATCGAAAAAAACTGCCAAATTATCACTTCCCAAATTTTTTTCCGTATAATTTCATTTGCTAAATTATTACTTAACAAAAAATATGTTCACAAATAATCATAACACAAACCTAATGTTTGGCAAGTCAGCCTTTAAACAATGACTTGTTTACCAACTTTTACCAATAGTACTTTTACCAATTTTTATGTAGTCAAATATTTCAGTTGGAATAACTCATTTTACGCAAAATAATATTTGCCAAATATTTAGTACCTATCGTCAGTTTTAAATGTACCATTTCTATTCAGTCAATTGTTATAGTCTAACTAGTTCAGTCTCGGGTAGCCTGGTTTTTCCATATTTTTTTTTTCTATATCATCTAGTCGTTTCTGGCACTCGCCGGCCGCTGCCGCAGCACCGCTCGCTTCGCTCGCTCGGCTCGTGCGTAGGAGGTCACAGTTTTAACCTAACCTAACCTTCTTTTTAAATTAACCTCGTCTAACTAGTGCGGTTCTTGATAGCCTGCTAATAATAATATCTTTTTTTACTTATTTGTATTAAATAAATGATCATATTAAAATAAAATTG
This sequence comes from Apamea anceps, assembly GCA_951799955.1. Taxonomy (NCBI): domain Eukaryota; kingdom Metazoa; phylum Arthropoda; class Insecta; order Lepidoptera; family Noctuidae; genus Apamea; species Apamea anceps. Next base: position 7,388,621 of record OX637500.1, on the reverse strand, counting down.
CATTTTTTAATTATATAATTCCCAAAAAATCTTATTTTTGCCTTTATATTTTTTGCATAACAAATCATTTGACCAAACGTTTATTGTCTAAAGATTGTTTGCTGTAATAAATCATTTAATTAAAGACCAAATGCCTAAATGACATTATTCTTGATAATATTCTGCTAAGTAATAATTTTACCAAATGAAAATGTGCGTACTAAAATTATTCCAAACATTGCATTGGTATAAAAAAAGGTTGCTAAAATTTGTTTGGATAGTGAAATTTTGGTAAAATCTTTTCGGCAAAACGGCAGGATCCCATTACGAGAATTGCCCCTCTGACTGTGAACGTTCTTAAAATTACGAGAATTGCCCCTCTGGTAAAATATCGGTGTTCTACAGTTACACCTCACCTTACTCCTTGAGGATTACAGGTGACGTCACGTGATTTTTAGGTCCGTTCCGACGGCGTGCCTAACGTACTTATTGAGAAGGCGTAATGTTCTATTATTTTGACATTTCTTTCGATCACTAACACGTCATTATAATTTAGGAGATTACGCACCTTTAGCACAACGGTAATGGCGTTGCCTTGGTGTAGGTTGTCATGACTAACATAGTATGAAAATAATTGAATACTAACTAACAAAATATGGACAAAAATTGTCTGAAATAAAGGAATTTTATTTTTATCTTACTGGGTAGGTAATACGATATATCAGATATATGTATACCCCTTGGTAAGAGTGGTTGTCAGACTTTCGTGTTTCTGACGACCCGTGACGACTGTCGGCTAAGAGGCACGATTGTCTTGATATGTAAAGATGGTCACCCATCCACGGACCAACCGCGGCAAGCGTAGCTTACCCTGATCAATCATCCCGTACGGCTGTTATTTAACTAATTAAATAACAGTCGCATGGGTTGATTCATGGCTAACCACAAGCCCTTTTATAATGACCAAGGATCGTAAATAGCAGACTTGGCCCCAGTTCAAAGGTTACTTATAACAATTTTAGAACTCAAAGTCGCTTTTGTAAATATTTTGATCATTGGTGAAGCATTAACTTGTAGGTAAGTACTGTGAAGGTTATCTGCAAAAGTCGACCTTATGTTGTACAAATGCCAGCACATCAAGCTACTACAATCTCCTGCCAGGGTAGCGGGATTGTCCGAAAGGGTTACCGCTGCCCTGGAACATAAAGGGCTAAGGAAGGAACACGGGTGGGTTTTAGTCAGTAAGAGTCTGACACTCCCTCCTGCTCCACCCAGAGCGGGAGGAGTCATTTGATGATTTCCCATCCTCAAAAAAAAAAAAAAAAAGCTACTACAATCTGTCAAATTTCTTTAATAGATTTTCAACTTTATCGCTAAAGCATTAGGTTCAAGGTTGATTGGGAAAATTTTACAAAAAACAAAAAAAGACGTGTGCATGGCCAAAAAGTTTCCTAACTCAGCATAATGCTGCGATACTACAAAAATAAGTACCATGCTGGTATTCTGATACACACCTACCGACATCTATAAATTCCAAAATGGGATTTATATAAAATATAGTTCAGAAAAGAACAAAAGTAAATATAAACCGTTATTTTATATTTATTATGTACAATGAATATTATGAGACCTACTTGACGAGTATAAGAATAATAAGTAGGTATCTTTATCGCCACAGATGTTGTTCGCAACCTCGCTATCTTTGCTGACATACAATAGTTACATTAGTTATAGTAATGACCGGATAATAAACTTTGTAGCGACCACGGCCAGACACATCGCACGCTACGGCTTTGTTTGACACCCGAGCTGCGTTGTTCCATGAAACCCGACTGCGATCACATAACGATGTTAATCTAGTGTAAACAGTTAAAGCAACTAGAAAGATATATTTTTTAGGCTTGAAAAAGTCAACATTGGTGATTAAATCAAATTTTGAAGCATTAAAACAACGGTTTAGGATAGGTTAGGTTAGTGAGCGAGTGGGGTCTCGCAAGTTTCAGTCAAATTGTACTGTACTTACTGTCAAATGTACTGCTACTTATTGTACTTACCTACTGCCAAATAAAGATACTCCATAGCAAGTTTAGACGTGACTAAAAATACGTCAATTTACGTCAGGCACTGACTAATTGGACAGGACTATACTAATATTTATCTTCTGTCCTTTTCTTAATGAAATAGAAAGAAAAAGGTGCACTGAACTTTATTGTTCAGTTTGTGAACAAGGGAATCGGCGCCAGTGTCTCAACTTACAAGAAAAGTTAACACATGAAATTAAATCAGATATTGACGGGGAAGATCTGTTTAATGAGTTAAAGTTGCTGCCTTTACTTTTTATAAATAAACTCACAGCTCCACTCGACGTACCTACAAAATTATATTTATTCCAATAATTTAATGTAGGTGTTTCCTAATTACCATGTAGCAAAAGGTGAAAAATCCGAGTCGATTTATTACTTTAGTTTTCAAAACTAAAATTAATAAAAAAATACTTACGGTCAACCATGCATGCCCCAAGATAGACTGATATAAGTAGAAACAAACAAAATCATCAAAAAGTTTGTGAACTTTTAAGCCAGAACAATTGCTTTTAATGTTTAAATGTAGGTACAGACGCCAGCAGGTCAAGCTACCCGAAACTGTCAAATTTTCCCAATCAATCTTGAACCTTAATACTTAAGCGATAAAGTTGAAAATCTATTAAAGAAATTTGACAGATTGTAGTAGCTTGATGTGCTGGCGTCTGTACCTACCTAATTTTATTGTAGAGTAAGTATTAAATAAAAAATGGAAATGTACGAGAGGTGGAGCGGAGCGGAGCTGGGTAGAGCGGAGCTGCTTTGGCTATTCGCATCGCCTGGAGCGTGAGTGCCCAGGGCGTTCTCTCAATCAGATCACAGGTAATGTTGTCGGTAAAAAAAAATAAAGCAGCTCTTTTGTATCTTTATCTACTGGAGGAGGAAGAGTTGGAAGAAGAGAAATCAACTTTCTCCATGGGACCAACATCGTAATCGCGAATAAAAATTTAGCCGTCCCATACATTTAGGTCGAGTAAGTATTGAAGTTTTCTATGGGACAGTTGATAAAATTTTCGCGATTACGCTATTTGTCCCATGGAGAAAGTTGTTCAGTTTAATGGTCTGTACCACATCCTTAAATTTGGCTGGTCTTTGAAAAATAACCCTGTATATGCCAGTACCTACTCGAAATGATTGGTATCGAATAGCTAAAGAATTCGAAGACTTGTGGCAATTTAAGAATTGCGTTGGTGCTATAGACGGCAAGCACGTTTACAAAACTGCACCAAATAAATCAGGATCATCTTTTTTAAATTATAAACATAGGTTTTCGATTGTATTAATGTGTGTGGCTGACGCTAGAAGGAAAATAATAATGGTTCTTGACCAGATTGTAACAACGTCAACATCAAACATGGCAACATTACAAATTGGAATTCTTGATGTTCTACGGAAAACAGTTATTAGTGAAGCTTGTGATTGTGCAAAGCGGAATTGGGAACATAAATCTACATACTTCACTAAGTAAAAACTTGTAATAATTCAGCTAAATGGATATCTCAGAGCTGACTTAGTGTAAATTGTTTATACATTACAGCATAATTTAAATTGATAAATAAACTGTTCAAAAAGAACAGTACACAAAAATTTAAATCCACCCTCCTACAACGGGTAGATTTACAATAGTTCCTACATACGTGTAACTTTATTGCACAACCCCGTAATTACTTTGGGGTAGCGGGCCGCCGCTTATAATATATCTCTTGTAAGCAAACGATAGCGCGATCTAATTCGATCCCAACACCATCTAGAGAGCATGATGGAAAACCGCATCACCACCCTTTGTTTACTGAACATAAAACCGGCTTTTGGAATAAAATTAAAGTAGTGTAAGTTGAATTATGTCCTTTCTGAACGAGACAGAGTGAGACAAAGTAAAACCAGATCCAATCGTATTATAAGATCACCCTTGGACCAGACGGACCACTTTGCGAGTTTAATTGTTCTTTTATCTGCATAACAAAAACCGAAATACCAGCATAAACATCGAAGAGAAAAAAATTTTGTTTGCATGTTCGTCCTTATGATAATCGTATGTGCTGCGTGATCTAATTGTTGCAAGAGAAAAAACTACCTACCAATTCATTTATGTTCATGTTATGCGTCGTCGGGTCATGAAAATCTTGATTAAACTTTTCTCATTTGAATTCCGTTCGATCGTTAAGTCCGTTTATTTAATAGTTACCTTATTTCATAGGTTTTTGTTTCTTTGTTCTCCGAAGCATATTAGGTCTTTATTATTTTTATTTTTTTATACACACAATTTATAAATTGATTGTTTTAAAATGTACAGACGTCAGCACATCGAGCTACTACAATCTGTCAAATTCATTTAATAGATACTCAACTTTATCGCTTAAGCATTAGGCTCAAGGTTGATTGAGAAAATTTGACAGTTACGGGGAGCTTGAAGTGCTGACGTCTGTATATTGAACGTGTATAAAAGGGAGACAATCACTAGTCATAAAAAAAATTGTTTCGGAATTCTACTTAAACATACATATACATAAACACCTTGTCATGCCAAGAACCAAAAATTTGAAGACATGTGACATCTATCAACCCTCACTGGGCCCTCGTGGTAGATTACAGCCCACTCCTTCTCGATAGGCCTGGATCCAAGAAGTGGGAACAATATAGGCTGATAGTTAAAGATAAGATATTTCAAGTTCCTCAAAGCAAGTGCTATTCTCAATAACTCGAGACAAATTAATCACTAATTTCTGTCTCACCAAGCCAGTAATTGAATTAGTTACATCAACAACATAGGCTAATTGATTGTTAATGGGAATCTGCTCGCTATAAACGTCTTTGCTTTTGAATCCACAATTGAATACAAAGGCTTTATTAATTCCACTGCAGACGACAGGTATTTGGTATTCTCGAGCTTTGAGTAGTGCACTGTCACAGGTAATCAAATTAAGGGTCTCTTATTTAGTACATTTACAGTCCACTTCAAATCGTTTATTTCAATTGGCCCATTAAAACGCACTTTTTAGTGTCAAAACAAGTAAAAGATGAATTGAATCTAGTTGTCATATTTGAATAAATATTTCAGTACAATTGTGACTGCAAATCCTTCCTACCTGGATAGATTTACAGTTGCATTAAAACTAAAATTTAAAAAAATAATACAACAAAAAGGATAAATAAGTAGTCGGGGGGTTATCTTTCAATCTGCAAAAGTTTCGAGACTGAGTTAAGTGTAATAGATTATGTAGGTACAGTCGACTGTCGCCTCAGGAACGAATCCAGACAATATCCGTCAGAAGTTATTATAAGTTACCTGGGGTTGGTTTCATCTCAGTATATCAAGATAAATTACTATAAGTAACCTCTCATAACTATTACCCCAATGTGAAAATGGATTCTTTCAGCTCTGCTTTATATAAGGTCCCATTAAAATAGGTGGACAAACTTTTAGAAATCATTCACACCACATTTAAAATAATCAGCTAACAAAAATACACTTATAAATGTTGGTTACCCAATGCATAAACACATCCCTCCATTGTTTTTAAAATTGTGATGCGAGCATGCGCGCACCGGGGCGCGAGTGAAAGTACCTACCCATAATGGATGGATGTGTTTATTCTAGAGTGCCAGGTATTTATTATTTTAGGTCAAAATAAAATCATTTTAATCAGTGTTTTTTTTTGCTTGGCTCTCTTTGGTTAATGTACTGAGCGCTGTGGTAAAATTTGTCCATCTATTTTAATTGGACCCTGTATATGAAACAATCGATGACCTATAATAAACAAGAATATAGGTCAGTGGTATCAAATAATTTAAAGAATTTGACAACTTATAGAAACTGGATACAATACAATACAATGATTGTACAAACCAACATAAGTTGAGTTATAATATAAAATTCGAATGTATATTATGTCAGGAAACCAATTAAACTAAAAAAAAACTTCTGATGGCTTATAACATTTTGATATTTCAAGCATAAATAATGACATTTATATATATTATGACGTTTGTGAAAGAGATACCACCACATAATCACGATAGACGATCAAACTTTGGAGTTTGATCAGTGTTTTGTTTTTTTTTACGCGGTGAATATTCTGATGTTTATTGTCAGTCAGAAAACGTTTTCTGAACATGGCAATATTTTTATTGCATCCCATTTCCACTACATTATGAAATCAACGAGGAATTTTGCGCACTTGTCAGAAGAATGGGCGATCGCATTGAACCTTCTTATGGATATTACTTACATGAAAATATAATAATTACCTTTATAAATAGAGCTGCAAGGTATCTGGGTCTTTTTGACCTTCCAAAGTCTTTCAAATGAAGTTCCGCTGGTGACGAAAGTCAGCTTCACAGGGTTTGTCATACCGATGCCGGCGTCCATGTACACTGTTAATTGAAAATATTAATTAAAAAACAACTCACTACTATATTGAGAAAATGTCCATTTTAATAAAGCAAGACTCGACATTTCAAGCATACCAATCTATCTACATTATGTAGAGGTATATCGTAATTACACTGTGGAAACACCCGTATTATTAAAAACTAGGTGCAAAATTCTGTTTAATAAAATTGTCGAAAGGTACGCTTAAATGAAATTTGAGCGGAGGCAGGCTGTAGCGGGATCGTCCGAAAGGGTTACCGCTGCCCTGGAACATAAAGGGCTAAGGAAGGAACACGGGTGGGTTTTAGTCAGTAAGAGTCTGACACTCCCTTCTGCTCCACCCAGAGCGGGAGGAGTCATTTGATGATTTCCCATCCTGAAAAAAAAAAAAAGCGGAGGCAGGCCGTAGTCTGTTTTTGAAGTAAGTAGTTCAATTAATAAACATCAAATATTCCATTGCGCTCGAGTAGTGAGGGTAATTACACAGAACACGCTCAATATTCTCTTTTACAAATGCATGAAGCACTTTGAGTATAAGCCTTATTGTGCAATCCTCAGAACTTAGAAGCATGCCAATGATGCCATGATTTAATTAGTGCATCCATACTCGTATCCAATCAATTCTGAAATTGAATGAATAAATCCTCTATGGATGCACTAATTTAATGTACCTAGTGACAGTCTCCATTCTATAGAAACTAGTTTCTACAGAATTAATTGAATGCGGTTCAGAGTAATTTAATTATCAAATGGATGTATTCTGGGACCAGTGTGAATATTTGAATTCAAAGGGCTATTTCACAGAATGATTACCTATCTATGCACATGCAAAGCTCGTCTAAGGCCTGAATAGGATTGACTAGAATTCCACCTCTCTATAACTCAACACTTCCCATAGTATGCCCACAGTAATTAAAATATGTCTGATGATAACAAGACAGACGTACCTTCTCCGTCATACCTTTGTAAATTATCACTTTGTGATGCACTGTATACAGTACTGATTCTAATCAGTACTTAATGGAATTCTGTTTGATGTAAATTCTGTTACAATGGTAGTTCATCTTCACATTTTTATAATACATTTTAGGTTGTAAATTGCGCTGTTGCCTTGGAATTATTTCAAGGGATACATAAATACATTATTTCTTTGTGTTTGTGTTCGTAAGTGCACTGCACTTATAACTTTTTTTTTTTGATATACCAATTTGTATTGTCGGTGACACCTGACAGAGGAGGATGGGAGAAAAAACGCGTTGCGCCGACCCCAAGTAACATTGGACAAGGGGAGGATTGATGATTTGTGTCCTATTAGTTTTTAGTGCATTCATTTTTAATATAATATGTACGTATGCTTATACGTACATATTATATTATAGCTGTACTCCGGTAATCTTTCACGTGAGCAGATTGTCGCGCAAAGCTAGTAAAATCAAGTTCAAAATCTTTAAATTCCTTATGAAATGGTACTCCGTTTTCAGGTAAAAAATTTGCCGCATGCCTGCACCGGATAGCACAGACGTCAGCATCTCGTGTTCCCTCACGTACTTACTCAAGGCATACGTGAGGTGCAACCATTTATGTGAACTTTTACATTTCATCTTGACATTAAAGGGAGAACAATCTGCACTGAGCGTGTGGAGGTACCTATCCACACGCTCAGTGCAGATTCTTCTTTAAACGCTTTCTGCGAACTTCAGTACTTCGAAATTTAGGCGAGTAGATGTCTTGGAGTTAGTTTTTGATGAGTTATTTGAATGAAATCTCATCACTCATCCGCTTATCATATAAATATGAAGTTTATACGTTAAGTGCAGAATTTCTTTAAACACTTCTTGAAAATTAAAGCGAAGAGATTTATTGAAATTAGTTGAATTGAAACTCATCATCCATCCATCCATCCTACATATCCTTTACTTTATGTACGATTAAAAAGCAGAACTTTTTGTCCTATTTCGTTTTTTATCAAGATAAATATGTCCAAAGATGGGTTTTATTATTATTCTATAAGTTGATGTCATAAGATTATGAGACAACCACTACTTTGATTTTACAGGATTACAGAATAGCCGAGGAGCAGTTTAAAGAGCTGCAAGTGTACGTCATCAAGTAATAATTACACGTTTTAAAACTAAATAAGCCTTTTATTTGAACGACCCCATAACAGTACATAAATAATAAAATAAAATAAGGTTACTTACTAAGACCGCCTTTTTTTTTTTTTTTTTAGGATGGGAAATCATCAAATGAGCCCTCCCGCTCTGGGTGGAGCAGAAGGGAGTGTCAGACTCTTACTGACTAAAACCAACCCGTGTTCCTTCCTTAGCCCTTTATGTTCCAGGGGAGCGGTAACCCTTTCGGACGATCCCGCTACACTATGACCGCCTTGGTTGACCAACAGATGGCGGATACAGGGTTACCTCCTGACACAATGAACTGATGCTGGTTGCAAATATTATTGATCTGCTCCGGCCCAGCGATTGTGAAGCGGTTGAAGTCAATCTAGGTATAGAAATACAAAAATTGGTAATAGAAAAAAACCTTATTTCGTGTGTACGAAAATTGTTTATAGAATAGTGATAGAAATTGGTCAATGTGTTATCAAAGTTGATACTCAGGATGCTGTGGATGGGTGGGTGGAAGTTAGGTCAGGAAAATTAATTGTTACGCTTTCTGTTAAGCAATAGGCATAATACTAACATAAATTAATATGCAAGCAATTTGCATTACCTGGAACTTCTAATACGTTGAACACAATCCGTCTTATTACAAAACGAGACCTAACTTTAGTTCTAGCCTAAACCTCTGAGCCAGTATTTGTTTTTCGAACTTTATTTCGATTTAAAATTAAATTAAATAATCATTTATTTTAGGAAGTTATTCCCATATTAAGAAGCACTACAAATTATATAGAACAAACACAACAAATACAACACAAATTACAGACATAAAATATTACACATTCAAAAATTGCATTACAAATAAATAAGTTAATTTAAATAAAAAATAAAATAAAATTATAGTTATTAGGTTAAAATTCATTCGATTACATTCAATTATAAAGATAAAACAATAAAACAAAATAATAATCACTTAACAAATGGTGACGAACTGGCATGGAGGTGCATCCACCTCTCCAACACCACCGAGTCCCACCGCTCGGACAAAAAAAACTCTCGATTTAGATAAAGTTTTTTATACAAAAATGACAACTTAGCACTGAAATAAGTTGTCATTTTTGTATAAAGAACTGCATTTCTATAACAGTTAGGTTCTTAATTCAATAACTGGCGCGGTGGTTTCATCTGATCTAAAGAAAAACCTTGTTTTGTAATAAGGGGGAATAAGTCCATGCCCGTGCAAGGAATTCACTTGAGTAGTATAAGTAATAAGACGGAGATGACATGTCATGTGTATACATACATACATATTATCATCAGCCTGTGTTCGATAGGTAGGTTAGGCAGAGGTACCTATATAGTACACCCGAATTCTGCCAGTGATGTTAAGTCCCATGAAACAGAGGACGAGCCTATTGCCATCACCTGGCCACAAGTCCGGGATACTACTGAAAAATGCCAGATGGAAAAACGTATTAACACTTTGTCCGACCCTGGAATCGAACCCAAGACCTCATGCTTAGCAGTAGCGCTTGCGACGACAACTCTAACCAGGCAGTTGAGAGGAAAATGTCGTAATTAAAGTTTTGAGTATGAACGTGGTTGGCTATATGAGAAGGGGACGACCAAAGAAACGCATGCACTGTGTGAAAGATGAGATGGCTAGAAAGAGGGCGACTATCGAAATGATGACTAATAGAGAAGAATGAAATGAGATGTTGCGTAAAAACCACACAATATCCCGTTCTCATAACCGAACAGTGACGACTTTTGTTTGCGTTTTGAGTGATTGTTTTTTTTTTTAATGACAACTGTAACCCAATCCTGATTATGTTTTTGCAAGAAAATATCTCAAACATCTTTTCCAACTACAAAATTTGTCTCCGCAGCTTCTTTATATCGAAGTTCAGACTTTTTCCAATAAAAGCAACATTGTTTCTTGGAGTAGGTACACGCAAAAGACAGTGAGGTTGCGGAATGTCGCTCACGTGGATCGGAAGAGGTGTTGCAGGAAACCGATACCGCCGCCGTACATTCATGATAATCTAGGAGACAGTGAGGATTTTCGTAGACACGAGAGAGCTTTTGTAGATTTTTTTTTAGTGATTGGCATCTCGCCGGTTAACCTTTGAGGTAGTGGGCTGGTATCTTGCAAAAGATATCATCTTGGTACATGCGCTTAGTAAATTTAAAAAAATATTTTCTTTGGGAAAGTTGTTTGTTATCATGAGTACAATCCTGTGTTTAAGTATCGGTCACTAATTATCAGTCACCCTGTATAGATAACCAAAACTAAAAGTATAAGCACACTGATAGAAAAATAATCCAACATTAATCGATTTTTTCATCACGGTACGGAAACCCGGTACCAACCTACACCTTATCTAGAAAATGAGATATTGGAATCCGACTGAAGGCAATATCGTAGGCATTAATAAAAGACTGCGTTATGTTGTAAGCAAAACAGCCTGTTTTCCCGATATTTTAAACAATTCCGCTTCTCTCCGCCAATGCTGTTTCCTTGGAAGCGGAGTGGAGAAGAGATGTGGATTTCAAGCCATGTGATTGGTGAATCGCGGCAAAGCTCGTCTCCGCTCTGCTCCGCTCCGCCTCAGTGGAACCGCAGCCAATATATTATTAGTGCAATATTGCTAATAGATCTCAATCTTGTGCAGGATTACGCTACACTGGATTTGACAGGATAGTTAGTCTGGGAGATTATGTGCACATCAAAGTGGATTCAAAGGAGGTTGGGAGCTGATATGACACATTAATTATTGCCCAGAACGTAAACTGGCTCTGGGTATTAATCCTGGCTACTAAATTGGATTGGCTGAGTCCAATCCAATTTACTGCCCGTCAGTTTCACAGACTGATATTATAATAATCCCTCTGACCGATTTCGGCCACGGTAACCAATTTCAACTGAAATTAATTTCTTTTTTTTCATAACTCACTCGCTTGCCAACCGATTTGAAATATTCTTTTTTTGTTGGAAATGGTCCCATAGAAATTTTATCAAAAACGGTTCAGTATTTTGGTTTTTAAACCAAAATCACAACTTAAAAGCGAAAAATAAAAACTTTTTTGAAAAAAAAAATACAACCGACTTCCAAAAACGACACTACAAAGTGAAAAATAACTTTAATTTCGGAAATCGGTGGCAAACAACGAAAATGCGAACCCAACGACACCGACTTCCGAAATTAAAGTTATTTTTCACTTTGTAGTGTCTTGTGTTTTCCGTCAATACTTCATTAAGGTCAGAGCTGTATCTACTACATATTTTACTACTAGGGGTCTATTTGGGGGGATTGTTAATCTCTTCGGACGAGGCTGTCTTCTAATGATGACAGAACTTGACTCAGGTAAGTTTGTTTAATTACTAATTATACTCTAGCCTCGTGCTTGAGATTAGTAACTATTGTATACTTGTAGATCTTGTGACAAATGAAAGAATAATACTACTTCACATTATTGTTAACAGACCAGCCGATCGATTCTGTAAAAATCTCACCGTGAAAAGATGGGTGAAGTGAGCTTAGAGTGAGCTGTCAATAGTGTCAATCCCTAGCATTAGTTGGACTGACAGCTCACTCCACGCTCACTTTACCTAAGTTTTCATAGTGAGATGGTTACAGAATCGCACTGCTGTAGCATTTTTATAGTATCTAAAATTCCACTTAACGCTAAATGTCTTAAATGCAACTTAATGTATGAGAAAATACCGCAGTAAGTTTTTGTAGCAGTTGGGTTTTCAATTTTATTGTTTGCCACAGACATGATACTTGCATCGTTAAATGCTATTCTATTCTACAACGACCAGCTATTTATTACTTAAGTACCTACTTAAGTAATAAATAACTCCGAGTTCTGATTTGCAATGTACCTACATTGCAAATCATAGGGGTAATTCTCGTAATTTTAAGAACGTTCACAGTCTGGGCCCGTATTCCCGTAATTTAAAACGTTCAAAATCTAGTCGCAGTCTCATCTCTCACAAACAATGTCAAAAACTTGTCAAAATGTAGGGAAATTAGACGTATTTTTGACAGATTGAGACTGAGATCAGACTGTGAACGTTCTTAAAATTACGAGAATTACCCCGCTGATCTCAGTCTCAATCTGTCAAAAATACCTCTAATTTCCCTACATTTTGACAAGTTTTTGACATTTATTTGTCGCCGAGATGAGACTGCGACTAGATTTTGAAAGTTTTAAATTACGAGAATTGGCCTTCAGAACTCATCCCTGAATATCAATGCCGCATAAAAACTACCAGTTGATATTACACTTCGTTTGTTTACAATTCAACTTGTTGCATGCCACCTTGTTCGTCGAGCGACACTGTGCCTACGAGTTGACCGCGACTGTGTGTGAACACACTGTGTTGCAGTTTTTCGAAAATATTCAAAGTCATAAAAATGTCAAAAATAGTTAATTAAGTCCATTTGAAAGGCATGGCAAACAACGCTGGACGCTGGGAAGCGATGTCGATTTTGACTGATGACTAGGAGTGCATATTGGGGTAGGGGACTTCAAATAGGTTAGATAGAGATAAAACATTGCTCCAAGGCTCGCTTACGTCCTGGTACAGGAGTCTAGGTAGGGCGCGCTATTGACGTCTGGATGCTGTACGCATGGCGCAACGGGCGGCGGCCCCTAAATTATCTGTTGTTTCATGTTTCCATCCCTTTCGCTAATTATTGGGGTTGCATTTGAATGTGTGGAGTGACTGTTGCTATTTGAACTGCATGTGTATGTATCTGTTATCGATTTTGAATTCGTCTCACTAACCTAGATAGCGCGCGGGATGTGATACACCGGCATGACCTTTTTGAAGTTATAAAAATTTAAAAAACCCCCAACTACGTGAAACCCTATAAAAAGAAAAAAATAACCTTGAAATTATGACCCTACGTAAGTACCTACGTATGAAATTTTTTGAATGTTGTCCCGTCGGGGGACCGCTCTAATTATTAGCCTAACATTTTGTTAAAGTTTAAAATAGTAGCGGTCCCCCGACAGGACAATATTTGGGTTGATGACGAGGCGTGATTTTTCATAGCCAGATAATTTTTATCTCGATTTCAATTTTTTTTTTATTTATTAATAACAATTTGTCCAAGAATTGAATAGACGGTGACCCCCAAACTAGGCATTTGTCTGCATTTTGCGAGTCAGAATCTGAGGAATAAAAATTGCGGTTTGTCAGATTTTGTGTGATAGAAGTGATGTCGAACTGTCATTTGTATTCTTCAGATATGTTATTCATTTGTTTTTTTTTTAATATTTCCTAGCGGGCTCAACAGACGTCATCCTGCCCGGTGGAGTCATCATATACCGACAGCAGCGCCACCTAAGTACGTCCAATTGTGTTTTCAAGCCATCCAGGAACCCATTGAAATATACACACAAAAGGAGATCATTCAAGTTTCATACAAAGTTGGCCCCAAAATCGAAAAAGTTTTGGCCAGCGAAAAAGGATGTGAACATCATTTTAAGCATTTGGTACTATGACACCAAAGCGGTAGAACCATCATATTTTATAAGCAGCTACATAAGTTCGAAATAAATGTAAATATATCATCTAAGTATGTACGTGGACTTATTCAGTGGGTCATTATAAACTTTTTTGCCATGACTGTAATTTTGTAAATGTGACTGTAATATTTAAAAAAAATCCGCTTAGATTATGAGTTTACGTATATTTGTGTTCTATGTTTTGTGCATACCATGTCATGTGTAAGGTTACTAATTCTCGCAAATAAAACAATGGCAAACATTTTTTTAATACTCGTCATCATCATTTCAGCCGAAAGACGCCCACTGCTGGACATAGGCCTCCCCCAAGCACCTCCACTTCGACCGGTTCTGTGCTTCTCGCATCCAACGGGTTCCTGCGGTCTTCACAAGGTCGTCGGTCCACCTTATGGGAGGCAATCCAACGCTACGTCTTCCGGTACGCGGGAGCCACTCCAGAACCTTTCGGCCCCATCGGCCGTCTGTTCTGCAAACAATGTGCTCTGCCCACTGCCACCTAAGTTTGGCAATTCTTCGGGCTATTCTTCGGGCTTCGGGTTACCTTGGTTCTCCTGCGGATCTTTTCATTTCTGATTCGATCACGCAGTGAAACTCCAAGCATAGCCCTCTCCATTGTCCTTTGGGTGACTTTAGGCCTTCTAATAAGGCCCATTGTGAGCGACCACGTTTCAGTGCCTGAAATAAACACGCACTGGTCAAAGACTTTCGTCTTGAGACACTGCGGTATGTGGGACGAGAAGATATTGTGTAGTTTCCCGAATGCTGCCTGAATACTTTCGGTTTTGGGCCCAATATGAATGGTCTACTTTCATCCAATTTGGTGCAGTCGATCGGAAGTTATGCGCGTACATACATTTCTGTGATTCATTTTTATTTATATAGATAGATAGATGTACACACAGCAAAATACATAGGGATGTGACATAATTATAATTTGAGTACAAAGGTACTGTTTATTTCTTAAGAAATTTCTTCCAGCAGACCTGCGAAAAGAGAAGTAAAAAGAAATGTAGACAATAGTAATATATATATATATATATTATATACAAGTATAGAATAAAAAAAGGCAGGAGCTCATTGGGCATCAAAAAATTCGTCCGCATCGCTGTCAATGGGATAAGTTCCCAAAAGGCTGGCAGCATTACCACGTTGGATGGCAATGCTAATTCTTTTGGACTTAAAAGATAATAGTGTGTGAGAACAAGAACAAGAGTAGTCAAAGAACAAGTTATCTGACTATTGAAAAATCAGTTCTTAGACGAATTTTAAAACTTACTTCCTTGGGAACTTTTATGCAATAATTTCATGTTAGTGACTGAATGACTTTAAAGTTATAAGTTTAGGTAATGCAGCCATTAGAATCATTTTAGTATTCCAATCACGCTACAAATGGTTGCATTTGATTAGTGCGTAGATGAATTAATACTTATATGAATGTGGGTCAAATGGATAAAATAAGAAATCAGTATATAAGAGGAAGTCTGAAAGTGGCACCGGTAATTGGAAAGTTGTATGGAAATCGGTTGTCATGGTTACGGGATGTGTTACGGAGGAATGAGGAAAATGTCGTGAGGAAAGTTTTGAGTATGAATGTCGATGGCTATAAGAGTAGGGGAAGACCAAAGAAACGATGGATGGACTGTGTGAATGATGATATGGTTATAAAAGGGGTGACGGCGAGATGGCAGCTAATAGGTATGGAGGAGAAAGACATGTTGCGCCGACCCCAAATAGATTGAGGGTAGGAAAGTGATGATGATAAATGTGGTAAAAGAAACAACGTATTTGCCGTTTAACAACATTTATTTAAATTATAGTAAGAACAAGCATATTACAACAACATCTACTCTACAAGGGTAAATTCGGTTTATACAGTACAGATAGTTATAAACTAAAGAACATTACTTTTGAATTTCATAAAATATGACGATGTAGGAAGACACAAATTGAAGCATATAAAAAAATCACGGCTAACTAAAATACAATATACAAACTTAATTTAGATACAATCACAATAGGCCAAAATAGTTTTATTGATCACTTTCATAGAATTTTTCGTTCAAACACTTATATTTTCATGGACAATTTTGAATTTTTAACAACTTATATACTTTACATAACATGAAGGATTAGTTTATGTCTACATATTAAGTATCCAGGTACAATATTGTTTTTGTTGATACAGATGACAGAAAATTGAAACTTTTTTGATCCAAAAATAAGTTGGATTGTACCTACAGTACCTACACATAAAAATACATCTTTCAGTTTTCATGGGGTTTACTTTGGTGGTTAATGGCGATGAAGGGGGTCAGTAGATTAAATAGCAATTAAGTCTAGCTAATAGGAAACACTTGATAACACACGAGCTTAAAATCACGATGAGACACATACACGACACTCTGCATTTTGCTCTCAAACTCAAAACACTTCCAAATCGTATACAAAAAAACATTTTAAAATCCGATATTTGTACTGCTTTCATGAGTATAAAGTAAACATTTTTTTGAACAAACCACAATGTACGTAATTATTTTAAACACAACCACTGTTAATTTTCCAAAGCTCGATATTTTCGTTCTTCCAAATTAATAACTGCTACATAAGTTTTCGTAGCGACAACATTTTCTTTTAAAGTAAAGAACTTCACTTGATTGATGATTTAGTCAGTTTTCATGTAGTACAGGAAAGGCAGAACATAGTCCAACATGATCATCAGTTCTCCGTCTTCGTCAAATATCCTTTGCAGCGTGAGGAAAATGCCGTCAATAATGTCCCGAATCAGGGACAGAAGAATCTTGCAGAACAGCATCGCAATCTGAACGAACATTATTATGAGTTGAATGAGCACGGAGTCTTCGAGCATTTCCTTAATGCTCTTCTCTTCGTAGTCACTGTAATCGATCACGTACGTCATTTCCGGTTCGTTGAGGGCGCTCATGATTGTTTACACACGTTGGCAAAGCTTGATTTCTCAATTAATTGTAATAAATCTCGAGACGTGCACTACAGCGGCCACGCCGTATGCAGCTGCAGCTCAATTAATATACGCATGCGTCAACTGCTCTGTACCTAGATTCAGATTTCTGGCTGCTGCTGTAGCCTTCTATGATGCCCTGGTACATGATATTGGTTTCCGAGTCAGTGAATGGTCTTGACATTAGAACTTCATTACTTAACTCATTTATTTATTACCATTTAAAATATTATAGATGTTACAAGATACTTATAAGTAGCTATGTTCAAATTATGGACCCTGTTAGGGCAAAACAGAATAAAATAAAATATACCAAAAATAAATAAAAACTGGTAATTAAATATTATTGATATGCGTAATAAAATAACACATGGAAAGCTAATCGTAAAAAACTTTAAAGAAAACTTATAATAGTTACTTGCTATTTAAGAGTTTTAAATTACTAGCTGCGCCCCGCAGTTTCATCCGCATAGGTTTCGATCCCGTAGGAATATCGGAATAAAAAGTATCCTTAGTGTTAATCCTGGTTATAAACTATCTGTGCACCAAATTTCATCAAAATCCGTTTAGTAGTTTTTGCGTGAAAGAGTAACAAACAACCATCCATCCATCCGCACAAACTTTCGCGTTTGTAATACGAGTGTTAGTAGGTTATCGCTTCATAAGAGGGTGACACTGAAAGTTCTTAGAAAATCAAGAACTTACCAAACTAGCAACTTATTAGTTTTATTATATCTTTTCAAAATTGTGTCCATTTACATCAATACATCGCTGCATCCGATGGAACAACTGAGAAAAGCACTTTGCCCATTCGTCCTTAGGGGTCTCTTCGACGGGATTTTGAAACGCAGCCACTGCTTCCTCGGCGTCCATAAAATGATTTCCTCGAAGTTTTACTTTTATTTTCGGAAATAAATAAAAATCGCAAGGTGCGAGGTCGGGGCTATAGGGCGGGTGACCCAGTAATTCCACGTCTGACGTCGCCAAGTAGTCAATTGTTTGCTTGGCGGTGTGCGACGAGGCGTTGTCGTTGTGAAGGAGGATCCTACTGCGAGGTCGTTTCTCCCGAACTTTTTCCAAGACAAGTGGCAAACAATTGTTAGTGTACCACTCTGCAGCAACGGTTTTTCGATCCTCTAAAACAATTATTGCGTAATGACCTGCCGATCGATTCTGTAAAAATCTCACCTTGAAAAGTTATGAGCTTAGAGTGAGCTGTCAATTGTGTCGATCCCTAGCATTAGTTGGAATGACAGCTCACTTCACACTCACTTCACCGCGAATGAATAAAGTTGGAAAATTAGATTACATATATGCATCCATCCTAGTATAACCAGTAAACCTAAAAAAGAGTTCAATATTCGCTTCGATCACTGCTATTTATATTAATATCCAGTCAGGAGAGATGTGGTGGCCCAGTGGTAAAGCCCCGCGACTTACGAGTTCTGTGGATCGTAAGTTCGAACCCAGACAGGCGCTACTTTGAGTAAATTATTTTATCACCATTGCTCCCAAAAGGGTGAAGCAAAACATCTTGAGAAAACCGGCAGGTTCCAGAACCAAAAATTCTAAGACATGTGACGTCTACCAACCCGCACTGGGCACTGTGGTCGAGTATGGGCCAGCTTCCTCTCACCGAGAGGAGGCCTGGGTCCCAGCAGTGGGAATATTGATTATGCTATTTACCCACGATTAAACAAATCACGTCATATTAACTGCTATACAGTAATGTAGTTTAAGTAGTAACGAAAGTAAGTGGACCGACGCCCTTGTGAAGGCCGGAAGAACCCGTTGGATGCGAGAAACACAGAACCGGTCAAAGTAAAGGTGCTTGGCCTATGTCCAGCAGTGGACGTCTTATGGCTTAAAATGCTTAAATGATTAATGTAGTGAAATAACCTAAAGGGGGTGATGGTGGCACTGGTAACTGAGAGATAAAGAAAAAAAATCTGTGCGCAACGTGCATCGGTGGTACGTTGGACACTTGGACAGATCTTGAAATATAAAAAAATAGGTTTCGAAATTAATTAAAGCTTTGTTTAAACCTTTGTTTAATTCCAGAGTTGAGTGAGCTAGATAGAGCGAGAAATATGCGCTTACGAAGTCGTAAAAAATGAGTGTAAATCATAGTTACGAAGTTCATTACCGCGATGTACGTTACTGCGAAACTTTTCTATCGCGAAATTCGTTTTTTTTTTTTAAATTCTTTACTGAAAAAAAGAGGATTTGATCATACATGATCATGTAGTCAGTTACATGCATCTTACATATTCACATCTTATCTACGTTTTAGGGCACAATCAACCATTTTATATACGAATCTCGCTTCCTCTGATAAGGGAGTAGCAAGAATACTGTTACATACACCAATGTCGTGCAAGCTAATGCTGTAAGCAAGCCTAAAAGATAACCTCTCGGCATCTAAAATATGAAAAACGTCTTCAATAAAATCGCAGTCAGTACAATTCTTAGAAGCCACTTTGCCCATTAGGTACGCACGGCTACACATCAAGCTATACATAACCAGTATAAACTGACTTCTGATTGAACGAAAAACTTATACAATGCGAGGTCAGCTAAAACTGGAAATGTATAGCTTGATGTGTAGCCGTGTGTACGCAAAACTATTCAGTGGGATATGTCCGGAACGCAGCCTCATAGCAGATACTATGGTATGTCTAGACAGTTCTGAATTAATAAACCAAGGAGAACGGGACAAATTATTTTGGATTGTTTTGTACCATATGCCTTTTACTAGAGAGCGCTCATCAAAATATTCGTTCCACATGTTTCTACATATTTAATCCTAATCATATAAAAAACGTCGGTATAATAGGGCAAACAAACCATAGGGATACCATCAGATAATGCTTGTCTAGCGAGGTAATCTGCCTCTTATTTCCTGCTAAGCCTACGTGTGAAGGTATCCATTGTAATACTATTGTATAATTTTTAGTGGCTAATGTGGAAAGTGACTCCAAGAAGCCGTATGCTATCGGTGTGCTTCGACTACTCGAGGTGCATCGAGCAATGTGTTGTAGTGCACTCTTGGAGTCTGTTAGAACAACGTAATTGCCCGGCTGAAAAGATTGAATATATAAAATTGATTCTGATATTGCTATCAATTCTATCAACATTATGGAGATGTTTGAGTCAATACGTTGTTTCACTGAACTACAAACTTGCGGCTAATAACTAATCCGCCACAGTTACTTTCCTTCGAACAGTCCGTATAAATTTTGTAATAATTTGAATATGTGTTTTTAATAAAACTATTACACAATTGTTGTAAGGCCAACGAATTATAACTTCTTTTAGCGTTACTTACGGCATCTATGTTAAATTTAATTATATTCGAAATATCCACATTGCTGACCCAGGTATTAAGTGCAAACATATCTAATTGTGTACTAACATGTACAGCAGTATCTTTAAGGTAACTATGAACTAAAATCAAAATGGGCTTTTCTTTGCACCTTCAGTAAGAATTTTGACTAAAAAGAATTGAAGTACGCGACGTTCGTTGTTGCAAAAGTTCTTTACTTTTCTTTGTGTATGGAACCGTGACCTAGGCTACTCTTTGACGAGCAGTTGCCAAGTCAAGTTTTCTTGAAATCGTGATATTTTCCGTCGAATGTAAGTATAATGGATTAATGTCTTGATCCTCGCTATCATGATTATTTAATTAGTTCATAAGTAGGTACATTATATTAAAAAAAAAAAATAACTCATTTTTTACTAAATTGGATATCGCAAGTTACTTCGGGGGATTCAGCTTATTTGGATTCCTTGGTAAAGATTGACTTTACTTGATAACAATTAATTACCGTTTCGTAAACATTTTGATCAACGTAGTATGCACCTAACAAAGTAGAAAATGTTGATAATGCATCAAAAAACTTAACTCCACTGTCAACGGCAAAAAGTGCCCAAATATCTGGCAACAATTCAAAACACGTGGGAAAATTCGAATTTCGCGGGTTTCCTTATAGTTTTCCCCTCAAATCATAGATGTCACTAGTGTATTTCCGTAGATTCGAGCCGAAACAGGCGAAAAATGTTACTAGGACTGCAGTAACGCAAGGAATAAACCGATCGATAACGGTATTGCCAGGTGTGGTTTTATCGTAGTCCCATTATGGATGACTTTAAATAATTTATTTTCGACATTTACAAAGCCGCAAAATCATATTCTTGTAAAAACAGTATTACCAAAAATATTTAGTAAGTATTTAAAAAAATAAGTATTTTAAACTTCGTTTGCAACTGCATCAGCCAGGTAAAATATTATCAAGATTATCGTTGTAATATAACATTATGTTTTATAAAAATATAATTATTCGCGCCTTTTTTGATAAAGGCGCGAAATTCCAAGATTTTATAGGATGCACTGAACAGCACACATACAGAATGCAGAAGGGGAGTAGCGTTGTAGGTACCAAAGTGACGAAAATATACTGAGTCCATCACACAACAAAATCAAAACTTGGTTAAAATGAAACAGCACCATGTTTATCAGTTCCTCTTACCTGTGTGAACCTACGTTACATCTAGACTTACAGTGCTAGCCTCATCCCCTAGCTAGTCAGTTGGCGCATGCGTAAAAGCAGTCTTGCAGCAACCATGGCTCGGTATGAACGACAGATGTGCTGTTAGTTTCCATAATAATAAATGAAAGAACACTGACGAGGAACAGAGCTCCATCTCTTTCTTGCCTGTATTGGCTGGCTTGAGTGGAGTTTCGCAAGAGCAAAACAGATTGTCCTTGGGTGCACTTACATAATACAGGGATAATCATCGGTTGCCGTTCAACTCTTAAAATGGCTTAGGGGGCCATTGCGAGTTGGCTTCGGTCCCTCGTATTCCTTCCCAAGGGCCGGGACCCGAGGGTCCCGAGATATGACAAAGACAATGAAAGAAAGCGCTTTTGACTGCATGCTCTGTTTGAAAGTACTAATCACAAAAAGTTCCAAACTGATTTTAATATTTGTTTCACCAATAATAGTGTTTCTCGGGGAAGGTTAAAGTGTATATAATATGCACATAGGTTGTATACTAGCTGAGTTACCACGGGTTAAGTAAAAGGAGTCCTAAAATAATCTCAGTGCGAAACCGGAACGAATCTGCTAGTAGAATATTGTGCATAGACCATGTATTATCTCTTACTGAGTTTGTTCAAAGATTGATTTGCCTGCAGTGTGTATTGTAGACAGTTGATGGTGGATTGAGAGGGTCTGTCACGACCACAGCTAAGCAGCGACCCTCCCTCCCCCACAAACACGAACACAAGAATATTTACGACAGGAAGCTCAACCGCGGCCGATCTCCAATCTGTCATACTAGCGACTGGTGCTCATAATCAGCATATAAAGTTTCCACTACTGGGTCACAGGCGTCTCTTCCAGTTTCAGTGCGGGTTGGTAGATGTCACATGTCTTCGATTTTTTGGCTCTAGGACATGCCGGTTTCCTCACGATTTTTTCCTTCACCGTTTTGAGAGCAGTGGTGATGAAAAAAATACAGTCGAAAAAAGGAGGAGGTTCCCAACCTCCTCCTTTTTGAAGTTGTTTAATTATTTACACAAAGTAAAACGCCTGCAACTCGCAACAGGCCACAAATAGATATCAGTAGCTTAATACATTATGTATCCGATAATGATGCACCACATACGGCTCTTGTCACACCAGCGACGATGAGCGAGTAGCGAGTTAAGCTAGTAGAGATCGTCTAACTTAAAATTGTACGCCTTTAAAGTTTATACACAAACATTTGAAATGTGTATCGAACAAGCAGTGAAGAAGCGTGCAAATCTCTACCAAGACAATCTCTGACAAAAAGGCGATTTACTGCCAAGAAAGCATTGCTATGCGAGTTTTCCCTTCGATAGCTGCGTCAAACTACTAAAAAGATAGTTCGAGAGGGCTTATGTGACTGTTACCTTATCCTACCACACAGAACAGTTGCAATCCAACTGTCTACTTTGTCTAAATCTGTCCTGTTATTATATCATCAAGCCGTGCCACTGGTCTATCGTTAACTGGGGACAATGGACTCTGACAGGTAATAGTGTGTTCTAATTGTATGTCACACGCCACTATACTGCTCTAATAATAAGGCGGAGGGTTACATCTGCAGGTTTCCCACGACTGTTGTTGACATAAGACGGATAATTAAGGATAAGTATTGGAAAATTAGAATTGCATTCTCTCTTCTCTTCCTTAAATGAGGGAATATTTAATTGTCCTGAAAACGTTTTGATCGTTTAGTGACGATCACTTTATTTACTCAATGATCAACTGAACAACTTTGAGAAGGAGGCTAACAGAAGAATTCAACTGGGCTGGGCAGCGTTTTATTTACATTTTAATTTTAATTAATTATTTTTTAGCTTGAGTACGTATAGTTTTTATTATATTTGTTGGTATATTGGCGTGGCTAGCTGACATATGGCAAATAATTTAATTTTATGTTCTGTGTCTTGTAATGTTAATTACTTAACGTAGGTACCTAGTATTGTATACAATCAAGTAATTTATAATCTACAGACAGCTGTACTGCTGGGGAGTTTGTTGCGCTACTTCTTCTTCCCAGCGATAGCACTAGGAAGTGGAGAAGGGCGGGCGTTTTTGGGGGACTGGCTTTTGTAATTCTCGCTCTACATAAAATACTGGTATTCAGCTGCACCCGGTTAGACTGGAAGCTGACCCGAACATAGTTGAGAAAAGGTAGATGACGATGATGACATTCTTGTTAGCTACTATAAACGTATTTTGTTGGATTATATACCACTAGCCCACGACTTAGTCTGTGATCCAGGATTAAAAGTAGCCTATGTCCTTACCCAGGCCATGGTCTACCTGTGTGCAAAAATACATCCAAAGCCGTTCAACCATATTATCGTAAAAGCGTAACAAACAAACTCACTTTCAACGACAATTGGTTTTGCGACATTTTGTTTTGTAAAACTCAATTATTATCTCCGTAGTAAGCTAAACTTTCCGATTAAGGGCTGATTGTTCAATCGACGGATATTTTTTATTAGTGGAATAAAATTGACGTCTGACAGTTTTTGTATGGTAGATATAGAATGTGTCAAAAATTCAAAATTATTCCTCCGATCAAATTATCTGGCGCTGGAAACATCAGCCCTAAGTAAATTCATTCATTTCATAAAATTACAATAAGTTAAAACACTATCAATCAAAGTTTCACCAATATAGCAGCTTAGTTTTATTACCTACCTATGTTCTTGACCTTTTAAGTATGAGTTCTGCCGATCAATTCTGTAAAAATCTCACCGTGAAAAGTTAGGTGAAGTGAGCTTAGAGTGAGCTGTCAATAGTGTCAATCCCTAGCATTAGTTGGAATGACAGCTCACTCCACGCTCACTTCACTTAAGTTTTCACGGTGAGATGGTTACAGAATCGCACTGCAGTTGTATTTTCAATTATATGTTAATTATATACCGACTTATCTCTTAAAAATGACGTTAAGTTGTGATCACGGCTAGATAGCTAAAATATTTGAAACATTCGCATCGTTTTGAGGTTCGCCATGTTGTCGTCATGCCATAGACTAGCTATTTATTTATTCATCTTTACTTCAGGCAGATTACCCTATTTTTATAGCCATGCCAGACATTGCCGGAATGCAACAAGTGCAAAAAAAACTTTTAACTGATGGTAGGTACCTAAAACGCATGCGTCAACCTAGAATGCCTGAAGTTGGTCCTAAATTCTCTTCAGTACTCATGTTTTCCTGGTAAGCTTTTGCTAGTGAGATCAATAAAGTGCACAAAGGGCGTGGTCGGTGGATTTTCTATTTTTAGGGCTGGTCAAACAACATACTATTTTATTTAGTGCCAAACTTATAAGTATACATTCTTCATAAATATAGGATACCAAAGGCCCTACACGCATCTTAAAATAACAATTTAGACTTAGATTTCTTGTATAAATATGATATTTTGCAGCGGCACCTTTTTTTAACTGGCAACATTATTACTACCATACAGCCATTACTAAACTAATTCAAACGTTAACCTTTAGTTATAAGGCTTTTATTCTAGTGGCAACATTCTAGCTATTCACGCATGCGCACAGATTCCCACTCTACCCAATATAACTTGACTGGTGGCGAACTATTAAACTATACGTTAATGTACTGAATTCGCGCCAACATGGAGGTCTAAGTACACTGGACACTCTAAACTACACGGCGTCTATAAAATGGCGTTCCTACTCCATTCCAAATTCTTCTTAAATCATAAACTTACCTAACCTGTATGCTCGGAATAAGTAAACTATCCCTATGACGTATTTGTGTAAATAAGTAAGTAAGAAAACAGCTCACCTCGTCTCATCACACTCGCTCAGTCCTAGTATTTACTTACTGTGTATTTCTTTTAGAACAAATACCTACTTTTACCGGGTTTGTGGGAGATAAGAATGAGACAAACACAAAAATAAAACACTCAATGCAAAAGTAAACATGTATATTTCACAATAACTTAACGACTAACTTTTCACGCCAGCTGAAAAAGAAATCGCTTTGGTTAACATTATAACAATTTTCGCAGAGCTAGCATAGCACTAAATAAAAATAGTACCACAGAACAGCTCCATTTCCTATTTATCTTCATCACGGCAGTGTTCTGTTTCGCAAACGTACGTAAGCTCTGACACGAGCATTCGAGTAAGGTTTTCATTGTGAGGTTAACATACCGATCGATAATATTTTAAGCAAATACATCGCATTTTCAGAACTGGCAAGGTGTTGGATAACACCGAGCATTTGCCAGTGCAAAAATACCAGCTTATGAACAAAAGATTGCTTTGAGAATATTGTTATACGCTTATTAATGTTGTGAGGAATTACTTTTTTTCTTCCAGTAACTAAGGGCTGATTTTGCAAAAACCTGATAACTTTCCTCGGAAGAATAAATATGGCAGTTTGACATTATGTATTTTCTATAAAAAAACCTGTCAAACCATCAAATAAAAGTTATCTGAATAATGATAAATCGGCATTAATTGGCTTTGCTGCATATTGCGACTTTAACTTATGCGTTTGTTTCATAATTTATGTGTAGACTTTTAAATCTGTAAAAAATAAAATTTGGCAATCGGCTCCCACTATTACAATCGGAAAAATGTGGGTATCCTATAGGTACAGTCACGAGCACCAATATGTCAACTCTCGGCAACTTTCAATTGCGATTTTTTCGTGAAATAACGAATGCAACGCTGAAATATGACACATTACATAAACCTATGGGTTCGGAAATGCTATGTTCGTAACAACATAAAATTTAATTAAAAAATAAAGGAGTAAACCGCTTATGAATAAAGCCGAGTGTATACATACTTTTGCTCGTGACTGTACACTTCTGCCTAACTCTCCCGGAAATACAGCCGTTACGAGTTGTAAAAAATTATAATAGTTAATAATTTTGTCTTTAAAATATTCAGATTCCCACCTTTTAGCAAAGTTTCATCAGCTGGACAAGTTTCTAGTATGGATGTTAATCTCTCGCTGAATTTTTATTATGTAACACTTATCGAAGTTAGATTAAGTCTAGGGCAGACATGGCTTGAGGTCGAGGAGAAAGCTCTCTCAGCTTTGGATGGAGGCTCGATTGAGCTAAAGTGTACTCGCAATAAAATCGTAATTATTCGCTAACATTGTAAGATCATTAGGTGTTTCCTTCGAAAACCTACCATGAGAAGAATTAACTAAAAGTATACAGAATACAAATATTTCTGTCTGTGCCTAATACGAAAAAATGGGATAAATATGCGTTACTTTTGCGCAAGATGGCCATCGCTGCTACTCAAGCATAACGCTGCTACTTAAAAGGGAAAGACAGAGCGAAAACGCTAACGCTGATTAAACAAAAAACAAAAATTGGGCCAGGAGGCCTGTGTACCAGCAATTGGAACATTATACTCGTAGACGATTAAGCAGTACAAAGCCTATTAAACCTGTCACGTTGATAAAATGTACCAACCTTTTTTAACCATTATTGTTACGTAACATAAAAAAATATAATACTGGCTGTTTATGCGAAGACATCATAATATTGCATATTATAAAAAAAGTTAAGCGGGCGACGATGACATGACTGTATTGACTGTCAATCGCTGTGGTCAATAGGGTAAAGTGTCCAATTATTGCTATACCTCCAGCTATGTAGGTACTGAACATTAAAAGTATAATTGCTATAAGTGGGTGAACACAATTTTGATGTAGACATTTAATAGCAGGAATCCGCTGGATGCGGGAAGCACAGAACTGGTCGAAGTGGCGGTGCTTGGGGGAGGCCTATGTCTGGCAGTGGACGTTTTTCAGTTGAAATATGATGATGATAAATAGTTGGCGCAGAAATTTTATCTTTTATCGTGTTTTATTGAAACTCATTTCCAATAACTGGGTTAAAATATTATAACTTTAATTTGGCTTTTTATCGTAACCATAGAAATGTAAGAAACAGTCCTATATCTATGATCGTAACACATCCGATTTAAGGCCTATTAAGATCTGCACCCTAATTGCGTAACACACGATCAATCGGAATCGGTTTCATTTTGACAGTTCAACAACATTCATAGCGTTATTTACGTGTTGAGCAGACAAAATCGAACTTATGAAGCAATGGGTTAGCAATTTGCTTCAAAATGATTCAGATTCCGATTATTCAATAGCTAATGAAACTAGTATGCATTTTTTTTTACCTTAAATGACCTCTCGTTTGATGAATTCCCAACCAAAAAAAAAGGTATCGGTAATATCATTAAGGGGCAAGTCCGCCAATTTACATAAAATTGTGATTAAACTTTACTACTCTTTAACACTAAAATATTATTATATGAAATCCATAGGAACAATATTTTTTCAACTATTTTACAAAGTCTTACATGCTAATAGTTGGGTACTTTACCCTAATAGGTTTTCGGCTTGATCAATATATTGGTCACATCCACAGTCACTCACAGTGGAATACTCTTCCCAAAAGTCAGTATTATTCAAGAGTTGAAGGTGAGTTGCGCTTGCGACACACGTACAGCATGAATTATATAGATCCAAGAAGTGTGAGTTTTCGTTTGATATATTGTTTATTGTATTATTGGTTTGTAACGAAAAAATAATTTAGATTTGTATTGTTTTTCAAACTAAAGATGGTGGGCGTTGACCAAATACTGGCCCTGTTCGACTACATGAAGGATAACCCACAGCTGGCGCACAGCCGCTTCAGCAGGACCAAGGAAGGGCACAGCTTGTTGAAACGGCATTGGGCTGCGTTTGCTGATTTGGCGAATAACGTTTCGCCACACTGCACCCAAAAAACACCAGACCAATGGAGAGCGGTAAGAACAAATTATTAGTTAGAAATTACATGTTACTTACATATATAATTATAATGTATATACGTGTAATTTTAATGTCTTTCGTGCTTCGTACGGGTGCAATTATGATGCAATCAAAGAAATTTAAGATACATACTATTTATTTAAAAATTTTAATTTTGGTTGCATTATTAAACTGATGTTGTCAAAACATCGAGATTTTTGTGTGTATTATCTAAGGGCTGATTTTTCAATCGACCGATAATTTTTATTCGTGGAATAAAATTGACGTCTGACAGTTTTTGTATGGAAATTATCTGGCGTTATAAAAATGAGCCGTCAGAGTTGTTCATCATGTTCATCCAACATTACTGTAGTTAATGGTTTAGCTGAATAAATTAAATTCTCATTTTACAGTACTACAATGCGTACAAAAGCAAAATTAAAAAGAAAGTAAAAGATATGAAGACCGAAATGGCGGCTACAGGTACGCTCTGTTTCCATATTTTTTCTTAAAGTAACATTAAACTAGTAGTAGATACAGTCAAGGAATATGTTATATAACCCTTAAAGTAAATTTTTATTGGCACCTTATATTTCTCAATACGTCATTGTCAACTGTCACTGTCAAAATGGCCGTTCGAAAACGTGACATGCGCATGTTAAGTGGTACCTAAAGGAATTCGTTTGGAAATTGCTTAATTATTTCTCGTTTAGCATTAAATATTTAGACAGTACGTAGTACTAAAATATAAAAAGTTCATTTATAGGAGGTCCTGTCAAAAATAGGCTGTCGGAGTTGGAGAACAGGCTGTATATAATTTTAGGGCCCGACCTTGGGGAGCAGCTGCCAAGGGTTTGCAACACTCCAGTTTCGGTAAGTGAACCTTTTTTAATAGAATAGTAGGTACAGACGACAGCAGGTCAAGCTACCCGAAACTGTCAAATTTTCCCAATCAACCTTGAACCTTAATGCTTTAGCGATAAAGTTGAAAAACTATTGAAAAAATTTGACAGATTGTAGTAGGTTGATGTGCTGGCGTCTGTACATAGACGTAAGTATGTAAGTTTTATGTCAACTAAAGCCTGCGGTGCAATTGCGTAACACATTATCAGTGGAAATGCTTTCATTTAGACACGTCAACAACATTCATTCCGTTATTTACGTTATTGAGCAGATTTTTTTTTTCGAACGTTTTTGAAGCAATGTATTAGCAATATCCTTCAAAATGATTCAGATTCAAGATTGAAAGTGTGTTACGCATCAGGGTGCTCATTTACACGATACAATTTTCGGGAACGTACAGACGCCAGCACATCAAGCTACTACAATCTGTCAAATTTCTTTAATAGATTTTCAACTTTATTGTTAAAGCATTAAGGTTCAAGATTGATTGGGAAAATTTGACAGTTTCGGGTAGCTTGACCTGCTGGCGTCTGTACAAGAGTAATTGTTGCATATCTTATTAATAAAGCATGCTCAATTATCGCCATTCCATGCAAATATTCACGCGTGCGATTTCCATAAAATGGCAAACAGTGATCGAAAGGTGGTTTTACCATCCAATAATTGAATGCGGCTGCTGCTTACACCCAAGGTTGAGGGCAATTATTGCATTCAGGTTTTGCCTCGTCTAAACATACAGTTGTACAGACGCCAGAACATCAAGCTACTACAATATGTCAAATTTCTTTAATAGATTTTCAACGTTATCACTAAAGCATTAAAGTTCAAGGTTGATTGGGAAAATTTGACAGTTTTGGGTAGCTTGACCTGCTGGCGTCTGTTCGTGCTGGTACCAATTTATGGTTCGTTGATTCAATAGTAGTATTGATTCAATAGTATTATACTCTTGGCAACTGCCCCGTTGGTCTCGTGGTCGCAAGCGCGACTGCTGTACTTGGGGTCCTGGGTTCGATTCCCGGGTCGGACAAAGTGTTATTGGATTTTTCCATTAGGAATTTCATAGTAAAAGGCCGGAATTTGGAAGTTGGCGGTGTGATATCCCCGTGCCTCGGAAAGCACGTTAAGCCGTTGGTCCTGCGCCTGATCTCTGTCCGGTTGTGTGGAATTGCCGTCTCATCAGACTATGAGAGTGAGGGAAGAGAGTGTGCACCTGTATCTGACACTTGTGCACTACCATATCTCCCGCGCCGAAGGCTAGTCTCCGTAGAGATTAGCCACTATGGCCGAAATACGGTCAGGAAGTTATTAGTATTGCCAGTGGAATAAACTTGAACCGTGTAAATGGGCCTCATTTATGCAAACATTTAGTTCAGTGTTAACCATTTCCATGGCTTTTGATGTTGGTTTCCGTTGCTTATACACTACAATCATGTTAACAGCTGCAGCGCATTGAACCTGAAAATCAGCCGTCGTCGAGCACAGCGGAAGTTTTACTGCAGAATGACACTAATTTCACCATAGAGGGGTAAATTATATCTATAAATACTTGTATATACTATAAACCTGAAGTGTTTGTTTGTCTGTTTGAACGCGCTAATCTCTGGAACTGATAGTCGGATTTCCAAAATCCCTTTTGCATTTTAGCCCAATTCTTAAGGAAGGCTTTAGGCTACTTATCATCACGCTAGTACCCTTAGGAGCTGAGCAAAATAAATGAAAAAAAGTCAGAAATAACGTTAAGCAAAAACGAAGTAATAGCGCGGGCAGGCGATGCGATGCGACGCGACGGGATGGATAAGGGAAACAAGAATTTTCACGCGGACGAAGTCGCGAGCAGAAGCTAGTTTTTATAAATATCACTGTTTGAAATAAAGAGATATTTAAGTAATAAAATTAATGTGTTTCAGATCAGATCCTTCTGACATCGAGTTGTACTATTCTGAAGACGACACTGGACATCTAGATGCTGTCCCAGTGGGCAACAAGGATCAGCTGGCTTCTGAATCTGTGGTCCATACTGACCAGCAGCTGGAGCTTCTTGTCCACAATGTCCAGCAACTGGAGCCTGTGGTCCATAATGTCCAGCAGATGGAGCCTGTGGTCCATAATGTCCAGCGGCTGGAGCATATGGTCCATACTGCACAGCAGCCAGAACTTGTAGTCCACGTTAACCAGCAGTTGGAGCCAGGCCAGCAACCAGAGCGTATGGTGCGCAGTGGCCAAATCAAAATAGAGAACGTCGAAGGGTCGCCACGGCGACGACGCCGCAGACCTTGCTCTGAACAAAACGGTGGTAGGTACTTGTTGTAAACATAATATGATTTGATGTTTTTTTTGGTGGTCAGCGACCGCTGATGGTATTGTTACTTGAAATTGGAGTTGATTAAATCTGTTTTCTTTTGTTTTATCGTGTTTAGATATCAAAACACATTACGTCTGTGCGGCTTACACAATCAGAAAACAGTTTTTTTTAACTGATATTTCAAGTGACTAACTGCGGTGGATGTCCCCCACAAAAAAATCTCAAATTAATTTATTTATTGTTTTATCATGTTTAGACTGATATCGATAGCCATTACGTCTGTAGAGTTTAGCTAGCTAATCTAATTTGACCCTGTAGTTTGTTAAGGCGTTAGTGCCGCTAGCCCGCGGAATTTGCATGTCAGTATAGGTACGTTGGATTCACGATCGTAACAAAATGTTGTGTTGGTGATTTAAATGATTATAATTATGTGTACAGACGCCAGCACATCAAGCTACTACAATCTGTCAAATTTCTTTAATAAATTTTCAACCTTATCGCTAAAGCATTAAGGTTCAAGATTGATTAGGAAAATTTGACAGTTTCGGGTAGCTTGACCTGCTGGCGCCTGTACATATTTATGAATTATTCCTCGTAGAACTACTCGTACTTTCCTTGTAGAGACAATTTTGGAAATCATTCACTTGTGTTCCTGTCAGATACACTTTTTAAAATCCTGAACAGTTATTCTTCTTAGATACACTTATAGGTACAGTTGTGCACTAAATAATTGAACCCGCGGCACGCAGCGCAGCAGTCAATCGCTTAACCACTGCGCCAACCGTGCCGTCAAATTGAGAGGCTCGTGGTTAAGTAATAACAGCCGCATGGGTCGATCGATCATGTTAAGCTTGTAACGTAATGTACAGACGCCAGCACATCAAGCTACTACAATCTGTCAAATTTCTTTAATAGATTTTCAACTTTATTGAAAGCATTAGGTTCAAGGTTGATTGGGAAAATTTGACAGTTTCGGGTAGCTTGACCTGCTGGCGTCTGTACATACTCACATTTATTTTCGTTCATTCCTGCAGGTTAGAACAAGCATTCTGTTACTGTAAGGCGCTGTTCTGATTGTCTTTCACAACACCAGGCCACGTTATTTATCCACAATCAGTACACGGACACAGCCCTCAACTTTAACGCAAGGTTACGACGACTTAGTGACATCAAAGGGCTGAAAACTTCACCCAGACTGATTGACTATCACTTTTCCGCCTAGCCACTACACTTTATAACACAATTTAACTTTCGGTTTCAATGTATTTTATTAACATAAGTACATATATTATATCATGACAGTTTTGACAACGCTGCTTACTACGTTATACCATGACAAATTTTCTTTCAAATTATTGATAGCTTGTTATTTTTTAGCTGATTATACGTTCATACTTCCCCAAAATTACACATGGCCACTAACATATTATCTCAAATTCCTATTTTCGACATGATATTATTCTACGAGTTTACTTTATAAATTCACGCAGAGCTAGGGTGAGTTCACGTTTCACCACTAAAGTGGAAACTTATAATAGGCCTAATTCTCCAGGGCTACCTGCCTTGGGAACAAAGTACAGCGCGCCTCATCTGAAGGTTTCCCGTTCCTTTCGGGCCATCACCGCGCCTCATCTGAAGGCTTCCCGTACCTGTTGGGCCATCAGCGCGCCTCATCTGAAGGCTTCCCGTACCTGTCGGGCCATCAGCGCGCCTCATCTGAAGGCTTCCCGTACCCGTCGGGCCATCAGCGCGCTTCGTCCGAAGGCCGCCACACTCGTCGATATATCAGCACGCTTCGTCTGAGGGCCGCCACTCCTCGGACTGACAGCGTGCCTTCAGAGGACCCGCGCGCCGTGCCTGTTGACCGACCAGCGTAGCCTGTCTGTCGCCGTGGTCCTGGTCCTGCTGCGTGAGCCCTCCACGGGTACCCTGCACGTACCCGTCGATTCCAGCTGCCTCTCTTCTGCCTCCACTCTTCACCTACTGATTCTACTGACCTATCTTCGCCTCCACCTTCATCTCCACCTTCCGTTACCCCGACTCCACCTATCACGCATCTTCATCCTTACTCCGCCTTCACATTCTTTACACGACCGCCAGTCCATCTCCATCTTTATATGCCTTGTAAATATACGTACCTCTTTTTTTAAATTTCTTAGTTTAGTATTAAATTTAGGTTAGGGTTAGGATTTACTTGTCGCTGCACGACAAGCAACGATTGCCGCGGTTGGTCCGTGGATGGGTAACCATCTGTACATACCGAGACCCTTGCGTGCCTCGGAAAGCACGAGCCGTTGGTCCGGGCTAATGGTCGCAAAACATATTTTGATACACACTCAACCTGACACTGACCTTAAATTTTTGTTCAGATCCTGCCATCCGTGAAGCTACGGATGCTCTGCTCAATGTGGAGCGAATGAAGGCCGAAACCAAGCGGCATGTCGCCGCGGCCCTCCACCGACTGGCCGGGGCCATGGAGGCCATCGCAGAGAGACTGGGGGGGCCCGTTAAGGTGCAAGTTACTAGTCCACCACGAGCTAGGGTATGTAAATCTTCTAAAATAATAGTAGCATATTATTGTCTCACTGTTGAGCTACGGTGTGATATGAGCAATGATCATCACGCTTGCTCAAGACTCAAATTCTTTATTGCATTCCACAATGTAGGCTTGGGTGGTAAATATTTGCCAAAAGAAAATCTTCATGGATCCTGTCGGGCACAACAAAAGAAATATATGTGGAAAGGAGACTTTATCAAGGCGGACTGGCGATTTTAGACTGCGCCAGCACATCAAGCTACTGCAATCTGTCAAATTTCTTTAGTAGATTTTCAACTTTATCACTAAAGCATTAAGGTTCAAGGTTGATTAGGAACAGGATCCCGCACGAAATGTATGGAAAAAGCCGTTCGGTCAATTTGGCTGAAATTTTGGTATAATATAGCCTGTAACATGCTGATTGAATGTTAATATGAGCGCAAAAAAAATAATGGCCAGTTTTAGAGATGTAGCCATTTTTATGTTCAAGTCAGTAAGATGATTTTTATATAAACAAAAAGCATTCACATCAACCACAACAGGTTCCAATTCCTAAGTATGTCATAGTTTAAAAACATGTTTCTTCTAAGGGGTAGGCAGAGATGTTTAACACACATTTCGAATAGTCGACAAGTGATCCGTCTGATTTTGTTGAAACTTTGGGATTTTGTATTGAAAGTCTTTTTTCCATTGAGTATTTTTATTAAAAGATTATTAACAGCAATAATTACTTACACCACATAGTACAAACATAAACGCAAATATACTTTACTTTAATGATAAAGGCCAGGTTTCCTCACGATGTTTTCCATCACATCACCGATCTCAGTATTGCTTAAGATAAATTCGGAAAGTACACTTATGGATTTCGTAGCGTAACCTTCCTCAAGAATTGGGCTATCAAAATGCAAAAAAAAAAAAACATGTCCGACGGCAGTTCATCTTTATTATATTAGTGTTGATAGATATGCGTGGGATTGTATTGATCTGTTTTGTCCAACATTGCACCTTTTTCGCCTCCGAACAAATCATGTTAGCTTTGAACAAAGTCTTTGTACTTACCTCGGTTTCAACCCACAACCTCCCCGCTTGACAGGCGAGGCCTTAACCACTAAGCCATCATGACGTAAAAATCTTCTACCGGTCATTTAAGTATTTTCGTATTTCTGTTACTTGCTAAGCAATTGTCATTCTTTTCAGAGAAGATACGCAAGAATCTCCAGCTCGGAAAGCGACTAAGGGACTGCTTCTAACATACGGCTATATTATCAATAACAAAGTTTTTTTAATAAAATAATTAATATTAAGTATGTTAGTTATGTTACTGTAAAGCCCCGAACTACTATATCCTAACCATTTCCAGCATCTTCAGTTCTGAGATGATTAGAAATGAAATCATCTTAACTTTATCATTTACCTAGCCTTTTCCCAAATGTTGGGGTCGGCTTCCAGTCTAACCGGATACAGCTGAATACCAGTATGTTATATGAAGTGACTGCCTGTCTGACCTCCGCAACCCAGTCACTGGGTAAAACGATACTCCTTGGTAAGACTGGTTGTCAGAATTTCGGGTTCGGGACAATTTTGTTTTCTTTATTTTTAATATCATTTTTAATTATGTGATGTTAGTCCTTATCGCACCGTTACTATTGCCTAAAGCAAATAAAAAAGAACATTTATTTAGCTTTGACAGTGTTTTCATAAAATGAAAGGCAAACTTACCGACTAGTAGTATGTTAAATACATACAAGTAGTCATTGTATATACCTACATAGATACGATGACTACTAATATGAGTATGACAGTGATCCATAAAAATCATTGTAGCACCAGAGACGTCGCAATACGCATTTCGAATAAATACATTCCGATAAATAAAACGCGATCGGTATAATTATAAAAAAACTATTTTCTTTACATAAATGTAACCTTAAAATAGTCATACACATCCTAAAAATACGAAATTGCAAGTGAGCGAAGTTATATACTTTAAAGTATGTCATTTAGAAACGGACGATATGTTAAAATTTAATAAAGAAATAGTAATTAAAAATCTTATTCTAATTTGCGTTAATCTATGAGGTTGAGCCTAGTCAATAAAGCCGAAAATATTGGGCTCTCAGTTCAGACGTTTTCGTCAAATTCGATTTTCATTTACTTCTTAACAATTAACTTTTGTGTACTTAATTATTTCTTTTTAACTAATTCACATAGGTATCTAAGTAAAACATGTTAAAGTCGCATTTATGTATTTCTTCAGATAAATCCATGTTTTGCAGATTCCTCAGTACAGACAATAATGAAGTGAGGGCCCTTATACTGCCATAAATCTGTAATGTCATATTCTACAGATTTGGGAATTTCTTAAAATATTTAAGAAATCTTAACTAAATTCTTAAATAAAAATGATTAACCTAGAGATAGTACTTACTGAGAGTTTGGCTATGCCACTTTATGCACACGTCTGGATTGAGGGCCCAAGTTATTTAATCATAACAGTTTTAATTCACGTTTAATAAATTCATGGCCCTTTGCTTTAAGTTTTTCTATTTTTAACTAATTTCCCTATGTCTTATTTCGTTTCGCAAGGGTTCAAAAAATGGGCCCTCAATCCAGTTGCACATACCTACTTATATGTTTGATAATGGAGCCTACGTTTCCATCTCTATAATCGCATGCGGTTTGATCACACAACAACTGCAGTTCTTGAATGTTGTTAAAGTCCCATATTACATGTAATAGGGGGGGCGGGAACTGGGCACAAAACTAGAATCCGTGCTGCTACCAAGAAAATTCCTAATGGGATAACCCTATAATACTTCGCCCGACCTGGGAATCGAACACAGGGCCGCATGCTCAGCAGTAGCGCTTGCAACCCCTAAACCAACGAGGCAGTAAAGTAAAAACGACGAGAAACAAAAAAATTCTAATTAAAAAATAAAGTATCTATAATACAATCAATCAATCATTTATTTTGTTAAACATAGGTATGGTTACAGATAGTATATATTGTCTATGCCAATATATGGCATACAAAATTAACATAAACAAGCAATTACAATTAATTAAAGCGGCATGTCATACGTATTTTTAAAAAAAAAAACAATTTAAAATATGTCAGTTTTGTAAACAGGTCATTTTTTTTATAAATAAACACAATACTTAATCAATAAATAATATCATAAGTGTATATTATAAAATAAATAATTACATTCTAAATGTTCTAATAATTATTAAATTACTAAAAGAATACAGTTTATCTACTCGTATCATTGACTATAAGTTTGAAGAAGTATTCAACTTCCATTTCTCCATCTTCAGGCAAATCTGTGCAATGCACAGCATTGTGCACTATTGTTTTCCCATACAAGGCTCTTATGGTATCCGGGTATAATTGGCGGCATAAGTCCTGTAATTAGAAAATTCATGTTATGAAATAATTACAGGGTCAAATTAGATTAGCTAGTAAAACAATAAATTAAATAGATTTTTTTTTTGGTGGGTTTCAGTTTAAAAATCAGTCTTTTGTGTAAAGTTTACACACGTGGTTGGTGTCCATCCCTAATTACGATATAACAAAAGGAAATAGATTTCTCAGCTCAAACTTCAAGTATCAATACTACCAGCGGGTGTTGACCTATAAATGAATAAGTACTTCAATATATTTTTCATTTTTATTTTATCTTGTTTAGATATCGATACCCATCACCTCTGCGGAGTTTCGCTAGCTAATTTACTAGCTTGTATTGACCCTCTGCAGGGTAATAAATAACCCTGTAGTGGGTCAATACAAGCTAGTTAGATTATATTATTAGGTTCGAGGTATCTATAAGGTACTATAGATACAAATTAGTTTTATTATAACACCATTAAATACTAATTATAGCTTGGGCACTTGGTTATATGAAGATGGAAAAGGCCCTAAGTAGTGAAAGATAACATAATAATGAATTAAATTTACCGGATCTCGAGGACCGCACAATTTTCTGAATTCACAAACAACATTCACACTAGGATCCTTACATTTAACTTCCAATGCTATACATTTTCCTTCAGCCAGATGTATACACATTGCCTGAAATATAACGGTTTATTGATAGATATTCAATCGAAACTTAAATAGGATTCTCTACTCGAATATGCATGATATCAGAATCGTAGACGAATTTCGACAATTAGGGATAGAGTGCGTTCTCGAGCTTGTCATGTTAGCCCTGCAGAGTTTGTAATCGATGGAAAAAGAAAGATGGACGGACGCAGGGCCATTGTGTTAAACCGCAGCGGTTTCTTAAGATTGATACTTCGCGCCCGTCGTCCCAAGAGTCGTGATAGGGCTAGACTCACACTGTGGACTTAGCCTAATTGTTCACAGCCCCACGGAAAGCCCCGGAAGCAAACGGCGGTTCAACCGCGCTAGGCTCTCTTGTGAATCCAGCCTTGGAGTAGAAGATACTCGTAACAATTAAATAATGACCTCATAGGTAGGCAGAACTTCATGATAAACTTCATAGAACTCTTTAGCGTTGGGTATTTTCAAGGTGAACATAGCCATGGCAGATACGTAGAACTGTTCCGAAGTGGCAATATGTTCGATAATGGAGCCCATGTTTCCGTCAATAATCGCATGCGGTTTGATCACACAACAAGTGCAGTTCTTGAATGTTGCACTATATAGTATTCGTGGCTTGCCATTTTCGTCTCCAAAAAACGCTTCCAACATCTGTGAAGTTGTTGGAAAGTGGTATACTTAAGGAAGAGAGTTAAGACTTACCCATTACACTCAGAGATGTCAATTGAAAATAATCATTAGTTAACCTAGAGTACGCAACTGTTAATAAGGCACATTGGAGTTTATGAAACTGTTCGACTTTATAGTGTAGTCCTGGTATTTATACGTAGGTACTTGTGTGACTGTCTGTTTCTAAAATTCGTTGTTTCATAATATAGGGATTAGGTGTCTGTTACATACATTGATAGCTTCTCTCCTCGTGTTTACTCCATGGGCCATGTTTCTAAGTATATCTATTCCGTATATTTTCCGAAGGGTGCCAGGAGCGGCGTCAGCCGGGTCTGTTGCGCCCAAAGCGCGCCTCCATTCTTTAACAACGTCAGGACCTTCCAGTTCCAGGCCGATAACTTCACCACTAGTTATGTAGTCGATTATGATACTGCACAAAGAAGTAAGTTTTATGCTTGGGCTTATGCATCTATATCGTGGCCAGTTCTAAGAATTGATCATTTCATAAAGTGTAATACTTACATAATATAGTAAAATACATAATATTATTATAAATTAAACTCGCTTCTCGTGTCTGTCTGTATGACCGTGTTGTTTTTCCAAACTACG
Source organism: Apamea anceps (assembly GCA_951799955.1). Lineage (NCBI taxonomy): Eukaryota > Metazoa > Arthropoda > Insecta > Lepidoptera > Noctuidae > Apamea > Apamea anceps. Next base: position 7,349,111 of record OX637500.1, on the reverse strand, counting down.
CAATGGATTTTGATGCGATTTCCACTATTATTTAGGGAATTTATTCCGGAAGGTTTATGTGTGTAATAAATAAATATTGGGTATTATTTTTGGGTTATCGGTGTTAAGGTACTATGGTTAACGAAAGTTACCGTGCCGTGATGTAACCGCTTGCTTTAAAACCTTATGTAACAAACGTTATTACGTGTGGCAACACATGACAGGGATGCGTCTATCCAATCTCTACAAGGCCAGAACGCAGCCATAGGAAACTGCTCACGTATAGTTTGTATTGCTATTTTTAAATCTGCGATTACAATGTATACACGAATTTTGTGTACTGCTCTTGTACAGTTTGTAACGTGTACGCGCGTGTCCCGGTTCATCACTTTCGCCTGACAAATAAAAATGGTTAGGTTAGGTTAGGTGAAAAAGTGTGACGCACGAGACGAGCGAGCGAAGCGAGCGGTGCCGCGGCCAGCGAGTGCCAGAAACGACTAGATTATATAGAAAAAAATACTTAGGTAGGTTTAAAGAACTTCAGAACTTGCCTGTAAATTATTACGAAAATTAGTACGATGCGTAGGTACTGGCACTGTATAATAATAATAATAATATCCCTGGACATTTCACACAGCGCCATCTAGTCCCAAGCTAAGCAACCTAATGCTTGTGTTATGGTAACAAGATGGCTGCTAATACATACATATACACACACACACATACATACATATATATATATAGTCATACATACATACATATATGTTATGGAATAAGGTAGTTAGTTAGGTCACTACGAAGTATACGTGAATATTTGCGTACCTACTACTCTTCTATAGATTGGAAGACCTTAGTAAAAAAGTGATTTCCAATCCATACGTGATTAGTTTCACACCCTTGCATTCTGGCCTTGTATAATAGAAAGACGCGACAGAGATTCACTTACGGGAGCAAGTTGCTTCCACCCAAATGCCTGTAAAGATCCATTGCAAATTCTTTATTAATTTTTCCGTTCTTCATACGAACGATGCGGAACCCCCTCTTCATAATAAATGTTAGTATTTTTCCGTGTTTACTTGGTGAAACAGGTTTAATCATAGCAAAAGTACTGAAAACAGGAAAGCGGATTATTTATCGTTTTAGTCAGTGAGTCCGACATTAGCATGATAGGATCTACCTCCAGACCCCTTAAAAAGTATTGGCACATACTCTTCTCTTGTTCGTGTATCTGGCACATCAGTTCTTCAAATTTTGATGGCCCCAAGTTGGCCCACCTACAAGTATGCCACAGTAGCAGCAGTAGGTAAAGCCCGCTATGAAGAACTGGGTATGCCCACCAATTGGGTATGCCAGAAAGTTCCTGTGCTATATAGGCGTGACAACCGCCTAGCCCAGCCGTGATAAACCGTGATACAGCTTGGACAGTGCAGCGTTCGGCGGGAGATGTAGCGCAGATGCCAAAGAGGCGGTGGAAATTAGAAAGGATTAAGAAAAACCCGGAAAAATCATTTGCTTACCACTGAGCTTATCAAATAATCATAACCTTTATGTTACCTTTCCCTATGAGCAAACAAAGTCCTCATGGTGGCTGGGGCGCAGTCTCTTATAAGAAGTAGTTTTGCAAATATATTGACAACATTGCCAATTTGTAGCATTTCTGGTTTAAGGTATGGCGCTTGTACACGTTTTAGCAGGTTTTTGCCTTTTTTTGAATTTATTACTTGACATGAATTATCGAATGGAAAAAAATTAAGCACTAATTCCACAAATGCGTCGGCGTCTTCGTCATACATTTCGCACAAAAATGTGTATTTATCAAAGTAATCGTACACCTGAAATAAGGTAGTTTAGTTATTAAAATTAATATTAATTTATATTTTGTATTAAGTAATCGCGTCTATTGATCTGTGTGGACCACGGAACCATTAATCAACTGTAAAAACCGAATAAAATTAGCCTGCCGAGGCCTCAGGCATGTACCTACATATGTACCTATTAGACCTACCCGGGAATCCAGGCTTATACAATGTTCTAATGACATGTGCCTGATACAAAGACATTAAATTATTTACTTGACAATCTTAAATCTCTTTGGCCTGATATGATCTCGGTTTCAAAATATAACAACCTTCTAATCATTTTACAAAATAAATGATAAGTTCATTCTCGAGTAGGCAGGGTGAAACGTTCCTTTTTAGCTTTTCATGTTTTCTAAATAAGCAATCAAGCGAAATATGTTACCATTTTTATATTTAATTTCAACCGAGGGCGAAGTGAGGGCGTCTGTTTGAGGTCAGCACTGAAGTAGATTTTCTACTTAATGTAGTAGGTAAAGGTATCTTAATACGAATAATATTGCTTATAAAATATCTTCAATATTGAAATTAAAGGGATAAATTATACTTTAAAATGTACTATGTTAGATATTCCAGTTCCAGTGGTCAAACTTCAACCTTTAGCTCTTATTTTTTCCCTTTTGACACTGACAGCCAAACAATTGAAGAAAGAAAACAGTACCGTGTTCCACCTTACATTATGTGTAATGTGACGACGAATTGACGACACGGTTGGCGCAGTGGCTGAGCGATCAACTGCTGCGCTGCGTGTCGTGGGTTCGATTCCCGCACGGAACAAATATTTGTATTGCCTACAGGTAGTTGTTCCGGGTCTGGCTGTTTGTGGGTTTTCAAATATAAAACAAAAAAAAAAATCAGATGGAACACAGTACTGTTTTCCACGGTAATCTAGAGATCGTAAGCAACAAATAATCATGAACTGTTTGAATCGATATTACACCGGCTTATTTATTCCCAGCCGATCGATACTGTAAAAATCTCACCGTGAAAAGTTGGGTGAAGTGAGCTTAGAGTGAGCTGTCAATAGTGTCGATTCCTAACATTAGTTGGAATGACAGCTCACTTCACAAGAAAAGAAAAAAAAAGAGAGAGAGAGATAAAGAAAAAAAATCAGTGCGCAACGTGTATCGTTGGTACGTTGGACACTTGGACAGGTCTTAAAATATAGTCGGTGGCAAACAACGAAAATGCGAACCCGACGACACCGACTTCCGAAATTAAAGTTATTTTTCACTTTGTAGTGTCGTTTTCGGAAGTCGGTGGTTTTTTTTTTCAAAAAAGTTTTTATTTTTCACTTTTAAGTTGTAATTTTTACCAGTAATTTTATTTTTTTTTTATTTTTATGGTACCATTTGGGAAGTATACCTTTCCAACAAAAATAGAATTTTTCAAATCGGTTGGCAAGCGACGGAGTTATGCGCGAGCAAACGCCCTTTCAAACATCAAAAAAATAATTTACTAAATCAGTCGATGCCTACATAAGATTTGCGAAAAACGATGTGTGGGCCCATAAAATTTGAGGATTGCCCTCGATTTCTCCAGGATCCAATCATCAGATCCTGTCTTGGTGACTATGGGACCACTTCAGAAGTATCTCCTTTCGAACAAAAAAAGAGAACCTCGTCCTTTTTTGAAGTCGATTAAAAAATAGGTTTCGGAATTAATTAAAGCTTTGTTTAATTCCAGAGTTGAGTGAGCTAAATAGAGCGAGAAATATGCGCTTACAAAGTCGTAAAAAATGAGTGTACCTACCTAAATCATAGTTACGAAGTTCATTCCCGCGATGTACGTTACTGCGAAACTATACTATCGCGACGTTCGTTGTTGCAAAATTTCTTTATGTATGGAACCGTGACCTACGCTACTCTTTGACGAGCAGTTGCCAAGTCAAGTTTTCTTGACTTGATTTTCCGTCGAATGTAAATATAATAAATTAATTTCTTGATGCTCACTATCATGATTATTTAATTAGTTCTTAGGTAGGTACATTAAAAAAAATAACACTCATTTTTTACTAAATTGGAAATCGCAAGTTGTTTCGGGGCATTCAGCTTATTTGGATTCCTTGGTAAAGATTGACTTTACTTGATAACAATAAATTACCGTTTCGTAAACATTTTGATCAATATAGTATGCACCTGGCAAAGTACAAAATGTTGATAATGCATAAAAAAAGTCAACCCCACTGTCAACGGGAAAAAGTGCCCAAATGTCTGGCAACAATTCAAAACACGTGGGAAAATTCGAATTTCGCGGGTTTCCTTAGAGTTTCCCCCTCAAATCATAGATGTCACTAGTGTATTTCCGTAGATTCGAGCCGAAACAGGCGGAAAATGTTACTAGGACTGCAGTAACGCAAGGAGTAAACCGATCAATAACGGTATTGCCAGGTGTGGTTTTATCGTAGTCCCATTATGGATGACCTTAAATAATTTATTTTTGACATTTACAAAGTCGCAAATTTATATTCTTGTAAAAACAGTATTACCAAAAATATTTGGTAAGTATTTAAAAAAATAAGTATTTTAAACTTCGTTTGCAACTGCATCAGCCAGGTAAACTATTATCAAGATTATCGTTTCAATATAACATTATGTTTTATAAAAATATAATTATTCGCGCCTTTTTTGATAAAGGCGCGAAATTCCAAGATGTTACAGGATGCACTGTACAGCACACATACAGAATGCAGAAGGGGAGTAGCGTTGTCGGTACCAAAGTGACGAAAATGTACTGAGTCCATCACACAACAAAATCAAAACTAGGTTAAAATGAAACAGCACCATGTTTATCAGTTCCTCTTACCTGTGTGAACCTACGTTACATCTAGACTTACAGTGCTAGCCTCATCCCCTAGCTAGTCAGTTGGCGCATGCGTAAAAGCAGTCTTGCAGCAACCATGGCTCGGTATGAACGCCAGATGTGCTGTTAGTTTCCATAATAATAAATGAAAAACACTGACGAGGAACAGAGCTCCCATCTCTTTCTTGCCTGTATTGGCTGGCTTGAGTGGAGATTCGCAAGAGCAAAACAGGGATTGTCCTTGGGTGCACTTGCATAATACAGGGATAATCATCGGTTGCCGTTCAACTCTCAAAGTAAGGCCTAAGGGGCCATTGCGAGTTGGCTTCCCTCCCAAGGGCCAGGACCCAAGGGTCCCGAGATATGACAAAGACAATGAAAGAAAGCGCAATGACTGCATGCTCAATCAACTGATTTTAATATTTTTTTAATAAAATTAGCCTGTCGAGGCCTCAGGCATGTATATATGTACCTATAGCTTCTGCCCGCGGCTTCGCCCGCGTGGATGTCGGAAATTATCCCACGGGAACGTGCTAACAGGATAAAATGTACCTATGTGCTTCCCCAGAATGCCATCTATCTCGCGGGCCCTTTGTGGCTAATTACAATAGAAAACCAATTGTGTCTCATTAGTGGTGATTAAGAGGGTACCTATATGATATCTTTACCTAAGTACCTACCTAATTAAAAAAAAAAACCTCAATAACAGAAAATTAAATACCTACCTACCTAAATAAACCTATTTCTGATGATAACTAATCTAAACTCAATAAATAAGCAAAATCCCTAAAAACTAATATCTATACGAATGACTAAGCCTACCTAACAGTATTATAAAATAACCTACGGTCACTACGTACACTATCAAATATACTACCTATACTTTAAAATTAAAATCTATACCTACGACTTATATAAAAATAAACCTAAATAACTCTAAAAACTAAAAGGAATAAAAATGAACTCCATTGCGGGTGACTTAACCTACGACAAACTTATTATTTGCGGTTGGTGCAGTAATCGGGTCTAGGGATCGAACCGCAAAATTAAGTTTGTTTTTTATTGTATATACTTTTCCGGGATAAAAAGTACCCAGTGTGGTGCCCAGGATATTAATGAATAATTATACCAAGTTTCATCGTAATCGAACCGGTAGTTTTTGCGTGATGCCTGAACAAACAGACAGACAGACAGACAAAATTTTTTTTAATCACATTTTCTGGTTCGGTGTCGGTCTAGTAACACACCCTGCCATTTTTGTTTTAAATATTTTCAATGTACAGAATTTTCACTTCTACAGATTTATTATAAGTATAGATTAGACCTACCCGGGAATCCAGGCTTATACAATGTTCTAATGACATTTGCCTGATATGATCTCGGTTTCAAAATATAACAACCTTCTAATCATTTTACAAAATAAATGATAACTTCATTCTAGAGTAGACATGGTGAAACGTTCCTTTTTTTTCTAAATAAGCAATCAAGCGAAATATGTTACCATTTTTAGGGTTCCGTAGTCGACATACCTAGTCAACAAGGAACCATAGTTATAGTTTCGCCATGTCGTCGGTCTGTCTGTCCGCGGTTTAGGTCAAAAACTAATGGTACTAGAAAGTTGTAATTTAGCATGAGTAGACACGTTAATAACGCCGAAAAAGTGGTAAAATAAAATCTTGAAAAAAATAATTATTTAGGGTACCTCCCCTACATCTAAAGTGGGCATGATAATTTTTTTTTCGTCCTTCCCATAGTGTGGGATATCGTGTGATAGGTCTTTCAAAAGTATTAGGGGTTTGCGAAGACCGTTTTTTGATTAAGTAAACCGTTCGTGACTTATCAAGCTTTAAAGTATCAATTTTCGTTAGAGTCAAGTGTCCCCTCCCTTTACCAACTAAACGGTTGTAGTTAGAAATTCAAATGTCACGGCAGTAGCACCTATATATAACGAATTTTAAAGGAAAACTATCACACTTAAGTGGGCTTTACAAGTTTACGAGTAATAGTCGACCAATTGTATTAGACTTGAAAATTTCGAACTACTCCATAGAAATGTCGAAATGTCGATGGCGCTAAGCGTCAGTTGTATCGCGCTATTGTTTCATTCCTAAATAACTTATATAAAAAAAAACAGTTGCTACACCGGCTATGACAAGACAAGTCTTATCCTAATATCAAAAAAAAAAAAATTAAACTCTCCGTGCAAAATTGTCGGATCAGGTGAGGATTTGTATAGGAAGTGAAATTAGGTAGTCATGTTTGGCTTTTAGTTAGAGCATGGTACGAAACTATCAGTCAGCGAATACAACCCGCACTTGGCTGTTATAAAAACTACGGAACCCTACACTGCGCGTTGCCCGACACGCACTTGGCGTCTGTTTGAGGTCAGCACTGAAGTAGATTTTCTACTTAATGTAGGTAAAGGTATCTTAATACGAATAATATTGCTTATAAAATATCTTCATTATTGAAATTAAAGGGATAATTATACTTTAAAATGTACTAAGTATGTTAGATATTCCAGCAGTGCGATTCTGTAACCGTCTCACCGTGAAAAGTTAGGTGAAGTGAGCTTAGAGTGAGCTGTCAATAGTGGCAATCCCTAGCATTAGCTGGGAATGACAGCTCACTCCACGCTCACTTCACCTAAGTTTTCACGGTGAGATTATTACAGAATCGATCGGCTGTTCCAGTGGTCAAACTTCAACCTTCACCTCTCATTTTTTCTCCCGGTTAAAAACAGTTACCTTACCGTGATGTAACCGAATCTTATATAAAAAAATGTTTTTTACGTGTGGCAACACCTAACTTGGATTCACTTACGGGAGCATGTTGCTTTCGCCCATATCTCTGTACAGATTCATTGCAAATTATTTCTTAATTCTTCCGTTTTTCATACGAATGATGCGGAACCCTTTCTTCATAATAAACGCTAGTACGTTTCCGTGTAATTTACGTGGTGAAACAGGTTTAATCATAGCAAAACTGCAAAAGTACTGAAAACAAGAAGCCGAGTTTTAATCGTTTTAGTCGGTGAGTCCGACATTACCATGATCTTCCTCCAGATCCCTTAAAAAATGTTCTTCTCTTATTCGTATCGCTGGCAAGACAGGCTTGGACAACTAGCTGGAGATGGCTCTCAACTTCTAATTGGGTAACGCCACGAAGTTCCTGTGTCACATAAACATGGCAACCGCCTAGCGCAGCCGTGAGAGACCGTGGTACAGCTTGGACAGTGCAGCGTTCTGCGAGAAATAATGTAGCGTTGACGCCGAAAAAGCGGTGGAAATGAAAAGAATAAGGAAAACCCGAAAGTATCCATTGCTCACCACTGAGCTAATTAAAAAAAAAAAAAAAAATGTTACCTTTCACTTTGGCTGAGCAAAGTCCTCATGGTGGCTGAGGCGTTGTCTCTTAGAAGTAGTTTTGAAAATATATTGACAAAATGTTGTATAACAGATATGCTACAAACTGGCAAAGGTATAGTGCATGCACTCGTCTAAGTAGGTTTTTGCCTTTACTTGGATTTAGGTATTACTTGACATGAATTATCGAATGGATAAAAATGAAGCACTAATTCCACAATCATGTCAGCGGCGTCTTCGTCATACATATCGCACAAAAATGTGTATTTATTAAAGTTATCGTACACCTGAAACAAGTTAGGTGGTAGGATATAATTATGTTGAAATCAATGTGAATATTGCTATAAGTCATATTTATTTATATTGATCTGTGTGGACACCGAAACTATTTATCGATTGAAAAAACGCGTGGAACTTTTTGGCCGCGCCACAGTCGCATTTTGATTTTGAATCGGGTTTAATAAGAATAAATGTACATAATACGTTCATTATTGTACACTAGCTGACCCGGCGAACGTCGTAACGCAAGGATCTTTTTTCTTTTAATTTTCTTATAAACAAACCTTGTTCTGACAATAACAAACACAAAAAAAGAATTATCCAATTTGGTGCAGTCGATCGGAAGCTATGCGCGTACATACATTTCGATGATTCATTTCTATTTATACAGATAATAAGTAATCATTTTCCAACCAAATAAAAGGAGTCTGCCGAGCCCTTAGGTACCTATATTATACCTATATGTACTTAGACCTACCCAGGCACCCCCCCTCCCCTAGGGCTATACAATGTTCTAAACAAACGAGTGTTGACGTCTGATGTGATCTCGATTTCAAAATACATTACACCCAAAATAGACGTTTAACTTCATTCTCGAGTAGGTAAGGTCAAGCTTTCCATTTTAGCTTGTGATGTTTTCTAAATAAGTAAACCAAGCCAAATATGTTACCATTTTTGTTTAATTTCACCGTGGGTGTCAGAAGTCAGCACACAAATAAAAGTAGATTATCCATTTAATTTATTATAGTAAAGATTTCTTAATACGAGTAATACAATCTTAGGTATATTGCTTATAAAATAACATCAATATTTAAATTAAAGAGATAACGAATGTTTGATTTTGATCTTGAACTATTTTTGCCTTTTCACACTGAGAGCAAAACAATTGAGGAAACAAAAAATATCTGGCCCACTGGTTAGGACCCAGACTGAATGAAAGCTATACCTAACAGTACCATGATGACCTCATTCTCTAAGTTTTCCAACAGGAACAGTGTAATCAAATTGCAGCCACCTGGATAAAAACGGGATATACCTAATTCGCTTCGCAATGGCCTTGGCGCGCCATAAAACAATTGAATTAAAAAATCACGCATTTTCGAGTGAGTGGGTCCATCCATTGCCTATTTATCTTTAAATCAATTGGAACTCGGATTATTATCATAGAGTACACTTCCAAACACTTCCATAGGAAATTGTGAGTGAAGCTAAATAGCTTCACTCACAACTAGTCGAATTAGTCGAAAAGCCTGGAAACTAAATAGTTTCCCGGCTTTTCGACTAACACTGACTAATAACTACCAGGGTAGCATAACCCCGAAGCGCTTGTTAGGCGCACGTAAGGCAGGTAGGGTAGTACCATTTTAGTTTCTCTTTTGCAACTAGATGGCGTTTTACCACCTCACTGGCTAGTAACGCAACTAATAGTGGCTAGTGGTACCAGGGTAGCATAATCCCGAAGCGTTTGTTAGGCGGTTGTCCTAGGCAACGGAAAAGGCGTTGGGGTCGGCTACGCGCGGTAATGTACTGAATGGAGGCAAGAGGAGGGGGCAGGAGCGGAGGAGGTTGTAAGTAAACATATTTTTAAAAGGTTAAAACCAAAGTGCACAGTTATGGAAAATTCTTTGTATTGATGGAATTCCTGTACTATTTAACATACCTGCGCTAGGAAAGTAAAAAGAACGAAATAAGTACATAAAAAAACACAAATTTAAATATGAACATGCGATGCGGACGAGTACTTCGACGCCTTTATCCTTTGTTTTTGTATAGTAGGTAAGTTAGTCATTTAATTTAATATCTAATGTAAATAATTATCAAAACTAATTGTATAATTATATTACAGACAGTAGAAATTATATGAATTAAAAATATGAACATACAATATGTGAATATATTTATCCACACATACCTACTTCTAAAATAAATATCACTTATAATTCTAATGTAATTTAAAATAATAAAAACACATGCAACTATGACGACGTGGATAGATAATGTTCTTAAATGTTTATTAGTTTGGAATGCCGGTTGAGTGGTGAGGAGATAAAAGGAGATTTTGAAGATGCGACCTGCAAAGTGCAACAAAATGACGGGCGTAGGAGAAGCGTTCCCGCAGATAGCATGGCGTTTTAAAGTCGTGGAGGATGTTATATAGCCGACACATATCTGAGAGTTCCTGCGAAGTTGAAGGAGCCACTTGAGTATCTTGCGAAGATACTTTTTAAGGTTAAAACCAAAACGAATACAGATATTTGGCCAACGCTCTGCGCTCTTTAATTTATTAGGTATTTGTCTAAACATAAATAATAAATGGTCACAAAAACATCATTACAATTTACAACATCCACGTTCAAGCGCGCACCGATTCGGTATTTTGCGAAGGTACAGACGCCAGCACATCAAGCTACTACAATCTGTCAAATTTCTTTAATAGATTTTCAACTTTATAGCTAAAGCATTAAGGTTCAAGGTTAGTTGCGAAAATTTGAAAGTTTCGGGTAGCTTGATGTGCTAGCGTCTGTACTATGTTCAATTATTTTTTTTTGTATTGAAATAGTTTGTTAGTTAATTTAGTATAAGTACGCAGTTTAACAACTGTTTAAATTTTCATTGTATTAAAAATTTATAGTTCTTTAAACCAACGTGGTATTTACATTTTTTTTTTAATTTAATTAATTTATTTATTCAAAATCTGTATAAATATAACATGTAAAAATCTGCCAAACTGCAAAACAGTTTGTCGGCAGTTGTTCTCGTTTCACAACATTATAATTTCTATTTTTACTCATAATTATCTAATTAGTTAATAATCATTACTACATAAGTATGTTGCTTGTAGCTTCAACTTTTTGACTAACTGACCGACAATTTAATTTTGACAATTCAAAAGTGCCTGAAATGGTTTAATTGAAATAAATTATTTGAGTTTGAGTTGGTATACATACTCACCAATTTATTTTTTATACAAAGATTGTCTACCGTTGTCCCGGTATATGGATTTAATGTTCAAATTATTGAATTTACAACAACAAATAAAAACAAAACGAAGATTACATCAAACACCATGAGCTATAAGAATGCAACGCAATCCAACAATACCTACATGAAAGCTGTTCGAAATTCGAACTAAAGCCGTGTGCGCATGAAACATGGTTGTAAATTACATTTTATGACGCGCAGGCCATGTGCGCACTGTCTGTCATCAACGGGAAGCTTCGGGCAGACAAATTCGCGCGACGAAGGCGTCTCTGTGAACGCTCCGTGCAGACGTACGTGGAATGAGAAACAGACTCTCGAAGCTGCAACATTTCCATCATGTTTTATGATAGGTAACTACAGAGTTTTAGGAAGCATGCGTGACGGGTTGTTCTTAAGCGTCGGGATGACGGGATCCCTGTTGAATGACTTAGAAAATTGGTTACGTAATGTCAGCGCGACAGTAAAGACAGAGTGATTTTAGGTACTATTCAGCATCCTAATTGTGTAACAAACTGACACAAACTGACTGATCCACTTCATCCATTAAGTTGAAAAAATGTGTCTGCTCAACAACGTACATAACGCAATAACTTACTCTAACGGTGGTTGGAGAGCAGTAGTGATGAAATTATTTACACAAAGAAAAGTGCCTGTCTGGGTTCGAACCTACGACCTTACGAACTCGTAACTTGCGGCAGTTACCAGTTACAATGTAAGGTTGTATATTTCACTGTAAATAAAAACCTACTTGCTGGGCGCAGCCTAACTCACAGAGGCCAGAGAGAAAGCTTTTTTTCAATTGTTTTACTGTCAGTGTCAAATGGGAAACATATTTTATAACATATTATACCTATTTTTAAACATATTTTAATTGTGATAAAGCTTAAATAGCGATATACCTAATTTTGTTTTAAGAAATGTTTACATATAAGTTTAGTAGAATTTATTTATAGTTTTTGTGCTGGCCTGACGCCCTCCATATATTATATTTATAAAAATGGTAAGTACTTATTAATTTTTGATTCATTTACCTAAGATGGAATTGTAAAGCTATTGGAAAACATGAAACTAGCGTACATAGCCAAGGTTCTCCAGAACAAGGCTAGGATCTCAGCTCGGTCATGAATCTTGAATTTAATACCAAATTCAGTTCCAAAGTTTCTTCAGGAAATGCCTGAAATCCACCATAAGTAACATAGAAGTAACAATAAACATAAGCCTTATTAGTTTAATGGTCGCCAGCCATACTGCTGATCATGAGGTCCTGAGTTCAATTCCCGGGTCGAGCTAAAGTGTCATTGAGTTTATCCATCTGGAATTTCTCAGTTGCAGCCCGGAGCCTGGATTCCTGCTCGGTAGATGGCAATAGCCTCACTTCTGCCTAACCCTCGGGGGTACAGGCGTGAATTTATGTTATGTTACCATTTGTTTTCTTAGTAAAAAAATATATGACGTGACGTCACTCTCTATAGTGTTAATCCCTAGCATGAAGTGGGATGACAGCTCACTTTACCCAGGTTTTCACGGTGAGATTTTTACAGAATAGAATTTTTTGTCAATATAATTATTGAGGACTTTTTTTGCACTAAAAGCTCAGCAATCTTAAACCGATTTTCTACAGGACCTGAGACAGTCAGCTGGGAACGGATACCTCCGTCTTGCCGGATGTTGGGACCAGCAACCTAATTGCGTAACACACGATCAATCGGAATCTGAATCATTTTGAAGCAAATTGCTAATCCATTGCTTCATAAGTTCGAAAAATGTGTCTGCTCAACACGTAAATAACGCAATGAATGTTGTTGAACTGTCAAAATGAAACCGATTCCGATTGATCGTGTGTTACGCAATTAGGGTGCTGTTATCGATATAAGAGTCGAACAACCACCAAGATCCTGTATTTGTGTAGCTTCTGTATTTGGGTTTCATTCCTACTATTAATCGTGCATGTGTACCTTCTTTCAGGTATACGATTATTTTGATAAATATACGTTTTTGTGCGACATGTATGACAAAGAGGCCGACATGATTGTGGATTTAACGCTTCATTTTTTTCCATTCGATAATTCATGTCAAGTAATAAATCCAAAAAAAGGCAAAAACCTACTTCGACGAGTACATACGCCATACATTAAACCAGAAATGCTACAAATTGGCAATATTGTCAATATATTTGCAAAACTACTTCTTATAAGAGACTGCGTCCCAGCCACCATGAGGACTTTGTTTAATCGTAGTGAAAGGTAACATAAAGATTTGGATTATTTAATAGGCTCAGTGGTAAGCAAAGGATTCTTCCGGGTTTCCCTACATCCTTTGTAATTTCCACTGCCTCTTTGGCGTCTCGTCGACATCATCCTCCACAAAACGCTATACTGTCCAAGCTGTTCCACGATGTCGTCCAGGTGGTTGCCATGCCTATGTGGCACAGGAAATTTCCGTACCCAATTGGAAGTTGAGAGCGCCATGCCAGCTCCAGCCAGTTCTTCATAGCAGGCTTTAGCTCCTGCCACTACTTAGGGCCAACAAAATTTGAATAACTGACGTGCTACACTTTTTGAGGGATCTGGAAGAAAATCCTATGAGTCATCGTGGTAACGTCGGACTCGCTGACTAAAACGATTAAAACTCGATTTCCTGTTTTCAGTACTTTTGCTTTAATTAAACCTGTTTCACCAAGTATACACGGCAAAATAATAACATTTATTATGAAGAGGGGGTTCCGCATCGTTCGTATGAAGAACGGAAAAATGAATAAAGAATTTGCAATGGATCTTTACAGCTATTTGGGTGGAAGTAACATGCTCCCGTAAGTGAATCCCTGTTAGGTGTTGCCTCATGTAATAATGTTTGTCACATAAGATTTTAAAGCAAGCGGTTACGTCACGGTTCGTGTCGCAATGCTAAAATTACCCACGGGAAAGTAAACATATTTCATTTTATATATTATGCATAAGCCCATGAAAATAAAATGTACCTACTCACTTGTGCAGTATTATCATCGACTACATAACTAGTGGTGAAGTTATCGGCCTAGAACTGGTAGCTCCTGACGCAGTTAACGAATGGAGGCGCGCTTTAGGCGCAACAGACCCGGCCGACGCCGCTCCTGGCACCCTCCGGAAAATGTTCGGAGAAAATATACTCAGAAACATCGCGCATGGAGTAAACACGAAGAAAGAAGCTATCCATGTAGGTAATAGGTACAGGCACTAATATATTAACTCACTTCACTGATATTATTGGCAGTGACAATGTAAAATATTGTAGCGTTAAAACGATCATATTTTTTAGTTTTATACAAACTTAGACACCAATCATATAAACTGTTCATAAGTATGTTACGATAGTGCAGTCAAAAATATCCGACTACTCTTTGGAACATAAATATCTAAATACTCTAGATTTCAATATATTTAATGCAACCTAGGATTCGTAAATATCTATACAGCTTTGAATATTCAACTAAATGGCCTTTACCATTAAATTTATTTTTGCTTGCTGGAGCAGAAGTACCTACGAGTAATAATGCAATGTTGCCGTTCGTAATAGGACTGTATCAATCTGACAACGTTGACAGAGCTGTATTATTTGATTAATTAAGTTTTAGGAGGGTCAACGCATAGGGAAATCTTAGGGAAAAATTGCATAGATATTAAATATCTATGCAATTTTTCCCTAAGATTTCCCTATTATTTAGCGCAAAGTTAGGTTCACAAATTTTGTGAACCTAACTTTGCGCTAAATAATATGATCAAGGGATTGCGCACAATTTTTAGAGTCTTTGTCTGTAGCAATAATATTGATTTATATGTAGTCACATATTTATGATGTCACAGATTGTTTACAATTTATTGTAAGGCAAAACTGCTTAGAGTTTTATAAAACTTACCATTGCCTATATATTTTTGATGAACATGCTCAGATACTAAAGATCTCGACTGTACCATTGCCAGTGAACGAAAAAAACATAAACATAAACAAATGTTTTTTTCGTTCACTGACCATTGCCGACTGCCTTATTGAGTTTTAAAGAAAACCGCTCAAGTATGAGAGAGATGATGCACTTTAAGACCTTCTGCCGTACTCTTCTAAGTACAGCAA
This sequence comes from Apamea anceps, assembly GCA_951799955.1. Lineage (NCBI taxonomy): Eukaryota > Metazoa > Arthropoda > Insecta > Lepidoptera > Noctuidae > Apamea > Apamea anceps. Next base: position 7,333,744 of record OX637500.1, on the reverse strand, counting down.
TAAAGTTCATTTATAATTGATTAATGTTAGGTAACGACTCTTCTTCAATTAACAATTATCGATTATTAACGTTAAATTGAACTTTTAAATGTCAACCCAATTGAAATGTTCCCAATCTCCCATATTTTGCATGACAGCATTCCAAATAATATACTTGTCAGTTAAACTTCTCCACGACACTACTAACATTCCATGTTGCAAGCGGCATTCCATGTTGCACGTCACATTCCATATTGCAAGCGACATTCCATTTTGCATGCGACATTCCATGTTGCAAATCGCATTCCATGTTGCACGTGACATTCCATGTTGCAAGCGACATTCCATGTTGCACGCGACATTCCATGTTGCAAGCGGTATTCCATATTGCAAGCGACAGTCCATATTGCAAGCGACAGTCCATGTTGTAAGCGACATTCCATGTTGCAAGCAATATTCCATGTTGCAAGCGGTATTCCATGTTGCAAGCGACATTCCATGTAGCAAGCGACATTCCATGTTGCAAGTGACATTCGTCTCTAAACGTAGGTATGGTAATAAACTGCGACTCCAATACTGTCTTTAACAATTTTTTATATATTTTCTTCTCTATTACAGATATTGGAAGCATTTTTTGGATACCATGATGGTAGGCCACGAATACCATTCAGAGCAACACTCCAGAACTGCACTTGTTGTGTTATCAAACCGCATGCCAATACAGACGGCAACGTGGGCTCCATTATCGAACATATTGCCACTTCGGACAAGTTCTACGTATCAGCCATGACAATGTTCTCCTTGAATATAAGCAACGCTAAAGAGTTTTATGAAGTTTATCGTGGAGTTCTGCCTACCTATGAAGTTAATATTTCTTTGTGACGAGTATCTTCTGATCTAAAGCTGGGTTCACAATGAGAACCTAGCGCGGTTGGTTGGAAACCGCCTTACCGTTTGCGTCCGGAGCTTTGCGAGGGGTAACAGTTAGGTTCGGTCACAGTGCGAGTGTAGCCCGGTTGGGACGCTTGCAGATGTTGCGACGACGGGCGAGAAGTATGTAATATTTATACTTCTCGCCCGCCTCTCCGCTTCTTCTCTATAGAGGCTTCATATTATTGAATATGAAGCCGCTATAGTAAAACACAGCCCTCCGTACTGCAATATTCATATCTTTCTTTTTCCATCGATTACGCAACCTGTAGTAGAGTGTAACGTAAAAATTTCGATCGAATATCTATAAATAAACCATTATATTTCAGGCAATGTGTATACAGCTGGCCGAAGGAAAATGTATAGTATTGGAAATTAAATGTAAGGATCCTAGTGAGAACGTTGTTTGTGAATTCAGAAAATTATGTGGTCCCCGAGATCCGGTAAATTCAACTAATTATGATTTTATTTACTATCATATTATCTTTCACTACTTAGGGCTGATTTTTCAATCACCACAAAACCCAGCTATAATTAGTATTTAACGATGTTATAATAAAACTACAGGTTGTATCTATAGTATCTTCTAGGTAATAGATATGTCTATACATATGTATTACCTAGAAGGTAAAAAACGGTACTATTACCTAACAATATATATATTATATTATATTATTATACATAATATATATATATATATATATTCTATAGTACCTAATAATGTATTTAATAATAAGAATTTTCTTATTACAGGACTTATGCCGCCAATAGAGCGTTTTTTTTTTCGTTGCGAATACAATACACCAAATGACTTTTCCCGCTCTGGGCTGAGCGGAAGGGCGTGTCAGACTTTTACTGACTAAAACCCACCCGTGTTCCTTCAGTTACCTGTGCCAGGGGCCACGACATCTCTTTCGAACAACCCGCGGCCCTGGCAGGCATCGGTCCTAGCGGACCCCGTCAGTTCGTGCTGACATCTCTTTGAGGCACGCATCACAACGCGCCGTCGACCCGGGCCTGGTCCTTACCGGGCGGCGAGCTGCCCATTGCTCGCCGCCCGCAAGCCCGCGCCTTCGGTGGCCGGGGGTCGGCTGTTGACTCCCGTCCAGGGCGTCTCCTGCGGCGATTAGGGGCGTGAGGGCGCAGAGATTGCCTCTCCCTCACGCGTTCCGCCTCCTCCTTTGCGAGCATTATTGCTTCGCAGAAGGAGATGACGGCCTCCCATGCACTCTCACTCCGTACCATGGCCTGGACTAGGGCCGGATGCGAGAGATCGCCGCCGCCGATAGCCACCACGAGGACACGGCGCGGCGGTGCTCCGCCCAAGCCGGGCAAACCTCCACCGTATGCTCCACCGTGTCCTCCGGGCGATCTACACAGTGGTGACAGCCTGGCGTTTCGTCCCACCTTATCCTGAACAGGAACCTCCCGAAACAACCGTGTCCGGTGAGGACCTGCGTCAGGCGGAAGGTGGGGGCGCCGTGGCGCCTCTTTAGCCACTCCTCCAAGAGGGGACTTATAGCCGCAATTGTGGCGTACCCAGCACTGGGTTGCGACAGTCACACTCTCCATGCCACCATGAGATCCCGCCGGAGCTCTGTCCGCTGCACCGTGATTTGTCGCGGCAGCGGAGTTACGCCCCGACGTTTTGCCTCCTCTCGCCACTCCCATATGTGGGCGAGGACTTTGGCCTCCAGATCCCATGGCGGCAATCCGACAAGGAGGCTCCCCGCTCTCAGACTTGTGCAAGGCCACCTCGAGTCCCAATTGCCGGATCCTCTCGACGATTGTCGCAACCCTGCGTGTCGCTGCTTTGGCCGCCACCTGGTGCGACCTCCCCTGCGCCAGGACCAGCGTGTCGTCAACGTAGCAAACCACGCTGACGCCGCTAGGGAGGTCGGCGCGCAGCACCCAGTCGTACCCGATATCCCACAGATGCGGCCCCAGGACCGATCCCTGTGGGACACCGCACGACATCTCTCGCCGGTTCCACTCTTCCCGGTGGCCGGGGTAGATGACGGCCCTGTCCGTCAAATAAGCCTCGACAATGCGACATTATCATGTTTAGACATCGATACCCATCAAGTCTGCGGAGTTTTGCTAGCTAATCTAATTTGACCCTGTATATTTCCTAAGATGAATTTTGTAATTACAGGACTTATGCCGCCAATTATACCCGGATACCATAAGAGCCTTGTATGGGAAAACAATAGTGCACAATGCTGTGCATTGCACAGATTTGCCTGAAGATGGAGAAATGGAAGTTGAATACTTCTTCAAACTTATAGTCAATGATAATAATTAAATAGATTGTTAATCTATTATTAATAATTATATAATTACATCATCGATTAAGGTGGTATATTTTTTTTATAAGAATTCCTTAGTATTAGCCCCGTGTCTGGACTTGTGCCTTGTGGCAATAGGCTTGCTCCCTATTGCTTGTGGCAATGGCCAGCGGCGTAGTTGCGTGACACACATAAAATGGAAACTATCGCAATTTCTTTCATTTCGACAGTTCAGCCACGTTCAGTGCGTTATCTACGTTGCTGAACAGACGTATTTTTGTGTGTTCCGGACGATATACATAAACTTCGAATGTTCACACCATGGAAATAAGAATTTTTCGTTATGGACACATTTATTTATTTATTTATTATGGCACTCCAACGATTTATTCACATAAACATTAACAGAGAGCTTAGTGTTATTATAATAAAGTAAGTACTACAGTGAACTTATCAAAGGTGTGCACAGCACTTACATAGTTTGCCTAATTGATTTACTAGGTAATTATAGTGATAAAAATAACAATATAATCGTTAAAAGTTACAATAATAAAATCAATTAAGTTACAATAGCACATATTAACTAAATACCTTGACTGCCGATACGCATGCATCTTTATCTCTTTATCCGAAGCATTTGATAGATTTATCATTTTAATTGTACTAAGCGGCAACAAAGGTCAAAAATGAAGACCCTTTAATTTTATTTTATTTTACCCTTTAATAAATTTTTAACAAAAGGTATTTGTGTTATGATATTTATTGTACAAATATTTTCGGAATATGTACATTTTAGGATAAACAATAGATCTATAGAAGAAGTCATCTGAAACCTTATTACAAAGATCTCTCAGACGAAATGGTGTCTGAACTGAGTGATCCAATGATACTGTCCAAAGATACCTGGAAGAAGCTTTAAATGCCTTGATGGGCTTAAAAACTGTTGTGACTAATTCTTTACAATTTTTTAAGATATAAATTTAGTCAGTAGAGTAAGTGTTTGTTGAGATTTCGCTCATAGCCGTTTTTGCAAAATGTCTGAATTGAGTGATCCACATTTTCGGCAATAACTGAAGACCCTTGAGAGTGACAAATTTTTTACTTTGGGCTATGAGTTTTGACTATTTTTGACTAAATGTACAATCACATTTTGTCACGAAATAAAAAAAGATCACTCAATCCAAATGCACATTTTCTTACTGCATAGGTCAATTAAATTTCATTAAATGAAATTACAAATATTTTTTACTACGTCCTATGGTAGATTTGATTTGTAAAAGCTAAGAGAAGCGTTTGCCAAAGTTTATGGATAACGTGGAGAATACGGTGTATAAAGCAATGGATAAGGAATATCGTTCAAAAACATCGGATTGCGATTGAAATTGTGTTACGCATAATGGCTGATTTTCATTACCTAGTCGATGGATCGATACACAGCATGCAGCAGGCGGGGTAATGACTGATGAAAATCAAGTCGATAACGCGGTGGGTACACCGTTAGCGGGGAATCCTCGTAGCGGATCCGGATCGGACCCAATGAAAATGAGCCATTAAGCAAACGTGCGGATCATGTTCTCCATATAGCGCAATCGTTCCCTATCTATGTAAGGGATTTCTGTAAAACACATACACACGTTACGACGTCGGGTACCGCTCGCATCGGCCCGTCTCGGTGTCGGCGTTGGCAATCCGATTGCTGGCAGTTGCGTCGGCAATACCAGCAATAAAATACAGTGGACATGGACAAAAATCGCATCGCAGTGCGCGCTCAGCCTTTAAAAGGTTTCAACTATGTATCTGGGTACGAACCACTACCTCTTGTAGCAAACAGCTGTCGGAAGGCTAGCGGTCGATTTATACTAACAAACGGATTTTGGACTTATGAACAGCGTTTAGAGGACTCGCCTACGATAACATTGACACTATACATAGCTACTATATAGGATTGTGAGGAGCGTATCGAGTGGTTGTGAATAGCTACTAAGCAGATACATACAATAAAATAAAACAACTTTTGAAATATAAACCTACCTATTGCAAATGAATTTGTTTTTCCACCGCCCGCGCCCGCCGCGCCGTGATGTTAGCATCTCGGCATTATTCCAAAGAAAACAGAAATATCGATGTTTTGTATCGACTAGACCAGAATACATAGCTGAAGATTAGAAAAATAGCTTGTTAAGTACCCAAGTCTTGCATATTTTAAAGTAACTAGCGTTTGCCCGCGACTTTGTTCGCGTGGAATTCGTCAGCAGGGGCGTAGCTACCACAGTATCAGCCGTATCGACGATACGGTGCCCCTGAGCTACAGGGGCCCACGACGCGACGTGTTCAAGCCAAATTTTTTAAATAATATTTTGTTAAATATTTAGATTAAAACCTGAAATCCTTATGTTTAAATATCTATGTATAAACATATATAAACGGAGAAGAAGAAAATAACAGAAATACAAAGGGGATACATAATTAGCATGTTCCCACTATTCGGACACAGGCCTCTCTGTGAGAGCGAGTGAGCCGTAATCCACCACACATTTTTTATTGTAGGACATGCCGGTTTTCCTTTACCATTTTGAGAATAGTAGCGATAAAATTATTCACACAAAGTCAAGCGCCTGCCTGGGTTCGAACCTACGACCAATAACTATGTATCTAGTAAACCGCCGCGGCCATTACGACTGGGCCCCTAGCTCTCTTCACCACTACTGTCGGGTAAAAAGGGCCCCCAAAAAAAAATTGATACAGGGCCCCTTTAGGATGAGCTACGCCACTGTTCGTCACATATACATTTTTATTCAATATATTAAAATAACAGCGACATTTTTATAAAACCGTCTCGGTCCTCGACCCACCGCGTCGCATAACATCGCCCGCCCGCGCGGGATCGGAATCCGTTTATGAAGACTTCGCCTTTATTGATCAACCGCTGTTAATATGAAGTAATTGCAGTGTGATGTTTGGTTTCATATAAATTCTTTATCTCTTTGTCGTTTATTATGACGGCCTGAATGGTGTTCAGGCCGCTAGTTGAACGTAGACGAACATAGTTCTTAAAGAAGAAAAGGAAACTTTTTTCTTTTTTCATTATTAGAATACATAAAGTAGTTTTTCTCTATTAAACTAAACACCTAATAAAAATATGAAGTTGTTTATTTTCTAAGACTATGCTTTGTATGACGTCCGCTTAGCATGACTTTCCTTCGAAGTCATTACCTATAAGCGGATCCTACTATACTTACTTATTTTCACTTACCGTTCTTTCTAACTTTTTACTCGGCGCCAAGGGTCCAATCGTGATGAGCCTTATAACCTTCAAGAAATGGGCTACCAACTGTAAAAATACCTATTTTTTCAAATCCGACTGGTAGTTTCAGAGATTAGCGCGCTCAAACAAACACTCGTTTTATTATTAGTAGCTATAAATAAGCGCTATATATCAATTATATTTATAAAATATATTTTTATTAAAACTAATTGAAGTGATCTGCATTGTTAACATTGAGATTTCATAGAGAAGTGATGGACGCTGATAGAATTGAATTCAAGCAAAACATTATTATTAACTACATTATGTGAGTTGTACCTATTAGAAAATCTATAAAACCCTGAAAAAAACACATGTTTATTTTAATATTTTCGGCAATAACTGAAGACCCTTGAGAGTGACAAATTTTTTACTTTGGGCTATGAGTTTTGACTATTTTTGACTAAATGTACAATCACATTTTGTCACGAAATAAAAAAGATCACTCAATCCAAATGCACATTATATAGGTATCTTCATATAGCTTTACACAATAATAATTACATAATAATCACCTGCATATTCTTACGCAATACATAAAATAACTAATATACTATACCTATATACACAGAACTAAATATATATATACCTAATTATACACCCAATTAAGCATATCTAATAATATTTCATTGTTTCAATTGCCACTTAGCTCTCTTCCTCTCTTCTTAATTTTGCTGTGCCCGACAGGGTCCATATTGATATTTTATCTTGTTATATGTAAGACATATGGGATGCAATAAACATTTGAGTATTTGAGTACAAATACCAAAGATTTTACCAGCAAAATCTTCGGTCTACGTAGACGTCTACAAAAATTGCTTTCTAACAATTCTAACGTAACGTAGATCGAGACGTTAGTTTATTTTCCTTTCGAAACATGCAAGAGCAACTAACTAAACGCGATTTATTAAACACCTTCAAATACTTTTCATTACTTGTTTTGACTAGCTTTATTTGAACAGAATATTTAACAAAATGCTAACTACAAACACAGACGAAATCTACATCATATAGGTACTACATTCTGCACGCGACTTCGTCCGCGTGTAATTTTTTGTTCACCTGACCCACCCCTTCACATCACATCGCCTGCCCGCGCTGTTACTATGTTCTTTCAGACTTTTTTTGTTTTTGCTCAGCTCCCAACTTTTATTCGAGGAATAAAATTGACGGTTCACAGTTTTTGTATGAAATTACTGTCAAAATTATTCCTCGAATAAAGTTATCAGATGATTATAAAAATCAGCCCTTAGGGTGGTTAAAACGGCAGCGACCTCTCGCGTCCGGCCCTGGTTCAAGCCATGGTCCGGGGCGAGAGGGAGGGGGAGGCAGTCACCTCCTTCTGCGAAGCAGTCATGCTAGCGAAGGAGGTGGCGGAATGGCTGAGGGAGAGAACCTCACGCCTCAGCCGCCGCGGGAGACGCTCCGGGCGTCGGGAGCCGCGTGACGACTCCCGGCCACCGTAGGCGCGGGCCTGCGGGTGGAGAGTAATGGGTAGCTCACCGTCCGATCAGGACCAGGCCCGTGCCGGACGGCGCGTATGTGTCCCACGCGCGCCTCAAAGAGATGTCAGCACAAATGACGGGGCCCGATGGGGCCGAAGCCTGCCAGGGTAGCGGGATCGTCCGAAAGGGTTACCGCTGCCCTGGAACATAAAGGGCTAAGTAAGAAACACGGGTGGGTTTTAGTCAGTAAGAGTCTGACACTCCCTTCCGCTCCACTCAGAGCGGGAGGGAGTATCATGATTTGATGATTTCCCATCCGCAAAAAAAAGGGTGGTTAAAAAGAAGGAACAAGAATTGGGCTATCAAATGCAACAAGATTTTTTTTATAATCCGACTGGTAGTTCCGGAGATTAGCACGCTCATACAAAATCTTCCGTTGTATTATTTTATTAGTATAGAATATAGATAGAGAAGTACAGTAACGAGCATTTAAATACCTTACACTTGCAAGATTGAAAAACTATTTTCCCCTAAAGTTCTTCTTAGCGTGTCGATGGCTTTTTTTATATTTGATTGGCCCAAAATTCAGCAACGCGAATACCGTTCGCTAACGCAGCCATTAGGTGACGTGTGCAGGTGACAGGACAAGCGGCGCAAGAGGTGAAAATTGTAATTTCACGAGAAAAACGCTTTTGAATTTTGCGTTTTTAACTGTATTTATGCTCGTGACTGCACCTAATCCACATTCGCGATTTATTTGCTAAACATGCAAACAAATATCAGTTTATGGAAAAATAACTTTAATTCTTACAGAATAATGTTCAGTTTACGCTACAACTTCAACCCTTTTTATAACTTTTTCAATAGTGCTAGTCACTCTGAAATCAACATTAAAATAAAGTTGATATTTTTTAATTAATTTTAAAGTTTTTATATTTGTTTAACTTGAAATAACATCAATTTGAAACATTAGTTTGAATAGACTACAGTACCTACCTTCTTATCCACGTCTATTCTAGCCTCTATCGTACAACTTGTATTCTATGCAAAGCCATATTATCATAACACCTTAAAACATTAAAACCATCAGTTATTGCATAAATAGTTCCCACTGCTAGGACACACGCCTCCAGTGGCGTAACTATACCCTTTGGGGCCCGTGGCAAATTTATAGGATAGGGCCCTCCTCAATGTAAAGAAGCTCGACCAACGTTACAATTTTTTTTTACTAGCACTTCGTCCGCGTAGATTTCGTAATTTCCCCTACAAAATTGAATACCTGACAGCTGTTGGTTTAGTGGTCGAAAAAAGTTTGCATTTCTGTACTTAGGTATGTTAGGATCCTCCTGTGCTCATGGCCCTCTCGTGCCGGGGGCCCCTTCCAGCTGGGGGCCCGTGGCATTTTACCACTCCTGCCACCCTATTGTTACGCCACTGCACGCTTCCTCTCTTCAGTCGTCGGGTGCTGGCGGGCGTAGCCCACGCGTGTGCCTTCTGTAGTTCTACGTCTCAGACGTCGTCATACTCCTGTATTGGCCTACATGGCAAAATGGGGTAGCGTATGACTTAGCCCTTCGTATTAGTATGTATACGCGGATCCACGCGAGACACAATGGCTTGTTAATTGTTTCTGTAATTACAGCATTCAACCGGTAAGGTTGGTAGATGTCACATGTCTTCGAATTTGTGGTTCTAGGACATGCCGGTTTCCGCACGATGTTTTCCTTCCACCGTTTTGAGAGCAGTGCTGATGGAATTACAGTGTAATAAGAAAACTCTTGCAGCTAATCCATTCACCCAAAGTACTGGCCAACAATTAAAAAACCCATTCATGCTGAGACGATCCTGGCTGTAGCATCAGGTCATCATCATTTGCCTAGCCATTTCCCAAGTATGTTGGGGTCGGGTTCAGGTCTAACCGTATGCAGACGAATACCAGTATTTTACATGGAGCGACTACCTACCTGACCTCCAAAACCCAGTTACTGGGTAACACGATACCCTTGGTAAGACTGGTTGTCAGACTTTTAACTATATCCCATCATCATATCAAGTCATCTCTATCTCTAGCAAATAAATGAATTTAATGTAATTTGAACGGACGAGTTTAATAAGTTTCAAAGTGATATACTACTTACTTACCAATCTGAAACTAGCTTGCAAAAATACAACTATACACAGGGTCAAATGAAATTAGCTAGCGAAACTCCACAGACGTGATGGGGATATCTAAACATGATAAAACAAAAAATGAATGATTTTTTTTTGTGGGTTCATCGACTGTTGTTAGTGTAATTTGTTTTGTGTAAACTTCACTGACGTGATTGGTATCAATGTTTAAACATGATATTTCTCAACTCATACTTCAAGTAATAACACTACCAGCGGTTGTTACCCCTAAAAAATATCAGATCTTTTTTGTTTTTATTTTATCGTGTTTATATATCGATACCCATCACATCTGCAGTTTTGCTAGCTAATTAAATTTGACCCCGTATACCTATAAGTTTAAAAATCCCCGCGCTGCTATAACTGGCCCAGGGTAACATTAGACGTACTTCTATCAATACGCCTACATTTGCATGGCACTGGATCCATTAACAGGCCGTGAATGTAAACAACAGCATCGGCTGACGGCAACTTAAAAGGCGTTAGGGAGAATTTAAATCTCCCGAATGCTTTTTGTTCACGCCGCACAAGAACACAATGTAGGTACCTACTCACATTAGTCGTTCACGTTACTGTCATCATTTAATATCAAATTTATTAGTTAAGGAAATATGAGGAGTTGGCTAATCCTAAGAAGTCCTATGGTTTTTGCGTCAGCGATACCTTAAAGTGTGTTATCTTTATTAATAATCTCTTGGAGCATAGAATAGGTACCAAGTTATTGACGACGTTTTGAGACAAAGACTATAGCATTGGACCTAATTCAGAATTATATATTTTGCAAAAAATCTGCTTCAACGACGTTTGGCAATGCATACAGGGTGGCAGGGACATCAACACGCAACCTGTTACCAAGGATTGAGTACCAGATTCTGAACCGAAAAAGAAACAGCTGTTTTATAGCAAAGTGCAATATCTACCTACGCGGTCAAGATGTTGAATGAACAGCAAATTGATGATGATGAACAGCAAATTTCTTTTGTGCGTCAAGGTCGGTGGAGGAAGACCACATATTTTTTTGACAATAAATTTTTTGTCAGCTTATTTCGTACAGCCGTGGTTTTTTTTTTACAATTTTACACACACATTTAGGAGTCAACCCTTACCACATCGCATAGGTAACGTTTAACCCTCGGACAGCGGATGTAAACAAATTTAAATCACGGCTGGCGTTACCGCCACATGTGCGCTGTTTGAGGTTAAAAAACTTACTAATTGGTATCTGATTCTGACACATAAAAAATCAACGTTTTACAACATGTCTGGTAAAAAATAAACTCGAGAGAACATCGGGTGCGAAAACAGAAAAAGCGCTTTAGGACGAGCAAAAACTTATGTCTAAGATATTACAGCGATCAAGTAAGTTTTTGCACCAGTTGTGAACTCCATAAATAGAATAATATTTTTAGATGTCTAGTACTTACTTATCTCAAAAATGAGTACCTATCATCTGCGATTTTAAATAAAATATACTTAAAGAAAAAAAAAACTGGTTGCACTCCGGGAACCGGTAGTGCCGGCAGAAGTGAAAACTTGAATATTAATGTTGTGCATTTTTGATATTTTGGAATGTGGTCTACTCTCCCTTCGTCTTACGAATTTTCGATCAGGTCACGTGTCCTGACGCGAGCTCCGTCTTACGAATTTTCGATCAGGTCACGTATCCTAACGCGAGTTTAACATTTGTTACCCATCACAAAAAAAGTGCACAACGCCGCTAAAGAAGTTTTCACTTCAAAAATACATGCGTTTTTAACTACGTTAGGAGTAAGTACGATATCTACATAATTTACATTAAATTGACCTTTTGTATTCTTTAGACTAATCAACAGGTAGGCTAACAACCAAGTTGTAAACTGAAAACAAACAGTTTGTCTTATTTAACTAATTACGTATACTACTTAACCCACTATATTACGTAGGTATAGGTATGTATTATTATTATGTATACAGGATAATTTTTTATTCAGTGCGTAAATTTTTACAGGGTGTTCTACCCATGAATATGAACAACATTCACTATGGGACCATCTCTGAAATCACGAAAAAAAAATCAGCAGATTCATACATTTTGGTCGAGTAGGTATTGAACTTTTATAAGAAACAGCTGATTTTTTTTTTGTGATTTCAGAGATGGTCCCATAGTGAAAGTTGTTCATATTCATGGGTAGAACACCCTGTGAAAATTTACGCACTGAATAAAAAATTATCCTGTATACCTAGGTTTAGTTACAGGACCTATCTATACAACCTCTTCACTAGTTCATCAAAAGCTGGCATAAAATACTATTTTCTTTTTATAATAAAATACTATTTACTTTATCTAATAAGAAAAGTGAAATACAAGAAATACTTATCATCTATTGAACTTTGTTTTTTGTACGATATCGAAGGCACAAACGAAATTTACACTATATTCAGGTTATTGATATTTGAATTAGTCAATATAACCGTTATATTTTACAGGGGCTAACTACCAGCTCTTATAGCAGAGCAGAAGTTGAACTGCATTGCTTTTTTGTACTTAGTCATAGTACAACAGTGCAGTTCAACTTCTGCCCTGCTATAAGAGCCGGTAGTAAACCCCCTGTACAAACATTTATAACTACATAAAGAGATTTTGACATCATGGCTGCAAGGTGACAGACCCAGCCGAGACCTTGCAGCAATGGTTCACAAACTCACAGTCAAGCTACCATAGACAGGGTGCTGTTGGCGCTGCCCCACACCCAAGCATGCGCACCGTTTCTGCATTACCGTGTAGAAACAGTCCACGTGAGCTTCAGCAAACATCCCCGATGCGCTGCAGTATCGGGGCAACCCCATCAGCATCCTGAAAGCGTTATTGTATTGGACGCGAAGGGCGCTATATGATTTTTAAGTATAATGAACCCACAGACTGCAAGTGTAATAAAAAGACGTGCAGTACGCACGTAGTGCCATAATGTGGCATCACAGCTGAAGTGGCAAAATGTCAACTAACTTTTGGAGGCACTGATTAAAGTACATGACTAAAGTCATCCTTCTATTAAGATAGTACGCCTGCAATCTGTGTCCGTTTCGACTGCCCGGTCGTAGAAGCAAAACGACTACGTCAACATTACGAAGGAATTTGTAAAACAGTAACAATGAAAGTCGCAAATTCGTAGATCCAATATTCAGAAAGTTGTAAAGGTTTAACCATGGCCGCGCAGTCGAAACGTGGAGAATTGCGCGGCCACGCAGTTCTCTTAAACGGAGCTTCGTAGAGGTCCCATTCTTTTTGCTAACCACTGATACGATTTCGAAGAAAATGTAGACAGTATGAATAAAGCCCTAATGTTTGGAATTCACGACCTGCAGAACTTAAATGCTATGGCCCCGCGGTTGAAACGTGTAGAACTGCGCGGTCAAGCAGTTCTCTTAAACGGAGCTTCGTAGAGGGCCCATTCTTTTTGCTAACCACTGATACGGTTTCGAAGAAAATGTAGACAGTATGAATAAAGCCCTAATGTTTGGAATTCACACTGCAATCTAGATGAATGATGATTTTTCGTCGGTATTAAAAAAATAAATCAGATTTTTATAGAAAAGTGCCATACCTAGGGATGTCCAGAATCATGTATCTGAATCCATTGCGCGTAGATGTTCCTGCCACCCTGTATACCTATTTTCTCTTCTGATATTTATTTCAGATTAGATATCTTTGTATGAGCTGAGACTGAGACAGTGATAGAGTTCCTAAAACACAGTGTTGTCGCCGCATAATGCAAAAAAACCAACATCATAAAACGACTTTGTCATAACAAAATAAATATAGAAAACAAACTAGATCATTACAAAGGTCAGTTGAACTTCAAAACACAAGGGTTGCACATCGCGGTCGGTCAGGATGCAGCCATCAGTTGGATCCCTTTGTTTTCTCGGCGTGCCATACGCGGCTTTACGAAAATATACAAGAGACCGAAATGTAACCAACATGCCGCGCCCACACGCCGGCAATACATGTTTTGACGACGCGTCATCGCTCCAATACCTTTGTCTAAACGGATAGTGTGCATATATCATAACAACTACGCTACAACTTATATACGCTTCCGCAATTTGTATTCTGCGGGTTTGCAATTTGACTGTTCAGACTATCTTATTAATTTTGTCGGAGGAAGCTTGTTACCTATAATATTATCAAAACCTATTTGAGAACGGTGAGTGCGGTTAATGTTCGTGGTTTCATTTTGACCTAGCTTCCTACCTACGTAATTTTAATCGTCTGGGAATTTGTGCATTATTGTCATTATTTAAAATACTGGTATTCAGCTGCATCCGGTTAGACTGGAAGCCGACCCCAACATAGTTGGGAAAAGGCTAGGCAGATGATGATTATGATGTCATTATTTAATTATTATTACTCGTAGAATAATTAAGTAGGTATGGTGAAAATTGCTTAAGCTTGTGTGATCCAGTTCTTCTTCTAATTTTCGCTACGAATTTTGATGTAGTTTTCACCATACCTACTTAATTATTCCGGAAGGTTTATGTGTATAATGTATAATACATTAATATAACCACTATTATATATTAATACTAGCTTCTGCCCGCGGCTTCGCCCGCGTGGATGTCGGAAATTATCCCACGGGAACGTGCTAACAGGATAAAATGTACCTATGTGCTTCCCCAGAATGTCATCTATCTCACGGGCCCTTTGTGGCTAAATACAATAGAAAACCAATTGTGTCTCATTAGTGGTGATTAAGAGGGTACCTATATGATATCTTTACCTAAGTACCTACCTAATTAAAAAAAAAAACTCAATAACAGAAAATTAAATACCTACCTACCTAAATAAACCTATTTCTGATGATAACTAATCTAAACTCAATAAATAAGCAAAATCCCTAAAAACTAATATCTATACGAAAGACTAATCCTACCTAACAGTATTATAAAATAACCTACGGTCACTACGTACACTATCAAATATACTACCTATACTTTAAAATTAAAATCTATACCTACAACTTATATAAAAATAAACCTAAATAACTCTAAAAACTAAAAGGAATAAAAATAAACTCCATTGCGGGTGACTTAACCTACGACAAACTTATTATTTGCGGTTGGTGCAGTAATCGGGTCTAGGGATCGAACCGCAAAATTAAGTTTGTTTTTTATTGTATATACTTTTCCGGGATAAAAAGTACCCAGTGTGGTGCCCAGGATATTAAAGAATAATAATACCAAGTTTCAACGAAATCGAACCGGTAGTTTTTGCGTGATGCCTGAACAAACAGACAGACAGACAGACAGACAGACAGACCGACAGACAGACAGACAAACATTTTTTTAATCACATTTTTGGGTTCGGTGTCGGTCTAGTAACACCCCCTGCCATTTATTTTTTTGATATTTTCAATGTACAGAATTTTCACTTCTACAGATTTATTATAAGTATAGATTACAACTAGCTTCAACTTTCTGACTAACTGACCGACTATTTAATTTTGACAATTCAAAAGTGCCTGAAATGGTTTAATTTAAATAAATGATTTGAGTTTACCCATAATAAAGAAATCTCGATATTTTGTCAAGTCAATCCGTGCGAAGCAGGGGTATAAGCAGCTTACAAGGGTTAAGCGTACTCTTTAACGCAATAAACGAAACCGCGCGAAATGAACGCGAGATTGGCTGGAATTGACGTGGTTTCGATCGTCATCTGTTCTGTAAAAATCTCACCGTGAAAATTTAGGTGAGTTGAACTTAGAGTGAGCTCTCATTCCACTTGAGGTGCCATTCTGTAAAAATCTCTTATAGGTGAAGTGAGCTGTCAATAGTGTCAATCTCTAACATAATGGTGGCATATCAACTAAATTTAAGCTCTCTCCACCCAAGTTTTCACGGTGACATTTTTACAGAATAGATCGTCTGAACCATGTGTGGCTCATGGGACAGGGGATGGGTCAAGGCAGCTCCTTGTATGTTTTTAGTGTTATATGTATTTTTTGTTATGTATTTTCTGGTAAACAATAAAGTATATACTTACCTATAAATAAATAAGACAAGTGTATATTACATATCCTTTCCACGATCAATTCTAGCAGATAAGTAGGTAGGTATTAAAGTATTTATGACGAACCGAATTTTGTCAATTCATTTACACACTTAAGAGAGGTGCATAAAAACGAGACGACGATTTAAGTAGATAAGTATAGGTAATATTTTTTTATTTACTCGATATGAGGATTAAATGAACAAATTGTTGGACAATTTAGACCGCTTACTCTGACCGAATTTCACATTCAGATACTTCGTGTGTTAAAATATATTTTCACGTAATTAATTAAAACCTTGCATCACTAAATAAATACAGCTAGAATATGTAATAAAGACGCAACAACAACAAAATGTATCTATCTAAGATTTTTCGATTCCTTAAAGAACATTTCTATAACATTCGTTTCGAACAAATCTAATTTTTCTTGCCCATAGCCTGCTATGGGCACAAACTGCATGAAATGACCTGCCTTATTTGCCATAACGAAACTGAAAGGCTTTCTACTGCGCAGCCACCGAAGTACAATGCACTAACGGCTACGTGGAGTCGTGGCAGCAAGAAGGTAGCAAACTGAAACAAGCCCCCACGAACGAGTAGGAAAGGGCATACTACGTTTCAGTATTCAGAATTCTAAAGCACTACGTCTCTGTAATCTCCTGGAATATCATGATCGCCTAGTATTTCCAATGCATTAAAACTGCACTTTTCTGGGAACCAAAGACTATATTGTCTATGCTGGGAACAAAGTGTTTCTTAAATGCTGGTTGGTTACTTGTTGCTTATTCATCGGAGTTGCATTTTTTATTTCTTAACTTCCCACTCATTCAAACAAAGTTGCAATTTGTTGCAATTAAGTCTACTCATGTTATTGTTAATATACATATAAGTAATGAGGAAGAAAGGTAGGATTTTTTATGGAACGACTAAAACATAAACACTTTTTTTGGGGCAGTCGGGTAAAACAACAATACATAAGGTGGATGCTCCAAGGTAGCCCGCGAAATTCAAATTTTCTTACGTTTTTTGCAATTTGCTGGTCAGTACTAAGTTGTACGTTGATTAAAATATGATTCGCGGCCGTAACAAATATGTATTTACAGAATTATAATCATTAGAGTCATCAACACAACTCTCTAAGATCAAGCAATCCTACTGAATGGCTATTTCATGAAATCTTGACATTTTAGGATTATGCCAACTTAACAAGTTGTTTTACTGATTCTAATGGATGGAATTGGAGCATCCACCATAAGTATCATAATCAGCCTATAATGTTCCCACTGCTGGGACACAGGCTTCCTCTCTTCGACACGGAGTGGGCTTTAATCTGCTCACAGGCCTCCTCTCGGTGAGCGGGAGCGAGCCACTCGGGCCCAGTGCGGGTTGGCAGATGTCTTCGAATTTTTAGTTCTAGGTCATGCCGGTTTCCTCACGATGTTTTCCTTCACCATTTTGAGAGCAGTGGTGATGAAATAATTCATACTAAGTAAAGCGCATGTTTGGGTTCGAACCCACGGCCACTCGTCGCGGCCGTTACCACTGTGACACCACTGCTCTTAACCACTTACATGATAATGAGTATTATGTTTTTCAAATGTTGACAATTTCAGTCTTAAGTAACACTGATTAAATTGTGTAATTTCATCTGTATGCAAGGTTATTAAGTTCGGTAACAAAGTTAATTGTGTCTCATTACTTCATTAGGACAGTTGATCTCATGATGACAAAAATGAAATACATTTTGGGTGTGATTGTTATGGGTGCATTATGTGAATTGCTGTTGCATAATCAGCAGTGAATTGGTTGCGGTTTGCTATTGGGTGGGTTATCTCTACAATAGGAAAGGGATCATCATCTGCCTAGCTTTTTCCCAACTATGTTGGGGTCGGCTTCCTGTCTAACCGGATGCAGCTGAATACCAGTATTTTAAGGAGCGACTGCCTATCTGACCTCCACAACCCAGTTAGTGAGTAATACGGTACCCCTTGGTAAGACTAGTTGTCAGACTTTCGGGCTTCTGACTAGTTCTGACGACCCGTAACGACTGTCAAAGATCCACGAATGGCAGCCGGTGAGCCGGGACCAACAGCTTAAGTGCTTTCCTAGGCACGGAGGGGTCTTGGTAAGTAAAGATGGTCACCCATCCACAGACCAGCCGTGGCAAGCGTAGCTTAACCTGATCAATCGACCTGTGCAGCTGTTATCAACTTAGGCACAAGCCCTCTACAACAGGAAAGAGATATGAAAATAAAATGCAACTTATGCTTATAATATAGTTTATTCATTATAATTGCATGCAGTCTTTAATAAAAACGTGAATCGAACCAATAATTGACATTTACGGACTAAGTGTAAATATTTGTAC
Source organism: Apamea anceps (assembly GCA_951799955.1). NCBI lineage: Eukaryota > Metazoa > Arthropoda > Insecta > Lepidoptera > Noctuidae > Apamea > Apamea anceps. Next base: position 7,315,233 of record OX637500.1, on the reverse strand, counting down.
ATTTATTAACTGCTTACACCGCACGCCTGCTCTCAATGTGTGATGTTTTTAATACATTTTAAATGAGTAAATAATCGAATCCCTAATAATTATTATTTTGTCGATTTATGTTCGTTTTTTCGAAGAGAATTTATTACAATGAAAGAACGTTATCATGCATAACTTGGGGTTGATAGGAAAATGTGTCTTGACTGGAAGCTGCTGGGCCTACTGCCAGCTCTGTCGTATAATATAAAGTTTCTCCGTCTTGCATGGGCTGCAAATTGGCCAAGTTAAGAAATTCCATCTGATTGTCCTGCCCCTCCCCTTGCACGTAATTTTCCACAACTAGGGAACTGTCACCGACATGCGAGCGCATATGGAAGTTCAGATGACTGCTTTGCTTGAATCTTCGGTCACACACGGAACATTCAAAAGGTTGTATATTGGTGTGGGTACGCATGTGTTGCCGAAGATGCACTGACTGCGAGAAACACTTGCTACATATTACGCATTTGAATGGCTTCACTTTGGTGTGAGTCCGGAGATGCTGGTCCAGCCCAGCCTTCTGTGTAAATGCTTTAGGGCAAAAAGTGCAAACAAAGGGTCGAACGCCCGTGTGCATCCGCATGTGTTGCTGCAAGCCGCCTTGTTGAGTGAATCGTTTAGCACAGATCGAGCATTGGTGCGGTTTCATCTTAGCGTGTACGATACGATTGTGTTCGTCGTACTCGGTGCTATCCAGGAATATTTGACTGCAAATGCGACAAGAGAAGGTAAACCGATTTGTGGCATGAAGTTGAGCGGCAATCGTGTCAGTGGGGTAGAAGTCCCGGTCGAGTCGTTTCTCGCACACCTGACAGCGCAGCGCGGCTTTGCGTCTTTTAGTATGCTCTTCCCGGTAGTGTAATGAATAATCACAGCAGTTGAAGAAAATCTGACGACACTGCAGGTCCGGACGCAGGGTCGAAGGAAAAGTGCAAGTAAAGGGCCCCCTGGTTGAAACAAATTAAAAATAAGACCCCAGGTTCGTTTAACGTCTGCACTAGGTATCTACATTACTTCCTCTTTCAGTTTACTGCACAGGAAAAATGCTGATGTTTAAAGTTCAAATAAAATACAAATTCTCATTCCTCCCAAATAATGTAGCATGCTGTGTAAGTACTTATGTGTACACCACATTTCAGGCTTTCGGTATCATTATTAATTACCTATAAACTTTCCATACAAGCATAAAAAACCTAAAATCTACTGCGAATTGACTACACACGAAAACAGGTGTGATGTTATGAGTACAGACGACGTAATTACCTCAGATCAATAGGCAGCTTAGGTTTCATTTGTGCCCTTTTGACGACGCCGTCGAGTCGTGATCGCTTCATGGCATCAGAGTCCATCTCATTCCTCTCAATTTTAATGATCAAATAAGTAGTATCTTCAGAAAAGGTGCGTGTAATAAAACCATCGCGTCCAATGACTTGTTCATCGGTGTTATTTTTCTGTAGCGGTATAAACTTGAAGCCACAGAGGCCGTTAACATTCTGCGCAAAAGAAATGTCATTAGAATTTTAAGATTTTTGGCTCAAAAGGCTGCCCAACTTAAATGGGACTGGGCAGGACATGTCGGCCGCATGCTGGACAAACTGTGGGCCCAAATAGCACAGAATTGGTGTCCTGAGACAGTGAGGCGGGGTTCCGGTAGACCACGTAGGAGATGGCGGGACGAGCTGGATAGGTTCCGTAAAAACTGGAAGGAGGACGCGCGGGCTCGCGAAAATTGAAAAGAGTGGAGGAAGGCCACAGCGCAGGAGTGGGACAGCAAAGGTTAATAAAAAAAAAAATGTTCTTCTGATATGTATGGTGCATATTAAGCTAGTTAGAGACGAGGAGATGGCCGATGGAGTAAAGCTGTGCCCGAAAGGTAGTCCAGGTTATACTAAAAAGCCATACCTGTCCAAAAGCGCGTTGGGTTGACTATATCGTCAAAATCGCGGAAAACACCTGGATAAGGGACGCACGACACCGCGAAGTATGGCTGAAGAAAGGGGAGGACTATACTCAGTAGTAGGGGATTCCGGGCTGAAATGATGACGATAAATTATTTATCACTAATGTAGGAAGAATGTAGGTAACCTGTGATATGCCTCTAGTTTATCCTCGGCGGCCTGTCGCAACGAAGACTAGTACGCGGGGGATATTATAATACAGAAGTGAGTGCGCAATTACTGGTGCTCTTCGTCTTCCCCCACGAGTCGAAAAAGACGGCAGTCCGACACGGCCAGCGGGATGATTGCGTAACACCCTATCAGTAGCAATGACTTTCATTTTGACAGTTCATTGCGTTATTTACGTTGTTGAGCAGACACATTTTTCGAACATATAAAGCAATGGATTAGCGAGATTGATAGTGTATTACGAAATTAGGGTGCGGCGAGAGATTTGGTGCAGGACCAACGGCTTTACGTGCTTTCCGAGACGCGGGAAATCGGGGATTTCACACCTACTTCAAAAATCCGAGCTGTTACTGAGAAATTCCAAATGGATAAAACCTAATTACAGTTAGTCCGACTTGGGATCGGAACCAGGGATCCTAGGTATGCGGGAATACCGCGTAGTATTGCCATTTCAACGACATTCTTTAGCACATTGTAATTTCGGAAGATTCCTTCTAACCGGGGAGTAATTGTTCCATATAAATAATACAACTAAACAAGTAAAAGAATGCTGACTTACTTGCTCATTTAATAGCGTAGATTTCTGCTGAAATTCTCCATCACTACCGTCGTCGTCGTGTTGTGTCTTTTTATGATTTTGTAAAGCCTTTTTGTTGTAAAACGTTTTCATACACAATCGACACGTAAAGTTCGCCGGCGATTCGCGCCATATAATGGGATACTGTAACTGAAACTAGTTCATGAAAATAACTTTAATTTAATTTAATATGAATAACTGTACTCCACCACGTGGAAGCAGCTAGAAGGCGGTATGTCCCATCCTGACGGGTTGGTTTCTTACGAACATGCGATTCCATAATTCTACCAATCAGCAGGCTATCGTGTTATTGTTATTTTGGTATGCAGACACTTACAGGATTTCTGGGCAGAAGCAGCAATGGCTCTGATGGTGATGGTGACACATTTTCTCCAACTACTTCCATACTTAGGAACTCCAGGTATCGCTTAACTTAGGCAAGCTAATTTTCTGTCTATGCGACTTATGACTTAATTAGGTATCTACCTAATCCTTGGAGTCAATTTAAAATGTCCACCTTGTAGGTAAAAGCTAAAAAGAAAATTATCTTAATAACATAAATTTATGGAAATAAAATACGAACCTGAATTTAATGTGGACAACGTAGGTATTGGAGGTTTAAGATAAAAAGTTAATAACCAACTGATAAAAAGAGAAGCAGCGTTTAATTTCTCTCTATAGCATAATCAGGCAATAATGATCCCACTGCTGAGACACAGGCCTCCTCTCCATAGTATAAAGAGCCAAGTAGGCTATCTCCGGCCCAATCCGCGATATAATTGCCTTCTGTCTCAGGGTTGTATCTCACTTTTAGCAAAATTTTAATTCAGTGCATAAAAATTGGCGAGGGTCGCGAAGTAGTATTTTTTACTTGTATTGTCTGGGTACAGGGTTTGTGAGGTCGGTTTTACCTAAATGATGATGAAACCTTTCACGATGAAAGAAAGAGCGACGGGCCAGCAGACGGGCGGCGCAGGGCGGTGATGAGCACGAGTAAACGGTAGGTTACTGATACTACTGTCACCAATTCATTAGTTTAAAGCCCGGCCCTTGCCAAAGTTAACACATCTCTGCATAACTAATTCAGTGATCATTAGTCAATAAAGTTCAACAATGGTAAAAAAAGGGATAAAACAAACCGGCACATTTTTCATTCATTTAGCGGTGTCGAAAAGCCGTAACACGCGAACATACAAGCCACGCGCGGTGCGTTTGTATGAAGATAACCTACTTCCCTCTTTATACTATAACCTCTCTATGAGACCACGCGGGCCCAGTGCGAATTTTTGGTCCTAGGACATGCCGGTTTCCTCACGATGTTTTCCTTCACCGTTTCTCTCTATGCTCGCATTGTATCGTATCAACTGAGTCAAAATATACTTTGAACTCTGATCTGAGACGTTTACAGTCTGAGGCTGACTGTACTCTAAGTACTGAACCATTAAAATATTATATTTAGGTAGGGGAGTGGGTTAGGAAAGAACGTTCCGTGAATGGTGTACAAAACACTACTTACTTTTTATACTACTATACTCTTTTAAAAACTTGTTTTTACAATATTATAGGTATTACAATCGTGTGTTATTAAAAGGGAACCACTAGATTTTCATATAATAAGTATTAAGATAAGTACCGGTAGTAGGAAAGTTATACCCACAGCATAATATAGACTGATAAACATGTTTTGGTGAACAACGCATTGATAGAAAAGTAGTCTCGATGAACTGGGATGATTGGAACTAACCGTGGCTCCTTGGGAATAGTGATTCAGAAGGAAACGATGCTACTCGACACAACGACAGATTGGCCTGCCGATTTCATGATCTTTCGGCTTGATTGCTCCTCAGACAGTGGGTGTTCTAACGTACCTTACTTTTTATAGCATGTGGATCAAGCAAAATAACTAACATTACACTATTGCCAAATACAACAGCAAATAAAATAAAAATCATAGAATTTTTAAAAAGTCCGCTTTTCTTTTTGCTTACCACAGATCATAAATAATATTGAAGATGCCATAGATAGTGATGAGCTTTTTAAGCTAATTAGTATTATTAATAGCTTCGATTAATATTAGTAATTAGTTATATGCGATTTAGAGTTCCATATATAAAGAAAAACACATTTATGTCATGTCGCTGATGCTGCGTCGATTTCATTCACATGAATGGGGTTGAAAACTGAAACCACATCGAAGGTGGCAGCAATGCAAAAAGAAAACGAAAAGTAGATTTTTATAATACGCAACCAATAGAAGCGACGTAATCTGTAGTATGCGACTTGGAGTGTAGTACTTTAAAGGACGGGCTAAGGAAAAGGCTAAAAAAGAAGCTGTAGTGGAAAAGTAAATAAAATATGAACATTTTTTAATAATTATAAACTTTAATGTTTGTTGACTATGTTCGTTTTTTTTGTTGAAGACTGGAAGTGTACGACACGAATAACCTGGCGGAGTTTAAAACCAACTCGAGGATGATCTTCCTTACTGAAAAACTTCAGAGAAGTTAATTTAATCATTGATCTAGTATGATAATTTAATTAAACACACACACTTTTACTATATATATTTACAATAGATCACACCACAATTGCCTGTAGGTAATGAAAACAGACTTAGTGCTCTTGGGAGCTTCACCTGTATAAGAATTTCCCCCATACAAGTCTTCAGGTTAAAAACAGATAGAGCACCTAAGGCTCGATGAAATATCGAGTTCCTAACTTTTTAATAGAGCTTTCTCCTACGTTTTCGTCTTTTAACATCTTTAGCAAATACATCCCCGTATTTTTGCAGTCAATAGCTGCACAACAGGACATATTAAATAATTATGCGTACAAGAAGTCGCTTGTTTACAAAAAAATGTATGGATCGTGACAGCTAACTGTCAAATTCTTAATTGCTGGGTAGTACCGATTCTTAATTGCTAGGTGGTAGCTGTTGAAATGAGTGACAGGCGCTAGTGAAAATGGAGCTTCTTCGTAAGGATTCTTGAAAATAATTACACCATGATGTAAGCAGATAACTTCCACATATATTCATCAAAATATAGATTATTATCTACACTGATTAATAACGAACAAATTAGATACAATTCAGGATTGACCGAGGGAACAACCATGGTTCGGGGAACAGGTTATATGCAAGTGACGTTGACAGTTAAAACAACAGTGTTGCTCGGTTACAACAATTTTATATAAAAAACATACACATGAGACATTTAGTATTACCATATTTTCTAACACGCCCCCTTAAATGGCTCATAGTTATTAATACAAACAATCATAAGTATTATTACTTAAGTCACTGAACATGAAACAAAACACAAAAAAAAACAAATATGTAGCGTTACATAACATTTAAATCAGTCACAAATTTCTTATGTTTAGTAGCCCCAAGTGGCTTTGTCAATATATCTGCACACATAGCTTCAGTAGGCATATATTTAACTGCTATCAATTTATTTGATATTAAGTCTTTTACATAGTGATAACGAATATCTATGTGTTTCGTCCTTTTATGACTATACTCCTTACATTCCAAAAGCTTGTGTGCGCTTTGATTGTCTATCTATCTATTTTTCTCTATGGCAATGGTGCCGATGATTGTCATTATACAATGTAGCATTAATGTCATTACAATTTCCAAGAATGTCAATCATGAAATTTTTCATAAAACATATGTCTTTACAAGTGTCACTTATTGCTACATACTCTGCCTCAGTGCTCGAGAGCGCTACGCAACGTTGCTTCCGAGACTCCCAATTTATGGTGTGGTCACCTAATTTTATTACAAAGCCTGTGTATGACTTCCTGTCTATAATATTATTTCCCCAGTCAGCATCTGCAAACGCATTAATATACATGTCTTTACTGTTTTGAAAACATAAACAATAGTCTATAGTTCCTGATAAGTAACGCAGTACACGTTTGGCTGCTAACCAGTGATTTTAGTCAAAACAATTAGAAAATTGTCCTAATTGACTACAGGTATGGGCTATATCCGGCCTAGTACACACAGCTATATACATCAAGCTTCCTAAAAGCTCTCTGTAGTTATATACATCATCCTGTAAACTTTCAGTTTCACATTTACATAATTTAGAATTTAATATCATAGGTGTTGACACAGGTTTACAGTTTTGCATGCCGAAACGTAAAAGCAACTTCTTTATATATTCACATTGGTCCAGTTTCAAAACTCTATTTGCTCTATCTCTTGTAACACGCATACCAAGACAGCTAGTCAATGGGCCTAAGTGCTTAATTTTGAAATTACTTTCTAATAAGGTAAGTAAATCCTTAATATTTTTACTATCTTTCGAATAAAATAAGTAAAAATCATCGACATACAATGCTATTATTATCATGTCATTTTCAGATTTCTTTGTGTAAACACAGGGTTCACATTTTGATTGTTTATAACCATTCTCAGATAATAGTTCATGAACTCTATCATTCCAAATTCTACTAGCCTGTTTAAGGCCATAAATTCCTTTTTGTAATAAACAAACTTTATCACCAGAACTGAAGCCTGGAGGAGGCTCCATAAATATTTTCTCTCTAAGCTTACCATTTAAGAACGCTGTGCTTACGTCAATGTGGTCGATATTTAAATCGAGCTTTGTAGCTAAAGAAAATAATAATCGCATTGTAGAGTGTCTGACTACTGGGGAAAATGTGTCATTGAAATCTACCCCTGGAACTTGGGTAAAACCCCTGGCAACAAGCCTAGCTTTAAATTTATCAAATCTACCTGATGTGTCATATTTAGTCTTAAAAACCCATTTGGATTTTATGACATTTTCGCCAGGTGGTCTGTCAACCAGTTTCCATACATCATTCTCCATCAGAGAGTCATACTCACATTGCATAGCTGCCCTCCATTGTTCAGCCTGAGGACCAGACATAGCTTGGTCATAAGTAGTTGGCTCTACAATAATATTTTCCTGTGTTAATAGACCATAATCAATCTCGTAGTCAGCATACCTCATAGGCGGCTTCGACCGAGTACTACGTACGGGACGAGAAGCAGAACAAGGCGGCAGATCAGAGGCACTCTCTTCTGACGCTGTCGTCACTCCAGATTCCGAAGAAGCATTTTCCATAAATGCATTCGCAATCGGCGACTCAGCAAAGCTCGCCTCATTCTCACTGCCCGTATTGTAGACTTCCTCCTCTTCTAGAGAGCCTGAACCCGACAAAGGCACAGAACTAGAACTGAGATCACAATTATGTTCGTCATCAGATATCACAGGGTGTTCAAAATTAGATTCCAAATTAATAATATCATCATTCACATTATTAACATTCATTTCATTCATTTTATTAGTATTAGATTTCAATAAAATATCACAGTTATTGTTGCATGTCATGTCATATGAAATAAAATCATTATTATTGGAGCCAATATTTGAATTATTATTATTATTACTGCTAAAACGTTCCTCCAGAAAGGCCACATTCCTGGAAGTTATAACCCTTTTGGGGTCATGGGGGTCACTCAATCTAAAACCTTTTGAAGTCGTGCTATAGCCAACGAAAATATATTTCTGGCTCTTGGCATCAAGCTTGCGACGTTTCTGATCTGGAAGTAGGGAGTATGCTATACAGCCAAAAGTATGAAGGTGGCTGAGATCAGGCTTACGACCGGACCACTTCTCCTCAGGTGTCATGTCTCCTAAAACTGATGTTGGACTCCTGTTTTTGAGATAAATCGCAGTCATAATTGCCTCGCCCCAATATCTTTTATCTAAATTGGCTCCCTGGAGCATACACCTAACCTTTTCAAACAAAATCCTATTAAGTCGCTCAACTACGCCATTTTGCTGCGAACAATAGGCCACACTCGTTTGGTGAATAATTCCCTCAATTTTGAGGTACAGTCAGCAACAAAAGTCAATTAACACTGTTACTTTTACAAATCATCTAAATTGATACAAAATGATGTGATACATTGGTTTTCTCTATTTCATGTAATAGCAAAGAGTTAATTATTATTAAATATTCAATTACTATAAGTTTTTTAAGAATATTTTGCTCAATAATTAAGATTTAAACAACTAAAGTGTTAACCGACTTTTGTTGCTGACCGTACTCACAAAACTTCTGATTGCAATATTCCCCCCCATTATCACTGCGTAAAATTTTGATAGGTAAACCCAACTGTTTCTCTACTAAGCCTTTAAAATTAATAAATGATGGCATTACCTCTGATTTATTCTTGATCAGGTATCCGAATGACTTCCTCGTGAAGTCGTCGGTGAACGTGACGATGTACTTCGCCCCGCCAAAGCTTGCCTCCTGTATTGGCCCGCAGACGTCGGAGTGCACCAGCTCGAGAGGACTCTCAGCACGATGCGCCTGGCCCGATGGATAGGGCTTCGCTGACATTTTTCCCTCGAGGCAGGCAGTGCAGTTCTTCAAGGCTTGACTATTCTTATCATCGTGAAAACACACACCTGTGGCAGCTCCGTCTCGTAACCTATACAAACCCTGGGTGTTCGGGTGTCCAAGTCTCCGATGCCAGACATCAATGGGAACTGAGGCAGCAACATTAGCACTCTGTGACTCCTGTCTATTACACAGGGGCATAGAAGAGTGCACTTCTGGCGAAGATACCATACCTTTCTAACAGTAGCGACATCTGAAGTGCACAAGTGGCAGTTTTTATCCCTATTGGAATAAGGGCAGGAGAATGATGCTGATGATGATTTATAGTTTCCTAAAGAATGTATGGAAATATATGAAGACGCGTTTAGATTTCCGTCCACGATAACGTTATAACGTGCACGTATTTCCACACATTTTATGGACGTGGACGTCCACGATATTATCATCACGTTAGAAATTATAAAAGCGCACATTAGCTTGCAAATAATCCAATAAGAATAAACTCTGTGAGCAGAATCGACGAACAGAAAATACAGGTGCAAAAAACTCATGTACGCGTACATTAATTAGGTTCCTGTTATTCATTGCAAAAATAATTTGGAGCCCAATGGCGATAGCCTGTGAGACCACTGCAAACGTAGACCTGGAGGCTTACTATGACCTTTTAAGAAAACGTTCAATGTTCATTCAGTTCAGAAGCAGGCCTAATTTAGTTCTGCTAATAATCGTACTATGAGAGTCATAAAAGTGAACGACTATTGCACGAAGTTCACCGAAGTTGAATGGTAATGCTTGTCTGTGGCCTGCTGTAATGCCATTGTCTTTTTAATAGGCATCGTTCAGAAACTTAAATCTAATTCTATTTTCACTTTACCGGTTTTTTGAAAATAATAGAAACATGAGTTTCTTGGGTATACACATATTTAAACTATTATTATGTATAACAAGTTACCTTGACACATTATCTAAAAGCACTACAAAGCTCATTTTCCCGTTCAAAACAACTTTGTAGGATTCAACGTGATTTTGAACGTGTGTGATAAGTCAAGCAGCAATTAAAAAAAAAAAGTATTTTTACGCGCCAAATAAAATGTTTTATGTTTGTATACCTCTTCACAATGTCGTTACTTCGTAAGTTTGTTTACTTACATGAAAATATCATAATGGTATACTTACTTGCTTCAGAGATTAATTATAGGTACTGAATGTGGTGAATTTATTTTTAGTGAAACACGTACAAGTCGTGTTAGTATGACCCAACTGCTTCGCCGGGAGTTCTTAAATAATCATAGAGAAATAACAGATAAGTACATAAAAAGCTCGGGAATATAGCAAGCTAATGTGGAAAAGGGTTGCAGAGAGAATATAGTATTTGTGCCCCCCCTTGTATTGTAAGTCTAATCGTATTACTTAAACCTTAAAAAAAGTAACGAATTTATCATTTAAAATGGTCATTTTTTTTAAATAAAGCCTAACCGGGATCACGAAATCGTTATAAAAAGAAAATGTATTGATAATTTACTCAATTGATTCAATTCCCGATATGGTTGTTAATGTAATAAATACGTGTATTGAAGCGTGTTTAACGATTGACATTAAAAAAAAAACGAATTATATACATAATTACAGTTCGAGGTGGTTACCAAATCTATTTTTATTAAGTAAAACAATTTACCATTGACGCTGCAGCAGGTCCTCCTGTGTTTAATCTCATTTTTAAGTTTGCTTACTCTTGCTTAAAGTAGTGTAAAAATCATCGTGAAACGGATTGTAGTTTTTGGTTTCTTGTCAGTTTGACTCTAGTGTTGTTACTCAGTCATAAACGGTCAGGCACTCGATTGTCTCGATTACATAATTCGAAAATTCAATTGCAAGTTGAATCTAATCCATTCCATTCAAACTAGCAGCTTTTTATGTTTGAAACGCACACAATAAAAAACTTAAAGGAAAGAATCATAGCAAGATCCAGAAAAAAACAACCTACACGTTATCAACTGACAGCACTCTAACCCACAGAACAGAACTGTATTTTCATCACAGTATTATGTCGGTTAATATCACCATCACGTTGATATCACACGATATAAACATTTATAACTGAGATTGCTGGTAAATCTATACTTAATTGGCGACTGTGTAAGACCGAGACTATTGTGATCTATAGTACCTACTTAAAATATATTATTATAATTATAGAAGCTGTTGATGTAGTGTATCATTTACCTATTTCTAATAGTAGTTTATTACCTACCTACGTATTTAACTAGTGTGGCAGTGTTGGTCATTTTGGTGATATTTATCTAATCGCGACTACATCAACTGGCACACTGAGAGAAAATGAACTCAAGCCTTTATTTTATTTAGATTATCGAGTTACTTACATAAAATCAAGCCGATCTGACACTGTCAGAAAGACAAGTTTAGTGACAACAACACTTCATTCATTCATTATATTTAGTCCGTTTCTTTCGAATAGTATGAAATTGATATTTCTGTTTTCCTGTGTAATTGAAGGGTTTTAATGAATATGGAATATTCAAGACGGTACAGCATTTAGTCCAGAAGGATGATGTGTTAATTGTTCAGTAAGATTTCAACGCAATGTGCGAAGACATTGTTGGCTGTTCTGCACGTGTACACCTAATGTTGAGCGTGCGGTATTCAAGTATTTTTATCTTGGACACGGTATCAAGATGAGAACTGGAACGACCTGCATAATTTAAGATGAAATACTATGTATTTACTTCTAAGTCGTCTGACTATTGATTGAAAATATTGATATCCTACATAATAGTAATAAAAATATTCAGTTTAATAAGTGATTTTTGATTTCATGATCGTATTTCTCAGTATTCCCGTTACACGAAGTTTAATTATAAGTACCATTGTAATCTAGACATCTTATGGAACAAATAAACATACGTTTCATTAATAGACGCCAAAATTGGAGGACCTAATCGCCGAACAAAAAAAAACTCCTTTTACATTCTGTTGGCAAAGGAGTAGTTAAGTCTGCATGCAAATGGTCAAAGGTATTTTTACCATATCACTACAATGTTTTCATAGTGTAGCTTTATTATAAATACCTACATCAAAGCAATGCATGATAAAAAAGGCTACTGAGAAGCAAGCTAAGAGTTTGGTTTCATAAAATATTATTGGCCATTGAATCCTTGTTTGAGCATAAGATTGCACTAGGTGTTAGGTACTTATTTATACTATGTGTGATAACTATTATTTTATTTTTCGTATTATGTCAAAATAAAAAAAGGTTGATTTACAAATTTCCTGTTATTTATTTTCCTATAGAATAGAAGATGTTTTATTTCCCTGATTCCCTGCATCTTATGTTACATTATTTCGGCGCAGCATGTCCTCATATAAGTCTTGTGCACGGAGGTGCCAAGGATCCCAATCGAGCATATCCCAGAGTAGTGAGGTTCAATTATTATTCATTAATCTCTTCTGAAAGTTGATGTCTTCTGTTGTTTTCATGTAGCGGCGCATACTCATCCAAGGGTTCTGTGATGGCTTTTTCTAGTAGTAGTATATATTCCTCGCATTCTGCGTCTGTTGTGATTTCCTTTGGTAAGTGCGTGGTCATATCCCATAATATTCCCACCCCTTCGTCTCTCGTCTGGTTGAGTGCGGTCATTTTAAGGTTGAGGTCCCCGAATGTGATGTTTGGAGCTGATCAGTGCGGTATGGTATAGATATCCCCTTAATTTTTAGGGAATCTCCGGTCAGATGATCATAAGTGAGGTTAATAGCGACGCCTTTGAATAGGCGGTCTCTTTTTTCGGTACCTGGGGTTACGCGTCGGTCCCACTTCAGCGTATTCCTCACATCACATACATACATGGCTGTAGTAAGATGCGACGTGATCTTGTCGTAGTTCAGGAGAATCATACGATTTTGGAAAAGTCGACCCGGCACGGCACTCGTTGACTACGATTAGGTATAAGAGGTTTATAACGATCGGCTAATGGTTTAGCTCGAAGAATTTACCTTTCAATCCTTGAGCATTGATGTGCAGTATGCGCAACTAATGATATTGATTACTAGATAAAATAAGAAAAATATTTATTTACAAATTCCCCGTATTCATTTCAACAGGCTTATTTATTCCCTAGTGCGACCCCGTTGGTTTCTTTTTTCTATTCGATATTCACTCCAAATATTACGTACTCGTCACACAGAGATATAATAAAAAAACGTGTGTGATGGGCACTGAATTACAAAACAATGTTGAAAAGCTCGTTTAATAGTAACTTATTCAAGATGGTTTATTTTGACGTTACAGTCGTTCAATATTCGTTTTGTTGCTGTCAATTAGCAGGTCATGGTATGAAATTCTATACAAAAAAGAAGGTGAACAGTTTTTGTAAACGTCAGCTTAGCAGGCCTGTTGCGGTCCTGCTAATAAGACGTCATAGTACAAATAAGCAGTTTAGTTTAAATTCTGCCCTGCTATAAGAGCTCATGGTAAGCCCCCTGTTGTTTGAATTTTTGCGCGAATAATAAGTGAAAGTATGTAAGTTAGTCGTAGTCAAGGTTTAGTTTTTGGTTTACATTTACGATTAAAGGTATTTTTTTTAACTAAAACTTGTTTTTAAAATTATTCTTTTATTATTATATCTAAACAATGCATTGGTTTTGGCACCACCCCACCGCACCGAAGATTTATTATTCATGCTTAGTTGGCACACAACGTTGGTCACACTCATGCCACAGATAAATAATACCAGTACGTCACTCTTGCTTGGACAACAAATCGTGAAATCAATGCACGTCAATTCAATAGATGTCATTTCAAATGTAAAGTTTCATCTTTCTTTATCTAACCAGTGATAAATAAACGAGAGCCGTAACCGAACCATCGTGCTATATACTATACATTCGCCAATAATTGCAACGCATCCATTTTCTGCAGTCCGTGCTGCAGTCAATACCACTTGTCTGTGTCACAGAGCAGCTAAGAATTTCGGCGAAATTTTAGATTCAATGAAAATAATTAATTTGATTGTAGCTACTGCTTAAAAATCATGGCTGGGTCAGCACTAAGGCGGCTTATGGCTGAATATAAACGTAAGTACAACTAGTGTTCTCAATATTTAATTTTTAGTGTAACTTTCACAAAGAAATATCCAAATCATTACTTTGCTAATTAGTCTAATCAGAATGGGTAATTTCATCAGTCCTAAATAATTTCTATAGATGTTTTTCGCCCAGATTAATTTTCATTTTTTCCACCCTGTCAACAGCATTGTCCTGTAACAAATTCGGTGTTTAGGTCATTAACTTGTTTTTATTAGCAACAGGATATCCAAATGTGCATACGCGGTATTATATCATTGCCAATATAATCTATACAATAGGTATTTCAATTGAACTGTTAATTCAATAATCATGGACATACACGCCAGATCATACATTCTCTTGCTGCTTATCCCGTATATTTCGCTGAGGACAGTAATTAACGTTTCACATCAAAAATTAATATTTATTGTACCAACATTTTTTGTATAACATCTGTATTATTGTGCCCTATGTTCACAAAATGAATAAATGAATTGGTTTTTTTTTACCAGTTCATTATCTTCATTTTCAAGATAACACTAAAATAACAAAATTATATCCCAAATTAATTAAAACTATTTACAAACTAAAATATAGCATCGAAAAATTCATCTACATCGCTGTTGACTGGAAATGTACCCAAGACACTGGCGGCATTGCCATGTTGAATGGCAATGCCGCCACACATTCGTTTTTAGTTAAAGAATTTGTTATCCAATACATGTCATTGTCGTTGGACAATGACATTATGGTGAACTTGTTATTGCTTTTTGTAGATATGTGTTGACATACCTGCAAAAAGCAGTAACAAGTTCACCATAATTGTAATTTACAGTTCTTTTCTTAAATTCATTTTGCTTAAAGTAACAAAAGCAGAGAGAAAGATAAGGAAGTCTGTGTCTACTAATGAGGTAGTAAAACAATTTTAAGATTACTTAAAATGTGTTTTTTGATCAATTGTTATAGTTTATCTAATGATATAATATCATTGCTAATGGTCAAATAATTACTACTATTTTTAACATTTGGTTGAATTAACTACGGATCAATCCTTAATAAACTATGGTTTTCTATTTACAGAGCTAACTCTCAACCCTCCAGAAGGTATCATTGCGGGGCCAATCAACGAAGAGAACTTCTTTGAATGGGAGGCGCTTATAACGTAAGATTTGTTTTTTCGTTTTTACCTTATGCTGTCCCACTCCTGGGCAAAGGACTCCCTCCACTCCTAGATTTGATTTGAAGTAATATATTAAGTAATAGCTCAACCTCATATCTATTTAGACAGACCCTATTCTGTTGTTCTCTGGGTGAATTCACGAGAAATGCATGCTACTATCCTACTAATATTATAAATGTGAAAGTTTGTATGTTTGTCACTCAGTCACGCCAAATCGGCTGCACGGATTTGGATGAAATTAGGCACACAGATATTTTCTAACTGGGATTAACATCAAAATGTTTTTATCCCGATATTTCCAAGGGATCGAGTATTATGCGGGGGAGACAGGGGGCGCTACTAGTTACTTATAATTAGTTACAAATGTTAGTAACAATACGGTTAGGATAAGCGCATTTATCGTATTGGGTAAAAAAGAACCTGTAAAGATAGATGTAAAAAAGCTAGATAAATAAATGTAAATTGCACTAAACTACTTTTTACCCCTACTGGACCTACCGTAGAGCTGCACTATAATTTTGTAACTTATGCATAATCAGAATTGCTTTAATCTTCGCAATAGTAGTATAATGTCAATCAATCTTTCAATCTAGGAAGCAATGAACTCTGCAGAGTTCATCACTTCATAGATTGAAAAATTGACCTGCGCGGGAACTCGGTAAACGGGATGTGTATTGTAGCAGAGATAAAATGAAAGTGATTTTCATTGTGAGTGTGTTACGCTATTTGGGTTCAGGTTTGGCAGAGCTTGCCAACTAGTAATAAATGAAACAAACATTGGGCATCAATCATAGACTTTTTTTAACCTGCATGCCCTTCAGCAGTTATGAATAGGTAGTCATCTAACATGCACTTAGAATTTTAACTGGCGATAATTTTAGTTAACACCACCAGAAACTCAGGTTAAAATAAAAAAAACATTGTTTTATTTTATTATATAATTTTATTTTTTTATTAATAACTTATCAGAAGGCAAATTCCCTTAATTAAAAACGTTCAAAATCTTGTCGCAATCTCATCTCGGCGACAATCAGCGTCTTTTAGAGGTATTTTTGACAGATTGAGACTGACATCAGACTGTGAACCTTCTTAAAATTACGAGAATTGCCCCTCTGATACAAGCTCATTACCAGTGGTCGGAGTAGGTAGAGCTGTTTTTGTTACTTGCGACATGCGGACATAACATGGATATGCCAAATATTTCTCTGAATCCCGGGAATTCTCGGAATTAAAAAAACATTGTTTAAGTAGTTTTTATAGGAGTAGGTAGAGGTATTTTTGTTATTTGCTACATGCGGACATAACATAGATATAATAATAATAATAAAATCTTTATTTCAGACTAAGTCCATAGATATTATAAATTATAATACATGCATCATCATCTGCCTAGCCTTTTCCCAACTATGTTGGGGTCGGCTTCCAGTCTAACCGGATGCAGCTGAACACCAGTATTTTACATGGAGCGACTGCCTATCTGACCTCCACAACCCAGTTATTGGGTAATACGATACCCCTTGGTAAGACTGGTTGTCAGACTTTCGGGCTTCTGACTACCCGTAACGACCGTAATTATAATACATGCGAGAGTTATATTTGCACACGAATAAATTCTTTCAGGATATTTGAGTCCTGTTTATGAGCAATGACCTATAGGATGCTGTTAGTGCTACTCCGGACTCTGCTCAGTAACGACGCGAGCCGCTTGCGCACAATGGCATGGAAGCCATCTACCCTAGCCTCCGCAAACACACCAGAGGCACTACAAAAGCCGGGCAACACTAACAACATCCTAAATCCATTATTGTATTGGACACGTAGGGCCATTGATCGTCCTCTGCGTATACCTGAATCACAGGCTGCACGTGTAGAAGGTCTGACAGTATGCTCTAAATAGTGTCACCTTAACTTGTTCACTACAACGCGCAAACCTGCGGGCCAGCATATTGCTCTTGACCGCCAATGCCCTACGTTCCCGTTCTATATCAGCTTGGTCATGCCAAGTATTTCCGAAAATCCCGGGAATTCTCGAAATTAAAAAAACAACTATTTAAGTAGTTTCTTTTGTCAATGCTTAATTAGAACGTTATATTTAAATGGCACTTTTATTAGTTTACTATAGTAAATTGAAGACATGGAATATAAATAAAATGCGATGATCGAGTTAGATATATCATTTAATTTTCAAAACAGTTGACATTATAGTTACTGGTTGGTCAGTCTACAACGATATATAAATATATTTAAATAAAGTAGTAAGTAGCAAATAAATTACAAAAACCACTTACCCATATTAACTCACTTAAATCAATCGACAATTTCAAAATCCCGGGATTTCAGAGGCATATCCATGTTAACATCAATGTTTGCGGTCATTCACCCCAAACAGCTCTACCTACTCCGACCACTGCTCATTACTTTGAGGTAAGAACACCGAAAATCTTGAACCTTACAATTTTAATTAACTTTAACTATAATAGAAGTTTAATTGTCTTTTTCAGTGGTCCAGAAGGCACATGCTTTGAAGGTGGCATCTTTCCAACAAAATTAGTCTTCCCTCCGGACTATCCGCTAAGCCCGCCGAAAATGCAGTTTATTTGTGAAATGTTTCATCCAAACAGTGAGTACTAGATCAATTATACTAACTAAATCAGCTGCACTGTATGATGGCAGATGATGACAGCTGCAACATTTCAGCCGAAACGGTCCACTGCTGGACATAGGCCTGACAAAGGACCGCTATTTCGACCTGCTCCTGGCATCCAGCGAATGCCTGACACATTCTAAAACTAGCTTATCCATTCTACATAATAATAATAAAAAAGGGGAGAAAAACCCAGAGCTTATATAACTTATCCATTTGATAAATAATAGTTTCTACAGTACGTCATTGTTGAGGTCTTTACAACTTACAATGTGTAATGCACATCTATACTATATTATCATAAAAAGGTAACAATTGTGAGTTTGTATACTTTGTATGTAGGGAATCGTCGGAACTACTCCGAAATGATTCCGAAAATTCTTTCACTAATGGAAGCTACAGCCTGTTAAAATAAAACAAGAAATTTCTATAATCTAGGAATATATAAACCTTCCGTTCCGGAATAAATTCTCTAAATGTGGCGTAAGGCAAGGCGTAATATTGTTGAACTTTGCTCTCTTATTTTAACAACTTGTTTGTAATTACCCATATTAGCAAATAAATTATTTTGAATTTGAAATGATGGTGAAAACCACATCAAAATCCATTGTGTAGTTTACTACTAAGCAGTCACACAGACAGACTTGTAAAACGACTTTATTTTATACTATTTATAGATCATAGATATAGCAATTGCGATGTTATTAGTGTTATTACATGATGATTGCTCATTTTTTGTTTAGTTTTTTAGTACCTGATGTTTTCTTTGCTTTTGCGAATATCTTCCTCGTTTGAATGTTCATTTGCAAGGGTACAATCGCTATTTCCATGGATACCTATTCCAAGCACAGGTATATCTTTTACTAAGAAAGAGGTCCCTATGTAAGATTTACTGTAAAAGTTGTACAAGTTTCTGCAATAAACCTTTTTTTTATTGTATGCCTTGGCAAGTTTATTGATTAACTGGAACCAACCTGAGACTTCGTCCGTGTGAAATTTCTTGTTCCCCCGACCCACCGCGTCGCATCGCATCGCCCGCCCGCGCTGTTACTACGTTGTCGCTCAGCGTTCTTTCGGACTTTTGTTTTCAGCTCCTATGTTAAAAATGAAAATATTCCTCCTATGTTAAAAATGAAAATAAAAATATTCTTTCAAAAGCGACTGTTATTTCCAAAAATTAGAGCGTTCAGAGAAACAAAAAAAATCTTCTAGTTTATTATTAGTATATTTATTTATTTATTTATTTATTTAAAAGTAGGAGAACCAACAGCTAAACCAAATAAATAACAATATTGTAGCGACACAGAGCCAATTACAGATTAATTAATTAATTATAGTTAGATAGATTGTCCTTTACTTGGTTTTAGTGACGTATCTACTGAGTTTTTTTGCTATTTAATAGGGACTAGTTTTGCCAGCAGCTCGCGTGGATTTCTAATTATTAAAAGTGTGTTCTATCTGTCATTCAACTATCTGTGTGGCAAATTTCAACCAAATGGGTTCAGCAGTTTTTGCATGATTGAGTAACAAACATCATACAAATACAAGGTATCGTTTTGCATCCTCGTCAAATTTAAGGAGGTAACTATGCTACTGATTCTCGACACGAATCAATAATAAAATAAGTAGGTATTTTTTTCTAATTTTCGGGAATCGGCATGTGTGGGACACGCATTTTAAATCGCCGCCTGTGTAAGACTGCACTGTAACCGCCCTTTTACACACACATAAAAACGCGGCTGCTTATACGATACCATAAAGCAATTGTGTACTTTGAAAGTGGTGTATTCTGAAATACTGTCAAACTTAAATAACTAAAAAGAAAACAAGTATGTATTCATTATTTACCAGAGATCGTAATTTTATTTGATTATTTATGTCTTTCATAACAGCCTCCTGAAATTTGACGAGGATGCAAAACAACAGTTTGTATTATAAATACCTGCTAATAATGCCTGAATTATGCGAATCATATGGTTCTTTAAATTAATAATCGATTTGTCAGGCTATATAAATTAAATTAACCAGTGGATCTGTGAACGTAGCTATTGCGATGAATGCTTGGCCGATTTTTGCTCAACCCTAAAAACGTGTGATAACGCAAGTTTATTTTCCAATTTCCAGTATATGCTGATGGCCGAGTGTGCATATCAATCCTGCACGCTCCTGGTGATGACCCCATGGGCTACGAGAGCAGTGCTGAGCGGTGGTCGCCCGTGCAGAGCGTAGAGAAAATATTACTTTCTGTTGTCAGCATGCTGGCTGGTAAGTCACAAAAAACATAATACTCAAATCCAACTATACAGGTTGCCAGAGAAAACGTGCCCAACCTGTTACCATGGATTCAGTACATGATTCTGAACCTCTCTGCATTGAAAATTTAGGACTGTTATTAAAAAACTGTTATTCTATACATTTTGACCGCGTAGGTAGGTATTGTACTTTTCTATGAAACAGTTTTTTTTTCAAAATCAAAAGTCAAAAGTATTCAAAGTAGGCTGAGAATAGAACGTCAAAATTACATAAGACAGTCCCCCAAAATGCCCACCCTTCACCACTTTCTAGCGCTTTCGCTGGGAAGAAGAAGTGGCGCATCAAACTCCCCAGCAATCTGTTCAGTTAAAAAAAAAACCATAACCGACGAAAAATTTCTACGCTAGGGGGGGAGGGGGGGGGTCTAGAATCATGTACTGAATTAATGGTTACAGTTTGCGATCAATATTTCTGCCACCCTGAAGTCGCTGTTAGTATCTTTCTTGTTACTACTACGGAGCACGATGTCCCCGCACCGGCAGCGTACAGAGACGCCTTTACGAAAAATATTGGCGTCCGAATTTGGCGCAAATGAGCGCAAGTTAGCTGTCTTACGATCGATTTCTACATTTTACGGACAGTTATAAGAGCGATTTTTTAAAGACAACCTTTGGATGGGTGCAAAAGGGGAAGGAGAGACAAATACTTTAGGTAGTCTGTGGTGTACCAAATTAGCTTACGAATTTATTTATATGTCCGGTTTTTATTAAGTGCTACCATTGGTAAGGAAAACGATTCGTTTTTGTTTATAGAAACCGAGCTTTAGGCACTTTGGCGTAGCTAGAGATTTTGTCTAAGGGGGTGGGGTGCCCGTGCCGGACGGCGTGTACGTGTTCCACGCGCGCCTCAAAGAGATGTCAGCAAAAGTGACGGGGCCCCATAGGGCCGAAGCCTGCCAGGGTAGCGGGATCGTCCGAAAGGGTTACCGCTGCCCTGGAACATAAAGGGCTAAGGAAGGAACACGGGTGGGTTTTAGTCAGTAAGAGTCTGACACTCCCTTCTGCTCCACCCAGAGCGCGGGAGGGGTCACTTGATGATTTCCCATCCTCAAAAAAAAAAAAAAGGTCCTGCTAATCTAACCACAGTCAATTAATGAGAACCTAACTCTACAAACCTTACAAATCTTGGTCAAAATGTACCATAAGGGTTCAGTCTTTCCCGTTTGAGGTACGAAACCTTTTCAAAAAGTGATTAAACAGTACTTAGTACTTCAATACTATCGATTTTTCTAGGGTGGGCAAAGATGTTTCTAGAGTGGGCGTTGCCCACCTTTGCCCCTCTAGCTACGCCCATGCGTGACATGCACTGACACGCTTAGTTTGTATGGAAAGGGTTGACAGTACCATCTCTGGCAGCAGCCGCCGAGGCGTCTCCGTGCTCTGTAGTCACTACATACACCTCGTGTATTGCTGTGACAAGAATTGAGTGCGTCTTAAAGTTTAGTGTTCTTTGAGTATTTAGTATTAGTTGGTGGTGGCGTGTGTGTTGGACCATTAAGTTCCCTTCAAAATGTTGAGCTTAATGGTGCTGATCCATACGCCATGTTCGTGAACGGGTGCATCAGTAGGGACTGGTCATGTCTTAGCTGCCACTGCTTATTTTAATTACTGAATTGTATTTTTTGGTTTTATCTCTTTTATTACGGACGCTTTTAACGTGCTCGTCTTTCTACATCGTTCTCACATGTTTAATTTCAACATGAATGATGTAACCATATTTTGTAACAATTTTATGATTTAAAAAGGCGGCTGTGGAATTTCTTGCCCGTTTTCCTCCATAACCTACGCTTTGGATTGGGCAACTAACTTCATATTTCTGACTGACCGACCCCTTGACAATTCAATAGTGCCTAAATTAGTTTATTTGAACTAAATGCTTTAAGTTTAAATAAATAAATTACATTTATTTAATTACATTACATTTATTTCGAGCAACATTAACTCACATGTGGAGTACACACAAATACAAATACAGACAACATACAAAGGCTAATAAAAATAAATAAAATAAAAAGAAAGGCAACATCTAACGGGCCCTGCTGACGGCAACATGCCTATCACAGCAGTGCCGTATGTATGGGCAGTCCATCCGGTGCGCGATCATCGCCAGTATATCATTGGCGCTGCCCCACACTCTACGCACCAGGGACGCGGCACGCTTGCGCATGGTCGCATAAAAGCAATCAGTGCGCGCCTCAGCGAACATACCTGAAGCGCTGCAGTAGCGAGGCAGCCCCAATACTGCCTTGAGCGCGTTGTTGAACTGGACGCGGAGGGTTTGAGTATGATTTCTCCTGATATAATACTGTATCTTTCCTCAGTCATAATTGTAAAATTTCAGAACCAAACGACGAAAGTGGCGCCAATGTCGACGCCGCCAAAATGTGGAGGGAAGACCGCGAACAGTTCAATAAAATTGCTGAGCGACTTGTCAGAAAAACCCTGGGTTTGCCTCCGCCGTAAAATCGTAGCTATAAGGTCGATGTTTTACTATTTCTTTTCAGGGAGATGGCGTTTTTACCTCATTCATTATACTATCTACAATTATAGCTACAATATATACTCACATACTTTCTCCTAAAACGGTGTTGATATAAAATTGTCAAGTTTGCTGCGACGGTTTCCGTGATTATCATGTAACATGTACCTAACTATAGTTCGCTACTCTGACTGTTTTATGGAAAATAATATGTGAGCCATTTATTAGCATTTACTTCTTTAAAAATTAATGATTGCCTGGTTTCTGAAAGCCTATTAATTTAAATCTGCTGTAAAATCTCATGACAAGAGGTTTCACATTTTGTTAGATCATTAGGGTTCCGTGCCCAAAGGATGCCGTCCGTCTGTCTGTCAGCGGGCTGTATCTCATGAACCGTAATAAGTAGACAGTTGAAATTTCACAGTGTGTGTATTTCTATTGCTGCTATAACAACAACTAATAAAAATAAGATAAAGTTAAAATTAAAGGGACCTTTAATTTTAAACCATACAAGAAACATGTATTTTTAATATGTAATATTAAATATTGTACGGTGGTACGGAACCCTTCGTGTGCTAGTCCGACTCGCACTTTTTCAGGCTTTCAGAAACCACCGGCTGAATTTTCCCTGTGCCAAATTTCAAGAAATATCGTTTCAGGGTTAACATTATGCTCAGCACTATTTTAAAAATATTTGTAAGGGCAAACGTGCAATATCTGTTGATTAAAAAAGGCTTATGTAACGAAAATCTTATATTATTATTATTATATTTAATTTTCTTTTGAATTTTATCTCGTTACCTACAATATTGTCTTCCAAATGAAGGACTAATACAAAACAATACCTTAAGATGTAAAAAAAGCTAAATTATATCAGATATACAGGATGAATTGTGAAACTCGAGGTATTCCTTAGTGTGATTGATCCCTTTGCAACATTTAAGCCTAGGCGAAAATTCGAGAAAATCGTAGATTTGTTGTGTGTATCTGAAAATTTCGTCACAAAATATTATTTTTCTCTAAACTCTCAAATTGAATGGCATTAATGTTATTTTATTTGGAAGTGGATATGTTAACAAAGCTTTTGACGTAACCAAGTGTTCTAAAACAACAAGAAGTTAACTTAAATGATTTTCAAGATCATCTACGTACTTGGATACCATTTATCCAGTGGCCTAGCTATCGGAGGGCTAGGCGGTGCCGTGCAGCGGGGCCCCCAAGCTCAGGGGGCCCCTCGGCCTCTGACCAGTAAACCTCGCACTGACCTAGCAAAAAATGTCTTCCACCTTCAGCACCCTAATTGCGTAACACACGATCAATCGGAATCGGTTTCATTTTGACAGTTCAACACCATTCATTGCGTTATTTACGTGTTGAGCAGACAAATTTTTCGAACTTATGAAGCAATGGATTAGCAATTTGCTTCAAAATGATTCAGATTACGATTGATCGTGTTTTACGCAATTAGGGTGCTGGTCGCGAAGATCAGACTACCTAACGCAAGATGGATTGCTGGATGGTATGAAAGTAGTGCTAATTTGAAAATCACAAAAATGTGCTATTTCCAAGTTCTACCTTTGCCAGCCAAATTCTAAATTTGAGCTTTTATTTATACCTTGTTTGATTAAATCAAGATGCTTTCCGTACGCAATTAGGGTGCAGGTCGCAAGCTGAGACGCCGCTTAAGAGTGGTTATTATTCGCAGACGACGCCCTGATCACTTGTCGCGTTTAGTTCGCGTGTCTCTAAACTACTAAGCACGTAAAACTCTTAATTCTTTAACGCATTTCCATTTGGCTACAGGACCCTAAAAACCGTTATAAATAAATAGAGTTTAATAAAAAAGAGGAGAGGAGTACCAAAAGGTTGCAAAACATTTTATTTACGTATTCAACCAGAACTACATAAAAAACAATTACACTAATAACATTACGTAATAATACCTTTGTTTTAGCAGGGTATCCTCATGAAGCCCAAACTCCTCACTGATGTGGCAGCCAGGGCAGTACCGGACTCTTACAGGCTAAACCCACTCCTGCTTTTGATCAGTGTCCCTCTGACATGATCAGAGACCATATTACGCAATGTGTTCTAATTAACGTTCTTTTTTATCTTTGGTCAGTCCTGTTTTAGGACGTGGAGGGCTCCTGGAAGCAGTCGCCTCACTTATTACAAATATTGACATAGGTATATAATAATCTCACAAAAGTAAAACCCTGAATTTTCCCGTATGCTATAATGCAATTTAATGCAGTTGTAGTATGGGTGTAGATCAAGAAGTCTTCCATAAATAAATACGGTTATAAAATAATGAGCTTGTTTCTTAATCAAAGCTTTCCATTAATTAACTTTCGCTTCCTACCATGACTTGCCGCAATGGACCTCGTACACTCGGAGAACTTGATTGTTGAGTAGATATATTGACATAATACTACCGTGTTATAGCCACGCCATTTACACAAAGGAATTTTGTAAATTTAATTTTTTACGATTTATATTTACATACAGCTTACCGAAATTAAATATCTAGTTATAATAATTAGGGCATCACCTATAATTTTCCATAAAACAGAATGTCTTATATTACATTATCGGTATTTAATAAACTTGTATTTTAACGAAATGGTGTTTTATCCAGATTTTAATAAACATGTATTTTAAACTTTTATAAACTTTTCCTTACTGTGACTCTTAAAAGACTTATATTGGGCTTATATAATGCTTTAGTATGGCCACAATCTTATTCCATACAGTAGTCCATCGCGATCGCTGTGTAATCGTTCGCAAATTGCACGACGTTTTGGACATGCCCATAAAATTGCCTGCTGGGGTTCGACGTGTAATTGGAACCGTATTGTGGATGGCCTGCGATTATTTCATAATGCCCTAAACTCTAAAGCCTTTCAATACAAGGAGCTAAGGACTGCTGTATAGAATTTAAAGTAGTATCACTGTGGAACATTACCTTATTGGCTCATTTGATTATCTCTCTTCGCATCAATAAAACTAATAATATAAGGGCCTTAGATGCCTATTCTTACATCTTGCATTATTTGTAAAGTAGCGTACGAATACAATATGTGTAAAATTGTATTTCATATTTCAAACTGAATCGGCTTTCCTGTACCTGTAAGACAAGATATAAATGAGTAAAAATCTATTTTAAAATTATTTTCAATAAAATATTTAATTGAATACTATTGTTTTATTTTATAACCCTTAAGAAGAAAAGGTAGAAAGAAAATACGTTTATTTGAGGTAAACATTACGCAGAGAAATAACACAAACGTGAAAAAAACAAATTAACATTAACATTATTTTTTATTTTATTAATTTTGTATTTTGTGTTTCACGAACTCTGTCCAAATAAACTTTTTTTCTTTCTTTCTAAATTAATATGCATTATCTAAGAGAGTGCATTATCAAAAAACCTATCTCGATTTACACAACAATCACGAACTTGCGAGACAAAATCTTCAGATTTCAGAATAAAGAGGCGGATGAAGCCACAGAAGAGAAAGTGTGAGGTCAGTTACCTACGTCGCTGTAACTTCATAAATAGAGTGGGCAGCAACAAAAATGTCGCGATTCGATTAAGAGTGATCGAGGAATCGCACTAGCAGGAGGACCTGCAACTAATTTAGCGAAGCTGCAACTAAAAGGCCCCTTTGGAATATTGTACTAAGGTACGGTATCATTCAAACGGACAACGCAGGGCAGGTTATAAACCCCAGGAAAAAACTCAACCTAAGCTTAGCATGTGTAATATACCTAACAGGGCACAAACCTTTCACGCACACCCTTCTTCTGGGATTGAATCTGTATTTCCGGTAACCGTATAAACGAATTAAGTATTAGTACAGACGGCAGCAGGTTTCGGGTAGCGTGCTACCCGAAACTGTCAAATTTTCCCAATCAACCTTGAACCTTAATGCTTTAGCGATAAAGTTAAAAATCTATTAAAGAAATTTAACAGATTGTAGTAGCTTGATGTGCTAGCGTCTGTACTAATAATTCGTTTATACGGTTTCCGGAAATACAGATTCAATTATAACGTAAGTAAATGTCTAACCGTTTACTATTTGGCTCACAACTCACATGGTAAACATTCATGTGCGTTTGGCGAGAGTCAATTGACGATCTTGTGGAGACGGAAGTGCTGCGTTGCTTTCGCGTCGTCAATTTGTACTAGGAGCGGAAAACCCGGCAGGAGGTCTTCCGCAACAATACAATTAATCAGACATCTACAGTTCCACATTACGCCTACCGCACCGGCACGACTCTTCAATGATGTGATACCGGGAAACTTTAGGGGGTTGATTTGATTTGACAATAATTATTATGCTCAGTGAATATGATTAACTTACTTTAAACAATTTAGTATTTAATAAGTGAACTCTAGTAATTTTCTGTGGTCAGGCCGAAGTTGCAGCACTAGGAATATCCTCGAAGATAACGGATTTTTGAACCGAGATGCCCAGAGTGTGGTTCGCTCAGTTCGAGACAATGATGGCTCTCCAAAAACAGGGCGACGAAACAAAATACGGCGTCGTGCTTTCCAAGCTCCGCCAAGACGCAGTAAATCAGGTAGCCGACATAATAATGTCAGCATATTTGTTGGTGGCCGAGCCACCAACAAATTCGATACCATTAAGGAAAGACTCCTAGCCGTGTATGAGGAGTCAGAGGAGCGACGATTCCAAAAACTGGTCAGTGAAGTGAATTAGGCGACTAAAAACCGTCGCAACTGTTGACACGAATGTAACGACGACCTAAGAACCCACAATATCACAATATCGCCCTATTCTTGAGTTTTTATCTCTACTATAACGAAAGACCCACTATAGTTCGTTCATAACCTTTATTGCGTAAATCAGGCGCATTAGGGCGACAGTAAACACTGTTATAAAGTTCTATCGTTGTATACTAGTCACATTGGAGGTTGCTACAACGCCTGACTATAACAGCTATACAAAGTCGCGAAGTAAACCTTGACATCAATTCCTAATAGGTCGTTTTTGCTGTATAAACTTATAGAGCCAAAATGTATTGTCAAACGTTTTTACACTACAATCAATCATCACCAAAACCTTTAGGTATACATCGTTTAACCAGCCTTTTTGAGATATAAGGTTTGGTTATAGGGCAAAATTGCTGGTTGGGTTGTTATGTAGGTGTACTTACAAAATGTAAAAGTGATAAAGTTTTTTTTTAAAACGGGGGAAATATAAAAAAATCGTCTGTTCAACAACGTAAATACGCAATAAATGTTGTTGCTCGCTATCCCGCGTCGGGCGCAATTTCCGTTATGCAACGGAAATTGAATTATTTTCCAACGGAAATTGAATTATTTTCCCTCCAGTTTAATACCTACTCAACAGACTACCAGACTTTGTTGGTGGAAAGCTTCTTTACCGAAGACAAGTAATTGTTTGCGTCTAAATGATTTTTAGAGAGCAGTTTAAAGATCACTGGTGGGCCAGTGGTAATGGACCCGACTTACGAGTTGTAGATCGTGAGTTCGAACCCGCCAGGCACTTTATTTTGTGTAAATTATTTCATCACCACTGGCTCTCAAAGATTGATGATTATGGCCCACTCCCTCTCACAGAGAGGAGGCCTGTGTCCCAGCAGTGGGAACATTATAGGCTGATTATGCAACAGACTACCCATATTTTATATTTTTATACAATTGTTTTACATTCAGTTTCAGTACCTACCTAGTTCCGAAAATTGGTGAGTTCTTGAATAAACAACAATTATGTACCTATACCTAATAACTACCTAGAATAATTTAATTAACCTCTAACTTCCACCCTTCATGATCGATATTGAAACACAGCCACGTAACAACATCTTTAATATTTTAGATGCGAGACCATTGACCGACCAATGATCGCCATTAAGAATTTAGCAGATTACGAACTTTTAGCAAAATGACGATGGAATCGTGTTGAAATGACGAATTTATAAAAATAGCAGACTTGGGGCCCTGCTTATTCATAAAACTGTGACAATGATGGACTCTACAAAGTTATATGAAATTATGTTCATGCGGGCTTAAACTTGAAAACTAAGTACTTAGTAACTATAAACAATCGTACACAATCAGTCAATTAATTGGGCCATTATTAGCGTTATCCACAATAGCCCTTCTCTATCCTTTTTTTTATTATTATTCTCCAACATACCTACATTATTTTGATGTTTATACAATTTTACTCGCCAAACTTTCGAGTTTGATGGTGAGAAGCGCTATATACGAGTATATATAATCTATCTCCCTACAGCTGTATAATTGGAAACATTCCAAATGAATGCGAAAAGAAATTGTATTTACATAATAAACAAAACCATGTCCAATGATATTTCAGATCTAAAACAAGTGCTAGCTCGCTATATCTGAAATATCATCTTTAAGAAAAAGTCAAGAAAAATCTCCTATGATAGTTTTCCTGTAGCCTTTTCAAAATCCACCCTATATACTTCGTTTTATCCACTTTGTAATTGTAACACATATGGCAAGATTCAAAATTAAACGTTTACCTACCTAGCCATTGACAAACATTAAAAAGTTCAAACTCAAGTTTTGACAACGCGTAATGGAGCGCAGAGGTCTTACCACGAGCTCTTAACGCGATTCAATTTACGCTCAGGGATCGAGATGGCGCTAGACGACTTGTATAGCTCTGTCTCTTTCCAACAGCCTAAACTGGATCGCGTTAAGAGCTCGTGGTAAGGCCTCAGTATTCTAGGCGTCAAGTTGACAGACCATATTCGTAACACCACACTGCCCTCCAAAACACATGACTGGCTTTCCTCAAAAAACCGCTGAGCGCTGAACTGATGAGCTGTGGGCCAAAATCCCTAACACAGCCCGGAGGCGTCGCGGCAGACCCCGTAGAAGATGACGTGACGAGCTGGAGAAAACAAACGGCCAGTGGTCCACTTTAGCCCTGGATCGCTGGAGCTGGAAGTCATGGGGAGAGGCCTTTGTCCAGCAGTGCCCATGGAGGCAGTAATAGGTAATCAGGTAATCTTTTTCAAGTCTTTAACTTCCTGAAAGTTGTATACTATTAATTATCCATTGGCTCGTAGCTAATCGAATTAGGTACTCTATAATTCAGGTCAACCTAGATATCGATCGTTGGTCAAAAGGCCTTGTATTGTAGCTACCGTCTCAAAATCCACCCAGCGGGGTAGTTGAGTAACACACTATCGTTAGCAATGACCAATTTTGACAGTTTAATAACATTCATTGCGTTATTTACGTCGTTAAAAGCGTACAACTTTTTAACGTATGAAGCAATGAATTAGC
Source organism: Apamea anceps (assembly GCA_951799955.1). NCBI lineage: Eukaryota > Metazoa > Arthropoda > Insecta > Lepidoptera > Noctuidae > Apamea > Apamea anceps. Next base: position 7,285,104 of record OX637500.1, on the reverse strand, counting down.
AATATCCTAAAAAATGATTCAGATTGAGATAGATAGTTTGTTAGGCAAATCCACTTTCGAACACACATGGCAAGATTCAAAATTTAGAGCTCATCTTTTTCAAGCTATTAATTAACTTCCTGAAAGGTGTTTTACTATTCAACATCGACTCGAATTAAGACTTAGACTTCGAATATTGGCCAAAAGGCCTTGCGTTGATAAATTAGAAATTAAAAACAGATGGTATCGGAGTTTTTTAATTTTTTACGCGCTTTTTAAGGTTTCTGCAGTTTGTCCATTCATTATTACTAACTAGGTCAAAATCAAAATATTTTATTTCACATAAACCTACATGGGCACTTATGAAACGTCAGGAGCTAGTAGGTGCACGGTTCCAATTGGTCCTTTCCTATGGAGAAGAGCCGGCAAGAAATTCCACGGTAACTCTTTTAAAAATAATTGACTTTTACAATGTTTTCAAATTGCAGTAGGTATTGGGAGGACAGCGTAGGTCCGTCAAAAAGTACGAGGTACTTGATAAAATAAAAAATGGTCTACAGTCTCACATTCAGTCAGTCCTCACATTTACAAAATATAAAAGAATGATCAAAAGGATAAATTAAATATTAAAAAGATGATGTCAAAGAAGTATGTAAAAAATAAACATCGTAATTTGAGAGCGGTTAATAGACATTTACTTACGTAGTTACGCCGCAGGGAAACCACATGTGCAGAAGGAATTATTGCCAAATTATCTTGTCGAGGTACTTATGTACCTATCTATATTAATATTATAAAATGGTATTTGTTTGGTTGTATTGTAGGGGGTAATCTCTGAAACTACCAGTCGGTGGATTGGAAAAAATCTGCAATTTGATAGCCCAATTCTTGAGGAAGGTTATAGGCTATTTAACATCATGCTAAGACCCTTAGGAGCCTAGCAAAAGGAAAAAAAGTAAGAAAGAACGCGAAACGAAAACGAAGTAGTACCTACCACGGGCGAGCGATGGAATGTGGGGGGCCGAAATTTCACGCAGACGAAGTCGCAGACAGAAGCTAGTGCAAGGCACCTACCCTGGCCATATCATAGAAGAATAATATCGTTTACACTAAAACATATCCATAGCGCTCTATCGAAATTATAAGAGTCCCAATAATTGGATTTAATTTGTCAAATCAAAAACAAAAGAACAGCCAATCGATTCTGTAAAAATCTCACCGTGAAAGTTAGATGAAGTGAGCTTAGAGTGAGCTGTCAATAGTGTCAATCCCTTAGCATTCGTTGGAATGACAGCTCACTTCGCCTAAGTTTTCACGGTGAGATGATTACAGAATCGCACTGCATGAAGAGGCAGGCACGAGACGTTCAAACAACTCGTGATGTCGATAGTCAATACTACATGAGCATGCGTCTGGCATTTTGTAAAGGTAAAAAGCCATGAGATTAGATTCCTTGGGAAAATGCAGGGGTGGGAGGAAGCTAGATGGGAAGGCTAGTGTATCCCAAAGGTAAATAAAATGAGAAAAGTTGTTGGTTGGTTCAGGTTCAGTCAGGACTTTGAATTTTATATATATACAAGATAGAAGATATATTAGTTAGATCGCGTAATACAATCGGAATAATTTTAAGAAGGATATTGCTAATCCATTGCTTCATATGTACGAAAAATTTATCTGCTCAACAACGTTAATAACGCAATTTATTTATTTATTTTACCATTTATGTACACACATATATAAGGTCCCATTAAAATAGGTGGACAAACTTTTAGAAATCATTTAGACCACCAAAATAAGGACAATGGTAAAAAAATATGTAAGAAAAACGTATTAGATACTTACAATTAAAATAATCAGCTAACAAAAATACACTAATAAATGTTGGTTACCCAATGCATAAACACATCCCTCCATTGTCTTTAAAATCGTGATGCGAGCATTGCGCGCAGCGGGGCGCGAGTGCAAGTGCCTCCCATAATGGATGGATGTGTTTATTCTAGAGTGCCAGGTATTTATTATTTTGAGTCAAAATAAAATCATTTTAATCAGTGTTTTTTTTTACATGGATATCTTTGGTTAGACGTACTGAGCGCGGTGGTAAAATTTGTCCATCTATTTTAATTGAACCCTGTATAAACAGATTAGAAAAACAGAACAGAAAAAATAGGTACAGAGGTGATGCCTTATTTCATAAGAAATCTCTTCGAGTACACCCAAGATAGGATAATAGATACAGAGATGTAGACAGCGTGTGAAAGAAAAAGCGGCCAACTGCGAGTCGGACTCGCCCATGAAGGGTTCCGTTGAGTTGATTGAATAAAAGGTAAATTGCGGTTTACGATTTATGACCTATTAAAAAAAACCACTTATTAGATCTCGTTTAAACCAATTTTCGGTGGAAGTTTACATGGTAATGTACATCATACATTTTTTTTAGTTTTATCTTTTTCTTATTTTACACACACATTTTACCACTTTGGAAGTGTCTCTCGCGCAAACTCTCCCAAGAGATAGCGATTTGGATGTTTGGCGAAAAGTTGTACTACAGTGTTGACATTTTAGTTGGTTATTCTCGTAATAATTTTTAGAGTATAGTTACACTTGAATCGCTCATACTTTATTTTTATTTGTGAATTTACCCAAGTATGAATGTAAAAACAATACCAAAACTTAGTAAGTTTGCTTACTAGGTTATCAATTTGATTTTCTGAATGTGAAGACTAAACAAATTCGTTGTACATTTTAGTGTTTATATAATTAAAAAACTATCCCAAAGTACCTATGAATGCAGATTTTGAATAAAAATCCTGTTGACTTATAAAAAGATATTTAGGTACAGTCAGCAACAAAAGTCAATTAACACTGTTACTTTTCCAAATCGTCTAAATTGATACAAAATGATGCGATACATTGGTTTTCTCTATTTCATGTAATAGCAAAGAGTTAATTATTCTTATATATTCTATTACTATATGTTTTTTAAGAATATTTTGCTCAATAATTAAGATTTAAACAACTAAAGTGTTAACCGAATTTTGTTGCTGACCGTACTAACGTAGGTACTTCAAAGGACTCTTAAATTACAACATGACTCACACTCATTCTTATTGATAATGAACTAGGTACTCGTTGTTATTGGTAACGATTTGACCATCAGTTTGCAAAACAATGGAGCTATCACTCGTGGGTAGATTCAGCCAAAACTCCTTTCGGTTCAATGGCATTAGGGGACCAATTTTGAAACAATACCATCTTTCTTCGATTATTTCACCCCTCGGGGGATCACAGCATCCTGGAGGTAATAAGCAGTAAGCTAGATAGCCCAATGGTGTGGAGCCTCACCCAAAAGACTAAGTCTCTTTTAATTATTAGATACTAACATAGTTTTTTAAGTTCATACTAACAATTTAAATGTATTATTAATGTAATGGATCAATGGTTGTCTGAGTAAATAAATTATTATTATTATAGTATTTCAAAGTGGGGGAATAGTGAGGACATTAAATTTCTGTATCATGAAGTTCAGCACCCTAATTGCGTAACACACGATCAATCGGAATCTGAATCATTTTGAAGCAAGTTGTTAATCCATTGCTTCATAAGTTCGAAAAATTTGTCTGCTCAACACGTAAATAACGAAATGAATGTTGTTGAACTGTCAAAATAAAACCGATTCCGATTGATCGTGTGTTACGCAATTAGGGTGCAGTTCTTGGTAAGACTCATCAAAATCTGTTTTATAGAACAGATTTCGTGATCCTTTGAGGAACTTAGCTTCAACCACTGGGTTTAGCAAAAATCTGCTGAGAGCTGAATCGTCATTTGTGTTACGCCGTGGCACTCGTTTCTTTTGAACCCATTGGTATGATTTTTGCACTTCTATAACGTCAATGTTCTTTCTACAGTTCGTTACCTACTATACCTACCTACCATACTGGACTTACTAAACGAAATTTCATCTATTTTACAATCGGCGCCAAATTCAAAACATAGCAAGCTGGTATTTCAAATCATAACTTAGTAAGTCGCTTGAGCTGCTAGGGTTTTGAATTTGTATTTTGACATACTAAGTTTTAAATTTGTATTTCAAGGAAATTTTCGTAATCATGTCAAATTGCTTAGAGTTGCTGATTTTTTTTTTAATTACGTTTGAAACTGAGTGTTTTAAGGTCCACATCATTTTGATATGGTCTAGTAAGTCGAAAAATGCCAAAACCCGCTTTTTTTTTTCAAATCATCTGTTACTACGTTTTGAATTTGGGCAGCCGCGTGAATTCGTCGCGGCAGTCCGTGCTACTGGTAACCCCTTGCTCCCAAGGCGATGTAGGTAGTTGCTATGGGGGAGGAAAGGGGTCAACAAAGAGTGACAAGGGGGGAGTCATAAGGCTTTCAATTTCTATCTGAAGTACCTATAAAACTAGATACTTCAACTCTAACGAGAAACTTTCAAATATAAATATCTCTAGCAATATTATGAGAATTTATTTAGCTTGCAGAATTACGAGACGTTAGACCAGGGGAGGAGGGGTCATGACTACCTATAACAAGGACAGAGGGAGAATTCGTGTGACGTAATTTATGGATGGCCCCTGAATAAGATTTGAACACACGTGAGATTCGGAGCCTTCTGCGAGCAGATCATTATGAAGACGGAACCACCTCTCTCCCAACCCAACTCAACGGCCCAACGAAGCGACACGCATTGTCCAAATGGCATATTAGGCCTTGTCCACACTTGTATCATTTTGGTGTTCATACCTAGGTATCAGATCTCCGGTGCGAGGCAGGTATATTTTTTATTATAATTATTGTTGTTAATAAAGAGATAAACTGCTTTTAAAAACAAAGAAGCGGTTTGTTTGAAGATTTTTTTGATGCATTAATGTATGTTTAATTATGATTTGGGCTGGATCACTGTATTAAAATAAGACTTGAAAATATCATACTTTTTTTTTAGATCCTAATTATTTACGGTTTAAGAGATATACTGCTTTAAAAAACAACTTTTTGACCGTTTTCGTGAAATCTCTGCCTTAAATAAAAAATACGTAATAATATACTTATTTGCATAAAAACGCGGTATAAAAAGGTGGTATTAGCATAATTTAGAACAAAATATGTTTGTCCAATATAATAATATGCATGCATAGTTTAAGAACATACTTAGTATAAGCTTATCTTAGCTTATCTAGACAGCCTATAATCTTCCCATTCTTCCCACTGCTGGGACACAGGCCTACTCTCTTTGAGAGGGAGCGGGACGTAATTCACCTCGCGGGCCCAGTGCGGGTTAGTAGATGTCACATTATCTTCGATATTTTTGGTTCTAGGACGTGCGGTTATCTCATAATGTTTTCCTTCACCGTTGTGAGACCAGGCAGTGGTGATGAAAGAAAAGCGCCTGTCAGGGTTCGAATCACTCGGCCACTACTGACGCTCTTAGAACCTACTTTCGTAAGAAAAATCTTAAGACAAAGACATTTTTATTCGTCGGATATAGTAGGTACAAAGTTGGTTAGTATCACAGAACAGATAAAAGAGAACCTCTTTTATCTGTTCTGTGGTTAGTATAGTTATATGTTCAGAACACATCCGCCACTAAAAGCGGCCCAATCAAATTGTACCTAACTCGGATATCGGATAGAAGAGGATGGTAGTAGAAAGGATGGAAGAGTGAGCGAAGTGAGCTCGAAAAAATTTGCGCCCATCGTTCAAATTTTCTTTTGAACATTTATACAGAAATAGGAACTTGGTCAACCTATACAGAAAAGTTAGAAAATGTAAGATGCAATAGCGAGCGAAGCGAACTCGAAAATTTTAGTATCCCGCCACAGAAAGGTACGTTTTTCTTGTTTTCTTTTTCGTATATTAAATAGGACTTACTTTATCTATTCACGCAGAGAAGTGTAAGAAAAAAGAGAATGTAGGTAGCAAGAGCGAGCAAAGCGAGCTCGAAAATCATCATGGGATTTAGCATCCCACGTTTTTATAAATGATAAATGATTTTATTTCTGTAAGTGGGTTTGTACAAATAAACTCAAACTCAAAACTCAAACTCAAACTCAAATCATTTATTTCAATTAAACCCTTTCAGGCACTTTTGAATTGTCAAAATTAAATTGTCGGTCAGTTAGTCAGAAAATTGAAGCTAGTTGCCCATTCCAAAACGTAGATCTCTGTGGAGAAGAACGGGCAAGAAACTCCACGGACACTCTTTTAAATCAAGATATTATTACAAAATCCTGGGTACATTATTTTTATTGCTTCTATATGTGAGAACAATGTAAAAAAAACTAAACAATTTAAAATATAAAATTCAAAAATAAGCCCTGGCAGTTAAGAGATGACCAGTCTCAACCGACGGCGCCCGTTCACGAACATGACGCGTGGATCAGCACCATCCAGCTCAACCATTTCGTAGGGAACCGAATGATCCAACACACGCGCCACCACCAGTGAGACATTTAAGTGAGCATGACATATTCTTAACTGCCGAGCTCTGTCAAGTCAACATCAAAATATCGTAAAAAAAAAAGAAACGAATCCATGGTTCTTACATTTACAAAATTTAAAAAAAATGCTTCTAAATTATACAAAACTATAGTTTGCAATTTATTTAAATATGAGAAAAAAGAAAAAAATACTACCAATCGGGAAGAGGTATATAATATTGAAGTATATTAAGAATTAAAACTTGAATGAATAAAGTATACATTAAGTTCGTAATGTCAAAAATATTTTAAAAAAATAAAACAAAAAGGGGAAGCATCTCTTCCAAATATTGAAATTGCAATCAACTAGCGTACCCAAGTGCCTGTGGAGCAGGACCAGCATTAAGCCAAGCATTTTTATCAACGATATACTCATCCAATTTATAATATGCTTGTCTACATAGTGTGCGTTTAATGCATGTTTTAAATTTCTTCTCATTTAGTTGAAGAATATCGAGTGGTATTTTATTATAACATTTTACACAGTACCCCATAAAAGAAGTTTTTACTTTAGACAATCTGAAACGCGGTTGATCTAGCTTGTTCCTATTCCTAGTGTTAAAATTATGCCTGTCACTTATCTTACTAAAAAGATGTAGATTTTTCCGAACGTACATAATGTTTTCGTATATATATTGACAAGGAACCGTCATGATGTTAATTTTTTTAAACAGTTCCCTTAGAGATTCGCGTCTGCTGAGATTGTAGATGGCTCTGATAGCCCTCTTTTGCAGGATGAAAATAGACTCAATATCTGCAGCCCGTCCCCACAGCAAAATACCGTAAGAGATGATGCTATGGAAGTAACTAAAATAGACCAGTCTCGCGGTATCCACGTCTGTTAATTGACGGATTTTCCAAACAGCGTAAGCGGCTGAACTTAGCCGCCCTGCAAGTGATGTTAGGTGAGGACCCCACTGCAGCTTTGAGTCAAGCGTGATCCCCAAGAAAACCGTATTTTCGACGAATTCAAGTATCTCCCTATTCAATACAACGTGACATTCACTACTTCTAACATTAGGTAAAGCGAATCTAATGCATTTAGTTTTTTTCTCATTTAATACTAAATTATTTACAGTAAACCAATTATGGACCATAAGCATAGCGTTATTTACGTCGTCAAGCTCCTGTGCACGTCTGCTTACTTTAAAAATCAGTGATGTGTCATCAGCAAATAACACCATTTGTGGCCGGGTTTTTAGTAAATGAGGTAAATCATTTATATATACTAAAAATAGGAACGGCCCCAATATTGAGCCCTGCGGTACACCCATTTTGACTTTTAAGCCCAATGAGTTCACACCGTTTATTTGAACTTGCTGAAATCTATCATTTAAATATGATTTTAATAAGCTAAGAGCTAGTTTACCCAGTCCGTAATGCTCAAGTTTCAACAGCAGTGTTTCGTAATTCACGCAGTCAAATGCCTTGGATAGGTCGCAAAAGATGCCTATTGCATCTTGTGCCTCTTCCCATGCGTTAAAGATGTGTTTTAATAAGGTGACACCGGCGTCAGTTGTACAACGTCCTTTGGTGAAACCATACTGTTGATCGTGTAGGATGTTGTTACGATTGAAATGATTGAGCATTTGATTTAACATTACTTTAACACGTCATCATATTTTTAAATCTAGATGAGGGCGACGTTTCCTATCTGACTACTCTAAGAAGAAAGGCTGAACCAAACTCACACAATCACAATCAGTCGCTCACAGCCTCTTTTTAAAAATAGATTGGACATCAATCTATTTTTAAAAAGAGACTGTGAGCGACAGCGTGAAATGGTCTTTTGAGGAAAGAACGAGTGATTGAGTGGACCTGTCCAGCCAGTGCACGCATCTGTCAGAAATCGTGCAGCTCTACTCAGAACATAAGGAGCTCAACGATTCGACGAACAATACCAAAGAAAAGACATTTGGGTAGGCCGCATAAATTACTCAAACAGCCAGACTGCCAGACCATGACAAAACAAAAACAATAAAAGGACCCACATAGTGTTCACATTACTAATAACTACTAACACACATAAAATTATTTAACGTCTATCTGGATATTAAAAAAAAAACGGAAATAATATTGATCAGATCATTTTGAGGACCATGTAGATTCAGTTAGAGAAAAAGTTATAAAAAAAAAACATTCTGTATGTAAATAACCTTTTTGTCCTCAATATAATCTTTAACCGTATTTATAAAAGGCTTTCTGGTACAGCTTATGTTTAATAAAATAATGACATGAATTTATGATGGCTTAGATCTTGAACAGTGCTTGGAGTTTATTATAAAAGCGTATACATTGAACGAGCCACCTATTTTCTTGAGCCTTATTGGAGGTAGGTACAACAAATTTGTGTTTATTCCTAGTATTTATACTCATTTTTTTTTATAACAATCTTATATTTTTATGGGCCCATTTATTTTTAAATTTTGCCTCTGAGAGAGTGTCTCGGACTTAATTTATAAATTGATGGAACAGCTCGTTTCTGCAAAACAAAGATATTAGTTTGAATATTGGCGGCATTTCCCCACAATAGAATACCATACGAGTACAGTATGAAAATAGCTAAAGTACACTAAGCGGGTTGTTTCTATGTCATTTAAGTTACGAATTTTTCTAACAGCGTATGCTGTGGAACTTAGCTTTTTGGACAATTTATCTATATACCTACATATCCCCACTGAAACTTAGCATCCAAAGTTAAGCCCAAGAATACTGTCCTGTCTTCAGGATTCAATTCTTCGCCTTTTATCAACACATTAGTGTTCCCTTGCCTAACGTGTAGTAACGTAAACTTAATGCATTTGTTTTTTTTTCGTATAGAAGTAAATTATTAACGTTGAACCAGTGAACTACTTTCGAGTTCGAGCTATTTACATCGTCAATAACCAACTGTTGACGTTTAAGTTTAAACAAAAGTGAAGTGTCATCTGCAAACAGCACTATTTCATGGTTATCCTATAGGAGGTAAGGCAAGTCATTAATATATATAAGAAACAAGAAAGGACCAAGAATTGAGCCCTGTGAGACTCCCATTGTTACGATAATCAATTTTGAATAAATTCTAACATACTACAAATTAAATTCAGCGGTGTTAACATTATCTAAGTCCTTTCATTGTACAGTTCATAAAGTCGTGTTCTACTTTTATGAATACCAATGCTAGCGCAATCAGTGAAAGATGCGTTACTATCACAGACATAAATCTGTGGTTACTATTGATCGAGATAGTCTTGGGAATAAAGATGAAATTAAATTGTTGCCAATATATTATATTAAGAAAATATATCATGTAGCTTGTGTAGCCCCAACTACAAACTGCTTTTAGTTACTGAACTTATTTTTTTTCTTATAGGAGATTTGATTAAAAAGAAGATGATTGTGAAGATGTACCTTCTACACAAAACCTATGAAGTAAATTGAAATGAATAGACCATGCAATTGCATTATGAAAGCTGTTCATAACTCTGGTACGGAAATCTTCGGATTGGAATTTCATTTTAGACACGCCTGTCCTTTACAGGTATACTCTCTAGGCAATGAGCGGAATGGGGAACAGTACGACGTAGCTAGTAGACTTGTAGTTGTACCTACATTTATTTATAATGAACTGTAAGTCTGCGTAGTTAGAACAGCCCCATTGCGCAAGTCGCAATATGTTCGATTACTTGCAGTCTCGGATACCAGGAGAACAAGCTTTAGTAGGAGGAGCACGGCAGTGCCTAGAAGTTTTTTGACGAAGTACATAATATACCCATGTCAGCCAACTTCGGCATGTGTAAGTTTGTTTGCGGATTATGTTACAAATTTTATTTTATTTAAAATTGTTTTAATTCGAGTATATCTAAGTGTGAGAATTGATTAAGATTAACAGTGAAAGAGCCTGAACACATTGAGATATACTGTAGGAACCTAAAAATAAATTCCATGAAATTAAGGTGTTCTGGCAACCAAAATTTCGCGCGCCAAACAAAAGGGCGTTGATTTGTATAAAGCAGTAAAGCTAGTTATTTCGTGTGGGAAGACAGTAAACGGAACTGGAAAGTGAAAAGTTAAAATAGCAACGCAGTAGAAACAACTTATAAAAAAAGATGTGATATTCTTAGAAAATATATTTTTATGTTAATTTACAAGCTAGTAAATTTTAGATTACTGCGTAAAAAGAAGCGTAATCCAAGATAAAATGACAGGTGTCCAACCAATAAAAACATCTTCCAAAGGTTTTCGTCCAATAGGAATTTATAGAATATTCTTATTTGACAAATAGAACGAGGGGATCTCAACAAAGTTTCTGTGCTATGATTTTTCTAAGGTCTGGCGTATTAGTGGCTAACTACTTTGCGTTTCAGAGTTTCATCTGCTCTTGCTTACTTATAATATTAGAAAAATTGAGATTAAACTGGGATAAAAAATACTGTTGAATAAAATTGGTGTTTTAAATTTAAAATCAGTGATATAGACAGAGTGCAGTTTTGTTACAGCGATGTTATTTTACGATCGAGTTATTTTTTTAACGCTGCGTAAATGATTGAAATAACATGAAATTGTTGCTTTAGCTGTCTTATATGATAAGAAAATGGCATCTCCCGACGCCGAGTTGCAAGAAAGATGCAAACTGTACTACAAGTTCACGAAGGTTTTGACCCTGAAGGTGGCGCAAATAGTGGTTCAAAGCAGGCAAGGGAAAAAAATAACACACGACTGTAACGACAAGTTTCCGGACAACGGAGTAGAATCCTCGCCGCAATGGGTAAGCTATGTTTTTGTATTTATACAAAGAAAAACGCATGCTTACTATACTGTCCCTAGCCTAGTAATTTCTGTCAGAGCTACCTTTAAACACATGGACCATGCAACTTTATTGTAAAAACATTATAACTGTCTCTAAATAATTGTGTTATATTACTGCATAAAGTCATGCATGGTGCTTTTCAAGTCGTTGTCAATTATCTCCCAAGTCCATCGATTGTGGCCCAGTTAATTGTTTGACTAACACTACTCCAGCATTATAAAACAAATACTTAATGTATCACTTTGCTTTGATAAAACAATGATGCTAGTATTTTTTTATTTATTTACTCACCTACATATTGTTAATATCACTTAACACTCCGTGGATTTGTAAAGCTGTTGTTTTGTTGTTACTGTGCAATATTACGCAAAATAGGACTGGGAGTTGTGAACAACAGCCCGTATTATCTATTACCTACTGTGCAATACGATAAAACAATGTATATAATAATGCCTGTGATACACACAGCTAGTTTTTCGAGCTGCTGTCCGGCCATCTAAATAATGCAGTCATGACACCTGTCAGTTTCATATAAACGTACTAGAGTGGTCACACGGACAGGTGTCGGGATGACATGTGCTACATTTAATAGTTCTTTGTTCTTATTAGACTTTATCCTAAAAGTGCTTCATTTCTGCTTAAAGCTAGCCTGATGCAAACTTTTTATTTATTTTTCTTTTACTTACTTAATATTTAAATGAAATTTGCTGAGCTGACCCTAAAAACTTTGGAATAGAATAAACTATTTATCACTATGCAATCTTAAATAAAAATACAGTACTAAGGTATTTAGTTTAGTTAGTTATGTATTTTTATTATTGCTATCTATTAAGGAAAGAAGAGTTTAATCCCCAAGGTTAATTCACAGCACAGAACTTAGCATTGCAATTATAATAATAATTAGTGTGACCTGCCCCTGCTGGCACGGAAGCAATGGCAGTTTTTCAAATCAAAACATCAAGATTTCTGAGCTATAATACACTCATAACATCATGCCTGTATTCAGAGGTGCAGAGGTAAAGTCACAAGCAAGAGTATGTATACACTCGGCTTTATTCAAAAGCGATTTACTCCTTTATTTTTTAGTGAAATTTTATGTTGTTACGAAGGTGGTATTTTCGGACCCATAGGTTTATGTAATGCATGTGTTGTATTACAATGTTGCATTCGTTATTTCACGAAAAAATCGCATGTGTAAGTTGGCAAGTGTTGACATATTGGTGCTCAAGACTGTAATATAATAATAATAATGTTTTATTCACAACCCTTATTACAATTCTTATTCTGAGGTGTACATCGTGGTGACTTAAAATAGGAGATTGGACATTGGATTACACTGTACACCCACATTCCGCCAGTTATTTTTAACTCCCTTGCAATAAGGGCAACCCTATTGCCATAACCTGGTGACTAATCCAGTCTCCAGGCTGTTACTGAGAAATTCCAATTGGAAAAACTCAATAACACTGCCGACCCCGAGAATCAACCCCAGGATGGTCAGCATAGGTTTCTGTGCTATATCTAAAGTTAAATATTAATGTAAATAATATATAAAACTTCCCATATAAATTCTCTAAATCTGTCCTGTCAAACCGAAACACTGTATTGTAGAAAACATCGTTTTCAGAAAAGATAAGAAATGTAATCTCCGAACGGTCGAACCTTCTATATTACCGTGTTTTGAAAATGCTTATATCTTGTCATAGAATCATCGTATCGTTAAAAGTACAGTATTATGGCATAATACACGTTACACTGAGCTCAATGAACATTATAAAGAAAAAACACTATTCCATAATACAGTGTTTTGGTTTGACAGGACAGAAATAATGGTGAAAACTGCATCAAAATCCATTGTGTTGTAAAGATCTAAGCGGCTGCACTAAGAACCATGAAAAGCGACTTTGTTTCATAATATGTATAATAATAATGATGTATGATATAGCTATATGATATAGATAATGATAATCCCGCCATTGTCCCATTGCAGAGCAAAGCTGTCCTAAATTATTAATGATTGATCACTGCGTGCTGGCGTTTCAAATCTTGTTGACTAAAGTTGTTGTTGTTGTTGTTACTTGACCAAAGTTGCTATTTCTGTACAAAGAAAAAATTACCTAAACATTATTGTATGTACCCTATTTCTTAGTATTATAACTGTACTAGCTTCTACGCGCGACTTCATCCGGGTAATTTTTTTTGTTATAACATAAAATATATCCTATAGCTGCGCCCCATTGCTTTGTTTTCGCTTAGCGTTCTTTCTGACTTTGTTTTCGTTTTGCTCAGCTCCTAAATGTCATAATGTGATGTTAAATAGCTTTCCTTAACCTTCCTCTAAAATTGTGTGTCTGCTGCTATTAGATCCAGAAAACCATCATCCCTACTTTTCCAAAAAAAGAACATTTACCTAGAGTCAAAATCAAAATCAAAAGTCATTTATTCAAATTAGGCTGAGAATCAGCACTTTTCGAACGTCAAAATTACAAAAGACAGTCCCCCAAAAACGCCCGCCCTTCACCACTTCCTAGTGCTAATACTGGGAAGAAGTGACGCAACAAACTCCCCAGCAGCACAGCTGTCTGTTCAGTTAGAAAATACTTGATACTTGATTGTATACAATAGGTACTAGGTGTTAAGTAATTAACATTACAAGGCACAGAACATAAAATTAAAATATTTGCCATATGTCAGCTAGCCACGCCAATATACCAACAAATATAATAAAAACTATACGTAATCAAGCTAAAAAATAATTAATTAAAATTAAAATGTAAATAAAAAGAGCATAAAGAGCGTGACACTTATATGTATATTTATGCATTGCTGGGTTCTGTTCACATAGTAGCTGTTACTTGAAGTCACAGATGTTAAACTAGGACCATCGAAGTAAAATGGTGATCATCGAAGTAAATGAGTGGCTTTCTAACAGGAAATACAATATCTTGAGGTTAGACCTGTCAATCTCTGAGCAAACCAGAGTTATTTCTGATGTACTTACATCTTTAAACAACCATATTGTTGGCTCGTTAATTGTTACATAATTGTGTCCAATCATGGGCTGATCAATTATAATCGAAGAATCAAGTCTCACTTTTTTTGACACTGATTTAATGCGGCAATTGATTATTGTAGTTTTGGTAAATTAACAATAAAAAAAATGCATTTGTTTATTAACAAGTTTCGCAGTAAAAATCAGGGTTCGTAAAATTCTAATATTTATAATAAATTTTATATCAAAATATCCGATTTTTTATACGTATCCGATTTATACTGGGTATAAAGGAAAACGCGATTTTCATTCAGTAAAGTGCGTAGGGCCCTGTCCGCCTGGCGTCAGGTAGGCAAGCCTTAGGCGCCGGAGATATTATAGTGCTCAAGTGTGTGCGCAGGCACAGATGTACTCTCACTTCCTTCACTCTCATAGCAATGATTAAGTAAGCTATATGTAACATGAACTTTTACAAAGTGTACTTTTACATTTGAAATGAAGTAAGGCCAAGCACCAATGCTGTCTTTGCTTCTTGTTCAACATTATATACGTCATGTGTTTCTAGCTTCATAATAATTATGTTTAGAAATAAAAAATGTACTGCTTCGTTTCCTTAGTACCTATCTATTTTCTACAACTCGAAAATAAAGCATATATATACAAAAGCTCCACAGACAGGCGCGACGCGTCGCCGACGGCGACGGTGCGACGCGTTTCTTGTAGAACAATTCCCATTAAGTTTTCATAGAAATTGGTCTACTAGAGTAGAGTCGCGCTGCCGCGCTGCGCCTGACTGCGGCCTTTAAAAAGCACTGCACTTTGTGACTATTTGGGGAAAAGTAGGCCAATGCGAGTGGGAACGTACTTTTTTTTTAAAAAAAAAAACGTTGCCCCACACTAGGAATTTCTCCTGTATCGTGGGTGCGTTTACAAACATTTAAACTCACATACACAAACAGCCACACCCGGAACAACTACTTGTAGGCCTTGTCTTTCTAATTCTAACTTCAAAGGCTGTTTGCACCGGGACTTTCTATTAATATCCAAATCAATATCATCATCACCTAAGGCTGTATAGCCGCGGGTGGGTGGAGTATATGTCTCCACTAGCTTCTGCCCGCGGCTTCGCCCGCGTGGATGTCGGAAATTGTCGCACGGGAAAATGCTACGAGGATAAAAAGTATGTCCTTCCCCAGGATGCCATCTATCTCTTTGCCAAATCAGAAGTTCGGTGGTTTAGGTGTGAAAATATAACATACAAATTCCTCCCCTTAAAAACCAAATTACCCCTTTTTGCCCCGTCTGGGGTCAATTTTCAACAACTTTACATACTTATTATTAATTATTTTCTGTCAAAAGTATTAATACTGAGTTTCGAGTTGATTGGACCACGCATTTAATTACTTCCACACAAACTTCAACACCCCTATATCCCCCTTTGAGGGGTAGTTTTGAAAAACTTATAATGATAAACTTTATTACTTACTTAGGCGAGTATTCTTGTTTTCGTTTATTAAGTTTCAAGTTTATTAACCTAATGAAGAAGATTTTTCATATAAACTGTATCCCCGCTTTTCACCCCCACAGGGGTGAAACATAAAAAAAATCGTTTGGGTTGTATTCATAACTTGACTCAAAGATTATTTATACTAATTTTAAAGTTAATGAAGCCATGCAGTAAAATCCTCCCCTGAAAAATTTACTACCCCATTTCAGCCCGTCAGGGGTAGATTTTCAAAAAACCCTGGTACACATTATTCTTTACTTTCAATATTAGGTATAAATACTGAGTTTCGAGTAAATCGGACTGCGCGCTAAAATTCTTCCATACAAACTTTGAAACCCCCCAATCCCTTATTAGGGATAGTTTAGAAGAAAAAAAAAACTGATAATCTTCATAATTTATTTAGAAGTATTCGTGTCAAGTTTCAAGTTTATTAACTCAAGGAATAAGATTTTTCATACAAACGAATTCCCCCCTTTTCACCCTCTTAGGGGTAGAATTTCGAAAAATCCTACTCTTCACGAAGAACACACCGTCCAAATTTCATGTCTCTAGGACCAGCGGTTTAGGCTGTGCGTTGTTCTATCAGTCAGTCACTTTGAATTTTATATAATATAGATTGTGCCATACTTCTGGCTTTTTCTCTCTTTCTCACTCCAACAGTTATGTAATCTTGGTTTACGCCATTCGAGCTTGGGCCGACAACGGCTTCTCCAGCCATCCGCGGCTGTTCCGTTCATCCGGGTTACTATCAAATATACGTTTGGGTGCTCTGCCCCCTAATTTCGTAATACACTATCAATCACAATCTGAATCATTGAACTCTCAAAATGAAAGCCATTGCTATTGAGAGTGTGTTACGCATTACCCCCCTGGTCAGCCCATCAATGACGTTCTATTTTTTTGTGGTATTGATAATATAAGGTACTAGATTCTTTATACCCCAATGCAGTGGAGAGAAAGGGCCATGTAGAAGCCAATTGCCAAAAAAGAAATATTGACATTTCACTTAAAGCTTTAAGCTTACATATTTAGTTTTTAATCCAGCATTATGCAATCTGAGTGATTGTAAATAATACACAATGATGCGCGTTAATCTACCTACATTATAAATCCGTTTCGTCCATCTTGCTAAACATTAATTACACTCTTTATTACTATAGTTTTTATAAATTGTTTACAAGCCATATATTGATTGGTAAACGTTATATGTTAGCTCAGTTGCGTCATGAATTTCATGACGCAACTGAGCAAACATGTAACGTTTACCAATCAATATATGGCTTGTAAACAATTTATAAATCTATAGTAATATTTACTGCTGTACAAATAAGTCAATGCAGTTTTTAAGTGGCAAATATATGTATAACACATACATATATGGACTATAGATAGAAAAAAATATTGCTCATTAACATTGCTTAAAGTTAAATAGTGATTAGCGACTGTTTAACCATGCATTTTTGACGTTTAAACGTCACTTACTTTAATCATCGTTTATAAATAAACCCCTAGATATTATATCATACAATTGTTAGGGTTCCGTACCCACTTGTCAACGTATAAAACATAATTATAATCTATTAAATTCTCAGAAAATAACTATTCCAAGTAAGGAGGATTTAATCAAATCGCTACAAATGTTATGCTTAACAATTAGCGCCTTAAAATGATACAGGTTCCTTATAGCTACGGCACCCTTATCCATTTGCGAGCAAGAAATCTATACTAATATTATAAAGAGGTAATTGTTTGTAAGTTTGTATGTAGGGGGTAATCTGCGGAAGTAATGAACCAATTTTAAAAATTGTTTTAATGGTAGAAAGCTACATTATTCGTGAGTGCTATAGGCTATAAACTAAAGATATCATGCATATTAGCCGAACTACCTCAATTTTTGTCTAGCCAGGCGGAAAAAAATAGCTCTTACAACAGAGTTATTTGCATGCGCTGCTTTGACAGTTGTATATAATTGAAAACAATGTATAGCAAACTGGTCCGCTTTGAATAGTTCTACAAAAAAGTCCGCGACACCATATTTCTATCTTTTATATTTTAGCAGATATAGTAGTTTTTATGTGTTAAAAAGTATTTTTCGACGTACTTACCTTCGGACGATTTTTTAAACAACAAAAAATTAAAGCTTAACGAAAAAAATATAATTTTGATCACAAGAACATCATAGAGATACGATTTGCCCAAAACAGTATGTCAATTGGTTAAATAGTTTCGAAGATAATATAA
This sequence comes from Apamea anceps, assembly GCA_951799955.1. Taxonomy (NCBI): domain Eukaryota; kingdom Metazoa; phylum Arthropoda; class Insecta; order Lepidoptera; family Noctuidae; genus Apamea; species Apamea anceps. The sequence goes on along the minus strand of OX637500.1, from coordinate 7,267,105 downwards.
AATTACTAAATCGCAAAATGCCGCCGTCCATTCACGAACCGCATTAGAACATGCTTTGTACGGACGTTTTATCCATTTACCCATAGATGGCGTTGTGCAATTACGTCATTTTTCTGAATCGTGGTAAGATTCCGCGGATTAATGACCCTCTCCAGTTATTATTAAATTTAACTTTCGTCGTTAGGTAGGTGTGTTGTACGCGGTTGGTTGGATGTCGTTGTTGGTCTTCAAAATTGTTTTGGTTGCTCGGTTTCTTAAAACACAAACACTACTTTGTTCTCATTCTTCGAGTTCGAAGCTGTGGTATTTCTGTTTTTGGGATATCGGACAGTTTCAGCGATTGTCTATCATGCCTAAAAGGAAATCACAACTTTCCCGTCAGACATCCCAGACAAGAGCAGCTCGAGTACGCCGTACCCGTACGGAAGAGTCTGCTCTTGAAAATCATCAGCGTCTCTCGAGGAATAGAGAAAATATTTCGCAAGCACGCGCTGGGGAATCTAGCTCCGAGCGTTCACAGCGGCTTGCTAACCAAAGCTGGAGAACATCGCAGGTCCGTGCTCGGGAATCTAGCGCTGAACGTGCGAGTCTAGCGCTGAGCGCTCGCAGCGGCTCGCTAGCCAAAGCGCGAGAACATCGCAGGCACGGGCCTGCCTGCTGCGCACGTTCAGCGCTAGATTCCCGAGCACGGGCTCGGGAATCTAGCGCTGAACGTGCGCAGCGTCTCAATGATTTAAGGCAGCATGTCTCAGCAACAAGGGATAGGGAGACTAGCGCTGAGCGCTCGCAGCGGCTCGCTAACCAAAGAGTGAGAACATCGCAGGCCCGTATGCTCGGGAATCTAGCGCTGAGCATGCGCAACGCCTAGCAACAGAAAGACAGCGGGCAGTTACAGTCAGAGCACGATAGCACTCAATACTAACCGAACCACACTCATAATGTCATCACAAGTTAAAATGTTTACCGCCCAACGAAGTGGGCGCGGGTCAGCTAGTAGTAAATAATTATATTTTAATAATGAAATGAACCCCTCATCGAGGGGAGGCCTGTGTCCCAGCAGTGGGAACATTATAGGCTGATTATGATGAATGAAATGAAGCAGTTACAACGCTCTAACATTTGGCTACTTAATACTTTAGAGTATCATCATCGGCCTAGCCTTTTCCCAACTATGTTGGGGTCGGCTTCCAGTCTAACCGGATGCAGCTGAATACCAGTATTTTACATGGAGCGACTGCCTATCTGACCTCCACAACCCAGTTACTGGGTAATACGATAGCCCTTGGTAAGACTGGTTGTCAGATTCTCGGGCTTGTGACTACCCGTAACGACTGTCAAAGATCCACGAATGACAGCTGGGACCAACGGCTTAACGTGCTAATACTTTAAGAGTATGCTGATAAAAACATAGTTTAAGTACTACATAATGTTAAACCATAACTTGCCATAGATCCCACTAGCCCAGTGTCGTAGCACTGTAAGCACTGTATCGACATTATAACAACACAAAACATAAGAGGAGGGATTATTGTCTTAGTTATATTTTTATATAACTTTAAATTTTGATCGGTTATTTCTTTAATGTTTTTGTAAATGTATTATTAAATGATTGACATGAAAAAAGCACATCTAGTCACAGTCCTACCTTTTTTCCAACATTTATCTTGTTTGTAAGGTAAACCCGATTTACTGAATCAAATCATGCCGGAATGAACGACTAAGTCAGATACGGTCTGCGTCGGCAAATCTATTTGGGTGGGAACTCATCAAATGACCTCTCCCGTTCTGGGCTGAGCGGAAGGGCGTGTCAGACTTTTACTCACTAAAACCCACCCGTATTCTTTCAGTTGCCTGTGCCAGAGGCCACGGTATCTCTTTCGAACAACCCGCGGCCCCGACAGGCATCGGCCCTAATGGACCCCGTTAATTTGTGCTGACATCTCTTTGAGGCGCGCGTGTAACACAACGCGCTGTCGACCCGGGCCTGGTCCTTACCGGGCGGCGAGCTGCCCATTGCTCGCCGCCCGCAAGCCCGCGCCTACGGTGGCCGGGTCCGCCTCCTCCTTTGCGAGCATTACTGCTTCGCAGAAGGAGGCAACGGCCTCCCATTCACTCTCGCTCCGTACCATGGCCTGGACCCAGGCCGAACGCGAGAGATCGCCGCCGCCGATCGCCGCCACGAGGGCACCGGAACATCTTAGGAAATAAAGATGTTGCGACGTTTTAAAGAAAATATTGAACAGCAGAGCTTATTGAATCAAGTTTTTCAATTGGTTCTCCTCGCTCCGGTTACGAGCAAAGAATTTTCCAGGATCCGACGACCTCAGGTTGCTAATTGCCAGACAAAAATACTTCTCTAAGTAGTCCGTCTGTCTGTCAGCGGGCTGTATCTCATAAACCGTACAGGTGATCTAAATGATCTATCACATGCACCACAATAAGCGGAATATTTGAGTGGGCATGACTTATTATCAGCCGCTAGAGCACATTCAAGTCAATGGAAGACATATATTGCTCCACAACTAATTAATTAACATTTGAAAATACTGTTGAAGTAGCTGAAGATTGCAAGACTATCTTTGAATTGTATAAACTCAATCTCCTTTGTTTTATACCGGGTGGGTAGTACCCGGTAAATGGTAGCTCTATAGTACATAGTACTCACACATGGGGTATGCAATTATATAAAACAAAGGAGATAGTCTTACAATCTTCATTAACTCCAACAGTATTTTCAAATGTTAATTAATTAGTTGTGGAGCAAGAACAACATTGAGCGAAGCATTTTTATCAGCGATGTAATCTCCCAACTTATAATATTGTGCCTGCATAGTGTGCCTTATATACAAGATTTGAATTTCTTCTCATTCGGTTGAAGTATGTGAGGAGGTATTTAATTGTAACATATCAAACAGTACCCCATGGAAGATGAGTCTACTTTAGCCAGTCAAACCTGGTTGAACTAATAGGTCCCTATTTCTAGTACTATAATTATGTATTTCAACTATTTTACTAAAAAAAGACAATTTTTCTTACGTACATGATGTTTTCATACATATATTGACAAAGTACTGTCATGATGTTAATATCCTTAAACAGTTCCCTTAGAGATTATTTAAAGCTCTGATGGCACTTTTCTGCAAAATATAAAGACTCGATGTCTGCAGCCCGTCCCCAAAGTAAAATACCGTAAGACATAGATAATACTTTGAAAGTAACTAAATAAGACCAGATTGCGGTTTCTACATCAGTAAATTCACGGATTTTTCTGACAGTAGGTATATGCTGCTAAACTTAGCCGTCTGGCAGGAGAGGACACCATTGTAGCCTAGGGTCGACCGTGATCCGCAGGAAAACAGTTTCATCGACGAATTCTAGTTTCTATTGATTCAATACTATCTCACAATCACTAATTTTGACAGTTGGTAAAAAATAATTGTAGGGGAGCCCGGAGGGTTCATGAGCAAGCTTATGCAGGGCGAAAGGTTAATAACTGAGTAGGTGCGGCATGATAAGAGAACACCCAAAATATATTTGAAATACTTCAGATAGGATCCCCGTGGTCAGGAGTCCACTTTCAGATTTAGACGAATGGACAGCACACGGAGGATTCACGGAGGCAGTTTTCAGCTCCGAAAAGTTTCGGGAGCTAGTTGGCTAGTTCGAACACGCCTCTTCAGCTCATCCCATAAGTGGTATATTGGATTCATATCAGGGCTTAACTGGCCATTCCATTACTGCGATACTAACGTCAGGTAGATATTCTCGAACAATTCTTGCACTATCATGCATAACAATGAAATTCTGGCCCACAAACAGCATAATAATGAACCTCTAGGCTAGGACAAATGAATCGGTCGCTACTTAGTGGTGGCAACTGTGGTCCCGTCACAACCTCAAGGCCAGTTTTTCCTTCGGTGATAATTCCGCCCTAGACTATCCATGATCCGCCGCCATAACTTACCTTCTCTTGAAACACTGCTGTACTGCCTTTGATCGTACGATGCTGTAGTGACTCGGTTTCGTAGTTCTCCTGGACGGCGCACGAAGCTGCCAGTCTCCAGGTAACGATGGTAAATTGTTTGAATGGCAGAACGACTTGCATGAAGTTTTACACTTACGTGTCGTTGACTAAGCTCAGACTGAAGAAGTGCCACAGCTTGCGCGGCTGCTTCAGGCACAGTATCCATAATTTGTACGTTACAATGGATGAAAAAATAAGGAAAAACAATTTCGATACTCTTTTCGTGCAAAACAAAACAAATAAAAATAACTATCTATTGACTTATAGGAGCTCGAATGAAAACAATCTGCTCAACAAAGTAACGCTTACGCAATGAATGTTGTTGAACTGTAAAAATGAAAGCCATTACTCCTGTGAGTGTGTTAACGCAATTAGGTACCCCGCTGATCACTTAACTTAAAGTGCTATTCATAAATTAACAGATGTCATTGGTCTAGATTGTATCTGCACTTTTTGTATTGGTATTTTGGACTTTAAAAAGGTTTGAACAGGGAGATAATTAAAGATGGCTTTATCTAAGGCTTTACCTAAATAGTCGCAATAACAAAAAACATTATTAATACAGGGTGTCCGGCAGATTTTATACTTAAAAAAAATGAAATAAAAATATAAAGAAAAACAAAGTTATTTATTTATCATCTTACAAAATAAGAATGCGGATTTTAGGTTTTAAAAATCACTCCACTCAAATGGCGTCCTTCTAGCCGCTTGCAATCTTTCTTTCATGTTGGCGAAAACTCGCTTGCAAAGTTCTGGACTGATAGCCCCAATCTTGCGTCGGATATTTTCTTGCAGTGCCTCTATTGTTGATGGCGAATTGCTGTAGACACGAGATTTGAGGTATCTCCACAGGAAAAAATCGCAAGGGGTCAGATCAGGTGATCTAGGGGGCCAGGCTATGTCGCCAAAGCGACTTATCAATTTGCCGAGAAAAAGTGGTCTAACTTTAATCATCGAGTCCCTGGAGGTGTGTGCCGTAGCCCCATCCTACTGAAAGTGGGTTCTGTTATTGTAGCTAGCATGACGGTGCAGCTCCGGTATAAAAAAGTTGTCCAGCATCGCGCAGTATCGTTGTGCGTTAACGGTTTTGGTCTCAGTTTGGTGCGCCATTTCCAGAAATGGCGCACCAAACTGTGGTCTTTGGGCTGTGGAAGGCTTTTCATTAATTTCTTTTGGATTGCTCGCACTCCAATAACGCATATTCTGTTTATTAACGTACCCTCCGATGTGAAAATGCGCCTCGTCACTGACAAAGATGTTACATAACCGCGTAGGCGTAAAAATCGTTCCAGAACGACTAGCATTATTCTGCGTTTTTATGAACTCATCTTCTTTCAACTGTTGGATGATTTGGAGCTTATATGGATGGAGCTTCAATTTTTTTAAATAATTTTGTGAACTGATGTCGTTTTCAAACCCTTTGATGCTGCAATCTTTCGGACAGACTTACGCGGATTTGTCAAAATTTCCCTTATCCCTCATCACACTATATTATTGTCAAATAAGTATCGTGTACAGACGCCAGCACATCAAGCTACTACAATCTGTCAAATTTCTTTAATAGATTTGGTTCAAAGTTTATTGGGAAAATTTTATAGTTTCGGGTAGCTTAACGTGCTGGCGTCTGTACAAAATGATAAGGAGGACTTCCCCAACAAGGGTATGTTTTTTCTTGCCGGCCATTTTGGATGTTGGTCCCAATATTTAATTTTTTTATTATTATTATTATTTTTATATAGCTGATCTCCTTTTATAACTGGTAGTCAGCTGCATCCGGTTAGACTGGAAGCCGACCCCAACATAGTTGGGAAAAGGCTAGGCAGATGATGAGCTGATCTCCTTTTATAATCTACTGGTATTTGAATTATTATCTAAAATATTAAAATTAAAGTTACTACAGATAATTACCGGTTTGTTACCAGTTGCAAGTTTTGCCAAAACATCTGCCGTTACTAAATCAACTATAGTTTGATAATTTTGGGGGGTCCGTAAATGCACACTATAACATACTTATCTAGCTCAACACAATACAGTTCAATGCTATGTTCAATCGATACCTAGTTTAAACATGTCTACGAGTTTCTGATTTAATACTTAAACTTTTAATTCGTATTGGTGAACCACCTCGCAGCATTGATTTTCGGTTAAAACAACTGGGCACATAATAATTCTCTTAGTTATTTAACATTTCATAATCTTTTGCTCAGTTAAACAAATAATGTCAAATATTGTTTTTTCTAAAAACAATTCACACTACAATTGTTTGGAAGAAAAACCTTGAATATTCTGATGAAATAATTTCAAGGATTTCTGCTTAGCCCCTTTTCTACAGTTATGTTAGTCCTAGAAAATACTTTTTGTTATTAATTACTGTTAGTGGTACCTTCTGTTACAAACTAGTTTAAATTATTTAAGCTAACCACCTTAACATTAGAAAGAAGAATGAAATAAAATACGTTTATTTGCGGCAAAAATGACGCAAATAAAAACGCAAAAAAGAACAAGTTTGAGGAAAATATGCGTTACATCCACGCAAAAGCACTATTACAATTGTGGTGCTAATCATAGAACACTTTGATGTACTATTTATGTCTGAGTTAATATTTAAAGCTTATAGCTATAACAGAGCTATAATAAGCTAATCGCTATTTGACGTTTAAAACGAATGAGCAGTTACACAGTATTCCTTGTCGACCTTAGCTTATCAAAAAAATGTTGGTGTCAAAAAAGATAAACTTGTCACTATGGTGACTAACTGACTAATTTGAGATGTGAATGTAAAGTCTATTCAAACTTATATTTCAAATTGATGTTACTTCGAGTTAAACAAATTTCAACTTTATTTTAATGGTAATTATATTGATTTCAGGCTGACTAGCACTGTTGAAAAAGTCTTAAAAATGATTGAAGTTGTGGCGTAAACTGAACTTTGTTGTGTAGGAATTAAAGTTTTCTTTTTTGAGTTTAACTCATATTTGTTTACATTTTTGGCAAATAAATCGCGAATGCAGTTTAGTTGTTTGCCTGTGAATGTAGTAGTTTTGCCTGTTTGACAGGTGCTCAAAGTATGGCAAAGAACACATTCTCATACAATTTAACTTCTATAGTTCGGTGACACTATCAGTGTTATCATCTTTTTAACATTGATCTAAGTACCTATCAGTACAATAATAAAAGATAATTTTCTATCCTTTGATTAATCTTAAAAAAGAAAATAATTATAATCTAATCTAACCACATTGTAAAAATGCGAAAGTAACTTTCTGTCTGTCACCTTTTACGCCAAAACCACTTATCTTTGTGAAATTTGACAAATAGGTAGCCTAGGACCTGGAGCAGGATATACTCTACTTTTTATCCTGGATCTCAGACGAAATCGCGGGCAACAGTTAGTCATAAATATAATAATTTAGATATCTTATGATTTCCGTGGAGGGCCATTTAAGAGTCGGAGACTCTTAACACCGCGATTCAGAAACGTGACGTAAAAGCACAGCGCCATCTAGTAGCGTTCGGAGGAACCTTTACAACAGACATGTGAACCTCTGCTATTGATGAATCTACTACATGACAGGGTGTATGCATAATATTAATAACTTTAAGTACGTGTATTACAGAAGTTATTTAATTATTGTTACTAGCTTCTGACCATGACCTCGTCCGCGTCAAATTTCTTACTCCCCGTCCCACTCCGTCGCATCGCATCGCCCGCCCGCGCTATTACTTCGTTTTCGCTTAGCGTTCTTTCTGACTTTTTATCTATTTGCTCGGCTCCTAAAGGTCCTAACGTGGTATTAAATTAACCTTTAACGTTCCACCCGATTATTAGTTGCAGAGATTAGCGCGCTCAAACAAACAAACAAACTCTTCAGCTTTATTATTAGTATAGATATCCATATTCCAATGTTCAATTTCTTGTTCCAGTTCAACTTATCGATTCCCGACGAACCTGGGGTGACGGAGGACACGAAGCGAGTGTTGAACGGAGAAGTAGTGGATGCGCTTACAAAGGTTCTCTGTATCGAGATATCTCTACACACGGTGGATGGAGACGATATGGTCTTAGAGTTGTGGACCGTGAAGCTGTCGCCAGGGTCCGAAGTCTGCTCCCCATCGACGGTGTACTACCGCATGAGCGTGATGCTGAAGTCCACACTGAGCATCTCCAGGATAACGCCAGCGTACAAGCTGTCCCGGTCACAACACAACGAATCTTACAAGATCTCGCATAAGATTTATGGTGGTGAACCAAATTATGATAAATTAGGTAAGAATATCTTCCTCTTACGCTTGTCCCATTTTAGATCGAGTCGGTGCAGTAGCACATTATTATCATTATTATTTGGTTAAACACACTAGCAACTAATTAGCTGACGCGTGTGTACCAAATAGCTTGGAGTTATTTAATCTGTTCAGTAGATTCTTGAAGCAGTTCAGTGTGGGAGCCGTCACAATATTTTCCGGGAGTCTATTCCATGTTGTTACGAGTATAAGGTTCTATAAGAATTGCTTTGATGAATTTTCCCATGACTTTATGGAATGCCCAAGCAAATATTTGTTAGCATTCAGAGTATAAAGGTCTTGAGGGCAGAGCACTTCGTAGTATTTTGTACGTCTCATACAAATAATTAATTATTATTAACTTAGATGCAAGTGTTAAATTGAACCATCAGATAAATCAGAATAGGTATCACTAGGCCGTTGCATACATAATCAGCCTATAAGGCTAAAATGTTCCTACTGCTGGGAGACAAGACTCCTCTCTTCGAGAGGGTGTGGGGTAAACGACCACGCAGGCCCAGTGCGGGTTGGTAGATTTTTTTTTTTTTAATACGTTGACCCACACTAGGAATTTCTCCTGTATCGTGGGTGCGTTTACAAACATCTAGACTCACATACACAAACAGCCACACCCGGAACAACTACTTGTAGGTCTTACAAATATTTGTTCCGTGCGGGAATCGAACCCGCGACACGCAGCGCAGCAGTCAATCGCTTAACCACTGCGCCAACCGTGCCGATAAATAAGTAGATGTCACATGTCTTCGATTTTTTGGCTTTATGACATGCCGGTTTCCTCACAATGCTCTCCTTCACCATTAAGAAATGATGAAATAATTTACACAAAGTAAAGCGCCTGCCTGGGTTCGAACCCACGACCTACAACTCGGTAAGTCCGGGCCGTTACCACTGGGCTACCACTGCTCTCGTCCGTTGCACATAATATGCTTATAATTTAAATACCTAAGCAATAAATGATATCCTGCACATAGATGTTAGTTAACTGAGCCACATTTTCCTGACAACGATACTATATATTAACATATCCTTCTATGTTAAATATCTTCGACTGCATTCATTAATCAAACATGCAGACTTCATTATGTTAAGTCATAGACTGCCAACCTACTTTGCCACTTCCTGTATCGGTGGACAGGCGACTGATTCAATATAACAACGCTACTCTATCGAAGACTGTCTTATCGCGACCGGCTTGTGTAGATCTGTGAGATAACAATGCGCATCTAGTTCTATGCCCTTGGAGAACCAAGGGCATAGAACTAGATGCGCATTGTTATGACCGATATAAATCTGGCAGGTCTTTCTTTGAGCAATAAAGAATGGACTTTATCAACAAATAAAATGGGCCACCGAGCCCCTATTTGAGAGACGATATTTCAAAAATGTTGAAGGAACATGGGTGGGTTTTAGTCAGTAAAAGTGTGACATGCCCTCCCGCTCCGCCCAGAGCGGGAGAAGTTATTTGATGACTTTCCATCCAAAAAAAAACGTTTGTTTACACATACCCCTATACTTTGATAAAACAATATTCTTGACAAGATCGACTTGATTCTTCAGATTTTCTCAATCTCACTCACTTTTGTTTGAAAAACTGCGTGACTTTTTTTGATAGTTAGTTTAGAAGTTGACGAAAGCTTAATTTTGTTTAATATTAATCGCTTAGTGATCTTTTAACTTGATTTTTTAACTGACTTAAAAAAGCGGGTTCTTTATTCCACCGTGCAGTGCGGGTTGGTAGATGTCACATATCTTCGAATTATTGGTTCTAGGACATGCCGTTTTCCATCACCGTTTTGAGAGCAGTGGTGATGAAATAATTTACACAAAGTAAAGCGCCTGCTTAGGTTCGGAGCCGTTACCACTGCGCCCACTGCTCAGCATCTCACCTCATATACGGCAATACAATTCTGTCGATTCTTCCAGGAGAAAAACGCAAGACTGTGAAAGTGAGCGAGCTGCACACACCAATCGGGACGTTGATGATAGAGGTGGTGTACAGGACCAAGATGACGATCATGCCGGAAGCCAGGCAGAAGACTGAGTATGAAGCATCCCCAGCCACTGCAGGGATTATGGTCAAGAGCGACCATTTCTACACGGAGAGTCCCAAGTAAGTTTTTATAACCGAACATCATGCCTGTCTTTCCCGAAGGGTGTACACACACATTTGGCTTTTAATGTTTAACTTCCATGTAATAGGAGCGAGCATATTGCCATCAACCGGACACAAATCTCCGGGCTGCTACCAAGAAATTCCTGACGGAGAAATCCAAAAGTAAAGGCATTCTATGAAGGGTGGTGTGTGGCGTTCGTACAGCGAAGGTGTGAGTCGAACGTCTACATGGAGGAAACTCTGCGCACACACACGTGATCAGCCTATAATGGTCTCACTGCGGGGACACAGACCTGTCAGGCCGTAATCCACCGCGCGGGCCACTCACAAAACAAACACTTACAAAATTCAAAAGTGATTTTCTTGTGACGATTGCAACTTTGAGATAAGACTGTTTCATAATAGGGGTGTATATGTAAATAAATAAATAAACAAAGTTACTTTTAAAAAATGCTAAGAAGTGTATACCTGTACATGTCGACTTCTTGCTACTAACTATCGTCTTATTACATAACTTATTCTAAACTTTTGCCCGAGCATAAAGCCAGTTATTCTATTTCAAACTTTATTCCACCTACTTTAAAGCTCTTTTATACAAAACTGAAAACTTAGTACTGGACTAAGATGCCAGGTATCTATAATGAACTGTATATCGGTCACAGTAAGGTTCTTGTTAGTCAAACTGGCGCGAGGGTCTAAAGATAACCTGTGATTTGTAATAAGGCCGTTTATGTCCGAATCAAGTTAGATTGCCATCGGCACGCTAATAAGATGTGATACCAACTAGAATTAATAATTATTATTTTATTTAATTTTAGAAAAAATCGCAACGAGAAGAAGGAATTGGATCTATCCAAACCCTTGACGGCTGGAGCATTTGTTGACCAAAAGAAGATCCAGGAGTTACACAGGACGCTCAGTGAGCAACTGCCTCCAGAGCCTCCCATGGCTTGGCTGCTTGCTGAGAAGGAGAAAATGGAAACAGTAAGTGGATCTTCTTTTATTTTAACTGTGACATACTCAGCAGCAAACGGCCGTCCTGATGGTAAGAGCTTCAGGGGCGTAGCTACCGCCGTATCAGCCGTATCAATTATACGGGGCCCCCGGGCTACAGGGGCAACGTGTGTAAGCAAAACTTAGTTATCCACAATGACGCCGATTCCCTTGTTCACAAACTAAACTAAAAAGTTCTATGCATCTTTTTCTTCCTATCTCATTAAGAAAAGAACAGAAGATAAAATATTAGTTTAATCCTGTCAAATTAAGATACTCCATAGACAGATTAGACGTGTTTAAAAACATGGCTGCTAAAAATACGTCAATTTACGTCAGGCGCTGACTAGTTTGACAGGACTAAACTAATATTTATCTTCTGTCCTTTTCTAAATTAAATAGAAAGAAAAAGATGCATTGAACTTAAATTTAGTTTAGTTTGTGAACAAGGAAATTGGCGCCATTGTCACTTAATTTAGTGCTTCCCGGGAAAAAACCATATAAAAAATTGTCATACGTAACTTGTCAAAAATGGAGCCCAACTTTCTGTAGTTTTTCAATACCTACATCTCGATAACAGAAAATGATGATAATGTATCTAAAGAATTAAAAATCTGTGAGTCCTTTTTGGGGTTTATAGCAGTATCCGATTGCATTGCAGAAGTACTTAAAACTGAAATTTTTCATTTGGGCCCCCAACTAATTTTGATACAGGGCAAGGCACGCTACGCCACTGAAGAGCTTACTGTAGTCTATCGACTCAAATTCAAAGCATTTATGCCAAATAAACCAATTACAGTCATCTTTGAATTGTGAAGGGGTCGGTTAGTCGACAGCTGAAGCTAGTTGAAAAAAGAACGGGCAAGAAACATACTTTTAAAAAATTAAAAATATTGCTTATATCATTCATGTTGAAATTATGCACGTGAGAACTATGCAGAACGTTAGCAGCGTCCGTAATAAAACTATTTAAAAAAAAAAACAATTTAAATATTAAATTAAAATAAGCCGTGGCAAAGAGATGACTAGTCCCTAATGACGTGCACGAACATGACGAAATCAAAGTCCACCAGAAAGGTAAACACAAGTTAACAAAAATATCTTATTCTAAATTTAAACTGGCATAATCCGAGCAGTGTTAAACACACACATACAGTGGGGTGCACTTCAAACAGGCCAGACACACTAAGGTAGAAAAAAGGTGTGGTACGCAGCCCAACTGTTAGGCTTTCCGAGTGAGGTCGGCTGTTGTCGTTCTCGAACGTTTTGTTTTATTTCTGGCATGTAAGAGTTTGTGGTGAACTTAGACTGGCAAGTGTTACGTCGACGTCGGTCGCTGGCGTTACCTGTATAGATTTGCGCTTGCTGAACGTCAGTACTACACTATACACGTCAATTTATCGTCAGATTAATGGGCTCACATCCGTGTAACACAATATCCAGCCTGTAATATGTATTATAAATTGCTCATAATATTTTAAAATAGTTACAGAAAATGAAGGCACTGACGACATCAGACCACGAGAATGCAAACAAGCCAAGTTGCAGCACCAGTGTGCCAAAGTCATCACACACCGTCAGCCGGGCTATCGAAGTACCCAAGCCCAAGAACGGAGACAAATACTCGGGACTGATGGTAAATTTGACATTTTACCTACTGTTTGCTTCAATATAACACATAAAGTCTATTCAAACTAATGGTTCAAATTGATGTTATTTCAAGTTAAAAAAATATCAACTTTATTTCAATAGTAATTAAATGGATTTCAGAGTGACTAGCACTTTTATAGGAAAAAGTTATAAATATATTATACAGGATGCCCATGAATTTAATTTCACCCTGTATATATATATATATATTTGAAGTTGTAGCGTAAACTGAACTTTATTGTGTAGGAATTAAAGTTATTTTTCCATAAACTTGTTTAGATTTTTGGCAAATAAATCGCGAATGCAGATTAGGAACGTTCGTTCGAGCGAACAGAAGATTCTTAGAATGGCAAACTACAGTATCATCATCTGCATAGCCTTTTACCAAATAGTTTTGGGGTCGACTTCCAGTCTTAAGCGGATGCAGCTGAATACTCGTACCAGTATTTTGCGTGCAACGACTACCTATCTGACCTCCACAACCCAGTCCCTGCATAATTACCCTGTAATGTTCGCAATGCTGGGACTCAGGCCACCTCTCTTCGAGAGGACCCAAACTCAGTCACTCGGTAACACGATACCCCTTGGTAAGACTGGTTGTCAGACTTTCGGGCTACTGACGACCCGTAACGACTGTCAAAGATCCACGAATGACAGGAAGCAATAGCTTAACGTGCTTTCAGAGGAGGGGTCTCGGTATGTAAAGGTGGTCACCCATACACGGACCGACCGCGGCAAGCGTAGCCTAACCTGATCGATCGACCTGTGCGTCTGTTGTTACTTAGCGACGAGTCCATCAATAGCATAGATATTTGTCACTTGTCTAAAAGTAACCTATTCATTCGAGACTTGAAAACTTAGGGTTATAGCTATCAGGAAATACAGACTGGTAGGGATTTATTTAGCTGTATGCAAAACGAGCGTGTAAAGGCAGGCAGCAATGGCATTGGCATTGGGTTAGGGCGCGCTGCCACGCAACGCATTACAGAAATCCTCCTTCATCACTTTTGCACATTTTCTATGAACTTATGCACACTACAGGCGGGATGCACCGCACTTTTTAGGGTTCCGTACCCAAAGGTGCCAATGGGACCCTATTACTAAGTCTCCACCGAACGTCCATCCGTCCGTCCGTCTGTCTGTCAGCGGGCTGTATCTCATGAACCGTAATAGGTAAACAGTTGAAATTATCACAGTGTGCATTTCATTTGCCGCTATAACAAGAAATAATAAGGTTTAAATATTTTTTTATTATTTAATTTTTTTGTTTCCATACAAGAAACGGGTTTTTTTCGTGGTTTTTTGCTTTGTGGTAAGGAACCCCGGTAAAAATGCGTTGCGGCCCGTTGCTGGCAGAACGAATTCTTACACTATTCGTCATAATTTCCAGGAGTTCCCATTCGCCGACGGCAGCCCGATAGCAGAACTGGCAAACTTCTACCAAGAATGTTTGCAAGCGCGGTCCACCAGCGACGAATGGACCGACATCGTGATCGATGCCTCGGGCTCGACAGACTCCGAGTCGATGTCGAAACAGCTCAAGATGTTCGAAGACGCTGTACCTGAGTTCGACAACATGGTCGCCTCAATGTTCAGCAACTCAGAAGGCTCCGACCGCTCCTAAACTGGACTGGATGTAAGACTGTATGATTGTTATTAGAGTAAGGTATCTATCTATGGCGCAGTGCGAATAAATTACTCAATTATATCAGAGATTTTAAATTTAACTCTGTAGAAGATTACAAAGATATCCGATTTTGTTGCCAATACCGGTAGGGAATATTAAATGTTCGTGTGCCCAAGAGCGTACTTTGACAATATTAATTATGACTAAAATTTTTCATAAACGCTAAGGCATAATATTCAACTGATGTATTTGTGTACAGTCAACAGCAAAAGTAGATGATCAAAATCAGAAATTCAATACTAATGAACGGAGTTTCCGTCAGAACTGTGTGGCGTCGAAGTGATTCAAAAGTATGTGATTGCAAATTATACCAAACATTTACTACTAGTATAGCTGCCATATAGCTGCGAACTCCGTTCATTGTATTGAATTTCTGATTTTGATCATCTACTTTTGCTGTTGACTGTACCTACTTCTTCTACAACAGCAATTAAATAATCGTATTTTTTATTTCATAAAAAGTTTTTATCGTTGTAGCTGTCAATTGTCGAACGATACCGAATATGATATTTCAGACGATGCTCATTAAATTCGCACAGCTTTATTTGAAAACGCGAAGGTCTTGGAGGGATTGTAGATAGATTTATATTATAATCATGTTAATAACAATTTAATTGCACTAATAAAGTGTAAAGCGCCATCTTCTTGTCTAACCTGAAACAAAGCATTGTTATGTATTTCTTATTCTATCCAAATCTATACATAGTTGAGCGGTATTCAACTGTTTCTGACTACGTCTGTTAACAATCACTTTTAGGAAGCATTAGTTCTTCAATTTACAAAAGCTGTAAGAGAAAAACAAACACAATTTTAATATTTAAGGGGGATGCGCTACGGTTGCGCGCGAAATTCAAATTTTCTTACGTAATTTTACTGCAAATTGCAAAAAAAAACGTTAAAAAATTTGAATTTCACCGACTACCTTGGCGGTTCTTCTTTAAATAACAAAATAAAGATATTTAGTGCGCAATTGACAATTACTTCGAGCATTATCAACAAGTTCCGCCGAGATAAAACATTGGATATAATGCTTCAAGTCGTAGTGAAAATTCCCTCTACAATACTCATACTATAAAAAAAAAGAAACTCCAACGACATTTTTGGTAGTGCAAGTATCAATAATAAAATTCCAACAACCTAATTCAAAAAGATTTTGTAAACGTACTAAGAATACTATATGTTCTTACCGCTTTTTAAATGTATATCGTAATGTGTATCGTATATACACGTCTATTTACTGCAAGACATTGCAGGAACTAGACGAAATGCTTAGGAACGTAAGACTGGACTTACGAGATAAGACTTTGAATGACGTATGACTGACCTGATAAGGTAGCCTCTATTAGGTATCGATAACGCCGCGGCGGCACCCGATATCATCACTCATTAAAATGTTCACTCATTATGATTATAATACAATGATCGTTCCCGATAAATGTTGGTGTCATAGTATATAACGCGTTCGTGGTTTAATCAAAATTTTATTCGTTTTATGTAAAAATTCTAATATTATTTCTTGCTTTTGAATGTAAAATTATATTTATAAATATATTTCCTATCTATTTCGTTTAGGGGAAACTTTCTATCGGTATTTTATGTACAATAATACATTTCAATGATCAATGTAAATATTATAATTATGAAAGATAAGAATATAATTTATTCAATGGTTAAGGTTACTGTAGACTGTAGACTTCAACATGATTACTCGTGGCTTATAAGTAAAACCTTTTGTAGTATTTTGTGCAGTTATCTTCAACTCTACTTCCTCTTGTACCTTGTGTACCATAATAGAGATCTTAGATCTTTCCAATACACTTTATTAACAGAATTACTGATTAACCAAGTTCTAAATTTCTCAACATGTCCTGCCGGACAGACATAGCCGAAATTTAGCTCTATGAGGTTTCTATAAACATATTAGATACGATATTTTAATTATAACAGTATGGCATCAGCAGCGGCCTTTTGCAACTGTAAAATTAAAGTAGTTCAGATAATAAATAGATGGTCATATGTATGTAAATGGAGTGCCTTCGAAGCAACGAGTGAGACCACGTCTCAAGTAACGTGCCAACCCTCGTTTTGATACACTTTACTACTTTTGAACTAATTTATCGAACATTTGATTGGTGAAGCTGTCTTTGTAATGAGCTTACGTCCGGCGTAGGCGTTGACGCTGCTTACACGCTGTAAATATGACACACGTAAATCTGTGCCAGCGTCGTGTAGACATGATTGTATCTATAATACGTCGCGTGCATGCGTGCGTCTACGCCGCGTATACGTTCGACGAACGCCTACGCTGGACGTACGCCAAATGCGAAGGCACCTTTACATAATATTTAAATCATTTTTATGGTGTTCCATTATAATTTCTTGGCATAATCACACCAAGTGTATCGTTTCCATGTTAGTTGTAACCATTCGTTTTGCTAGTCACTCGTTAATGGTTAAAAATTAGTATAACCCGATTTTTATCAGGAACATCAAAATTATGTTTTAATATTGCGTCTCGTCCTCTATCCACCTAACTAAAATAACAGTTGACTTTTCTTTTAGAAATTTGCTGAATGAGTACTTTATTGTATTCCATTCACGTCAGTAAAGTGAACAGTGGGGTAAACGTATACGCCGAGTATACGTTTGGTTCTTGCAAAAACATGGCTCAAAAAATAAAACCACTGCCTGTCGATTTGAAAAATTCTCCCTTTAAAATTCGTTTAGTTATACCATCGTAGGACACTCGTGTTTGGCGGGCGAGGCGCATATTAGCTATTAAGATTGCATTTCGTTAATTTGTTTAGGTAGGTATTACTTACATAGTTAAGCTTGATATTATAATTAAAAATAATCTATAATCAAAAATTATATTAGCATCCAAATTAGTTCAAGCAGCGAGTTTAGTTTAATTATTTTCTAAATTAAATTTATCCAATGTAATCAAGAGTAAAGATTTCATCATTTCAGCCGAAAGACGTCCACTGCTGGATAAAGACCTCCTCTAAGCACCGCCACTGGTACTGTGGTTCTCGCATCCCAGATTTACCATACGTTATTTCCTGGGTTAATAATTAGAGAATATTTGAAAGAAAGACAAATGATGCAAAACTCTTATAAAAGCTACACTTTTAACGATCGCCTTCCCATTTGGCGACTGTCTATAGAACGTAGACGTTACGCTGACACCGCGGTGACGCGATGTAGCTCCGATATAATCACGTTTAAGCTGCGTAAATGCATAAAGGTGCTCTTCCGAAGGCGACAGCAACCGCAACGTTGCCCAATTGCAACGACAGACCGCAGCGACACGACCGCTTATGTAACTCTATGAAAATGGGGAGGTCTGACGCCATCTGCGGAAGCGTTTCATCATTCAGTGACTTGCTGCTTGTGGGTTCCGGTTACCTTCAGAAGAGCACGTTAAGAATGTAGTTAGCATTATGCAAAACAAAGTTACTCTTTGATATGATAACTTTGGTTTAAATGAAGGTAGTCTCTGTCGATGGATTTGTAAGTTTTGTGGCGTCCTTAATTAATCAAAACCAATCGGTGCATTTGTATCTACATCACAACTATATACTATTGAGACTTTTTGGTCCGTCCTCAGGTCTTCAGTGTACTCTGTGTGTTCAGCTCATATTTATCTTACTTTCTTCATAAATCCATCTTTATTGTGGATTTTTTTATGAGTTGCTCATCCAAACCACCACAAATAAAGTTTCTGGAACCAAACTTTCTTGGTCTCCTATATGCTCAAGAATACTCCACATATTACGGCATATCTTCAAATAATGAAGATCTATTTAGCAGAAGAAATATCACTGCTGTTTTCCCCGAAAGGGTTTAGCAGAGGTGTACTAATTAGTTCATAGGGATTATTGGGGTAAATAGAGAAATTGTATGAATGGAAAATATGGAAATATACCTTTTCCGCACATTGTGTTGGTTTCTGTAATCTTTCTTCTTCAAATTGGAACTCGTTAAGTTCTTTGCTCATGTATTTTAAGTTTTTCCATCATCTTACCGGTAAGACTCCGATGTCCGTGTTCAATACTTTTAAATCAAAGTATATACATACGTTTTGCCGCAGTAGGCTAAATATTTCTATCCATATCTTTTTAGTACTAGTTTTAAATATTTAATCATCAAAATAATGTAGTGTAGACATGAAAATGTTAAGTCAGCTCTGGGTGTAAGTTATCGCCATATAAGTAAGGGATATACATTAAGACATAAACTTATCATTAATGTAGAACAAATCGAAGACAAAAAGTTCATGTGTGTATTATACAGCATACTTATATAACATATGATCGTATTATACTAATAAATATGCGAATATTTCACATAAACACACGAAGGCGCCGATTTGGTTGTGCTCCAACTAAACTCAAATTAGAGTATTGATATCTGAGTCCGTTCACAGTTATTTTATCTCTAACAGCAGTAACCCAATAGCAATCTAATTGTAACGAGAATAAAGATCACAATTATTCTGGCAGACTTGTCAGTGGCAGCAACCTTGTTAGAAAGTCCTGTTGTATGCAAGTTTGCAAAATCAGAGGTAAAATAAATATGAAAGAACTGTAATAAGGCCATTTTGACATTTGCCCGCCCATGAAGATTCGTAAGAAAAGAAATCAAATTTTACTCTATCGTCAATAGTGACGTATAACAGCTATAATTTATCGATATCGATTTTTAGGGCAACAAAGTCTTACATCTCGTCTATTTACTTCTGTCTCTGACATATTTTATTAGAGCAAAAGAGATAGCAATATCCTACATTAAGTTTAGTTGGTGAACACCAAAATTAGCACCAATATGGACCTCCATATGCATCTTTATAAGTTTCTGAACTCTAAAAAAAATAGTCACTAAGCTGATCCTATCATAACCATATAGAAGAGTATGCGATGTGTGGACTTCATTACCTAATCATAATCTATAATATTAATTACATAAAAACAATAGGAACTACGACTCTGTATTCAATAAGTAACTTAGTCAGGTAGTCACTATTGCATTTAATATACACACCATTACAATACATACATCTCATTTTAAGTGAAAAGATAAAACCTATGTTGGCTTTCCTTTGTAAATCATTACCCTTTTTTTGCTGCGACTACTACTTTAAATTACATGACATTTTTACCCCCGAAGTAGGGCACTTCGGGGGTAAAAATGTCATGTAATTTGTCCTTTCTTTTCCTGATTTTAATGGACAAATATTAATTAAATTACCGTTAACACAGTTTAGACCCTTCATGGGAAAGGCGGAAATTACCAATTCCTGTAGAAATTTTATACATTTTTGTTTACATCGTTAGTAAAGTTGTCCTGAAGTTCCCAATGCTTAAGGGCGGGCTCCCTGGGAAAACTTCATGGAAATTGTTCTACTAGAATCGCGACGCACCATCGTGTCGCGCCTGTCTGCAGAAGCCGGATGAGCAAGCGAATTTAAAAAATGGTTCTGCTTTACATTCATGACACAAATACAGGCTGGTATTATCAATATGATCGTAGATACTAACTAGGTGTTATTTGGCCCTTTTTCTTCGCCAGATATTTCTTATACTTACTCGTACATGTTTCTAAACGGTCACGCCTCTCGTCTGAGGGTCCTCGCAATTAAACTATAACACAAAATTTACCTCTGATTTTGTACTTTCAAAATCACATTGATCTTTATTGTTGGTACAATAAGGTTGCTGTTGAGATGCTGGACTATAAAAGAACTATAATTCTGTCGGCATTTGATCGCCTAGACGAGACTATCAGCACCCTAATTGCGTAACACACAATCAATAGTAATCTGAATCATTTTGAAGCAAATTGCTAATCCATTGCTTCATAAGTTCCAAAAATTTGTCTGCTCAACACGTAAATAACGCAATGAATGTTGTTGAACTGTCAAAATGAAACCGATTTGGATTAATTGTGTGTTACGCAATTAGGGTGCTGGTTCAATCAAATCCTGTCAATCGACTAGTGAGTTATACCAGATGTAACTACTTGCGTTATAACCGGCCATCCATAGTAAAGTATGTTGCACGAATTTCATGATTTTTAAATTCCTCGATATGTCACTGGTAGTCATTTTTGTGTGACCCTGCCCTGTACCTTTTATTTATGTATCCTCACACTGGAACGCCATACAGCAATTACAATGTTCTGCTTTCCATCCATCCTGTGCGCGTGGACATCGAACGAGTGGCGATGGATCACGCACGCTCACGCAGCGTGCAGTGCAGGGGTCTTACTCCGAAGTAGTATCGGCCGAATGTTCGGCCGTTTCCTGCTACGAAGTTAATATTTGGTTCGGTCGGTTCCGATCCTACACTCCTACACTCTTTCGAATATTGACTATGGTCCCGCCCCAACTCAGCCGATCCGAACTTTTTTCGCATTTTTCAATAATATTCGGTTCGGCCATGTGTCGGTCCGATCCGAACATTCGCACTTTGCACTTCGGAGTAGGCCCCCTGTATTTCTTCATAGTTCCCCATCTCTCCTTCCATATTGCGCACATTCATTGCGAATTTACGTAACATATTCCGCCATTTTAAATTACACCTTGTAAGATTTTGAGTTATTCGTTAAGAGTTGAACTTTAGAGTTTTTATACTTTATACATGTGGCGTCACGAAGCTTATGACTCGTGCCCCAACGCCGCGTGTTTGTTGACCTCCTCCCTCCCCATTAAAGTGTGACGTAATTTATAGATGGCCATTCAGACCTAATGGTTGGTAGTCAGTTATCCCAGACTCCGGTCAACTCCAGTCTTAGTCTTAGATTCTACTATTGTGCGAGGACCCTTAAGATCTGAAATATGTTTTCTGTTTATTGACAATATTTATATACAGACATCGAAATAACGTACAATAAAATCATCAAACCGTAGTTGTTTACAATAATCCTATTAACTAATAATCATGATAAATTACTCTCATTATGTATTATAGGAGCTTGTTAATTTGGAAGCATAATCAAATTCTGTGGGCTCAATGCGATTGGGCGAAATTGTGTACAGACGCCAGCATATCAATCTACTACAATCTGTCAAATTTATTTAATAGATTTTCAACTTTATCGCTAAAGCATTAAGGTTTAAGACTGATTGGGAAAATTTGACAGTTTCGGGTTGCTTAACCTGCTGGCGTCTGTACATATCCTAGAACTGCACGAGTCAGGCCCTTTGTACACACACGTCCTTTTGCCGTGAAAAACTACGGTTTATTCGCTGTGCGCAGGCACGGTCTTCAGTGTTTTATGGATCGCTATGGAAACTTGTTGACAGACACTTCTTTTCTACGGCGCGATTTATACGCCGTGCCGTATTGAAACCGTGTACAAAGGGTTGGTTTATCACAGATGCAAACTGATTGCATCTTTCATACTTACTTTTTGTCAGAGGTAAGAAGATATTTGCGAGCAGTTTCTTCGTTCCAATCGTCTTTTTAAGTACTATAGTTTGACTAAAATGTACATTTAGGACTTGACGTTTTTCTGTTTATCATTATTTATAAATAAAATTGTAACCCTAAGGGCTGGTCGTTCCAACGCTAGATAATTTTATCGGAGGATAGGAATAATTTTGAATTTTTGACAATTCTTCCATACAAAATCTGTCGGAAGTCAATTTTATTCCACGAATATAAATTATCTGTCGATTGAGAAATCAGCCCTTAATCAACTAACATATTTTTACCATTGTGATTACAAGAATGTAACATTATTTATTGCATTTGTATATTATCATCATTTAACTACAATATTATTACTCGTCTTACTTTTACTGTACTGCGAATGATTTTAACGGTTATTCTGTTTGTCCAACCTAAAAAATCCACCTTAACTTGGATACGCGGAAACGCATGTCCGAAAATCCACCCTAAGCCTCTAAATTTCATTGATCGAACTAGGCCTAGCGTGGATTTTTTGGTGGATAAACGAAATAACGCGATTTTAGAAGCATATTACATACATGGGTGTATATTTCATATTTTTTATATATTTAGACGTAGTTAAGCATTTAAATTAATGTAAAAACAAATCTTAAACGTGTATTCTATATTTGGGGCCGAATAGTGTAGTGTTGAAGCCATTATTGTTCTAGTGCAAGAAAGAGATGAAGCTATATGGCCTTCCTTTTTTCGCAACAGAACATTGATGGCCTTAACATTGCAGTATACGGCCTCCGTAGTAATTTGTATACCTACCTATTAGATAAGTTGTGTCATTATCATTGTATTCGTATAATAAGTGTCACGGAAACCATGTTTTATTGTGTTGCATGAAACAGGCTTCATAGTGTTCGTAACAAATGTTTACACATTGTCATTAACGGCTTCTGAAATAAAATAAAGATCTTTTATATACAAGTTTTATTTCGTTTCCATTTCAACCAAAATTTCAGCTTGTGATTAATCACGTTTTTTATCTATACTAAACATATTTTACTACAGTAATGCCACTGCAGAAACTACATGGCCGCTACGATAACTTCCACCGTAGGGAGATCCGTTTTTAATTCGCAAATAGGTGCATGAAAGAAAATATTGTTAAAAGAACTGTGGACTAACTAGCCCCACGTGGGGTGCCAGTTTAACAGACATTCACTCGAAGATAAAGTTTGTAAATTGTATAACAGAGAATCCCTTTTCTGTGCGCAGCAGAGTCACGCAGCACATATCTACGTGGGCATGCACACAAGGGACACGCGTCGACGACAGAGGCACCGGTCGACGCATGTCGTCGACAACCGCCAACAAGACTCGAAGGCAGCGACGCTCGTGTGTATGCACACTAATGTCAAAAAGAAGGGCGCGCGTCGTCTGTTTCTCACTCGGCTTCTAGAACATTCTAGAAGCTTCTTATTTGGTCGAGCGGATTGTGGCGGGAGCGGTTCGAATTAGGTTCGCGTTATAACCTAGTTTATATCCTAAAGAACCACTTAACTAACCCCCTCCTAGACATAATAAGGAACCCTAGAAACAGGATTAGATCAGCTGATCTTATAATAGACACTGCACTTTTTTAATAGCTTGTAGATATTCCAAATGAAAGACATTCTCATCATCAGAATGGCGTCAATAGAGAGGAGAACTTGGGCACTCACGAAGGCCACAGTTTCGCTTTGTTCTATTTTATGATACTACCACTTATTCCGCTGCATGGCTTAACAAACAATAAGTTAAAATACACAACATAACATCACGCCTGTTTTCCCCAAAAGGAAAGGCAGAGGTGTACCATAGTACACCCACATTTCGCTATAGCACACCCACATTTCGCCATAGTACACCCACATTTCGCTATAGCACACCCACATTTCGCCATAGTACACCCACATTTCGCTATAGCACACCCACATTTCGCCATAGTACACCCACATTTCGCCATAGTACACCCACATTTCGCTATAGCACACCCACATTTCGCCATAGTACACCCACATTTCGCCATAGTACACCCACATTTCGCTATAGCACACCCACATTTCGCCATAGTACACCCACATTTCGCCATAGTACACCCACATTTCGCTATAGCACACCCACATTTCGCCATAGTACACCCACATTTCGCCATAGTACACCCACATTTCGCTATAGCACACCCACATTTCGCCATAGTACACCCACATTTCGCCATAGTACACCCACATTTCGCTATAGCACACCCACATTTCGCCACAGTACACCCACATTTCGCTATAGCACACCCACATTTCGCCATAGTACACCCACATTTCGCAAGCTAGGGGGGGCGAGCCTTTTGCCATCTACCGGGCACATATGCAAACTCCGTGATGGTACTGGGAATTTCTAATGGAAAAATCTAGTTACACTTTCCCGACCTAGGAAAGGAACGAACTCAGGACCTCGTACTCCGCAGTAGTAGACCAACGAGACAGTAAATTTTTCACGACATGAGCAACCCTCTGTGTGGCAGGGACATCGATGCGCAACCTGTTACCATGGATTCTTCAGTACATGATTCTGAACCCAAGTGGGTTGAAATTTCTCGAAGATAAAAAAAATTTGCTGTTCCATACATTTTGACCGCGTAGGCAATGCACTTTTCTATGAAACCGCAGATTTTTTGTTTGATAACTGACAAAAATGTCTACGCCAGGGGTCTATAAACGTGCCGAATTCACGGTTTCAGTTTGCGTGTGGATGTCTCTGCTGCCACCCTGTGTATGAAAGAAGAAGAATAGAGAGACCTCGAGTCACCGTGTCAAAAGCCGAAGCAGAATCAGGGGGCCAACCACCACCTCTTACAGCAGAGGAAGAGATGGAGCTATACCTCATATACAGGGTCAAATTAAATTAGCTAGCGAAACTCCGCGGACATATCGATAACTAAACAAAGTAAAACAAAATAAAATTGACGAATTTGGTATTAACGACCAAAAAAAACAAGGTGGTGTACTTAAAACATCAGAAGGCCAATTCTCGTAATTTAAAACGTTCAAAATCTATTGGCAGTGTCATCTCGGCGACAAACTTCTTCCCAGCGAGAGCACTAGGAAGTGGTGAAGGGCGGGCGTTTTTGGGGGACTGTCTTTTGTAATTTTGACGTTCGAAAAGTGCTGATTCTCAGCCTAATTTGAATAAATGACTTGATTTTTAATTTTGAAACAAATGTCAAAATGTAGGGAAATTTGACGTATTTTTGTCAGATTGAGACAGATCAGACTGTGAACGTTCTTAAAATTACGAGAATTTCCCCTCTGTTTAAATGACCGACGTGATGGGTATCGATATCAAAACAGGATAAACCAATACAAAAACTGTTTTTCTCAACTCACATTTTTAGTACATAGTTAACTAAACTACCAGAGATGGTTGACCACAAAAAAAAGAACATCAACCTATTTTATTTTATCGTGGTCGCATGATATCGTGTGATTGCTTGTCGCTATTATGGGTTACATTATGTTTTAAGTCTCCGCAGCCACACTCACAGCCCAGCTCAAGATCATCTTTTTCTGAAATATAAGGATTGTGGGCCTTCGGGCTTCGGATGCTGGTCACCTTCACGTTTTGTCCCGTTATGTTCTGCAATAAAGAGAGTGTATAACTGGGTAAGGGCCTTATAAGCCAAGGTTCCCAGGGGCGCGTTTTTTCGCGGCCATTTTTTTTTTCACGCTATGGAGTTTCTACCCACTGCTTAGCGCCGAGAGTTGAAAATCCATTGTGCGATAAAATCCCACTGCGATATTTTTACATACGTGCGAGTGCGTACTTGATGACAAGCGAGATCAATCAAAACGCGTTTGCACAGACGCCAAGCACATCAAGCTACTACAATCTGTCAAATTTCTTTAGTAGATTTTCAACTTTATTGCTGAAGCATTAAGATTCAACATTGATTGGAAAAATTTGACAGTTTCGGGTAGCTTCACCTGCTGGCGTACCTGAAACCTGAAACCGAAAATACCTGATCATCCAAAGGTGGCTTATAAGTGCGCAACAGTGTCGCATTGGTCTTGTCCGCGAATACGGTGCGGCGTTGATGCGCGAACACCGCATCGTGCAGCAGTGAGTGCGAGATATGGTTATGGTCCGTCGACCGCGCCACGCAACGGACCGACCGCAACGCATCAAGTGCAATGTTCAGACGAATACGACCCAGGAAGGCGTAAAGGGAAGATTCTTCTTCACGTTCCTGTGACACCATAAAAGTAAGTTTGGTTAGCTTATGCCATACGTTCTCAATCTCAACGTGGGCGATATCGCCCCCTCGTGGGCGTTTGAGGCTTCCAGGGGGGTAGTAGAAGACCCAGATATCCTATCATACGACTATATAATATTACACGTTTAAATATAATCGTGGCAATAACTGTTACAGATTCGCGACAGATGGTAAGTAAAAGAAATTGGGGGCTCTAAAAAAAAAGACTCAAATGGTGGACAAAATAAGGTTGAGAACCTATGGTTTATGACTACTGCCATGTTGGTTTAGTCATCACAAGCGCTTCTGATGATTAGGCCTCGAAACAGTTCGATTTCCGGGTTGGACAGTGTTATTGCGTTTTTCCATATTTTCTTAGTAGCAGCCGAGAGCCTGGTTTTGTGCCCGGTTGATGACAATAGGGCCGCTCGCCTCCTACTAAATGGGACCTAGACATAACTAGCGAAATTTGTGTGTACTATAGGCACAGCTCTGCCTAATCCTTCAGGGAAATACAAGCGTGATGTTCTGTAATTACTTACCTTTTTCCGATCAATAGCAATGACATCTTCTTGCTGACGTTTCACTTCTTTAGCCCAGCCCCTGAAATATGGATAAGCAATTCTAAAATGTAGGTACCGTCATATAGTCAGCCTCAAAACGATGCATCCTTCGACAATCTATGTTCCATATCATGCGTAGCATAATCAGCCTATAATGTTCCCACTGCTGGGACACAGGCCTCCTCTTGGAGAGAGGGAGTGGGATATAATCCACCACGCGGGCCCAGTGGGGATTGAGAGGTGGCTTCGAATTTTTGGGTCTATGACATGCCGGTTTCCTCAAGATGTTTTCCTTCACCGTTTTGAGAGCAGAAATAATTTACACAAAGTAAAGTGCCTGTCTGGGTTCGAACCCACGACCGACAACTCTTTACGTCGCGGCCGTTACCACTGGGCCACCACCGGTCCATGACATTGTAACAATGTATAGCCACAAAACATTACTCATCAATGTGTAGCTACAATTAGTAGTAGAGAATGTAGTCACCTCTACTATTAATTGTAGCTACACATTGATACAGTACATAGAACACAGATTGTAGACAATCAAATGAATTCTTGTCGATGTTTGTTTTTTAGGCTGACTGTACTGCTCTACTCTAAGCTCATGTTTTATTTGCTAGACTAAAATGTCACCTGTTCTTATCAGCATGACATAATTTAGTATTAGTTGTCATTTTGGTCTAGCAAATTAAAAGTCCGAGTTTAAATGGTTCTAGACGAATGGGGTCAAAGTCAATCGTGAACTCACTTGCCAATATTAATGAAGTCTTGAAGAATACTATTGTCCCTCACGAACAGTGGAAGGCTCTGGACCTCGGTTTCCTTCCAAACTTCGTTCAGCTTTAAAGTCAGGTAATGGGAGCAGAGAACCAAAATAGCCTAGGAACAGAACTTATTATTTTTCTAGCAACCGGCGTGCGTTTATGACCAGATGCAATTTTTTTTGTAAACGTCCCACACTAGGAATTACTCCTGTATCGTGGGTGCGTTTAGAAACATTTAAACTCACATACACAAAAAGCCAGACCCGGAACAACTACCTGTAGGCATTACAAATATTTGTTCCGTGCGGGAATCGAACCCACGACACGCAGCGCAGCAGTCGATCGCTGAGCCACTGCGCCAACCGTGTCATCGAAGATATATGAACGCAAACGAGGCAAAAGCCGTATGTTACGATCGTAGCAGGTGGTGTTCTGTAGTTACTGCCTACCCCCAAGAGAAGAGACCGTGGGTTTATGTATATATGGAACGTATGCCTATCTGACCTGCAAAACCTAGTTACTGGGTAAAACGATGCTCTGTGATAAGACTTTCTGTCAGACTTTTGGGCTTCTGAGTACCCCCCGTAAGTCGTTACGGACACAGATTTTTGCATTTTTTTACTAAACCTTTAGCTCGATGCCTGTCACAAATTTATGTGACGCCCGTTGATATGCAAAAAGGCGTCAAAATCACTTCCGTTACCGAGATTGAGAGACCAGCGAAAAATGGTTTTTCAAGCTGGCTGGACACGTTTTCGATCGATTATCTAAGATTCTGTAGCGTTACAAATTGTGAAACAAGGGTCAAGCCGTCACATAAAGTGCCCTATTGGCCTAGTTAAATGCGAGCTATTTTGAAGATTTGTCCAGCCAGCCTGAGTCACATCTAAGTTCGCGCCCTCCCTTGTCAAACTCTTGTTGTTGGTTCTAACTCGACGCATATTGGTCCACTCCAAATTAAATGATAGGTTTTCATTAGTTAAAAAATAAGCTACAAGTGAAAATGAAAATGGATTACACCAACCGGAAACACATGTAATTAGTTCTTAGGTACCTACAATATATCCAGTAATTCCATTTTAAGCATTTTTTTTACTAATTTAGATATCGCAAGTTACTTCGGGGCATTCACCTTACTTGGATTACTTGGTTAATGATTGACTTTAAGTGTCGCTGTATTAACAGCGACCCATAAAATAATTCGTTACCGTTGCGAATACCATTTTGATCAACGTACTATGCGCTAAACAAAGTAAAAAAGTGTATAATGCATAAAAAAATTCAACCCCACAGTGGGGTTAAATTTTTTTATGCATTATACACTTTCATTATCCCGTTGACAGTGGGGTCCCCACTGTCAACGGGAAAAAGTGCCCAAATGTCTGGCAACAATTCAAAACACGTGGGAAAATTCGAATTTCGCGGGTTGCCATAGAGTTTCCCCCTCAAATCATAGATGTCACTAGTGTATTTCCGTAGATTCGAGCTGAAACAGGCGGAAAATGTTACTAGGACTGCAGTAACGCAAGGAGTAAACCGATCGATAACGGTATTGCCAGGTGTGGTTTTATCGTAGGCCCATTATGGATGACTTTAAATAATTTATTTTCGACATTTACAAAGTCGCAAATTTATATTCTTGTCAAAAAAGGTATTACAAAAAATATTTAGTATTTAAAAAAATAAGTATTTTTTAAACTTCGTTTGCAACTGCATCAGCCAGGTAGAATATTTTCAAAATTATCGTTTTAATATATAACATTATGTTTTATAAAAATATAATTATTCGCGCCTTTTTTGATAAAGGCGCGAAATTCAAAGATATTATAGGATGCACTGTACAGCACACATACAGAATGCAGAAGGGGCGTAGCGTTGTAGGTACCAAAGTGACGAAAATATACTGAGTCCATCACACAACAAAATCAAAACTAGGTTAAAATGAAACAGCACCATGTTTATCAGTTCCTCTTACCTGTGTGAACCTACGTTACATCTAGACTTACAGTGCTAGCCTCATCCCCTAGCTAGTCAGTTGGCGCATGCGTAAAAGCAGTCTTGCAGCAACCATGGATCGGTATGAACGCCAGATGTGCTGTTAGCGCATTAACTGCTGAATTATTAGCGAACTTTTCGCAAATGCTAAATATATAGCTCACTAACCCCTGTGCGACAAACGTTCATACGCGTTCAAATAATTTTCGTGTGGTGCTATGAACGCGCATGCGCGGTTGAAGAAAGTTTTACCCAGTGCGGCTGGCCGAATTAGTTGACGCTTCTGTGCGTTTGAAAATTTTCGAGTTTGCACAATGGACGCACCCGTGCGTCCATTGTGCATTGCGCCGCACTCGAAGAAAGTTAAGTAAATTGTATGAACGCGCGTGCGCGCCGCTAGCACATGGTCAAAGCTTGAAAAACGCGCAGGCGCGTTGGCAGCAGTAAACGTGTTAGTTAAATGAAATAAAATGCTCTACCCGCCGACGGCCGAACCTTTAATTCACTTTGTCAAAAGAATCAATCAACAGCAAATTGGGCTCGCACAATAAGGGTTTTGAGCCAAACTATACTGAGCGGTATAAAGGCCAGTTTCTCGAACGGAAATTATTGCAAAATTAATGTGACAGTCGCTGGTCTAGCGTAATTACTGTAGGTATGGTGCGTAATTAATAAACCTGCGCTAGCACCTCAACTATAGGACATGTAAATGACATATTGGCACCGATTCCCTTGTTCACAAACTAAACTAATTTTTTTTTTTATTCTTTTACTATTATTATTTTTTATTTGTAACTGTGCGTTTTGTTTGTGTAGAATAAACTATTTTTCTTTTCTTTCTAAGTGTAATTTCAGCGCATGCTTTTCTTTCTATTTCAACTCAACACGTAAATAACGCAATGAATGTTATTGAGCTGTCAAAATGAAACCGATTCCGATTGATCGTGTGTTACGCAATTAGGGTGCTGCTCGTTTTAGCTCATAAATCGCTGATTACTGTTGCTAGAAATCTCAGTTCAGAAAGCTTAATCGCTGTTTGTGGAGCTTCCGTAATGCAAGTAAAATTACTAATTAAGGGTACGCTCATTACTTACGCTGACGACTGTAACCACGAATTGTCGCACGACTCGCTGCAATCTTGGCCGCAGAAGCTCCGACCAAAAAGAAAGTTTGGCCCCGGCTGAGGCCTATTTAATAAAATCAACGGGTGACAGGACAGTACTATGAAAAAGTTGTCGAATTGTCCGGCTATCGGACAACTTTTTGATATGGTGATTTATTAAACATGATCGTGAAAATGTGTCCATTTGGTAATTTTTTGACACGTAAGTACGTCACATTGTCAGTTAAATTAAATAGGCAAACTGTCTTCTTGGTCATCAATCGAGGTCATGACCAAGTACATAGTGTCCGAAGACTCTTAGCCTTCAAGAAACATTATATGTACCTCGTCTTCTATTGCCAACTTTATGTTCTTGTATAAGTTATACGCTTCATCAGCTAGCGAAACTTTGTATTCTAGGTCTTCAGACAGCATATGTAATATTGCAAAGGCCTGTAACAATTTTAAAGTAATAAACTATGATGGTAGGTATTGCGATGCACTCCTTAAAACAAGTTGTATTAGGGGTTAAAGTATGAAATTGCCTATAAGTACTGAAAAATTGAAATTCTTTTTTTTTTTTATTTATCATATGTATTTAATCAAAATAATTACCATTATTATCTATACATTGCTGCCATCTAATAGGAAGGTCATTTATGCCTTCGCAATAGAACTCTCGTGATCTAGATTCGACAAATTGTCGAAGAAAAAGAAGAAATCTTCGAAAAGAGAAGAAATCTTTTTATCGCGTAGAAAATTATACAAATCACGAAAAAAATGGTAGTCTGCTGGAGCAAGGTCTGGCGAATACGGAGGGTGAGGGTGATGGTTTCTAATTGCAGTTCCTGTAGAGTTAAAACGGTTTCTCGTGTTGTATGAGGTCTCGCGTTATCATGGAGCAATAATGGTGAAGATCGATTCATGAGTCGGGGCTGTTTCACTGCTAGTTTTGCTATCATTGTTCGTAGTTCGGCATAGTAGACATCTGCCGTTATTGCTTGACCAGATCGGAGAAAGCTATAGTGAATTACACCATGCTGAGACCACCAAACAGTTACCATTACCTTTTTATTGGTAAGCTTTGTTTTAAGACACTGTTGCGGCGTTTGACCTGGGGTCATCCATTGCATTTTTCGCTTACGGTTATCGTAAAGAATCCACTTTTCATCACATGTCACAATTCGATCCAATATTCCTTCATTTCTGTTTCGAATCAACAAGGTAACACAAGTTTCAACACGCGTTTCTTTCTGCAGATCAGTCAAACCATGAGGCACCCATTTCTCATATTTTTTTATTTTATTGATTTGACGCAAATGAGTCAATATTGTTGGCAAGGTAACGTTAAACCATGCCGCTAATTCCTGGGTAGTTTGGCTCGGATCGGCTTCCACCATCTCTTTCAATTCATTGTTATTCACCTGTGTGGGCGGTCTTCCACGTGGTTAGTTCTTCAAATCAAAGTTTCCATCACGAAAGCTTTTAAACAAAAATCGCACGGTGCGTTCATTAACAGTCCCCTCTCCAAACGCAACATTGATATTAGATATGAGCGCCGATGGCCAATTCCACGGCGGCGGCGTGGCCTGAAAATTTCCACGGCGGCGGCGGCGTCACGGCGGCGCGGCGTGGCCGGCTGTGGGCCTTAGATATTTTTTTACCAGGGAGAGATTTATATTTTTTTGATAAAGGAACGTATTTGTTAAATACAATTTAACAGTCTTCTAAATAATTGGAGATCACGTTTAGTGAAAATTAATCATTTCATTATTTTCAGTTGAAGAGACTGAGCGTTTTTAATTTTTAATCACATCACTATCTATCTATACATATAAATTCTATAATAATGTAAAAAACTAAGAACATAAAACAATCATATATAAGTAATTAAAGTAGTATCATCTAAGTGAGTAGGTATTGCTGGCTCTTGTATAGAAAAAATAAAATATCAAAATTTCAATAACAACAGCACATAGGTAATTATAATAAGATATGACGGACGTAACTTTATTCCTAAATACTTACACCAAAAAGCAAAATACATAGCTGTCATGGATAAATAAATACTATCTTAGTTAGCCTCAAAGGATTTAGTCGTGAACGTTTCGAGGTTATCACGAGTTCAGCTGTGGAAAAGACTCTCGCACGGGGCGTGCTGCTGTTGGCTGGTATATTCAAAATTGGGCATGTAAGAGCATACAGTGCAGGCATAGAAGTTTTCCTGTCTTTGCAATACTGTAGAACGTCTCCACCGCAGTTATTTTAGTTTTATAAACATCAATAGTAGTCGAAGTTGCTGCCATTGTTAAAACTAAACAACAACACACGTTCACTCGGTGAAATATTCGACTCAATGAGTGAGCGACGAGCGTGGCGAGGCGATTAGACGAACTAATGCGGGCGGGCCGCGCGTGCGTGCGGGAAAGCTAGTTGCGACTCGTCGCGACGACGCGCGACGGCGCGCCGCGTGCGCCACTCGGCGACGACGCGTCGACGTGAACTCACGGCGACGGCGGCGCACCGGCGCGGCGCTCATATCTAATTGATATTGCGAGCTGTTTCTGCCGCGTTAATTCCGCGTTGGAACTCGTATTAAAAAATAACTCGAATTTTCGAAGTATCCATCTTTCTTGTCTAAGCTGAATAAAAAAAAAACAACTGAAAGTCGATAATTGAATGTTGTGAAAAAAGTTTCACTGAAAAATCTCAAACCATGAAGGTTCTATGTCAATTAATTTAATTAATTGACATAGAACATTACATTTAATTCGAAGTACCTATTACAATAAAACGGCAATTTCATACTTTAACCCCTATTATTTCGGCTAAATTGCCACTAAGATCCCGATAACTTGAGTTGTTTTTAACCGACTTCAAAAAAGAAGGAGGTTTTCAATTTGGATGTTTATATAAGTATGTATAATAACTAGCTTTTGCCCGCGGCTTCGCCCGCGTGGAGGTCGGAAAAAAGCATAACACTAACAATGAAATACTATCATGAATTCATGCAAGCCTAGTATAGTACTTTTTGTTAGAATACTTCTCGGGTGATAATTCAATCCTGATTCAAAAGACACGTAGCGCCATCTAGAGGCCTAAAGCAATTGTGACCGTCGAAAGTTATTGTTCTTTTCCTCGAGAACAGTATTTTTTCTGGATGAAATGTCCTTTTCTATACCTCTGACAACGTAACGTACACGCAAAATTTCATGATCGGTTCAGTGGATTAGGCGTCAAAAGGTAACAAACAAATTTACTTTCGCATTTATAATATTAGTTAGGATAACTCCGTCATATATAGACGAATTGGCAAAATACTTTTTTTTAATGCCTCAGGGTTGGCCCCATATAAATTTTATTAACTTTGAGAGCGGAGAGCATTGGAGGCCCGGTGGTACCGGCTGCGACTTACGAGTTGTGTAGGTCTTAGGTTCGAACTTCGAACCCAGACAAGCGCTTTATTTTGTATAAATTATTTCACCGCCAATACTCTCAAAACGATGAAGGAAAAAACATCGTGAGGAAACTTGCATATCCTAGAATAAAAAAATCAAAGACATGAGACATCTATCAACCCGCACTGGGCCCGCGTGACCTAATTCCTCTAATCAAGAGGAGGCCCAACAGTGGGAACGTTATAGGCTCATTACTCGATTATCATCAGAAATTCTTACCTTGGACATACATGACCCTGACAGGTCTGCGGCGGCCAAGCAGACCGGTGTTCTGTGACCTAAGCCGCGAGTAGTAGTGGTGTTGTACAACTCTTTCTGGGCATCCACCGACATGATGGGAAAGTCCAAGTCTTTGAAAAAAAATTAAAGCTCTGGCCATCAACTCAGCCTATCGCAGTCCACTGCTGAACATAGGGCTCCCCCAGGCTGCGCCACCACACCCCGTCCTCCGCCTTTCGCATCCAGTCTGTCCCTACCACCTTCTTAAGGTCATCGGTCCATCTAGCTCGGAGAACGCTTCCGAGCTAGATGGACCGACGCTACGCTTGCCGATAAGCGGTGTCCACTCCAGGACTCGTCTGCTCCTCCGGCCATCGGTTTTTCGACAAACATGGCCAGCCCACTGCCACTTCAGCTTGCTTACTCTGCAAGCTATGTCGGTAACTCCTCTTCTTATCCGGATAATTACATTTCTGAAGCTCTGGCCATATTGAAGCGAGTCAACTGGACTAAACCATCAGACATGTTGTCTGATGGTTTAGTCCAGTTGGGTCGAGTTATAGGAATTTTTCAAATAAATCATAGTGGGTTGCATTCTGGAGCCTGCATTTGTGAACGGTTAATGGTATAGGCAATAATATTATACCGGCGACCCGTGGGTATAACTACCTACTTCAACTCTCTTAGCACTTCCTGGACCACAAGCCTCATAATGTTATGGTGCTAAAAGATAGACAGTAGCGCCTTCCTAAGTCTTTCAAACAAAATAAATAAACCGAGATATTTTCAACCTTGCAGTACTCCGTCTTGGTTTAGCGGAATTCCTGCAGATTGGCATCCTTCACGAAACACGGCTGCCAGCAGGGTTGCTATTGTAGCACCACGGTTCACCACTTTTGGGTTCTGAAATTGAAGACATGACTTGTCTAAACCCCACGTCACCCACGGGAGAGATTTTAGGGCACTGGATTTTCAACGCTCTGCTTAACGCCGAGAGTTGTCAATCCAACAGTATGTTTTTTAGACGCGCTGGGTTGCGCTTTGTTGAATTATCAACCCTCTGTTCAATACAGAGAATTAAAATCCATTACGCCATAAAAATTTGCCATCGTATCATGTCACATAACAACTAGCGGAGAGGACACGGACATATGCGATATCTAATACTGTTTTTTATGTAGCGTCGATATTGGATAAAGTAATTTATTTTACGGGATATTCCCTGGCTTCCCATCCAATCCAATTACGCCGACCAACCACGTTGAGATAGTCATAATTAACACTTCACTTTGCCCCAATGTGATTCTGGGCCGAGAACCAAAATGGCATTCATGTAAAACTGGATACAGCTCGATCAAAACTTTATGGCGGCTCTGAAGTGCGCTAGTCGCTACGCAGTACCTCACCCCCGCTGACACGTGAATTTGTTACTGCGCAGCAACTCGCCTCATGTTCCGAACTCTCATAAAGTTTTAATCGGGCAATACCTTTCTAACCCGATAAAATCAATTAACAAAAACATCAAGTAAACATTTACCTACCATACCTTCTCCCAAATCAAACAGCACTAACTATGCTAAACTAATTGCCACAAACCCTTCACTGCTTGTACCCTACACTTAGTTCCTGATCAGATTCGAGGGTAAGGTACCTAGTAGGTACCACAGAGCGCGGAGACACCTCGACGACCGCTGCTAGAGACGGTACTGTCAACTCCTTCCATACAAACCGAGCGTGTCAGTGAGCGTCACCGTTTAGGTAATAATAGAAACTGACGGCCTATGACCATTCTGACAATATCTGTGCTAGACGAAACTGCTTGGCGCTAATTGCATGGACACCAATAAGGCTGGATTTAGTGCTGCTGGGACCGAACATTTAGTGCTTAGATCAACTTAGATGACGACTAACAGAGTACCTACTCACAATTTCTTGTCACGGCCGATAGTTAGCGCGCACGGTCAGCGTGTACCGTCCGCGTTTACCGTCGTCGGTCGAGCACTAAATCCAGACCGACGGAGTGACGTCGAAGCGAGATTCTTGTCAAATGCCCCAACAGTCTCGACATTCGTAGCGATCGCTTTACGACCGAATTCGGTCGCAAAGTCCTGTCACTCCATACATTACACCTGTCAATCCGGGATTTTGCGACCGAATTCGGTCGTAAAGCGATCGCTATGAATGTCGAGACTGCTGGGGCTGGAAGCCGATTTTATTTACTATAGTATAGGCATCGCGCGCCGCCGGCTACGACCGAAACGCCAATACTTAGCCAAAGTTCTCGCTCTGGATTTTCAACTGCACTGATTACCGCCGAAAGTTGATCTTAATCCAGCAGTGCGCGTTTTTGACGCGCGGCGCAGTACCAAGAGGTGAAAATAAAGTGCACGATAAAAAATCTTTGCGTTAAAACTCGCCCGTGCGTACTTGGGCTAAGAATTGGCGTCTTGATCGCACGCGGCGGTTCCAAGCTCTGTGGTACGTACGACGTACCGCATTGGAGGCTCCGAGATTGGCTCGCCAAGATACCAGGTGGCCGACCGCATTACCTGCGCGGGCGATGTCACAGACCAGCGCTAGTGCGATGCAACGCACTGGTGTCCGCGTCATCTAAAACGAAAATAAGTAACTGATGAGGCTCTAAGGAGAAAACCTACTTGGTCGACTGCACCTGCATTATTTAATATGAATTTATGCTTTAATTACTCATTCGCCATTATATCGTTCGTCCAACGTTTATTTTCGTTTTATATTAATTAACGTTAATTTAGTATCCTACTTGATACTAAATTACATTTGAATCTATTAGCAAGTGAGATATCGCTATAATCCAACAGTTTCCTTTGCAAGATTTAATATAAAACAAAAATATACGTTGGACGCAATAGCCCAACCATTATCTACGCGCAAACGTTGAGTGTTACCTAAATTAATACACGAACATATCACGCCGTCCGTTCCAACGGTTTTCTTACATCCTCTCTGTATCTATCCGACCCATATACAACCGTCAAACACAGCGAATGTGTAACTGATTCGTCTAATAGCCCAGAAAATGTTCGATTAGGAACCGACCTTTTCAAACTATGATTGTAACAAAAAAAAAAAAAC
The DNA here is from genome assembly GCA_951799955.1 of Apamea anceps. Lineage (NCBI taxonomy): Eukaryota > Metazoa > Arthropoda > Insecta > Lepidoptera > Noctuidae > Apamea > Apamea anceps. The sequence continues at coordinate 7,229,430 of OX637500.1, read as the reverse complement.
ATAAAGTTGAACGAATTATAAAATGATTGCAGTGTAACACTGTGTTATTGCGTTTCTAGGAACAACAAAACTTTGAGAACCACGTCCCTAGATAGTAAAAGAAACAGTCGCTAACTGTCAGCGTTTACTTCAATTGAATAGTCCAAGTAGGAAGTCACGACTCCCCTTGCGAATGCACGCGACTCTTTCACAGCAATATTAATAGCACTGTCCGTTGGTATGAGTTAAAGGAATTACCACAAGTGCTACGAGTGCCCCTCGTCCAGGCTAAACGTGATTGCATCCCGTAATTACAAGATATTGAGAATTGATATTAGTCTATGCATAAATCAACGACGTTGTGAAAGTGGTGTCTCGAACAGTTGAACCTATCCTTAGAATGTGCAACGAATATGCTTGTGAAATCCATTCACTATTTCAGATTAAGTGGTCAGAAGCCGGCGATTGTGGGAACAATTATATAGAGATGGTTTCGGGGTACCTCTTCTAGAGCGATGATCAAACTTGAATCAAAAGTAGTAGTGATTATAGTTTGGACTAGCCGAGCCAGCGAATTCGTTCGCGTGCATGTCCGGAAATAAATACAAACAAAAAAACCCAATTTTTTCTTCCAAAATAATACCTGCCAGTCAAAGTCCTGTCAAAATCGGTGCAGCTGTTTCGGAGATTAGCCAGAATTTCACACAGGTCAAAAATAATCATTTTTTTTTTTATGAATGGGTACAGTATACACTTTTTTATGCATTTAGTAAAAATCTGTTATTTTAAAATTACAAACAGTTGTACATGGTTTTTCGGGCTTGTGGCTAAGTAATAACAGCCGATCGATCAGGTAAAGCTACGCTTGCCGGGGTTGGCCCGTGGATGGGTGACCATTTTTACATACCCCTCCATGCCTCGAAAAGCACGTTAAGCCGTTGGTCCCGGCTGTCATTCGTGGATCTTTGACAGTCGTTACGGGTCGTCAGAAGCCCGAGTCTAAAAACCAGTCTTACCATGGGGTATCGTATTACCCAGTAACTGGATTGTGGAGGTCAGATAGTCAGGTAGTCGCTCCATGTAAAATACTGGTATTCAGCTGCATCCGGTTAGACTGGAAGCCGAGCCCAACATAGTTGAAAAAAGCCTAGGTAGGTGATGATACTGTTAACGCACCATCAACTGCCTAGCTTTTTCCCAACTACGAGTATATTGGGGTGAGCTTCTAACGAACCATAAGAGCTAAACTCTCAAGGAAATATAAATAAATCTTAAGAAGATCGTAAAATTGCACTTCTGTAGCTCTGTCAGTACTTACATAATAATTTCTCCGACTTACCGTAATCATATCTAACAGCTTATAAATGCCATCTTCGGCAACAAACTGTTCTCTATAGTCTAGATTCCATATAATCGCTTCCCATATGAAATTTAATAGCGATATTAACCACCTGCAATGATAATGTTTGATTATATCAATAAATTGATAAACAATATTTACGAACGTCTTTATGTCCAGTTTATATCGAGAAAGTAACTCATAATTACTATAGCGAGAAACGTCGGAGATTTAATGTAGGTACCCTTGGGGTCTTAACACCTTTGCCCCTATAAAGGACACTAGGACAACATGAGTTAAACTTGTGTACCTACCTTAGGATTTAGACACCTTGGCTACTGAACTGTAGATAACTATTTCTGAACAAGATAAGGTAAGTAACGTCTCATGTGATTTCAATATAATCACACCTAATACATTTATTTTAAATAACTCAAAGACAAACCCTGTTGTTAGAACAAGTTACAAATCCCAGGATCAGCGGGGTAATTGCGTAACTAACAGTAGCAATATGGCTTTCATTTTGACTGTTCAACAACATTCATTGCATTATTTACGTTGATAAGCAGACAAATTTTTCGAACATATGATGCAATGGATTATCAATATCCTTCAAAATGAACCACATTGTGATTGTGTATTACGCAATGAGGGTACTGGCTGGATCCAAAGACACGACACGTAACGACTCGTATTTTTTACTCGTCTGCGCGACAACTTTAGTTCAAAACGAGCTCACGTTTCAAGCAGGCTGATGCACTTGGTGGCATAAAAACTGAGATTGAACTATAATAACTTTCATGAAGTACATCAGACTGCTTGAAAAATGAGTTTGTTTTGAACTTTTTTGTCGTAGTCCACTGACCTGTCACTGATAATAAAGTGCTTATCAAGTGAATACAGAACCATATCTATCATCTTTCTGGCCAGCCCTTGTACGGAAAATGGCCACCTGATGGTCGGGTAGACGATGCAGGTCACACGCTGGTTTTTTATCACAGCGCTCGTCAGCATGCGAAGACTCAATGCTATGATCGCCTGGCTCTTCTCCACAGGCGGCAACTTTTGTTCCATAAGCGTGTAACAGAGATCTGAGCAATAGTAAGGACTATGGAATCACAATGTTAGGATGTCGGCTGCAAGTCCTTGGAAAGTATTTCTAGTGTAGTGGTATCTACAACGCCACATGCGAACTACGCGTCATACTGACGTCATGCAAAATCCTGCATCTCACAAGCAGAGTTTACCGCGCAACTAGCATATATACAACGGCCTGACATGAATCATCGGCAGTTGCCCGCCAGATACAACACCCGTCTGGTCGGAGGGACCTCCATTTTCTATGGAAGATGAGTGAACTTTACACCCCGTTCCTCATACCTCTATAATAGGTTACCTACCCAGTTCTGGGTCAAGGCAATGTTGGTCAGAGTTTTTTTTTCGTCAGAGCATACTCTTAGTTTAGAACACTGGCGGTGAAAACCCGCCAAGACTGACGTGACATAATGAATCCAAAAGGGTCGGACCCTGGAACGCCCTGTCCCTGATATATTTCAATATTTACGAGTACATGTAAGTTCCTATTTGGTTGGATGTAATCTTTTCTCAAGACCAACCGATTCAATGGTAGCTAAACACCCTACGCTGGTTTGAAACGTCTGCCGTGGAGCTACTCTATTTGTCGAAAACTCTTAGCATGTTCCTACTGCTGGGACACAGGCTTCCTCTCTTCGAGAAAAAGTGGGCCATAAGCTACCACGCGGGCTTAGTGCGCGTTGGTAATGTCTCACACGAAAACAGTTGACCATCTTGAAATCAATCGCCAAGTAAATCGTGTAGGTATATCACGGCAATAGGTTCGATAAGCTGACTTTGACAATTCTAATTTCAAGGGATAACAATATCAGTAAATCCTAAGTTGTAGTAGTTAATAACTGCCATTAGCTTACTCATAATTATAATAATGCCGTGTGTATCAAACAGGTCTTGTAAGACCAGCTCGCGTTCAGGGGTGTGGCTGTGATGAGTAGCGACCTGTAGTAGTCTTACGCACCAGTACAGTATCGGGATTTCGAACGGGCTCTCTGAGTACCACTCAATGTACCACATTATTCTGAAAACAGATGATAATTTTGATATGATGATTTAATTGAACTCGGTAAGTGCCGTAGCAAACAGTGATGTCGTAGGAAACGGAAAAGTTCCTACGATCACCGACTTGTCTAACCGCACAGGTTTCATAATTTGTAGCCGGATTTTTCCTCTAATCTAATATCGCGACATATTCTCCAAAAATTTAAACAAACATGAGTTTATTGAAAAATAACTTTAATTCCTACATAATAAAGTTCAGTTTACGCTACAACTTCAAAATTTTTTGTAACTTTTTCAATAGTGCTAGTCAGTGCCAGGGCACACCATGCGTTGCGGCGCCGCACCGCAAAGATTTCACCGTATCAGCGGACACACGAGCGGTGCGGCGCCGCCGGCGCCTTAGCAGCGGGACAGTCTGTTAATAAAAATGGATCGTATCGAGCGAGCGTGGTCTCCTTCCTTGTAACACATAAACAACTGAGCGGTGCCGCTCCGACGTCGCAACGTATTCACCCCTCCCCGCCTCATCTCGGTGGTTGCAAGTCCGGTGCGGCGCCGGAGCGCATCGTGAGACATGCCACAGATATTTCTATGTAAGACGACGCAACGACACCGCTCCGGCGCCGCACCGCCGCATCAACGCATCGTGTGCCCCTGCTCTCACTCTGAAATCAACTTAAGTTTCATTAAAATAAAGTTGATATTTGTTTAACTAGAAATAACATCAATTTGAAACATAAATAAAATTTGATTAGATGTGGTAACGTCGACCACCGTGTAGGTATAGACTTTTATATTACTTTTACTTTCATAGTATTATGTCGTACGGTATTTTGCTATGGGGACGGGCTGCAGACATCGAGTCTATTTTTATTCTGCAGAAAAGAGCCATCAGAGCCATACATAGCCTCCGCAGGCGTGATTCTCTAAGGGAATTGTTTAAAGATATTAACATCATGACGGTACCTTGTCAATATATCTATGAAAACATTATGTACGTAAGGAAAAATCTACATCTTTTTAGTAAAAGAGGTGAAAGACACAATTATATCACTAGAAATAGGGAGCAATTAGTTCAACCAGGTTTCAGGCTGGCTAAAGTAGATTCATCTTTCATGGGGTACTGTTTAAAATGTTACAATAAAATACCTCCCCACATAATAGAACAGAATGAAACGAAATTTAAATCTTGTATAAAACGCACACTATGCAGCCAGGCATATTATAAATTGGGGGATTACATCGCTGATAAAAATGCTTGGCTAAACGCTGGTCCTGCTCCATAAGGACGCATAAATAAATTGATTAGCATTTGAAAATACTGTTGGAGCTGCTGAAGATTTTAAAATACTTTTTTTGCATTATATAAACTCAATCTCCTAGTATTGTATAATTGTATAGCACATGTGTGAGTACTATGTACATACTATAAAGCTACCATTTACTGGGTACGTCTTTCATTGACTTGAATGTGCCCTGGCAGCAGAGAGTATGTCATGCTCACTCAAATGTCTCGCTGACGGTGGCGCATGTGTTGGATCATTTGGCTCCCTTCAAAATGGTTGAGCTAAATGGTGCTAATCCATGCGTCATGTTCGTGAACGGGCGCCGTCAGTAGGGACTGGTCATCTTTTTGCTGCCATGGCTTATTTTAATTTAATTTAATATTTGAATTGTTCTTATTTTTATTTTCCTAAACTTTTCATTACGGACGCTTTTAACGTTCTGCATCGTTCTCACATGCATAATTTCTAACATGAATGATGTAACCAATACTTTGTAACCATATTATATTGATTTAAAAGAGTATCCATGGAGTTTCTTGCCCGTTCTTCTCCATAGGTACCTACGCTTTGGAATGGGCAACTAGCTTCATTTTTCTGACTGACCGACCCCTTGACAATTCAAAAGTGCCTGTAATGGTTTAATTGAAATAAATATTTTGAGTTTTGAGTTTTTTTGAGTTTTTTGAGTTTTTAGACGAAGCCTTTGCGGGTATGCATCATCAGCCTATAATGTTCCCACTGCTGGGACACATGCCTCCTGTGTGAGAGGGAGTGGGCCGTAATCCACCACGCGGGGCCAGTGCGGGTTGGTAGATCTGCCTTTGAATTTTTGGTTCTAGGACATGCCGGTTTCCTTACGATGTTTTCCTTGACCGTTTTGAGAGCAGTCTGTGGTGATGAAATAATTTACACAAAGTAAAGCGCCTGTCAGGGTTTGAACCTACGACCTACAACTCGTAAGCCACGGTCATTTCCACTGGGCCACCACTGCTCTCCAGGCATAAGTACTTTATTTTGATTAGGTATTCTATTCTCTCTCTCCTTTTATACTTACCAAGAAAAATATGATAGATATTCACCTTCTAACCAATCCGTACTCCTTGACCAAAGTCGGATCAGACAGAGGTATGGTGGAGACCAATGCTTGAAGAGCTGTTTTACGAATCTCAGCAAAGAGAGACGGCGACCAACGAGACCTTAGGGTACAGAGACCTGGGTCCAAAAGGTACATGATGCCCAAAAGCCAATACCGAGACCCCATCATCTAAAATAAATAAATAAGGGCCTGTTATATGGATGCATTGCATAAAATAAGATAAATATAATTTCAAAGATATTTTTTTTTGGAGTCACAGGTCTTGAAAGATCATCAGAGAGTGTCAGTTTTTCGGTTTTTTTTTTTCGATAAGTACTTTTAATTTGAAAAGTACATGACCAATTTTTTTTTGTCTTCTAATAACTGTTACAACTTGACCTATCACCCGTTTCCGGCTTGACATTTAATTTCTGGGACAACCTGTATAAGTTAAGGAGGTAGTAAAGAAGGTCCTATTAAAATGTTTGTAAGTATTGCATATTTCATTATTAAAGCTGAAGCTAGAGCTTACGAATCTATTGTAAGGGAATACTTTAAGCAGATCAACAACAAAATAAATCAATGTCTTCTTGAACTGAACATCTTGTTGCGAGGTGGTAAAGTTCACAGTCGCAATCCAGTCGTTCCTCGGAGGCAGTTCAGTCAGAACTGACAGTGACATGATATCTGCGAACACAAAACAGCTGATAATGATCGTGATGCAACTTTAGATGAATCAGATTCGTCAGTTTCGACGGGACACGGTTGAGCGGCGACCATTCTTCGAGCAACGCAATTATGTCCGTCGGAAGTGAAAGTGCTTAGATTATGGTTGCTAGAACCCACTAATGGAATTGATTCCGAATTCAATATCCCCATTGATACAATAGCGTTATGTTTTATCATTTTTGAGGAAAATCGTTTATTATTTGTTCCAGATCTCCTGATGATATTTTGCCTCGAAGACACAGACTGTTTGTAACCATTTCTTAGATTCCAAAATTTGATGTCATTAAATAATTCTGCATCATATAACTTATATTGAAAAAAGCATTGGAATCAAAACCCAACCTTATATTTCATTGGCTACTGAGATTTTTCTGATACCTGGCATCAATATAGAAGAGAAGAGAAGCAGCCGATCCCCAAAGCACTTAGTCATAATTGCTGCTATCACAGTGAGGGTAATCCTCTCGTGGCGATGCTCCCGAGCACGGCATTCGTATCGATGCGCCCAGATGAAACATCTGGATCATAGTAAGAGGGCATCAAATAAGTAGTATATATTTGAGAGAAAGAAAACATCAACAAACATAACATCGCGCCTATTTTTCCCGAAGGATTAGGCAGAGGTATATCTATACTTAGTGCTTACACTATTTACTTAGTAAGATGCAGCACTGGCCATAGTCTTCGTGATAGATCACCAAATAGGTCGTTCTTGTATTTAACTATTTCATTAAAAAAACTGCGTTGAATCGGACCATTAGTTGTTGGTCAAAACAATACCTTAAACTTATTATAACACCCCTCTTTTTGAGCTGAGGATGAAGAGTTAGTTAGTTGCCCGCGGCTGCGCCTGCGTGTAGTGCTCATAATATGCCAATTTCAAAGGGGGAAGCTCCAGAGCAGCCCGCAAAATACAAATTTTTACGTTTTTTTCAATTTGCAGGGCAGTACGTGTCAGGTTGTATGTTAGACAAAATATCATCCACGACCGTAACAAATATGTATTTACAGAAGTGTTATCATTAAAATCGTCAATACAATCCCTAAGTTCATGTAACCCTATTGAATCACTATTTCATGAACTATCAATCGCTTCAGGTAACAGACCGACAGTTAATCTGCCATTTATAATATTAATAATAAAGTATGGAAGTATCACTATCTATTGAGGCTCTCGTAAAGCGGTAGGATCAATCAAGAGCCTAATTCAGAAGGCAGTACCCCTCGATACGGCTCGCATTGTGAGGAGGTTCGTCTCTGGAGCCCTAACCACCGGTAGCTTGGACCTACAGACCATATCCTAGGTTATATGGTCTGTGCTTGGATCTATTTTTTTTAAATGTTTTTATACTTATTTTTTATATTTTAAGAAATATTTAAAAATTTAATAAAATAATATAAGTCACTAAATGAATAAACGAAAGTATGGAAGTACCTATATGTATAGGATATGTATACTAATTATAGGATCTTTGTATAGATAGATACCTATAGTTGTTATACTTCTGATGTTAGTATGTTGAAAGTTTTATCAGCATCGAGGAAGTAAACTGCTCCCCTGCCAATCTTTTCAACATTAACCTTTTAGTCGCCTTTCACGACATCCATGGGAGAGAGTGGATAAATAGAGTAGAGTCGATAGCCTATTGGCGCCGATAGTGTTGGCGGTTAGACACAATGTACTAAAGTCAATTAAAGAATGATTTAAATCTAAATATCACCACATAATGATTACATAAAGATCCATAACATCACGGTTATAATCCTCGAAGGGTTGGACAAAGATGTCCCTAAGTACACCCACTGCATTTCCCATGGAACAGGGGGTGAGCCTATTGCAATCAACCGGGCACAAATCCAAACTCCGAACGGCTACTGAGGCATTCATGATGGAAAAATTCCTGATGGAAAAACCTAGTAACATTTGACTACGATGGCCATTGGCGCACGAAAGACCTAGTTCAACTAGTGCTCATACACACGAGCGACACGCGTCAACGGCAGAGGCAACTGCAGCTGCCGACACGTTGACGGCAGCCGTCGACCCGTCGACAACATGCGCTCGTATATTTGAGCACCGTATACATACACGAGCGGCACGTTGCCGATTCGACGGCGAGCGTCGACGAGTGTCGACGAGTGTCGACGGCTGCATTTGCCTCTGCCGTTGACGCGTGCCACTCGTGTGTATGCAAACTTAGCAATAAGGTTTTGAAGTCTCAAAACGATAGCTCACCTTTGTGCATAACAGTCCGGGGCAGGAAGCAGTTTTTTAAATCCCGGGTTTTCATCTAAATGTTTCAAAGTAGTCTTGAGAAGTACGAGCAGCAGTGACAGAGTTATGTTCATGTTAACGCTGCTCTCTCCTACAATCACGTAATATTACAGTATTACAGCTGTTGTCTCAACTCTAATTACTTCCAATGATCTACGGACATTAGCACTACCTAATTGATTCGGAATTGGTTTGCATAACCGTGACTGTTTTTCGGGCTAATTTTTCAATCGATAGATAATTTTTATTCGTGGAATAAAACTGACGTCTGACAGATTTTGTATAGAAGAAATGTCAAAAATTCTAAATTATGCCTCGGGTAAAATTATCTGGCGTTGGAAAAACCAGCCCTTAATAAAAATGTTAAACTCATTGATTGACTGTGGTTATATAGCAGATAGGCTGCCCACCTAAATAAAATCCCTAGCTACGCTAATGTGCATCTCTCACTACTGTGTATTGCCACACTTTGTGGTACTGTACATGTCATTGCGCGTAAATGAAGTTTTTTCTCCCTCGGACTACCTACTTCGGTTGCAGATTTTCATCTGTCACTCAAAAGTTTTTTGGAATTGCATGGACCAAGTACATTCATTTTTTTTTTATCTTTATATTTGAAAGGGTTTTATCACTTAGTGATAATGTCACCCCCGTAACAAAGGTTGTTACAACTCTATATTAGTTCGAAGTTCTGAAACTCTCTACGAGTAAAAACCTTACATCTTGCTCTAGATGTACAACCTATAAAGGTTCCGTCTTTTCCCTTTGAGGTACGGAACCCTAAAAACCGTAATATTATCTTACCCAATTTAACGTTGAGGTCCTGGCAATCCAGAGGGTTGATGTCATAATATGGCAGTGTTCTTTTAGGAAAGTAAGGGTTAAAACGGTATAAGATGATTTCAATGATGTTTTCTTTCATCATTTCTATGCCTGCAAAATCAAAACCACTATTTGGACTTCAAACAATGGAAAGATGCCAAACATAACAATGGCGCCGATTCCCTTGTTCACAAACTAAACTAAATTTAAGTTCAGTGCATCTTTTTTTTCTATTTCATTAAGAAAAGGACAGAAGATAAATATTAGTTTAGTCCTGTCCAATTATGATACTCCATAGACAAGTTAGACGTGATTAAAAACATGGCCACTAAAAATACGTCAATTTACGTCAGGCGCGGACTAATTTGACAGGACTAAACTAATATTTATCTTCTGTCCTTTTCTTAATGAAATAGAATGAAAGAGATGCACTGTACTTAAATTTAGTTTAGTTTGTGAACAAGGGAATCGCCGCCAATATCAAGTTTTGAATATGATGAACAATATAACCTATTATGTTGACTCACAAAATTATCATCATGAATAAATTTACTTCGTTGAAAATTGCAGGTCTGCACAGAGTTATTCTATATAAAATACCCTTAACAAAGGTAGTTTCACAATTATTTCTTCATGTACTTAGTTGTACGAATACCTACCTAAACAAAATCGATTCACCCCTAACGCGTGATGTGATTGTGTAAGTGGGCATACACAGGAACGGCATACGTCAACGGCAAAGGTAACTGCACCCGTCGCCCGACACCCGTCGGCGCGTTGGCAGCTGCCGTCGTTACTCGTAGTCGAATGCAGTTGCGTGTGCCGTTAACGCATGTTGCTCTGTGTATGTGCACTAAGTATGCTTACACGACGGGCGACGCGGCGGGGATGGTTGCAGTTACTTCTGCCGTATACGCATACGAAATAAAAGGACATAAAACACATGACATAAAATGAAGGATTATTAATATCTGCATAAAACACACAATAACCAGTTCCAAACTTCCACCCAGAGTTCTCTCGTAGATATTGAATAGAAAGTTAACAATAAAGGAGGCGTCGGAGGCGATCAAAACAGGACGGTTCGTTTATCATCGTCTAAGCGCCTATTGTCAGCCGGTGAACCGGCAAACCAACAATAATTGGCTGTATACTTGTATTTTCTAGTGCAAGAAGAAAATGGTACAGTTTATGACATTGAGATGACAATAATAATAAAGTAGTTAGTGTTGCCAAGCATAATGTTTTAAGAGTAGATCTACTGTTTTTTCAATGGCATTCCTATTTTAGTCCATATTTCTACTGATATTTGCACTTTAGGCGTTATCTGAAGCAAAATATCCTAAATGATTGTTTCTTGCTTGTCGTGTCTAGCCTAGCTCTACCGTCTACTGATTCGAGTGTTTAACCCAAAATATATAAAAAGAAAGCTGAAGGTATGCATTTTCAGATTTCCAAACTTTTTTTTTTTCTTTACCTTATACTGACAGTAGAATTATTGTTCTTAAAATACTATTTTACTGTTTTCTACAGTTTTTAATGGTTGATTTGCTATTCTTTTTAGTTTGTAGAATTGGCAACACAGCTCATAGTAGGTAGTCGTTGACCGGTTTACGCTTCAAGTTTATGTTACGACCCCATTATTGTTGGTCTGCATCGGTAATTCAGTATATCTAGACGACGTTATGCAAACCTTATATAGTCTTGGTACAGTTCAGATCAATATTTCACAGCAAATTAAATCTTAATTTCTTTCACTGACAGACAACGGAGAGCCTAAATCACTGGAACTAGAAACATGAAATTTTGCACAAAATGTACCCTATAGAACGAAATTCATCACTAAATAAGGATTTTTGAAAAATATTCCTCATGGGGGTTCAGCAGAGGTCCACGCTCGAGGTTTGCCAGAGAGCTATAGAACGGATTATTCTTAATTGGGCTGGACACATCTGCCGCATGTCAGACGATCAGTGGGCCAAACTTAGGACCCACTGGGTTCTGCTAATGGAAAATGACATCGTGGCAGGCCCACATGGCGGGATGAGCTGGACTCCTTTGATAAAGATTGGCCCTTGGCAGCTCTGGACAGAGAGAGATGGTGGAAGAGAGAAGGGAGGCCTATACCCATCAGTGGGCCATTAACGGCTAAAAATAATGAGTAATGGGGGTTAATTAGGAGATGTAAGTTTGTATTACGTATAATTTGTTACATAAACTTCTGTTTATAAGTAAAAGCTAGTTGTTTTCATCGCTTTTTGCAAACTCATCCCCTAAAAGTTACAGTTAAAGAAGAGCGGTGGCCGCACTTAATGGCTGTAGTGACGGCTGTCATGAACATGATGACAGCGACAAAGAATTCGTTTTGAAACCTCAGACACTCAATGACGCAGTGACTTAAAACTTGATTGTCATGGAAACGCTATTTAATAACATGCGAGCTCACTCTTCTCAGTATGGACACTTTTTCGCGTGACTACGATAAGAAAAAATCTAGCGATTTATTAAATATTTGGGAAGCGGGGTTTGACTTAATGTTAAATACTGGTGTAAAATTTAAATGACAGATTTTGATGACGGCCAAAAGCGGTTCCGCCAAAGCTTAAGGCTCCTTGAGAAGTTTCCGATGGAAAATCCCATCAGACACACAGCTTGTTATTTGATAAATTTTAAATATCGGCTTCCATAACAATGACTAACGTACAATTCTCCGCTGTATTGCACGCCAGCAGAAGCACGATCTCCAAGAATATTGAAAATCTATGGTTATCGGCGACAGCAACCATTCTAACGATGGTCTCTCTCAGGACCGGGGCTGCCGCAGCCAGGCTGTGTCTCAGGCGTACCGACCCTGTACCCCGAATATTGTCGGGAGCCGACAGGTGAAAGATCATAGCTTTGGACACTATGAGGAACTGCTCGTCATCATCCAACTTTATTAGCAGGTACGCTGAAACAAAGTTATTTGGTTTAGATACGTCCAGATAAGAAGAGTTAAGAAAGCGCAGTAACCTAGAAAAAATCAAGGGTCACCCGCGCCTCCTTGCCTAACCCTCTCATCAAACATGACGAAAACAAAACGCAATCCCTTCCCGCCAGCAGAAACTTCAACGCCCGGCGTTTCTTCTATACTTAGTAAGTATGTATCGCAAAATAATCGCTGTAAGTATGATCGCTGTATGTCCATCACGGTGAATCTGTTACCGATGCTGGTGGGCTACTATATTTTAACTATTTTTATTTACCTAAACATAATTATTATGTTATATTCCGATTATTATTTGTCAGTCATAGTCATTGATTAAAAAACCGCGCAAGTGCGAGCCAAAACTGCGCAAGTGCTAGCAGATCTTGCGCCCTGAGGGAAACCCTCAGGTGTCAAAGTTGTGCCCGGCTGTCCGTGGCTCAAGTGATCAATCCTTTAAATACAATATTTTTTCTTTGGAATTTTTTTATGAACTATTGAAATTTGGACAGAACAACGCCTGTTGGGTCAGCTAGTTAAAAGAGTGATTAGTGGCGCCGATTCCCTTGGTCACAAACTAAACTTTTAAGTTCAGTGCATCTTTAACCCCCGTTTTCTTTCTATTTCATTAAGAAAAGGACAGAAGATAAATATTAGTTTAGTCCTGTCAAATTAAGATACTCAATAGCAAGTTTAGACGTGATTAAAAACATGGCTACTAAAAATTATTAAAGTTACGTCAGGCGCTGTCTAATTTGACAGGATTAAACTAATATTTATCTTCTGTCCTTTTCTTAATGAAATAGAAAAAAAAAGATGCACTGAACTTAAAAGTTTAGTTTGTGACCAAGGGAATCGGCGCCGCATTGATTAACTTACTTAAATGTAAATGCTTTGTAATTTCTAATTGGTAATCCAACTCATAGATACATAACATTTGGTTTAAGAAAGTGTCTTAAGAGTTTTTGCCCGTCCATAGGAACCTATTAGGCTTTGGAGAACGGGTAACCAGCCTAGCACCAACTTTCTGGCTGACCAACTTCTTAGCAATTCAAAAGTGTAAATGGTGTATTTACAAGAAATAATTGAATATGATTTAAATTAAAAGCTACTGTCCCTAGAGTTGATATTCTCGGCTATAAAAGGTAAGGTGGGTGGGTAGTAAACGTAGTGATAAAGTAATTATAATAAATAACAACAATACAATAAACTGTAACTGAATACAAAGATTTTAAAGGCTGAAGATACAAAGCCTAGCGTTTTGTATTAGACCCTGTGTCGTGGGTGCGGTGTCGCGTTTCAGATATAAGCGTTGCGGCGAACCTACTTTGGTTAGAATCGCCTTTAGATATAGCTTAGAGAAAGGGGGCCCAACACCGTGAAATTGTTTATGGTTTCATTTTACGTGCTGTGAGTAACACATTCACAATTCCTAAAACTGTATGCAATTTTTGTTTGTGTATTTCTTAGTGAGTTGGGGTACTACGTTCGGTACGATACGTTCACATAAACCAATATGGGCACTTATGAAACGTCAGAAGCTAGGTGCACGGTTCCAATTGGTCGTTTCCTATAGAAAAGAGCCGGCAAGAAACTCGAGCAGAAACGGTTACTCTTTGAAAAATAATTCGCTTTTACAATGTTTTAGAAACAAGTTAAAACATCATGAAACTGCTTCGTGAAACTGTAAAAAGCGTTTTGACTATAGAATTTTCTGAATCATTTTGTCTAACCAATCACGAGGATTGGAGGATTCAATCATTGTTTAATCAAATATATCTAAATCACTGCTCACGTCTTTTCAATGAACTCGAAATCTGACCTACTAATAGACCGTTTTAAGACGTCAGAGTCGAAACAATTGATATGTGAAGCACGAGCATAAGCCATAATTCATAACTCCTCAAAAGGAGTCTAATTCCCTCGAGTGACAACGACATTGTCCTCTTTAACAGCTACCACAAAATGGCGTGGCGATATTCACTTGACCTCAATTATTCTAATATTATGAACACGAAAGTCTACGTAATACCAGGTCGGTTTCGATTAATTCCCAAGATATTGTGCAGTTTCTTTCATTCAGAAAAAGTGAATTGTTTTGTACTAAGTGTATCAGAATAACACGCGAGGTTTTTGAGACAAGTTAAGGTTGTTGTTTTAACATGTGGAGGTTTGAGGATTATCAGGAGTTTGGATTGGTGTCAAATCTCGCGGATCCATTACAAGTAGGAGCTCAACTGTCACTAATGAGACATAGTTACTTTTTCTATTGTTACCGAACTTAATACGCTTGCCTAACAGACGAGGGGTAGGCAAGGAGTTAAATTGTAGCATAATCAGCCTTTAATGTTTCTACTACTGGGTCTCCTCTCAGGGAGAGGGAGTGGACCGTAACCCACCACGCGGGCTCAGTGCGGGTTGGTATATGTCACATGTCTTCGATTTTTTTGTTCTAGGACATGCCGTTTTCCTTACGATGTTTTCCTTCACCGTTTTGCTGGGTAAATGCGTAACACACGCCACATCGAATTCATTATATCATAAATATAGACGACACGGTTGGCGCAGTGGCTGAGCGACCGACTGTGGGAAACGTTTTTCAAAAAAAAAAAAAAAGAGAAAAAAAAGAAAAAAAAAATGTTATATCAGTATATCATATAGATTGTCATACAGTATATTATATAGATTGTGATTGTTAATGTGTTGCACAATTAGGCTGGAAGTCGGTAGATGTCATATGCCTTCAAATTTTTGGTTCTAGGACACGGTTTCCTCACGATGTTTTCCTTCACCGTTTTAAAAATAGGTAGAGTCAGGTCTTATTGCTGAACTTTGGAGAATCGTAAGTCCATGCTGTGGACACAGGATAAGGTGATTGAAGAATACGTTGTTCCGAAACACGAGTTTAGGCCCACGCTTTCCAAGCATGTATGGACTGTAACGGCATTGAGTGTTAATCTAGGGTTTGCTAAGACCGCGGTGGCCACCACATAACGGCCGCAATTAACCGTCGAATGACGTCATTGAAACGTTACTTATGAAAGTAAGTTGTTACTCGTTTTCCAGAGAGCTTTTTGATACCCTAAAGTCAAACCCCGGTGCCATAATTTTCATGGCAGCCGTCACTACGGCCGTTACATAGCGGCCACGGTTCTTCAAGAAACTGTAGGTTAACGTGTAATCGACGTCTGGTAACTTACCCATAAACCCCATAAAATACATGATCTCGTTGAAATATGAAATGACGTCAGATGCTTGTACAAGCAGAATCGGTTTCTGCAAGTTTTTGAGTAGCAGCATGATTCCTTCCGTTAGAACAGGAAAGCGGGGTACTGTCTCCAACAAGAAGTCCATTATTTTGCAGTAACTCACCAGAACATCCACTCGCTGTTTTTTTTTTTTAAGGGAACCTATGATTAATAATAGTAATATTACCTTTAATATTGGAATGAAAACAAAACATGCAACCCAACGTTCACGTTAAACCATTAGTAAGTCATTGCAAGGCAACTCCTGTCTCGATAAGGTAAGGTATAAATTAAAATGATTGCCGAGAGTTTTATCAAACTCATGGCAAACGTTCTAACTTATGCTTTATCACAATGAGATAAGAGTTTCATTGTAATGACTTACCAATTGTTTTATTATATCATTCAAATTTGATCGTGAAAGTGAAGCTTAACTGGTCATATTTTGGAAATCTACAATAACAGACCACACGTGACAGGAGACAGAGCCCTGGTGAAAAAGCACATTACTTGCTGGCAGATGTAAGCGATTTAAGAATGGTGGTAATACTTCCCCGCATCAGCTTCTTCGCAAATAAGTCAACCATTATTACTACATTCACACACATACACTCCCGGACTCCTAAATCACAAAAACTCTTAAACTCCTAATAAGAGGTACTTAGGTATTTCTTCTCTTTTTCAAATTCGTGAATTCAAGTTTGGAACAATAGTGATGCTGAACTTGTGGCTAATTAATAACAGCCACACGGTTCGATCGATCAGGTTAAGCTACGCTTGCCGAAGTTGGTTCGTGGATGGATGACCATTTTTACATACCAAGACCCCTCCGTGCCTCGGAAAGCACGTTAAGCCGTTGGTCCCGGCTGTCATTCGTGGATCTCTGTCAGCCGTTACGTTAGAAGCTCGAAAGTCTGACAACCAGTCTTACTAAGTAAGTGTCGTATTACTCAGTAACTGGGTTGTGGAGGTCAGACAGGCAATCACTCCATGTAAAATACTGGCTTTCAGCTGCATCCTGTTAGAGTGGAAGCCGACCCCAACATAATAGGGAAGAGGCTAGGCAGATGATGATGAGTGATGGTCAGCTTCAAAACTGCATAATAACCTTTTTCTCTGGGATATCATTATTTTGGTGTTTTTAAAAATGCACGGCGGCTCGATTTAGGACTCCGGTAGTGTATTTGCTTCATGAATTCTATGGCGTTTATAGAAAAGGATACGTATCCATTGCGACTGGTCTTAGCGAAGTCCCGTAGATGTGCTTGTAAGCGATCTAACTGATGATTCACCGTCGGGCTTTCGATCATCTGCTCAATTATCTTGGCCATTTCCCAATCAAATGTCGGAGCACATTTGTCGGTCCATTGGCGTTCTGAAAGAAGTTGAGAAAAGTGTTATGAGCATGAATGGTGACAGTGAAATAAAAAAACACTAATAAAGTCTCTCACTTATTAGCGGTTGAAATCTTTTACTTTTTGTTGGTCTTATCACCAGCAGTGCGATTCTGTAACCATCTCACCGTGAAAACTTAGGTGAAGTGAGCGTGGGGTGAGCTGTCATTCCAAATAATGCTAGGGATTGACACTACTGACAACTCACATCAAGGTCACTTCTCTTGAGTTTCCACGGAGATTTTTACAGAATCGACCGGCAGTTCACCGAGGCAAAAGAAGTTTTCAGTTGTTCACCGCAAAACGATGAATAGATTGAGGAAGATGAAAATGATGTTGAAGATAATCTTCCTAAAAAGGCGGCGAATATTGAGATGCCAGTTGAAAAATATGTATAGAAACAGAACACATTAATATTACGTGTGGCAAGATGGCGCACTAGATATATGCATCAATCAGACGCAGATCTTTCAGAAACTGTCAAACATAATATGCAAAATAATTTCACGCTTTCTTGTAAATTAAATGGTAATTCTGCATTCAATTAATCAAAAGGAAATCTAAAGATGAACCACTAACGTTATTAAGTCAGTCACGATTTTATAGACAATAAACATGCAACAGTTATTCCGATTAGTTTTAACTACCGACTTAATTGTCGTGTCCTCAACTCGAGTCGAGTAGAAATCATGAATAATTATTACACAGCCTGGAGTCAATACTAAATAGATATATCGTTAGTACAACTATAAATAAATGTCAAAGAGCTCTTAGAGGAATTTACTTGCGCCTATCTAAAGTTATATATAGAAGATCATGGTGGTATCCGGACATGTTAAGCAGTACAAAAAGATAAAAATAGATAGTGCATCTCTAGTGTTCAAAGAACGATGGAAAAATAGTCCCTGAATTAGATTAGTAACATTACTACATATAACCACAGTTTTAACATAAATAGAACGATAAATAGCGTAGTTTGTTGCTTTACTGACGACTAATGGTGCAGCGCAGACCACAATGAATGACAGTTGAATATGCTCGTGATTCGTCGTGATGCATACTCATTGAAAAGACTGACGTTTTAAAGTAATTAACATTACCTTGTAGGACTCCTACTAATGGACATCATTCGATACAAATTAGCAAACGCAGCCGAAGTGTAAGTCGCAATAAAACTGAGTATTATCAGCCAGAAAATGAAATAACAAATAGGTAGTAAAACAATAGAATTGTTTTCAGGTCAGGTCAACGTCGGTGCACGAGAAATTATTATGATAGCTGATTAAAAGGGTAAGTGGGTGAGGGAAAGCGCACTTTAATTTAATAAAAGGACAATCGTCCTATTTGTTGACGTGCACTTTCATAAATACTGTGTCGTTAGCTATTTGAAGTCATCGCGACAAAAATAGTTGAAATATAATGCGGGTACAACATACATGGCTGATAGAAACGCAGAATTACAATGATTTTATAGTTACTTCGATGACCCTGATGATAAAATTTCCTCTTTTTGTAAATTTTCTACAAGAAGAAAGAAATTTATATCCTGGATGTCAGGATCAATCTGCGCAAGTATATTACCTAATTGAGAACCATAGCTTCTGTTTTCGCCATAGATATCCGGGGTTTTAGCTATGTATGTATGTACACAATCGACGACTTGCGATTTCTAATTTTCCTATTCTTGAGCTGAGTGAATCTTTTTCGTGGAGGAGCGGACACTGTTATTATTATTGTTATTGTTCCCATTGCTGGGACACAGGCCTCCTCTCTGTGAGAGGGAGTGGGCTGTAATCTACCACGCGGGCGCTTTACGTGTTGGTGAATGTCGCATGTCTTTGAATTTTTGATTCTGAGTCATGCGAGTTTCCTCACGTTGTTTTCCTTCACCGTTTTGAGAGCAGTGGTGATGAAATTTAATAAACAAAGTAAATTGCCTGCCTGGGTTCGAATTCACGACCACCGGGGCAGATACCACTAGGCCACCACAGCTCAGCCTGATAACATACATACATATTTTTTGTTTTGTATATTTCCTCTTTCCTAAGGTACTTGGCTGTAGCCAGAGCAGAATCAGAGAAGCTATTCTCGTATATTTATTAAGATCTGTTTTGATTACAGGAATTTACCTTTAGATCCCTTGCCACCTGAATCAATCAAACGAATCAATTATTTTGGAATCGAAATATTCAGCCTTACTAGATATTCAGGTCAGATTACTGATGAATTGATGATGTGTCCTGAAATAATACATCTATCAGACAAGAACTCACCAAGAGGTATGGGATCCAAATTTTTCAAGATATTCCTTTTCAGTAAACCCTTCTGTGTGTATTTCTTGCCTTCGGGTCCATGGATGCAGCTGAAAGTATCCGCTGATCCAGACATCGACTCTGATATACTGAGATATTCATCCCTAGTAACATGTTTTAACTCAGCTAAACGTGTTGGCCGCTTAAAAAACTTGGTATGCGAAGACTCCTCAGACACATCCTTCCAAATCTTCTTAGACCTCTTTTTCTTGGCTCCTAGCGCTGGTACCTCTGGCAGCGGTTCCTCGGGCGAGTTGTTCGTCGGCAAAGGCACATCTACCGAGCTAACTCGACTGCCGGTTTGCATAAACATTAAACTTGCGTCATTTGGATCGATGTTTGTCTGCGATGCCATGGTTTTATTTCTCAAATCTCAGGTAGATTTGAATTCCGCAAAAGGATAGTTAAATCAAAAACATCAAGTTTCAAAATGCACTAAATATGCATTGACAGTTTCAGAGTCAGACAGCACTGTTGACATTTTATTTTTAAAAACTGTCATGCTTAGTAGGTTTTTTTTTTCTTGCCAACTATATACATATATGTAGGTTTTATTATTTATTCTAATTAACTTCTCGTCAGTATTGTCGCAATGAATATTGAAATAGGGTAAAATGTTCCGATTGAATGGTGCAATGAATTTCAAAGTATTAGTGACATCTCGTAGTTTGAGTGGCCAGCAGCGGGCGAGGCAAATCGGTCAGGTCCCCAGCGCCGGCGCAGCTTGGCGGCGCTGAATCCGAATGGTGGGACCAACGGACAGTCGGAGCGCACGCTCACTCAGTCGCACCTCCACGCCGGCGGTTGACGGTCGTGTGCACATGCACGCTCGCGCTAGTACGTACTCTACGATACTTCATTAGTTTTCCCCTCGAGAAAACCAAGTGAAATAAAACAATATAACCGCGTCAGTGGACGAGTAGTGAGTGGATTTGTCGCTAGTGTTTGTTTACAGCTGTATCTACATCTACACACGGTGAGTGTTGTCTGTGTAAAAGATTTTCCTTAAATTACGGCCAAACGTTTGTTTTGTTGACATTGTTGTTACGTAGTTATGATAATGGTAATATTGCGAGCGGCAAATGCCAAAGCCTGCTTTATTAGATATAAGTTAAGCTTGTTACATGGTTCAAAACAGTACAGAAGGCATTGGTAAACAGCTGAGCATAAGAAAACAATTTTACAATTCTTGGAATTGTTTACTTTCCTCTCTTAATACGAACAAACAAGAAAATAATTAGGTACCTACAATAAAATACAAGTTAGAATTCACTAGTCGTTAAAAAGACAAACAAATAATGGACTAATAACAACGTTACAGCAATTGCAGCTTGAATGTCAGGTGTATGAATAGGAGGACTGTGACGCAAGTAGGTACCTAATACCTACTCATTTCATATTACCAAATGAACGAGACCCCGTCATTGTAATTTCCTTAATTTGTCATAAATATTGACGCTGAAGTGTGTATTTTGCACACAGCATACAATATACGCAGCTACAGTTGTAGCTATTAATGTGTCATCCAATTACATAGTTACATTTAACACAGTTTTCTAGGAAAACGATCACTCGCTATGTGCTACACACCGCACCTGTGCCACCAGTCAGCCAATGGTAATACAAACATATCATAGCAAAGTAATTAATACTGTTGCGGTACGTAAAACTCAAGGTATTTTTATCAGTAACAAACAAACTGACATCTAACTCATCAGCTGACTGACTCAATACAGTTTTTGCCAATAGTTAGGTGCTAAAAGTAAGAATCCACATTCATTTTTATCGAGGTTAGGCATTCGAATGACTAATTAATTAAAAAGTTTTGTAAATTATCTTTATTAAGGCCGAACTAGATCACTGTTCAAACTATGTAAGTAATAAAAAAACATGGTTTTAATGAAGTTTCACACAGTCTAGTAATAATCTTCCTACTTAATGTTGCTGTCTACTTAATTTAAATTTAGGTGGATTTATAAATGTCATAATTACTTTATCCTCCACTAAAGCTACCTAATCAATATTTACGCCAAACTCGTCTGTTTTATTGGAGTAATCAACACAAACACAACCACTAAAATTGCTCAACATTTATGTTAATACAGCTACAGGTCAGAAACAAGAGCTTTGACTAGAATAATCAGGACATGACATTACTTAAGTTTTACAAAACTTTCTCGTTTGTTACCCAATGATTGAAGAAATCATCGGTTACTGACACGTGATAGAGAATTGACAAGTCTCTAAAGAAGCTATATAAATAAACAAATAAATAAATTTGAGGTCTCTCTGTAATGTCAAAATAACAGCTTTTTGCTAAATGCTTATAAAAGTGCATACGGTAGATAACAAAAAAACATAATTATTTTTGTCTTCCTGCAAATCCGGCTAATCTCCGAAACTGCTGGACCGATTTTGACGGCACTTTCACTGGCACTTATCTGCTATGTAAGGAGTAACTTAGGCTACTTTTTTTTAGAAAAAGATTTAAGATACCGCGAAAAAAAATAAAACCGGGTTATTACTAACATCCACGCGGGCGAAGCCGCGGAAAGAAGCTAGTAATAAATAAGACATCATCTTCCTGTCCTTGTCCCATATTACTTGGAGTCGGCACAATACGTTTTCTTCTTCCATTCTCCCCTTTCAACCGTCACGATTATCATTCATTCATTCATTATAAGTACCCAAACCGTTTTTTGACAGACGGAATACGCACATTACGCAAACAATTATATATTTTTTTTTGTCAAAACTGATACCCGTACGGTCTTATAATGTCTGCAAGAAGCCATAAATAAGATAATTCAATAAGGCAGTTTATATATTTATTTTATTACGCACTCTAAAGTTAACTTTTGCGTAATCTGGAATAGTTATGTTCTAAGGCAGTTGTCAAAAAACGGTTAACCTAATGGACAGGGTTATGATAATATGTAATAAATATTAATTGGGAAATTATTGTATTTCTAATGTTTTTTACATTTCTAGAGTGTTAATTGCCTCAAAGCTAAGGGGGCTCGCGAAATTAAAATGTTCTAACGTTTCTTGCAATTTGCAGGTCAGGTTTCATGTTGTTTAAAATACAATCGCGATCGTAACAAATATGACTTTACAGCATTAAGATCATTAGAATCCGCAAGACAATTACTCCCGAGCTAGAATTGGCCGCAAATGTAATGATTTCATGAAATAGTCATTCAAATGGGTAATACGAACTTAGAGAGTTGTATTGATGATTTTTATAATTATAATTCTATAGATAAATATTTGAACCTGATTCTGACCTGTAAATTGCAAAAAACGTAAATAAATTTAAATTTTACGGGCTATCCGCCAACTATTTTCAACTCTCAACACTAACGTCGAGAGTTGAAAATCTAACAGTGTATTTTTTTGACGCGCGGGTATGCACTATGTTGGTTTCTCAATCCTCAGCTCAACACCAAGAGTTGAAAATCGTTATAAACGAGCCTGGGCTTCTTTAATAAGCAGCAGGGTAATTGCCTAACACACTATCAGTGTTATTTTGGCTTCCATTTTGCCAGATCAATAACATTCATTCCGTTATTTACCTTTTTTAGCAGACAAAAACGAACATTATGAAGCAGTGTATTAGCAGTTTCCTTCAAAGGGATTCAAATTGGGATTGATTATGTGTTACGCAGTTAGGCTGCTGCCCCAGCAGTCTCGACAATCATAGCGATCGCTTTACGGCCGAATTCGGTCGCAAAATCCCGAATTGACAGGTGAAATGTAAACGAATTACTTATTCCAAAAAACTTTTTTTTATGTATTTAAAAGCGTTGTCCCGAATTTCGGTACAGATGTCCCGGAAAAAATTTAGTCCTAAGGAAGTCTCCGTTTCTTGTCTCTGTTCTTCGAAGTTTAGGCAAATAGGCACTACCTATTCCTATCACTGCTCATGAGTGAGAAAGCCTAAACAGAACTGTTACTAAAAATTATCATCCAAAAGACGAGGTTTATAACATCATGTTGACACAACAAATAGCCATGAATTCCAAGCATAAATGGTGCTTCGAAGTGGTAATTAAAACCTGCGACCTGTAGCCCAGAATTCCAGATAACGAGCTTACATTAATGTCAGAAACAGAACTGTACCCCCAGCAGTCATTCTACAAGATAATACTTATTATCTCACAGAATGTAGGACCCCATAGCGGTGCGTAACATATCTTGGAGTCGCATCCCTAATGAGATAGAATACTGCTAATGACTCTGGTTTAATAGCTTCTGCATTACATGACTCATCATGACGTACAGCACTGTTTGACTTAGTTCTTGTAGTCTACTAATGCGTTAGTATCGCCTTCATTTCAAGGATCAAGTCCTCCATGGTCTGCTTTAGTGCATCATCACCATAATTTCAGCCGAGACTTACACACTGCTGGGTTTCTTTAGGGTTTGCTCTTTCTTCTGCCATACTTCTCTGAGTGCATCGCATAAACTGGGCCTATGACGTTCCCACTGCTGGGAAACAGGCCTCCTCTCTGTGACCACCACGGCGACCCAGTGCGACCTGAGTTACCTACTTCGAAATCCCGATCTTTTACTGCCACTTTTGTATTCTCTTATATTGACATGTACATGTAACAACAGGATAGCTTATACCCGTGGAGTAAATATTAGGCAGTCAGCAAGATGGTAACGGGCTTGATTGTCAAGGGTGTACCGGACGTACATTGTACAAGTAATATCGCCACTTCTGGAAGCTATAACGAATCTACCGCAAAATCTGCAATGGCCCAGAGGTAACGGCCAGTGGCTTACGAGTTGTAGGTCGCGGAGTTCGAACCCTGACAGGGGCTTTACTTTGTGTCAATAATTTCATCACCACTGCTATCAAAAAGGTGAAGGAAAACATGGTCGAAAACCGACATCCTAGAACCAAAAAGGCTTTATTTCAAAATTCTTATATTCTAGCTTATTTATTACAATTGGTTTAATCACTTATCCCAATTTATTTGGGGTCGGCGCAGCATTTATTTTTCTTCCATACTTCTCTATTAGTCGTCATCTCGATTGTGTCACCCTATCCATCGTTTCTGTGTTCTTCCCCTACTCTTATAGCCATCGACATTCATACTCGAAACTTTCCTCACGTCATTTTCTTCATTCCTCCGCATTACATGCCTATACCATGTCAAAAAATTGCCACACAACTATTTAGTTACTGGTTCCACTTTCAGATTTCCTCTTCCTCTTAGCTTTCTCATCACAGCTGCTTGAAATTTCCTTTCATTCATCCCTTTTGTGGCCTAACATTCTGATCTACTGACTGTGAAGGAAAAGTTCTTATATAATTTCTACGCAACACGCGTTCAGCAAATGTGGTGATGATGACTGCTGCAATGCTGCTTCCTACCCTGCAAAAGACTGGTCACTGACTTACAGCCTAATTGCGTATCAATCATAATCTGAATCATTTCGAAGGATATTGCTAATCCATTTATATGTATGTTCCAAAAATGAGTCTGCTCAACAACGCAAATAACGCAGTGAATGTTGCTGTACTGTCAAACTGAAAGCGATTGCTAGTTGCTACTGACAGTATGTAACGCGAATACCGCGCTGCTGTGTGACAAATTACAGGCTGGTACAGCCCGATTCAAACTTTATGGCTCAGGGGCTGCAGTCTCGACATTCATAGCGATTGCTTTACGACGAATTCGGTCGCAAAGTCCCGAATTGACAGGTGTAATATGAGGGAGTGACAGGACTTTGCGACCGAATTCGGTCGTAAAGCGATCGCTATGAATGTCGAGACTGCAGCCCCTGAAGTGCATTGAATTTGGTTACTCCGCAAAGACTGGCCTCATTCGGAGCCGCCATAAAGTTTGAAGAATTGATCAGTACTATTAAGAACCTCCTATGCGTAGAGTATCTCCTATATAAATGTAGTCGACGTTATCCGTTGTAATCGTAATGAAAAGACCGCTTATTATAAAGTTTCTGAATCTTGTAAAATCCTCATTTTCTATAAATACTTTCATTCCTACGTAACAATGAAACAGACACAACTAGGTAGAAACTGATACTTGGCCTTCACAGTTCTCATCGATCCATCATTATTAATTTATGAAGTGGAGTGAGTTGCATCGGTGGGTGGATTTAAATGTTTCTTTACAGTGCGCAGGTCACAAATGCATTGTCGTAGCCACAATGAATGAAACAATTGTCATAAAAAATGACATTTATCAGTAAAAATGTACTTTATTGTCAAAAGAGTGGTCCATAAATGCTTCTAGTGCACTTATTCGCTGAAGATTTCGGATTTGCAGCGTGTACTGAGAGTATTCGATGCATTTTGAATTGCAGCGCCATACGACGTTTGTCCAATGCATCAATTTGATTGGTAAACACTGCGCATGCCAAGTAGGGTCAACTCAGACTATTATAAAAGGCAGGACCCGATGAATTTTCTTCAGTGGTGGATACTGTCTCAGCCTTAACAAAAGGGGCTGAGGTTATATCCACCTATATAAATAACTATATAGACTCAAAGCTAGGCTTTGCAGTTTAACTCTTTTAAAACGCGCCACGTGTTTTTGTCGTATTATTTTCCCTTCTTTGTCTAATGGAATAATACAAAATGAAATTCGTGATAACAATTATGCGCCGGCGCCGAGCCATAGGGAAATAGAAAAAACATTTTTTACTATTATTTTATGAACAGGAAAGAACATAAAATATAATTCTATTCAATTCTGTAAAGATAATTTTAATAAGGATAATTAATTATAAGTAGTTAAAATATATATATTAGAATTATTTTTTATAAACTCTGTTGACGGTGCCAGTAGATTCAATCGTTATAATTTATACCAAAGTAGTCAAAAAGGGAAAAAAATCGTTAAAAATCAAACTCAGTTTTTTTTTCATAGTTAAGCCTATTTGATCCCTGATTTCCCTATAAGGTCTATGGTTTGTTCCCTGACTTACCTACCTATCATCTATACTAATAAGTATAATAAAGATATAAAATTTACTACTACTAATCCGATTCCGAATATTCTTTCACTCATGGGAAGCTACCGCGTATCGGAAATCGTAGTGTGGGACGCCCCCAGCTAGATGAACGGACGACATAAAGAAGGTGGCTGGGACAGACTGGATGCGGAAGGCGGAGGACAGGGTGTTGTGGCGCAGTCTGGAAGAGGCCAGGTCCATCAGTGGATTGCGATAGGCTAAGTTGATTGACTGGGAAGCTACAATACTACCCATTTTCATAGCATGGCATCCTCGTGAGTCGTGACAGAAGGTATGGCAGGCTCCTTATAAAAATCTTGGGCTAATAAAGTCGCGGGCTCAGCTACTAGTTTCTAAAGTGGAGCTGGAACCGCGCCAATATCTACAATTGTTTTTGTTACGTAACCTATAATAAGTGCTAAGCGAATCATATACGTTTGTACTCAATTTGAACTAACAAAGTGTACACAGTTTCTCGTTGTCTTTGTTTTTAAACGATTCTTATCTTTTACCCTATTCCATTTTCAAATGATTCTGAGTTTGAATTTATTCAACGTCGCGTTTGATTTTGTAGTTTTAATAATAAAATAGTTACCGAGTACTAACAAAGATTGTTTGTGTTGATTCGCATTGAGAATTAAATAAACAAGGAATAATAATATTTTTTGTTTTGACAATGTGGTTATGTTGCTGTAGAAGACAGTCAAGACGCCAGCACATCAAGTAAACAAAATTGTAGTAGACATTCTGTCAAATTTCTTTAATAGATTTTCAACTTTATCGCTAAAGCTTTAGGCTCAAGGTTGATTGGGAAGATTTGACAGTTTCGGGTAGCTTGATGTGCTAGCGTCTGTACCAACACTACCACAAAATGGATAGGTAATTTAAAAATTCAGCTCTTTTTGTTGCGCCCTGATAAAGATTGGCACTAAGCTCTCTTCCTCTCTCCTAAATTTTGCTGTTCCTTATTGATCTTTTACCTTGTATATACCATCTATGTAACACTTATGGGATGCATAAAGATTTGAGTATTAAGTACAATTTATAAACTACTATATAACGACAAGTGCACCCGGCAAGTATACGTACAAAACCTTTGAAAATTTTTACAACAAGTCATTGAGGTGCGTAACAGTAGCAATGGCTTTCATTACCAGATTATTTCATTACGTTATTTACGTTGTTGAGCAGACAAATTTTTCGAACATATGTAGCAATGGGTTAGCAATATCCTTCAAAATGCGTGTGTTACGCAATTAGGGTGCTGTTTGCCTTCAAAGTCTTGGCGCCAAAGCTCCCAATAGAATAATTTATAGAACGCTGGCGATTTATCGACGTGCCCGTAGTTTCACTGCTCACCTAGTTCTAAGAGAGTATTTTAATATCTACAGTCTACTTACCTATATTTAGAAATCTATCCAAACACATCCCGTTTAACTCCTGGATGAAGTTATTTCAGGTCAGTTGCTAAAGGTACAGACGCCAGCACATAAAGCTACTACAATTTGTCATTTTTTAAAATATATTTTCTACTTTATCGCTAATGCATTAAGGTTCAAGGTTGACGGGGAAAATTTGACAGTTTCGGGTAGCTTGTCCTGCTGGCGTCTGTACTTAGCAGAAATAAAGCGAGATACAGGTAGATTCCAGGCTATGATCGTGGCGAAGACCTGGGTGAGACTCGCACAGACCAGCGGGGTAATGCGTAACACTAAGAGTAGCACTGGCTTTCATTTTGACAGTTCAACCACATTCATTGCATTATTTACGTTGTTGAGCAGACACACTTTTCGAACATATGAAGCAATGGATTAGCAATATCCTTCAAAATGATTCAGTTTCTGATTGATTATGTGTTACGCAATTAGGGTGTTGTTTTATTGTAATTAGTTGTTGTTAGGTACTTAATCGATATCTATACTAATAATAAAGCTGAAGAGTTTTTAGGGTTCAGTAGTTCACGTCTCTTATGGTTTCGTCATGTCCGTCCGTCCGTCCTCGGCTTACCTTCTAAAAGCAGCATATTTGCAATATGCTCTAATATTAAAAGTACTACAGTAAAATTACGTTCATAATCACCAAAACTGGAGTTAAATTGTAAGCATTGCATACTTTTATACAAATAACATTGCGCTGACCTTACTACGTTAGCGTCACGTCAGGGCCAGTCGAAGGTACCTTCAAGCAGAACTGTCTTAGTTATTAGCAATCTATTCAAAATATTGGGGAAATAATTATTAATTACTACATAATTGAAATACTATCCTATCGTTTGATTAACATTATTTTTACCCGACTGTGCCAGGAGGGTAATAATGTTTACTGAACTATTTTCTACGTTGATAGGTACAGACGTCAGCACATCAAGCTACTACAGTCTGTCAAATTTCTTTAATAGATTTTCAACTTTATCGATAAAGCATTTGGTTCAAAGTTGATTGGAAAAAAATTGTCAGTTTCCGGTAGCTTGATGTGCTGGCTGTATATACGTAGAATTAAAATGAAAAAACTGGGTCCGCGTGTTGGATTATGGCCCACGGACTCTCACTGAGAGGAGGCCTATGTCCCAGCGGTGGGAACATAATAGGCTGAATATGCATGCAGAGCACTGGTGGCCCAGTGGTATCGGCCACGACTTACAAGTTGTAGTTCGTAGGTTCGAACCCAGACAAGCGCTTTACTTTGTGTAAATTATTTCATCACCACTGTTCTCAAAACGGTGAAGGAAAACATCGTGAAGAAACCGGCAAAATTCGAAGACATGTGACATCTACCAACCCGCACTGGGCCCGCGTGGTGGATTAAGGCCCGCTCCCTCTCACCGAGTACAGGCCTGTGTCCCAGCAGTGGGAACATTATAGGCTGATTATACACTGAGCAGTTGGAAGACAACAGATACAATGGATAGGTTTTATTCCACGACGAGAGGCGAGACGCAAGACATAACGCAAGAACGTAAAAAAGACTGTTTATTACAACAGTTGAATTGACATAGTGAAGTAGGAACTGAAAGGTGGAACTTCGTAAAAACTAAACACGAAGAAGTACTTGACACATTACCTATTCAAATCTTTTCGTCGCGTCCAAACGTTTGCTGATAATGACGAAAACTGTTCAGACGTTTTGTGTTGTGTCAAACCAAAAATCTCGACAGTCTTTTCAAATTGATGTTATTTAAAGTTAAAAAAATGTCAACTTTATTTTAATATTAATTAAGCTGATTTCAGAGTGACTAGCACTATTGAAAAAGTAATAAAAATGATTAAAGTTGTAGCGTAAACTGAACTTTATAATGTATGAATTAAAGTTATTTTTCCATTAACTCATATTTTTTTACATTTTTGGCAAATAAATCGCGGTATTAGGTACAGGCAGGAATTGACACCCTTCGACGATTTCCTGTGTTACAGCAATTTTATACAACTTTCATGCTACGGCTACATTGTCGCAGTAAAGCGAACTACAGTTTCGAGTCTCTCTGTTTACAGCGAGACATCGAGCATCGAGCTGTATGCGAGAGAGACTGCGCGCAATGTAATTTGCGTTATCGCGACAATGTGGCCGCGCAGCATAAAAGAAGTTGTGATTTGAATATGCGACATCTAAGTTAGTAGTCAATTTGCTTATCAATTAATTACCCTGTCATTTTTTACTGCCAAAAATGTCTATGTGAAGGCAGTTAGAGACACAACTAGAAAAAAACATGTGTTCTGACCTTCTGCCTATTTCTTCCACGTTGTCCTATCAGACGAGCGCGAGATAACTGGCATGACTGCATGATTGACATGTTGTTCCAAGATTATGAGCTGATAAACGTTGAGAATACCTCGATCTGTCATGATAACACCTTCTCTTAGATAAGCAGTGATCTCCGGCAATGGACTGAGGACGTCGCGTGTGTGTTTAGTGCTAATTTTCTACAAATATTAAATGTTTGCAGTTTTTAATGCGAGTGGCCATGGCGAATTTGTTGAAAAGGTAATTTTTTGTTTAAATTTTTTTAATTTAGTGTTTTTTTTTTTTCTGGGTGTCAGCGGCGTAATTGCGTAGTTAACACACTAACAATAGCAATGGCTTTAACTTTGACAGTTCAACAACATTCATTGCGTTATTCATAAATGAAGCAATGCAGACGAATATCCTTCAAAATGATTCAGATTGTTATTGAAAGTGTGTTACGCAATTAGGGTGGTATTGGTGCGACATTACTCCTTTACATAATCCTAGTAGGTATAAAATATGTATATCTGCATTGTATGGTTAAAATATTGTTATAATAGTTATAATCAAAAATTAGGTCAATTGGCCTAAAAAATTAGAGACATTTTAGGGCTCCGTACCCAAAGGATGCTAACGGGACCCTATTACTTAGCCTTAGCTCCTCCTCGCAAGATATTGAAGGTCAAAATTCCAACTTTTACTGACTTCTTTCTACGGAAACCAGTTTTGATGTTATAACACAATTTTAAATACTTACCCCTACGACCCCTGTACCGTGGCATGCACCCACAGTGCACAGGCCGCAAGCACAATGTTTTCAGCGATCATTGTTAATTCTGAGTAGAAAATTAAGCTATTTACGAGTATAGTTAAAATGATTAAAATCCATAATCTAACGTTTTATTGATTCTACCTAATTACTGGTTTGTTATGTACTTAATGTTGTATGAGGAATTAACATCGCATGGTCTTTAAGTGTTTATGTTAAATATAAATTAAAACAACTTGTTGAATATTGTCTGCTCCTTTTAAATCCACTTGGCATTCCTAGTATGTCTGTGTCACGTGTCGCCTAATTATTAAACTCATTTATGTATGAATAATACGTATCTGTATGGAAATTGTGTATACTGCGTGCTTGTTTAAGGAAAGGCGTTAACACACCTTTTTAATGGAGTTTTTATTTTATAGAGGTGTTATCTATGATTAATAAAAAAATATGAGTCATTGGTAGAGTGATTAACATAGGTTTTTTTTAATTCTAACAAAATATGGACATTTAAATAGTCGGAATTAAACGTTTTATTTTTAATGGTAATGCATTCGTTCTATTACAATGCGAATTTACTTACCTTATTATTTACAGACAGTTAACAAATACGTATATCTCAAAGCATTCAAGACTATGTGAATACCAGTATTTTACATGGAGCGACTGCCTAACTAACCTCCACAACCCAGTTACTGGGTACACGATACCACGTGATAAGACTTGCTGTCAGACTTTCGGGCTAATGACGACCCGTAACGACTGCCAAAAATCTACGAATGATAGCCGAAACCAACTGCTTAACGTGCTTTCCGAGGCACGGCGGGGTCTCGATATGTAATGGCTGATCACCCATCCACGAATCGACCGCGGCAACAACGCTTAACCTCCGACCGGCCCGTGCGGCTGTTATTATTTAGCCACGAACCGAGAGAATATTAAAACATTAAATTAATCATCATCGGTGTCCACACTTCCATAGCTGTGTTATTTTAACTCATCGGACACACGCGACCGCCACGCGTGGGCAAGCAGTGGGTATAAATATCTTGACTCTTGCCAAACAGACAACACGTACTAATTAATTACGAAATAACTGACTTACCTTCACAAAGGTCGCTAATATGTAGGCAGGCATTGCACTGAGGGTTGCCAGGCCAATAAAAACAATAATTTCTTTTTAGAAATTAGGTTCCGTCCGCGGATTCGTCCGCATTGGCGTCGGAAAATTAACCCACGGGAACGTGCTACCGGGACAAAAGTAGCCTATGTTCTTCCTCAGTATGCCATCTATCTCCTTGCCAAATATCGAAATCCGGTGTAAAAAGGTAACATATCTACTAACAGACAGGGTTACTTTCGTATATAAAAATAGTATCGATAGATGATGAACCCCGCCTTTACCCAAAACTAATTTAAAATGTGCGATTTAAAAAAAAAAACAGTCGAATTTGTATTTCGTTTATATATAAATACTTATAAATAGAATTATTTTCTAAAATTAACTGAATCCCTATTCCAGTGGCCCTTGCAAGTTTTTTTTACACCTTTTCTCTCTGAAATGGTGTAAAAAAAAAACTTGCAAAGGCAATCGATTTGTTAAAAAAAACAACCCATTTTCTGCCGTAGTGCAGTCGAGTAAAAATAGACAAGCTTATGAACTTGGTTTCTGCTTTTATTACTGTAATATACTCGTAGCATAATCAGCCTATAGTGTACCCGCTGCTGGAACACAGTCCTCCTCTCTTTAAGAGGGAGTGGGGTGTAATCTACCAGGAGGGCCCAGTGCGGGTTCGTAGATGTCACATGTGTTCGAATTTGTGGTTCTAGAACATGCCGGTTTCCTTACGATGCTTTCCTTCACCGTTTTGAGAGCAGCGGTAATGACATTATTTACACAAAGTAAAGTGTCTGTCTGAGCTGGAACCTTCACCCTAAAACTCGTAGTTCGAGGCCGTTAACCCTGGGCCATCAATGCTCTCCTCATATTAGTAGCAATCAACACTTCCTTAGGTATCATTTACTGCATGTTTCCAATGATAATAAACTTGCGAATAATAGGTACAGCTGTTGGCAACCCTACCCTAGGAAGCTTAATTCATGTCTTAGACTTACTAACTTACGAATTAACTTTTTTTAATGTTGTATGTAATAATTTTATTTGCTAAGTTTCTCCAAAGTGAAACTTGAAAGTAAACGTAAGGTTCGACTTACGCAATTGTTAATAAATCCTCTAAAATTGTTCATAAAACGTTTTAATCGCTCTCAATGTTAGGGCTCGTGACGACTTTTAAGGCTTTTAAGGGTTCCGTACCCAAAGAGTGCCAACGGCACCCTATTACTGTTCGTCCGTCCGTCTGTCACTCATAGGACTGTATCTTTTGAGCCGTAATAGGTAGATACCTGTTTACGCAGAATGTGTAGGTATTGCTATTGCCGCTATAACAACAAATAATAAAAATTAAATAAAGTTAAAAATTAAAGGCCCCATTACAAGAAACATTTAAAATAAATATGTAGTGTTAATTATTATAAGGTGGTACGGAACCCTTCGTGTGCGAGTCCGACTTGCACTTGGACATTTTTTCCGCATAGATATAATTTGAAGAAATCTTGGTAACTTGTATCACTATTAATCTTGTCTATATTCAATATTTGGGTTTTCTGCTTTATCTCGGCTTTTGATAAAAACCGCAATAAAATAAGCTTTCCAACAGACTCATGTGGATAATACATATATTTTTGTGACGTCACGCAACATTCTGTAATCTCCCTTTACGAATCGCAGCATTCGCAACTGATAAACTAAAATCCACATAGGCAATTCAAGATAATGGTATATTAGAAATCACAGATCTGTACCAAAACCAATTTCTACCAAAATGCCTTTTAAACGTCTTGCAATTATTTCAACGATTACAAAATACACTGACAACATAGCTTAATAGTGTCGCATTTCGTCCATAATATCAAGTTGCTTGTCCAAGTATAGACTGACCAGTATGACTTGGTACTTCATCCAAAAGCACTTAGCACTAAATTTACGTTGAAATTAGTACATGTTGACGTATGTCCCCGAGTATCAAGATGTAGTGGTCGCTCTGTAAACGAAGCTGCAAGGTGGTTGAGTGATATTTGGAACGTACGACAAACGGAGAATACGCAAGTACTTTACAATTTATAATTAATTTCCGATACTTAATCCTGACGTGATTGAGCCCCAACCTTGGTTTCGATTTACAAGGAAATTGCTTCACTTATTTATTACTCAAATTAAACACCGGATTGTCCGATGAGATATTTAAATTACCACTTCACTACAGGTTCCTTAATAAGGTGTACTACCCTCATTCGCATAAAACAGCAATAAAAACTATTCATCAAAAAAATCTAATTAATTGTTCACTTCAAATGGCAATGAATTTTCTTGATTTTTTTTCGGTAAGTTCACAATGGCCTTATTACCATGGATCCTGCACCCTAGTGGCGTAACCCAGTAACAGTCACAATCTGAATAATTCTGGAGGATATTGCTAATCCATTGCTTCATATGTTCAAAAATTTGTCTGCTTAACAATGTAAATAACGCAATGAACATTGAACGAACATTTTGACAGTTCAACAGAACTGTCAAAATGAAAGCCATTGCTACTTTTAGTGTGTTACGCTATTATTAAGTACTTAGTATGTAATAAAATAGCTTTTAAATAAAACATTAGGTAGTCTTGACTGTCATCAAAGTCAAAATAATTAACAATTTCAAAATTTATCTTCTAGTTAGGCGCACGCGCACCGTGAAAGGATGTCCATTGCACAATACTTACTCAATTACTCTGAGTACCTACTCTGAAATAGTTCACATAAAACGAAATGAAATGTTTGCATACAAATGGTGAATATTTCGATGAGAACTGACGAATCTTATGCAATTACACGAACATACGTATTGCTTTCACCGCCAAAGTATTTTGTTACAAAAGATTGCGTTGAACTTTGTTTATTACTACTACTGTCGTTAACTTTACTCATTTCTTAATTAAAGACCGGTTTGTAAGATGTAAGTGCATAATTATATTTTTTTTGTCTTACTGTTGTAATAACAGTTCGACAAAGTTACAGTTATTTTATTAATGGTCTCATGCCACAGGATTAATGACAAAACCGTAGACCTACGTACATATTTGATATTAATTTCAACTTAATACCTCCACACGTTCTTGAGAAAAAGCCGTACCTCAAAAGGAAAAACGGAGCCCTTATAGGATCACTTCTTTTTCCGTCTGTCTGCCTGTCAAGACCCTTTTTCTTAGGAACCAGGTATCAAGTCTAACAACAACCCTAAAATCAATTGACAATCAATCATGAATGCATGAGAGATGAAACTTATTTTTTTTTTTAAATATTAAAGAATTTATTTCCAACAAAACAATATGACGTATATACTGAATAGTTTCCTAATAGAAATATACAAATAAGTAAGTCGGAGAATTCTAAAAGCAAACATTACGTAAAACTCGGTACCGGTAGTGTAGGACAATAGATATTACTTGAAAGGGCACTTGTGTAAATTTCGTTGACCCGATAGTACAGAGCTCTGAGGTATCAGCTATGTACACTGGGCCTGCTCTCCTTCTTATGCATATTTAGGGCAATATTCTTCGGATTAACTGTTACTTTGCTTCCATTAATTATTTGTGTATTCTTCTTCTTCGCGTCGCTGGCACGACTGTATTTTAAATCTTGTTTTCCCAAAACTACCACTTCCACGGCGTTGTCGGTGGCAGCGCAGAGGTCACTTTGACGGCATGTTTTGGGGCACAGAGGGCAGGATAGGAGGTGGAGCATGGTTTGTGATATATATGATAGTTCCCCAATCACACGTTGTGTATTTAAAACATCCTATCTTCTTCATAGCTGGTTTCTGTTTAAGAAACAAACTTCAGGTAGCCTGAGAAATCCAAAATTACTTACATTTTTTGCAAATAAATTTTGGCTTATATGGGCTTTTTTTACCTTAAGTAATGCTAAAATCCTACCAACCCACACTGGGCCCGCGTAGTGGATTATGGCCCACTCCCTCTCACGGAGAGGAGGCCTGTGTCCCAGCAGTGGGAACATTATAGGCTGATTATGATTATGAATGCTAAAATAGAGTTTGTCAAGTTACAAACTTACATTTGCAGTTGGAGAATTGACCTTGACGAATATCACTGTATGGGAGAACAAATTTTCCAACCACAAAGTTGGTTCTTGGGATAAATTCATCCGTACTATCCGTAGTAGGGATGAATTTATCCCAAGAATTTACCCTTCATGGTGCGAGGTCCGACACGCACTTTCTGGATAGTGAGCTGTCGTTTTTTTATAGTACTGTTAGATAGTGAGGTCACACCGAAACGAGGTTAGGATTCAACACAAAAGCCACTAACTTAAAGTAATAGGCATTTCGATCTGGACCATAACCACAAACGGAAAGTTCACTATCCAATGGCATTTACGAATATTTGCAAGTTAAACCAAACAATCTTCCATCTCAATAAATATATCTGAACATGACTTGGAAATTATAATGCAATTTGAATAGAAATCGAGCGAATCTGTTGAGCCACTTATTGGCGCAGTAGTCCATGATGGGGCGCATACTTGGGAGCTGGTGGACCATGGAAGACGCCTGTTCACATGTGATACTTTACATACTGACTGTTCGACGAGTAGTGATGCCGTTTAGACTGACCACATTATGATGTTATTTTTAGTAGCAGTTTCAGAAAGCAGGCTTGATACGTTAGTCCTCAAAATCGCCTGCTCAGCGGGGTCATTGCGTATCACTGTCAGTAGCAATGGGATTTCATTTTGACAGTTCAACAACATTCATTGCGTTATTTACGTTGTTGAGCAGACACATTTTCAAAGATATAAAGCAATGGTTTTACAATATCCTTCAAAATGATTCAGATTGTGATTGATAGTTTGTTTTCCCAAATAAATAAAATAAAAATAAAATAGTGTGTTATGCAATTAGGGTACTGCTCCGTGTTTAACGCGAACTAAGAAGGAGAAGGTTCCCCTTCTCCTTCTTAGCGTATCGAGAG
The DNA here is from genome assembly GCA_951799955.1 of Apamea anceps. Classification (NCBI taxonomy): domain Eukaryota; kingdom Metazoa; phylum Arthropoda; class Insecta; order Lepidoptera; family Noctuidae; genus Apamea; species Apamea anceps. Next base: position 7,192,341 of record OX637500.1, on the reverse strand, counting down.
CAAAAAGTTCAAATATCTTTGGCCCGAAATTTAGCTGGGCGAAGTCCGCTCACAGACGCTGTCTGAAGATCATCAAGTGCACAGGTGCAATCACAAAGAAATGTGATGGCCGAGCTATATGATCAATAGTTTATCTAAACTAATATTATAAAGAGAAAAGATTTCGTGTATGTTTGTTGGTTCCGCTTTCACGCTAAAACGGCTTAACGGATTTGGATGAAATTTAGACATGAGTAGACCATCACCTGGATTAGGACACAGGATACTTTTTATCCCGATATTCCCACGGGATCGAGACCTAAGCCGAAACCGCGGGGCGCAGCTAGTGCTGTTAAAGAATTACTTGCTGCGCCCCGCGGTTTCACCCGCATAATGTCGATCCCGTAGGAATATCGGGATAAAAAGTAGCCTATGTATTAATCCTGGTTATAAACTACCTGTGTGCCAAATTTCATCCAAATTCGTTCAGTAGTTTTGACGTGAAAGAGTAACAAACATCGATCCATCCATCTATCCATCCTCACAAACTTTCGCGTTTATAATATTAGAAGGATTAGCCAGTCAACAAGGTGGCTGACTAACCTAGTGTACCAGTATTTACATTTAAGTATCATGGAGGCTACTTTCATGCATCATGGTGGTAATTTATAATACATAACATAAGACAGTTATAACTGAGAATAACTGACCAAAGCAGGGGCAATGGACAACGGCGCTTTATGCACTATTCAAATGTTTCAAAGAAATGTTATTGTTGTGTGGCTCCAGCTATGCATAGCTGCATAACTTACTATGTTAGTAACATGCTTAGGGCAACATTCACAGAACGGACTTTGACTTTAGGTAAAGTTTGGGTCTGGGGGTCCACACCCAAAACACGTAACCCATAGTTTCGGTCGATGTTACGGACGTCTCCTACTCGCATGTCACCTACGGACGAACCGTGTTTCCTAGTTCGGAGCCCGAACTAGGAAAAACTGACAACAGACAGTTGTTCCAACAAGAGATGTATTTAAAAAAAAAAAAAAAAAGTATTGACGGATCACCCACTTTCGGACGGGCCCAAAATCTTCGTTGAAGACTTATAAGGTAGTTAGGCCCCCTCATACGAATGATCAAGCCTTTTGTACCAATATCAACATTAAACTTATTCAAATAAAGTTCTCATTCGTATGAGAGACTTACTTTACTTGACAAAGTAAAGTCGAAGTGCGATTATACATCTGTTTATGCATCTTGCCCTTAGAGTCAGTCATTTAGAATCAGTGAGAAGTTTGGCTGTGTGTGTGAATTCTGATGTTTTGGTTCCAATATTTAGCAAAACGTTAAGCAGTTTAACTATAGAGTTTAAACTAGCTTCCGTGTGACGAAAGCAACACTAGTCTTCCCACTGATTTTTCGCCAAATGAGGTCAGGACCTTATTATAGGCGCTAATTTAATCATAATAATGTAAATACCAGAGAACAGTGGTGGTCCAGTGGTAGCGGCCGTGACGTACGATCGTAGGAAATTATTCTATCACCACTGTATAAACGGCAAAGAAAAATATCGTGAGGTAGCCGGCAAGTCCTAGAACCAAAAAATCGAAGACATTTGACAGCTACCAACCCGCACTGGGCCCGCGTGTAGGATTACGGCCCACTCCATCTCACAGAGGCGCGTATCCCAGTTTTCCTTAGTATTCTGTACAGCCAATGTGGCACCGTAGCAGATCATAAATGAAGTTCATGAACATGTCTTGATACATACAAACTAACTGACGTGACCAATTTATCAACACGAACTCAAGTACGTGTTGATACATTAATCACGTCAGTTACGTATTCAAATATTTGTAACTTCAAAACAATAAACATGAATACTTACGATCCTGCATATTGTTTACAGTCTTGCAGTAACTTAGCTTGCTTGACAAAGCTCGGCCGTTATCCAATTAGTATCAAACTAGGTAAAGAACTCAACGTGAATGTCCTATAATCCGGCCATAGAAAGGGTGACAATCAATTAGCGAGTCATCGGCCTGTCCCACTGGCCTCAGATTACGTAAATTATATAACGTCCGAATAATATCGCTCTCGCAAACCGCTAGATTATTGGAACATTAATGCAAAACATTTTTATGGTTTGTGATCGATGTTGTGTAATAAATGCAAATATAGTGTTAAATCGTAACGACGACGTCGTGGCGGAATAAATCATTATTTGTGTTATTAGCGGAGATTTTATGAGCTTCCTCCATATTTATTTGATTTAGTATTTTGTGTCAATTATGGGTAATTTTAACTGAATACGTGATGGGTTTCCGAAAGAGATTACCATCTTATCTGCATTAATAAAGTCGAATTCTGAGCGGTTTTATCTCCGACGAGGTTTGTGCGTTTCATATGAGTAACTAATTATACATGGTAATGAATTTCACGCCCTATCTTTCGCTCACAATGTTTGTTAAAAGTATGAGTGCATAATGGCCGCGTCTCCGTCGTCATGTGGTTACCACCTCACTAATTGTTAGCTAGTAATAAAGATACACACAACATGGACGCTTGCATGACGTGACTATTACAAGTTACAACGAATATTTGTTATGTTTTTCCATAAATATTATTTATGCTGTATTTCGTTGTAACTTGTTATTAGTGTTACAAAACGTGATTCTTATTTAATTTCTAGATTTATATAATTTGCTCCCTTTCTATCTAGATCTATTCACAGTTATATTAAGTAAATGTTTTGGAAGAATTAGCGATGTTTAGTATAGTGACGTTATAAACCCAAGGCTGAAATGAATATAACGGATTATTCCGACGGGGTAATTGCGTAACACACAATCAGTAGCAATAGTTTAATTTTGACAGTTCAACAACATTCATTGCGTTATTTACGTTGTTGAGCAGACAAATTTTTCAAACATATGAGGCAATGGATTAGCATTATCCTTCAAAATGATTCAGATTGTGATTATATATTATGATAGACATCCGCAAATGTATGGTTTGTGAAAAGATCCGCTCGTAGTAACAAACTAATTTAAAGACCTGCAAAGTTTTCCTATGTCATCAGTTTCTACTATGTAAGCTTGTTGCAGCGTACACCGATACGCAATGTTTAAAATAACCTAAAATATTCAGAGCCAGACAGTATAAAAAAGTTCTATAAATACTCCTAGTGCTTCCGACACCTCGTGCGTCTGGCCTAGACTAGATATTTGTTTGTATTCTGGATAATCTCGATAATCCAATTTATAAATTGCGTTATTTACGTTGTTAAGCCGACCAATTTTTGGAACATATGAAGCAATAATAATAATAACGTTTATTTATAAAAATCGTGCAGATATACAAAAACTTATCTTAAAAATTATAGAGGACACAGAACTAGGAATATCTGTGTATCTGTGTCTGTAGGAATAATGATTTGCTGCTCCGTATCTTCGAAATTCGACTGATTCAAGATCCGTAGTGATCGCCATTCATCACACTCACAAAAGAAAACTAATCCAAAGACGGACGCAAACTTTTCCTTGTGAAATGACTAGCTCAGATGCAAAAAACATTTTCTGTACTCAAGTAAAAAGATTATAAGTAACGTCGCGTTGGTCGCCACGTCGGACGAATATAGGTGTAATCTGTAAGCGTTGGAAGTGATATAAGGATGTGTACACATAATTACTTTCCGCTCTGTAAAGCCGGTGGTAATGATGGCGGATGCTGGGGCAGCTTCCCGCATGTACAACACGCAGGTATCGCCACTGGACAGTAGCTCACTACTTTTTGTGCTGATATCAGAATATTGTTTTTAGGATTCCGTACCTTAAAAGGAAAAACGGAACCCTTATAAGATCACTTCGTTGTCGGTCTGTCTGTCCGTCTGTCAAGACCCTTTTTCTCAGGAACGCGTGGAGTTATTAACTATAAAGTGAAATTAATATCAAAGGGCTGCAATCCCTTGAAGCAGTGAAAAAATCAAACTTCTAAGTCAACACAATAAAAAAATACGGGCGTTTATGTTCCGGAATCAAAACCAATAGGTTAGGTACTTCCCGTTGACCTAGAGTCATGTTTGATAAGAAGCAATGTCAACAAGTAAAGGAAAACATCCGAAAACTGTAAATTTGTACATACCTACCGGACCCTCGGTGCGCGGGTCCAAGTCGCACTGGTTTTTCTCAAGGGGAGTGCTGACCAGCCTGCTTGGTGTTGGTGGTAGTAATCTAACGTCGCGCGTCGCTTCTTCTATATATTATTTTCCTCTACCGAGTTATCACTTCGATTTGTGTTTGTGTCGTTTCTTCGTATCGAGAAACATAGCTTCTTTTCATAACCAATCATCATTGTCCTGATCTTATCCCATTTTTTTGGGGTCTGCGCAACATGTCTTTTTCTTCGATACTTCTCTATCAGTCTTCATGACGGTAGTCACCCCCTTTCTAACCATATCATCATTCACACAGTCCATCCATCGTTTCTTTGGTCTTCCCCTGCTCTTATAGCCATCGACATTCATACTCAAAACTTTCCTCATGACATTTTTCTCATTCCTCCGCATCATTCAATTCATCTTCGTTAGTTCTGCTAACTTGATGTAAGTCTCGGCCTCGGATAAGGTAACAGCACTTTACATAAAGCTGCGGTTTTCTAGAAGAGCGTTGGCCGCCATATAGCGTCAGCAGTTTTCCTGCGAATGGCGTCACTAAAACGTTATTTTATAAAAGTAAGTTAGTAAGTTGATGTGTTTTCCTAGAGAGCATTTTTGACACCGTAAAGTTAAACCCCGCTGCCATCATTTTCACAGACATCACTGCAGCCGTTAAGTGGCGACCACCACTCTCTAGGAAACCGTAACATTACGCACGTTAATTTAAATAACCATAATTTTTATAACCGCAGCAATATCCGTAGAGCCGGCGAATTAAATCCATATTACTTTACAGTTGTAATTTCTCGAATGTTTATCACTAATATATCGTACTCGGTTTCACTCGACTTTCCATTCAATCGTACTGTGGGCGTGTCGCTCGAATTATCTCATTTCATTTATCTGTATTAAGATTCATTTATCAGATATAACTATCAAGCTCAACGTGTTTGTTCTTCAAGAGGTTCTAAAGCCTTTAGGCCCTTCATCGTTAAGTTATTGTCAGATTGTCGTCTATTGTTTGAGAATCTCAATGTTTTTTTTATGCGCTAATTCACACGTACCTATACTTACATAATTTGCGTATAAAAATATCATGAAAATCCTCGTATGAAGAGCCATAAAGACATCGTACAATGTGCCTTATTTTGAACCCGATGACCGTTACAACCTACCATTGAATGGACGCCATATAAAATTCGGTGGCTGACCTTGACATTCCAATACGTAGTTAAGTACCTACTTATAAGGCGTGACGTAACAGAATCAACTTACTGATTGACCACAATGATGATCACCTTACTTAGTTACTTACTGCATCTCCTACTCGGGTGATCTGTAACTTGACCGTTCTCAATGAAGAAGAAGGTATACTGTATCTTAACGTGGTTTGGGTGTAAAGGAAATAATGGCAAGAGAATGGGTGCCATCGAGATTAAACATTCTTTTGAGTGCAAAACTTTTCGACTCTGTGGGTTCCGCTAATGGCAAACGACACCGCGGCAGGCCCATAAGATGGCGAGAAGAGCTGGACTCCTTTAATAAAGATTGGTCTTTGGCAACTCTGGGTGGAAAGAGAGTAAGGGAAGGTTTCCCAGCAGTGGAAGGGTAATGGCTAATGATAACAATAATAATAATAAACTGAGTGCACTCATTTGATCTTTCAGAACATTCGTTTGCTGAGTAAGCTTGGTCTATGTAAATGAAGTTAATGAACGAGATTCAGAGGACATGGATGGAGCGTTTCGTATTTCTACAATGACTTCACCAGGATTGACATTAGGTTTTGCTGGCTAATGTCAGTTCCATACATTTTTGAGATTTCCGTCATTGCCATCGCTGATAGAAAGTCACTTTGTCTAGGCCCTCTGTACCGCCTGTAGGCATCATCGTCCAGTTTCTTAGACAGAGACCATACAGAGACCAGGGTAATTCACGTGTTGGCCACCCAATTCATGTATAGCCATTCGAATTATCCAAATGCACAGAGAGCGACTCGTCTTCGTCGAGTAAGGTAACTAATGATGTAGGTATAGCAATCATCATAGCAGTTTCCTTCTGTATAGCAATCAGCAGTTTACTTCTTTATATTCAATGTGTGGACAACAATACGACAATAAATGAAAACACTCGCATCACACGTATTTTGGAACTGTCAAATTAATCCAAACATCGAAATTATAAAAGAGATTTTTTCAAACAAACTAAGTAATAAGTGTTGGAACGAATATGGGTTTTGCCAATCTTTAACTAGCTTTTTAGTGACTATGGCCCACTCCCTCTCACAGAGAGGAGGCCTGTGTCCCAGATTATGCTATAGTGACTAAACTATTGGATTTATTTGATTGAATTTTCGTATGCAGACTGGGAACGTCATTAGATACAAGTAGGTATGCAATTTAATTTAATTAAAAGATAAATCTACTCATACACGAAATATTTTAAGAGATAAACCAAAGGTGCTAAAGAAGCCATAGTAAATGTCTCAAGCAATTTTAAAATTATGCTATTACTTACGTAAAATAAACACTCGATTCTAGTATTTTTTTTTGTTGCTATATTTTAAAAGAAACCTCCTATAGAGGTTTTTTTTAAAATATTTTGTGTATGAATAGACAGACTTTATGAAGCGATATTTCTGGACACTTGGATAGAGCTACAGTTCTATGTTATTGACACACATGTTTTCAAGTCTAGAGCGTTCACCTCTTGTGTTTCAACTAAATTAACAATACGGCCTGCTTCCCAAGAGATGATAACTGTACTTACTATTATAAAAAACTGCAAAAAGAATGTCCGTACTTTGAGCTAATTTAGATATACTTAATGGAAGTTCTTGTAAAGCAATAGGTTCTGCCCGAGACTTCACCGGTATGAAATTGTTTATTCCCCCGATCCATCCCGTCGCATCGCATGGCCTGCCTGCGATTTTACTTAGTTTTTTACTAAGCGTTCGTTCTGACTGTTTACTCACCTCCTAAGGGTCCTAGCGTTATGTTAAATAGCCTTTAGCCTACCTCAAGAATTGGGCTAACAAATGCAAAAAGATTTTTTCTAATCCGACTGGTTAACGTGTTCAAACAAACAAACAAACTCTTCAGCTGTATTATTAGTAGGTATCGAAGTAGTTTGATTAGATTCCTCTAAAGTTTTGCTAAGACGACTTGTCAATTTGTCATTTAGCAAGAATGCTCATCGAGAGATTAGAGTTGGCCTTCCCACTTTGCGAATAGCAGGTATGTGTGTAACACCATAAGTACAACATCTATCACAGTCAAAAAAATCATAAAAAACAAATCTCCGTTTTAGCAAACAATAAAGATAAGTTATCAGCCGTCAACCAAGCAACAAGGTTGTTGCGTCTGTTTTGTAAACACGATCTCTCACAAACCCCTCATTGTCTAACATTTTCATTGTTCTGTACACAGGAAACGTGTGTCCAATGGGCGCTATTCGCACGCCTCGCGCCTCACGCTTGAACCGAGCAAAAAAACTTGGGTACTAGTACTACCAATATTAATAAACACCTTTCTAAATTGCGTCCAACACCTTGTTAACACCTCATCTGACCAAACAGTTGCGACATTCAATTGGAACAATACCTTTAAAAGAACGTTACATACTTACATTGCGTCTATTGTCCAATTACAACAATCGGTATTATCGATGTGCCCTAAAACCGACCACATGTGTTTGTACAAGATCCAAGTGCTAGTTGTAGGCACGCGGTGACGCCGCAGGTTCTACTGACCCAGTTCATGGCATTAGCGTCTCCACAACGCCAGCCATCAGTCAACCGGCTGTACGCTGTACAGTTACATTGTAGCCACCGAGGGATCGGAAACCCGATGTAGACCAGCTCCGATACAATGATATCAACAGATACGCCCAAACAACTTTCCACTGACGAAATTGGTGCTATTTTCTCCGTCGCGCACTCTATTTTTGTGTCCCCTGCTCGATAAACGCTGAAAATCGCTATAATCTACCAACAGACTGTTCCATTTCGATTAAGTAAGAGTATCGTAAATCGCCTTTCTCCGTCTGTGGCGTCGGTTTGTATTAGCTGGGGTCAGTGTTACACATTAGGAGAGCGACGCTAATGTAATTACCGCGACCTTTCTATTAAAGTCAATTGATCACAATGTGGCGCATTAAACAGATCTAGTGGTGTTCTAGCATTCTATGTTATTGTGAAACGTGCAGACCGTAGCGCGCGCGCCGCGCCGCGCATGACGCGATGTCGTCAGCGCTCATTACACCAATTTTCGGGTGATTAGGAACACAAAAGTCTGCTCAGCAATCGATTGTTCGACATGTGATCATCTCACAGGCCGGTATTAATCTCGAACATTACGTAAAGACACTTGAATAATTGAATTTTACGTGGGCACTTGTATTAGCATAAACCGGGCCGTGTGCAGTAGTCGTCTGTAATAATAACATGTAATTGGAGAGCGTCTGGCGGCACCCAATTAACTTAGCATTAAAATACTTTCCCCTAACGCAGGTATTATTCGAGGTTTCATAATGAGACGGAGATCATGAGCTGGCTGGAGGGGGTAAGATAGTGAAAGCATATTTGGTTTATTGCCTTCACGAAAATAGAGATTTGATATTTTTCACTGTTGCTGGTTTTCTGTTACTTAATCATCAAAATGTAGCCATTGTTGAGTGGCTCGTGGCTACCTGAAGCGTGTTCAGCGTAATAGGGAAGCCACAAAGCGCACTTATCATGTGGAATCTAATCAAATCGCAATTATGTGTTATTGAACCTAACAACTTTTAATAATATGCAAAATGCTGAGCTGAAATTACATAGGTAGAGTTAAAATGTGTGTTATAATAATAATAATAATAACATTTTAGTTATATAAGAGCGGAAGTGAGCCTGCTGGTGAAGCTTGAGAGTTCGGTTTGTGTGAGGACCGCAGACAACTAGGAAACCGCGAAAACGAAATCGTGATATTCTCCTCAAAGAAACTGATTTAGAACTCACCACCATAGGCACGGGCACCACAGTTACTTGTAGTCTTTGTGCCTAAACTATTAATTAGCTGAACATTGTCATATAGGAACCATTTTTCAATGAGCTCGAGTCTTTTGACTTGGTTCTTATGTGAAAATGAATTTTGTCATTTTCATATAAAAATGATCTTTTAGTTGAAAAAACATGGCTGTTGTGAGATACTTGTTTATCCACAGTTAAATTTTGATCGTTTTAATCCTTAAAAGGGGTCATTGCACTCATCATTATGAACAACTTTTACTACGGGACCAAACCTGAAATCGTAAAAAAAAAATCTGTTGATCCATAGATTTATGTTCGCATAACTCGACATAATGTATGGATCAAATAATTTATTTTAAAGGATTAAAACGATCTAAATTTAACGGTGTAGTGTATATAAGAATCATTGTTTTTGTTCTCGGTTAGAATCGAACCATTCACAAAAATATAGCCCTTATTCAAGAACTAGCTTCAGCCCGCACCTTTGTCCGCATGAAATTTCTTGTTCCCCCGACCCACCCCGTCGCATCGTATTACCACCGGCGCTATTGCTTCGTTTTCAAATAGCGTTCCTTTTTACTTTTTGGTCGGCTCCTATGAGAGTTAGCGTGATGTTAAATAGCCTATAACCTTTCTCAAGAATTGCGCTAGCAAATGCAAAAATAATTTTCCAATTCCGACTGGTAGTTCCAGAAATTAGCGCGTTCAAACAATCTATTCAGCTTTTTTATTAGTAGATATCGATTCATCAAAAAGACCAACACGTGTGTAAAACAAAAAACTTGGCCATCGCATAGAATTAAATCATAGCTGAGCTCAATCAAATTGACTTTCGGTTTCATCTCGCTACTCCGAAATACATCTGTCTCAAGATGAATCACAGAAACACTTCCTTGGTAAAACCGGCGTTCGTTACTTTAATGGAACTTGATTGGAACACTTGTGAAGATTGTAACTTAATATGAGTTAAGATAGGAGACGGGTAGGTCATCTTGCAGCTTGCCTGGTTAATTGGGGGTAGGTGAGCAGGTGGTTGGTTGAACCAGCAATAAGCCCACGTTCGCACGAAGACGTAAAGATATCACGCACTGGATTTTCAACTCACGGCGCTTAGCAGTGCATTGAAAATCCAGTGCGAAATACGCCTGTGCGAACCCGGGCCAACTTAGGTCACAAACTCAGTCCTAGATCTTAATAATGTCCGTTTTCACCACTAAATGGGCTCTTAAATAAACGCGCTGTTGGATTTCCAACTCTCGACTCTAGAGCCGAGCGTTGAAAATCCAACAGTGCGGTTTTAAATGTAGTCGTTTTGTTTATGCACAGTCTGAATACGGGCTGCCTAAATGTGTGTGATGATATTTATAACTAATGAACCAGTCGATAGGTGGCCTTGCTGGTTAGGTGCTCAGTCTTTGCACTTTCGATGTCCTCTGAACATAGGCCTCTCCTAAGTTGCGTTCAGATTTTCCTCCTTCCGCATCGGCCTGTCCCAGTTGCCTGGTAGCTCTAGCTTTAGCATGAGTCACCACAGTTACCGGTCACCTCGTTTATAACATCATCATCTGCCCAGCTTGCCAACTATATTGGGGTCGGCTTCCAGCCTAACCAGATGCAGCCGAATCAGTACTTTACATGGAACGACTGTCTATCTGACCTCCACAACCCAGTTACTGGCTAAATCGATACCCCTTGTTAAGACTGACTGTTGCAGTTTCGGACTTCTGACTACCCGTAACGACTGTGAATCATAGATTACACTACTACTATATTATACATATGCTGTACTAAATCTATGCTGTGAATGATCTACAAATGGCAGCTGGGACCAACGACTTAACGTGTTTTGCAATTCCAAGCCTTATTAATTTGTTGGTTAGTATGTATATTAAAATCGATTGTGATCTACTAACTACAGGAAAAAATTATAGAAAACCAATGAGTTTCCTATAATTTTTTCCTGTAGTTTTAACATCTATTGTTACATCTTTAGGTTACGTAACTGACTATGTACCCTCTGTGACGCTACTACTCCTGGCCAATATTTTAACCACGGCAAGAGTTGTGAGTGAAGAAGATCCATCCTAATAACTCAAACGAAAACCTACATTATAGCAAAAACCAACCTCACACAAGGAAAAACTGACAGAATAATTGTTAATCAATGAAACAACACATAAATTGCTTAACCACATAATAAATTACGTGTTATTTCATGTTTGTTGGCCTAACTTCGTAAATGCAACGTGTTTTAGCCAACACTTGTACCGAGTGGTTATTATATCATATTAGTTTTTTTTTATTTTTATTAACCGTTGCTCCACACTAGGGATTACTCCTGTATCGTGGGTGCGTTTACAAACGTTTAAACTCACATACACAAACAGCCAGACTCAGAACAAGTACCTGTAGGCAAAACAAATATTTGTTCCGTGCAGGAATCGAACCCGCGACACGCAGCGCAGCAGTCGATCGCTCAGCCACTGCGCCAACCGTGTCGTCAAGTTATTTAATTAATTTTGATAAACTTAAAGGTTATTGATAGTGCTGTGATAAATCTACATCGATTAGTAGCCTCAATTCATTCAGCATAGTCGTCCATTGCCTCCCCCAAGGCCACAAGAAACGCCACTTTGACCGGTTCTGTGGTCTGTGCTGTCCACAACCAGCAGACTCCCGCGACTTTCACTAAAGCAGCTTCTGGCATGGAAGGCATACCTACTCTGGACATACCTACTTTGGGTGCAAAGATCGGTCGCGACTTCATGATTGTATAGATTAACTTCTTCCATCCTCGTTGACCGCATCGACGCTTAGAATATTCTGAGCAACTGAGCACGACCATATCTGCTTTCCGACAGTACGGTTTTAGTCCCTAACCACTATGCCCGTATTTCGGCCGATGTTACGGGCCATTCCTAAACTGTGTCACATATGGACGTAAGACTAGTTTGGGGCCCGAACATCGATCACTAATATTAGTGATCGATGGGCCCGAACTAAGAATGAAACACAACACGATTTGATAGCTGTCCCTACTCCCGACATGTATTTGCCCGTCCGAAAAATTGAATTTGTTACTTGTTTTGACGGATCATCAACTTTCAAACGGGCCCCTATCTTCGTTGACGGACTTAGAGAGTAAACCCCTGTTCTGCTTCTTATTCGTCAAGTAGGTGTCCACATTAATCGTGTACCTACCTTTGGTTTGTACTCATTGGTATCGGTAGTTATTATCACACGGTGACCGGTACCGGTCTGTTTTTCTTGCAACTGTCAAGGTCGCTATGTTCACGTTGGCAGCGGTCTTGCCATACAGAGCGACTCCCAAAAACGTCTTGTTCTTTGATTTTTCTGTATAAACCAGATTTCTTTCTGTTAAAGGTCAGTTACTCAGTTTCCTACGTTTAGGTGTAAAAGTAATAAAACACACCAAACTAAATGGAAACACGTTTCGATTGAATGTTTTCTTATCTAATAGTTATATTTTTTATATTAATTTCCTAAACGTAACATAAAACAATTTTTATCACGCCATTATCAGAAAATCTGTAAAAATATTATCTAAAGTAATACCTGAAACGAAACAATACATTTAAAAAGCAGGAAATTCAACAAATTACAATTAAAACGGCTGTCAAGCTTGAAACCTTATTTCGAAAGTGTCAACAACCTCGGTAAACAAGGTTATAAGGTGGCTATGCAGTCCATATAAAATTAAAACCAACTGTCCTCCGTCCCTGAGCGGATTGCAACAATAGCCTACGGTAACAGACCCGACATGACAATTAACGGAAAGGAAAAACCTAGTTGTTCCACATTAAAAACCGGTACCGATGAATATATTGTTCAGTCCCGAAGGTTTATTAAATTGAGAGCGGCGACTGGCCGTGTGACAGTGCCCTTAATTCGAGGATAGATTACTGGTGTGGATTTCAGTGACGGCTATTGATCTGAATTTTGTGATAGAAATAAAACTGAGGTGAAAGATTGAAGAGTCAAAAGAGTTTTTGACGAAGCTTTCATCATCCATACTAATGTTATGAATGCGAAAGTTCACTCACAGGACTCACAGGCAATGAGTTATGAAATTTTACAAATTGACACTGGGACCCGCCGATCGATTCTGTAAAAATCTCACCGTGAAAATTTAAGTGGAGTGAGCTTAGAGTGAGCTGTCAATAGTGTCAATCCCTAGTATTAGTTGGAATGACAGCTCACTCCACGCTCACTTCACCTAAGTTTTCACGGTGAGATGTTTACAGAATCGCACTGCAGAACCCTTATTGCGTAACACTGAATCTCAATCTGAATCATTTTGAAGGATATTGCTAATCCATTGCCTCATAATTATGTTCTAAAACTGTGTATGCTCAACCAATAAAAAGTAAATAACGCAATGAATGTTGTTGAACTGTCAAAATGAAAGCCATTCCAACTGTTAGTGCGTTATGTAAATACGCCGCTGGAGAAGGACGTGGGCTTCTTTTCATTGTGGATATTTGTATGATAAATAATGAAATACAAAATACACGCAAACAAAGACGCGGATAACAGCCAGTAGTTTTTAGGGTTCCGTACCCAAAGGGTGCTATTACTAAGCCTCCGCTGTCCGTCCGTTCGTCTGTCTGTCACAGAGTGTGTACTATACCGCTATAACAACACAAACAATACAGGTCCTGCTGTTCCCCAATACTTTTTGTACTTATTCTTGTTGTTGTTCAAAAACCTGTGTTAAAACTAAGGGGTTAAGGTCCCCCTTCCTTTTTGTTCTTGCATTCTTGTTATAAGAGCAAGACTTTCTTTTTTGTGTTACATAACGCAATTCCCTAGGGATATCGGTTACTTTGTGGTGAACCACGAGTACCACGACTGAACCAGATGGTAAGTTGTTTTACAACTTTATTATTTCTTTGGTCCCACACATTAAAAGTACTGTCTGCAACGCGGAGACCGATAAAAGCAGGAAATATAATTTTGACTTAATGCTGCACCTTTTGTACTTAAAATTAAAAATCTTTGACATACTCGTACCCTATGTTGTAGCTTATTAATTATGTGGGTGTACTATAGTTACTATAGGTAGGTGTACTGCCTAACCCTTCGGGGAAACAGGCGTGATGTTATGTCATGCGCGTTAATAGGCTTAGTTCTGAATCCATTCTGATTTTGACATTAGCAATACAGGGAGACCCGATCTTAACTTTTTTTGATCTTAACATTTAGGAAAAACGAAAACTTTATCAATCTAGGGTAATTTAGCAACAGTCATAATATATGTGGAATGGTATAAAAAGGAAAGTCCTGACGGACTCGTCAACGCCCAGCCCAACCCTTTGAAAGGTGGACGTGGAAGGTGGTTCCCTTTATGATGTGGAATTCCCACGGGTACCCCTGTGAGGCGGACGAAGTCGCTGGCAAATGCTTAAGTTCCATGTAATGGGGGCAAGCCTTTTCAAATCCAGACTCCGAACTGCTACTAAGAAATTTCTGACGGAAAAACCTACAACGAGAATTGTACCCAGGACTTCACGTTCCTGCGAACACTGTACAGCAGGTGTTGGAACACCTCTAAAACTAGAATAGCCTTTACAATATATATTTTTAACTCGGTCAGCGGCCAATGACACTGTCACCAATGTCCAGAAGGAAGTCTGTTAATATAATAGTAAATCGGTTTATGAAACTGACCTCTAACTGTTAGATAATAGAAAATTTCGATTATACGATTGCCTGTAGCTTCCTGGTGGTAAAGGCAAAGATATTTATTTATAAGAACGATAAAACTTATTAAAGAAATCTTGATTAAAGGTGACTCATTAATGGCATTCAAATTATTATATTCGGCATCTGATAATGATATCTGTGTAGGTAGGCTCCGCGGCACAAGGCAAAAACGCCGAAAATCCGTGGGAATATCGGAATAAAAAGTATCCTATGTGTTATTCTGATGTATGAGCTATATTACTGTAAATTTTCATTAACATCCGTTCAGTAGTTTTTGCGTAAAATAGTAACAAACATCCATCCATCCATCCATACAAACTTTCACGTTTATAATACTAGTAGGATAGTAGGATTTGCTGTTATAGCGGCAATTAAAATACACACTCTGTGAACAGTTCAAGTGTCTTTTACGGTTCATGAGATACAGTCACAGATCACAGAAACAAGGGATACAGCCCGCTGACAGACAGACGGACGGACAGACTTACAGCGGAGTCTTAGAAAGGCACCCGTTGGCACCCTTTGAGTACGGAACCCTTAAAATCACTTATGTTTTCCATTTTTGCCGATTGTAAACAAAATTTCTAAAAAATCTGACGACCTTCACAATCAGAATATCAATACCTACCTAAATGAGTACATATTTTTTATAGATTTTTTTATTTATTGGTCTTTATCGCTCCGTGCGCATTGTCCGCTTGCAGGAACCTACATTGTACAATTTGCATCAATACCTTGTCCTGTTACGCCAATCATTTATTTATTTCAATCAAAAGGAAAATAGTTTTTGTGTCGGTAATCAACTCTTTAACTTAAAAAAACCGGCCAAGTGCGAGTCGGACTCGCCCATGAAGGGTTCCGTTACGTTACGATTTATGACGTATTAAAAAAAAACTACTCACTAGATCTCGTTCAAACCAATTTTCGGTGGAAGTTTATATGGTAATGTACATCATATATTTTTTTTAGTTTTATCATTCTCTTATTTTAGAAGTTACAGGGGGGGGGACACACATTTTACCACTTTGGAAGTGTCTCTCGCGCAAACTATTCAGTTTAGAAAAAAATGATATTAGAAACCTCAATATCATTTTTGAAGACCTATCCATAGATACCCCACACGTATGGGTTTGATGAAAAAAAAAATTTTGAGTTTCAGTTCTAAGTATGGGGACCCCCAAAATTTATTGTTTTTTTTCTATTTTTGTGTGAAAATCTTAATGCGGTTCACAGAATACATCTACTTAGCAAGTTTCAACAGTATAGCTCTTATAGTTTCGGAAAAAAGCGGCTGTGACATACGGACGGACAGACAGACAGACAGACAGACAGACAGACAGACATGGCGAATCCATAAGGGTTCCGTTGCCATTTGGCTACGGAACCCTAAAAAGGGTGACCTTTGATTTTTGTGAATTGTGACATTTTGTAATTGTGATTAGAATGAATATCAACAAGCACTTTGCCAGCTCGCTTCGCTTTACGTCCTTTCAAAGGAAAGTCCTGACGGACTCATCAACGCCCAGCGCGTTGATGAGTCCGTCAGGACTTTCCTTTTTATTAATGCATGTATATGTATTGATAATATTTAAATCTGAATGGAGTCTAGCTTATTAACGCACATGACATCATGTTTTTCCCGGTAGGGTTAGGCGGAAGTGTGCCTATAGCCTATTGTACACCGACATTTTGCCAGTTATGTTTAAGTCCCATGTAGGCCATGTAATAGATGGAGAGCCTGTCGCCATCTACCGGGCACAAATCTAGACTCCAGGCTGCCACTGAGAATATCCTGATGGAAAAACTCAAAAACTCGAGAGCTAGAGCTGCAGTCTCGACATTCATAGCGATCGCTTTACGACCGAATTCGGTCGCAAAGTCCTGTCACTCCATACATTACATCTGTCAATTCGGGACTTTGCGACAGAATTCGGTCGTAAAGCGATCACTATCTATGTCGAGACTGCAGGCCTTGGGCTGAAGCTTCTTTGTGTAGCATTAATAAGCAATACGATACGACACACTCTACATGGGAGCTTTTTAAAATCCTTTCGGAGAAGCCCCCGGACGTTCCGACGTTTTATGTTTCCTTCTCGTGTTTCCCGGATTTCTTCAAAAATGTTTTGTAGTACCTATCAGTGGGGTAACGTACTAACAGTAGTAGCATTGGCTTTCATTTTGACAGTTTAACAATATTCATTGCGGTATTTACACAGGTTCAAGGTTGATTAGGAAAATTTGACAGTTTCGGGTAGCTTGACCTGCCGGCGTCTGTACATATCAATATTGTTAGACATATCTAAGTTAGATGCACTTGACTGTTAGTACATTTAGCGCTTTAGAAGGCTTTTTCTACTAACTTTTCCCCGTTGCTACGCTTGTGTTAAGGTTTGAAATGATTACACAGGAACATATCGGGTTTAAAAGTATCCTATGATATCCTAACCCTCGATATTCCACATTTATAATATTAGTATGGAATTATGGAATAGGTGTCTGTTATTGCCCACCATGTGCCAAGTTATGACGGCTTGTATCAGTTGTATCGCATAATGTCATTGTAATGCCTTGAGTTTACAGTGTCATTTGTAAACAAGCTGCGCGAAGACAGGGTGCTAATGTAAACAACTCCCTAATTTCGTAACACACTATCAATTTCAATGTGATTAATTTTGAAGGATATTGCTAATCCATTGCTTAGTATGTTCGAAAATTCTGCCTGCTCAACAACGTAAAGAACGCAATGAATTTTGTTGAACTGTCAAAATGAAAGCCATTGCTACTGAGAGTGTTTCGCAAATGCCCCAATATTCATAGTTCTCACTTTATTCGATACAACACGGCTCACTGTCCTCGCGAAAATTTCGCAACATTTCATTTATTTTGTACATTTTCTAACAACGCACGCAACACGTTTGACCATAAAATAACAATGACCTCAAGCAGGTATCCGAGTGTACTGTAAAATTGTTTGGTTATAACAATAACAAGGCTATTTTTTTCCCTCATGACTTTGGACTTTACAATTGAAAGTTTTCTTCACCGTTTATTCACGAAGGAGTTAAAAACTAGCTAGCAAACTCACTTATGAATGAAACGGTTTCTGAGATGGAATTATCATAGAGACAATCACAGCGCTCGCGCCGCTCTCGTTGAAAACATGGCGTCATCTGACGTCACAATATAGTAGTACACAATGCGCCATTGAAATAATCGTATGAACGATGGATGAGACAACCGTACGGTATGTGTCCATGTTATCTGTGTTTCTATGGTAATATTAACTGAGTTAGAGAGGAAAGTTTTCCACCTCTGCACGAAGATGCATTGCTATCCAAAGACAATATTTTATCCCTGGAAAAGTAACTTTGTGTTTCTATTTGGTCAAGGACACCAAAAATTCTAAGACATGTGACAACCACCACCACCCGCACTGGACCCGCTCCTGGTCAATGGCCCACTCCCTCTTACAGAAAGAGGAGGCCTGAGTCCCAGCAGTGGGAAAATTATAGACTGATGATTACCTATGTGTTTATGTACAAGGGAAATACGAGAACGTCTAGCCTGTCTAGGTGAGTCATTCATTACTGAAGACAGCTGCTTAGCTTACTGCTGAAATTCAACTAAGTACAGACGCCAGCACATCTAGCTACTACAATCTGTCAAATTTCTTTAATAAATTTTCAACTTTATCGCTAAAGCATTAAGGTTCAAGGTTGATTGGGAAAATTTGACAGTTTCGGGTAGCTTGACCTGCTGGCGTCTGTACAATGTCTAAAAACGTCCAATATTTTTGTTAAAGATTAATGAAATAGCTAACTCGAAGAACCACGAATACCGCAGGAAGTTCACTAATGCAGTTAAGACCACCGCTTCCTTTGCGAGAGAAGATTTCCAAGTAACACACGCAATACTAATTATAATTTTAAATTATACTCATTAATTCATCAATATTACACGCGTATCCGTAGTCACAAACTAGTCAGGAAGCTCTTGTGTCTAATTATAAAATATTAATTGATTTTCAATGAGTCAAGTACACACGTCGACCTATCAAGCTACACATTTCCAGTTTTAGCTGACCTCGCATTGGATAGGCTTTTCTTACAATGAAAAGTCAGCGTATACTGGAAATGTATAGCTAATGTATGTCGTCGTACGTACTCATAATAATATAAAAGTATTGCATATCGAACCTTATTCCGACATTTTGTAACATTATGGCCAAAAAACAGACCCACCTAATTTCGTTATTTCAGAAAGTTAAAAAAATGTTTCGAGAATTGTAGCAACATTTATTTATTAATATATCCCTTCACGGAACGTCGAGTGTCGAAACCAATACTTGCCGCCCTTGAGTTGGGGATAAAAATAAAATAAACAGAACAATTTTGACTTTCACGTTGCATTATGCATCTCAGTTCCTTGCTTGCGTATGCGCACCTTTTGAAGCAAAGTCGATTCCATTTGTAATACGTAAATAAAATTCGAATAAAGTTAATTATGGTTTCCGACAAAATAATGGTTATTACAGTTACGACTGCTCGCACTTAATAAGAGCTGACATGATGTAAATTAATACAAGGCCTTAATAATGCAATCACATTTTATTAAATAAATTTTGTTGGTACGTTTACCCTATCGGATTAACGATTAAAAAGGAACATGCAATCAAAATGTCTACCCAATTCAAAAGGAGTCATCAATTTGTGACTCTGTAAGTTTAACAAAGTTAACAAACTAGTTTATACGAAGATACAAACTAAGTGCATTTCGGTACCTGCGATGTTTTTTAAATGCAATCTTAAATATAAAACTCCAATAACCTAAAAGAATGGTATACCATTTAAGCCGCCAGAGGCCATCGTCAATACTGAACAGACGCTAAAAATGTTAAGTTGACTTAATTTTTTTTAAATATAATTATTACACATCACCTACTCAAGTTACTCCATGTCAATAGCACATTATCAGACATGTACATCGTGAGAATCGTCTGAACTTATCAGTTGTTTAATAATAATAAAGATACACTAATAAAGAATTGGTAAATCGATACATCAATGCAACTGTTGATCGATACTGTCGGATAGATACCGAAACCGCAACATGGTAGCTACATGTCTAATTTAAGTGTGTACACACGGCTACACATCAAGCTATACGTTTCCAGTTTAAGCTGAGCTCGCATTGTATAGGTTTCTCGTACAATCAGAAGTCAGCTTACACTGGTTATGTATAGCTTGGTGTGTCAGTAGCCGTGCGTACACCATTATGATAAATTCAAGTTTGGATAAAAGATTGGCTGTAAGTCCTAAGTAAAGAGTGAAAAAATGATGTGAAAATTAAAGTCAAATTAAATCAGAGAAAGCGAGTTTGTTTGTTTATTACTCTTTCACGCTAAAACGGCATTAGGCCGTGTCTAGTCTAGGCAGACGCGGTCACTAATCAGAATTTTGAATGTTAAAAATAAAATTATTGTCTTACCCACTTTGCCTTCTATGAACTTTAACTGCAAAAAATCTCCGAGTAGGCCGTCTGGCGACTGCCTACTGCCTCGCGTATTTGTATGAAGATTTTGTTTTTTGTTAGGTTTGATCATTTAGTGTGTTACTTAAGTGTGGGGCACACACACTAAAATGTAATTGACAGGCGTATGGTGATTTATCGAGGTAGGCACTGCTTATATGCCTTTATGCAATGCACGCCACTGACAGATATACCATGACCTGGGTAAAGACATAGGCTACTTTCATCCTGGATCGCAAACGAAGTCGCGGGCAACAGCTAGTATTTAAATAAGTGTAAGAAAAAAAAATACACGGTGTTTAAATAAAAGTTATACAACATAACTGTGTTTTGAATGAGTTTTTAAAGAACCTTAACCTAAAAAATAATAAAGTCGCTCTTTATATCAAATACAAATTTATTTTTGTTTCAAAATGAACTCACAAATAAAATTAAATAGATAGCATCTCCATCGCTAATTGTGCGCCTTTCAAAGCATTTTTATTTTGTATGTATTAGCCAATGTGGTGCCGTTATCGCTAAGATACCTGTCAATTATATATAATCCAGAAATTCGTACCGAGAATTTTCATGATCGTATCGTTGTATTGATTCCGAATCGACCTTCGATTCGATCGAATTTTCGAGTTGTGAAACCGTATATGGAAGGTTGCTCGACAGTGTGACCACCGTTTTTGATGAATGGAGAAAATAATATTACATTTGCGGCCGTAATTACTATTGGAACGTGTGAGTTGTGACACCGTTTACTGTGTTGTGTCATGCAATTGTTTTGAAGATTATAAATGCTGAGTGAACGCTATCTACCAGAAATCATTAGAATGTTTTTGTTTTTTTGTTTCTAATGAGCTTCATAAAAGGACAAAATTCAGATTTTATTTTTATACTTAATCTTATTTCCGCTACCTATTAGCCAAATTCAAGTAATAATACATGTTTTTTTTATCAATTTAACTAAGCAATCATTAACAACAATAATAAAGGCAAAAATAATTATGATTTTTGCCTTTATCGACATAATTGCATTAATTAGGCACTTTAATTAATGCTTGCCTTTTTGTGATGTGTGGGACAGTTTGACTCGGAATGTTCTCGTCGTTAAGAGGCCTTTGGAAACCCTGTTAACAGAATTTCTGTTAAGTTATAATATGCGATTTTTCGTGTTTTAAAACCATCCACTATTACCAAGCTTTTTTCCATCGTCGGGAGTGTTTCATGAACATGAATATTGAAATATTTACAAGGTTATATTATTAATTAGATCCTGATCGCCACTTCGTCCACATGGTAGCCATAAGACCCCCAACCTATCGCATCACATTTCATCGCGAGCCCGCGCTATTACTTTTTTCTTTTTGCCCAGCTCCTAAGGATCGAAACTTGATGTTAAATAGCCTATAATCTTTCTCAATAATTGTGTTATCAACAGTGATAGGAATAGGTAGTGCCTATTTGCCTAAACTTCGAAGAACAGAGACAAGAAACGGAGACTTCCTTAGGACTAAATTTTTTCCGGGACATCTGTCCCGAAATTCGGGACAACACTTTTAAATTCATTAAAAAAATATGTTATTTGGAATAAATAATTCGTCTATATTTACCTAAAGTTTATAATTTATAACTCCATAATAATAACTTATCCTATATGGGCTCTAAAGGAAAAATAAAACACATAGAATATTGTTGTAAGTTACAACAATATTCTATGTGCTTTTTTCGGGACAGGTGGCCCGGAAAAAATTTAGTCCTAAAGAAGTCTCCGTTTCTTGTCTCTGTTCTTCGAAGTTTAGGCAAATAGGCACTACCTATTCCTATCACTGGTTATCAAATGCAAAAATATTTTTTCATATCCGACTGGTAGTTCCAGAGATTATATAGCGTGTTCAAACAAACTCTTCAGTTTATTATATTACTAAGTATATACATTTGAATGGAACCTTTATATAATTCTTCAAACATATTTATTGTCTGCAGTATTCACGATCGGACTTATTACGCCAGAGAAGATTGGCACAGACTCACGTAGGAATGACACTGGCGATGCGTACGCGCAATCGATATGTTATCACCACGAGACGAATCTATCAACCAGTGACCTATTTTTCTACGATATGTAGTAACGTAATATCTTCATTTTATTTCATGTTTTACAAACAATCTTTAAAATTAGAAATTACTGAGAGTAACATTTTGGAATTGTAAACTAGAGAAACTGAAACTGAAAGCTTTGTGCATAATGATTAATTTTGTTGTTATTGTAGCATTAGTGGTGGAGGGGCTCGTGGCTAAGTAATAACAACCGCACGGGTCGATCGATCAGGAAGCTACGCTTGCCGCGGTTGGTCCGTGGATGGGTGACCATTTTCACCAACCAAGACCCCTCCGTGCCTCGGAAAGCACGTTAAGCCGTTGGTCCCGGCTGCCATTCGTGGATCTTTGACAGTCGTTACGGGTCGTCAGTAGCCCGAAAGTCTATCCCAGTCAAAAGTCCGAAACCAGTCTATCATACTACCCAGTCACTGGGTTGTGGAGGTCAGATAGGCAGTCGCTCCATGTAAAATACTGGTATTCAGCTGCATCCGGTTAGACTGGAAGCCTGGACCCCAACATAGTTGGGAAAAGGCTAGGCAGATGATGCTGATTGTAGCATTAGTAGCGGTTGATGTACCTCACTTTATAAGTAGGTAGGTACTAGACTTTTTGACAACGTTTTAATTTAAATTAAAGTTACGCTGAAATATTCCGGTAGTACATCTATTATTGTTAACTATTTTTCGCTTTAGTTAGCTAGAAATTTGGTAGGACGCAGCATCGAAAACTACATACGAGTAAGTTATTTCAAATATGTACATATAGATATATACTATAAAGGTCCTACTTTTGATAGCTTAGGGTGTGCTTTGAAAGGCCATTTTATATCTATCACAAAATAAAAAAAATAAAAAATGGAAGGTAATACTTTGCTCTAGTTAAGTTCAAAACTTCGAGTACCAGAGGAACCCATGTTCCTAAACTTTTGGGCCATTTCCGGGCGGTTTCTCTAGCATCCTGAGTTTCATGAACCCGATTAAAAAGTACCTGTGACCTATGTCCTAAAGACCTATTTCCCTCATCACGTCATGTTAATTTAAACTGTGTTCCAAACGTTGAAAATGGCCCAGTAGTTTAGGAGTCAAGAAGTAACAAACAGATAGACAAAACATTCACGACTATATTGATTTAATTTTTTATGTCGCGTGTCGTTTACTATAATATTATCAAAACTAGCTCATTCACGGCGGGTGCTTGGACTTGTATTTTGTATATAAACATTATAATTAAACAAACGCACGCTGAACTAGCAATATTTATAATAAATATTAAATATTATGAGGTGCGTGGGACCAGCTGAAATTGTTATTGTCTTGGCGTTCATCATCATCATATCAGCCGAAAGACGTCCACGCTGGACATAGGCCTCAGCATTACAGGAGTTAGAAGCAATTAATTATTGTCAAACAATTAATATGCAAGTACTTAACATTTTTAGTTACATACTTGTGTCAAATCAATGAAAATGTATGAACATTTCAACGTTAGTTAACAAGTATCCAAACAGTTCAAATTCATTTAATAACTTTACAAAACAAAATATTAATAAATCTATAAAATTATTTCGAAATTGCTTTAATTTTATTAGAAGTTCATTATTCAATAGTAACGTGGGAAAATGGAATAGTTACCAATTTCAATAATAATATGAAATAAGTAATTATAAAAGAACTCTCTCTGACGAGAGGGGCTCGTGGCTTAGTAATAACAGCAGCACGGGGCGATCGCGGTCGGTCCGTAGATGGGTTACCATCTTTACATATGATACCCCTCCTTTCCTCAGGAAGCACGTTAAGCCATTGGGCCCAGCTGTTATTCTTGAATCTTTGACAGTCGTTACGGGTGGTCAGAAGCCTGAAAGTTTGACTGCCAGTTTTACTTAGAAGGGGTATCGTATTACCAAGTAACGGGATTGTAGAGGTCAGATAGGCAGTCGCTCCATCTAAAATACGCGTATTCGGCTGCATCCGGTTAGACTGGAAGCCGACCCCAACAAACTTCGGAAAAGGCTAGGCAGATGATGAACGAGAGAGCAGGACAGCCAAGGCGTCTAGCCAGTATACTCGGGTTTTTACCCCTTAGCTTTCACAACGGACGGACGAGCGCAGGCAAGGGTTAGTTTCGCCGCGCCACGGGACAGCAGAGGCATCTAGAAATTTAGTTTGATAAATGTTTGTTTTCTATTAATTCAATAAAATTTTATCCGAAAACATCAATCCGTTTCTTACTAAACTTCAACTATATCCGACGATCCTGCATACCTATCTCTTTTGTTTTACCATTGAGGGCGTTTCCTGAATCGCGCTATCAAGATCTGCCGCGACCAGTAGGTATATAAGCCTCGGGACTTCATCATCTAGGTGCCCTCTCCCAGCGACGCCCTAAGCCGAGGTTCGTACCCCACAGGGAGTGCCCTTAGCGTGCAGTTGCTTGATTTTTAATTATTTTTTAAACCCTGGCTGGAGGCTTTAAGTTTTCTTAAGGCAACCACAGGATAGTCCGCACCCTAATTTCGTAACACACGATCAATCGGAATCGGTTTCATTTTGACAGTTTAACAACATTCGTTGCGTTATTTACGTGTTGAGCAGACAAATTTTTGAACTTATGAAGCAATGGATCAGCAATTTGCTTCAAAATGATTCAGATATCGATTGCTCGTGTGTTACGCAATTAGGGTGCCGGTTAAGTAGTCACGACCTCTCTAGATCAACTACGAGATGCCATTTATAAAAAAAAACCCTGCATTAAACTTGATCAGGGATATTAAAAAGGATGTGTGTTCCAATATTTTTGTATGAAGGGTTGGTACCACCCTTTATTAAACTTGTGACGGACTTAGGTGCGAATATTTCGGGCCGGTCAATTTATGGCCTTTTTAAGGCGAAAGCGTCTGGTAATCCGCAACATTTCAAATTTTCTTACGTTTTTAGCAATTTGAAAGTCAGTGGCGCTGATTCCCTTGTTCACAAAATAAACTTCTTTCTTTCTATTTCATTAAGAAAAGGACAAAAGATAAATATTAGGTTAGTCCTGTCAAATTAGTCAGACGTAAATTGACGTATTTTTAGTAGCCAATTTTTTTATCACGTCTTTTTGTCTATGGAGTATATTAATTTGACAGGAGTAAACTAATATTTATCTTCGGCCAGTATCATGTTGTATGTATGTTTAAATGTGATTGGCAGCCCTAACAAATATTTCTTTAATCTTTATACAATATTATAATCATGAAAATCATCAATACATCTCTATAAGTTCTTATTTATGAACCTATTGGTAACCTGTTCTCTATTGAATGATTATTTCATGAAATCATCACATGTGAGGTCAATTCTAAGTTAAGGAATTGTATTGCTGATTCTAATGTTCATAATTCTATAAATACATATTTGATTTGTCATATTTTTTTGCGAATCTACGTGTTTTCTATGCATTATTACCTATCTGAATAAATCAGAATCAGAATTTTATTTGTCAAACATAGGTAGGTACATTGGGTTCTTGCAATACATATTTATATAGGTCGCCATGTTTTGCCATTACAGCATAAGTACAAATATTTTAACATAACGATTGTTTAAAATAACAATCATACTCAATTTAATTACAACATAATTAGTAATATTAAATTAAATTAGGTTTTGAAAGATTATAAAAAAATACGAAATGTCATAAAAAGTAAAATAAGTGGGAACGTCGAATAGAGTCCCCGATCTCCAGCAGTGGAGCACGATGGGTCGAGTTGAAGATGATCAGCAGTGCGATTCTGTAACCATCTCACCGTGAAAACTTAGGTGAAGTGAGCGTGGAGTGAGCTGTCATTCCAACTAATGCTAGGGATTGACACTATTGACAGCACACTCCAAGCTCACTTCACCTAACTTTTCACGGTGAGATTTTTAACAGAATCGATCGGCATATGACAGCAAAGGAGCCTATTGTTTAGTACACCCTTGATAACAGCTACAATCAGACAAAATAAACTAAAAGAAAATAAAAAAACCAAATAAGACCATTATCGTTATGACGTCTTCCCTGGCTGCGGCTGTTGCGCTAGCGCCGGATGTGACGTGATCACCCACGCTTTGACATTGACACACACTTGGCTGCACATGTGGCCCTACTTTTTTTCTAACCGTGTATCTGTAGTGTTCAGTCTGAATATGGTTTGAATTTATTAATTACAACTTACAAGTGGGTGTAGAAATGCATTGTATTTAAATTTAAAGATGAGTACCGAGATTTTGGTAGGTATTTAAGGTCGCAACCCGCCAAACCTCTATACCCAGAAAAAGACTTATCCTGAGAATAAGTTTTGAATTTTTGACAGTTTTTCCCTACTAGAACTGTCGGACGTCAATTTTATTCCACGAATAAAAGATATCTGACTTTGGTAAAATCAGCCCTTAGGTAGGTAAACACGATTCTTTCTGTCATTCGTGGATCTTTGACTATCGTTACGGGTCGTCAGTAGCCCGAAAGTCTCACAACCAGTCTTGCCTAGGGGTATCGTATTAGCCAACTGGGCTGTGGAGGTCAGATAGGCAGTCGCTTCATGTAAAATACTGGCACTCAGCTGCATTCGGTTAGACTGGAAGCCGACCCCAGCATAGTTGGGAAAATTTATTTGGAATAATCATCTAGTCGGCACCATCAACTAAAGCAACTACACCATGGGTCCCTTTCCCATTTACATATTAATGTAGTCAATCTTGCTTTCGAACAATATGTACACTGCCAAAAACCACAAATTTAGTAACGTTACTGCTACAATTTATACAGACAAACCACATAATATGACTGATTATCCACCGATATGGAACTGCCAGCATGTCGCGAAAACCATAAGTTCCCTGCATCACGAAGCATGACAACGCGTTACATAATTTGCATCACAGTCTAACTAGTTGCTGTAGTAGGACATTACAAAATGGTTCCACTGCAAGCTGGTAGCTGTTGAACCAATGCTAGTCTTTGTATGATCACAGATAAATCATAAAGTGACAGACTGGATGTGCTGGATGGCCGACTCCGGTAGCGGTCGGTTCCACTCCGATGCTCACCAGTACTCACCACAGTACACCCACTGTTCGTGATGCTAAAACACGGAGTAGGGACATAATGGATAGCTAAAGCTGACGACGCCGATGGTTCGACCACCAACAGTGGACCTTAAATATTTAATATTCTTGTTAGGAACGTAGGACAAAGGACAAAGGAAGTAAGTGGGTTACCTACGACCTAGTTACATAGATATTACTGCCGAAAATACGAGGTGTGCTCATGAGACATCGGTATAGAACACTGGCATGGGAATCCGTTGCTTCTATGATGCCAGAGGACCTAGTCTACCTACATTGGACTTCATTAGCATATAAACTTCAAACGGCAGTTGGTGCAGCTTGGATAATGAATTGAAAAATACTTTTCTCATGTTTTTATAACTTCATGCTTATATCTTTAGCGGTCTTTTTACCAATCAATTTATAATTAACAGTTTAACACTCCGTCATCATCTACCTAGCTATGTTGGGGTCGGCTACCAGTCTAACGAATCCAACCGAATACCAGTACTTCACACGAAGCGATTGCCTATCTGACCTCCACAACCCAATTACTGGGTAATACGATATCTCTTAACACTCCATGTTTTTATCAATTCGTGTAACAAAACTGTAAGGTGTGCAGTTGTGCACTCCTCTAATGATTCGCGGTTTCCAACGTCTAATTCAATCAATCAATTCAAATAGCAATGTAATGTACCTTACCAAATGCCAACCTAATCGAATTAATGATTTCGTTTAAGATTTATTCATTTTGTTTTTAATTTGCGCAATCAAGTCTCGTGTAACCAGACTCAACGTGAATTGATTGATCTTATAAATAATTATGTCCGTTTACTTAGCTTTAGAACCTACATAAAACGGCATAAACATACATAATGTATAGTAGGAATCATTGTTGAATCACTACTTCTAAATTCTAGACCAACTATACAGGATGAAATTGTAAAGTTGAGCCAAATCGAAATAAGAGGTGCACTTTCTGTTACATAATCATTATAAATTGTCACTTCCCAAATCAAAATTCTTAAAAATATCGTGTAATTATCGTCTTAACAGCAAAAAAAATCCTTAGGACACGTTGAATTAGATATTTTAATTTGGTGCACGTATTCAATTTCACCTGTATGTGGATATCTTGAACCATAGAAACTCTGCTACATCTTATATTATTCTCACTCACAATACAACATAGTGCGGAATACGAAGAGAACTGTAATCCGGTTAATAATACAACAACGTTTCTCTCCGCTGCACAAAAACTAGTAAATCGAGAGGTCTATTCTCGACGTCTCAACGCTTCCAGTTCCCACCTCGTCATCCCAGCCGGCAGTCCCCTTCACACGGCTCCGGCCGTGACCACCACACGGCACACCACAGTCTTGCCACACCACACTTAATGAGTCTTACGCCACTTTACTTAATATAATAACGCACAATCGATTCGTTCGACATCATATTCTTTCGAGTTTCCAAATAAAGGCCGCCTTTGTGACTCACGAATTAAAGGTCTATAAACTCGGCTCCGAAATAAGTCACATTTATTTTTGTTACATTGGTTCCTTGTTGGTATTAAACCTTTGGCCGTGACTACGTTTATGTTTAACCTTTTCTTTCTTATAGTCCCTTTATATTATTATCACCTTATTTTCTCATCTCCATTGGTTTAGGCTAAACCAATTCATGTACCAAAATCAAAGATGGATCTTAATCTTTTTCTCCCAATCATTAGCATAATATGCAAGTCGTCACATCAATGTATTTTGGTCATGTTAAGTCGTCAAACATTTCTAGGTATGACCAAGTTATTGCTGAAACCAATTTGAACTATTTACGTCGCGTCAGCTCAGACGAAGTGCTAATCAAACAGTCAGGTTTAGCAAACCACAAACGTCAAATTGAAAATGACACGTTTGTGGACACATCTGTGTCTAGATAGATACATAGCATCGATTTGTGTTCACAGCTTTAAGATTGGCACTCCGATAAACAAACATGAAGCGAGAATAGTAGATCAAATCGTCGCGATCGTCTTAATGTGGTATTGTTCAGGCGATCTGTGTCGCGCGGCTGACCTATCACCGTCACGCGATTTCGCAGAATGAATCTGTCAGTTAGTTTGTAGGTCGATATTTGCACTGAGATTAATTTCTTTTAATAAAGATCATGGCAGGGATTTAATGGGGCTGTCGCGGAACAATGCCGGACGTCTTTTGTTTCGTGGAATGTTTTAATGCTGACAGTCCCATGCTTAACAATGAAAGACATTCTCTTGTTTTCTCCACATTGCTAATCAGCTATGAATGATTTTGGTCTATCATTACGAGTCTCACGACATTTAAAATTGCGATGGTTGAAACATTCAGGAGTGTATAATATCTGTCACATTCTAAACATGTGTTTAGCAGCTGAGTAAAAAGCATAACGCAGCTTTAATCCAACATTAAATTTGAAAGTGCAAAAGACGTGGGAAATGGTCGAACAATCTTCGCACTCATCAGATAAAATTACAAATTACGATGGTTGAATGTAAAAGTTTACTATCTCCTGTTTTAATAGGCACACGAGGCACAATCCGCAAGGCAAGTTTATATCTGGGGACTAATTGGTTTTGTTGTTAATTGTTTATTTCTTGGAGGGGCCGCAATTGTCGCTCAATCAGGTTAAGTTGCGCTTGCCGAGGTTGGTCCGTGGATGACCATCTTTACATGCCGAAACCCCTCCGTGTCTCGGGAAGCACGTTAAGGCCATCTGACATTCGTAGATCTTTGGCAGTCGTTACGGGTCGAAGAAGAAGCCCGAAAGTCTAGCAACCAGTCTTTCCAAGGAGTATCGTATTACCCAGACACTGCAGCCAGTTAAACTGGCAGCCGACCCAACATAGTTGGGAAAAGACAATTGATTGTTGTTTGTTTATTGGATCAGGTATCCCTTTGGAATGAGTTTGTGTGGTAGGATGACCAGGCAGCTGGAACGCTTCCGATCCGAGGCTCAACCGCATTCAATAATGTTAGGATATTTTATGTGGTGTTAGCTTGAATATTCTATAAATCTAGTGTTGGTCCAGTTGGTGCAATATTTTCAAGCAATCATTCATCACTACATAATATAATGTATGTAGGTATGCATATTTATTTATTCAACAAGACAAGTCCGTCACGACTTTTCGCATCTGTAACTTGTTGTTATGCACCCGTATTTATATTAATATTCGTACCGATATTATTACTTTAACAGTTCAAATTATGAAAGGCCAAATACATTTTGTCTACTACTTTGATACTATATGAAATAATATCAATAAAATCGCTAGATATGACTTTCGATTCTAAATTAATTAATTCTAAGGTCTCTTGTCAAAGTGACAATATGTCATTGAATTTGACAATCTCGTATTGCTTTGCTTGTAGGTACTTTTCACGTGATATTAAAAACAAAAATATGTTGCGTGAATCTATTGAGGTTAAACTCTATCAACAATGTTAACCGTTTTTTTGACAGATCGAACTAGTGAGCAATTATATTATTATTATTTTTTTGTCAAAACTGATACACTTACGGTATTATAATGTTTGTAAGAAGTTATAAATAATTCAATAAGATTAGGTAGTTTATACTTATTTTATTACGCATTTTAAAGTTAACTTTTATGTAATCTGGAATATTTACGTTCTAAGGCAGCTGTCAAAAAACGGTTAACCTCTAGGACCGAGTATAGCAAATTTTCGCTCAAAACTTTAATTGATGGTTCTGCGTTTAAGGTGATTTTCATTCAGTATTCACAGCCTTCCTAGCGCTATCATCAACATCTTTAGCATAATGCATCCGTCTTTTATTTGGTCTCCCTGTGTTTGCCTTGCCTTTTTGATCTATACAAATAAATACAATTGAATTGTCTGTTTGTAATGTCAAAATAACAGCTAAATGCATATGAAAGTGTATGCGGTACCAAAAACAAAAAAAGTTTTTATTTTTGTCTGTCTGTTCCTAATCTAAGCTAATCTCCAAAACGGCTGGACCGATTTTGACGGGGCTTTCACTGGCAGATAGCTGATGTTATAAGGAGTAACCTAGGCTACTTTTATTTGATAAAGATAGTTTGTAAAGAGACATATTATTGTTTTCCGACATCCACGCGATAGAAGTCGCCAGTACAGCTAGTTATTCCATATAATCATCACCAAGGATCTGTTAAACGAAACCTGTATATGGCTGCGAATGTAGTACTGATTAGCCTAGGTCATTGAAACATCGATTACAATCTAATTTAAAATCGATCTTCAAGTTTGATATTAATCCTTTGAACGTATTTCAATAACACTGTCGAATTAATCGGGAATAGTAATCGGTATGTCAAATCAAGTCTAATAAATAATTCAAGGCTTCAATTTTAATTTCACTGCAGCATTCACAACATGACCATCAAACGTTTTTTCGAATCGATTTTGTAACGATGAATCGATTGCGTGAATTTGCGTGCTCAGCGATGAACTAAAGAAAGTGGACTCGCTGAGCGATAACAAAATGTCCATAATGTTTTTATTGCCGCATGTTGACAAATGATTTCAATAATTTAATATGATTACCGAATAAAGAGTGGCTAAACTTGTGACAGGTCCATGAGGTGTTGTTTGTGTCCATCAGCTGTGCTGTACTGTCGGTACAGTCGACCGACATCAAGATGACTGCGTCTTTATATCGTAGTAATAACGGCGATTTTCGTAGTGTTACCACTCAAGTCGGTTGGCTGTAGATACATGCGCGTGCGATCAATCAGTGTCTGCGCCTGCGCGGGATGACGTCGCCTGACGTCACGGCGGTCAGTGGCACTCAGTGAAAGTCTCCAAATCGCTGCTATAGAGGCATCAATCTGCAACACTTTCGTCGCAGTAAATCGATTGTCATTCGGAGGCCGATCCTCGAGACCGATTTCCCCCAGCTAGATCGAACCAGATAACTCAGATCTATTTATGTTCAATTCCTCATATAGACAGGGGTCTTGTTATGATGGTCGTACCTATGTGTACCTACTTACCCATTGCATTACGTGCCATAGGAAGGAAGTAGGAATGTGTTAGCTTCAATTCTGAGTACCTATGCTTTAATTGTTTTGACACAAGGTTGTAAATAAACTTGAGTGTTAGTTACAATGTTATTTATGTGCATATCATTAAGGCTAGCCGCTCTACGTTGCGTAAATTCGTACGTCTCACATTTCTAGCTGCACTTTGTCTGTTAAGACATTAATATATTCTGGTGTTAGTTACGTTGGTATATTATATGTACACAATGCGTCGGCCTTACTTAACTATCGTTTAAGCACACATTAAATACTGTTTACTTGTAGGGCTTATTAGTCGACTCGCACGGATTCACTCGCCCGAAACGTGCGACTCGTCACTTTTAAATAATATTATTTTTTCTATAGGCGGCACGAAGTTAATTTATTGATATTTAGTGGGTACTGTGGCAAGCGAAATAAATGTTGGTACAGACGCCAGCACATCAAGCTACTACAATCTGTCAAATTTCTTTAATAGATTTTCATCTTTATCGATTGGGAAAATTTGACTGGTTTCGGGTAGCTTGACCTGCTGGCGTCTGGACTATCTCAGAGCAGAGATGGCCTGGTGGCAACGGCCACGACTTACGAGTTAGAGGTAGGATCGCGCTTTACTTTATGTAAATTATTTCATCACCACTGCTCTAAAAATGGTGAACGGAAACATCTTGAGGAAACCGGCATGTCCTCGAACCAAAAATTCGAAGTGGCATCTACCAACTCACACTGGGCCTTCGACGTGGATTATGGCGTACTCCCTCTCACCGAGAGTAGGCGTGTGTCCCAGCAGTGATAACATTATAGGCTGTCAGTTGCGTCACTATTCAGTATGTGATAAACACTGTATAACAGAAGGCCAATTCTTGTAAATTAAAACGTTCAAAACCTAGTCGCAGTCTCATCTCGGCGACAAATAAATGTCAGAAACTTGTCAAAACGTAGGGAAATTAGAAGTATTTTTTGACAGATTGAGACTGAGATCAGACTGTGAACGTTCTTAAAATAACGAGAATCGCCCCTCTGATGTAAGATGCAAATTATTGAGACTGTAAATGAAAAGAAAGATAAGTGAATCTTTGGCTCTCGGCCAAGCCGTTCCAACACTCAACTCACTACTGCTCTGGAATGCAAAATCTCACAGAGTACATGCCACTGCTTTTTTTAAAACTTTTGATGATCAAACTGCGTCGTTGGTCTAGTGTCACAAGCGATACTGCTGAGTTTGAGGTCTTGGGCTCGATTTCCGGGTCAACTCAACAATACTTACTTCAAACAACAATGATAGATAACGATTAAAACAGCCATCTTAGCTACTCAAATAGAGCCATTATTCTTTTTGTTAACTTGTAACACAATAATTACTAGCCGTATCAAGATTGCTAATCTTAGCTTTGCAAAATCGAAAAAAGTCGATAATGCCATGATTCAGCTTGCGAAACTATCATAACAAGTTTGTAAATACACGTTCAATGTTTACTAGGACTTTGGGCTTTATTTGCAGAAGCTAAAGATGATATTTGCATGAGCAAAGATTAAAAGTCTCGTTGTTATTAGCGGTTGCTTGTAATCTTACATGTTTTTCTCAGTAAGAAATATTGAACTTACAGCAATGATATTCTGTAAAAATCTCACCGTGGAAACTTAGGTGAAGTGGAGGGAACAGTGGGGCTTAGGTCGGTTGGAGTCCGACATACTTACCTAATTTGATTCTCCCCAGATGGACCCTCCGTCACATCCATGAGGATTTTACCACAGAAAAAAAAAGTAAAGTAAGCTTGAAGTGAGCTGTCATTTCATCTGATGCTACGGATTGACACTATTGACAGCTCACTTCACCTTAGTTATCACGGTGAGATTTTTTACAGAATAGACCGAACAACCGGTCAATTCTGTAAAAAATCTCGCCGTCAAAACTTACGTGAAGTGAGTTGTCATTCTACATGTTACTAGGGATTGATACTATTGACAGCTTACGTCACCTAAATTTTCATGTGAGATTTTTACGGAATAACATCGACCGAAAAGACGCTTTCACGACAAAAAGTGACTACCGTATATATTTAGTCGCGGCATATTGTATTGCGCGTGACATTTCCTCCATTTCTCGAGAACTGGTGTACCTAATGTGTCCACCACATTTGCACAAATGTTCAATGCACAGTGTTCTTTCTGTGTCCTCTTTCGATCAACGTCTGTTCTTTTTATTTTATTACGAAGATCATCTTGTTTATTTTGTTTTCGCCTGGCAATCTAAAGTGACACAATATTATGGAGGTCATACAAAATACAAACTTACAAAATAGGCACAGACATCTGGATCAGTAGACGTATTAAATCCTCTATTAATATGATAAATATGAAAGTTTGTTTTAAATATGAACGGATTTGGATAACACTTTTATTCTTGTAAACCTGCGTTTACAGGAATAAAAGTGTTATCCAAATCCGTTTCTTCGCTTTTCTGCCCGCAACAATAATACGTCTGCACGTATTATAGTTGCGGGCAGAAAAGCTAGTATTTTATAGAAAGTGCCAGTTTAATCTGCAATGCGATAACATTTCAGTTCAGCATGCGTGGCCTATATATATTCAAGAAATCTAGACCAATCACTAACATTTTAAACATTCTCATATTTTTATTTAACACGTTGTACCTAAGCAGTATAGTGAGAATTCTGAACCAGAGATCAGTGGGATAGTAGCGTGACTGCGTGACACACCATCAGTAGCAATAGCTTTACTTTTGACAGTTCAACAGCATTAATTGCGTTATTTACGTTGTTGAGCAGACAATTTTACGAACATATGAAGCAATTGACTAGCAACATCCTCAAAATGATTCAGATTTTAATTGATAGCGTGTTACGCAACTAGGCTGCTGGTTAAGCCTATAAATTCCGTTTATCCTACTAGGCCTGGGTTGGATTCTCGGACATGCCTTTCCGCATATACTTACCTTTGAGTGGATTAACCCGAAATCGCTATAGTGACTCATACTTAAAATCTGCCATATCAATCAAGCTTTGAAATAGGCATAACAAACAACATAATTTAAGTCCGTAATATGTTGTGAGACACATTTGTAACAAAGCTATTGCAAGTTGCAATACAACACCTAATTGACTAGTTGTCTGCCTACTTAGTTGTTCGCCTACGAAGACTAGTCCCAGCTACTTAGGGCCTAGTAAATCCATTTCGCCAAAGCATTAACGATTTGCGGCGGTTTAATCCAATGAACATAGTTCTTCATTTCGATTTGATGTAGGTACTAGTTTATCGAATAGTCTTGTCTTTGGTCATTGAGTCATCATCATTTCAGCGGAAAGACGTCCACTGATGGACATAGGCCTCCCCCAAGCACTACCGCCACTTCAACCGGTCCTGTGCTTTTCGCGGCCATCGGATTCCTGTGGCTTTCACAAGGTCATCGGTCCACCTTGTGAGCAACGCCACGTCTTCCGGTAAGTGGTCGCTACTCCAGAACCTTATGGCCCCATAGGCTATTTTGCGAGCAATGTGCCCTGCCCACTACCACTTACGTTTGGCAATTCTTCGTTCTATGTCGATTACTTTGGTTCTTCTGCGGATTTCTTCATTTCTGATTCGATCACGAGGGGAAACTCTGAGGCGATTAAGCCATTAGAATTCATGTCCTAAGGGACATGAATTCTGGTCCTAAGGGACATGAATTCTAATGGCTTAATCGCCTCAGAGTTTGAGTTCATCATCTTCCTGCCCTTATCCCGTTAATAAATAAAAAAAACGTTTTTGTTCAAAATGGAATAAGTTCCATTTTGAACAAAACGTTTTTTTAATTTGTTTATTTATATATTTAGGTTAGCCAACAATTGTACACACAATACATTTAACAAATAATTTCCTAATACATTTATAAGTGCAACAATTACTTACAGGCTAACACAACATGCACCATTAATGGTTTTACTTATTTCAAAGCCAAAAAGAATATTTACAATTATAGTTATATTTTTTTTTGTACTACATGCATAACAATAATAATAACAGCGATTACCTTCTAAATAATTTAAAAAATTTTTTTAATAAATTGGTAGTTGACATTTAAAATTAAAAAAAAATAATAATTCAAATATATAATAAAATACAATTACAAAAATGTATCAAAGACGTAATAATAAATAATAGACGCTTCATAAGTAGGTACTTAGTGAAAGTATTTTCTTATTTCCGCAAAAAAATACTGCATAACGAATCCGTCTACTTATACTCTCTTAGCATCTTGTAATCATCATATTTCCATAAACCACACATCACCGTCAATTAGATAACTCACTATAAAAATACTTCAATAGCTAGTAATATCGAATATCGATGTCATTCATAATTTTATTCGTCATGTAAGTACATACATTCACATCAGTCATCTAAAGCGCTAACTAATGATATCATTGACACTTATAATATGAAGATATTTGGCCTGTGTGTGTATTACATGAGCAAAGTTAACGATATATTTTATACTAGCTGTGCCCGCGACTTCGTTTACGTGCATGTCGGAAAAAATAATTGATTTCGTGGGTTTTAATTTTTTTGCACGGATCCCTAATTATTTTTCTAAAATAAATTAGCCTAAATTATTCCTTATAACATCAGCTATCTGCCAGTGAAAGTCCCGCCTAAATAGGTCCAGCCGTTTCGGAGACTAGTCGGAACAGACACACAATATTTTAAAAAAAATGTGTTACCTACTTTCATATGCATTTAGTAAAAGCTATTATTTTGACATTAGAAAGAGACACTTCAAATTTATTTATTTGTATAGATGAGCACCTAAGTACAGACGGCAGCAAGTCAAGCTACCTGAAACTGTCAAATTTTCCCAATCAACCTTGAACCTTAATACTTTAGTGATAAAGTTGAAAATCTATTAAAAAAAAAATTGACAGATTGTAGTAGCTTGATGTGCTGGCGTCTGTACTTAAATTTGTATTATCATCCTCTTGCCCTATTATTTGGGGTCTGCGCAGTATGTCTTTGTCTTATTCTCAGTACCACCCGCGGGATAATTGCGTAACACACGAACAGTACCAATAGCTTCTATTTTGACAGTTCAACAAAAGTCATTGTGTTATTTACGTTGCTGAGCAGACAAATTTTTCGAACATATTATGAAGCAATACCCTTCAAAATGATTGATTCTGATTGATAAAGTGTACAATAGACCGGCTATTCTGTAAAAATACGACCGTAAAATCTTAGGTGAAGTGAGCTGTCATTCCATCGAGCAAGAGATTGACAGCTCACTTCACCTAAGTTTTCACGGTGAGATTTACACAGAATACACCGGCTGTTCTTGAATAATTCCCTCTGCGTTAAGTCTTTTTTTCCTTATTGTAGCCATTTCATCTTTCTGCCAATCCGTCTTTCGTTTCCCGTGTCGTCCTCCACTCTTCTGCAATCTAGTTTATATTTTAAATTATATCAAATTAGTTTGTTTATTTAATGTCACATTTAAGTATTAATTGCCATAATATTCTTTTTCCGCTATCTACTTATACTAATAACAATTTAAATAAAAGCTTGTAATAAAGATGAAGAGTTTGTTTGTCTGTTTGAACGCGCTAATCTCTGGAATTCCCTGCCGGATTTGAAAAAATCTTTTTGCAATTGATAGCCCAAATTTTGAGGAAGGCTGTAGGCTACATTAACATCACACTACGAGCCTTAGAAGCCGATCAAAAAGAATACAAGTCAGAAAGAACTCTAAGCGAAAACGAAGTAGTAGTCTGGCGTACGATGCGATGCGGTGTGATGGGTCAGGGGCCGAAATACACACACACACGAGACACACACCTGTATCGTGTGTGTGTGTCCTGTACACACACACACGATACAGGAGTAATTCATAGTGTGGGGCAGCGTTTTAAAAAAAAAAACAAAATAAATATCACGGCGACAAAACCGCAGACAGAAGCTAATATTGTGATAAACAAACTCTGCAAAGACTAATCATCTGAACAAAATAGTTAAGAAATTATGTCTTAAAACTCAAGTGGAGGCAATGTTTCAACATAGCCACATTAAATGCATCGACTGGACATAAATGCAGGCGGCAGACTCACCTGTTTTCAAATAATAGCTACTTTAATATGTGATAATATTATTTCAGTGTTTAATCAACATTTGTTACGTTTATTTTGATATAAATACAGGTTTTAAATACCACAAAACAGTGATGAAAGTCAAATTCAATGATTGGATGATAGATGAATAATAGGGCATTAATGGGTAAAGAATAGGGCTGTCCAATTTTAGTTTAGATAAATCTAAGAAATATCGATGTTTTTTTTTTTTAAGGTTTTTTTTCTTATATTTGTAAGTCACTAATAAGTCTATAAAGGTACTTAATAAAAAATAAAAAGTACTTAATAAAAAATAAATAATAAATCTTGTAAGGTATCTTGACTTGCCTCGCGAGGTTGTCCACATGTGGGATGTGGACTCAGCGGTCATTGTGCCGATAGTCGTGACAGCCAATGACTTAATAGCCAAGAGCCTCGACCAACACCTGAGGAGGCTCTCGTTAGGCAGCTGGATCAAGGGCTTGATTCAGAAAGCGGTACTTCTGGACACGGCTCGCATTGTCAAGAGGTTCCTCTCTCTGGAGCCCTGACCACCGGTAGCTTGGACCTTGTTCCCGATAGCGGTGGGCTACTATTTTTTATATTTTTATAGGTACTTTTTATATTCTAATATTTAAAAATATAATTTATATGTTTACATTAAAATAAAGGAAAAAATCTTGTAATATGCAAATTTTTTTGTTATCGTAATTATTGTGATTATACAAATCCTAGTTTATAACTTTTTGTCAAACAACTACGTACCATGGTGATGCAAGAGAAAAAAACTGCTTTAGGCATAGGTACGATTAATGTCAATATGGGCCCTTGTCTAACGACTTCACTACAACAATTTAATATTATAAAAAAACCGGCCAAGTGCGAGTCGGACTCGCCCATGAAGGGTTCCGTTTTACGATTTATGACGTATTAAAAAAAAACTACTTACTAGATCTCGTTCAAACCAATTTTCGGTGGAAGTTTACATGGTAATGTACATCATATATTTTTTTTAGTTTTATCACTCTCTTATTTTAGAAGTTACAGGGGGGGGGGACACACATTTTACCACTTTGGAAGTGTCTCTCGCGCAAACTATTCAGTTTAGAAAAAAATGATATTAGAAACCTCAATATCATTTTTGAAGACCTATCCATAGATACCCCAAACGTATGGGTTTGATGAAAAAAAAAATTTTGAGTTTCAGTTCTAAGTATGGGGACCCCCAAAATTTATTGTTTTTTTTTCTATTTTTGTGTGAAAATCTTAATGCGGTTCACAGAATACATCTACTTACCAAGTTTCAACAGTATAGGTCTTATAGTTTCGGAAAAAAGCGGCTGTGACATACGGACGGACAGACAGACAGACAGACATGACGAATCCATAAGGGTTCCGTTGCCATTTGGCTACGGAACCCTAAAAATGGCCAAGTGCATGTCGGACCATGTCAAGGGTAGGTATTAATTTTACCGACCGCAAAATATGATTGTATTTTTTGAAAAAACTGAAAAACCAAATTATTAGTTCCTGCGGTTGTTACCCATCTCTCACAAACTTAATACTTAAATAAAAAACTGGCCGAAACATC
Source organism: Apamea anceps (assembly GCA_951799955.1). Classification (NCBI taxonomy): domain Eukaryota; kingdom Metazoa; phylum Arthropoda; class Insecta; order Lepidoptera; family Noctuidae; genus Apamea; species Apamea anceps. The sequence goes on along the minus strand of OX637500.1, from coordinate 7,152,028 downwards.
ATCTTTTTAATGATTACCGGATTCAACGATACCTTCACGCTCATGCGCCTTGAATTTTTTTTCTCCTTTGGTCTCTTTTTCATAATTTCACTACTTACACCAGTTACGCCATTGTTTAGCGGTGCAGAGAATACACCTTCTTCCCAATTTTCATCGATATAGTGCCAACAGTCTTCGAGTAAAGTGGTTGTTTGACTTTCGGACGGATAGACAGACGGTCGGACGCACAGACAGCACGACAAAATTATAAGGATTCCGTTTTTCTATTTGGCTACAGAACCCTACAAACAGCAAAAAAAAAGCACGTAATTCACAAGATTTATAATAACCTTTGCTGTTTTTGGTGCTGGCAACCCTAGGTTCAAGTAAATAGTGGGCAGTGACGTAGTGTTGCCAACGGTCGAAGCGGTTACATTATGTAACGGACGGCGGCGCTGCGAAATATATGAGCAATAGTAACGCCTCGCTCCGGGCTACGTGTGGTAAGCAGTGTTTACGAATAGGAGTAGATAATGAGGTCTGCTAGACGTGTGACATTTTACTACAGTTTCCTGAAAAGTGTTAGATATAGGGCATTGTTCATGATAGATATATGGAGCTAGACAACTTTCAACTTTTATTTCTTAATATCTTATTTACATCTCATCGTATAACTGCACCGGTTGACGTCATAACGCAACGCTGGCTGTCGCTGAAAACCAGCGACAGCCAGCTCTCTGTCTAGCATAGGGTCTTAGCATTCTCCTGAGCGATGGCCGTTTTGCGTGGATGTAACGCATAGTTTCTCCCAACTTTTTGTTTTTTTTGTGTTTGTGTTCTTTCTCTGCGTCATGTTTACTGCAAATTAACGTATTTTCTTTCTCATCTTTCTTTCTTTATTGACGGACTAAACGATTGAGTAATCGTACACTGCTCTTAAAGAGCAGCTTTACCTGAAATAACTAAGTAAGTGTCTGTCGTGTCATTAGAAACACTTTGCCGTGATCTCAAAGAGTGGCATTAGGCAACGTTATTATAAAAACTCAAATGTCATCAAACATATAAAACATTTAATTGAATGTCAAAGCTGTAATTTGAAAAGTAGATTCTACCAAATAGAATTAGTTTACGATTTTGCTTCCTATAAAAAAAATGCCTTGACTCTGATAGTTCCTGCTTGCATTCTAAAACTAATAATAAAAGAATGGACAAGGCTTGAAAGAAAACAATTCTTGTGCCTCCTTCCGAGTTTTTTTAGACTATAGGTAGGTGGCGTACCCTACCGAACTATTCCGTCAAAATCTCATCGTGAAAACTTTGGTGAAGTAAGCTGTCAATAGTGTCAATCCGTATTATCGGCGGAGTAATTGCGTAAAACACTAACAGTAGCAATGGCGTCCATGTTGACATTTCTACAGCATTCATTGCGTTATTTACGTTGCTGAGCAGACTAATTTTTCGAAAATAGGACGCAATGTATTAGCAATATCCATCAAAATCATGCAGATTGTGATTTAAAGTGTGTTACGCAATTGGGATGTAGATGAAATTTCGAAAAGTATTCTAGTTGGAATGACTCCTTTCAGGCTCACTTCACCTAAGTTTTCACGTTAAGATTTTTACCGAACAGACCGGCAAGGTTTTAATTTTCTCTAGGTATTATTGTGCTCTAAACGGTTTACGTAAAGTTAGACAAAATAACATAACAACCGTTCCAAACGAACTGGCTCCATAACCTATACCCTTCACAGCATAATGGCCATTTCCGTATACCTAGGTATATAATGAATAGCTAGGGCACAAAGTGCTCATTGAGTGGAAAGAACTGCATTATCAAAACGGCATTGTTTCCAACCGGAATACTCCATCGTTCGTCAAAAACGATGGAAATCACTATAAAAAAAGTATATAAAAATCCAAATTGAGAACCTCCTCATTTTTTTAAGTCGGTTAAAAAGGTGTATCCATCGTTATTATTTAATAGTCGCAGTGTTGGCGGAAGTCGAAAATATAATTAAGTAATATCGATAAAAAATGTCAGAGGTCCATTAAGGAACTTGTTCTCCCTGAGCAATGATGGCCGTACATAAAATCACTAAATCATGATCACTTGCCAAAAAAAGTAATAACATGCTTGGTAAACGGTTTAAACAATAACCATAGCATAATCAGCCTATAATGTTCCTGTGCCTCCTCTCGGTAAGAGGGGGTGGGCCGTAATTCACCACGCGTGTCCAGTGCGAGTTGATAGATGTCACATGTCTTCGATTTTTTAGTTCTAGGACATGCTGATTTGCTCACACTGTTTTCCTTCACCGTTTTGAGAGCAGCGGTGACGAAACTATCATATGACTACAAAATATGTATTACGTAAGAGAAGATGCATCAGCATGCTCTGCACACGCCATACACAAACAATCGACGAAAAAAAAAAAACACAAACATCGTCGTCATTTGTTTTTAGAAATGAATGCAAATTAATTCATGATGTTTTACTAGCTATAGAAAAAATTTACAGCAATAATAATAAGACGCTAAATACACTAGAATAGAGACTTAAAGCAGTATACAATAACAATAAATAAAATATTAATTGCTTGTATAAAACGAAGTCCTTAGAGAAGTAATAAGTTAAGATTGTCGTTCATAAATTAATACCGTGACAGATGAAGTATCTACTAAAGTCCTAACAGAAGTTCATTTACAGAAACATGGACTAGGTTCTTGTCTTGATTTACGTTCTCAATCCATAAAGCATCCATTCTAAAATCATCGTAATTTAAAAAATCGACAGTGGTGCCGATTCCCTTGGTCACAAACTAAACTAAATTTAAGTTCAATGCATCTTTTTCTTTCTATTTAATTTAGAAAAGGACAGAAGATTAAATATTAGTTTAGTCCTGTCAAACTAGCCAGCGCCTGACGTAAATTGACGTAAGTATTTTTAGCAGCCATGTTTTTAATCACGTCTAATCTGTCTATGGAGTATCTTAATTTGACAGGAGTAAGCTGATATTTTATCTTTTGTCCTTTTCTTAATGAAATAGAAAGAAAAAGATGCACAGAACTTAAATTTAGTTTAGTTTGTGAACAAGGGAATCAGGGCCAGTGTCCCAGTCCTACACTAAACGTTTTACTTAGGGCCCGATTACACTTACCACAACCACACCATAGCCACATCACAAACACATCAAAATGACACCACGTGGAGGAACGCTAGTTTTTATGAAAATTTCTACAGTTCTACACTGTCTATACATACGTACCACATTTAGCCGCCAAAATCCACTTTGTGGGTGATACCGACCACATCAAGTCGACGTCGCAACCACAAACAACGTTATATCGACGAGGCGACACTGTCACGGAGTCGATCTGTCTGTAAACACTAGCCACAACGTAACCACATCGCAACTACAAGCGACAACGCAACCACAATGCAGTAAGAAGTTCGACATCCACCGCGCACAGGGTGGTTGGAAAGCAGCACGTAAAGTAATTTTTTGTTCCGTTGGTGTAGTTGCTGTATGGCGTTCCAGTAGGAGGATAAATAAATAATAAATAACCATTGCTTGTCCACATTTTGTCGTTGCGATGTGGCGTTGTTGTGGTACGTGTGACGGGCCCTTCAAGTCATTACATTTTTCTATCAACTCGCGTTTCGCTGCCATAATTAGGGTCCGGGCTACTTTCGTACTTAACTCAAACAGTCTTCACGTAACCAAGTTTTTTTTTTTACTCGGCCAACTAAGAGAAAAATAGTAACTAAAAATGGTTTCCAATTCGAACTAGTTTTTGTTGCACTTAAACTTTTTGCGCGTTAAAATCTATGATTGGTTTTTTAATGCATGGGTATTAAAAATATTTAAATCCATTGTCATTATCGACAGCACTCCGTGATTTATTTCCGGGCCCCGATACTCTAAGCTTAAATAAATTGATCGTTCATTATAGCAGCCGTTCGTATTGGTGTCAAGCTCAGATTCAAATAGCAACTGGTACACTGCTTTTAGAAAAATCTGTCCATCATATGAGCCTTGGGGCTCAACAACACTAGAGAGTCTATAATTAAAATAACCTATTATTTGATTAAACATTCTCTCTGATTATAGGAATTACTGTAACGATAATGGTATCTGACCTTCGCAGCGTCTCGTAAATGGTAGAGTGTGGTCTAAGACAAGATCATCAGAGCCATCTGAAGTGCTAAGTGCTATTATTTATCATTATGAGGTCGTGTATGTTAGTTGGAACGTTGCGAAATGGAGTATAACCTGTTTCTATTGCGTAGGGCTGTGATTCGAGTAATTCGAGTAAATGCTGATGCGAGAGTTGTTTTTCGAAGTAATCGAGTACCTACGGGAGTTTACGTTAACACGTTTTTATTTGAGTGCTGCTTTTTACTCGCTTCTTTTTGTTGTGTGTTTTAAGTTTTTAACAGGCTTCATAATCACGTCGATTTGTTTTTGTAAAATCGTTGGACGAAAACAAATCGAATCGAGCATAACAGACTCGAATACTGCTGCACCAGACAGCCGTCATGCTGCACCCGATTAAATTCACAATCGAGTATCGGTAGAGCCTCAAACCTATAACTATTTATTAGTACGTGGGCCATCACTACGAGTAGAGATTGGCTCCGTAATTTGGCTGGTATCTTAATGATGATGAATCGTCCTACTTAAAGATTTGCAAACAAAACGAAACTAATTATGGAACAGCAAAGATCACACGCGTAGTGCAGTCTGGAACGAATGCTATTTTTACGGTTTTTATCTTTGCGCAATTTTAACCTTTACGTTTAATTAGTTAATGATTATTTTGGCATATAACGAAGATCATTTTATCTTGAATCACCATGCGTGTCATAGATTATCTGTAATATTTGAGCGAAAGTGTATAAAATTTCTGAGAATGAATAAATATAAGAGATGCCACCACGATCATCATTATTACGCATGACTACATGAAATAAACATACTAATTACTGTCATTGGTTAATTATTTATACATTTTATGTTCACTTACTTTAGTAGACTCGTAAAAATATACTGACTATACTGTACGTAAAGTCATAAAACTGACATCACAAGAGAAATTTGTGTAACCGGAATCGTCTGCATTATCTTTACGTATGCGTGCACAAACTTAGTCAGACTATCTAGCGAACTAATAACAAATTATCAGTAAAAGACCGTAAATCAGGCACAGAGTGATCGTTGTTTGTTTTAACCATAACGTGGACAGCAGAGGAGCAGTGGTGACTTGCGAGTTGTAGGTCATTGGTTCGAATCCAAGCAGGCGCTATACTTTGTGTGATTTATTACATCACCACTGCTCTCAAAACGGCGAAGGAAAACATCGTGAGTCGCCTCACACAAGGCGTAATTTTATTAATTATGTAGACAAATGCCTCCCCCGATGACTTGCAGTTTATCGGTCTGAGACTTCGACCTAATGTGGACCATTGCTTGTTGGTTTTTTCCAGCTCCACCCACTGTCTTCTACGTGACCGTAACGATAACATAACACTTACTTAACATAAAGCTTGTACTTCCCGAAAGGTTAGGCAGATGTTCACCTATAGTACAGTACACCCACAATTCGCCAGTCCGTCTTCATATTTTATTTCAACGACTAATAAAATCCATTTAAATCATGTACAGTCACGAGCAAAAGTATATATACACTCGGCTTTATTCAAAAGCGATTTACTCCTTTATTTTTTAATGAAATTTTATGTTGTTACGATGATAGCATTTTTGAACTCATAGGTTTATGTAATGTGTCGTATCAACGTTGCATTCGTTATTTCTCTAAAAAATCGCAATTGCTTTATTCAAAAGCGATTTACTCCTTTATTTTTAATGAAATTTTATGTTGTTACGATGATAGCATTTTTGAACTCATAGGTTTATGTAATGTGTCGTATCAACGTTGCATTCGTTATTTCTCTAAAAAATCGCAATTGAAAGTGGCCAAGTGTTGACATATTGGTGCTCGTGACTGTACGTGTGACGTGACCAGTTTCTGATCTAAGCTGTTGAGTGCACCTTTAAACGCATCGGTTTCGATTGCAGTAATCACTTTAGTAAACCTGTATTTTGTCTAATTTACGTCTGCGTTGACTCACGTGTGTGTAACGTTACCTACGTTACGTCGCTCGCTATTACTTAACGTAAAGTTATTTTCTAATGTAATATTTGTACATTACCGTTTTGGAAGAGTTCTAGATCTCCAAATGACTATGAAACAACTATTAGAATGTTTTTGTTTTTTGTTGTCTGATTATTTTCTTGAGTCATCACCATTAAAGTGCAAACAGACATTCATTGATGCTCTTTTTATGAGTCAAAATAAACAATTGCTATTTATTATCCAAATGGGTTCTTTTATATTATTTTTCCGCAGCACGGCTGGCTTGGTTAGAAACTTTGATGATTGACTAGTGACCGGAAGAAAACCATTGATTTATAAAAACACAATCTTATCTAAATAAATAACGGTACAGTAAGAACGGAGACCAGAGTCTAAAAGGTTAATTGTAAGTGCATGCATCACCCTAAGGTTCACTGGTAGAAAATGCCTCAGGCATTAAGAAGTCCGCCTTTGTACGGTTTTTTTAAACTTGTGTATAAAGTTTTAATAAATAAATAAATGTATGTATGCACATGCACACTGCACTGCACTGCATATACACTTAGGTACACTGATTTTTTATTTGCTAGACCAAAGGGTGGCGCCGAAAATAATTCCTGGAAGGACAGTATAGACTAAGAAAAAAAAAGACCAAAATGACAGCTGCGATCATTACATTAGGTAATGTCATGTTGATAAAAAAAACCGGTCAAAAGCGAGTCGGACTCGCGCACCAAGTCCGAGGGTTCCGTACCATTATGATGATTTCTGAAAAAGTGTGCTATTTAGAGACATCGTTTTATTTTTCCTGTAATCTTTACATAAGCTTCAATCACATAGAATAATTTCTGATTTTTTTCTATGCAAATTTCGGAGATAAGTCGGAGGGAACGGTATTTTTTTCGAAAACTATGCGGCCTAAAAATAAAAGAAAAAGTCTTAGAGAATGTGCAAGCAGCGCTCTTTTACATGATACCCCACATGCCCTAGTAGCCCCACTTAGAATTTTTTAAGATCCCCTTTAAGTCTATGTTGCAAAAAAATATATTATAAAAAAATATATTATAAAATATATTGCAAAATAGTTGGTCAAACGTCATGTAAAACTATACCAAATTTCAAGTTGATAGCATAAGTAGTTCTTGAGATATCCAGCTGTGACATACAGACAGACTGAGTCGCCCCATAATGGTTCCTTTTTGCCATTTTGTTACGTAACCCTAAAAAGGTCGATCGCAGCTGTCATTTTAGTACCTATAGCAAATTAAAAATCAGAGTTTAGGCACTAAATTAAATAACAATCAATCCAGCTTCACAGACTAGTGAAATCCAATACTACGTTACTTTCTTAATATAGTTCAAATAAATGCTCATAATTATAGGAAACGGTGAGTAAGAAATGTGTTACGCATCCACAATAGGAAGTATGATTCACATCTCTTCACTGCTTGCCTGTCAGCGGACGCGTTAAGTTTCATTCCAATAAACGCTCAATCTGACTAGGTGCCTTAAAAACTTTAAAAAGATCAAAAACTTCGTCTTCCAAGTGAAAAGTGAATCTGAAAGTAATTTCCCATAAATATTTTATTAATTATAAGTTTATGTTTATTTCAATTAAACAAGCATTTTAATTGAAATGTAGGTTTTAATTAAGATAAACAACTAAAGACCATCTGTAATGAGTTTCATAATTACCAAGCCGTGTAAAGATAAGACATCAAAGTTGACCTGACCGGACCGGACCGTTATATTTATGGAATCTCTCTTTCTTTTCAGGACATTCAGTGCCACACGCCGCGAGGGCAGGGAGCCGGTCTCGCCAGCAACAGCATCATCATCAGGCAGTCAGGACGGCACGGAGGCGAGCAGCAGTGATGCTGCGCCCAAGGACGAGGACGCTGAGGGTACCATGAACCGGGAGAACGTGTCCAACAAAATCGCCGCCGGGATGGACCGGTGGCAAAACACCCTGGAAGACATGATCAACCTCAGGTCTTCTAATAACACCGTGTTCAAGGACTATTATTGGGTAAGTGATCTTGGTTACTCTCAGCCGGCATCACCCCACTGCTGGGCACAGGCTTCCCCCTTATCTATAGATTCATCCATTTATTCACTGACAGACAATGCACAGCCTAAACCGCTAGGTCTAGAAGCATGTAATTTTACACAAAAGTTCTATAAGTAACAAAACAGTTTGTATGGAAATTCGTCATTTTGGAAGATAGAAGCGCTGAAGTTGGTACCTACTTAGACTTCTGTTTATGAGTACCTAAATGATAGTTGTACATATCTTTTTAGAAAAGATTGCCGATGGGAACTCCCATCGGGCAAACGATTTGTGGCAGGGGTAAAGATCAAGTTAATAGGGTTAACATAAGTAGATAACTTCCAGCTGTTCAGGTGCAGACCGTGCGTTAGTAATAAGGATAAATATTTTGTGATGACACATTGGCGTGCGGTTAAAAACCACATATAATCTAATCATAACACTGCCGTGTTAATGGTGGGTGCGAATTTGGATATTCTTGTACACACAATCTTACCCGATTACACTACTAGGGGTGTACTCTCTAAGTCCGTCAACGAATAAGCAGGCCCGTCCGAAAGTCAATCCGTCGAAAAAATTGACAAATTCAATTTTTCGGACGGGATATACGTATCTGGAGTATGAACAACTATGAAATCATTTTGTCCTTCATTCCTATTTCGGGCCCCGAAATAATCATATGTAAGTGATACGGAGTAGGGAACGACCGTATTCTTCTGGGTGATGTCGACCCCCAGGATTATACACACGTTTCATTATTGTTTGGTTTTTATTGACTTACTTACTTTATTAACTTGTTGACTAGTATGTTACACACAAAAAAAAAACACCAACAACAATAATTTATTCGAAAAAAAACTACTATGTACATGACTAACAGACGGTGCTTGCGAGTCATCAGAATCGAGTATTATGATTCTGATGACTCAATAAAAAGGCATCGCCTTCGGGGTCATCGATTCACTATGTCAATATGACATTGACATAATGAATCGATGACCCCGAAGGCAGGTAAGTTAATAATCTGGAGCATGGGAATATTGGATGAAAGGGAAAACGAATGCTCGAGCGCACGCGCCGTCTGTTAGTCGTCCCGAACATACATACTGCATTGAGGAATAATTGGTTGTGTATATATATAATAACGTCTTTTAACATCCCAACTAAAGATGAAATTAGTTGGTATTGAGTTCGGAGTTCGTTTTCGAAATATTTTATTATTCTGGCTACACGACATTTGCTACAATAAAAAAAAATTATTTTAGATTGCAAGATACCGACTGGTATCAGCCGGGACTTATGGTAGTAGAAGGAACAGAGGGTTTTTAGTCGGTAGGAGTCCAAATTAACCCTCCGTTCTCCCCAGAAGGAGGGAATCGAAGGAAACCAAAGAGTGGTATACTCGTAAGTGTGCTCTGAGCAAAACATACGTCTAAACAATATATTAGGTATGTAGGTTCAACTTAGGTATAATTAGACATAATAATATGTATGACTGTTCACTTATCCGGTATACTAACGGTAATAATTATTGTGGTGCGAATATTTGTTTGTTCCCCACAAAAGGAAAAGTTCGATAACATACAATTTAAAATTTTAAATATTGGCCTACACCCTTCCCACTAATCTACAGAGGTTATTCGTTACTGTTTCGTTTCATGTAGGATACATACCTAGTATAATGTCCAAAGTCACGTCCTCTAAATCCAGTCCAGTGATATTATATCCTAACTAAACTAAAACTATTTACAAACTAAAATAGAGCATTGAAAAATTCATCCGCATGGCTGTCGACTGGTAATGTACCCAAGAGACTGGCGGCATTGCCACGTTGTATTGTAATGCTTAGCCTCTGGCTAAGGTAAAAGCCAACTCTTGGGTCATCAACCAGTCGTTTTGAAATTTCTTTAAAAAGAGCATGAGCACTCGGATCCCACGGCCCGAGGGTTTCAACCCCAAAACGGCTCGAAAATATAATTAGGTAAAAAGTATCCTAGATAATATTAATATGTAGATTCTCCGAAGTGGTATGCAGTGTCACGTATATTACACCCACACTTCTTCAGTTACGTCACAGAATAACTAATAGTACTAACGGTTACGTTTAAGTCCTATAATATATAGTCGCCCAGACTGCATTTCCATCATGGCGGCCAATTTCAACAGAGACTAACCTCAGACGCGAGAGATAGTATAGTGCACAAGTGTGTGCGCCCACGCAGGTGCAGTCTCTCTCCCCTCACTCTCATACTCCAGTGGGACGGCAATCCGACACGACCGGAGAGAGATAAGGCGCAGGACTAACGTTTTAATGTGCTTTCCGAGACACGGGTGACACCAACCTCCGGACTGCAAGAGTCAATCTCATGTAAGGTGGAGGCTATATCCATAAACCAGGCACTGGCACTGCTACCGAGATATTCCTCATGAAAGACCCAAACCCTACTTCAGCAATCCGTTTTACAGGTCCGTTTAAACGTATGTGTTATTAGCGTATGTAGTTGTATGAGCCAGTTCACACGTAATACAGTATTTCGGATACAGTATACTGATCCGATCTCTTAAAATCAGTCCTGTGTGAATACTATCTCCAGTAGCGACGGATCCGTTAAAAGGGATCCTATAATGTGTGAATACTATCTCCAGTAGCGACGGATCCGTTAAAAAGGATCCTATAAATGCTGTGTGAATACTATCTCCAGTAGCGACGGATCCGTTAAAAAGGATCCTGTAAAAACGTACGTATATGTGAACGCGCCCTTAGTTCTTCTTTCCAAGGTTCGAACAGACGACGCCTTCAACAGTCGCGTTTAAAACCACAAACCCAACGAGACTATCAACAGCACAGTCAGACAGAATGTCGGACATATCAAAATGAATGTAATATGTAATTACTATAACAGTGTGCTCATAACACCGTGCAATCATTGCTTGGCGAAGGCTTCACGTAACTACATGCTCAACGAGATTGCTTCAATCGTTTGTGCAAACTGGCATTGACTACTGACTGAGTACTGCCGATTATATGTATAGCTTTTTAGGAATCTTCTTTCGAACGTTCATCTACATTACCTTTTAATGATTGCAGAGGATATATTTTAATGCTGTATTTTGGGGTTACATAATATAACCAGCCTATAATATTCCCACAGCTGGACACAGGCCTCCTCTCTTCGAGAGGGAGTGGGCTGTAATCTACCACGCGGGCCCATTGCGGGTTGGTAGATGTCACATTTTTGGTTCTAAGATATGCTGGTTTGATGGATGATAGGATCATGATCAGTGATAGGAATAGGTAGTGCCTATTTGCCTAAACTTCGAAGAACAGAGACCAGAAACGGAGACTTCCTTAGGACTACATTTTTTCCAGGACATCTGTCCAGAAATTCGGGACAACACTTTTAATAATAATAATAATAATTCATTTATTTCAGGTAATAATAATCCATACAGTAAAATTTCATCAATCCGTTCAGTAGTTTTTGCGTGAAAGAGTAACAAACATCCATCCATCCATACAAACTTTCTCGTTTATAATATTAGTAGGATTTTTAATTTTGGATGACATGTGTCTTATGTATGTATTTTAATTTTATTTGTTTTGAATGTATGTGTTATATACATTAATTATATTAATATTAATTATTACATATATTAATTTTATGTTTAAATTAATTTAATTTAGGGTAATGGCTATTTCATTTTGTCTGAAAATAAATGAATTATTAACGACATGTCGCTGTTGTCCGACCAGCTGCTGTTGAAATATCCTGATGTCCTTTGAGGAAAATCAATCTCATGCATCATGTAAAACTGATGGTTAATCAAAGCTCTACCACGTTTGAGGTTGCCAGCAGGAGCTGTGATGATGTGGAGCTGTGTCAGGAATTATGCTCCACCTCCTAACCTGCCCTTTGTGCCACAAAAAATGCAGCCAATGTGACCTCTGCGCTGCCACAGATAACGCCGTTGAACTGGCGAAGTATTGCGGCAACAAAATTTAAATAACTGTCGTACCAGCACACGATGAAAAAGAAGAAGAATGTTTTAACTATACCCTGACCATTAGGTAAACCGTTTTTTGATTGATTACAGCAACACACAATACATTGATTGATACACGTACGGTATTCTAATGTCTGTAAGAAGCCATAAATAAGATAATTCAATAAGATAAGGCAGTTAATACCGATATTTATTTTATTACGCATTTTAAAGTTAACTTTTACGTAATCTGGAATATGTACGTTCTAAGACAGCTGTCAAAAGACGGTTAACGTAATGGACAGGGAGCATGAAGCCTTTACCGTATTCACTATTCGTGTAATGATATTGTACACATACTTAAAAATTATGATCATTAACTTTGGCTTGGCGCAAGTTGTATGAAAAAAAATTGCGTTCCGTTGCGGCTCTTGCAATAACTAATCATACAATGGTGATTTAATGTGTGTAATGTGTAATGCTAGCGCCATTGGATCGGAAACATATCTGTAATGACTAATTAGATAGATTTCTTTAAATATTTTGTTTTCACGTATAATTACGGTCCGTTACTCCTGCGGGATGACACCACACTACGCCACACCACTTTTCGATATATTCTATCGTAATTTATCACCGTAAATGTTTCTCACGTAAAGCATAACCCATTATTCCCGAGACCCAAGATCAAATCTAACTGTCTAGCTCGGGGCTCACTGGAAATCATATTTTGTAACCTAGGCTGTAGGTAGTATTTTAAAAACCACTTCTGTCGACTCAACTTGCCAGAGAACCTGCTTACTGTATTACCTACATAGACAATAAAATATTTTCCATTTCTATTGAATAATTGGTCACTTTAATGTAGCTACCTAGAGCTATTTACAGATAAAAAAACAAAAAAGTGACTGCAGTATAGGTACACGTCTGTCTAACCCCTTTAGCAATAAAGGCGTGATGTTATGTTATACCTATAAATATCTAACTTTTAGAGAAAGAAACGAAACGTGACTAACATTGATTATGTTATGAAAACAAACTATAAAGTATTATCTGATTCATTTTCCTGGTTCGCCAGCCACGGACAAGAGTAAAAAAAGAATTAAAACTGTCATTATGGCTGGGTATCTTCGACCACAGTCTACAATAATTCGATTGTTAACGAGTGAAAGTGTAATCATTGGGTAATTGGGGTAATCGAAAAAGGTATTTTTTTACTTGATTATCAGAAAAACTGTGGAGTGAAAGTTTTTTTTACCACCATGGACTGCGCAGTAGTTTGTGTTTTATTATGGGATGGGGATGACAACTTCCTATATATTGTTGTTTACCGGTGAAACCCTGAAACTTACAGAGGTAATCGAGCTAAGAAAGAAAGAAATAAAATTAATTTTGGCCCAGCCAGCACCCTAATTGCGCAACACACTCAGTCAAAATCTGATTCATTTTGAAGGATATTGCCAATCCATAGCTCCATATGTTCGAAAAAAAATTCTGCACTACAACGTAAAGTAACGCAATGAATGTTGTTGAACTGCCAAAATGAAACAACATTGCTACTGTTTGTGTGTTACGCAATTACCCAATTTATAATCACACGAAAATAGCAGAAAGATATTTATAGGTACTATAGGTGTACTCTCCAAGAGATTATTTGATTGGTGGATAGAGCTAGCTTTCCGGAACACCGGAAGCTGGCAACACCAGCACAAACCATTATCTATACCCGGTGTCTACCAATTTAGAATTTAACTACCGATTACGATTATCAAGAACACAAATCGAAATAGGCTTCTTGAATATTTATTTTATGGATAGTGGTGGCCCAATGGTAACGACCGCGACAGACTGATTGTAGGGATGTAACAAAGGCAGGCGCTTTACTTTGTGTAAATTATTTCATCTCCACTGCTCTCAAAACGGTGAAGGAAAACATCGTGAGGAAACCGGCATATCCTATTACCAAAAATTCGAAAACATTGTGACATCTACCAACCCGCACTGGGCCCGCGTGGTAGAAGAATACGACCTATACGGACACTGTGGCCAAGACACCTTTAGCCATCTCTGATCAGTCTCGTGAGTCTGCGGGACTGGCAGTGAGTTCACCCGTTCCGAACCTGGAAATCCTGTCTGGAAATCGCATGGTGCAGACATCCTGAACTTATTTATATATTTATTTATCACGTATCTACTAGGTATATGATAGGTTAGGGCTGTAGGGCTTATAGGGCTTAGGTTCGTAGGGACTGTTAGGCTGGTAGGTCTCTGTAGGTTCCTTTAACTTATGTTTTTATGTACCGTCACACCCTTGACTGCATTGCGGCCTTACGTGACGTCTGTTAAGGGTGGACGTACACGTGGACACAGGCCCTGTCACAGAGAGGAGGCCTGTGTGCCAGCAGTGGGAACATTATAGCCTGATTATGCTGAATATTTATTCCATTCTTGTAGAGGCCGGATAATTATGGTTGAACGACCATCATCGCTTTTATCTTGCTATAAAACATTATTTAGACCATAATTCACCTAATTCGGGTTCGGTCCGTTTCCATTTCATAATGCGCGCACTTCCCGGGGCGGGCGGAAGCGCGTGCGCGGTTCGACATTCAAATCATGCGCACCAACCATATTGAAATCAACACTGTGGCATCCCAAGCGCTAAACTGAACTTTATCATAATACTGTTTAGGACTATATTTGTATGTAGTGAAAGTCGCCTTGTAAAGAAAGTTATTGTGTTTTGTACGTTTGTATAATGTATGGGTAGGTATAATTTAATTCATTGATGTACACCACTGTGGCGCGTGACTTGTTCATAAAGAACTATTTGTCTGTGAGCGATGCGCGTACGGTAATGGCGGTGTAAACGAAGACAACTTTTCATTACGACAGCTGATAGAAAATGCTGGTGAAGTACCGCACTGTGTGACGTTGCTGAGCGGATGGATGAATAAATAAGCATAATATTTTCACTTATGGACGCCCTGAGTTAAGTAACAGTACAGAGGGACTTCCTTGTGTATACACATTTATTTGTGGAGGCCTCCTACTCTCTTAATCTTGTCGTGTACTTTTGACAGTCGTTACGGCTAGAAGCCCAAAAGTCTGACAACCAAGAGGTATCGTGTTACCCAGTAACTGGATTGTAGTCTACATTCCATAGATCGACTAGCCTACCTGACCTCCACATTTTGTAGAGGTAGGCAGTTGCTCCATGTAAAATACTGGTACTCAGCTGCATCCGGTTAGGCTGGAAGCCGACCCCAACATAGTTGGGAAAAGGCTAGGCAGATTGGTACCTAGCACAACTTTTTACTATCTACACTTCTACAGATTTCCACGCTGATACCTTGCAATATTCTCCAATTAAAAAAAAAATATAATGTGGAAAAATTTCGGTTATTTTCAAGTCTCCAAGATGTCTATTGACGGGCAAAACCGATGTTTGTTATTCCGGTTTACAAAACTATTAACACTACGGAAACGCAACGGCAATACATCACCTCCTTATCTTTCCGCGAAAGTCGGGTAATCGGATTTAATTGAGGGAAATACACGTCGTCGATGTGTTAGTTAATTTATCACTATTTCCACACTGATTTAGGAATCTATTCGTAAATTAGTTTAATTGAATACTCGGAATGATTTTATTATGATAAGGTTTATATCGATATAAAATGTACTTATGTGTTTTATTTAATATGACTAGGTATTTAATCACAGCGTAAGGTATGAGTTTAAGAGGCAGATTAAAAAAACGGCAAGGTTCAAGTCTGACTCGCACACGTAGGGTACCACCGTACAATATTTAACACTACTTAAATTTTTTTTAAACGTCGAGAAAAAGGGTTCTTGTATGGGGATGGGGACACCCCCCCCCCCCCTTTATGTGCGGAAATTTCTAGTGTCTACCTAATATGGTCCAAAAGATGCCTGTGACAGCCTAATCGCGTCACACACTCAATCACAATCTAAATCATTTTAAAGGATATTACTAATCCATCATCATCATCATCATCTACCTAGCCTTTTCCCAACTATGTTGGGGTCGGCTTCCAGTCTAACCGGATGCAGCTGAATACCAGTATTTTACATGGAGCGACTGCCTATCTGACCTCCACAACCCAGTTACTGGGTAATACGATACCCCTTGGTAAGACTGGTTGTCAGACTTTCGGGCTTCTGACTACCCGTAACGACTGTCAAAGATCCACGAATGACAGCCGGGACCGACGGCTTAACGTGCTTTCCGAGGCACGGAGGGGTCTCGGAAAGGATATTATTTGCAATATCCTTTCCGAGACCCCTCCGTGCCTCGGAAACAACAGACACAGTTTTCGAATATATGAAGCAATGGATTAGTCCATTGCTTCATATATTCGAAAAATGTGTCTGTTCAACGACGTAAATAAAACAATGAATGTTGTTGAACTGTCAAAATGATTGCCACTGTTAGAGTGCCCGCCATACACCGCTGTTCTACTTAAAAAAATGGGTGATTTTAATTGAATATGTCCAAAATAATAAACGTAAAAATAACACAATTATGACAAAGGAGCTTTAGCAATAAATAACGCAGCACAACACTTGAGCATTTCTGAGCTAATTATATTCGCATGTGGAGGTGATCCACCTAAAAATAACTACTTTTAAAAGTTGAGACAAACCATATAGCGTTTAAAAATGACTTGGCTAATGCAAAATGATTAACAATATGAGCGTGGGTGTGTATAAGAATAGAGGTCGAAGTCGAAGGTCGAAGTCGAAGAAAAGATGCATTGTGCGCAAGATGATATGATCATATTACTAGTAGTAGGAAGGAAGTGAACCTACTATATCATTCATCATTCATTTCAGCCGAAAGACGTCCACTGCCGGACATAGGCCTCCCCTAGCACCGCCACTTTGTCCGGTTCTGTTCTTCCCGCATCCAGTGGATTCCTTCAGCCTTCACAAGGTCATCGGTCCACCTTGTGGAGGCCTTCCAATGCTATGTCTTCCGGTACGCGGTTGGCAGCCATGGTTCAAAACCTTTCAGCCTCATCGGCCATCTGTGGCAATCAAGGGTGCCCAGATCTACTACCTTATAAAGGACAATGCTCATGGATGTATGGAATCTCGTACCATGCTGCATCAAAGTCAAACTTTGTTTTTGATAGATTACACTTCTCATAATAACTCCTACAAAGTTCTTTTTGTAAACAAAACCCGGGTTTCGGAGATTTTCAAAAAAATCGAAATAAACTGAAAACTAAGTACTTGTGATCATGATATTTTCAAAATTTAAGGTTATATTAATCATATCATTTGACTTTTTTCCTTTAAATGAAATTCCCTGTTCAAAAATTAAATCCCCGACGCGTAATGTCGTAAAAAAATATGAAAATAATTACCTACTATGTGTATTATTTTGATCTTGATGCATGAGACTTTTGGTACGACCTTTGGTCATTATCTTTTCCCTCGCAACCGCGTCGCATTGCATCGCCTGCCCGAGCTAAACTTCGTTTTCACTTAGCGTTCTTTCTGACATGTTTATTTTTGAAGTGAAAACTTCTTTAGCGGCATTGTGCACTTTTTGTGATGGGTAAAAAATGTTAAACTCGCGTCAGGACACGTGACCTTATCGAAAATTCGTAAGACGGAGCTCGCGTCAGGACACGTGACCTGCCGATCGATTCTGTAAAAATCTCACCGTGAAAACTTAGGTGAAGTGAGCTTACTTAAAGTGAGCTGTCAATACCTAGCATTAGTTGGAATGACAGCTCACTCCACACTCACTTCACCTAAGTTTTTACAGTGCGATTCTGTAACCACAGAATCGCACTGCTGATTGAAAATTCGTAAGACGGAGGGAGAGTAGACTGTACTCCAAAATATCAAAAATGCACAACGTTAATATTCAAGTTTTCACTTCTGCCGGCACTCCGGGAGTGCAACCCGTTATTTTTTCTCGGCTCCTAAGGACTTGATGTTAAATAGCCTATAGCCTTCCTCACAAATCAAATCACAGTCTGAATCATTTTGAAGGATAATAAACCATTACTTCATATACCTATGTTCGAAAATTTGTCTGCTCAACAACGAAAATAACGCAATCAATATTCTTGAACTGTCAAAATGAACGGTATTGTTACTGTTTGTGTGTTACTCAGTTACCCCGCAGGACCGATTGCCTTCTTTCAAATCGATAAAAAATATATAGGCCTATGTAGGTACTATGTTAAAGTTCAATGTACTAAAAAGTTTCAGACACTTGCGATTGGTAGAGAAACCGATCCGTTAATGGATATTAGGAACTGGCTACTGTTCATGTATTCACCAGCTTAGACATTGAAAACTGAAGTTCATATTAATTAACGCACACGTTAAAGGGTCTTAATTGCTCAAAACATTTCGATTCAACCGAGCAAACACTGATTGCTCTAATTGTACGGAACTTCCTTCCTTGTATCCTAAAATATTATCTACTTATTCTGTTTGTTTAAATGTTAAATTAATTTCTGTTTATTAAATTAACAATGGGTACGCTTTTGGTTTAGTTATGATTTAAAAGCTTCATCCTTTTAACTTTAATTTTACTTTAAATAATGGCGCCGATTCCTTCCTCTCTCGTACCACGGGGATTGCTCTGTAAGTCCATCAACGAAGAGATACGGGCCCGTCAGGAAGTTGTTGATCCATCAAAATAAGTGACAAATTGAATTATTCGGTCCGGCAAAAAAACATCGGGGTACTGTCAAGTCGAATTGTCATTCATTTGTAGTTCGGGCTCCGAACTAATCTTATTTCCTTATAAGGGGGTGTACTATCGAAATCCGTCTACGAAGAAATGGGCTCCTCCGAATGTCCGACAAAAAAAGTGCCAAATCAAATGTTTTCTTTCTTATTCGGGGCCCAAACTAATCTTATGTCCACATGTAATTTGGTGCAGGAAACGCCCATAAATTCTTACAAACATATGAACTCCGTGCTTAGAAGGTAGGCCTCGAGATACAGATCACGAAATTCCCGTAACTTCGCCCAAAACTACAGCAGTGCGATTCTGTAACCATCTCACCGTGAAAACTTAGGTGAAGTGAGCGTGGAGTGAGCTATCATTCCAACTAATGCTAGGGATTGACACTATTGACAGCTCACTCTAAGCTCACTTCACCTAACTTTTCACGGTGAGATTTTTACAGAATCAATCGGCCGATTTCGAGCTAGGAGCGTAGACCTCCATGATCGAATAGCTCATGCCGAAAGCGAACGCTGCGGTAATAATGTTACCCAGTCAGTAGTTGTTGACCATCTGGGAAGGAACACCAAAATAAACCATAGGGAAGTCGTAACAAAAACAACTTATGTATACATACCTAATATACGTATTAATTTCAATACACCTGGTTATACATATACTAATTACAGCTAGCTATCATTATCACCTGTGCTCACGACATCTTTTAAACATCCCATGGCAAAATCAACCTTACAACCTGACCATAAAATACATAGTCATGTACAAGAACTTTGAACAACAGGTGGAAGTAACAAAACCTGAGGTATTACTGCCATGATAAGTTGTCGTGATGGCAAACATACATAATTACAGGCTGTTTTGTCGCTGATGTGCAGTCCGTTCAGTTATTTTACCTCTGACAGCAGCAACTTAACAGCAACCTTATTGTAACGAAAATAAAGATCACAATAATTTTAACAGATTTGTCAGTGACTGCAACCCAACAGCAACCTTATTAAAATGAGAATAAAGATCATAGTGATATCGACAGTGATGCAAAATTAGAGGTAAAATAACTGTGAACTGACTATATTTCTTTTTACTTCGCTAGCTAACCGAAGATGTTTGCCTCAATGTTCTAAAGTCATCATCATTCATCATTTCTAGCTATCGTGTTTGTGATCTGACTTTCATTATTGTCATTAGAGATTGCGAACAGGCTTGTCATTGTCACCATTGCTTAGTCTTTGAAATGTTCTACTTAAAACAACGCTGTCTGACCCATAGACTATACACTTGTCTGACCGGTGAAAATGACCATGCAGGGTTCATTGATAGCATCCTAACTGCGTAATACACTTTCAATCACAATCTAACATATTGCTAATCCGTTGCTTCACATGTTCGAAAAAATGGTCTGCTCCACAATGTAAATAAAGCAATGAATTTTGTTGACCTGTCAAAATAAAAACCATTGCTACTGTTGGTGTGTTACGCAATTACCCAGCAGGTCAGAATAGCGCTACGTTAATTGCAAGTTGCAACAAATTACTTGGGAGTGGGATCAAAAACAGATCAATAATTACTGGAATTTTCAATTCAAACTTATGTCTTTCTTGAAAAGTTAAGTAACCATCGACAACGATGACGGTAGAGCTCGTACATTTATAGTCTATGCCAAATATTTGCTGCACTTAGCGTTAGCATATTATGCAAAGAAAATAAGAATAACATCCGTAGGTACCTACTAGCAAACACTTTCCATAGTTTCCATGTATGGCACAGTTGCACACATCATTTACTCCACACATTCTACATAATATCTAATACTACATCGCTTTAATGATGGGAAAAAACGACTATAAAAGGACATTGTTATGTCGTAGTCGTAATAAAAAAATACTTATCTTCGAGGAAAACTGCACCTAGCTGTGATTAGATGATTAATTCTCTTTGACATCGTAATTCGTAATGAAGGGTAATTTGATGTGTCGTAAGTAACTCGAGGATTCAGCGGTCTAGTGGTCGCAAGCTCTGCTGCTGGGCATGCATGAGTATGTTTGAGTGTTTTTGAGTTTCTCCATCTGTAATTTCTTAGTAGCAGGAGTCTAGAATTGTGCCCGCTCGATGGCAATAGGCTCGCGCCTTGTTACATAAGACTTGAACATAACTGGTGAAAAGTGGATGTACAGACACCAGCACATCAAGCTACTACAATCTATCAAATTTCTTTAATAGATTTTCAACTTTATCGCTAAAGTATTAAGGTTCAAGGTTGATTGGGAAAATTTGACAGTTTCGGGTAGCTTGACCTGCTGGCGTCTGTACTATATGTGCACCTCTGCCTATCCCTTCGGCGTGATACTATGATGTTACGTTTCGTGACTTACTGCTGAAACGCGCGTAGCACACAAACAGTAACAATGCCTTTCATTTTGACAGTTCAACAACATTCACTGCGTTGAGTTATTGAGCAGACAAATTTTCGAACACAATAAGCAATGGATTAGCAATATCCTTCAAAATGATTCAGAATGACGCAATTAGGGTGCAGTAACTAGTGTACTTGTTGTTGTAAAAGAGGACCTAGACAGTGCTTGTACGGTGCCAGTCAATTCAGATAAGGCCGCATGGCAGTGTTAGGCAACTGGGATCATTAAACTGCCATCATTAAACTACCTAGCTTATTCGAAACTTGACTTTTAGGGATCATTTTCCATTTTAACAAGTTACTTTGATTATAGCAATTAGGGAGGGGGCACCCACGAGCAACTTTTGTCTCCGCAACTAATTTGTCTCTCACATCAAGTCTACGGGTTGTATGAAAGTGCGTGCATGTAGCAACGCGACAGCTGGGAGACATAAGACATATGTATTTGTCCGCGGGTTTGGATGCTATTGTCGCTCGTCTATTAGTTGCAATGCAAGTGCGCGCACGGCGACAAAAAAGTTGCCGTTTAACCGAAAATTAAAAAAAAAAGTAGGCAGCGTTGCTGCTGCTCCCCCGTGTGCGTATCGTCCAAATCTAGGCGAGGAGACAGAGACAAAAAGTGGCTGGACTACTAAGTTGCTCGTGGGCGCCGGCTATATAAATAAGAAATTTATGTTGTGCCTAAATATATAAGTATATGTATAATCCCAGACATATAAATATTAACGTAGATATCAATTTAAACTCAGGGTTTTCTTCTTTTTAGGCCCAAAATGGTTTCGATGAGCTCCGCCGTTACGTGAAGCAGGGCAGCGACTTCAGTAAAGAACTATCATCTATATTACAAGAGAGGTAAGAGTATCTAATATAAACTTTAATGCACTTACTGATTGAAGAACCACCAAGGTCTTCTGGTGAAGAAATTAATTTCAATGAACCTTCGTTTTATGTTCTAGCGTTATGTAACTCGATCATCAGTGTTGTAACATTGGTTTGCCTTTGTAGTTCATATATTGCCATATATAAAGTTGAATCATGGGTTTTGCTAATTGAGATAAGACTAGATAGTAGGTAGGTTCGCGACCTTCAATCACAAAATCAACAACGAGTTAACCGATCAGATAACAACGCATTGTAATTTATGCAATCAGCATAACAATGTTCATAATAACGGTACTATCACTTTTTCTAATAACTGGTAAAATTGTTACGCATCATTCGGCCGGCCGCGCTCGGCGTGCGCGCAGCCTCAGCGCAAGTCGTGCACGCACCAGATTAGCAATCTTATCGACATTTCTTCGTAACGTATACTTTCCAGACATTACTATAAAACAATACGTTATTGTTTACGAGCAAATCGCTCGAGCGATCCTGTTGCGCGAACGGTCCGAGACAACAGTCGGCGCAAGCGCAGGGACAACACGAAAGTTCTCGTCATGCTGTATAATTGATATTATGTTGTTCACACGCACGCTTATAGCTTTCCCCGCGATATACAGATATCGAGCACGTCGTAAAATAATGTTGCATACGAAAGTAAGGGCACGGCAATGGCCACAAAATCAAAAATAGCGCGTCGCGAGGTTCCGCCAAGTGGGCCAAGACGCGAGACACAAATAACGCGCGCTCCAAAAATTGAAATCCTCCTATTGGCCGAGAATGCATTATCACTGCTTTTACACAACCACAAAGACGAACAGACGTAAAAACAAATCATTACGCCACCGCGATTATTTCCTACGAACGTTCGCTTCCGTCACAGATTGTGAAACTCCGCAGATAGTAGGCACTCATGTACTATATCGATTCTTTGTAGAATTGAAGCAGAAATATACTACTCAAAATGCTTAGCGAAGCTTGGGACGAAGTTGACGAAAGCTTGCAAGGAGAGCGTCGGCTCGTGTGCCGAGGCGTGGAAACATGTCGCGCTGGAGATGGAGAAACGCTCGGAAATCCACAGGTAATTGGCAAACATGCAGAATGTTTGAACAGCTAGTTATTTCACAAAGATTTTGAACGTTAGTAACGCTGCAATTGCTCTATTTCAGAAATTACTCAAGTGCCTTATCCGACGAGCTAGTGAAACCAATGAAACATGTAATCGACAATCAGTTGAAGCTTAGGAAGAAGGTGAGTTACTCAAGACAATCGAAGCGGCGGACATTAAAAACGAACAACTTAACAAAAAGAAATCCATTGTTAATCTGATTATAATTGCAGATCGAAGGTAACGTTGACAAGACTACGCGATCTCTCGGAGAGTGGAGAACAGCGGAGGCAAAGTCGAAGAAACATTCTCACACGGCGGCGCGGGAGAACGAGAAGCTACAGGACGCCACGTTGGAGATTAGGTCTGCCTACACACTACACACTTGACGATGCTAATGTCCTGTTTTTTGTTTGTGATAGTAGTCTGTCGGGACATTACATCGGCAAGTCATTACGGAAGGATCCTTCGTTTTTTGCGGATGCGAACGGCTTAGCGATTGTTTGTTTTGCGAATGTTACTAAACGCTCCCTGCGTTTAGAATGAGTCACAAGCTTCGTATGTTTGTTTCCAGCCGTCTGTCGCGTAGTTCGAGCGTGGGACACATACCACACGCGCACAGCATCCTGAGCGCCGCACGCGCAGAGCGGCTTCCTAACGCGACAAGTGAGAAGGACGCAGCTAAGCTTCAGGTCAAGAAGAGGAAGACGGAAGATGCTGTGAAGAAAACTGAAGTTGAATATTACAATGTCTGCGTGCACGCGGAACGCTCAAGGTAAACAAACCACTTCGATTGAATTCTATTTATAAGTGGACCCAATCGGTAATCAAAATAGTTTTTAATGTTTTTATTTTTCCGCCGTAAATATACTCTGTATATTCTTCGACTTCTTCAGCTTTCTGATTGAACTTTTATAATTACTTTTCCAGGTTGGAATGGGAGACAAGCGTGGTGAAAGGAGCTGGTATGCTGGAGTCTTTAGAAGAGGAGCGACTGGCCCAGCTCAAGACTGCAGCCGACTGCTATCTCAGGCTGACTTCCGCCGTGCCCGCTCAATTAGCAGAGGTGATTAACAAGCTTTTGTATTCATGATCTAATCATTGTTTAGTAGGTAAACAACGTTTTTTGTTTGATGTTTATGAGTCTACTTTTGTGAATATCGTATGACGCAAACATGTCTTTTACTTATGACTAGCTGTGCGCGCGACTTCGTTCGCGTGGAAATCAAATTGGATATCACGGGTGTCAGTCAGTGAAACCCGTCCCGAAAGTAATGATACTTTGAAAACTCATATCTGTTTACATGTTTGGAAACTTAATTTACGAACGCAGCTTATAAGAGATTGTATTGAAGACCAGACCAGAGGTGTAATCAGGATCTTTATTTCTTTCTGACACGAACAATTTCCTAAACTGGCTCCAAGACCTAGAAAAACCTAAGACAACCTTAATCTGCTTCTAACCTAGCTTTTCTTATTGTTTTCAGGCCACAAACGTGTTAGTGAATCCTATAAAGAACGCGAATGCCAACACGGACATGCGGGTGGTCCGCGGCGTGCGGTCTGCGCAGACCGGAGCCAGCGAGCAGCTACTGCCAGACTTTTACTGCGAGCACACCACGCTGGCTATGAACAGAGAACGACGTAAACAGGTATGTATCGCGACACCGATTTTTTTCTTTATTAACTTCTCAAGGGTGCCGTTGGTCCTGCATCAGATGCCGCTCGGGTCGTGTCGGATTACGTGTTTTCCTATCTTACTATGAGAATGAGAGAATAGAGAGTGCTCCTGTGTCTGCGTACACACTTCTGCATTATAATATCTCCCGCGCCGAACTCTCTCGAATCTAGTCTCCAATGAGATTGGCCGCCAAGTCGGAAACACGGTATGGAGGATTATTATTAAGGACACATCCTCTTTATAGATAAACTTCACCTGGAGAGAATGGACAGTTTTGTCGGACACCTTACCGACTAAAACCTGAGGGGCAATTCTCGTAATTTTAAGAACGTTCAAAGTCTGATCTCAGTCTCAATCTGTCAAAAATTCCTCTAATTTCCCTACATTTTGACAAGTTTTTGACATTTGTTTGTCGCCGAGATGAGACTGCGACTAGATTTTGAACGTTTTAAATTACGAGAATTGGCCTTCTGATAGTGTTCTTCCAGGTACCAAGTCGAGAGTGCGGGATCAGCTCGTGCATGCTCTAACTAATGTCTCGATCTTGCTTAAAGTAAAAGCCGCAGACTAAGATAACCTACTGGATTATCTAACACAAGTCTTACGAAATCAGTAGCCGGAAATATACGTTTAGGTATACATTACATTATAGGCTTCTTGACTGCAAAACACAGCAGTTGTCATTAGGTCATTAGGTCATCAGCCTACAGCAGTCCACCGATGGATATAAGCCTCTCCAATTGCACTCCAGTTAGCTTAATCCTCGTCAACTCTCACCAAGCTACTACCAGCCAACCCTATGAAGAGCGTCGCTCCATCTGACTTGATCCTAGACCTTACGTTTGCCGATTCGCGGTCTCTACTCAAGATCACGTCTACCTCAACGGTCAACGGTTCTTCGGCTAAAATAGCCGGCCCATTACCACTTCAGCTTGCTTATTCTGTGAGCTATGTCGACAACTTTGGTTCTCTGTCGGATCACCTCATCGGTGCATACGGTATTCGCTTGAATGGTCGGAATGTTGTTAACATCACTCATGATGGATAATGCTTACCAGACTTGACAGAACCTTACACAGTCCTTCCACATTACACAGAGTAATAAACATCAGTTTTTCTCATTATGTTTCAGGCGCTGCTAAAGATACTCCAGCTAGTGAAACAGGACATCGACAGAGAACGAAAATCCAAGCAAGGACTTGAAAAGCTGTCGATGGCCATCAAACAGACCCCCACGTTTGGCAACGACGATTCACAGCAGAATGTGGCTGACAAACTGTACCATGTACGTAAATTGATACGAGCTGGGGGCTTACCACCAGCTCTTATAGCAGGGCAGAAGTTGAACTGCATTGCATTTTTTTTTATTTGACTAAGTACAATAAAACCGTGCAGTTCAACTTCTGCCCTGCTATAAGAGCTGGTGGTAAGCCCCCTGGACGCTAAACAGGGTGCCAGGGACATCGACGCGCAACCTGTTGAAATTTTTCAAGGGTTATTTAAAAAAAATTGCTTTTCCATATATTTTGACCGCGTAGATATTGCACTTTTCTATGAAAAGGCTGTTTGTTTTTTTGATAACCGACGAAAAATTCCTACCCTACTAGAATCATGTGTTGAATTTATGGTTACAGTTTGCGATGTCGATGGGGTCCCACCCTGTATGGCTTAGTCGGAATAATGGTCAGTGAACAATGGTCCTGTATGGCGTCCAGCTCGAATATATTCATTCAAAACAATACAATAACTGAGCGAAATTAAGTGGTCTATAGTTACTAATATTATAAAGAGGAAAGATTTGTATTTTTGTGTGTATGTTTGTAATGAATAAACTCAAAAACTACTGTGCCGATTTCAAAAATTCTTTCACCATTGGAAAGCTACATTCACCCTGAGTGACATAGGCTATATTTATTGTAAAAATATTTCAAAAATCTTATGTCCACCCGTGCGAAACCGGGACGGGCCGCTAGTTATTTATAAAATCGGGTACGGAATTCCTTGACAGTTTTATGATGAATGATATATTTATTTGCAAGAATATAGGTAGCCAACATAAGTTCTTTAGATCTATGGGTTTCACTATATTCGGCATTTCAGCAGATGTATGGCTACAGCACAGCCAGTTGACGTAGTGTATCAATTTGATAATCAATTACATATATCTTTAACAAACTCAGGGAAGTCCTGACTTTACATTCATTTTTGTAAAACCGTTCGACTATCGAGGGACATGAAAAACTAAATAAAAAATTTACCTACCACCGCCGCTACCAGGAAACAATGACAGTAGCCTCCTGGCTCCTCCTCCTCCTCTTTGGATTTGCCAATACCAAGGAAATATTGAATCGAATAACAGCTGCAACAACCTGTAAAATTGAATCTTCGAGTCCTAACTTGAATTCGATTTTCTCAGATGAGAAGTATGCTGACGTACTTGGAAGCAGTGAGATACAAGATAACGGCGAGTCTGAACGAGCTGGACACCAGGCCACCGGTGCAGCATCCTCTCGCGGCGCACATACAGATCATTAGGGATAAGCAGGGACTGCAACAGAGCATACTTAAAGTAAGTATGTATTTTAAAAATTAGTCTCGTTGTTGGACTTCTGAAGTGAAGAGATAGAGGAGGCATAAGCTCAATTTATATGACCGTGGAACCGAATGGAAGCCATTTTTTTTGTACAAAGCATAATGAACTTTATGTAGTGTAACGCACAAATTAGGTACACACATACGGACAGGTCGCACATCTTCTGGAGAATTATCGCGCATTCTCGGGAATTCCTGATGTAAAAAGCTCTTATCTAGTTTGCACGTTAGACAATTGACATAAAGTTGATTTTGCTATGTAAAATATCGCTACGAAAACTCGCTTCCACTCCGTTCTGCGGCAATGTAAATTGAGCCTTAGGTTATAACCCTGAAGGCCTGAAGATACCATGCACGCAATTCATAGAAGGAACAGTTTATAAAACCGATAATGACTCGGCAAGCACATTATTAGAAACTACAAATAATTAATCTAAGAATTCTCTGCACCCAGGTACCACCATGGCTGCAAGCTGACTACCAAAACGAGGTGAACAAGAACCTCACACCGAACTACACGGCCTTAACCAAAAGCGTGAACGGGGGCGAGGAGAGGGAGCGAAGGGACTCCATCATGAGTAGAGCATCCAGCAAGCTGAGGATAGAGCACCTCTCGTTCAGGAGGAATACTGAGCACAAAAGCGCGCCGGTCACGCCCGTGGTCGACCTTCCTCCGCCGCCCGCGCTGACGCCGTCGACTGACACCCCTCATCCACCCGAGAGCCCTCTGGACTGGAGCGAACGTGGTGCGGGAGATGGACTGTCCAACCAACAGGATAGTGATTTTGGTAAGGTTTTTCAGTCAAAGGGGGTTTATTTATAAAAAATGAGTAAAGTGACGTTGAAATGTCAAAAATGTATGGTTAGACAGTCGCTTCAGTACTTATCTTTAAGCAACGTTTATGAATAAAGGGGTTAATGTGTGGGATGGTTTGATTCATCCTATGTTACTGGAAACATGATGTTGTGATTTTGCGATCAGTTCTCGATTTAAATAACAACAAAGAATTTCATAAATTAACGTACAGTCAGCCTCAGAGTCGATCGATCAGGTTAAGCTACGCTTGCCGCGGTTGTTCCGTAGATGAGTGACCCTCTTTACATACCAGTACTAAAATACTGGTATTCAGCTGCATCCGGTTAGACTGGAAGCCGACCCCAACATTGTTGGGAAAAGGCTAGGCAAATGATGAATACTGTAGTATTGTATAAATGTGTAATACAGTTTGTGGCTACATATGACACAATATTATGGAACAATAGATTGTAGCCATTGAAATTAATGCTTGTCGACGTACCTACCTATAACATCTGTTTGAGACTGACTGTGCGAAACACAACCCTAACGGTTTCTTGTTTAGGAGCTGTGAAACTAACGTATGGAAATTAGCATACGATGTACTCATCCATGTAAGAGGAGGACGATATAAAAAGGGGGGAATGTGGGATGTATGAACGACCGGTCAAAAACCCCTGTTCAGTCGTGTAGAACAAAATATTTATAATTCAACAACAAAGAGTTCATTCTTTTGTTATTTTATTGACGTATTCTGAGAGCATTATAGCAATTAGCAGTGCGATTCTGTAACCATCACCCGAATTGCGTAACACACAATTAATCGGAATCGGTTTCATTTTGACAGGTCAACAACATTCATTGCGTTATTTACGTGTTGAGCAGACAAATTTTTCGAACGTATGAAGCAATGGATTAGCAATTTGCTTCAAAATGATTCAGATTACTATTGATTGTGTGTTACGCAATTAGGGTGCGTGTCACCGTGAAAATTTAGGTGAAGTGAGCGTGGAGTGAGCTGTCATTCCAACTAATGCTAGGGACTATTGACAGCTCACTCTAACCTCACTAATTCACCTAACTTTTCACGTTGAGACTTTTACAGAATCGATCGGCAGTTGTAGCCACGAAAAACTTTGACAAAGATACGGGATTTTCAGAAAACGATTATCGAACATGTCAACTTATTTCACTTTTTGTTACTTTTTAGATGAATTTTCATCGCAAAGTGATAGTTCGACGGATTTGACTGATATTATAAAGAATGAGAGCGGGGACGCGGTGCCTCAGACGCCGTCGTTGGGGAAGTGCCGAGCCTTATACACCTACGAAGCTAGACTGAACGATGAACTTAATTTAGCACCAGGTAACTTTATAACACCTTCCTTCTTATTATAAAACTGCAATTATGGCCTTTTATATAATAATATATGACATCTCGCAAGTCAACCGAAAATGTTTTCGGCTGATTAACCGTGCTCTCCTGTGGTAAGCCAGGAGTTAAAAAACTAAGCGACTACACGTTGAGGGCATCCCCTCTGGGGTACGGACCTCGGCTTGAAGCTGGGGTTGCCTGGAATGAATTAAGCCCTTATGGACCCCGGTTTCCAAGGTTATCGATTCGATAGTGGTGGTTGCGGTAGCTATGTAAAAAATAATCAGCTGTCCCGTACCAAACTTCAATACGTACTCGACCCAAATACCCATACATTTAGGACGTGTGACGATTTTTTCTCGATTACGATGTTGACTTTCTTTATGGGACTTGAAGAAAGTTGTTTAGTTTAATGGTTTATACCTTTCTGATACACTCTGTATTGTCATCATATGTATTTCTCAAAGAATCTACTGTTATCACTCTTTTGTTAAATTTTATTCTTATGTTTAAAGGCTTCCGCAGACAGGCGGGACGCGACAGCACGCCGCGACTCTAGTAGAACAATTTCTATGAAAACTTCATAGTAATTATTCTACCAGAATGGCGTCGCACCATGCCTGTCTGCGAAGCCTTAACGCTGTCAAGTTTTTGTGAATATCTTCATTGCGCGCATAAATTGCTTAGCGAATTTTTGTACATTTATAAAAAGTGTTTCAAAGCTTAATCTGACACAATCTCTGTCCACTTTTTATACAATTTGAAAACAAGAAGTTATCTACTGTAACTGTTTTTTACAGGTTTACGCTTTCAGCCAAGATCTTAATTTTAGATATGGTTGGACTTTGGACTTATTAAAGATTTCTTCCCGATTCCACTATGCGCTGCGGGTTCGATTCCTGACTAGATTTTGTTTTGTTGAGATACACTTTTGTAAAATTTGTTTTTGTTAAGGAATCCATGACAAAGTAAGCAAATCTACTGTGAGACAGCGATATCAGATAGCTGTCGAGTGTCGGTTAACTTATTTGGCAGATAAATTGATATGAACACTGATCAATTTTTTATTTGTTAGATTTAGCTTAGCTAGATAGGTACTGACTACTGTGAAGACCTTTGGGGTAGAGAGTACCCATTAGCCTGTTATCACAAATAGTGGGCGACACCTAAATAAAATCGCGCTGTTGGATTTTCAGCTTACGGCGCTGAGCCGTGAGTTGAAAATCCGCTTAGCAAAAAAACAGGCATTCAATTATTTAACTATAGTAAATCACCTGTATGTTCTACCATATACATGAAACATAAAACCTTTCTTCCCTGAAGCTGAATTTATGGTAATTTGCAGGCGACGTTATAAACATTCACGAGAAGCAGGATGACGGCTGGTGGAGCGGCGATCTGAACGGCATCTACGGCATCTTCCCTTCGTCCTACGTGGAAGAAATCACCACCTGCATATAGCACCAGGGAATAAGAAACAAGACATAAAGAAAGACAGAAAACAGTTTTGAGCAAAGGAAATTAAACCTTAAAAACAACAAAAAAAAATACAAGACAGCCATATAGGGTCAAATTAGATTAGCTAGCGAAACACCACAGTTGGGATGGGGATATCTATTCATAACAAAACAAAACAAAAATGATTTGGTGATTGTTTTGGGGGTCAACGACCGTGGATAGTGTAGTTTCTTGAAAAACCTGTTTTTTTGTACTTAAACTTCACAGACGTGATCGGTATTGATATAACAAACAAAAAATAGATTATCTAAACTTACACTTCAAGTATCTGCCCTATCGATCGACCGAACGCGTCTGTGGAGTTTCGCTTACTAATTTATTGTAACCCTGTAGACGTTGCATTTCACGAAAGCGCGTCAATCTTTACAATTTATGCCTATTGCGCGCGCACATGCTGAATTGGAAGGACTATTCATATTGATGCAACGATTCGATGAAATAACTATTCTTTCTCTCTTCGCGGGTGAAGAATGATTAAACGTTATAGGTAATAGAACCCTAGAAAAATCAACAGATGCAATAAAATTGTAAATAAGACATAAAAGGTTTAGATGTAGTAATTTCGCGCAAACCAATTGTTATGTCTGACTTATTATTAATTGAAAAGTTCGTGTCTTAGTACCTACACCTAAATGTGTATTGGACACTATGTGTAATTAAACTAATTAACATTAAAATTAAATATTTCAGTCAAATTATAGGTCCCGTGTAAGGCCAAAAGAATATTTATTGTTCCCAGAATAGTAAAAGCAATTGCTGTCTTCAACTTTTGGGGTAATTCTCGTAATTTTAAGAATGTTCACAGTCTGATCTGACAAAAATACCTCTAATTTCCCTACATTTTTGACATTGATTGTCGCTGAGGTGAGATTGTGACTTGATTTTGAACGTTTTTTTTTTAATTACGGGAATTGATATTATGAAATGTTTTCTTATTAATGTAAATGTAGGAAGCACAGCGTTTATGAAGTTCACACTGAATATTTAAATAAGTCATTATTTATCTATTCACAAGACACAATAATATCTAGACTCATAAGTATTAAAAATGTAAAGTGTTGGAGTTTATAAAATGTACCTATAAGATAATGTATGCATAAGTTAAAGTTAATATAACATATACACTGAAAATGTAAATTATATGGTATATAAAATTGAACCAAAGTGTTGTTATATAAATAAATTGTTTAAGAATATTATTTCTTTGTTTTATTTTTGGGGATAAAATAACACAGTAATAAATTCCTGATTAAAACCCGTTTTTTGTGAGATGACAACAAATTATTTATTCAAAATAAAGTTCTTACATTATAGTTTTCGCAAGAAGGGATTAGGTTCTATTTCGCGTTTAGCTCAAAAATATCTATTACTTCATCATCCACGTTATGCCTTCGAATACCAATTTAGGGGAGGCAGAAATGATTTCGATATGAAGGATATTTATTATATTCCCTAAGTTATTCATAAATTAAAATCTCACTATCAAAAACACAATATTTTAAAAGACAAAGAAAATGTATTCGTGCCAAGTTTATTGCGATTCTATTTCATAAGATTTTGAACGAATAATTTGTTTTTTTCGCTAGTTGCCATGTATAAAAATAATATGAAAAAAAAAGTCAAACATATACTGAGTACACTGAGTATGAGTCATAGACATAGACTACAATATTGGTATGAGCAGGTATGAGTACTGACACTGACAGTGACAGTCAGTGACAGTACCCAATAAGTAGTAAACACGCGAAAAATCAATACAAAGCGCCTTCTACACAGGGGGGGGACAGTTCCCTATATTTGGCTTGGATCAAAAGATGGTGGCTCCATCTACATTTTGTTTCTAAAACTTTAGGTTTAGTTAATACAACATCTCAAAAGATGTCACTATAATAAAAAATCATTATTTTAAATTTTATGACATATTTACCGTAAAAATATTTATTTTACATTTTATTATTTAATTGAGCATATTTTAATATTTTTACACATGAAAATAAGACATTATTTATGTACTGTTATTTTTTTAACTGGCAACTATCAAAAGAAGAATTGTCAATTCCCAAATAGTACTCTAAGATACCCGCAAAATGGTAGCTACTCTCTGCCTATGCGCATGTTTGTAGATCTTTTTCATTTTTCGTTTGTATTTCGGTTGTGAAATCTTCCAGAAATTGCGTCGAGTTGAGCTTTAAGTTCCTCCGCTTTCTTTGGTGACTTCGGCCCGTAATACGTGTTGAATTGTGTTCAACAAATTCGCGAAAGGACGCTTTGTGTTGTTAAGTTTTATCAACATTTCTTTTGAAAATGCCTAAGTTATGTTCATTTGGCTGTGCTCCCAGTGGTAAGTTTAATATATATCACAACGTCATCATCATCATGTTTAACATCATCGGATTTTTTTTTTAAATCCGTATTGAAAAGAAATAAATAAAAGGCAACCATTAGTGGCAGTAAATAATAGAGATAATACTAGTTCTTGACTTGCACTGTACATGGTCTTTTCCTAATCGGATTAGCTTCCAGGTTAAAGATGCAGGTTGATTAATTGAATTTAAGTAAAAAAAAAACATGGAGCATTGGTTTGACCACTGCAAATAATGGGTTGCAGTGGTCAAATATTAGATAAGGAACATGAATATTTTAGATTCTGAACAGAAGAAGAAGAATCTAACAGCTGTAAAAGATTTAATGCTTTGAGTATACCTTTTAAATACTGTGGTAGCGGTTAACAATGGTACATCTTAAGTATTCAAGGTTTGCGTAATATATCGCACATCTATGGATTTTCATGGAAGGCACAACAATAATTGTTGAAAGCTAAGACAACAACTATTTAAATAGCCTACAGCTCTTTTATCTTTCCAATTTCAGATGTCCCAATGCATCGTTTTCCAAATGCTGAGAAGTTCCCTGAGCGTCTTAAGGCTTGGGTAAATCTTGTTGGTGGAAAACTAGAAACAGCAGTTGATTATGCGTATTACCAAACAAAGTTGGTTTGCGACATTCATTTTACTGCGAGAGATAGAAACCGTAATAACCGGTTAAATGCATTGGCAGTTCCATCACTTCATTTACATGGTTAGTATGACAATTCTTTTATACTTAGAATCTGTATACTGAAACTTTTAGCTATTGCTACTATTATATTGAACTTATGTACCTAATAATATTATAATATTATGGTCTCTGACATACAGAAATGAAATATGCATGGTCAAGTAGTCAGTTGTAAACGTACATAAATCACCCTTACTATGAAAAAAAGGCTCTTTGAAAGTACTTAATAATAATAATTGTAACCATACCAACCTATATATTATATGTATTGTATTGTTGTATATTATATATGTATTGTATATACAACCTTAGTAATTTTTTTCACACCTTGGGTTACATTATCGAAGTTTTCATTCGGATCCCTAACTTTTTTTAAATATTCTATTGCCTATGTTCATCAGGGATAATGTAGTATTCTAATGGTGAAAGGATTTTTCCAATCGGTCCACTAGTTTCTGAGCCTATTCAATTCAAACAAACAAAATCTTTTCTCTTTATAATATTATTATAGTGTAGACTAGCTCTGCCCCGCAACATCATTTGTATGGAAGTTACCACATTTTGCTGTCTGTTTGTGTATGTGAGTTTAAATGTTTGTAAACGCACCCATGATACAGGAGAAATTCCCTAGGTGGGGCAACGTTATAAACAAAACAAAAATTATTATTGAGATTAGCCGGAATGAACAGACAAAAAAAAATTAAATAATTGCTTTTTCGTTATAAGTGTTGTATATATGTACTTACATAATTATGCATTTAGTAAAAAGCTGTTATTTTGACATTACAAACAGACACTTCAATTTTATTTATGTGCATAGATTTCATCAATTTATAGACTTCTTAATAAGACTTAAATCACAAAGGCGATTTAGAAAATGACTCTTTTTTTACCAGAAACTGTTTATCACATTGTAATTCTGTTAAAACACGTTTTTTATAGTTATTTTTATAAATAATAACTTTTCAGGAATCAGGTAGGCCAAACAAATATGAAAAACAATATTTTATTATTCTTAATTTTTTTTTTTGTTGTGTTTACAGGAACATCGGCCAGGGAACCTGCTAATAGACTTGTCAGTCAACCTTCTGATTTACATGCTACAAATGCAGGTAAAGATCTTAAGTCAGTTTTTGATAAAGCGACTTCTGTCCTAATATGAACTGTATGTAGCTGTATAATAATTTTGCAAGAGATGGGCTAAAATAAAAATAAAATAATGTTATAACCACAACATTGTAGAAGCCCTGCTCGTTTCGTATACATAGTTAATGCTATATTTAACTAGCGGCCTGGCCCTGCTTCGCTCGGATTCGATCTAGTGATGATGACATCTCAAAACATCGGTGTTTTTGTGCTATATCTAAGTTAAATATGAATGTATTATACACCAAAACCTTCTAGAATAAATTCTCTAAATTATGGTAAAAACCACTAAAATCTGTTTTATACGTGAAATTATTTTTTATTGTGATTTCAGGCACATCAGCCAGGGAACCTGATATTATTCATGTCAGTCAACCTTCCAATTTACATTCTACAAATACAGGTAAAGATTAGTCACTTTTGCTAAAGCGATTTCTTTCCAAATAAAAACAGTAGCAGTGCTTCCCTTTGAAAAATGGCACAGTCAGTATTCTATAGACATATTAAAGATATGTACTCCGGCTTACCTCTTACAAAAATTTACCCTTTGCTACTGATCAGTAGGTACCTATATAATAATTTTGCATCATTGTAGGCCTGCTGAAGTCAGTTCT
Organism: Apamea anceps; assembly: GCA_951799955.1. Taxonomy (NCBI): domain Eukaryota; kingdom Metazoa; phylum Arthropoda; class Insecta; order Lepidoptera; family Noctuidae; genus Apamea; species Apamea anceps. Next base: position 7,115,956 of record OX637500.1, on the reverse strand, counting down.
TACACATATTGATAATATACACGTATTTAGTACAGTACAGTAGGTAAACCAAATTTATTAGGGAACTTGCTTATGAAATTTCTATGAATTATCCATTACTATGTTTCAGCCACAATTCATGGCACTGCCAATGCATCTGCAGTAATGATGGATCACAACTACAGCAAGGCTAGTGGATCTTTAAGAAAAACAATTAGAATGGGTAAATGTTATTTTCTTATAGCAAGTTTCAAAATAATATTACTTATATTAGGTACTTACCTACTTATGAAATAATATAATTATCTAAGATTTTTTTTCTAGGTTCTACTAATAGTTCACCGACATATAATTATGTCGGAGTGAAAGCCCTTTCTACAAAAGTTAAACAACTGCGGTCCGAGATAAGTCGTTTGCGGAAGAGAGGCCTGTCTTTCAAGTCAAGACTGGCAAATGCTGCTAAATTATCCCAAGTCGCTGCATTCCAACAAGTTGTGAAAAATTTGAAAACACCTGCCCAGCTATTTCTCCATATGCAATTGCAATCCGCAAAAAAATCCAAAGGTAGACGGTTTACTATGGATGAAAAAATCCTTGCACTGTCTATGTATAAGAAAAGTCCAAAGGCCTATTCTTTACTTTATAAGTACTTTACATTACCTTCGACAAAGGCAATGAAACGTTTGCTAAGTCAAATCAAACTGTGTCCTGGCATAAATCCCATTGTATTCAATAAAATTAAGAAAACTGTACTCGAAAAAGATACTGCTGATCGTTTGTGCAGTCTAATGTTTGACGAAATGTCTCTGACACCTCAAATATTTTATAACAAGCAGAAAGATGCATTTGAGGGTTTTGCCACCACCAAAGACACCAAATTTGCCGACCACGCTCTCGTTTTCATGGTGAAAGGTTTAAAACATAATTTTAAACAGCCAGTAGCATATTATTTTACCAATGCCCTACAAAAAGTAGAGCTTAAAACACTCATAAAATGTGTAGCATTAGAGGTGCAAAAATCGGGATTAATTATTATTAACACTGTTTGTGATCAGAGCTCCGTAAATGTAGGGGCAATAACAGATTTAATTAATGACACGAGAGCGAGGTATTTGCGGCTAGGCAAAGAGTGGCGCCATGATTTTTTCAGGGTAAATGGTCAGAAGATCATACCGTTGTTCGATGCTCCTCATTTAATTAAAGGAATAAGAAATAATTTACTCACTAAGGATATGGCGTACACCTCTAATAATAAAAATAATATTGTTAAGTGGGACTATTATCAGCAGGTGTATGCTGCAGATAAATCCAAAGGGGAGCTACGACTGCTAAATAAAATAACAGAAGAGCACATTGTCCCTGAAAAAATTAATAAAATGAGGGTGAAGTCCGCAACCCAAATTTTTAGCCACAGTTTCGCTGTGGTAACAGACCACTTAATAGCTAGAGGAGATTTGCCCGAAGAATGCCAACAATTAATAGACATTACATTATTACTAGACAATTTGTTTGACACATTAAATGTTAGTAGTTTTGCAATACCCAATGGTAAAATTTATAAAGGGCCAATTAGAAGGCACTCACCTCACCACCAACTATGGCTAAAATCAAAGGAAATATTAAAAACTGTGAAATTTATTCAAAAAAAGGTTACTGGTAATAAAGTACGATTTGTGGAAACTACTATACCATCTGTAAAGAATTTAATTAAAACTATTGAAGGCATGGAAGCAATTTGCAACGTGTTGTTTGATAAGTATGGTTACGATGCAATATTAACACGTAATTTTAATCAGGACCCTGTAGAAAACTTTTTTGGGAACATCAGAAGCTATGGAGCAAGAAATAATGCCCCAAATACAATATCATTTGAAGGGGCATTTAAAGCACTTCTATTAAACAATTATAATACACCTCATTCCAAAAGGGCAAATTGCGAAGAGGACACCAACAAGTGCCTACAAACTCTTAGTTTTTACGTCACTGATAAACCTGATGCAACTGATGTTCCCGAGGAAGACAAAATTAATTTTACTGAGGATGTATTAATTGATTACTCCAAAGAGCCCGATGCTGGTCAAAGAAATTATGTATGTGGTTGGGTCCTGACTAAGTGTTTAAAAAATGTTGTGAAATCGTGTAAACATTGCAGACAAGACCTTTTAGATAAGAATAATGAAAATATTAATAATAATAGTTTTATAAAAGCTAAAGAATATAATAATAAAAAATGGTTATGTTATCCAAATGAGCTATTGCAAAATTATTTCCATGACCTGCAAAATATGACAGAATCTTTTTTAAAAAAACGTGTTCCTAAACAAAATGTACGTGGAACAATTAATTCGTTTGCAGATGTTTTAGTGGATACCCCTTTTAATTGTACTATTCACAAAGAAAAATTAAAAGAGTATTTCTTTAATTTAACAGTAAGTGTCATACTACATAGTTGGTGTAGATCCATTAATCGTATTTTAACGGGAAAGATTACCTATAATGGAGAAGATGAAACAAAATTAACAGCACAGTTGTATTATGATAAGCATAAACATTATAAAAATAAAAAATAAAAATGACTAAAACATTAGACAATGGTTTTATTACTTTTGATATGCGCTTGCACCAACGAATATTCCAGCCAGTACCTACACTGCCGTTTTAATTAAAAAGGTCACAACTAACATTTTTCATGGAATTGAGTTATATATATATATCTGGAATTAGGAAAAAAAGCCTATCCGGATATATATATAACTCAAATTCCGTGGAAAATGTTAGTTGTGACCTTTTTAATTAAAACAGCAGTACAATATATCACTTTATATAGCTAGCTATAGACTGGTTAGTTTGGATACAATTTGTAGATGGCGCCACTGCGCTGGATTGCATAAAAATGGCGCAAGAGGACTTCTACAGCTGGGCTGCAACGAAAATATTACAAAGAAATTCTTTTCTATAGAAAAAGTTGAGAATTGAGATTCTGCAACTACGTCAATAAATAACACTATGCCTGGCCCAAGTAAGTTTTTAACAAACCTTTTTGCGAGGATTGTTGTATTGTACCGATTTGTTTTTAATACAAAAAGTTGCGTTTTTTGCACAAACGAAATTCGCAATAATTATTTTACTCAATATTTTCAGTCTTGAGCTTTATAGGTAGGTATAAAAATACCAAAACCTTAATATTATTTCAGAAAAACGTAATCGCAGAGGTCCGAATAACTCTGAGCACACGCTGGCTTCCGTTGCCCGAGAGACTGCGACTTCCTTGGCAGGAGACAGCCCCGTGTTGGCTATATTTAAAAATGCTGCTATGAAACTGACTGCGCGTCAGGACAGGCACGAGCGGCTCGTCAAATTGTCGCGCGATATCAATGTTGAGAGCAAGCGGATCATATTCTTGTTACATTCGCCTATAACGTGAGTATATAAAGTACCCGTCGAAGTTAAACACTCAAGTCTATCAAGGTCGTGTACTCGTAAGATAAGTAATCTGTAACAGTATTAAAAGCTACTTATGAGAACTTATGTTACACAAATACATCTTTTACTATCGCCAAAATCTATATCTGAACACCGTAAGGACTATTCCTGCTTGCAGCGCATATTATTAGTGGACCTAAAAAGGATCCTCTTTTGTTTTACTTACGGACGCAGCTGTGGTCATCATGTGCCCCGTGCACATGATTTTGTTTTCAAAATGATCAGATATAGGTTTTGGCAATAGTACATTTGTGTATTTAATAGTAATTAAATAAATGTTATGAGTAATTTCTGAGATAACACTTATCTCCTACTGCCACTACATATTATAAAACAAAGCTCCCCCTACTGTGTCTATCTGTCTGACTGAATGCGTTAAACACAAAAACTACCAAACGGATTTTCATACAGCTTTCACCAACGGATGGACTGATTCATCAGGAACATGTATAATTCAATAAGGTTTTGTGTAAATTGGCTGAAATATGACGATGATGATACTTTCAGAAAAGTCTTCCCATTCTAAACTGATATACTTTAGCGTGAAATGGAAGTATTCAGAGCTGCTTATTGCCAGCTGTTTATTCTTTAGGCCTGTACTAAATTTCTCAAAATTGAAAAAAGCAGACCTAACTACACACCATATCATTACTATAGAATTCTAATACCTAGCTGCACTGCATTGCTAGCTATACAGTCCCAGGCCTACTGTCATTTACACATACAATAAAGTTAGCAATCTCTGTGAAATAAGAAAAACTACATCAAAAAAAAATTACTCAGAACAACAAAATATAAAGACTTGACCTTCCACCGAATTAATCAAAGTAATGGGAACAAACATGCACGCTTACACACACACTCATACACTCACAAAACAAATACGCTTCAAACCCAAAATCACCTTACTAATTTCCACTGTTCAAATACATACTAATGGTCTAGTTTGGGGCTCACTGACGAATAATAGTTTGTAACCTAGCTCTATATAATACTTCAAGTTACATTGCCTTATTATGTGTTTTACCTAGGTCCCTACTTACTGTATTACCTGAATAATAAACTATTTTGTATAACTATTTCTATTGAAGCAATTCTTGTCTAACCGAGTTGGTAACAGAATGTCATGACAGCTCCCACACTGAGTTCAGTGTGGAAGCAATTGCTTCAAGAATCGACTGGACAGATTAAATATCTTCAAGCTATACAATACACATGCATCAGCTAATTAGCTGCTAGTATGTCTAACCAAATAATAATAATAATATTACTTTCCCTATCATGTATAGATAGCATATAAGCCACTCATTGCTGCATATTATATGAAGTAACTTCTTACCAAATACATTGAAATAGCACAGTAGCTTTGTAGTATGACATTTAATCAACATAATTTTTACATTTTCAGAACAGATAAATCAGAGAATACTATCACTGAAGCCAAAGAACGAATTCTGAAGCTAATCAATGAGCCAATCAAAAGCATTGGTTTAGAGCTAGAAAACAGCCCAGCACACCTGCACTCCAGGGCCGTCACAGCTGGTTTCCAGGAGTATGTTGAAGCCAGAACTCTCCTGTCTCTTATGACTGAGAAAAGGATCATCACTTATCCAGAAGTTCAAAAGGAATTTGAGTATAGTATCACAGAGGATGATCAGCAACGAGCTGTGGTGACAATGTTGCCACATGCTGACTACATGCTGGGTTTAGCTGACCTGACAGGAGAACTAATGAGGAAGGCCATCAACAGTATATCTAGTGGAGATATTGAGGAGTGTAACCAGGCCTGCGATGTTATCAGGCATTTGTACACTGGTTATTTGGGTAAGATTTGACATGAATTATATTTATTGATCATCGTTATTTCCAAACACAGACAGACTGACATGTCATGAAAAACTTAAATATACTCCAACTGTAAAATATATAGTCGCTTCTGTTCCCTGTAGGAGCTGTAGGACAAACTTTTTTCAAATTGGATCGAACTAGACAGCCTTCATTCAGCTATGTCCTCAATAGCGACTGTTTGGCAGAAAATACATTTTCGATCAATGATGGCCCCCATCTGGAATCCAGCAACCTAACCAAACATACAACTTCAACAGCTCTAACTTTTATTCCAGGCATAACAACCGACAACCGTCTCCTACAACGCAAGCTGCAAACAACTCGCGCCAACGTAAATAAGGTAGAGTTAGCAATATACGCTCTGCACATCCGCGGCGGGGAGGCGCCGCCGAAGATGCTGCTACCAGCCGTGCCGGAGTGGGAGGCACCGCGCGGTCCGGGAGACGCAGACGACGAGGGATACTATCAGGACTGCACTTAAAATCATTCAAATAATATAAGTACACATAACATTGATCTCAATTTACTCATTAATGCTATTAACTTACGAAAACAAAGAACTTGAACTTAACTCAAAGAACCGCCGGCGATTAAAGACAAACGAGTAGAGCTAGCAACTAAAAACGAGTTCATGAGCAACTAGCAGCGAGTGCACGACGGCGACGAGCGATTACTTGCTGGTATGCGTATGTACCAAGCGTGAGTCTCTCAGCGAGTGTTCAGCCCGCCAAGCGAGCGTCGCTGAGCGAGTACTCTCTTTGAATGCTCTTGTCGCTGCGATAAACGAGTACTCACAGTGCGGCGCAGTGTTGCAAAATTATTTATGATGTGAATTTAATACCTATCATCAGTGTTGTATAGAATATATATGTAATTAATAGAATAACCATAATTGACTATGCACTAGCTGTGTAAAGTAGATAAAAGGTAGTCAATTTCAGGTTCTAAACTATTAAGTTTCATCCGAATCTATCTATTTATATAAAAATCAATTACTGTTCGTTTGAGTCGCTAAAACTCGAGAACGGCTGGGCTGATTTAGCTGATTTTGGTTTGAAATGTTTGTCGTAGTCCAGGGAAGGTTTAAACGGTGAGAAAATATGGAAAAATTGCGAGGAAGATAGTAAAAACAACAATTTCATTTTCCCATATAAACTGTTCTACCTACTTTCCTGTCAAACATTTGACTATCGTCCCTTCGGTTAGGTAGACTCGGGTCCCCTCGAATTGAAGCACGTATTAAATTAAGGGTTTTGAATAGTGTAGGAGTAGGGTAGGAGTAGGGTAGGAGTAGGATAGGAGTAGGGTAGGAGTAGTGTAGAAGTAGGATAGGAGTAGGGTAGGACACCACGCGAACGAAGTAGAGCCGGGCAGCTAGAAATAATTTATATGGCAAAACAACGTTTGCCGGGTCAGCTAGTCCTCTAATAAAATAACAATAGTTACACACGATCTTTCAGATAGGTACATTTCCTACAAGAAACAATGAATAATAACAACCGAGGTAGCATGGCGTAGCAAAGTTTGTTATTACAATAATTATAATGATCCAGACTCCAGAGATTATTTGTGTTAACAAATGTTATAAAAGTTACGGAAAACACTTGTAAATAGCCTTGTGAATTTTTATTTTAGTCGTATACATTATGTTTATATTTCAAGAACGTTAATATTATATCTAAAAGACAATACCTTGAACTTCAGAATCCATGTTGTTGATTATGTAAATAACAATAAATATCAAAACTGTATTTGTTTGAATTACGTTGAGTTTTCGCTTCTTGAAACCGTAGTTGTCGACAGCGTACCTTGACAAGTGGTATCTTGTCATTTATTAGAACACTACCCTCCATTTTTTGGTTTCCTATAACATACATATTCTTATATTATTTGCAAGTCCGATAATTGTTTTTCATCTACCTTCAACTTTAAAATTTGGTTTTTGTCCGCCCTCGGCAACACAGTGAACGATGAATAGTCGGCGATCGCCTATGTATTTACAATGAGCATTTAAACCTACAACCTTTTAGTTAGATGTTTCATGAGCGAGAAAATTGTTGATAGCTAGTAATCGCTTCGGCGGTAGGACAGGGCCTGAGGCTTATCTTAAAGTTGTTTGTTTTCGTCGTAGGTATAGTACACAGTTGTATCACTCGGAAGAAAGTGCGATTCCCAAGTAATCTATTTACTAAATCTGTATTTATAGTCTGAGAAATGACCCTTGTAGATATGTAAGTAACTTTTTCTTAAAAAATAAAATTGAATAAGTAATTAAATATTATCGTTTTATTTCACATTCTGTCAACGCATATTTTATCCGAACAATACGGAGATCCTTTATTTTGTAATCTACATAGCAAACGAAACGGTCGCTGTCCAATATACCGTACACACAGTTACAGGCTATGACTAGGCTAAAACTTATGAGTAGGTACATGACGCTGTTATGGCGCTGCAAGTATTATTATAATATTAACTTATTTTTATAGATTTAACAGGACTTTATCTGAAATATTTTAAATCTAAATTACATTCATGGGTCATAGGTAATACTTATTATAGTTTAAAGGATTTTTTTGGAAAATGATAAAGATCGTTATTGTTTTACTGATATTTAATTAGATACTGCTTAGATTTAAGTAAAACTATTTACAATACAAGTAAAAAAGTAGTAAAAGTTTCAGAATTAGAATTTTGTAATAGTGTTGTAAAATGGTTGTAAACATGTTGTAATAATAGTAGGCACATGACTGTTTAACTACACTGTTATTATTGATGCTAAGTGCATAATTATACCTTATTTTCTATAAAATATTTGTACGCCAGTCCATGGCAAGACATGTTGATCATAATCCTATTAATAAGACCATTTTTAACCACTTTTGAAGGCGTACGACGGCCGAAGCAAACTCGCAGAGGCCCTTTAGACGTTTTCAATTAAATGAGGAATCAACCAACGACTATCCCTGTATGCACTATGCAAGTGCACCACAACACACACAGTTGGAACAACCTCCCGGTTGGTGCAGGACTATTGCAGAACATGGAAAAACAAATATATTGGGCTTTGAGTGGCTATAGTAGATTGGTTACCTTGAACTATGGAAGGACTGTCGCCTGCCTGACTAATGATAATAAAATATTCTCAGATAAAATAGCAGAGGGTGACTTGCACAGTCAATACTGGGCCCCCGACATCATAGATAGGCACTTTATGGAAACCCTTATATCTTTTGAACCAGTGACCGACAAATTCTGATATTTGGCGACAAATTTCGACAAATTAGCGACTAAATATGGGAGAAAACAGATCTTCGCTATGTGCCCTAGTTTTTGAGATATAAATTTGGCTCTGCTGGGGAGACTCTCCAGATCGGCCACTTATAAACCCTTATATCTTTTAAACCAGTGACCGACAAATTCTGATATTTGGCGACAAATTTCGACAAATTACCGACTAAATTTTTGTGTAATCAAAATTAAAATCCCTGTTGGTGGCTCTGCCAGAGTCAGCCACACCTGTCCCCTGCCTGACCAATGGTTCTAAAATATTCACATACTAGCTTCTGCCCGCGGCTTCGCCCGCGTGGATGTCGGAAATTATCCCACGGGAACGTGCCAACAGGATAAAATGTACCCATGTGCTTCCCCAGAATGCCATCCATCTCGCGGGCCCGTTGTGGCTAATTACAATAGAAAACCAATTGTGTCTCATTAGTGGTGATTAAGAGGGTACCTATATGATACCTTTACCTAAGTACCAACCTAATAAAAAAAAAAAAAACTCTATAACAGAAAATTAAATACCTACCTACCTAAATAAACCTATTTCTGATGATAACTAATCTAAACTCAATAAATAAGCAAAATCCCTAAAAACTAATATCTATACGAATGACTAATCCTACCTAACAGTATTATAAAATAACCTACGGTCACTACGTACACTATCAAATATACTACCTATACTTTAAAATTAAAATCTATACCTACCTACGACTTATATAAAAATAAACCTAAATAACTCTAAAAACTAAAAGGAATAAAAATGAACTCCATTGCGGGTGACTTAACCTACGACAAACTTATTATTTGCGGTTGGTGCAGTAATCGAGTCTAGGGATCGAACCGCAAAATTAAGTTTGTTTTTTATTGTATATACTTTTCCGGGATAAAAAGTACCCAGTGTGGTGCCCAGGATATTAAAGAATAATTATACCAAGTTTCAACGTAATCGAACCGGTAGTTTTTGCGTGATGCCTGAACAAACAGACAGACAGACAGACAGACAGACAGACAAAAATTTTTTTAATCACATTTTTGGGTTCGGTGTCGGTCTAGTAACACCCCCTGCTATTTATTTTTTTGATATTTTCAATGTACAGAATTTTCACTTCTACAGATTTATTATAAGTATAGATAAAATGACAGAGGGTGACTTGCACACTCAATACTGGGCCCCCCGACATTATAGACAGTCACTTTTCATCATCATCAGCCTATAGCAGTCCGCTGCTAGACTCTCCTTTGTGTAAATTATTTCATCATCACTGATTGATTGATTGATTTTTCAAGGTCTTTATTGCTACAAAGGTGTTTACAAATGATCTTATTCTATTTGTACACAGGTCATGAGTAATTTTTATTACATAGGCTATATTTCGCCTTTACAAACATTAAAACATATTTTTATTCTCTTATTTTGAGTTGACATGAATTTACTTATAATGTATCTACATCGTTTAAAAAATTTTAAATACTAGGTATGTGCAAGTCTTAGTATGGACCCACATAATATTAAATGTTTAAGTTACAAAATGTATGGTTTATTATATAATAAAATGAGTTATGTAGCGGGTAGTTCGCGCATCATCACTGCTTTCAAAACTATGAAGGAAAACATCGTGAGGAAACTGGCATGTCCTTGAACCATAGATTCTAAGATAAGGGACATTTACAAACCTGCACTGCACCTGCATGGTGGATTACAGCCCACTCCTCACAGAGAGGAGGCCTGTGACGCAGCAGTGGGAATATTATAGACTGATTATGCTACTAATATGAGACGAAGACAAGACGGTGCAAAACTCAATAGTTGAAGTCAGCAGTTGTTTAACATCGTACTTGGAAGCCAGATAACCCTTTTTTTGTTAGTAAGGATAATGTATAAGTATGGGTAGCTGTTAAATACAGTGCCACATTCTTTCAATTCTTATTCATGTATTTATAACTTTACTTGTTTGTTAATGGTTCTGCAAAACATGCATCTTCATATGTTTGGTATTTCTATGTTACTTGACAAAAACATTGATATAATTTGATATCTCCAAGCTATTTGATACACTCGCATCAGCTAATTAGCTGCTAGTATGTCTATCCAAATAATAATCATTGAAAATATGTCAGTTACCTTTCCGTATTACAAAATATTACTAAGATTTATGATCTACTTGGGTATATATGCCTTTTCTATTCTAATATCATCAACTGGACAATCATTTTTATCACATTCAACTAAACCTATTCTTTTCACAACAGCCATTCCAGATTGAACTCTTCCAAAGATTGTATGCTTTCCATCCAACCACTGTGTTGGAGCCAGGGAGACGAAGAATTGAGATCCGTTTGTGTTAGGTCCAACATTTGCCATAGACAACACTCCAGCTCCAGTATGTTTTAAATCCAGGGTTATTTCATCGTCAAACTCTGACCCATAAATTGATTGTCCGCCCTTGCCTGTGCCAGTGGGATCACCGCCCTGGATCATAAAATCTCTGATAACTCTGTGGAACTTTGTGTTGTTGTAGTAACCTCGGCGAACTAATTCCATGAAATTTCTGCATGTTATTGGTGAATGTTTCCAATACATCTCCAGAACCATAGAGCCCATTCTGAAACCAGTAAATTAAAAATATGCTTTTAAAAAGTAGAATGACTTTTTAACACAAGTTTACCAAAAATCAACACCCCGGTTGAATTTTGTTTGTGTTTATCTGACTGTCCATTACCTGTTCAACCAGACAACCAGTTACCACTACCTACTCGATTTTGTGAGGTAATTTTATGCATTTTTCGGTTGGGTAGGTACACAATCGAATGTAGGTTTCCTATTTTCACGCGGACGGAATTAAAGGCACAGTCCATAGTATAAAAGGGTTACATAGCAGGATGAAACTAATAGTATGATTAATTAAATAATAAAATAACTAATTACTTACGTTGTTTCTATCACAGCCACTGGCGGTTGCCATGATTTATCAGGAATACCAGCATTAGAATAGCCAAGCATGATGATCTCTAACTCCTAAAGCTTGAATTTGAAAATACAGGTCACAATGAACAACTGACTCAACACAAGACTTGTCGGTTTATTGATTATTCTATGTTATCAGTTGTCAAACCACAGAGTCTGTGGGGTACTCTGTGGTCTGTGGTTTGACAACTGTCGAGTCCAAAGAGTATAGTAATAATAGGGAGGTCGAGTCAGTTCCATAGTCTAGCAAACTGTAAATATTTTTTGTGGCAATTCGGTCGGTATTGGTAATTTGACCATTAGGCCAATATAACGTCGAACTTTATATTTTCTTGTCTATATTTATATAAAATTCAAAGTCCTGACTGACTGACTGATATATCAACGCACAGCCTAAACCGCTGGTCCTAGAGACATGAAATTTGGAGGGTGTGTTCTTCGTGAAATAGGTATCCACTAAGAAAGGATTTTTCGAAATTCCACCCCTTACAGGGTGAAATGGGGGGATTTTGTTTGTATGGAAAATGAAAATCTTATTCCTTGAGGTAATAAACTTCAAACTTGGCACTACTATTAGTAAATTATGAAGTTTGCCATTTTATTTTTCTAAAGTACCCTAAAAGGGGATTGGGGGGTTTCAAAGTTTGTGTGGAAGAATTTTAGCGCGCGGTCCGTAAAGAACAATGTGTATCAGGGTTTTTCGAAAATCTACCCCTAAAGTGTGGAAAAGGGGGTAGTTAATTTTACAGGCGAGGATTATAGTACGTGGCTTGATTAACTCGAAAATCGGTATAAATAATCTTTGAATCAAGTTATGAATAGGTACGCACGGCTACTCATCAAGCTATACATAACCAGTATAAGCTGACTTCTGATTGTACGAAAAATCGAAACGACGCGAGGTCAGCTGTAACTGGAAATGTATAGCTTGATGTGTAGCCGTGTGTACATCTCAAACGATTTTTCAAAATTCCGCCCTTGTGGGGATAAAAAGCGTGGATATAAACTTAAAACTTGGCAAGAATACTTGCCTAAGTAAGTAATAAAGTTTATTATTAGAAGTTTTTCAAAACTACCCCTCAAAGGGGTGTTGAAGTTTGTGTGGAAGTAATTGAATGCGCGGTCCAATTAACTCGAAACTCAGTATTAATACTTTTGACAGAAAATAATTAATAATAAGTATGTAAAGCTGTCGTAAATTGACCTCTGACGGGACAAAAAGGGGTAATTCGATTTTTAAGGGGAGGATTTAAACTATATGTTACATTTTCACACATAAACCACTGAACTTCTGATTTGGCAAAGAGAAAGATGGCATCCTGGGGAAGGACATACTTTTTATCCTGGTAGCACGTTCCCGTGGGATAATTTCCAACATCCACGCGGGCGAAGCCACGGGCAGAAGCTAGTAGGTAGTTATATAAATGTAAAATCATGTAAGTACTCTAATTTGCAAAATTATATAAAATAGGGTACTTTACAAACCAGTCAAATTATTTGTATGTATTTAAAAATGTGGCTAAAATTTGTATGATTTTGGGAGAGAAATGGTATAAAAGAGAATGAAAGTTGGTTGGGAGGGAGATCGCATAATTTGATGTTCAAGGGGCAGGAGAAAAATGTATGATCCAAAGTACCTACCCTCCGCAAGACACTCCTATAGGGTAGTAGGTACTTATAGCTGCGTAGTAGACGCCCTTGGTTTTTGAAGTCTTCGTCTTGGTTTTTGCGCACGGGTCGAATTACTTGAGTTTCGCACCATTTCGCAAATCGTAGTTGCCTACGTAGTGGTTTGGATCAGCGGGATTTGCTATCTAATTAGAGCAGTTATTAACAACAATACTCGAATGACCAGGGATCCGAGCTATCTCGATGTCCAAGACGTTTTGGAAACAATTAAATAATAAGGTCTCAACTTGCATAACCATGTGACTAATAAGGGTGGCCGCACATCTGACTGAAGATGTGTCAGGCGTAATATCGATAGTATGCTCGACGCACTAGCGCATCATCGGTTGAGTGTGTAAAGCTAAACGTGTTATTTACCTTCTTGTTCGTTCTGGCGTTACGCGAACGACAATACGCGACGCATCGTGGTACGAATCTACGATGCATAGCACTTCGTTGTGTCGTGAAAACTGACCATGTAATCCTGCGCCACTACCGCATTTGATGTTTGAATTGTTTGATAGTCAAAGATGACGCACGACATTGATGTAGGTACAGAAGCCAGCAGGTCAAGCTACCCGAAACTGTAAAATTTTCCCAATCAACCTTGAACCTTAATGCTTTAGCGATGAAATTGAAAATCTATTAAAGAAATTTGACAGATTGTAGTAGCTTGATGTGCGCCCGTCTGTACAATAGAATATCCCTAGTGGAAGAGAGTCCCGAGCTATATGGTCGTGCGGTCGTGCGTCATCTAAATCAGTAAACTTTTCAAGAGGGTTGGTGTTGATGTCGTACAACATCAGACTTTTTGGAAAGTTTACTGATTTCTTTATTCTTTGTTGGGCTTCAGCTAAGTTTAGTACTATTCGTAACGTGAAAGCGAGCTCGTGAGAAGGGATAATGATATGAGTTAATAGAAATATACCAAAATTACATCTCTATTTATCCCTTTTTGTCGTGATGTTATTTATTTATAACCAACTTATATTCACAGTTTGCATTGCACCACACATACAAGTTATTAGTCAAAATATTAGTATTAATTACACATGACATACAATCTTAAAATTAAGTTATAATAAAAATGACAATGAAATTAAATGAAATGAAACATAATTTGTAAAAATTAGACAAAATTAGATAGAATTAGGATAAATTGAAATAGAATAATTATAGTTTGAACGAAACTGCTGTACCGCGCCTTAGGAGTGCGCGGCGAGGCGGGAGAAATGCGCGGCGAGGCGGGGGGCGGGACGCCGTGAGCGATGACGAATGAGCGGCCTGCACTGCCCCCCCGACATACCGAAGGCGCGGTACAGCGGTTTTGGTCAAACTATAGTACCTAACAAGAAACTGTTTTATTTATTTACTCCTAGGAGATTTTGCTGGGAGTGGCAATGGACTCCAGGTATCGAGTAGCAGTGTGCAGGAATTCCAGTTCAGTACTCGCGAAGACATCTGAGGACTCATCATATAACAGAATGTTGTTGATATGGTTAAGGGCTAGGTACAATGGACTGGTCTTTAGGGTTATGGTACCGGTTTGAGGTATTTCGAATAGAGGACGTCGGCGAGGGCGAAGTGTGTCTAATGGCTAGTGGGATGTTAAAGGAGATGTACTGAAGTAAGGAGGAATTGAAATGGATAGGTACCACGAATTAGGCGGATGAAATATTTAACCAGACTAAAATTTCTCCTTACTTCTAAACTTTGGTACCCCACCATACCCAGCACAAATGGTGTTAGGTACATGTACGGGTAATAACCATATAGTTTTAAGTACAGGCGCCAGCAGGTCAAGCTACCCGAAACTGCCAAATTTCTCCAATCAACTTTGAACCTTAATGCTTTAGCGATAAAGTTGAAAATCTATTAAATAAATTTAACTGATTGTAGTAGCTTGATGTGCTGGCGTCTGTACCTACAGGTAGCGGACAAAAGACTTCTGAACCTTTTCGATGACATACACTCCTTCATGAGGGTTCTAGATCGGGCTGTTAGTCCCTCATAGCCAGCCTGCAAATAGTGCAAATACAATATCAACATCAACTTTTTTGTAAAGATTTTTGATTCCGTCAGATTTGTAGAGCTTCAGCTAAGTTTAAAAGAATTCTCAAGAAGTGTCTTGCTCGACTCAATTCGTAGTAATGTTACCTAACATTTTCTGCGCATTTTTTATACGTTGCTAGCCAGCTATTACGACATAAATCAACACTAACCCTCCTGAAATGTTTTCTGATGTCTTCAGACTTTGTTGAGCTTCATCTACGTTTATTTAGAATTATTTTAAATGAATAAACTGAAGGGTTGAAGTGTTGCGCAACACTACTTTATAGATAGTTGCAAGCTTTCAATGTCTGAAGGAATCAAAAACCGAAGAATTGCCAAATTTCAGTGACAGAGGGCAGGGCATATTGTTCTGCTCACATTGCTCGCAGAACAGATGGCCGATGGGGCCGAAAGGTTCTGGAGTGGCGACCGCGTACCGGAAGACGTAGTGTTGGAAGGCCTCACACATGGTGGACCGATGACTTTCTTGGATACGCGTTATGACTTTTTCTTCAGTTGTCCCGATTGAGAGATCCAGTTAATGAGTTCTAACTTTCTTTGTTTAGGTTTCACAAATTTTATACCTTACCATGAAGTTTTCACAAATATTTCCTAAATCCTCTTATAATTTGGTTGGGATTGAAAGTTAGTTAGTTTAGTTTAGTTAGTTTTTCGAAAAGATCTCTCAATCCACACGCACATGCAGGAATCCTCTGGATGCGGGAAGCATAGAACCGGTCGAAGGCGGGAGGCCTATGTCCAACAGTGGATGTCTATCGGCGGAAATGATGATTTTTTTTCGCAATACCTTATCAGTTTGTGGATTTAAAGCAAAAATATACCAAGTCCAGATTGGCGAGTTTTTAGATTAGCTTTAGAATTAAAGTAGTAAGGGAATCCATCCACTCCTGGTGCGGAATCTCATTACAAATGTAAAGCGATGGATTTTATAGAACGTAATGTATAAAATAAAATTAAAGTTAATACAATTTTTTATTTAGGCCCACTGCTGAGGTAAGTCCTCCCAGGCATCCTTTTCTAGGGCCACTTCGATCCAACCCTCAGGTCATCTCGCCACCTCTTCCTGAGGCTGCAGTCTCGACATTCATAGCGATCGCATTACGACCGAATGCGGTCGCAAAGTTCCGGATTGACAGGTGTAATGTATGGAGTGACAGGACTTTGCGACCGAATTCGGTCGTAAAGCGATCGCTATGAATGTCGAGACTGCAGCCCCTGGGCCGGTCTCGGCGGCAGCGCTGTCCATCCTCATATATCAATATCATACACTGAAAATGTAAATTATACGATAAATAAAATTGAATTTCTTATTTTTGGGTATAATATAACAGTGATTAATTAAATAAATAAAACCCAATTTTTGTGAGATGACAACAAATTATTTATTCAAAATAACGTTCTTACATTACAGTTTTGGCAAGAAGGGACGTTTAGTCCAAAAATATCTATTACTTACATCATCCACGTTATGCTTACCTTTATTATCGTCTTCAGACATTTTCTAAGAGACCAAATAGACCATACTTTCATTCATAATCACGTTAACAGAATAACTTTATTAAGTCTTGAAAAATATACCTTTTACTC
This sequence comes from Apamea anceps, assembly GCA_951799955.1. NCBI lineage: Eukaryota > Metazoa > Arthropoda > Insecta > Lepidoptera > Noctuidae > Apamea > Apamea anceps. Next base: position 7,099,065 of record OX637500.1, on the reverse strand, counting down.
GACACATAAGGTTTACTTTCGAATGCCACGATTTAGGGGAGGCAACTTTGAAACTTTAGAAATGATTTCGATATGAACGATATTATATTTCCTAAGTTATTAAAATCTCACCGTCACAAACACAACATTTTAAAAGACTCGTAAAGTTATTCGGCTAATAAATGCACCACAAATTCTTTATCATATCCTACTAAATGTGAATGGACACACTATACATTCCTAATTTTGTTCCGAATACATTGCTCCACCAGACATTCTTGCCTTGAACTTAAAAGTCTTTGAAGTCTAAAATGAGGATTTGATAGACACAAACTTCTATGAATCAATACTTTTTCTGAGTTCTCCATGCTCAACTACGGGCGAGCGTTGTTTGACAAAATACGTAAGTTATCCGGTACTTACATGTAGGTAGGTAGGTATGGGTCGCCTCGTAAGGGTGGTATAATTTTTCTAAGTTTATTGGACCAAACGTTTTAATGGCCTTAAAAATTCGTCACAATCATAACCTCAGCCAGCTGCGGCAGCTGGCCGCAGGATGTGGTTTCAGCATTGAACACGTTTTACAGCCCGTTTCTTCATCAACATATTTATTTCTTGTGCGAACTAGGTCATTCTTTTAGTTCATCAGCTCCCATGTCGAACCAGAGAAAGGCAGATCGTTAGCTCTCTTTGCTATTGCTCAATGCTTTTTAGCTAAAGTAGGTATTAAACTAACGATGCGTGAGCGCTAGTAGTAATGTGACCGCGAGAAAATGCGTCTTGACACCTGTCATTTTTATACAAACGAAAACGTGTCTTGCGAATTTGATCTTTATCAGCAAGGCACTAGAATTTTTGCACTGACAAGTGTCAGGAAAACATCCTCTCGCGCCGGCCAGACTGTATGTCGGTCGGTAGTTTGCGTAGTCGTCTGTGGGAGCGCTCTTGCCCTGTTACAACCTATACTCCATTTATAATAGCATTAGAAAAAAGAGGCTCGTAGAAGCAGGAATCCAAAACATTTTATTTCAAAGTTATGATAAAACAATTTTAAGGGAGATGCTTAAATTCTAATTTTCTTGCGTTTTTTGCAATTTGCAGGTCAGTGTAAGGTTGTATCTTAATAAAAATAATATGATGCGCAACAATAAGAAATATGTAGGCAATAATACAATTTTAACCTTAAAAATCATCAATACATCCCTTTAAATTAGAATTGCTCCGAATTCGTCTGATTTCGCGGGCTACTGCAGCGCATCCACCTTAATTAAAATAAAATTCGGTAGAATTATAGTGAAACGAATAACGTTCCAAGTAGGTACCTATTGTTCATCCCTGCTGGTTTTTAGCATTGACACTGTAATTTTAAATTGGAGTTATATAATATAAATAAATGAAAGCCACATAATTTCATAAGATAAATAGTTAAAATGGTTACAATTAAGTGTGACAGCTGCTGTAAAAATAGATCATAATAAATTCGGCGTCTATCATAATGTAACAATGATTATTGTATTTTTTTTACAAAGTGTGCATTAAAGATAACCTTTTATAACTTCTTTCTAATGCTATTGTAAATGGACTATAGTTCGTTCGAGAACTACACAAGACAGAAGACTAGTGTTAGTGAAGTTAGAAGAGTTTTCACAATGATATTATATATATATTAGCCAACTTTTCTTCGTCTTGTCTCTTTTTGGCTCCCAATAATTACGACATGCCGTCCTACTTCCACGTGTCATGTAATAGCGTGACATTTTGCCTTTTTGAAGATCGAATGTTGGGTAAGTAACCTAGCTTCGTCTTTTACTTATAATATCAGACCAAACATGTTTTCCCGATTACCTTCGCTGTTGATGAACAAACCGGCCGTTAAACAACAACAAAATACATTAGTTTCAATTTATATCTATCAAATCCTGCACAGATATAGTCTAAGATCTGGTCTTACATTGACCTACGCTTATCTGTTATTTAAATGAGAGATGATTTATAAAACACACTTAAAAACTGACTAATCGCGCTAAGTTGTCTTGTTATATCCTCGTCAGGCAACTCTCCTCCTCTTCTTGTAAGTATAGGTACGTACAAACCCGCAAGAGTTAACTTGAGATTTCACTCGGATGACGTAAGCGCGCGGTACTGAGGCGTCGATGGCGAGAGCGGTTTCAGCGCGGGAGTGGGGAGGGGCCGCTCGGGTCTCAAGTTAACTTTTGCAGATTGTACAAACAAAATCTCCTTTCTTACGATGTGTGTAGACCGAATCTACCAAACGACACGTGCTCTCAGAAAACCTCGCTCAATCAAATAACAGATAAAGACAGGTCGAGTTATACCAAACCTGAACCAAAGTTACACCAACAGACAAACCAAAGAGACAAAGATTAACCAAAACATAAACCACAATTCCGTTTGAGAGTCAATTTTGTTAATAGCTACATCTGCTTACCTTTAGAGCGGCTTGAGCCGAATATCGTATTTTATACAAACATTTGAATACTACGACACCTATCTATGTATCTACTACTTAAACACCAATTTAGAAATGAAACCAGACGTGTATTGGACCGGACTGGTTTGTATAAGCTACACAACAATAATGTGAATAATTTTATACCACAATTATATTTTGCAGAAAACGTCTACAAAGTCTTTAGAATAACATTTGAGCGAAAAGAGTTGAGTATGCTGTTTTTGTAAGGAGTAGCTATTGAATGAGAAAACAACGAAGATTTTGTTTTTGTGACCCACGCAGGGTCTCTCCATCAATGACACTGGATTTGGACATCACAAAGTAAGGGATGAGTACCACTCGTCAACATTAATTGTACCTATACGATGAAACCAAGCCGTTGTGTCCGCTCGGTGCTTGATGTGTCAAAAAAAACACATTTAAAATTAAAATGGCGCGCATTATTGCTGAAGAGTATGTCTCAAACCTAATAACGCGTATACCTCCTTGTCAAATAAGCCCGCTAAAAATGTCATCAAAACTAAATATGTATGTTAAATACGATACCTACACCATTCTAAATGAAATTCACAATTTGATTTGTTTGGACCTAATTCGCAATTTTTGTCCGAATTTTTTCGAAAATATAATTTTTTGGTTCGTTACCTTCCCTATGTACAAAAATAGCATTACGTGTTAATTTCTATCATTAAGTCCTGCGATGAGCTCAGTGTGAGCGATAGGCCCTCTCGGACACCTCAAAGCAAACGATCACGACCAAATTATTATGCTTATCATATCATATTACGTAGGTTAGGTTAATGCAAAATATATCTACATCTTAAATATACTTACTCAAAATATCTAAGTGAAGAGTATATAAGGGATTACAATTATAATATTATTAATAATTTAATACGAATATTACGTCAGGCCGATTCATCCAAAAAGTTCTCTTCAAACTAAATCTTCAAACTGACTAGATGGTGAAAAAAGTCGAGAGACGTCCGAGGTACCACCGATCCTATTTCCTATGAGTTTGGTGTCCAGTGAAGCTACGCCGTGTAGTGGACCCTATCGTACCGACCCTAGCATTGTATACTAACCTTTATCGTGAGATATTCTACTTGAAACTAGGGACACCAAACCCACCTATGAGGTAACTTACCGACATAGCCTAACCTAGCGTCCTAGCTGGGAATACCTCCAAACAAAATAGTGCGAACTTGTATATGGGGCAGTATACAGGGTGGCAGCATCGACGCGCAAATTGTAACTATGGATTCAGCACATGAGTTTGGACCCCGTAGCGTCGAAATTTTTCGTCGGTTATCAAAAAAAAAATCTGTTTCATAGAAAAGTGCAATACCTACCTACGCGGTCAAAATGTATGCAACAGCAATATTTTTTTTTGATAACCGACGAAAAATTTCGGCGCTATGGGGTCTAAACTCATGTGCTGAATCCATGGTTAGTTTGCGCGTCGATGTCCCTGCCACCATCTATAGAAGAACGGATGTCTCAGGCTGATATTTTTAAGGCTAGGCACGAGTATTTGTATCCTTAACGTTTCTGAATAATTATGAACTAAATTAATAAATAAAACGGAGTCTTTTATAACTATGTGTATGGCTAACTCAGTCTAGATCGAGCCTCCTTTGTAATTAGTTTTTATTATTCAGTAGATATCCGGCAGTGTTCGTAATGTCACGGTTTCTTATAAATATTGATGAGATGATTGAGAGGCCTCTGTTCATGAGTCTGAAACTACTGAGTAAGACTAGAGCGATTGAGTAATATATTATTGTATAGAAATTACTTCCATAAAATGAAAAAGATAGTTTTCTACAAGTACAGCTTAATTTGCGCCGCAGAGTGCGGGCGTACACACAGAAGGCAAGTAGGTATGTCTTATTGTTTATCTTATGTATCGACGTAACTATTTCAAACTGTGTCTAACATATGTATATTATACTAACTGCACCCGCATAAGTTTGGATCCAGTGGGAATATCGGGATAAAAAGTATCCTATGTGTTAATCCTGGTTGTAAACCATCTGTGTGTCAAATTTCATCCAAATCCGTTCAGTAGTTTTTGCGTGAAAGAGTAACAAACATCCATCCATCCATACAAACTTTCACGTTTATAATGTTAGTAGGATTTAACCTTTTGACCGCTACAATAATGAAACACTGGGAAACAACATCGGGTTACTACTACTACTGCACAAAAGCGGAATGTTTCAAAATTCATAATCTATTGAGTACACCATTTACATTACCACCGACTTATTGTTTATTTAATGTGTAATTAAACATATTCGTCACCGCATGACGAGGAATAGTTCTTGATCATCATTGGATGACTGTAGGGTGTCACTGACTCTGGCAGGGCCACCATCAGGGATTTTAGTTTTGATAACAGAAAAAAATTGTCGCTAATTAGTCGAAATTTGTCGCCAAATATCAGAATTTTTTGTCGGTCAATGGTTCAAAAGATATAAGGGATTATAGGTGGCCGATCTGGAGAGTCGCTCCAGCAGGGCCACACTTATATTTCAAAAACTAGGGCACCTAGCGAAGATGTGTTTTCTCCCATATTTTGTCACTAATTAGTCGCAATTTGTCACCAAGTCACAGATTTAATCGGGTCTTAGTTTAGGAGATATAATGAGTTCAATTAGTAAGGTATAGTCCAAGAGCTAGATCGAACCATCTTGTACCACTGTATGGGGAAATTGAATTCTTTAATATTTTTTTAATTACACACCGACTGAATGTCCCCTGATGGTGGCCCTGCCAGAGTCAGTGACACGACTGTAGGGGCCAAAAGATTAAAGGAAGTGAAGGGCAAGGCACTCAATTGTGTTGAGTTACTAGGTATATAGAAATGGCTTACAGGATAATATAGTGAGTACCTAAGTATAAATATATAATGTATGTGTTGTACGGGGTTGGGTATAAAACAAAAACAACATAAATCAATGATAGAATTTCGATTACAAAATTATATTAGAAAACATAACAAATAAAATAATTTGTATCAATGAAATTATATCAAGTCGAATAAATTAGGAGAGTCTTTAGATATTAAACCTAAATAGTCGATAAATAATTATTATATGAATATTTAAACTAGCAACTAAACGAACAAAATGTTATATGTAAAAATCTTTAAAAGAGGTTGTAAAATAATTTTGGAATAAAATACATAGAGACTAGAAATTGAGCGTTGAAGTAGACTATGTTTAGAGGCAGAGAGGGACAAAGAATAATAGCCATCTCTTAAACGCGCCACATGTCCTAAGCTAATAATATAAATCCTACTTTACGCCTACAATATAATACATCTATATTTTCCAAACAGACTTAGACAGCTATACCCTCGAGGCGAGAAATCAATGTTTTAATCACCGCATTGTAACCATGTCAAAATCACAATTTTTTATAACACTGCATGATAAATGGTAATTTAACGTACAATACTATATTATTAGCAGGTTGAGTCTCTCATAAAACTTTTATTTAAAACCGTCACAGTTGTGATCTCAGATTAATGAATTAGTGATCTTTCTGACTCTAACATTACCTACCTTAGCTACCAGTGATCGTGTTATGTTTTTCCCCCGTGCATTCATTATTCATTCAACTTCAACCCTCCAGGATTATTTGTAAAGTCAGTTCAATGTAAATCGAAAAATAATAATGTCCACAAAGTTCCCCAACCTCAAGGCTATTCACCAAAATGTACACTTCAGGCATTTAAACCTGATCACATAAATTACAAAACATTCACATTCCCTTCAGTACATCGACGATTACCGTTACATGTTACAAAGTTTAAATCTTGACAATTAATATCTTAAATACCTGTTTTAACAGTAATATGCGCATATAATGACAAAATAATAACATACAAGATAAACAATAAACTTACGCTTTAAGCCATGTAACAACTAAAATAAACTTTGGCCAAAAAATTAAATTATCACACTGTGCATAGAATGTACGATATTACTGACCATCTGAGCAGATCTAATATTTTGCGCTTATGCTTTGAGCAAACTGGGTGTTCCCGTTAATATATTGAACAAAAAATTACGTGTTTTTAAAATTATCACATTTTTCAGCATTTGCTTCTTTCTGCTTACGCTCAAACGATCAATTAGATATATAGTTCTAAATAAAAATAAAACATTATAGTTTAGCGTTACATTACAAAAATGAATGCTTTGCATTAGCCGTTCAACAAATGAGCAAAATAAACCTAGTACAAGATATTTTATAAGAAATTCGATCTCTACTTATACACTTTTAGTAATAATCAGTAATCTAACTTATGTCTAGACTCTTCACAAGAGTATACCCGTTCATCACATCCAAATCTCATTGTGCTCAGCAGTAATAATCACGTACAAATTATATAAATACGACTTTAAGAATTGGACAGTTGGGAGCAATTTGCATTCGCGAATTAGATCTTGGTGATATATACAATCTGACTGGTTATCACAAGCTGTTGTGAAAGGTACTCGTCTGAAGGCGACCGCAAACCCAAACCAAGCGGCAACGTCGCCAGCAACGACAGACCGCAGCGACACGACTGGTTCTATGTATGTAACTGCGGTTGCGGTCGCCATCGGAAGAGCGCCTTCAGTGTGCCGACGACTCCGTCCAAATTAAAGTAACGTTATGTGATGTTCAACTGTTTTATATTGTGATGACTATTATTTCATGGTTAGTTTTTGGTTCCTGTAGCTAAGTATGTGAATACTTCGTTTGTTTTACTGTCGCGGGGTTCAATAATCCCGGCGAACAATCTTGTGCACGTTTAGATAGTCATTGTAAATTAGACGTTTTGAAGTATTACACACAAATGCCAATAACCTATCTATTTCTGCAAAAATCTCTTACCTCGACATCTATATCGCATTTAAATTACAAGCATCCTAACCGACCTATAGATAGCCTATTGGGATTTCTACCTTATCTTACAGGCTTCTACCAATCATTGTGCCAGAATTTGTGCGCCAACTATGTTGGTCATTAAGGCCAATATTGGTACCAACATACGAAGCCGTCGTAATCAGTACTTGATTAGAAATGTATAAAATAATTGTTTAAACTTAATACAATCATATCGCAAGGAGTTCAAGACCATCATATTATAATTAGGACAGAATTTATTGTACCGATGGCAGTGTTGATTATACAGTATATAGAAACATCTCGCAATTCGCGTCAGAATAACGTGTAATTAAATCTTAGTACTAACTTATGTAACCAGCTAACTTTGGAATGTTCAGCAATAAATACTTTAGTATAAAATCTGATAGAAAGAGACGGTTTTGTTTTCTATGATAAATTCATCAAAAATTCAGCCAAAAATTGACATAAAAGTATACTTAAAACTAACATATATTTGGCAATAAATAATTAATGTAGGCCTTGAACTCCGTCACTGACTCATTCAATTATAATCATAATACAACAATAAATTCACATTAAATACAATTAATATAAGATTACAAGTAATGATAAACACTTCTTGTAATAATTATATGAGTGGAATCCTTTTACAATAATACTGGAAAAACATATTTGTAGAATAAAATAAAAAAAAAATTAAAATAAACTGCGTTCCGCTTCACCTGACTTGTTACGATGTTACATTCTGAAAAGAAAACAAAACGATAACGAGTCGTCAAAACGATATTTTTGTCACCATATTAGATACAGTGTAAATTAAGGGCTTATTTTTCAATATCTGATAACCTTTATTCGAGGAATAATTTTGAAATTTTGACAGAAGACATTACTTTTGAAGTTTTGACCCAGCCTGTATTAATTTTACCAGATAGAAGAAAATGGCGGACCGACTTAAGAATGTCTACCTTAGAAATTAGAAACGATCGCGATACATTAGATTAGATGGATGGATTTGAGGCTTAGCCCAGTAGGACACGACCGTAATATAATTATAATTGCTGATGATGTCATCGATTTCGGTCACAGCTACAGCATTCTCTGGGTCCTGGACTTGGTGTTTGAGAGCTTCAATGTATTGCGCTTTTCTAAAAATACTATGTTATTTTTATAACATTTTCCGAACTACGGTCCACACTCGGGACCCAACTGGTCCCGTTAAATGGCAAGCGACATCGCGGCAGGCCTAGCCGGAGAATACTGGTACCTAGTAGCTTTAGCCAGAGAGAAGAGGAATAAGATACGAAAGCCATTTACCCTGCAGTTGGAATTTAAAGGTTTATAATAAGCGCCAGCAACCCGGTCAGCATCTGTGCCCTGTTGATGGTATTAGGAGTACATGGTCTTTAAACATAACTGGCGAATTGTACTATGAGTGTATAGTACAATTCGCCAGTTATGTTTAAAGACCATACGCAACCCTTCGGGGAGCACAAATGAATAGTTATGTTATGCAATTTTAACGTCAGTCATGCAGGGGCCATAATCTTTCCAAAGTTCTCCACTTAAGACACCCAGCCCATAGTTCAAGATATTTGTTTCCATATGCTGCAATAGTCGTGCACCAACCGGGGCTTGTCCTTGGGGCACTTGCATAGTGCATATACAGGGATCGTCGATTGGTGCCTCATTTCATTATAAGCATCTAAAGGTCCTCTGCGAGTTGGCCTCGAACGCCTTCCAAAGGTCCGGGACTAAAGGGTCCCGAGATATGTCAATGAATATTACTAAAATAATAATTACATACCCGTATTTAATGAGCCGCTCGGATCTGGTTCAAGTCATCGTCGCTGTCGGTAGGTGGGGCGGCTTCGGAACCAGCTAGGACGGTAAGGTGGGTCGAGTCGCTCTGAAGAGTGCTGCACTCGCCACTCCAGTTCCCGCATTGAGCCTTCTTCTGCAGCGCTTGCACGTACGACTGACGAAATAGTAACACAAAAAATTACAAAAATTGTTTGGAAGAACTGTCAAATATTCAAAATTATTTCTCCGATAAAATTTACTGGCGTTGGAAAAATCAGCCCGTATCCGTCAAAACTTCGTACAGTTTCGTAACTACCTTTACTTAACAAATGTTCGTATAAGTGATCGTTTTTAGTAGTTTTTTTTTCGTCATTAATACTCTTTTTAGTATATATTAATGATCTAGCCCATTTGTTAAAAATCCAACCACAAATGGTGTTATTTGCTGACGATACTTCCTTGATTTTTAAAATTAATAAACGTGCATCAAATCTTGACGACGTAAATAACGCCCTACTGCAGATCCAAAATTGATTTACAGCTAATAATTTAGTATTAAATGGGAAAAAAACGAAGTGCATAAGATTTTCTTTACCAAATGTCAAAAGTAGTCATTGTGAGATAGAATTGAATCAAGAGAAACTAGAATTCGTCGATAAAACTGTTTTCATGGGGATCACGCTCGACTCAAGGCTTCAATGGGGTACATCCCTTGCAGGACGGCTAAGTTCAGCGTATGCTGTGAGAAAAATCCGTCAATTTACTGATGTTGATACCTGATGGTATAAAAGTTTTGTGTACCTATGTGTTATGTTTATAATATAAAATTTTAATTGGGGTGTTTGGAGGTGTGCTTCAACTCCGGGAGATGTTGTATAGTTGTTACAACGGCTACAATCATGGAGTTTTTAATGAAAATGTTGTTTTTTAAATAATAGTTCTGGAAATAAAAGTAAATAAATAGCCAGGGGAATAATAACTTTATGCACTTCAGGAAAATTTATGAGTGACAGGTAATGAGACGCGACCATAGAACAGCGAGTAATTACCCCACTGAGAATCACAAAGGTTATTGAAGCGCACAACTTTGCTGGTAACAATGCATGAAAACGAAATCGCCAACTGAGCAAACCTGAATGCCAATTCTCGTAATTTAAAACGTTCAAAATCTAGTCGCAGTCTCATCTCGACGACAAATGTCAAAAAAATTAGAGGTATTTTTGACAGATTGAGAATGAGATCAGACAGTGAACGTTCTTAAAATGACGAGAATTGTCCCTCTGATCTATTGTCCTACTTCTTCTTAGCGTGTCGATAGCAATCTAAATGGACTCGGCCCAGTATTCGGCCACTTGTTTGGCGCCATCACCAGCGTCCATTAGTTCCTGTAACGTGCAGCTGACAGGAAACGCAGGACACGATTTTATTGTCCTGCTGTGGTCTTATCAACATGAATACATACCTGTGAAATGACATCCCCATGTGCGGTGCGGACCTGGTACAGGTATCTGTATTTGCGTTGTTTCATCTCGGTTCGTTGCTCGCGGGTGATCGGTCGAGTCTGCTGAGCTTTCATGTGACGCTTCTGTGCGCTTATACCTTTAGAACAAAGTCTTTGTTAATATAGTAACGAGATAAGAAGAATGAGGCGGATTTGATCTGGCATATCTCTTGCTGTGGTAAAGTCCTCCAGACCGAATTTCAGCCATGGCGACCAACCTCAGCGGAAACCTCAGCCATCAGCGCGGGAGATATTATATTGCACGAGTGTGTGCGCTGACACAGGTGCCGTCTCTCTTCCCTCACTCTCATAGTCTGATGAGACGGCAATCCGACACAACCGGAAAGAGATCAGGCGCAGGACCAACGGCTTACCGTGCTTTTCGAGACACGGGAGTATCACATCACCAACGTCCAAACTCCGGGCTGTTACTAAGAAATTCCCATGCGAATGTACTCACTTAAAAATGTACTTTGTCAGTACATTATGTAAGTCGAATCTGTTATCATGAGCATGCACTTAAAAACGAGACACAAACGCTTTTGTTTGGTGCGGAGTCTAGAGATATGGTGTCGATATGGATTATAGAGTGACCGTGATCGTTGAGAAGTGGTCGTGACAAATACTAGCCGAGGAACTGCTCAGTGCGTGCGCCTCTCGTTTCCGCTCGTGATAAGGAGCTAGTCTCCTAAATTTAGCTATTTTGTTCTCTAGCCTTTTATAGCCATCAGTATTATTGAATGTCGTTAATGACTTTTCAACTTAATTTCGGCTGTAAAAAGACACTTAACGAAGTTCCCCGTCATTGTGAGCATGTTTTTTCACTGGACTATACCTGGAAACCCTCATTAGTAGATAACTGATAGATGAAAAATATGATGGTCTTTTTACACCCTGTGTAGTGTGTGGACTTAATACTCACTCTGCTCGTGGTAGATCCCGGTGGCGGTCAGAGCGCATTGCGCGGTGAGGCCCACGATGGCCGCAGCTGGCCAGGCAGCCAGCGTCAGCCATGACAGTCGGCAGGGTGGTGCCACAGCCGGTTCCAGTTTCGCACGCTCCCACAACTAGAACATTGCAACATAACTCCGTCATTTATTTATAGATTGTACTACGACGAACAACAACATAGTTAAACAGATCTCGGCGACAAATGCACCAAATGTCACCTGTGCACTTGATGATCTTATGACTGCGTCAGTGAGAAGAGTTCGCGCGGGTCAATTTTGGGGCAAAGATGTTTGAACTTTTTGCCATACGCTAAGAAGAAGACATAAAGCAGCCACCTTGCAAAACTGCCTGTATTTTCCGGAGGTTTAGGTAGTATGAGTAAACTTACATTTCACTAGTTATGGTATAAGTCCCATGTGACTTTAATTTGTCTTTTTGTTTTATTTATTAATGAGAGCTTTTATAAAGTGCGTTTTAGTTTGCAGAATAAACAATTTTTCTTTCTTTCTTTCATGTGATGAGCGAACTTATCGTGATCGTTTACTGCTGAGTATGATGAAGCTTATGTTAAAGTTAACTTAACTCTTTATTTTCGCTTGTGACGACCGCTCTCCATCATTAAAAAGTCAGAACGCGGGCAGCATCCTAAAGCTCAGCAATATCTTCTCTTCTCACATTCCGCAGTGTCTCAAGACGAAAGTCTCTGAATAGTGCATATTGCCGGTGACTACCCGAAACGTGATCGCCATGGTATCGGCATGTGTGTCAGGAAAGTTTTGAATATGAATGGGGATGGCTATAAGAATACGGGAAGGCTAAAGAAACGATGGATCGGGATGTACTCTGTAAAAAATTTAATGGCTAGAATGGAGAACCACAGCAATTACCAAACTTATAGTGGCCGTGGGCAAGGCACACAGCTCGCGGAATGGATGGCCCATGGAGCCGAAAGGTTCTGGAGGATTGGCGACTGCGTACCAGAAGGCGCAGTGTTGGTAGGACTCCAACAAGGTTGACAGATGACCTGGTAAAGGGCGCGTAAAATCGCTGGATGCGAGAACCACGGGACCGGCCGATGTAGCGACGACTGGAAGAGGCCTATGTCCAGGAGTGAACGTTTTTTGACTGGAATAATGATTATTGACCGATTGACGATTATGAACGCTTCTTATAACTATACTATGTCATGCAGTTGACGTAAAGTAGAAGCAGAGTAAGCAAGCTGAAGTGGCAGTGGGCTGGCCAAGTTTGTCGAAGGACCAATGGCCTATGGAGCAGACGAGTCCTGAAGTGAATACCGCATATCGGCAACCGTAGTGTAGGACGCCCCCAACTAGATGGACCGACGACCTCTAAAAGGTGGCTGGGACAGACTGGATGCGGAAGTCGGAGGACTGGTGTTATGGCGCAGCATGGGAGGCCTATTATCAGCAGTGGACAGCGATAGGCTGAGTTAATTGATGCAGTTCAAAGCAGTAACGAACACAAATAAAATATAAAGCTACTAACCCATTTTAGCATCATCATTCTTTCGAAGAAGTAGTCGAGAGACGTCGCGATCACAGCGCCGCCGTACACGCTGGTGCCGAAGATCGTTAGAACTGAAACATGAGGAACACTTTGTGGATATGGACATAGACACAGTAGACGTTTTATTTGAGTTAGTGCTAAGTACGATTATCTTAATTTACAACAATCTTGATCACTTGTGAACGCTCACGCGACATTTGTGACGTCACTATTTTCTGCGTCTATAAATAGTATGAAATAAAGTAGCTTTGAGTCGTGCGTCCCTGTTCCTTAGTTTTTCTAAATTGAACCAAGGATTTTGATGCAGTTGTCATTATCATCTAGAGTATTTATTCCGGAAGGTGTTTAATTTAGGTATAGCAAAGAAATCTTGCGTTTTGACCACAAGTTGCAAACGTCGGTAGTTTGCATCCGTGCCAAGTAGGGGCGGATCGCTAGTTGGATGTATAACATGATAAAATTGTAGGTCATCATCATCTGCCTAGCTTTTTCCCCAACTATGTTGGGGTCGGCTTCCAGTCTAACCGGATGCAGCTGAATACCAGGATTTTACATGGAGCGACTATTCATTTGAAGTCCGACCTAGAGGTCGGACTTCAAATGAATAGTCGCTCCATGTAAAACAGATCCGCTCCATGTAGAACAGATGCTAGAAGATCTCAGCATGGCAAGCCTAGAGGCTTGCCATGCTGAGATCTTCTAGCATCTGTTTTAATAATTTTATAAACCATCCATTGGTAATTATTAGCAGATTTACGAGTATTTAAGAAGGTTCTAATCTACCTTCTTAAATACTCGTAGATTTTTATCTCTGTCAGTCTTATTCATAAAACTTTAATCAATTGCTGAGCAACTGATTAGCAAAATTCTTATTCATAATAGCTATTTAGCGTTAAGAGGATGCTAAGCAATTGATTAGTAGCTGTCAAAATGAAACACCACCGGACCACTGAAGAGGCAACATGCAACATGGCGGATTTTATTTGAATCAGCTGATCGGATCATTGCACTTCGAGGTTATTTTGTTCATAATATCGACTATTGCGTAAATATGGATTTGCCAATCTTTTACTGGATTTCCAAAACGACGTAGCAGATTCCAATAATTTTCAAACGACAGAGGGAAGTAAAAAAGGGAAGACTTACAAAGCTCGTACAAAACCGCTACGAGAATGATTACCTATAGCATATTCTTCATTCCGAGTACATATGATGAAAGGATTTATAGGGAAAGCTCAATGAGGTGGCTCAGTAGGTTTGAAGAGAATGCGTTCGTGTAAAAGCTTATCACAGATAGTGTTACTGTTATCCCATGTGCCCATGTGTTAGCTTATGACGCCAGTTATATGGTACAGAACTAAAGAAAAGCCACGTCGTGGCAGTCACACACAAATAATAAGAGACATTTTGTAGACATAATTTATTTTGATTCGTAATAAAACTACATTTTTGTTCTATATTCATTGTTTTTGTTTTCCAATACTCTTCCTCCAAAAACATGGGTGCCATTCTTTACTCATGCCACTCTCCGTCCTCATCTTTTTCACGTAGCATGGTCTCCTCCATCGCCGTCTTTGTATTGTTGCTAGGTATTTATAGTGACGATCATAGCAGCAATCAAACTTGTATCTGTAAACAAGTATAATAATTATTACTAAAAGACACCGAAACACCGTTACAAAAGCAGTAGGAAGTAATATAATATAGACACAAGTACCCATTTACATATCTAAAAGAGTAAATTTATGTTAACAAGCATAAAGGGCATGAAAATACATAGCTATTATCGGCTACTGCTTTAACATTAATTTGGTCAGTTTATATTAATTAGTAAGTAGATATAAATTCAGAGATAAATACCTTTTCCTGTTTACTCCAATTATTAGAGCTTATTATTTTCATTGCTACCATCGCAAACACAATGATTTTAACATAATACATTATTTTACTCATATTCAAATTATCCGATGAATTTTCTGACGATAATCTGCCAAAGTCACGACAGAAAAAAATCGTAGTTTTGACAAGTTTATTATAAAAAATCCTTTTTAGTCTAGTTGACTAAAAAGGATTTTTTATAATAAACTTGTCAAAACTACGATTTTTTTTTTCTGTTTTTTGATTATAATCTGTGCCGAACGCATAATTTCACCTCTATTTCATTTCGCTACTAATCACCTGCTAACTAGCGTTTATGAATAAAGAAAAGTTAAGCATAGATTAAGGGTTTTTCCCAGTGGTCAGATTGACGGTTAGACTAGTCTTACCAACGGGAATTTTTTGTTCCCGTTGGTTAGATCAGCTCGTAATTTAGTAAAGTACTGTTGAATACGAAGAGGTTAAATAACTATTAAATAGGTTTTATTTGTGACATTATGGAGTTTGTTGACACTGGTTGAAATTCTTTGCAAGTTGTTTCATGGTTGTTTAAAACAAAATTTTCCTGTTTGTCATGAAATGTCATTCACATCATGTACAGACGCCAGCACATCAAGCTATAATAAACTCAAATCGAAAAGATATATATTAAAAATTTCTAATGTACAGACGCCAGCAGGTCAAGCTACCCGAAACTGTCAAAATTTCTCAATCAACCTTGAACCTTAAGGCTTTAGCGATAAAGTTGAAAATCCATTAAAGAAATTTGACAGATTGTAGTAGCCTGATGTGCTGGCGTCTGTACTATTTTTAACAAGAAGTGGAGTAATGTAAAAAAACAAAGTGTGGAAGCAAGCAAAAAAATTTAAATTGACAAAATCAAAAGCAACAAAATGCATAATTGCACTTTCGGGAATTCTGCCATTACTACCGCCACATTTAGTGGATGAAGGTTCGCAATATATAATTAATGATGCTCCTGATTCGGCCAACATACAAAAAATTTAAAAATATTTTCAAAAGCAGTGGCTAGAAAAGTCTAATTTCAAGCAAACTTGGTCTGTTTTTGGGCAGAGGCACAGAACTACTAACTGTTTAGAAAGTTGGCAATTATAAAGAACTAAATAAAAAAATAACAAGAAAAGGACCCGGGATAATCAACTTACTGAGAATTTTACTGAAAAGTGATTTTACGAAAATAACAAATAAACGGACAAAGGAAAATGTAATGAGAGACGAATTCATAATGTATTCACAAATGATGTTAACTAATGGAGAATTGAGTGTTGGTCATTTTTTTGAACGTTTAAGAAAAAAGTGTAAGATGTACCTATTAAAATGCAAAACAGTTTTTACTTAATTGTACTTCTTTTCTGTTGTTTTTCCAGCTGTCAAATAAATCTGACCAACGGGAAAAAAAATTCCCGTTGGAAAGACTAGTCTGACCACCACTCTGACCACTGGGAAAAACCCTAGATTAAGAGCTTAATAAATGGTTAGCTAAACAGTAGGTAATGAGTGATTAGCGAGATTCTGCTAACTAGCGTTTATGAATAAAGAAAAGTTAAGCATTGATTAGGAGCTAAATAAATGATTAGCTAAACAGTAGCTAATGAGTGATTAGCGAGATTCTGCTAACTAGCGTTTATGAATAAAGAAAAGTTAAGCATTGATTAAGAGCTAAATAAATGGCTAGCTAAACAGTAGCTAATGAGCAGTGATAGGAATAGGTAGTGCCTATTTGCCTAAACTTCGAAGAACAGAGACAGGAAATGGAGACTTCCTTAGGACTAAATTTTTTCTGGGACATCTGTCCCGAAATTCGGGACAACACTTTTGAATACATCAAAAAAATATGTTATTTGGAATAAGTAATTCGTCTATATTTATCTAAAGTATGCGACTAGACATAACATTTATAATTTATAACTCCATAATAATAACTTCTAACGTCTTATCCTCTATGGGCTCTAAAGGAAAAATAAAACACATAGAATATTGTTGTAAGTTACAACAATATTATATGTGTTTTTTTCGAGAAAAGTGTCCCGGAAAAAATTTAGTCCTAAGGAAGTCTCCGTTTCTTGTCTCTGTTCTTCGAAGTTTAGGCAAATAGGCACTACCTATTCCTATCACTGCTAATGAGTGATTAGCGAGATTCTGCTAACTAGCGTTTATGAATAAAGAAAAGTTAAGCATTGATTAATAGCTAAATAAATGGCTTGCTAATCAGTAGCTAATGAGTGATTAGCGAGATTTTTATGAATAAGGCTGTTTATGTCTACATAAAGAGGTAAAAACAGTTTAATGAAGCGTACACAGTTTATTAGAATATGAATAAAAAATCAGAAGGATCAATTAGATGAATAGCACCGCGGAATAAATAGATCACGAAGGGATCTTTAAAACTCAAATCAATACCAAGAATTCAAAGAAAAGGTTAATAATTAAAAAACGACACCATCGTTGAAAATTCCAAAATGTGTATGACGCGCAATTAAATATTTCCCGTTTTAAATTACTACCAGGATATACACAATGGGATGCCAACATAAGAGCTTTATTCCTAGAAAACCAATTAACTTCAATATTGCGCACAATTTAATTTACCCGTACAGTACACTGTCCTCTTCAACGAATTTCCAATGCGCAATATTCTTCATAAAGAATGAAAATGATTTTTATTAAAAAATAAACTTGTGAAATATCCAATTAGTGTCGCGAGCGACCCTACTATTTAATAATAATAAATTTATTCAGACCAGGTCCATAAACAACACACATTACAATTTTATACACAAAACATACATACATGAAAACACATACCTACACAAAAAATTACACCAAAACAACTTAAGTATCCTAAATATTGGAATGACGCACGATGAGTGGTCATCCATTGCCACATCATTGGACTGTCTATCCTGTCGGCTATAGCAGCATTACATAAAAGCACAAAATCCGTAGTTTCGGCCGTGGTAATACGGACGTTTCCTACTCCGTATCACCATCGGACGTTAACTTTGTTGGGGCCGAAACTAAGAAAAATGACAACACGATTTTACAGGTGTCTTTACTAACGTTGTGTTTTTGTGCCTCCGAAAAAGTTTTATAAACGAGAATAGCATTACATCTGAATTCCGAAGCATCGAATTGCTTTCGGACGGGCCCATATCTTTTTTGAAGGTCTAAGACAGTAGGGTAGAGTAGTGCTTCGTCTGGGGGTGGTAGTGTGGCAACATGTTGACAACACATTGAGTTTTCTGTGCTATTGATATTGATATTTAATTGTACCAAATTTTACTATGAGTACTAAACACAAGAATTGCGAAAAAAATCAACTGCTCCATAGTTTTGCGAACACAAAAGACTCCATCATCTGCCTAGCCTTTTCCCAACTATGTTGGGGTGGGCTGCCAGTCTAACCGGATGCAGCTGAATACCAGTATTTTATATTGAGCGACTGCTTATCTGACCTCCACAACCCAGTTACTGGGGAATACGATACCCCTTGGCAAGACTGGAGCAACAACCTAACACAAAATACTTAAGTAACTACAAAAATGTAGGGGAACATCTGCTGGATAATTGCGTAACACACTAACCGTAGGAATGACTTTCATTTTGACAATTCAACAACATTCATAGCATTATTTACGTTGTTGAGCAGATAAATTTTTAGAACATTTCAGCAGCAACGATTCAAATTGTGGTTGATAGTGTGTTACGCAATTAGGGACCTGTTTTTTTTTTTCGCGATTCTACTATTCCTCCCATAGTTATTCATAATGATAACTAGATTGAGATTATTTCCTTTAACACAATTTTGATTTGTATTCTAGCGAAAACTAATTGACTTCGTTCACAATGTACATACATGTACAATGTACAGACATAGCAACAAAGCTGCAACAGTATATTTCCTAGAATCGATAGAATTTATGCGAGTAGTATGGATAGCAATCCCGATTGGGGTTATCCCCTTTCCGTTTTCCAATAGCAGTAACCTTAGTCGAGTTTCTGCGCAAATAATTACTGCAGCATTTCAGGGTATCCATTGTCAATGTAACTAGTCCTATTCATTGGATCGATGAAGGAGTTAATTATCAGTAAACACATGTATCTAAAGCTTGCTTTTCTACCATTTACTGGGTACGTCTTTCATTGACTTGAATTTGCCCTGGCAGCAGAGAGTATGTCATGCTCACTCAAATGTCTCGCTGATGGTGGCGCATGTGTTGGATCATTTGGCTCCCTTCAAAATGGTTGAGCTGAATGGTGCTAATCCATGCGTCATGTTCGTGAACGGGCGCCGTCAGTAGGGACTGGTCATCTCTTTGCTGCCATGGCTTATTTTAATTTAATTTAATATTTGAATTGTTCTTATTTTTATTTTTTTAAACTTTTCATTACGGACGCTTTTAACGTTCTGCATCGTTCTCACATGCATAATTTCTAACATGAATGATGTAACCAATGATAAATGATAAATGATTTTATTTTGTAAGTAGGTTTGTACAAACACTTTTACACGTCAATCATATTTTTAAAACTAGATGAGGTCGGCGTTTCCTATCTGACTAGTCTGAGAAGAAAGGCCGAAACAAACTCAGACGTCACAGTCTCTTTTAAAGTCCAGACATAATCTTGGTCAGATCATATGAAGACCATGTAGGTCGATGTCTGAGATGGTCTTTTGAGGAAAGAACCACACAGATTGAGAGGACCTGTCCAGTCAGTGCACGCATTTGTCAGAAATTGTGCAGCTCAACTCACAAAACTTAAGGAGCTCAACGATTCGACGAACAATACCAAAGAAAGGACATTTGGGTAGGCCACATTAATTACTCAAACTGCCAGACCATGACAAAAACTAAGAGAACAAAGAGAAAAATAATATAAATAAAATGACCCACGTAGTCTTCACATTCACAATAATTAAAATAATAGAATACTTAACAAAGTAAGCAAATGTCATAGTATATGTAAAATTCATTAATGTCAGTGTATATAAAAAAAAAAACAACAACAAAATAGAGCAAAAAAAAAAAACATTCAATATGTAAAAAAATTGGAAGCAGCTCAATCCCAAGCCTTTTTGTCCTCGATATAATCCTTAACGGTATAAAAGGCTTTCTGGCACAACTTACGTTTAATGAATGATTTGAATTTATTAAGGCTTAGATCTTGAACGGGGCTTGGAACTTTATTATAAAAGCGTATACATTGGCATCTGAACGACCCACCTATTTTCTTGAGCCTTGTTGTAGGTACAACAAATTTGTGTTTGTTCCTAGTATTTATATCATGGATATCACTGTATTTTTTAAACAATTTTATATTTTTATGGGCATATAAAAGATTTTCATAAATATATTGAGAAGCCACAGTCATAACATTAATCTCTTTAAATTTATCTCTGAGCGAGTGTCTTGGACTTAATTTATAAATTGATCGAACAGCTCGCTTCTGCAAAACAAAGATAGTCTGAATATCAGCGGCATTTCCCCACAATAGAATACCGTACGACATTACACTATGAAAATAGCTAAAATACACTAAGCGGGCTGTCTCTATATTAGTTAAATTACGAATTTTTCTAACAGCGTACGCTGCGGAACTTAGCTTTTTTGACAATTTATCTATATGTGGACCCCACTGAAGCTTAGCATCCAAAGTTATGCCCAAGAATACTGTGCTGTCTTCAGGATTCAATTCTTCGCCCTTTATCAACACATTGGTTTTCACCTGCCTAACGTGAGGTAGCGTAAACTTAATGCATTTGGTTTTTTTCTCGTTTAACAGTAAATTATTAACATTGAACCAGTGTACTACTTTAGAGATCGCGTTATTTACATTGTCAGTAGCCTGCTGCTGACGTTTAAGTTTAAACAAAAGTGAAGTGTCATCTGCAAACAACACTATATCATGATTATCCTTTATGAGGTACGGCAAGTCATTAATATAAATAAGAAATAAGAAAGGACCAAGAATTGAGCCCTGTGGGACTCCCATTGATACTATAGATCCGGGAGATCTTTTTCCATTAACGTCAACGCTCTGAATCCTCTTACTCAAGTATGAAGTAAGAAGATCCAGAGCAGTGTTCCGGATTCCGTAGTGGCGGAGCTTCCTGATTAACGTTTCGTGAAGAACGCAATCGAATGCCTTGGACAAATCACAAAAGATGCCCAAGGCATCGCATTTATCTTCCCATGCATTATAAATATGTCCTAAAAGTTCAACACCGGCATCAGTAGTTGAACGACCCCTTGTAAAACCGAACTGTTTGCTATGTAATAATTTGTGTTTATTAAAAAATCTTTGCACTTGATCTAAAATTAATTTCTCAAAAATTTTACTAAAGGTAGGTAGTACAGAAATAGGTCTATAATTTGTAGGGTCTGATGTACTACCTGATTTAAACAAAGGAATTATTTTACTATTTTTCATAAGGTCAGGAAACTCCCCACTGTTAATACAACTATTAAAAATAAGAGCTAGAGTAGGTGCTACAATGTCAATAATAGACTTAGCAACTTCCACAGAATTACCCCACAGATCTGCAGTCTTTTTAACATTTAAAGTGTGAAAGGTTTTAATTATATCTCTACAGGTAATGTGTTCAAAATGAAATTCCGAATCGCAACCATTAACATTTTCCTTAAGCAGAGACTCAGCAACAGAAGGTGATGAGTTTAGGGATTTAGTAGTTGAAACGGGAATATCCGAAAAGAAATTTTCAAATGCCTCGGCGACTTGTGAGTCTGATTTTATTATGTTGTCATTAATAGACAGGCTGTAGTCAGTATTTCGGTTACTAGATCTTCCCGCTTCACTATTAATAATAGACCAGGTCGTTTTAATTACATTACTGCTGTTTTTAATCTTTGAACCTAAATAACGTGACTTGGCCATATAACAAACTTTTTTAAATAATTTTGAATAATTTCTAACATACAAATTAAATTCATCAGTGTTAACATAATACCTTTCATTGTACAGTTCATAAAGCCGCGTTCTACTTTTATGAATACCAATGGTAGCCCAATCACTGAAAGATGCGTTACTATTAACCGAGATAGTCTTGGGAATAAAGGTGGAATCAAATTGTTTACAGTATATATTAAAAAAAGTATCATATAGATGATTAGGATCAGCATGAGTTGACAAAACTGGTAATTCATTAATGAGTTTAACTTTAAAAGCCTCCAAGCGACTTGCAGTTTTGGGGTTAACAGTGATATCCTTTTTAGCCACTTTTTTGTTTTGGTTTTGAATAGTTATCCTTTGCCCGTAGTGATCCGAATCTAGTAAATTTATAATTTCTTTGTGGCTTGGTATAATATCTGTATAAATATTATCTAGGCATGTGGCACTAGTAGGTGTTATTCTTGTGGGCTCCAAAAACAGGTTTACAAGATTGTAGGACTGAAACAGACTTATAATTTTACTACAAGAACCTGAGTTTTCTAATAAATTAACATTAAAATCACCACAAATGATAACGGACTTGTTTGAGTTACAAATCCTGTGTAACACTTCATCCATTACCTTTTCAAAGCAGTCATACAATCCTGAAGGGGGTCTGTACACACTTAATACAACCAAGTGCTCCAATTCTATACAGGCAATTTCAACTGTACGCTCAACAGATAGGCTCACAATATCGTTACGATCTTTAAATTTGAGCTGGTTACTTACTAAAATTAAAGAGCCACCATGTATAGCATTTATTCTGCTGAACGAACTACCAACCTGGTGATTGTTAAAATTGAACAAGAACTGGTGACTTTTCAGCCAATGTTCTGTTATACAAAGAATATCAATACTATTAAAATCCATAAATAATTCTACTTCTAAATCTTTGTTCATAAATCCTTGAATATTTTGATGCACCAGGTTGATACTATTTACTGTTTTTAAACTTTTTATTGAGCTGCTTTTGCAATTTTGTACATTATAGCTAGAGATTGCCTCTATTGTCTTAATTTCTAATTTAAATTATTAGCAATGTCATGAGTTGTGACTAAATTGTTAGCAGAATTATTTATGATGTCATTGCATTGCTCAAAAGAAGCAAGTTGTTTAGCCAAATTTTTGGCTGTAATAGAAAAAAAATATGATAGCGACACAGCTATCTGTCTTTTATGATATTTTGAAAGATAGTACATAACAATGTTATATCTATCTTTTGTCAGATATAAATTATTACTAACATAATTGTTAATATCAATCAAATGGAACATGTTATTATTAAATGTCAAGTTATGCATTGTCATATTCAATTACTACTACTAATACTTTGTAACCATATTATATTGATTTAAAAGAGTGTCCATAGAGTTTCTTGCCCGTTCTTCTCCAAAGGTACCTACGCTTTGGAATGGGCAACTAGCTTCATTTTCCTGACTGACCGACTCCTTGACAATTCAAAAGTGCCTGTAATGGTTTAATTGAAATGAATATTTTGAGTTTGAGTTTGCCCGCGGCTCCGAAGGGCTAATATTGCGTCAATTATTATTAATACACAGTAGGTACCAAAAGCATATGAGATGAAATAAAATTGTTTTTTCTGTAAATACGATATAGGAATCACTTTAACACGTCAAAAAAATAAGCAAGATGAGGACGGCGTTTCCTATCTGATTACTCTGAGAACAAAGGCCGTAACAAACTCGGAATAAGCAGTGGTGGTCCAGTGTTAACGGCCGCGACTTACGAGTTGTAGGTCGTAGGTTCGATCCGAACAGACGCGCTTTACTTTGTGTAAATTATTTCATCACCACTGCTCTCAAGACGGTGAAGGAAAACATCTTGAGGAAACGGGTATGTCCTAGAACCAAAAATTCGAAGACATGTGACATCTACCAACCCGCACTGGACCCGCGTGGTGGATTAAGTACGGCCCTGCGGCCCAATCCTTCTTGCGGAAAGAAGACCAAAGACAGGTGTCCCAGCAGTGGGAACATTACAGGCTGATTATGATGATTTATCTAAAGCTTGCCGCAGCTCCGAAGGGCTACACCCTTGTCCAGATCAGCACATTCGATTCAGAAGTATTTGTTAAATAACAAAGCCGACTCGCAGTAACTACATTATTCGGCTTTGATTCGGCTTCTGCCCATCGGCAAACTCCATTCGGCATCTATCTACACTAATTTAGTATGTTGCAGTTGATTTTTACCGTGAAAGTGCAGCCGACTTCCACGGCAGGGGAGTAAAATGTATGGAAATACGTGCATATAAGTTATCGTGGACGGTTTAAAAGCGTCTTTTATATCCTTTCATTTTACGTTCTCTCTTATCGTGATACCGAAAACGTAGACGTTCACGATAATACCACCACGTTACAAATAATAATAGCGCTTAATAAAGTCTACATGTCCTTCTAGGGCGTCCTATTCTAGCGTTTCACATCTGCCTTAACGTACCTAATAAAACATTCGAATCAAATCTCCATAAATACCGGATGTCTATTGTCTTCTATTTATACAAGGTGGTAGGGACATCGAAGCACAAACTGAAACCATGAATTCAGCATATGTTTCATAGAAAAGTGCAATATCTACCAAAATCAAAATATTTTATTTCACATAAACCTACATGGGCACTTATGAAAGGTCAGAAGAGGTGCATGGTTCCAATTGGTCTTTTCCTATGGAGAAGAGCCGGCCAGAAACTCCACGGTTACTGTTTTAAAAATAATTGGCTTTTACAGAGTATGGGAGGACAGCCTAGGCTTGTCAACAAGTACTAGATACTTGATAAAATAAAAAATGGCCTACAGATCTAAAGTCTATAAGACCTACAAATTCCTCACATTTACAAAATATAAAAGAATCTATAAGAACGATAAATCAAAAATAAAATATAAAACCTATTAAAATCAAGTGATATGGTTGCCATTACAACAAAAGATTACGTCAAAGAAGTATGTAAAAAATAAATAAAAAATAAACATCGTAATTGGAGAGCACTTAATAGACATTTATGCCGTTAATGAGGTGCCAGGGAGGCAGGAAGAAGGAAAACATATTGTGCAGAAGGAATTATTGCCAAAGTACCTTTTCTTCAACGTAGTCTTTAATATTATAATATGTTTTTTTGATAAGGACACGTTTGATGAGGGTTTTGAACTTAAGGTTATAATCGCTAAGTTCTGTATCGAGCTTTGGCAATTTGTTATAAAAGTGGATGCTGTTTTTAAGAAATGACTTGCTTGTTTTAGTTAATCTAAAAGGTATCACAATTTTATTTTTACTACGTGTATTTATATTATGGAAATCACTTCTAATTTTGAAAAGTCCCAAGTTTTTGCGAACATACAAAATACTTTCTAAAATATAAAAAGGCAGAGTTAGTATATCAATTTCTTTGAATTTATTTCTAAGAGACTCGCCAGGACCCATTTTATTGTTTGCGCGGACAAAAGAGGGCTTTTGTAAAATGAAAATTGAATCTACGTCAGCTGCCGATCCCCACAACAGAACACCATAAGACATAATAACTATGGAAATAAGCCAAGCATACTAACCTAGCAGTGGCTATATCTGTCGACCGCCTTATTTTTCTTACTGCATATGCAGCTGAACTTAATCTACCTGAAAGAGCTCTAATGTGTGCGCCCCATTGTAATTTTGAATCTAAAGTAATTCCTAGAAATACAGTTTCCTTAATAGTATCTATAGTCCATTTATAATAGCATTAGAAAAAAGAGGCTCGTAGAAGCAGGAATGCAAAACATTTTATTTCAAAGTTATGATAAAACAATTTTAAGGGAGATGCTTAAATTCTAATTTTCTTGCGTTTTTTGCAATTTGCAGGTCAGTATAAAGTTGTATCTTAATAAAAATAATATGATACGCAACAATAAGAAATATGTAGGCAATAATAAAATTTTAACCTTAAAAATCATCAATACATCCCTTTAAATTAGAATTGCTCCGAATTTGTCTGATTTCGCGGGCTACTGCAGCGCATCCACCTTAATTAAAATAAAATTCGGTAGAATTATAGTGAAACGAATAACGTTCCAAGTATTGTTCATCCCTGCTTCTTTTAGGTTTTTAGCATTGACACTGTAATTTTAAATTGGAGTTATATAATATAAATAAATTAAAGCCACATAATTTCATAAGATAAATAGTTAAAATGGTTACAATTAAATGTGACAGCTGCTGTAAAAATAGATCATAATAAATTCGGCGTCTATCATAATTTAACAATGTTTATTGTATTTTTGTTACAAAGTGTGCATTAAAAATAACCTTTTTTAACTTCTTTCTAATGCTATTGTAAATGGACTATAGTTTCTTGCCATCAAGTTTTAAATTAAGACCCACTTGAGGTACATTAGGTAATGACATGGTAAAGACATTTAGTTTTGTTCGCATGAAGTAAAAGATTATTAGCTGCAAACCATTTCGAAAAAACAGTCAGACTACCGTTGACATACAAGACGTCCGTATCTTTTCTACCTATTTTAAAAATAAAGGAAGTGCCATCAGCGAATAAAATTATAGCCGATAAGTTAGCTATCATGTAAGGAAGGTCATTGATATATACTAGAAATAGGAAAGTGCCAAGAATAGAGCCTCGAGGAACGCCCATCTTAACTAGAGACCCGAGGATGTCACCCTGTTAACTTTTACTTTTTGCTGCCTCTTTGATAAATAGGAAAGAACAAGATCAGCAGCTTGTCCACGAATTCCGCAATGTTATAATTTACAGATCAGTGCATTGTGGTCAACGCAGTCAAACGCTTTTGAGAAGTTACAGAAAATACCAATTACATCCCGGGACTTCTCCCAGGATTCCACAATGTGACTGATGAGTTTTACTACCGCATCTGTCGTCGACCTACCTTTCGTGAAACTAAACTGGCGACTATGTAAAATCCCATTTCAATGTCAATTTATAAAATCGATAAACGTGCGCAACTATTATTCAGCCAAAAGCCTCTTCCCCGAATTTTAATACATCAGAGATGACATATTCCATATTAATGAATAGCAATATTCAAAATTAATAAAATTCAAAAAGTATTTCATTTGAGTGCCACTTTCCCGGAAAGCCCATTTAACTACATTCGAGCTATATAGTGAATTCAGAATAGCATCGCGAATTATTGTTTATTAAATGGCATTCAAACCACATACATACATTAGATTGAAGTCGGAATAATGTAGAACAATTACGTGCGATAAAATATCGCGGCGATTTTTTAAAGCAGAAATCGCCGCTATATTTTATCGCACCTGCGAACGGGGATTGTAAGGCCTTACAAAAACGTTGACCACTTTTAGACTTCGTTACTTCAATTAATGTACCTACCTACCTGTCTTTATTATTTTTGTGCATTACATCATTGACGCGTCAGTTCGATATCGCCATTTGCATTATAACACGGCAACCAACGTTCTAAGTATGCTTCACATTATTCCAAGGTTATGATGTAGGATTTCATAATATAAATGACTGTGTACCTACGGTCCAGAAGCGAAAATGTCAAAACGAATTCCTTTAACATTATAGCGACCCCACAGACCAGGGAAGCACGTCATAAAAGGATACAGGCCCATACTCAACAGTGGGTGGAACAAGGGTCCCAATAATTTTGATGATGATGCCACCTTTTCGAACTTTCAATACTTACGTAGTGTAGCGTTACCTCTGCGGTTAAAACCTCATCTCTTAGGTTAAAACCTTTTTGTCCAAATAATGACTGGTCTTTAATGTTTATAAAAGGAATTCGTAATTTTAATACATGCATGCACTGATTCCCGCCAGCGTACAAAGGTTAGTCTTAATGTTGAGATTCGCATCATAAGCTGACCACACTATCTGGTATAACGAATTCTTCCTTTCCAACGGAGACTAGCTTTCGGCGCGACACAGGTGCACTCTCTTCCCTCACCCTCATAGTCCGATGGGACGGCAATCCGACATGACCTGAGAGAGATCAGGCACACGACCAACGGCTTAACGTGCTTTCCGAGACACGGGGGTATCACACCGCCAACTTCCAAGCTCCAGGGGCTGTTACTAAGAAATTCCCAAATGAACAACCCAATAACACATTACCCGACCTAGGAATCGAACCCAGGACTCCACGCTCAACAGTCGCGCGACCACGAGAACCACGGGGCAGTCGACTGTAAATATACATATTAAGGTTCGTGTACCTAACTAAGGACTATTGAGTACAGTTGTGGCTGCCTCAGTGTGGATTGTGGATTCAAGTAAAAACGCCATAATTCACCACTAGCCGCGATGGGCACGTATTTCCAACCTCGTTTATACGAACGTATAACACGTTCAAGAACTTTAAAAAAAAAAATATTCGCTGCATTTTGAACAATGAATAACTGAACATTGTAGATTCCTTATTTATACTATTACAACTAGCGATCCAGCCCTGGGAGCCTAATCTATAACTAATTAAATTTTCGGACGGACAAAAACACAGGACGTAAAGAAAACTGTCAAATACTGGTATTCAGCTGCACTGGAAGCCGACCATAACATAGTTGGGAAGAGGCTAGGCAGATGATGACGTAAAAACAACTGTCAAATTGTGTTGTTTTTCCATTGTTAGTTTGGGCCCAAACTTATGTCCGTCGGTGATATGGTACGGTCCCGTAACTTCGGCCGATTCAACGGAATTTATGACTTGACAAAAAATTCAAGATTTATTTAATATAATTATGTTGTTTAATATTAGGTAATGCATTATTTTATTATAAACCTTTCGGAATAAATTATCAACATAATTATGAAAACCGCCTTAAAATCCGTTGCGCAGTTTAGAAGGACGCGATCACAAGGACGCCATGAAAAAGGACTTTAATTTATAATATGCATAATTACGTCACCGTATGATTGTGAACAGCGTTAGTTTATAATCTATCTCGCGAGATTGTAAAGTGCCGATAAATTGTACTGTACCATACTGCTTACAATATAACGTATTAATTTTCGATAGTTTAAAATCTATTCATGTCAAACCGTCAAATGGCACAACTTTACGATAGGAAATTAGCCTCTCATCGTTTTTTTCAACAGCCGATCTTAACCAAACAAAACTTTAAAAACTTTTTTTTATCGAAACGATTAAAAAAATAATCCCATACGACGTTGCAGAACCTCAGCTAATTAATTTCAGTATTTACTAAGTTCTCAGTACTAAAGCATGTTCCATTAATACGGTGGTCACTTACGTAATTATATTAGTTCACATCTTGTGAATGTGAACTAATATAATTATATTAGTCACATCTTGTGGAGTACCACAAGATGTGAACTAATATAATTACCAACCACTCCAACAGTACCCTCATTGCGTAACACACTATCAATTTCAATCTGAATCATTTAAAAGGATATTGCTAATCACTTGCATTTTCGAAAAATAATTCTGCTCGACAAGGCTCGACAACGTAAATAACGCAATGAATGTCGTTGGACTGTCAAAATGAGAACCACTGCTAATGATGGTGTATTACGCAATTACCCCCCTGGGTTGGTACTCTCGGTAAGTACGTACGTCGCTCTCCATCGACCACTAATCACGATCATATTTTACGTCATGATAGCATAACCTGCATATTACTTCCTTCTTACACAAGTTATATGTACAAAATAAATAGGTATAATAATCAATTGTTAGTAATATCACAATTTTATCTGTTGAGATAAGATAGCGGCCTTACCTTTCTTCCAATACAGGTTGATGACAGCGAAGAATATTCCTGAACAGAGCAACACTACTACACAGAGCCAGTACTGAAACAAATGAAATAATATTAATTAAGATCAACATCAAAATATTTTATTTCACATAATAAAACCTATATGGGCATTTATAAAGTGTCAGAAGCTGGGTGCACGGTTCCAATTTCCTACGGAGAAGAGCAAGAAACTCCACGGTTACACTTTTAAAAACAATTGGCTTTTACAATGTTTTCACATTATAGTGTCAAGTATGAGAGGACAATTAGAAACATGAGTTCAACATGAAGGAATGTCGACATCGAACCCATTCGTTTATTAAAGAATTTCTTAGGAACAGGAACATAAAGAAAAAAATCGCAGCAATATATACCCACTGTAGAAGTTTACAAGTCTGCTAAAGTCTTCTCAGTTCGCCAGCTTTTTATTCTCCATGTTGCTTTGAAACAACGATCTCTTAGTCCTTTTAAAAATACCGACCATAATAATAATTCTGACATAAGAAGCAGAAGAAGGAATATATGCCAACCGAAATCAGTAAAATTCAAATTTGCCCATTTCTTTTCTTTTCTTGGCCCTTTTCTATACAACAAAGTAAATGATTTACTCTCTGTTCATAACCTAAACAAAACAGCTTTTAAAAGGTTTCGACTGGCTTATTACATTCGATTATAAAAAAATTGAAGATCTTTTCAAAACTGTACCTAGACATAAAATTCCCTTTGCAACGCACATAAAAGTACCCCAAACCACACACACACACTCACTTCACATCACACACACTCAACCCACACGCTGTCACATACATTCACATACATCCTCACTTGCATGTACCTATTCTTAATAAATAACTTTATTTTCACGATTTTTATAAATCAAGTTTAATGAGCAGTATTGCAATATTATAATGTGTGAGATTTTTATTTCAATATGATATAGGAACCAGATCGTCTCCAGTGCAACAAAAATAATGTAGAGCTTTGATTAGGGGGCCTGGTGACCTGACATAAGTACAGGTTTTGTAAAAAACTTCGTTTAGGTACCAGTCTTCCACAAATTAATTATGAAATTGTGTCTGTAGACTATTAATTACTATCTCTGTAATTTGTGGTAAGAAATAAATAAATTATTATTATTATTATATGTAAAACGTGTAAGGTAAAGGGTATATATGTACATACCAAGGGCACGGCTTCTTTGGATGATATCAAACGATATTGGAAGGGTTTTTTAATCCTATCTCTACATGTTCGGAAGTTATGAGATTTTTTAATATGTTAATACCAGAAACCGAACTGTTCAAATTTAAATAAGCACATCACTAGCACTAAGTCAGCTGATCGGTGTCAGCGAACTATTTGTAATTAAAAATTAATCTCTTACTCCTGGTAATTCTTTTTAAGTCAATTTTTCAATTATCTCTAGTGCTTAAGGATAAGCAATAGGGTTTCTGTTACACGTTGTATTATATTATATAAAAAAAAAACATAATTCGCTTCAGGCCTCAATCGCAACGGACTAAATCAATTAGTGCCAATGTATACACGATCTTTATTTGACCTAATTAAGCATTCGCGGGAACTAACATGAGCAAGCAGCAGCTGACTTAACAATACTCAGCAACATTTTATATTTACCTATTAGAATAGAAAACTTTTATTTCAAGCAGGGTTAGTAACAATTTTACTTAACTTCTAGTGTTGG
Source organism: Apamea anceps (assembly GCA_951799955.1). Lineage (NCBI taxonomy): Eukaryota > Metazoa > Arthropoda > Insecta > Lepidoptera > Noctuidae > Apamea > Apamea anceps. Next base: position 7,067,608 of record OX637500.1, on the reverse strand, counting down.
GCCGGTTGTTTCAAACGTTTGGTTAACGTAACATACGTACGTAAAATAATAACGAGTAATCGTAATTATTAGACGTAAGTCAAGGCCATAATTTTGTAATTGTAATTTGAATCAACGCTTTTTTTGGTTTGAGGATAGTTAGCGCCATTTTTGGACGTATACGCGTCCGTCAAGTGGACGTGAAACAACCCGCCCTTAATAGGTTACAGACACAGAAATGTCAGGTAACTTTAAACTTAATTAAGCCGACAAACCAATTTTCACTGTAACTACTATTGCAAAAATAATTGATTAAACTCAAAAATCTTCAAAAACACCTTTGAGTGGCGTTATTTCTAGAACAAGCGATGGCAGTAAACATGCCATTTTGTCACACCGTTCAACCACGGTTCAGATGAGATGAGATTCATTAATAGATAATGTTCTACATATCCTATTAACATTTTAACGTATAGAATTCAACAGGCCTGCTTTCAGGTGTTGAATTAAAGAAGAGCTCTGAACAATGCGTAGTGTGTTACGTGGGAAACTACAAGGTGTTAAATAAAAGCAGTACTGCATAGAAACCTCGATGTAACCTCATTAAAATCCAACGCTATTAAGTAATCAGTTAAGTAAAATGCCTCTGACAAGACATTTTGTGAACCGAGAAACAGGAAAAAAGCTATCTTTTTAATTCGCGAGGCAGAGGTAAAACTGTACCTACACGCCACAACTGGGCCTAAAAATAGAACAACCCCTTTTTACACCGCGCTGTTGTTGTTGATAGACTACACAGTTTGAAATAGGGTATGGGCACCAGCCACCTATACCTACGATTATTAACTGATAACAAATGCTTGCATAGCCAAGTGATTAAGGGGAAAACGCCAGGGTAACCCGCGAAATTCAAATTTTCTTACGCTTTTTGCAATTTGCAGATCAGTGTCAGGTTGTATGTTGATTCTAATGATTAGAATTCTATAACGTCATATTTGTTACGGCACTGACCTGCAAATTGCAAAAAACGTAAAAAAAATTGAATTTCACGAGTTCCCTCATCGCATCACCCTTAATAACAAAATAAATAATTACTATGAGAGCTTATAGATGCGACGCGCTTAATTTAATTAGTTTTCAATTGGAATCGGTAATTCTACAAACTCAATTCCGTTAAACAGAATTAAATTAATAAATAGATTTATCAAAATATTGTGGTTTTATTACCATTTAAAATAGCATGTGTAAGTATTCGCTGCGCAAGCATACAATGATGATATAATGTAGGTACCTACATTACTTTTATATTATTGTTTTGAGCCTAAAAATAGCTGTACATTGCATGCATCAATACTCGCCCACACCAGTGATCTATAATGACTTTTAACTACTTTTGTTTTCTGAGTGACACAAATGATCCATCGGTTCGTGACTTTGTTATTGTGGCGTTAAGAGCGCGCCTAAAGCCAGTCAAATTTTAGAATAGAAAAAAAAATATGACAATGATTGTTATCATGACACAGCTTGTAAATATTTCCGCATTTAAAATACTTATTTAAAATACTACGACCTTGTACAAATCAATTATCCTGGTAATAATTAGAATTATGATTCATCCCCTTTCCGAGAATTATGGCATCATCGCAGTCCATGCTCGCAGTATTTTGAGGGTGAATTACATACCCTGCGTTTGCGAAATACTTTCCAAAAATGTAAACAAATATGGGTTTTTGGAAAAAGAAATTTAATGCTAACACAAAGTTTAGTTTGCGCTAATACTCTGAACATTTTTATGATTTTTTCAATAATACTAGTCATTCTGAAATCAGCTTAATTTGTACTACCATAAAGTTGAAATAACATCAGTTGGAAAGAAAAATTTGAATAGACTTTAGGTGCACCTATGTATTTGACCCTTAAAGAGTCGAGCGCTCCCTCATTCCTCAACCGGGAGCATTCGCCTGTAATGTACAGACGCCAGCACATCAAGCTACTACAATCTGTCAAATTTCTTTAATAGATTTTCAACTTTATCGCTAACGCTCAAACGCTCACAGACACACACACACACACACGCGCGACAGTTTCGGGTAGCTTGACCTGCTGGCGTCTGTACCAGTTCAAATTCGGGCATTACATCAGTGAGTGAGGAGACCCGAGGTAATACTCGTAGTTATGGTCAAAATCGAATCTTGGACAGTAACATGACAGGCGAATGGAGGCGCGCCTTTGTTGTCGCCGGCAGCGCCGCCGCCGAGCAATAATCCCCGTCATTCGGATCAGTTCAACTACGATCAACAACCCACTGGACTGGGACATGACATTTGAATTACAAAATTGCATTTGATTGCTACCCACCAATTTTGATGACACATAATTCGCTGCAATGAGCAATTGACGTACCTAATTGTTGTAAAGTAAATCAGTTTTAAAGAGTAGCTGGCCAATCAATCCTTTGGGACTGAAATTTCTTAAAGACTTTCATTTTGACAGTTAAACAATATTCATTGCGTTATTTACGTTGTTGAGCAGACAAATTTTTTTAACATATGAAGCAATGGATTATCAGATTGTGATTGATCAGTGATCACTATCAATCACGCAATTGGGGTGCTGAATATGGTATCTTCATTCAATTCTACTCTGTCCCGATAACATACTGTTCACTATTTAGAATACATCACTTGATTGCGTTGCGTCTAATCCATTAGCTTTATATTTTGTTTCTATAACGATTAACTGGGGTTTAGTTAATCTTCTAAGTGCAACCGCTGTAGCATTGAATACTTTCGCCAGCAATAGTGTATCCGGCAACCTGCGTCGCTAAAACGTGTTCATTAATTAATCATCATTTGGATTTCACTATCGCTAGCTTCACTTTCACCTAACTTGATTGATAAACCTTTATTAAGGCCGTCTACGATAAAGATACGAGTTTTTTTCTTTCTAATAACTTGTTTGATATTTGTGCATAACATAATATTACGAGTATTTAGTAGAAATCCATGTAATTATGTGTTGGTCTTTAGTGAAGATACCTAGAGCATCGTTTTGAACACACATTGATTTGAACAGTGCTGGTGAGTCAGTTTCTTTGATATTAGATTTTTTATGTAGTTATCGTGATGAATACAGGCGGCGATGAGCTTACCCAGCACGTTTATCTATATCTCTATACTAATAATAAAGCTAAAGATTTTGCTTTTTGCTTTTTTGTTCGTTTGAACGCGCTAATCTCCGGAACTATCGGTCGGATGTGAGAAATTATTTTTGCATTCGATAGCCCAACTTTTGAGGAAGGCTATGGGCTTAACATTACGCAAAGACTCTTAGGAGCCGGTCAAAAAAAAAAACAGTAAAAAAAGAACGCTAAGCAAAAACGAAATTATAGCGGGGGTGATGCGATGCGACGCGGTTGGTCGGGGAACAAGAAATTTTCTCGCGGACGAAATCGCGCGCAGAAGCTAGTCTTAAATATTCAAACAAAACGCTAATGTACACTAACATCAATCTAAGAAATGTAAGTATAGCTGATTTTACCAAAAACTATTTTTATAAGAAACATTTCAGTCCGCTGTCGTTCGCAAAGCTTGTGAAAGGAAACAGTTACATAGAATTCGCAACAGGAGTGTATTGCCTTGAAGTGTCTGTGGGTGCTAAACCTGGAAATGGACGGATTTTAATAAAGTCCGTACGTGCTGCACTTTGGCCATAAAAAACCTGGTTCGAAAATGGAGGTCCAATACCAGAAAAACAAAATTCACAATGTAGATAGTGCAAAATTTCTAGGTTTGTTAATTGACAGGCAACTCAATTGAAAGGATCACATTGAAGCGCTATGAAAGAAAATCCGTAGTTCATCCTATGCCTTGGATAATTTGCCCCTACAATTAACACAGATGCACTACTTACTTACCATGTTCTTGTAGCATCTGTACTAATATACGGGATTATATATTCTGGGCTACAAATAAAGAAATCGCTTTTAAAGCGCAAAAGCGATCTATTAGAGCCATGTTCAGACTACAAATAACGGACAGTTGTGAACCATATTTCAAAAAACACAAAATTTTAACACTACCGTCTTTGTATGTTTATGAAACTGCCTTATTTAAGTTGAATTTACACCTGTGTCCCAACTTATCGGATACAGTTAAACGTAACTGGCGGAATGATATGTTACGCGGACGTACAGCCAAAACAGCCATATTCTGTATTGCTCCGCAAGTTTTTAACAAAATCCCAAAGCTAATCAAACGGTAAATTTAAATGGGTTTAAAAGGGAACTTAAACGAGTTGCTATGTAAAAAGTGTTATTATAATTTAAACGACTATTTGAATGATACTTCGTTTTGATTGACATCCTAATTTAATTGTAGTTTTTTGTATGTTCTTTGAAATCTCTGTTATGATAGTTTGACATTGAATAATACTTTGACATTAACCTATAGTCCATTTATAATAGCATTAGAAAAAAGAGGCTCGTAGAAGCAGGAATGCAAAACATTTTATTTCAAAGTTATGATAAAACAATTTTAAGGGATATGCTTAAATTCTAATTTTCTTGCGTTTTTTGCAATTTGCAGGTCAGTGTAAGGTTGTATCTTAATAAAAATAATATGATGCGCAACAATAAGAAATATGTAGGCAATAATACAATTTTAACCTTAAAAATCATCAATACATCCCTTTAAATTAGAATTGCTCCGAATTCGTCTGATTTCGCGGGCTACTGCAGCGCATCCACCTTAATTAAAATAAAATTCGGTAGAATTATAGTGAAACGAATAACGTTCCAAGTATTGTTCATCCCTGCTACTTTTAGGTTTTTAGCATTGACACTGTAATTTTAAATTGGAGTTATATAATATAAATAAATGAAAGTCACATAATTTCATAAGATAAATAGTTAAAATGGTTACAATTAAGTGTGACAGCTGCTGTAAAAATAGATCATAATAAATTCGGCGTCTATCATAATGTAACAATGTTTATTGTATTTTTGTTACAAAGTGTGCATTAAAAATAACCTTTTTTAACTTCTTTCTAATGCTATTGTAAATGGACTATAGATAATATTTTTAACTGACATGCCTCATTTTGTAACATTCATTCATAATAATTATTATTCAATTCAATATTAACCTAATATTTTTACTTTTGTATTGTAATAATTTTATTTGTGTACCTGATATTTGCGCGCCCCACGTGGCAGAATGTGATGAGACCATTTATTTATTTAAGACCATCTAATGTACCATATTTGGACAAATAAATGAATTTGATTTTGTGCTTTTACCTATAATAAGTAAATTAAAATGTTCCACAGTATGTAAACGGTAAAGCTTAACAGCAGAGATGCACGGGCCGCCGGGGAAACAAAACAAGAGGTCCTGTCCTCGTGCCGACGCGCCGACGTAGCATTAAGTAAAAAAAAAGCGGCCAAGTGCGAGTCGGACTCGCCCATGAAGGGTTCCGTTGAGTTGATTGAAAGAAAGCGGTTTACGATTTATGACGTATAAAAAAAAACTACTTACTAGATCTCGTTCAAACCAATTTTCGGTGGAAGTTTACATGGTAATGTAAATCATATATTTTTTCTAGTTTTATCATTCTCTTATTTTAGAATTCAAAGGGGGGTGTCACATTTTACCACTTCGGAAGAGTCTCTCGCGCAAACTATTCAGTTTAGAAAAAAATTATATTAGAAACCTCAATATAATTTTTGAAGACCTATCCATAGACACCCCAAACGTCCGGGATTGAAAAAAAAATTTTGAGTTTCAGTTCTAAGTATGGGGAACCCCCAAAATTTATTGTTTTTTTTTTCTGTTTTTGTGTGAAAATCTTAATGCGGTTCACAGAATACATCTACTTACCAAGTTTCAACAGTATACTTAGTTCTTATAGTTTTGGAAAAAAGTGGCTGTGACATACGGACGGGCAGACAGACAGAAATGACAAATCCATAAGGGTTCCGTTTTTTGCCATTTGTCTACGAAACCCTAAAAAGACTTGCGATTCAGCGTCTGCCACCATGGGCCAGTGGAAGCCTACCTAGGTGAACCAAATAAAAAAAAAAAGACATTTTCACAAAAACCTGGTGGTGCCTTTGTCAGATTTTTTACTTTAAGTCGATTTATTGTAGTTTTCACTTCGTTTCAGCTTTTTGTAAGAGCTTTGTTTTTTTTTATTAGGTATTTTGTAAAACCGATTTTTATTTTTGTTGCGTTTTTTACAGTGGTTCGACTATCTACACGGTTTCTAAATATAATACTGGAGTTCCTTTTCAGGGTTTTGTACCTAAAGCGTGCCAAAGGGAACATATTACTAAGGCTCCGCTGTCTGTTCGTCCGTCCGTCTGTCACAGGGCTGTATCTTTTCAACCGTGATAGACACTAGAAATTTTCACAGAGTGTGTACTATTATGGCCGGCTTTATCAATAAATAATAGAAATAAAATTAAGTCACAAATTAAATGGGGATCCCATATAAGAAACGTGTTTTTTTTTTACTTAAGTTTTTAATAAATATATGTGGTACTAAATATTGCACGGTGGAATGGAACTCTTCGTTTGGAAGTCGCGCTTGGTTGCTTTTTTCAGGGCATAAACACCAGCAGTCTCGAGCCAGTTGAACGACTCACGCGCCACTTACGAAGACGCACTCGTGAATAATATAGACTTTAAATTGTCTCTAAGCGGGCCACTTTAAACCGCCTTGTTGAGAGCGTAGCAACAAGGACTCAAAACGTACACAGTCAAGGAATAAATATATTAAGCACTAATATACCTAGGCATTTTTCCGACTGCGTCAGTCATTAAGTACCAACATTTTGAATGAAAATTACAGTTCAAAAATGTGACATGCGCCCTTTATGTGGGAAAATAATTTGATCGCAGTTTGCTTAAGGCGAAAGCGCCAGGGCGATCAGGCTCAGAATGTCCCTTTCCCAAAATGTCCATTGGTTTCAAAACGACCCTTTCCCGAAATGTCCCCTTCCCAAAATGCCCCTTTCCCAGAATGTCCCTTTCCCAAACGAAATTTAAATTTGCATACGTATTTTTTGCAAATTTAAAGGCCAGTATCAGGTTGTACGTGTATGTTGATTAAAATATGATCCACCGTTACAAATATGCATTTACACAATCATAATCATTAAAATCATCAATACCACAAGTTCAAATAACCTGTGAAATCTTGACATGTGAGGTCAATTCTGACTTTGTTGTATTGATGATTATAATTCTGGAAATACACATTTGTTACCATCGAAAATCATATTTTGATCAACATACTCGTACAACGTGACACTGACCTGCTAATAGCAAAAATCGTAAGAAAATTTGAATTCTGCGGGCTATCTAAGCCCTTCCTCCCTTGACCGCACCTAATAATAACATAACGACTAAAAAAAAAGGAAGCATGTTATTGATTTTAAAATTGAAAGTCGATATTAAAAATTCATCGAAGTGCACTACTGTGCATTTCTAAATAATACAGGCAACATTGTTCATAACAACATCATCCATTGTATATGTATGTCTGTCTATGACATGCAAGTCTTCATAGGTAAACAGACTACGTAATTGAATATTGGTGACTAACCGCTAATGTCTTCAGGGCTCGAACACCTTACGAAGACATAGGTACGTACGTGACTGGTACTATTCATACTAATTATGCATGGCTTCATTTGGAACCGTCAGGCCGACTGAATGACTGCCCATTTAGTCCGTTTAGCTAGGAATTTTTAAAATCCATTTACAGTTAAATGCATTTTCTCGTTAATTTGTGTTCTACTTTACACTTTAACTTAACTTTAAGTGTCTACTTGTTGTAATACCAGGTGTATACTATATTTTATATAAAATATACTTAGTATTATCGAAGCCTGTAAGAAAATAGTAGATGGCGAATATAAAAATTGCAAGTACCGTTATCTTTAAAAAGAAAATCCGGTTAGACTGGAAGCCGACCCCAACATACTTGGGAAAAGGTTTTGGCAGATTTTATTTATTTATTTTAAATAGAATGGCCGAAGCCAATTACACTATTTAAACATATAAGTAATTTATTTTACACAGTCATGTATTCTTCGCACAAAAAATCAAACATTCTGGCAGTGTCATCTTCCATTCATTCGCAAACATATCAAGATCTGTCAGTCTCGACATTCATAGCGATCGCTTTACGACCGAATTCGGTCGCAAAGTCCGGTCACTCCATACATTACACCTGTCAATTCGGGACTTTGCGACCGAATTCGGTCGTAAAGCGATCGCTATGAATGTCGAGACTGCTGGGGCAGGGGAGCGTTGCGGTGCGGGTCAGATTGACAAACACATAGGCGAAAAGTTAGAATGATGTAGTGAATTGTAGTGCAATTAATAATGTTCTCACTTACTTATAAATAACTGTGTACTAAACGAAGTGCATGAGCGGATTGACGACATATTTTCGTGCAATCTGAGTGAATTCGCAAGTTTTGTTGAATTTTGTCAGTTATATTTAAATATTAATATTCCGGATTAAGTCTGATTTTGTGTTTTTTGTTGCGTTAAGATTTTATAGCATAAAAAACAGTTTAGTTTGATAATTATTACATAATAATATAAATTCTGTAGTCTGACTTTCTCTGTAGTCTCCCCTTCCCCCCGGACAGCCATTGCGCACGGACGTGTTTACCCAAATAGTCTATTTAGTTAAATCAATATTTAAATTTTAATATAAAAATTTAAATAAATCGCCAAGTTTAATTCTCGAAAAGTACCAGGCGCGCAAAGTGTTGCAAGAGATCGAGTCCTGCGGCGAGCGAGGCGAGAAAGCAAGTTGGTGTCCACGCTACCCGTCTCTGTCGACTGCGCGTGAGTAGTTACCACCCTGACTCCGCCCTCTACACTGAGTACAGGCAATTACAACGCCTAACAAATTACACCAAGCAACGTGTGTCTTCGCGTCAATCCCTTGTCAACTCCAGACGTAAGGTGCATATTCTATCTTTTCAAAATGATGAACCGGACGGTCCGGACGCCACCTAAACCTGGCAGTGAACCTCTTCTTCACCACAGTTCAGAGCCCAATTTGGCATCACCAGTTTTGGAACAAACGTTGGACAGAATCACTTTACGACAAAAACGTAAACATGATACTGAACAATTAATCGAGATGAAATCTCTCCGGGAAGACATTATGTCATCACTTGATACCTTGAAAAAGGAGCAACATGAGAAATTTAGTGTAATGCAATGTAATTTGGACCAAATAAAGGGTCAAAATACGGAATTGAAAAAAACAGTTGAGTTTTTGAGTGGTAAATATGACGATCTCATATCTAAATTGGCTCTTTTAGAAAATGAAAAGAGGAGCGCATTGGAATATGTAGGATATTTAGAGGAAAAAGTCGAGATCATGGAACGAAATTCAAAATCATCAAGCCTAGAAATTCGCAATGTACCTAAAAAGCCTAATGAATCTAAGGATGACCTAATCAATATTGTAAAAAATCTGGGAACCGCTGTGAGCACCGGAATACAAACAGGTGAGCTCAGAGATGTTTATCGTCTTACTAGTAACAGAAAACCCCAAACAGATGGGCCTATTACCGTCGAATTTACGTCAACCATAATCAAGGACAAACTTCTAACTAACATAAAAAACTACAATCGCGACCACAAGTCCAACCGGCTTAACAGTTCACACATTAAAATGCCGGGAAATAGTCCCGTATTCATCTCTGAGAGTCTTACCACTAAAGCCAGGAAGCTATTCTATCAAGCAAGAGAGTTTACGAAGCTAAATGACTATGCGTACCACTGGACATCACATGGCAAAGTCTACATAATTAAAAATTTAAAAAACCCCCGACTACGAAAAATCCTATAAAAAGAAAAAAATAACCTTGAAATTATGACCCTACGTAAGTACGTATGAAATTTTTTGATTAAATGTTGTCCTGTCGGGGGACCGCTCTAATTATTAGCCTAACGTTCTGTTAAAGTTTAAAATAGTAGCGGTCCCCCGACAGGACAATATTTAATCAAAAAATTTCATACGTACTTACGTAGGGTCATAATTTCAAGGTTATTTTTTTCTTTTTATAGGATTTTTCGTAGTCGGGGGTTTTTTAAATTTTTAATTTAATTTTTTATTTCATGCTTTTTGTAGGGACTCCTTATTATTTCTTTTCTTTTATTTTCTTGCGTTTTAAGATTCAGGTAATCTGGTATTTAATCAGGTTTTTTGTAATTCGCCATTTTGTGGTGGTGGCCACCTTGGATTTGAAATTTGCCATAGTGTATATAGTATTCTACTAGTCAAGCCCTTTCATTTGATACCCATATTGAGAGAGTTGTGAAAAAAAATGTAATTTGCCATTTTGTGGTGGCGGCCATCTTGGATTTGAAATTTGTCATAGTGTATAGTATTCTACTAGTCAAGCCCTTTCATTTGATACCCATATTGAGGGAGTTGTGAATAAAAAAATGTAATTCGCCATTTTGTGGTGGCGGCCATCTTGGATTTGAAATTTATCATAGTGTATAGTATTCTACTAGTCAAGCCCTTTCATTTGATACCCATATTGAGGGAGTTGTGAAAAAATATGTAATCCGCCATTTTGTAGCGGCGGCCATCTTGGACCGATTTGCATCAAACATAGCTAAGAACACTCCCGACAAATTCACCTTTCAAACAAAAAAAACAAAATTAAAATCGGTTGATCCGTTCGGGAGCTACGATGCCACAGACAGACATACACACACACACACACCCCCACACACACACACACACACACACACACACAGACACGTCAAACTTATAACACCCCGTCGTTTTTGCGTCGGGGGTTAAAAAAGAAAGAGGGAGCGCCGGCAAAGAGAATAACACAGGAATCCGACTTTGAAGGTCTGAATCAACAAGAAAAATGACTAGCTATACTTATTACCACCCTACAACGCGATCTACCCAAAACATTCATTTTTCGTCTGAAAATTGCATGCCATGTTAACTTTTCTGTATTTAACGTAGTTTTAAGTTTTGTTCTTCTGTTTTTTATATTTTTGTACGTGTATGCCAACACACTAAAACCAAAGTACATTAGAACCCTATTTACACTATACAAGCGATCACTACACACAACAACAATCAACAAACACAATACATTTAATACATTATATCAGTTTATACTATACACATTCACAGTTATCTCACGGTATCGTCTACATCATATTCACATATACAGCAATAGCTCTTACTCGTGGTTCCGCCCGCGTGGAACCGACATAAATGTTAGCCCATGTGTTGTTCCAGGTGGTAGTCTGTCTGTGTGCCAAGTATCTTTCAAATCCGTCCAGCCGTTTTTGCGTGAAAGAGTAGCAACCATCCATCTATCCATTCATCCACTCATCCTCACAAGCTTTCTCACTTGTAGTATTAAAAAGATTACTACACGGTACCATACATGCTTGTTTACTTTGTGTTTGTTTAAATTCGTTGTCGATATCGTAGTTGAATTATGTATAGAATACCTTATGACCCCTCAGTCTGGTACACCCATAAAAAAACAATTTAACAGTGGATAGCGTGTCAGAAATTATTAGCAATATAGATCGGCTCTCAGTCTCTACCACACTTAATTGTGACCCCGAAGAATGCACTAGTTATGTCACTAACCCCTCCAAGCAATTAAAAATAATTACCCAGAACATTCGCTCTATTCATGCAAACTTCGACTCTTTCTTAACCCTCCTCCACAGAATAAACCTTGACTGCGAAATACTAGTACTGACTGAGTGCTGGCTGAAACGTTATAATGATTCAATCCCAACTATCGACAACTACTCTTATTATCAGACAAAAAAACACTTAAACCAGAACGATGGTGTAGTCCTTTATGTTAAAAATATAGAAAACTACACAGTTGAAGAACCTGACTTTTCAGATGCCAGTTGTCTAGTACTAAAAATCGGCACAGATAAGGTAATAATATGTATCTATAGATCTCCGTCTTTTAGAGACGTAAGTAACTTCCTGCAATCCCTAAACGCCCTTTTAACAAGCCTGGTTACATATAAAAACATAGCTATAGTTGGTGACATTAACCTTGACATCGCATGTACTATATCTTCAAACCAAACCTCGGACTATCTCGATCTCATAGCTTCTCATGGCCTGCTACCTGCTCACTCACTTCCCACTCGAGAGAATGCCTGTCTTGACCACATCATGCTAAAATCTAACTTTACTGCACACACCATAGTATTACACGCCTTCGTCACCGACCATAACCCTGTAATGCTGTGCCTTAAGCTAAAACGATATGTCAATCCACGGTCATACACCATTTTGAAGACTAATTACGAAACTCTTGATAGTGAGATAAAGACTACTAATTTCCAAGCAGTTTACGAACATACCGACGCTAATGAAGCGACGAAAAGTTTAGTTACCACTCTAGCTAGACTCATAGATACTCACACTTCTATAATCAAGATCCCAAATAAAAAACGCTTACTAAAACCGTGGATGACCGTTGGTATGCTCCGCTGTTTGCGTAATAAAGATGCAATGCACAAAAAGCTCAGGCTATCTCCGAACAATGTTATTTTAAATATTACATATAAAAGATATAGGAACTACTGCACAAAAATCTTAAAAAAACTAAAAAGAGATTATGACAAGAGAGAATTGAGTGAGGCTTCAAAAGACAATAAAAAGATTTGGAAGGTGATAAAGAGAGTAACTAATACAGACAAGCCAAACATACCCAACACTGATTTATTGGCTTCTTCTACTTCACCTCAGCTCTCGGTTGACCAAGTAAATAAATTTTTTGCCAACATCGGCATGGAACTTGCTGATAACTTTTCCTGTCCACCTGGTAGTCATAAAATTCCACCAGAAATTACCCCCACATCTTCACCTTTACAATCATTCGTCATGTTAGACACCGATGAGGTGGAGGTTGGGGAGGTACTAATGTCACTTAAGTCAGATTCTGCTATTGGCTGGGACAATATTCCAACAAAGTTTTTGAAACGTTATTCATTGATACTGGTCCCCATACTCACACATATTTTTAATCTTTGTTTCCATACCGGCACTTTCCCCTTGTACTTCAAGAAGGCCATCATACACCCAATCCACAAAAGTGGGAGCAAAAAGCTTCTAAATAATTATCGTCCCATTGCAGTTTTACCTTCCATTTCTAAAGTTCTAGAACGCCTAATCAACAAAAGACTTGTGACTTATATGGAGGATAAAAAGCTTTTTTCTCCCAACCAATTCGGCTTTAGACGCAATAAATCTACCAACAGTGCTGTAATGACCTAATCGACCATGTTACAAAAAATATTGACAAGGAAAAGAAAGTATTGTCAATTTTTTTGGACCTAAAGAAGGCCTTTGATACGGTTTCGATTTCTGACTTATTAATAAAGCTGGAGGAACTCGGGATTCGTGACCAAACACTTAATATCTTTGGGGACTACCTTCAAGACCGAACTCAGTGTGTAAAAATACAAAACTACCTAAGTAGAGAGGAACCAGTGACATTCGGCGTTCCCCAAGGCAGTGTGATTGGCCCAACCCTATTTCTAATTTACGTTAACCAACTATGTAATCTGAGTTTGGAAAATGGAAGAATCGTGGCGTTTGCTGATGACACCGTCCTTACCTTCTCTGGCGACACTTGGGATGACACCTTCGATTCCGCACAAAAAGGACTAAATAGTGTTCTACAATGGCTCAAAAGACACATTCTCACTATCAATACTGACAAAACTAAAATTCTTACGTACAGCTTACGAAATTCCACTCAACCTCCAAATTCATACTCTTTAGTAGCGCACTCATGTTTACTGTCTGGCACTGCGACATGTGCATGTCCAATATTAGAACGCTGTCGAATCATCAAATATCTCGGTGTGACTCTTGATGATGGCCTGAGCTTTGCACCTCATATAGAGTTACTGACAAGGAGAATCAGAAAGCTAATGTTTGTCTTTAGTAGTCTTCGCCACATCGCAGAACCACAAACTATTAGGTGTACATATTTTGCTCTTTGTCAGTCTCTCCTAACGTACTGTATATGCGCCTGGGGTGGTGCACCCAAAACGGTACTTTTGAAGCTAGAACGAGCTCAGAGAGCCGTGCTAAAAATTAGTACCTTCCGGTCCATCCTCTTCCCAACTGAAGAACTATATAGGAACTGTAAAGTCCTTACAGTCCGACAGTTATTTGTACTACACATTTTGCTACATCAGCATCAAAGAACCTCCTATAAAAAAATCACCACAAGACGCAAAGACAAGGTATGTCAACCCTTTCGCTGTAAATACTCTCTTATAAGAAGATTTCCCTGTTTCCAAGGTCCTCATCTCTACAATAGTCTTAACAAAATACTGAACTTTTACTCACTCCCTATAGTGGCATTTAAAAAGAAACTAAATAATTGGCTACAAACACTTAATTACAACACCACAGAAAGCTTATTGTTGTCTCAATACAGCTCCCGTTAAACCCCATTCTACCCACATTTGCTCATCACTCGCTACCATTACCCACAAATATAGGAATAACAGATACACCACACACACTCACACACACACACCCCCACACACTCACACACATACACACACCCCTACACACACTACACTACTCAACTCATAAAAAATTTCGTTTTGTTTTATTTCCTTTGCTAAATAGTTTATTTGTCCGTTTACCTATGCCATATAATGAACCAGTTGTATAGTTACAAAATGGCATGTATTTACCTAAATGCGATAAAGAAATATCCAATAAAGGGTCGGGCCCAGCATCTTTAACACAAGTTGTCTTGGCAACTTAGCAAGGGTGCTGGTGTCGCCACATTGTTGTATAATCTACTCTAAACTGTATGTACTACCATGTATTTAATGTAAATTGCAAAACTTGATGCAAATAAATTATTATTATTATTATTATTACTTTAGATTGTGTTTTAATAAGGTTTAGTGTTGCTTTCTACATATTTCTAAAGTTTAGTTTTTAAGTATTAGCCGTAAGGTGATTTTGAATTTACCTGGTGTGTGTTTGCAATCCACTATTGTATTGGGGTCATCCTGTAAAGATAGTGTGTCATGTGTGTAAGTTTAATAATAAACTAGTTTATCAACCCTATACCTGCTATGTTCACTGTTCAATTTAAAATCCAGCTAAAGACCAGGATCAAAATGTGTTATTATATTTATAGGTTGGACCGTCCCAGGGGCTTAACCTATTTGCAAGGTTAGCAAACTAGCAGGTTAATTGTAATATCATTATCGTAATAATTGGTGACGTGATGCGATACTGGCACTTGCTTTTTATAAACATGTCGTAACGCTTTAGTCACCTCTCGTGTCATGTACCTGTCGTAGATTTTTCTGTTCTAAGCTTGAGAAGATACGATAAATAAAGTGATTTTTTCTATACTTGTCATATTTGGTAAAGAAATACCTATAGTGAATTGTTTTTTTTTTTTAAGGTTGAATGACACATGTACAGACGCCAGCAGGTCGAGCTACCTGAAACTGTCAAATTTTCCCAATCAACCTTGAACCTTAATGCTTTAGCAATAAAGTTCAAAATCCATTAAATAAATTTAACAGATTGTGGTACCTTGATGTGCTGGTGTCTGTACGTCATAAAACATCAAGGTCTGTTTTTGCTTTAATTTAATACACATATGAAAAATAGTGTTAACCTTACTGAAGTTTCAGTTAACTAAGAGTTTTTGTCAAAAGTGGTAAAGGAATTAAAGTCCCACTATACAATTACCCACTGCTTTATTTTTTAATCGAAACTGGATCATATTTGTATTTCCGATCGTAGCTATCAACATTGTTACGTTAATAATCCCTTATAAATTGCTTTTGTTCAAAAGGGTTACAATGAAAAACTGTTGTTACAAATAACTGTATTGTATACGCTATTGTGATTTACAATTGATTATTTCTACAAAAACTATAGGTAGCTACAATAATTTTGCTAATCAGTAACTACGTGTATATGAATCGATTACGTATTTTATATCGGCATGTGTTCAATATTGGAGAATCCGTTACAGAATTGGGTGTCCGCATACAAAAAAGAACAAGTTTTATTTCATTTTTATCAAATAAAGATCCATTATAAAGATCCATCGCAGTTAGTGAAACTGGTTTCAACAGTTACCTACAAAAAGATTGCACAGAAACGTTTTGTAGTGCTTCGTCTAATTGAACAGGAACTCTTGCATACTGGTACCGGTTGTGTATTTTCATTCAAGTTTTCAATATCAATGACCGTTTATGTGCGTGAGATGTGTGCGATGCTGTAACACAGTTTAATTTAGTTTTTATTCTAATCATCAGATTCTATTTAAATCAAGCCTAGACGGCCAACTTTATGAAGGGTAGTTGTTAAGAGAACCGCTAACCGACCACAACGACCAGACAAAGGTCAGCAGTACGTAGTTGGTACCTATACTAATGTATTTAATAATATGCCTTTTGAAATGAGTATAAAAAGGCACGTTATTACTATGGGGACTATTAAATACTGTCCATTTCCGTTGTGTTATTCATCAGTGCAGAATCTCTCAACATGCAATTGTATTTACAACATGTATTTCTCCACATAATAATATACCAGGGAAAGTATCAACTGCCAAAATCAAGTGGCGCATTTGAAACTTTTCGATAGGTCTAGCTCATTACACTTTCATCGAAGCTTTTGTTCGGAACTTACAAGAAATTCGTCTACGATTGCATTACACAGAGTAAATAGTTGGAGAGCGCATAGCTAGCGGTGATGTGCGTTGTGCGTCCGAGAGTAAAACACATCGAAGCATGCAATTGAGGTCACATACTCACATTATATTGTTAGATGCAAGTACAGATCCGTCGCATCCTATCGATTTAACGGCTATTACATTCACCGGGATGCAGTTCCTATAATTTAATATTAAATGTGTCAGCTGCACGACAAAATGCTCGAGGAAGTTATTTCTCAGCTATACAGAGAAAGAAATGCATTTGTCGCATTTACGAGCATTTTATTTGAGCAGATAGAGTATTGCAACAGGTTAGTCATGGGGAATAGATATTTCTCGCGAGACACGTTTTGTCGCAAGTCAGTATCGTTCGGGAAATCAAAGCAGTTTCATTGCGACACCTATGAAACCCACATACGGGGCGCGTATTATGAAACTACCCTAGGAGTCAGCCTGTTCACGTGTTATGGAGTGGGATGTATGAAAGGGAATTAAATCGACTTTGTATGGGTGACCCGGAAAAGAAACTAGGTCCACTCTGCGCAAAGTACGGAAGAAAATCTCTTAAAAGAAATAATCCTACGGCGCCACCCACGCCTCCTGTTCAAGGACTAATTGCGAATTAGCAACATTAAAAAAAATCTGCAGAAAATCAAACCTGGATACGAGTCACCTTAGCTTACCTGGGTCTTTAAACAAACTCCGGAACAAGGTGGGCTGAAGAAAAAAAAACCGGTTCAGGTTCAGTAAATTCTTCACAAACGATCATCACCAGCACTTCATATCGTACCCTACGTGTCCTGTTATCTGCAAGTTGCTGCAAGGATCTGAAGGACGCTATTGATGGGACCAAACTTGAATCCGGATTCTGGGCCGAAACCATTTAGATTACTATGGACACGCTAAGACGAAGAAAAAAAAAATTTTTTTCGTAGCTTAACGTTTTTAATACAGTGTAAATGATCTTACTTGCTCAATACATTTACTGAGGCCAAGGATACTTTCATAAGACCTTTGACTATTAAACCGTGTCATACTCAAAGCACAAGAAACGTACGTGTGGTTCCGAAAGCGTTAAGTTGACACTTCAAAGTAAAAAGTAACAAAGCAGCATCGTTAGTTCCGAGCAGTCGTCTGCGGCACATACAGAAATCGTGTTACAAGTAAGGAAAAATATATGGAGTTATTATGGAGCAATATTCTATTTTCGTTTTGCAGAACTGTGATACAGGATTGGATTTTTAACATGAGCGGATCGTTTTCGGTCAGTGTAGGGATTCTATGGAATAGCTCCCAAACTCCAGTTATTGGAATTCTGGAAGGATCGATTTTATAACTATGTCAACCATACATGAACTAATCAAATATTGCGAGTTGCAGGGCTGGTGTTCTGTATGACTAATTTCTTTTGGATCCTTTTTTTGTATTAAGCCACAAAATGTATGTCAGTCAAGCTACGGCCGAGTTCGCACCTACTGACACGAGATAACAATGAATCACTTTACATCGAATCGATGAGTTCGATGACGCGCTACATATGACGAGTAAAACGACTAACCAACATTCTCAAAATAGTCGAAAACATCCTTCCTCGTCATTCGTCATAAACTTAAGTAATCTACAACAGTATAAATATTATATTATAATTACATTTTACCACAACAAGGATCATTGGTATTATCCTCTATTTTATTTTAATACTATTTATTTTAGGTGAAGTATCATTTTGCAATAACTGTTCTATCTGACGACAATGTAAGAAACAACGATATTTTTCGTCAATCGGAAAGATACTGCGTCCGTTAAATTGGTATTCTCCGCGATTGCGACCTACATAAGCATGGTCACGATATGATCACGCACAAAGCATGGTAGAATACACATTCAAGTGTGAGGATATGCAAATACTTACTGTGGTCGGTCGGGCCTCCAGGAAATGGTCATAGATGGCCAGGCCGGCGATAGCGAGCAGCACGCCGGTGTGGAAGCCCGTCATGAACAGCCCCACGTACTGGATCAGCATAGTGATGAGACCGAACAGAAGCCCGGCACACAAAGCCACACCTATAATCAAACAAACAAAGTAAAAATCCATTTCATTACCCGACGTCTAATCAAATCGACACCAACAGATTTTTCGTTAAGCTAAGTGCATTGATTTTATAAAAATAGAAAGCCCTCTCTTTAGTGCAATGCACCTTAAACTGTAGTTAAGTAGTTATGTAAAGGCAAAGGTACCTTATACGGCCCGACGTGAATGCACCGCCAGACACGCTTAGTACGATACAAAAACACTAAATAAGTTATTAGATACTGGAAACTTGCTATTAAACGCGTCCTGTAAATGATGAATATTTTGTTCTATAAGGTTTGGCTTTTTTATACGAGCTTTCAGCTTGAATTACTGGGTACGAGTATACACATATACACTGCTGGTCGTCTGTTAAGTTTCAGCTGCCATGGGTAGATAAATTGAGAAGAAAATTGGCTTACCAACGTTGCCGTACGGAGGCATCAGGTATTCCTGGAGGCAAATTAGATAAACAATGGCGGAGCCAAAAGTGAAGCCCGTGAGGAACATGCTGGCTTTAAAACATCGATAGCCTGAAATACAATATTCTGATTAATGCACAGACTACAAGAACAAAAGAATTTTACTTAATTTCAGCAATAACAGTTCAAGCTGTCTTTTCTTTTAAAGGATGAAAAGAATTTAAAATGCAGTTTTAGTTTTCCCGAACAGTGACGTCGTTGTTGATTCTTTTGACCACTTTGCTCTTTTTTATCATTTCCGCATTATCAACGGATTTTCCCTAAAGTTCTATCATAAAAATTCACACTGCTTTTATCGGAGAATTTACTAGAGTAAACAGTACCTATTTAACGAACAAGTTATCGTGTTCAATATTTTCAATAATCAATCATTGATTGAATGTCATTATTGGCAAAACATAGCGCACTACCTAATTCGTAATGATCTTTGTATGTTTCACGAATAAGTATTCTATTCAATTCTGTCTATCCTACTGAAGCAATATTAATTAGCACACCGACTATCCCCGCAGAATTATCTCATAAATAACAATGGGATGTCAGTTATGTGCGCGTACGTTTGCGGGATCCTACTTTATGTTGCGATGTTTTTAGAATGTAACTTACTGTGTGCATAGCACGAAAAACGGTGCTTTATATAATTCTTGTAATTGAGTATCTCGACTACATTTTAAGTATCACAAAAAATTTGAACGTAAGATGTTATTTTGAGATTATTTAGTTATATTCGACCTCGTAATCGCTTTACCACTATTGACTACAACTCCTAGTAAAATTTAACTTACCAAAGGTTGAAATTATCTAACTGGTATCAAGACATACAGAATAGTCCAAAGATTGTATTTAAAAGATCGCTTTTAGCGATAAGGCCGCCCAATATATCAATCACCATTTCTACATTCATATCTGTAATTTGTATGGTGTTCATAATAAAGAGAGCAGTGGTGCCCCAGTGGTAACGGCCGACTTACGAATTGTAGTACATGGGTTCGAACCCAAGTAGGCACTTTGCGTAAATTATTGCATAACCACTGTTTTCAAAACGGTGAAGGAAAACATCGTGAGGAAACTGAACGTCCTAGAACCAAAAAAATCGAAGACATGTAACATCTGCCAAGGCCCACTGTGCCCACGGGATGCATTACTACCCACTCCCTCTCACAGAGAGGTCTGTGTGAGAACATTATAGGCTGATACATAATAAAGATTATGGTTTTATGAAGTGCAAGTGACATTCAACCTTAAGGTGATAAAGCAATTACGAGGTCGACTGTACCTACCCTAAGAAGCATTTAAAATTCCACATGAATAAAGAACTTCATTATTTTTAATTTCTATACTCATACAACTAGGTAATTATGAGTACAGTAAGTAATTTATGTGCGATTTAAATAAATTAAGGATTACTTTATAGCCAAATCAAGTTTGATCGCGTCTAAAAATGTTTTTGTCGGATTTATAATTAATTCTACAAGTTTAAGGTCAAAATAATTTAATTTATTCGTTCGCAAATGGAATAAACAAGCGTAATTTTTAAAATAACTACAAGTAGGGTTCATGGAATTATTTTGAGGATCTGTCTATAATTATAATTAACTAGCCCGCGGCTTCGCACGCGTGGATGTCAGAAATTTGTGTTTTTTTTTTTTGTTTGCCCGGAACCATAATTATTTTTCTAAAACAAAAGTAGCCTATGTTATTCCTTATAACATCAGCTATCTGCCAGTGAAGTCTTGTTCAATCGGTCCAGTCGTTTTGGAGAGCCGGAACAAACGGACAGACAGTATTTTTATAAATTGTTTTTTTTTTTGTTATAAGTACCGTATTATTGTATACTTTCATATTATGCATAATAGTAAAAAACTGTTACTTTGACATTACAAACAGCCACTTCAATTTTATTTATTTGTATGTATAGATAACTTAAAAGACAAAACCATACAAGTTTCGGTAGGGATATTATTTAATATGCAAATGGTCAAAAATATATATATTTGAATAGCCACACGATAAGAATATTAGGGTAGCTTATCATATCGCAAAAGTTAATGATTTAAATACCGTGTATCGTTGTAATTAGAACTAGGTACTTCATTAGATTAATTAAGAAAAAGCCGAATTAAAGCTACATTTTGAGCCTTTTCATTGCCAGATGGGCCTGCGGGGTAGTTGCGTAACACACTAACAGTAGCAATGGCTTTCATTTTGACAGTTCAACAACATTCATTGCGTTATTTACGTTGTTGAGCAAATTTTTCGATTATATATGAAGCTATGGATGACCCTTCCTTCAAAATGATTGAAAGTGTGTTACTCAAGGCTTGACCTCGATCTCGCCTGATGGAAAGCGATAGCAAGTCATAGTTGCTGGCTGAAATTTTCCGCCATTTCATCCCCTAAGAGAAAAAATCATATAGCTATACATTACTTACCAAACAATGTGTAAACTATGCCGAATGCTATGTACATGGCGCATAGCACGCTTATTACAGGGTCATAATTGTAATCTATTGACGTACAGAAAGATCCTTCGACGTGGGGGCCGTTAAATTTGACCGTCATGTTGGGGGGGCTTCTCGTCACCTGAGGGACTAACTGACCCACTGATGACATGTTAACTCACTGGTAGATAAATAATTCTAATTGACTGGAATAAGTGAAGTTCTGTAAGAAAAGAAGGTATTATCAGTTTCTTCGCCGATTTCTCAAAAGCCCCGCTAAATGTCATGCTGTCTTTGTCACTTAAAGGTGTACTGTACCGACAAAAAGACTTGTAAGAACGTCTTCAACTTCAGTGTTGTTTGTAAATTAGAGAGTCTTCATTGCAGAAGCTAAGTACTTACCAGGTTACAGGAAAATAGCGATACCAAGTATACTTCAGAAAACGAGACTGGTTTATATCAATGGATTGCATTCTTGTACTTCACGAAATAGTTCCGCTTCTTGTTTGTTTTACATAGTATCGAAGTCGAAGTAAATAGTATTGGAAATAGTAGCGATACTAAACAGATCCCATACCTTGCCGTTGCTTGGCCGTGGCTCAGTTTGCGAAATAGTTTGTAAGTAATGTTGTTGAACAACATATTACAAACTATTTCGCAAATTATATACATAGTTAATTATATATATATATAATAGATAGTCAGAATAGGATAGGCAGATTGAACAGTGCTGTACCATTATCCTATGTACCTTTTATTAAAGTGATACACAATCGTATAGAGATGGACGGGAAACTGGTTAAACGTTAGCCACCAGAACAAGCCGGATTTCGACCAACTTTTTCTACAACCCACCACCTTCAAAAATACACTGAAGTCAATAAACCAATATATTCGGCTTTTGTAGATTATACGAAGTTCTTTATAGCATTAAACATTCAAAATTTTCACATCCCTAGATCATCAAGAAGTTAAAAAACAATAGTTGATCTCTAATAAACATTTACAACAATACCTAAATACTGCTGACCTTCATTCAAGGTGTCCCGCTCTCTCCTAAATTGTTTACGAGCTGACTTGGGGAGATATTTAAGTCTACTAGCAGCCTCGTGGAATATATATATATTGACGTCGGCCAGAAGAGGCTGACAAACCTATTTGCCGACGATATAGTGCTTTTTGCCCCCAAAGCTTCAGCTTAGCTTCAGAAGTCTAGACTTCATACTCCAAGAACTGAGCAGCGCTCGTTACTCGTGGGACTTACGATGAATCGGTCTAAAACCCAGCTGACCAACAGCACCAAGCACAGCATCGAGGTGGATGGGCCGGAAATACTATGTCGATGGGACAGTTTATTCAGTTTCTTTCTAAAACAGGTAGGAAAGAGAAATCGATCCCCGAATTGAAAACGCCTGGAAAAGCTGCCGGTCCATGAAAATGCTTTTGAATGATGAAGGGTGATCTGCCGATCTCCTTGAAGCGCAAACTCATCGACGTGTGTATCTTGCCCGTCCTAACCTACGGTGCTCAGACCAGATCGCTCACCGAATCGTAAAAGTTCCGCCTTGGAGTTTGTCAAAGAGCGGTGGAAAGCAGCGTTCTGGATGTAAAAAGACTTCCTTTGCTGTCGCGCAGTCAGGTAACAGTTAGGTACTCAGCAAAAACGAATATAGAAAAGCAGGCAGGCCAATATATAATGAAATAATGATTCTAAACTGGGGGCCTAAAAAGGTCACTTTGGCAGAATCATAATAGGATAACAATATGAATCATATTAAAAATCGTGAAATGGTCACAAACTGACAATTCATAATATGATTTGTGTGCAATTCATATCACAATGAAATAACATTAGAACTGTATAAATAAAAAATAAAAAAACCAATTTGATTAATAAAAACTATAATGAAAAATTTACCGATACAATTACGGTTTTTATTTTTTTCATGCGGCAATGTTTACACCACATTATGAAATGAAATTTTACGAAAATTAGAGGAATTGCTAATGATCTGCTGGGAATTCAGGAAATGAATAGCTTTTAGAGGTATTGCTTAAAGAGGCCGTTTTAGGCCCCCTGAAGTAGTGCTGCATCTATTCTGAGAAACAACAAGTCCTCTCAAAAAATTTATGATCTATGTAAAAGTCTGTGTAGCATCACTGTTAGTTATAAAAGGTTTATGTGAATGCTGTAAATAAATATTTACTTGCTTATCAATATAAACTACTAGCTGACCTGGCGGATTTCATACCGCCTGAGAATCAATAAAAGCCGTTCCGTACAAAATGAATTAACTTCATAAACATCTTCTTTTTTCATGAATTTTGCCCATGTTTTGAGACAAACCTTGTCGGGTTTGTCAAAGATCATAAAAATCAGTCCAGCCATTCTTGAGTTAAAAATGGTGTAACTAGCCCGAATTTGATTTATTTATGTTGATTAGTATTGCATCTTTGCTGTTTCCAAAGTATACTAGATCAAAAAATATACACAACTTTATATAAATTAGATACTATTACAATAACAACTCAAAATGTTAACATAATAATAATTTATATAAACTAAATACTATTATAATAACAACTCGAAATGTTAAAATAATAATAATACCCTCTCAAACGATTTAGGTCTCGGTGGCCAATCTCAAAAGAGATTAGTCAAGTACTCAGGTGATATTATAGTGATTATAGTGCACAAATGTGTGCGCGTAGTAGGTGCACTCTGTTCCTTTACTGTCATAGTCCGATGGGAACTCAGAATGTTAATAATGTCATGGACATACAGATTTGATTGTGATAATTCAGTCTGTACTGTATCCCACTATAGGGCAATTACGCTTCCCACACACTACTTGTTTCAAAATGGTCCAGTCCTTTTAGTAGGAGACAATAGGAGATTCTGGGCTGACTTTATTTAGATTGCCATTGACATGCTAAGACGAAGAATAAGAGATATTGCAAGATGCTATATGTGCGTGGGATGGTCCCAAACTAGGCCCGCTTGGTGGATTATGGCACACTCCCTCTCACAAGGCCTGTGTCCAAGCAGTGGGGAAATATAGGCTGATTATGCTATACCATTGAGGTTAACCGTTTCAGTCCCACCAATACCAAACTATGAAATGTGCACTTGCCTACTTTATTTTCTTTGTTCTTAACAAACTCAAACCATTTATTTCAATTAAGCCAATTACAGGCTTTCGAATTGTAAAGGGGTTGGTCAGTCACACACAAAGATGAAGTTAGTTGCTCATTCCTATGTGTAATAGGTCCCTATGGAGAAGAACAGGCAAAAAACTTCACGGATACTCTTTTCAACATGGTCATCATAATGGCATCAAGTCTCACTCTGATTGTTAACCATTTGTTTATTGAGGACTTCCAACAAAAGACACACACAAAACAGTCTAGTGCACTCCTTCAATTACAGGAGACCACAGCAAGATTGAAATCTAGAGACTAAGTTAATTTAAAACTAAAATACAACCTCTTTAAATAACATTTTGTTTGAGTGTTATATTAGAAGAGCAGTGGTGGCCCAGTGGTAACGGTCGCGACTTCGAGTTATAGGTCGTAGGTTCGAACCCAGACAGGCGCTTTACTTTGTGTAAATTATTTCATCACCACTGCTCTCAAAATGGTGAAGTAAAACATCGTGAGGAAACTGGCATGTCCTAAGACATGTGACATCTACCAACCCACACTGGGCCCGCATAGTAGATTATGCCTGTGGATTAGGCCTGTGTCCCAGCAGTGGGAACATTATAGGCTGACCATGTTATATTACTATGATTGAGGACAAGATTTTAATAATTTAGATGTATTAAATAGAAGATTCAACATACAATGTCTCATTATATTGTAGTTATGCCCAGTTTCAAGAAACCGGCATACCAAATCCAAAAATTCGAAGACATTTGACATCTACCAACCTGCACTGGGCCCACATGCTAGATTATAGCCCACTCCCTCTCAAAGAGAGGAGGCCTGTCTCACAGCAGTGGGAACATTATGGGCTGATTGTGTATATAATACCAGGACTGAAGACAAGATTATAATAATTTAGATGTAATTGTATATTAAATACAATACATACAAGGTGTATTTTTACATTTAAACTCACATACACAAACAGCCAGACCCGAAACAACTACTTGTAGATCATACAAATATTTGTTCCGTGCGGGAATCAAACCTGCGACATGCAGAGCAGCAGTTAATCGCTTAACCACTGCGTCAGATGCCATTATTAGTATTGTAGGTATGAGTAGTTCTGCTAACTCTTAGTGTCTACCAAACTGGTATTATAAATTGAATACTCATGGCCAAATAATAACAGCCGCACAGGTCGATCGATCAGGTTAAGCTACACTTGCCACAGTTGGTGTGTGGACGGGTGACCATCTTTACATACTGAGCCCTTCATAGCTCGTAAAGTATGTTAAGCCATTGATCCCGGCTGTCATTTCTAGATCTTTGACAGTTGTTACGGGTAGTCAGAAGCCCGAAAGTCTGACAACGTGTCTTACCATGGGGCATCGACCCAGTTACTGGGTTGTGGAGGTTAAATAGGCGGTTGCTCGATGTAATATATTGGTATTCAGCTGAATCCGGTTAAACTGGAGGCCGATCCATGGTTGGGAAAAGGCTAGGCAAATGATGACACTTGTTTTGTTAAATTAGAGCAAATAATTCTTCCAGAAATGTTAAAATTTGAGGAAAATATTATGCCTGGTGTATATTGATAATGGAGCACAATATCCTTGAATGAGTCTTTCATAAATTTCTGAAGGACACTTCAAAAAGATCCTGGAACCTTTATAAATTTTTCCTTATTCTTCTTTACACATTTATGCTTTGTTATTACTCACTTTAACCAATGGAATTCATTTTCAGATGAATTAAATTCTCAAGCAGATTACATTATATTTTAGATATTATTAGGCTATTGCTTCAGACCTGTCCTTTATCACCAATCCATGGATTGAATCAGTTTTCCACAATAATTAGGTAGGTACTATTTTCGAAATTCGTATTAGAATATTTTTGTAATTTTATTTATGAAATAAAAATGGTAAATTGAAAATAATGTAGGTATCTGTACACTAGTTTTTAAATAATGCTTCGGACTATTACTATTATCTTGCATTAGTAATCGTATGAGACACTAGTAAGTGCATAATCTCAGACGCAACCATTAGGAAAACGTGAGATAATAGCCCAAATGAGTCAATAACAAAAACATGATCCTACGTCGACATCGACTGCTTCGCTTTGTATTGTGAACAAGCTTTCGCAAATGAAAAAAATCAATGACAAAAATATAAATAACGTACAAAGAATACAATCCATTAAAACCAGTATTTTGTTAAAGTTTTTACAAGAATAATAAATAGTGTATGTAACAAAAAATATCTCACCAATCTACGTCATGTGTCGTCGATTTCACATTGTAAATTAAAAAATCCAGAACACTGTTTTAACTCAAGGATCACGATTTACCCCCGCTTCTAAAAAAACAAACGCATGTTTTTATAATATGTAAATATCCACCAAAGCCAACACTCCGCACTCGCGACTACCTACGTAAAAAGAAAAATATATGTAACAAAGGAGACGTTTCCACTGATTTCTACCGAGTTTTCTCTTCGACTACCTATAAAATAGTGGTCACAGTGATGTAATGTTGTTGTCCGCTGCGTGCCAACTGCCACAGATATAGTAAACCGAATCGACATTTCAGTTTGACATCGGAATCTATACGCAAAACCGATAATTTTAGTAATTAAATAAAAATAATGATATGTCAAATGCCTGAGCTATACTACGAAAATCTTGATTTTTTTATTAAAATTATATTTTAAAAATATAATTCAATACCATGAGTGTTACAATAAAATTACCGTTAACCAAGCGCAAAGCGTAGGGGGAGGAACAATGAAGCCAACCCTAGCCGCAACCGAGTCCACCTTTGTGAATAGCTAGCTTACTTTTGTAATTTTATTTATTTAACGCAGGGAACATTTCCAAGAGTAATAGTTAGTTGTGCTTGTGTTAGTGTACACAAAACGAGTGTATTCAAGGGGCGTATACGAGATTTAAAATGTTTTGGCCAGTCATCCCCAGAGTTTAAATTAAACAACACGTATTTACCTCAGTGAACACAGTTCATTTGCAGTAGCCGCATTACCCAAATTTCACAATGAAAGTCACAATTACAACTCTGAACGATGAAATCTTCGTCTTGGACGTATCCGAAGATTTGGAGTTGGAAAATTTTAAAGCATTTTGTGAAATCGAATCCGGGTTCCCTGCGAAAGATATCATCCTCAATTACAATGGAATGCCACTTTTGGACGATAAGAAATCCTTAAAAGAGCACGGTGTTCACGACGGGGACGTCATCGTGCTTCTCCACATGATGCAGTCAGCCTCCAACCTCAACCAAACTGATTCCAGTCAAGGTAATAAGTTGCTATCACAATTTACTTCATTTCACTGTGCATTATAAAATTGCATTGTCATGCCTATTGTCATTGATGACAGAGTATATTTTCGTCAAATTTATTACTGGTAGCCAAGATACAAACAAAGAGAGATAATGTAACAAGTCATTTAAAAAAAAACAGTGACAGTTAATGTCAATAAATATTTTTTATATTTAGAGGTTGAGTAACTTTTTTGTAAATAAATTAAAAAACTCATCATCCTTGCAGCTTTGCCAACTGGCTTGGCCAGTTTAGACTTCAGTGGCATCAGAGTCCCACCAGCCAGTGCAAGCACTTCAATGGCAGCTAGAAACCCACCGGTTGAAGAGGACCCACGTATCATCAGGGAAATGTTCTTGGCTAATCCAGATCAACTCGCTCTTCTAAAGCAAAATAACCCAAGATTAGCCGATGCACTTCTCAGTGGAAACTTAGGTACGTACATATTTACTTTAAGAAAAATATAAAGGTTACTATTATAAACATACATATTTTATGTAAAAAAGGTAGTTTCGGTGCATGTTCTTAATTTCCTGTGCATAGATTTGGTATCTGTAGTAGGTTAGTGACTTCGTTATTATTTTATGTAAGATATTATTATAGCTTTTATTTTATCTTTGGGAGGGTTATATTTCCTGCTATTTCTTTTATGGCTAAATTCATATTTTTTTTTGCCATTTTCACTGTCTAGTACTTTCCTTTATTGTTACATTAGTTTTTTTCTGTAAATTATTATGCAAATAATGTCTGAAATAAGTCTAGTATAACTTCAAGGTTTTTATCAACTTAATAATAAAACCTAGCAAAAACATATATGATACTAGTAAATAGTCTATCAAAACTAAAGTCATCTTCTGAAAGTAGCACAAAATTATGCTTAGATAGGTTAGGCTAGTAACCACAGCACTAAAACCAAATTAAACAGGAAAACTTTGACAGTGGAACAACCACTTTTCTTACCAAATTCATTGTCATGAATCTATAAAGGATATGCAGAAATTATTTATAATAACGGTGATTGGAATAATATTAACAGTTAATATTGAGAAAACCTACTTTGATAATAAGAGTTGGTTCTCTTAATAAAAACAAGGAATTATTGATGATTTTTAACCAATAATATTAACCGTAACATAAACTTAATGTTGAAAATTTAAATCTTGTTTCATAGATACATTTGCTTCTGTGCTTCGCGAACAAATCTTAGCTAGAACGGAACGTCAGCAACAGCGTATAAGGTGAAAAACATTACAGATTGGTTTCGTGAGATAGGTGTAAATAGGGAGCCATGACTTAAAGCTAGACTTATTTCAGGATGATGAATTCAGATCCATTTGATACAGAAGCGCAGCGTATGATTGCTGAGGAGATTCGCCAGAAGAACATAGAAGCGAACATGGAGGCGGCCATGGAGTACAACCCTGAAACATTCGGCACTGTGGTGATGCTGTACATCAATTGCCATGTGAATGGGTAAGGCTATCATTTTATACACTAGTTTTTCATTGCTTCATTTTGATCAGTAGTATTCGTAGCTCTGTTCTCATTCTTCTGTGTCTCATTTTTTGTGGTATGCAATTATGATTAAGTATATCTTCACTACTATAGCATAAATAGTCAATAGAACACACTTTTGTTGCATTCAAACCTTAGAATGAAGTAGGTTTAAATGCAACAAAAGTGTGGTCTATAAAAGTGTATCACTTGATGTTATTCTTCTGTGAATATAGAACTTGAAACGTAAAATCAATACATTAGGCAGTATATGTTCAAGGTCAAGGATGACAATAATTTATTCACACCATTGTTTTGTTTTAGATTTCCAGTGAAAGCATTTATTGACTCTGGTGCTCAGACAACAATCATGTCAGCAGCGTGCGCTGAGCGGTGCAACATCATGCGACTGGTGGACACAAGGTATGTATCTCGTTTCATTTTTGCCTTTCCATTTGAATGAAACGATTCTATGTGGTTATAGAATCATGTAAACATAATATACAGTTATGCTAGGATCTTTTGGTGATTGAATGACGTTGACAGAGGGATGCTGTTGATATAGATTTATGAAATTGTTTTGTGGAATATATTCAAAAACTTTACCCTTAAATTCTAGGTCTTTCAATCAAAATTAATGTATTTGTTTGAACTGTGTAATATTGCCACAATGCCATTGTTTTTTGTGTTTACTTAGCTAACTACCATGATAGAGCCAGACTTTTTTTTTTTTTGGCATTCCTTTTCTCTTATACTAATTTCTGCCCACCTAAAATATTCGACCCCAGAACTACCGCGTCGCATCGTGTCGCCTGCCAGCGCCATTACTTCGTTTTCGCTTAGCGATCTTTATAACTTTTTTCATTTAGCTCGGCTCCTAATGGTTGTAGCGTGATTCCTAAATCCCCAGCCTATAACATTTCTCTAGAATTGGGCTATCAAATGCAAAATATGTATTCAAATCCGACTAGTAGTTACAAAGATTAGCGTGTTCAAACAAAGTCTTCAGCTTTATTATTAGTATAGATATGAGGAGCAAAGCGAAAAATTTATCAATAACTTTTAGCTGCATTGCAAATTTTGATAGGATCTCAGATGTTCTATATCCGCTTTTTTTTTCATTAACAGACGTTTACTTTCAACAAGTTTGTGCTAGACATGTTTTGTAGAGTACAACTCCTTTTTGATGACCTAAAAACTTTATGAATGTCTGAGAAAATAAAATTTGCAATGGCATATAGTTCATTGTTGCAAATGGGTTTTACTAATTAGCTAATTGTTGCAAATAGGTTTAACTTATTAGCTAATTGTTGCAAATGGGTCCCTCATTTGCAACAATTAATTAACTATCGCAAATTCAAATTCATTTATTGGTGTGATTTTTGGTACATTTTACATGAGATCTTAATAATAAATAATCAGTTCATCAAAAATCTATCTTAAAGGTGTACACTCTTTCACTTTCACACAATTAGTAATAATTATTATAAAAAAATAAAAAATAACAACTAAAATAAAATTATTACAACATAACATAATTAATGGAAATAAAAATAATACTTAATACAATGTCAAAATTAAATAAATATCAATGTCAAACAACTTACAATTTATCATTAAGCAATTCGTCAATAGTATAATAACATTTTTCCTATAGTATATGCCTTAATTTGTTTTTAAATTTAATAATATTTAAGTCCTTGATTTCATTAGTTAGATATCAGTAACTATCACGTACGTAACTATAATTTGAAGGAAGGAATACGACAATTTACGAGTCACCCTGTAATTCAGGGCCTGTATAGTATATAAGGTCCCATTAAAATAGGTGGACAAACTTTTAGAAATCATTCAGACCACCAAAATAAGGATAATGGTAAAAAAATATATCAGCTAACAAAAATACACTTATAAATGTTGGTTACCCAATGCATAGACACATCCCTCCATTGTCTTTAAAATTGTGATGCGAGCATGCGCGCAGCGGGGCGCGAGTGCCTACACATAATGGATGGATGTGTTTATTCTAGAGTGCCAGGTATTTATTATTTTGGGTCAAAATAAAATCATTTTAATCAGTGTTATTTATTGCTTGGACATCTTTGGTTAGACGTATAATTGGACCCTGTATAGAGGCAGATATGCTAAAAATTAACTTAATTCCCGTAAAACTAACATTTCACTAAATTAAAAATAATATGCTTTCGTACATAAACTAAGGGCCCTATCTCACTACAACACCAGTGGCGGCGCAACCATGGTCGCACTGCCAAAAATGTATGGTTGGTCGCGCAACCGATTGGACGCCGGGTGAGATACGCACCATAAAGCTGTGTATATTTTGCTGGTAGCGCGACCATCGTTGCCGCCATGGTGTCCTAGTGAAATATAAGCCTAAGGAACTTAATGATCTATCTCGTTGTAATAAATACGTATTTTTTTTTAAGATTGGTACTAATTTACTAGTTGACAGGGTGGCCCACAGGCGTGGATTGCTTAGGGCATAATTAGTCTTAATCCGGCACTGGCTTCGCCCGCGTGTGTTGGTAACTATCCCACGGGAACGTGGTGCCGGGACAAACAGCCTAAGTTACTTCTACCTTATAATATCAACTATTTATCAGTCAGTATAAGTCTCGCCAAAATCGGGTCAGCCGTTTCGGAGATTAACCGGAACAAATAGACAGAAATACAAAATAAAAATTGATTTGTTATAAGTACATATATAATTTCTAGTAAAAGGCTGTTATTTTAACATTATAAACAGACGCTTCAATTTTTATTTATTTGTAATTTATACTTATAGATAATGTAAGTAAATAAGTACATTATCAGTAAACGAAGTCAGATTGACTTGAAGATAAGCACATTAGCTGCGACCATTCCACTACAGCACAAAGAGCGCGCAGATTTCGGGACGATGGTTATGCTCAGTACAACGGTTTACGTTTATCCCTCTGTAGACTCTGTAGCTACACCTGGCAGGAGGCCAGGCAGCTGTCAATGACCGGTCATTTACACGACATTGTACACACGTTGTTTTGCAAATGATGCTGGGATCACATGCACTTTTTCGACAGTATTCAATGATAAGTGTATCAACAGAAGCATTATACGCTTGGCACTGGAGCGTGGAGGTGGCATCCCTACTTTACTACATTGCTGAGTAAAGTTGGGCTGTGGAAGATGAACAGCGGATGTTACTTTGATCCCAACATTAGGCCCGTTATTCACACACGTTTTTCTTGCCGTGAAAAACTACGGTTTATTCGCCACATGTAGGCACGGTCGTTAGTGTTGTATGGATCACTATGGAAGCTTGTTGACAGCCACGTGTTTTTTACTGCGGTTTATACTAGCGTAAGGAAACCGCGCCGTGTACAAAGGGCCTTATACTGCAAAAACAAGTGCAGTACAATGTCGTGTGAGTCACGTGAGCAGACCATGCACCCGTGCGTAGCGCCTTTGTGTGATACTGGTGGACGATGGCGATCGCACCTAAGCTACACGTGCTGAGCGTGTCCGTGCACCGCAATACAGTAGCGGCTTTAAACGTTCATATTATTTAGGGCACATGAATTAGACATCTTCAGAAGTTAATTATATTTGTTTAAATTCAATTGTCTATTACTAGCTTCTCAGCCCTTGTCGCGTCGCATCGCCCGCCCGCGCTATTATTTCGTTTTCGATTAGCGTTTTTCAGACTATTTTTCATTTTGTTCGGCTCCTAAGGGTCGTAGCCTGATGTGAAATAGCCTCTAACCTTCCTCAAGAATGGGACTATCACGGATATCGAGGGATATGCCTAGGGGGCGTGGCACGTGACGCCTCGATATTATAAAATTGGTCTTATGTTTGAACAGCGTCTGTACGCTTCATTCAGTCGGTTTGCAATTGCGTTCAGTGTACTATTGATTGAACCAAAATGCCGAGTTGTGCAGTAATTATATGT
The DNA here is from genome assembly GCA_951799955.1 of Apamea anceps. Lineage (NCBI taxonomy): Eukaryota > Metazoa > Arthropoda > Insecta > Lepidoptera > Noctuidae > Apamea > Apamea anceps. Next base: position 7,033,927 of record OX637500.1, on the reverse strand, counting down.
AAAAATAGGTCAAATACCATCAACTGAAAACAAATGGCGTGTCCTACCACCAGTAAGTAAACAATTTAGTCACTGTTTTATATTTTAAATCAATTTTTAAATATTTTACTAACTTACGTTCAGAGCGACACGAACTAGCCCGAATCTCCCGAACGCAACGACCGTTTTGGATTTAGAGAGGTGCAATCGAGTGCGTGCGGCTGATTTTATCGATATGCGTATTATTGCAGTTGAATATTTTTTACTGACCTCAATGGATATTCTCGTATTACCTACATGTATAGTAAAAGAGTTAAATTAGTTATTAATTTAATGTTGTTTGGACCAAATTAAGACATTATTATTTCTATACAGTTACTCGTGAACTTAAATTAATATTATGCCTAAAGATTTTGACAAATGAACAGTTTTTAATTTATAGTACAATATGATAAGTAATATGATAAATACATATTATATTTCATTCAATTATTTATTTTTGGTTCAAAAATTACAATAATTTGTGTTCGATATGCAAAAATATTCAATTATTATTTTGAAAAATCTGGCTATTTGGCGGTTTCGTAAGGTGGGCCCTAGACGATTAATAATATTGCGCAATATTATTGACCGAGTAAGTTTAATATTGAACATTGCGATGGTTAAATATTGTTAAAAATAACTAATATTAGGTTATAAAATATATAAAAACATTTAAAATAGTAGCTCACCGGTATCAGGAATAGGGTCCAAGCTACCGGCGGTCAGTCAGGGAACCTCCTAACAATGCGGGCCGTGTCCAGAAGTACTGCTTTCTGAATCAAGCCCTCGACTTGATCCTTATTTTTATTATTACAGTTCCCACTGCTAGGACTCAAGCCTACTCTCTATTATAGGCGCTCCACACTCAATTAAACTGAATTAAACCAAACCTGAATGTAGGTAGGCATTTTTGACTAAAATCATTTTTTTTAAGATTAAGTAATATATTCTATAAATATACAGCATGACATTTAACAGAGAGCGTTCCTATTAACCGGTAATACAATATTTAAAAAATATTCCCATTTTATTTTAGTAAAAATAAACTATATTTTCGGATAGGTACTTACATAAAAAAAAATATATTTAAAGAAAATTAAACAAAGTTATTATAATACAAGAATGTGCTAAAATTAAATATCGATAAAAATTATCGACCATCGCTTTCGACTCCCTAATTGCATACGTGTGCATTGAATGCTCGCAAATAGCAAATGTTTACAAGTGAATGCCCCGCCCATTCTATGTATGTGTGCTATTAGAAATTGATTTAGTATAGCTGCTTTATTCTTAGTGTGCGTGTTCAAATTTTAAGTGTGTGTCGTAAGTACATTATTTGTTAATGTTGTAATTATTTGGGTGGGAGATAAGCGGTGGCACTAGGACTCCTTACTATTCCGCAATGAAGGCATATCTCCGGATATCTATGGGGACTATCAAAGGTCAAAAATCGGACTGGTAGTTCCAAATATTAGCGCGTTGAAACAAACAAACTCTTCAGCTTTATTATTGTATTTAGATTCTAGAAGAAGAGGATGATTCTTTCGATAACTTAGAATAATGAGTCAGTACTAGAATTTGTTGACAACGGCTATGTAAGTATAACAAAATATCAGGAACATTAACAAAGAGTATGTTTTATAACATGGACATACCCAAGAAATTAATGTAGGTTTTTAAGTAAATAGTCTGAAAACTCAAAATGTACCTACTGTGTGTTTCCAAGTCCAACAAAATGATTTTTACACCAAATTTTTGGATATTTGTAACTAAAAGAGAACTAACTAAAAAAAAGTAGTGTTTTTGACTTATACCTAAGTCGATATACGTCAATATTATAATGACACTGACAGTGGTTGACCCTTATTCTACATTCACTACAGAAACAATGTCTTCATTTCAGATAAGTCCATCATCTCTCATCGTCATCTCTTACGTACATAAAATGATTCATATCACGAGAATAGCAACAGTAAAAAAAAATAGCCAGTTCTTTTTTTTCCGTCATTCTATATTGTCCCACTGCTGGGCAAAGGCTTTCCCATATTCTTCCATCTTTCCTTGTGCTGTGCCTTCTCCGTCTAATCGGTTAGAAACTAGTCCAAATCGTCATGCCAGCGTTTCTTAGGCCTGGCTCGGTGTGACGACGCCCATATTCAGGCATGGGTGCCTGTGTGACTTTGGCCCGTCTGTCTGGATGCATCGTATAAGTGTGACCCGCCCAGTCCTACTTCAGCCTCGCTGACTTGCCGCCAAAATATTTTTTACAGAAACAGAAAGAATATAGCATATTTTACATCTACACACATTTCACAAGTCAACAAAGTTAGTAAAGCTATAAGTAAACGTGCTGTAACAGTTTCTTTGTGCTATTTTAGAATGTTAACGAAGTTTTTACCCTACGAAGTCCTACAGCTGTAGTTCCCACTTTTCATTCCGGCCTTCCGGCCTTTCTCGGCGTTAGGGTTTTTCCGGTACTTTCTCGGCCTGCGTCAGCGTTAATTAACTCCTTAAACATACACCTTACCGTATGTATTTTATTTAAAAACATGGCCAGTCCACTGCTCCTTTTGTCTGTTAGACATGTTATTGACATTGTCTGCATTAGCGACACTTAATCCTTGTAGGATTACCATTAGTTTCACCTTACCCATAGAAAAATAATATTATATTCTTCTTTGTTCCCCTACCCGTGTCACGCGGTATTGTAGTTTTCGTATAGAAGTCAATAGCTCCATAACAATAGTTCGATTTTTTATAAATAGCTTACATAAGAGCAAGTATCGTATATCGTTAATAATTCGTTTGATAGGTACAATTTTTATTTAGGACTAGCTGTGCCTGCGACTTCGTTTGTTTCAGATTTCATGGGTTTTCAATCTATAATAAAAGTAGCTTAAGTTACTCCTTATATATAACATTAGTGAAAGTCCCGTCAAACAGGTCGCAACCCTTTTGGAGATTAGCCAGAACAAACAGACCGACAGCTTTTGTTAATTGGTTTTTTGTTATGAGTACCGATATACTTTCATAGCATTTATCGAAAAGCTGTTATTTTGACATTACAAACAGACAGTCTCGACGACACGGTTGGCGCAGTGGCTGAGCGATCAACTGCTGCGCTGCGTGTCGCGGTTTCGATTCCCGCACGGAAGAAATATTTGTATTACCTACAGGTAGTAGTTCCGGGTCTGGCTGTTTGTGTATGTGAGTTTAAATGTTTGTGAACGCACCCACGATACAGGAGTAATTCCTAGTGTGGGGTAACATTTTCTTAAAGTTCAATTTTATTCTTGTAACAAATAATTCTTGTGAAGAATTTCACTGGGTGTCATAACTTAATTCAAATTCAAATCAAATTCAAATCATTTATTGTTTGTTACATGTCAATAGAGATGTTATAGTTATAGTTGTAGTAACAATGTAACATACCTATAAGGTGTACAATATTTATGAAGCTTTGTTGTTTACTTGCGTTAAATAAAAACATTCTTACAGTCGACTTACTCATTTTTTACATTAATATAAAATTGTACCTTAATAAATTATTGTAAAATTTAATTTGAATTAGTCAAGTTATACATTATTTAAAGTTATTATACATTAGTCAATTTTAATGAAAAAAGTAATTGAAACGTCATTTTACTATGGAGTCCATACCATATAGAATTTAATGTAAAAACCTAAAAATTTAAACAATAAAAGATCGCACTAAACCATCTTCTTAATTATTAATTTATGCAGAGTATGAACGTAGTTTTCGCTAGTATCTTTGTATACCTACCAAAACAAAAACACTGGGAACTTTCATTGTTTTTTTTTCACTTTGCTCTTGTTTTTTGCTCGATGAGGTCATTTTGTTTACGAGTATAACTGATTAAGTCCTCAATAATTTGTCTAATTCACACTGATAATGAAGCTACTCACACTTGGCTACTGTTTTATCACAAAGAGATACTTACTTACTTAAATATTATGATATCAAATATATCAGTATCAGTCCCGAGCTCTCATAAAAGTCATCACATTTTGAATACCACTCATAAAAACTTGACTTATTTTATTATGCTTTTTGTAAGGCATAGCCTGAAACTGGTTCTACATTAAATAATGTTGATGATAAGACTTATATCTTCTAACTTATAAACACTGTACGAAATTGGTGTTTAACGCTCTTGCCCTATCATTGACATAAATAGATGGGTAGAATTTATAAAAATCAATAAGAAAAAATATTTGTTTCTCTTCCCAAAACCCATAGAAAGAGTATCTGAAAATTATAAGCTCGCGTTATCGCATACACTTCATGGGATAACGTGTCCAGCGAAGTGTACTCAACGTTTCGTCTAACGTGTGTGAGAGTCAATGAAATCGTTTCAACGTTTTCATTGACTCCCACACAGCCAGCTCATTGAAACGCTCGTCACTTTGTGCTTGCACTATCTGTCATTCTATAAATACACATGGCGATATACGAGGGAGAATCAAAAATTCTTGGAATCAATATTAAAAAATGCAAAGATTTAAACAAAAATATTTTATTTTTCTACATAATCTCCCTCCATTGCAATGCATTTAGAATAACGCGTAAGTATCTAACTTCCTTATTCCTTGTGAAAAAGAATATTTTTCTTGACTCTCGAAAAACTCCTTTCCGGCAGCCATAACCGCGTCATTATCGTAAAATTTTGTTCCACAAATGTCCTCTTTTAATTTTGGGAATAAGTGAAAATCACTTAGGGCTAAATCCGGAGAATATGGTGGGTGGTCAAGGAGATTGAAGCCAACACAGCGGATTGCGTTGAGCGCAACTTCCGATCGATGAGCAGGAGCGTTATCTTGAAGAAACAACACGCCCAACGATAGTTTTCCACGACGTTTTTCTTTAATCGCTTCACGCACTTTCGGGATTAAATTTGCATAATAGGGTCCAGTAATCGTCTGGCCTTTTGGCATGTAATCAATAAAAAGGATTCCTTCACTATCCCAGAACACTGAGGCCATAACTTTGCCAGCGCTAAGAGCAACTCGAAATTTTTTAATGGATGGAGTGGATGGTCGTTTCCAAGACATGCTTTGTCTCTTAGTTTCAGGATCGAAATGGTGGACGCACGTTTCATCCATGGTGACAAGGCGACGGCAAAAATTATCCGAATCACGCTGGAACAATTCGAGATTCGCTTAGAAATTTCTAAATGTCGCTTTTTGTTTTCGTCGATTAACATTCGTGGCACCCATCTTGCCGACACTTTTTTGAACCCCAGTGAATCAATTAAAATGGATTGAACGCTACCAAATGATATCTTTAGCAGTTTTTTATTTTATTTTCTGTTATATGTTTTATAGTTATTCTTCTGTCTTCCAAAATCTGATTCTCAACCTTTTTGACATTTTCTTCCGTAACGGAGGTTGAAGGCCGCCCAGAACGCAGGTCATCTTTACAGTTTGATTTACCTCTTTTAAATTCAACCACCCAGTACGCAACAGTAGAATAGGGTACAGCATCATCCCCTAATGTCTGCTGAATGTCCGAAAGAATTTCCTTTGTAGACATTTTTTTCAAACTGAGGTTTTTTATCACCGTACGTAACTCACTTTTATCCATAATTTTGGGTTTTTAGCAACTCGTTGCACAAATCAATTTATTACGTGCGAACGAACTGACAAAAATAAGTGACAGTTTTCATAAATTTTGTGTGATTGACACTCTTTAATTTGAATATCGAACTTCTCCCAAAAAGGTTTTATATATATGCAATTCTAAGAACTTTTTGATTCACCCTCGTACATCCTTCTTGTCCCTAGATGGGCAGGTATCGCGAAAGGCGTCGGAGTGCAGAGAATCATAGGCAGAATCCATATGGTGCAGATGAGAATTGAAAAAGACTTCCTCACAACATCTTTCTCCGTGCTTGAGGAGCAGCCCATGGACATGCTGCTCGGTTTAGACATGCTCAAAAGACATCAGGTAACTCGAATTTAATTGTAACTTAGTTGGTAGTAGATTATTTTTGTCTATGGGAACTCAGCTTCACTTATACATTCACGGCTTTTTACATAGTGCAATATAGATTTGAAACGGAACGTTCTTCGTATCGGCACGACCGGCACAGAGACACCCTTCTTGCCCGAGTCGGAGCTTCCGGAATGCGCCCGGCTGTCCGGCTACTCTGAAGACGACATCGTCAGCCAGTCCATGAGGGACCACGAAGAGCGACAAGTCAAAGAAGCAATGGAGAAGTCAAAGCAAGGTGGGCGTACCAAAAAGAAATAACAAGTACGATTAAATATGAACAGTTGTGGAGATGTCATTTGTTCTTGCACCGTAAAAAAATAGTAACGTAATAATATTTATAAAACAATAAAAATCGTAAAACTAATCTCTTGTTTCTGTGTAGTTGATTGCATGTGCGGAGTAGCTAACTGCTTGTCGGTAACGCGTGCATTTTTGTCGGGAAAGTTGGGTCAGTGAATGGAAACGATAATGAAGCCAAGTTGAGAAATGAATGAAACAATGGGACAACTCGACAATGCATGGGGCTTTTACTATTTTGATAATTTCGTTAATGTTCACCTTGTAGAAGAGTTTAACTGCGTTAATAAGCTAAGGATGTTTGACTTATTTCCGGTATGTTGTTGTTATTCGTTATTTTATTATGTCATAACTTCATTGACTGTACTTTTTCGAGTAATTAGAGTAGAGATCATCATGGCAAACTGGGCTGGTAACATATTGGCTTTAAATTGTTGGCTTCTGCCTTATTCGACAATCAATTCAATGAAACAACATTTAGTTGGTGATGTCAAACTCTTCAGATAATTATTTAGCGATCTCTATCTTTTATAATTAGAAAAGTTTTTCAGAACAAACTGCCGCTGCTTGTAGGTGTTTGCATTAGAAGGCTGTTTGGAACTAACCTAAAATACAGTTTCTCTTCTAGATTAGACTAATTTACAAACGTTGCAATGGTCACTCCATTATGAGTTTTTGAATGATTTTCTATGGCAAATTTTCAAAAACTCAAAATGTAGAAATCTTTTCTAAAATTAGTGGTAGACTGCTTGATATCTTTTGAGTGTTCATATATACTGTATATTTTCCATCAATTATAAATTATTGTATAGCTATATGATAGACACAACTACAGGACCTCTGTATCCGCGTAGTTTCCCTACCGTAAACAGACCTGTTACGTCCAGATTTTAAATAATAAAAGGGGCATGCAACAATAGTGACATATTGAAGGTCAGAGCACAATACCTTGATTGTACGTATGCATCTTTAAATTGAGTCTGGACTAAGTGGCCCGGGTACGGTGGTCCTGCATTGTATAGCGTACAAAACGTCCCACTAGACTTATAAGCACATTTGGACGCGACTGGGTTGGTGATGTTTATGACAGTTATGTAACATATTTGACATTGAACAGAATCCGGCGGCAACCTACTTAGACCGACAACTAGCGGCCAATCAACACCAGTGCCAATGCAAATCAATAACCAGGCCAATAACCAGAGAATGGGTAAGTATAGTATAGGTAGATAGACACATTATTTATCCAGGCACAGAATTAGTATGGTATCGGGCAAAATTATCTCCCTCCTCAACGGACCATGTATTCAGCTGGTAATATTTTAAATAAACTTTTAAAGAGGTTTTTTCTAATATCTTTACAGTTCTGGGTGATCCTAGCCAGACCATCATGCCGAATGACAACTTCGGGGAAGTTGAAGTAGAAGAAATTATGTCCCTTGGATTCACCAGGGAACAGGTAAAGTATATATTATTATATTATATATTATTATATGGTCCTGCCTTACTCATGGTATGAATGTTATGTGTTGTATGCAAAGATGTTTGTAGCCCACTCACGCGTACACAGCTGAACAGTTCTGGATGATAGGCACACAGAGGGATCCTGCCCTAGCTTAACATAACTGGGTACAAGAAATAATTCCCTTAAGATTGATTGAAACCACAGCAAAACTTGTTTCAAAGTAAACACCCCTATTAACCCGTTATTAATCTAACGATGAAGTAGTGCGACTTGTGGTACATTTACTCAATTTATCCGTTTTCGTTTCAGGCTATCGTGGAGTTGCGGCGTTTCAATGGCGACAAGACTCAGGCCACGATGGCGCTCTTCGCCAAGTCTCTCAAGTTCTGATTAACCACGAGTGGCTACTAAGCCCCAGACAGACTGTCGACCTGTCGTTAAACATATTGATGACCTTTAACTTAATTAAGACAAAATTTTCATATAAATACATTTTGACTGTGGTTAACAAAAACAATCATTATTAATTACAACATGTTAATTTTAGATCATTTCAAAAATTTTAAACTAAATGTTAATATTATATCATTTCAAAAAGTGTAAACAACCTGATTTTATGGTTGCAAAATTTTATCTGACATTGTTTCATAATTTTATTTTAGATCGTTTCAAAATTTTATTTTTATTTATTGTAATTTATGAATAATATTAACGATAGTGCGACGTCGACACCTACTGGTGATTAAAAACTTTTCTTTGATCATCACGTTATGCGCAGACTTAAATGTATTGTGTACGGACTGATGCTAAATATTACTGCTTATGCTGGGGTTTAAAAAGACTTGCTTAGGAAGTAACGCAGAATGTTGGGCATAAATAAAAAAAGTTTGATACATTCGACCGCAAGCTTAGTCGTGTCTACTTTAAGAATCGGAGACTTACACCCGATAAACGCTGGTGATTGATTGGATTGATTACAATGCTAGTTTTATTGGCGTTTAATATAAAAATTGTCTCGAGACTTTGAATACATAGGAATCATGCATCCATCCTATTCGTTGGACGATATTTTATAAGTCACGTAAAACATTTATAATATGAAGTAAGCTTGCTATTACTGAATATAATTTATATTATACTATAATAATAAGTGTATTTAAGTTTGAAACATGTGCCTGCCTTCATTACTAGTATCTGATAGAAAAAGAAAGGACTAGGCAGTTTGACTTGGCCCGCGACTTCTTTCGTGTAGATTTTGTATGGTCCCCTACAAAATTCAACACATCCCCCACCTTCTTGGAGGTAGTTTAAAAAATATTTTCTGTATGTCTTGGTCTTTTCACACCCTGAGGGTCGCATTTCTAAAAACCTTGTGAAAAATTTCATCTTCCTAGTCCCGGCAGTTTGTGCGCTGATGATATCTCTGTCAGATTCTCCTTTTTTGTGGGACAAACACTATTTTATTAGGCTGGTTTCTTCTTAACTTTTATTTCAATCTTTCTTTTCTGGGTAACCAATGGTTTTATAGGGAATGTAATTTATCGAAAATACAACTTAAAAAAAAAAATTATGAGATGATTTTGTATCTAACTTAAGTTGATATTTTATATGTTTTCATGATTAAAGTTAGTTTATTATTCAATGTTGTTTGAATTATTTCACCTGCAATGACCTGCAATTTGCTGCTGTTTGCTAAGGTTTTTGGAGTTTTAGAATCGTTGAGTTCTTAGTTGAGCTGCATGATTACTGACGAATCCGTGCTGGAGACTTACTGGAGAACCACACAGATTGAGTTGACCTGCACCCAATCATAATCATAATCATTTATTCATTTGCGAATATGGGTACACAAGAATAGGTCTCATACAAAAAATAGTGTCCATTAGCCATATCCTACCATAAGGCATGCAAATTTAAAAATACACAGGAATCCACGAAGCTAGAATTTAACAATAAAAGACATTATTTAAAATAATCTATATGGTTCTTTCTTCAAAAGACCATTTCGGACACCAGTCTACATGGTCTTCACATGATCTGACCAAGATTATGTCTGGACTTTAAAAGAAGTTGTGACCTCTTGAGTTTCTTTCGGCTTTTCTTCCCAGAGTAGTCAGGAAAGGCCGACCTCATCTAGTTTTTAAAATATGATGACATGTAAAAGTGTTTTTACAAACCTACTTACAGAAATCAAATCATTTATAGAATGGGACTGTTTGTGACATTCCCATTCTAAAACTGCATGTGCTTTCTATGAACCAGTGACAGAGAGACACTACAAAGCCGAGCATATTCTCAAATTCATGTAGGTACCGTATAAACAGCCGGATACCTAGATCACTTATGGTGGGTACAGATGTGTATTGTCCGTTGTTAGAGTATTTTTATCTCACGAAGCGACGCGCTCTTTACTTGTGGTTACCAAGTGTACAAACACGCTGTGAATGTATGTGTAAGCACAGGAGCTCTCTGTAGCGTCCCGAGAGAATGGCGAAGTCGGAAGTATGTCTTTGTGTGTTACGTGCTGACGCTACTCGTCGTCACGCACACATTAACACCGTGTTTGTACACCATAAATAAAGCGCGCGTCGCTTCGTGAGATAAAAATACTGTAAGACTTACCCGGTTTCTGAATTGAGAATTTCTCTCTTTCTCTGACAAGTTCTCGACTTCAAATTCTCAATTCAGAAATCAGGTGATAAGGCCTGCTTTGTATGTATACCCTTTTCCGTACTGAGCAAGGTAAAATTGCAAAAAGTTTTATAACGCTGTTTTTGCATACTCTTCTGCTTATTTATCCATTATGCCTCTAGGATGATTTTGAAATCATAGCTTATCTTTCAGGAGATGAAAGTATTCATCGACATGAGCAATTTTTAACCGTGGGACCAAGTCTGAACAAAGCAGAAATAAAGAGGTACCTGCTTCACACTCTTTCAATAGGTAAGTACTTCATTTTTGTATTCTTCTTCTTAGCGTATCGATGGCAAAAAGTTCAAAAATCTTTGGCCCAAAATTCAGCTGCGCGAACTACGCTCACTGACGCAGTCATAAGATCATGAAGTACACAGGTGACAGGGTATTTTTGTATGACTCTGCGGATTGTTTCTATCTCAAAGATAGCCAATATTTTCAAAGCTAGCCTGCGTTTATAATCTTGCACTTATGACATTGCGCCTGTAAGCATGATTATTCGTAACGGAAAGCTCAGCGTGGATATCTAGGTCCACCAGGTGGGCCGATGACTTATTGATAGTCGCGGGATTCTGCCGGATGCAGACATTTCTCGAGCCAGGAGCTGCTGTTGCCGCGTTGTGGTGATGCTAAGTGGAAAACCCATGTCCATTAGTGGATTAAACTAATCAGCTTTTAATGTTCCCAATGCTGGGACACAGGCCTCCTCTCTGAGGGTATGGGCCGATTTCCACCACGCGAGCCTACTCATATATTCATGATGTTAAATCTATGTCATCCATCAGGCATAGCTGTGTCCGTTGATAAAATCCTAAGGTTATTTTAGGCAAAATAAAACGCTGCTGATGTCCAGTTTATATTGGTATAATGTTCACGTTTTACAAATGTATAACAAATATCGTAATTGGTACAATTAATTTGAGATCATTAATAGGGTACACGTCTTTATAAAATTAGAGCTTAAGTTACTTGCCATTGCATCTTCATATCATCTAGAACTAGACTTCACATAAGTTACATACCTTACTGGGAAATAAATACTCATATTATGGTCTTCGTATTGGCTACAAAAAAATCATAAAGAAGGTGTGTCCAATGACAAAAAACTATTTTTAACAAGCCAGTAAAAAGTACACTAGTCACGTTTTAATATTGCTTAGAATAATTTATAATAGCATTAGAAAAAAGAGGCTCGTAGAAGCAGGAATGCAAAACATTTTATTTCAAAGTTATGATAAAACAATTTTAAGGGAGATGCTTAAATTCTAATTTTCTTGCGTTTTTTGCAATTTGCAGGTCAGTGTAAGGTTGTATCTTAATAAAAATAATATGATGCGCAACAATAAGAAATATGTAGGCAATAATACAATTTTAACCTTAAAAATCATCAATACATCCCTTTAAATTAGAATTGCTCCGAATTCGTCTGATTTCGCGGGCTACTGCAGCGCATCCACCTTAATTAAAATAAAATTCGGTAGAATTATAGTGAAACGAATAACGTTCCAAGTATTGTTCATCCCTGCTTCTTTTAGGTTTTTAGCATTGACACTGTAATTTAAAATTGGAGTTATATAATATAAATAAATGAAAGCCACATAATTTCATAAGATAAATAGTTAAAATGGTTACAATTAAGTGTGACAGCTGCTGTAAAAATAGATCATAATAAATTCGGCGTCTATCATAATGTAACAATGTTTATTGTATTTTTGTTACAAAGTGTGCATTAAAAATAACCTTTTTTAACTTCTTTCTAATGCTATTGTAAATGGACTATAGTGCCGGATTCAGACTACTTGATGCCCTAAGCTATCCACGCCTGTGGGCCCCCCTATCCACTAGTCGCCTCGTATTTTGTCTATTTTAGGATGGTATATCTATTCCTTGGTCTAGTGGTCGCAAGCGTTACCGGTACCTACCGTCAATGTTCATGTACATCTCCAGCACCACATTACTTAATAACCAGACTAATGTTAATATTTTAATTAACAAATTACGAATTTGTTTTTTTTTTATACTAAAACCGCGCCTGGTTTATGGTGCCTCCCGAGATGTGATGCCCTAAGCAATTGCTCAATTTGCTTAGGGCTAATCCGGCACTGCAGGTAACTATATAATTAGCATCGCGTCTATTTTTCAAACAAGAAATATAATTCTATAAAATTGGCGTTTCGATTACTTCGGTGATATGGTAAATGGTTCTAAAATATACTTAAACATTATCATCAGTATCAGGCGGTTGACTGGCTAACTTGTTTGCCATTGCAGTTAAAATATCCGTTAGTCGAGCGAATCTTTGATTTGGCGTGGTTAAAGCTCCCCTTTCTCCCCATAGGAAGTTTATGTGGAACTCTGTTTTGAACAGTTCGAGGAGAGTGGGGTCTAAAACTGGTCCTAAGGAAGACATCTCCTGCACTACAGTTCTAGCGTTTCGTTTGAACATTTCGATTTGATTGGGGAAATGCCGGGCCGCGTCCAAATGGGCTGCAGTCGCGTTGAAGTCAAACTCCAGGCTGTTCATCAGGCTACCAGGAAACGTGTCGTCTGGCTGCATTAGACCTCCGCCTTCGCCGTCTGTAAAAGCAAAAGTGTCATTTCATCGACTTGAATTGTCTCTCCGCATGAAACTTTTTCTACTTTCTAGCAACATGAATGCAACTGCCAACATGTAGGCTGTGGTACTCACCAAATAAATGGAAGCACAGTACTGGTGGCAGGATGTACGGCGTCGTTGTGTTGGGAGGCAGAGGATTCGTGCCTTCGTTCATACTCTTAAAGCAAGGTCTCAATTTAGCCTCGAACATAAACGCGTTGTCCGTGTAAACCCTTCTCAAAATGTTCCATGCATTCTCCAGGCAATCCACCTTCAAATACACAGAAAAAACTTAATCATTTCTCAAGAAAAAGGAAGTTGGATAAGTTATTTTTTTACCGAAAATGACAATACCTGAGGCATACACAGCCCAAACATAATGGCTGAAAACCCGTACAGATTTCCCAAAGCAGTCTTTGTTTCAACTGCTAACAGGATCCAATCGTTGATGGTGTCCGCTCGCTGCCTGTCTGTCTGACAAGTCAGTATCGTTACCGCTATCAGCAGACGAAATGTCTCGAGCCTGAAAATAGAAATTACAAATTCTCGTCTATATATCCTCAAAATTATGAATTTCTATCAGTCATGCTTGTCTATTTGTACCTTTCTATAACATCTAAGCGCAGGGGTCGCCCTTGAGGTAAAAATAACAGCTCTAATCCCGATGCGGTTTTCTCAAGACCTTCAATTTGAATGGCATCGACAAAAAAGAAATACAAATCTACTTTAGTCATGTGATTCGCCAGAATCCTTGGCCCAGACGTACGCAATAATAGCTTGATCGTGTGTAACGTTTCAGATTCAAGCGGTTTTGATAATCCAGTCGGTATAATTTGCGATTGAAAGTTTTCTAGATTAATTCTTGAATCCACCACGTAATCCAAATTCTCTGACTGCAAAAGTTTCGCCTCAGTGAGTTCGTAATCAAATTGCTGTTTTATGGTCGGTGTCACCAAATTATAATCAGATTCCATTCTCGATTTATTTGGATCACTGTGCGCCGAACTTTGAGTGGAATCTCCAGATCCATTGCCTGAATCTGATCCCGAAACTTGGTAGAGACGCTGGAGTTCTAATCGTCTTTCATCTGCTTTTGGTCCATCGTATCTGGCTGGTTTTGCTGGAGGACTGGTTGGTAGATTGGCATCCCAGGTATTCGGACCGGAGTTAGATTCGCTGCAGAAGTTTTTCCCATGCATGTGTGTTTGACTCTGAATGACTCCATCAGCGCTGGCGCTTTTACCGTGAGTGACATGTTGTCCCATATCGATAGGGGTCAGGGAGTGCGATCGTTGTTTTTTGAAAGGCACTCGAAGTTGCAATCCTGGCTTTGCTGCAAAATGGCTGTATAGGCTATATGGGTTGCCGTAGGAGCCGTCTCCAACCGGTGAAATGACATGATTAATATCATCGTTCTGAATATAATTCGTCAGAGGCGTCACCCGGTTGGCTGGATATTGAATCCTGGCTCCGGATGCGGCTGATATAGGTTTACCAGATCCCACGTAGGAGGTGATGAGATCGGCGACTGTGTCGTAGGCTTCATCCTCAAACTGATATTGGTGTCTTTCGTACACCGTGTCAGGGTGGACGATGATCTGAAATGCAGCATTCTTAAGTCATATTTTAGTTACAAATTTGAAAGAGATCGCAGCCGCTGTGATTACTTACCCGTTGTATAACGAAATGTAAATGTTGTCCATTGGATCGGCAGCTGAGCACATAGTTGTCTGGTTGTGAAGATGAGTCCCTCACAAGGAACTCCCGGTCCTGTTGGAGCAGGCTCTCGGCCGCTGTCCTGCTGAGAGCTCCGTGGTACCAGCCGTGGGAGATGATCTGGTCTGATGGTAAGGAAAACTCCCATTCCAGCAGACCAGACGTTGTCATAACATTCGGATCCTGGAAACAAGAAATAACATCGATTACCATCGAAAAAAAATTGAAGAAGTGAAAAAATTAAATTAAATAAAAAAAAGAAAAATGATCGTATTTTGCCTTTGTGCCTTACAAATATCTAAGTATAGATACCTAATTAATAACAAAAAAAATATATTAAAAAAATAAGGAACACTTTTATAAATAAAACGATTCCCAACAAAAACATCACAGACTTCTCATTCAAATAAGTAGTTAAGAATTCGAATAGTCTGCTAAGAGACTAATAGTAGTAGAGTAATATATGTATGAAATTAACTAGCTCCACGGAATGGGGGCGGTTTCTTAGAACATAATTGCAGGTTCTCGATAACTGAGCTAATATTATTATACCTGATATTTCCGCAAAGTGTCTTCCAAGGTATCTACTTACATTCACCAACAACATTGCACAATACTAAAGGACATTGTTTAAAATACAATTAAAACTAATGTCTTATTTCATTTACCTTAGTTAACTCATAAAACCGAGTAGATAAGTATACTAATTGGGTGTAGGCAAGCAGTAGGAAGCGCTAGCAATGCAAATATTTCGCGTAATGTCAACAACGAGAACACAATAAAATCAGTGTAAATAATCCTCTATGGCTTAAAAATAAACAACTAAAACAAATAAAAGACAAAAGTACGATCGCACACAATGTTTTACTTACCATTACTTTTTGTCACTTCATAGAAAAAATTAAAAACTGCATTTATATTTGGCAGTGATCGACACTCGTGGCGAGCCGGCAGTCCCACCCCTGATTGGGGGTCGAGACGATCGATAAAACAACCCGCCCATTTTTAACCGTAGCGCGTAGGTTGGTAGTAAAATGGCTGCTAACTTCGTGTTTCACAGTCGCGCATGCGTTCTGAGTTACCAAATTTTTGGGTAGACGATTGTGCAGAAAGAGTTTGTTTTTTAGAATATTTTTTATGAAACTTGTTGTTGTAGTAATATTCCTTGCTTTACCGGTAGTTGGCTGTTGGTAATAAAATAAATGTTCCTGTAAATGATGAGGATGCTTTCGAAACATCGCGCTTTATCGTTTTAGGGTGGAAGCAGAGTTGGACAACTTAGTTTCCGCGTTTGAAAGGGCCGCGTAGACAAGTAGATACACATCACGACGGTGTTCCTCGAAGGGTTAGACAGGGTCTAGGAACCTTGTTAGGTAAATGGAAAAACGGGTGAGAAAGTAAAAAAAAAAATAGAAAAAATATAATTAATGAAATGAATAATAAAAAAAAAAGTGTGGGTTGCCATGCACCCACATTTTTATACAAGTTTCATGTTTTAAGGGGCAAGTTGGGCATACATAAGAACTCTCAAGAGCAATATTTGGTTCAGGGATCGAATCCAGGACGCCACGCTTGAGACCATTAGACAATAAACGCAAAAATAGTTTGACAGCTGGCGTCTGTACATACCTAATGTACAGACGCCAGCAGGTCAAGCTACCCGAAACTGTCAAATTTTCCCAATCAACCTTGAACCTTTAATGCTGTCAGGCTTCGTTATGTCTAGGTAGATTTTTAATTGATCTCACTAAACTAAACAAGTTAGCTTAATTTCTATCTTACCTAATACCTACTTTCTTAATAGGACATAGTTTCAGACCAAAACGTTTCAGGAGGAACCCATTTTGGCATCAGAATTACATAAACAGACGTTGGAAAATGCGATTGATAAATTATACAAATATTAAGTAGAGTAAGTATTAAAGTGTGTGAAAGACGTGAGAATGGACTTCCAAGTTTTATTTAAAAAAAACTGACGACACAAACTCAACATCGTGATCTGAAAAAATTGTCTTCTAAAATAACAGTCTTACCTACTCACTGATAGCAAGAGGTAACATAAACATATAACAACACGCCTGTAATGCCAGAAGGGTTAGGCAGACGTGTACACACGGCTACAATATCAAGCTATACATTTCCAATTTTAGCTAACCTCGCAATGTATAAATTTTTCATACAGTGAGATGTCAGTTTTTACTGGGAATGTAGAGCTTGATATGTAGCCATGTGTACCTGTAGTACCCACACACAAAAATTCATAGCACACTGTAGTTACATATTTGTGTACACCATAAAATAAGTCTTATTATTCGTGAGAATGCCACAATCTTCATACGTCTTTTAAAACTTAAAATTCTTTGATGGTCTTGGTTTCATCAATATTCCATTTGCGTTTCTGCCCCACCGGCTTCTGGCCCACTTACATACATCCCTATTAAAATTATGTAAATTAAAACCGCAGATTACATAACGAGTCACTTTCCATCCGCGTAGAAGTTGTATCATCTACTGTTCTACACATTTTAGGTACTCAGGTTTTCTCTAAAAAAGCCACTACCATAAAAATGTTAGCGGCTCATAATCACATTCCTTTTCTTTCTCCCTTCAGGGCCAAAAATTGTTTAAAACATTTAGGTATTTCTTTATTGATGGTAAATAATCTAGTTAGGATATTCTAATGTTCCAAAACCACTACTTTAAAAAAATAGGCATCAGATTTTCATATTAACGTCCATTCCTTATTTCTCCCCCTTAGGGGAAGTTTTCATAAAACTGTCAAACACGTTTACGAACGTAAATTACTAACTAGAAGCCCCAATATTTAGTTGCATTCTTCTCATTTTAGAAGTTCCTGATAAGTAGAATTAGAGAGAGGAGAAGAGGCAGTAGAGCAGTTGCGGCCCAATGGTAACGGCCCCGACTGAAGAGTTGTGGGTTTGAACCCAGACAAGCGCTTTACTTTGTGAAATAAGCTGCTGGTCTTCCCGTTCTATTATAATTTAAGTGTCTTCAAGGATAGAGTGAATAGGCTCATAATAAATTAGTGCGCTTTACCATTAACGATTGCATCACAGCTTTCCATCAGGCGGGATCGCAGTCAAGCACTAGTTTATATCATTAAAAAAAATATTATTATTATTCCATCACCACTGCTCTCAGAACGGTGAAAGAAAACAACATGTTAAAACCGGTATGTCCTACCTAGAACGAAAAATTTGAAGACATGTGACATCGTTCTACCAACCCGCACCGGGCCCGCGCGGCAGATTACAGCCTAGTCCCTCTCGAAGAGAGGAGGTCTGTGTCCTAACAGTGGGAATATTATAGGCTGATTATGTAAGGATATAATGAACTAACTAGACATAGGGCTGATTTACCCAAGGCCAAGTAATTTTATCCGATGAATAATTATGAATTTTTGACATCTTCCATACAATAACTGTCAGACGTCAAATTTATTCCACGAATAAAAATTATCTGTCGATTGAAAAATCAGCCCTTAATTAACTAACTTAACTACCTACTAAGTTTCGAACTTGATGCATTCAAGGAACGCAACTGTTTCGGTTGATCATTATGTCCATGTCTGTCCAAGTGTCCATCCAGACGTTCATGACAATTGTGTAATCAAGAACACACTAACAATGTTCCTGCAATGCACCTACAGAGAATCAAGTCAACCTCGCCCTCTTTCAAAACATGAACCGGTAGGTAATGTTCAATGCAAAAATGTTTGCAAACAAGAAGTCCATACGGAACATAACATGACACTGTGTCCAAACAGCGGGTCGAAGCATATTTTTGAAATAACACGCATGATGCCTGAATTAGTCGGTAATCGGCGATGGCCAGTGCACTCCGCGTCTCGTGTGCAGCCGTCCTACTTGTAATCCTCCTGGCGTCGCCCGTAACGTGCTATGAGAAGAGTAAGAAATATTAACATTTGTTAATTTATCATGAATATGTTCAAAAGTGATTAAAAAGATTTTAATTAGGTATATAAAAATTATTTTCAATGCTAACGATACTTTAACTTCCAGCTTTGCGCAAAATCGTCCGAAACCAATCAAAAATGGTACAAAGGCCATTCAGTGAAATAAATGGTCCACAGCCAAAGTGGACAAATAACACCAATCATCATTCCGTACGTGATGATGATACATTTAATTTCCCAGGCATCACTCAATCAAAGACAGTTTTCCATAATCAACAGAGGCCGAAGCTATCAACCATGTTGGCTTCAATTGATACGGGTAAAGGAAAAACATCGTACTCGAATATGAAAATTTCGAAACCAGAGACTGCAAATGAACTTAAAATGATTATTAGAAATACGAGTAAAGACTATAATATGTATGTGACATTACCACCACCAAAAGAAGTATTAAACAACATCGGCAACCCAGACAACGTAAAATTAGCTATTAAAAACTACTATCAAATACCAACACCATCCAGGTTTTTCCCACCCGTAGAAGAACACGATGCACAAAACGGCTTTGAACAACGAGGAAGTAGCAAAGAAAACACTGTAGTCATTCCTGATTTTCAAGATACACCTAAAGGAAAGGAACGTTTACAAGTGAAAGGTATTTTAATACCAAAATCTAATTTAAAACCCCAGACTGAAGCTCCGGCTGTCCGTAAAGGAACAATACATAGTATAATAGACATCGATCCAGACAATGAAAAGGCTGATTTTCTAATTGAAGGTTTGCCAATGGATAGTACAATGTTCAGCTATAATCTGACTTCAGATCCTTTCACTTGTTCAGTAATTAAAGTAGCGATAGCCGACATAGACGCTCAAGAGAAATTTTCGCAATTAAATATAGAGGTAAGATCTGCAGTAGGTATAAACAACGTCAAAACATTAGAAATATTACACAGCTAATTCATTTCAATTTTACAGCCCTTCTGGATAAGTAAGCAGCATTTTTGGAATCATATTTTTGATAGCCGTTACGAATCTTTGATGATGAATTCGAAATGGCCCCCGCTCAAGGTATTTTCTGAATTTTATATAGCTATTATGTATATCAATTTATACAAAAAAGACGAGCTTGAAGGCTTCTTTAATATTTTCCAGGTGATATTAGTACCCCGTACGCACGTAGATACAATATGGAAACGAACATTCGAACAGTATCACAAAGATAGCGTTGCTAAAATTTTATCGAATATCGTGAAGAAATTGCAATTCTACAATAAATTAACGTTTAGCTGGAATGAAGTTTCACATTTGAGTTCTTGGTGGAAAACAACTACACACAGAAATCGATCGGTAAGAAGGATAATATATATTCAATATCTCAGCTGCCGTATAGACAAGACCATTCAAATGAATATTTTTTATTTGTGTGATTTAGGCGTTCCGAAAGTTACTAAAATCTAGCAGACTTGAAATAACTACAGGAGGTTGGGTTGAGCCAGACGAAGCAACTACGCATTTATTTGGACTCGTTCATCAACTAATAGAAGGTAAATTAATTACTTCTGCTGTATTTTCTAAGAACATTCGTTTTAAATTTTCGAGGTTTCTTTGATGAAAATTCCATGAAATAAGTCTAATAATCATTTTCAGGACATCAGTGGCTGAAGCAACATCTAAATTATGTGCCAAAAGTTGGTTGGCTAACTAGCAGCGTTACGCATAGCCCTACAATGGTATACCTCCTCTCTGCATCCGATATAAATGAACTGGTTATAACTAATGTTCATTACGCTTGGGAACAATTTTTCGCTGAGTATCAATACAGTGACTTTATTTGGATACAAAATTGGGACGATGATAAATCATTTCCAACACATCTAAATGAAGCATTTAATAGAATAGGTAATGATCGGTATCCAAGACACGCGGTTCTAACACACTTTCTTCAATTCAATTCAGCTGGATTTAATGCGTGCGGACCGAATGGCCCTCTTTGCGCTACAGAATATAATTTTGCCACAAACCATAAAAACCTTGATATCAGCGCTTATAATGTAAAACAAAAATCAGAGCTGCTTCTGGAACAGTATTCAAAAACAGGAACTATATCGCCTCACAACACTATACTTGCACCTTTAGGTGGTCCATATCATTATGAAATGCAATCTGAATTTGATTTCCAGTACAATAATTATCAGAAAATTGTTGATTTTGTAACAACTAACAAAGATATTTATAAAGCTACAATAGAATTCGGAACAGCAAAGGATTATTTCAATACTCTAAAAGACAAATTTAAACACTTACATAGTTTAAAAGGTGACTTTCTTAATTTCGCTGATATAAGCTCTGGAAGCCCCGCATATTGGACTGGTTTTTATACATCTAGACCGTTCAGTAAAATTTTACTAAGGCGTCTACAATCAACACTTCGAACGACAGAAATATTATTTTCTTTTGCTTTAAATCATAACGTTTTTCGAAACACGAATATATCTCAAATTTATGATCTCTTAATTAAAGCGAGGGAAACAGTAGCGCGGTTGGTTGATCGCAATGTTGTAAGCGGAACAGTTACAGCTAATGTCTTGAAATATGTTCATAACGAGATTCTGACAACCGTGAAAGACTGCTGGTATATACAAGAGCTAGCAGCGAGTTTCTTGAGTCTAAAGCCCGAACAACACGAACCATACCTGCAAAAGTATGTCTACAGAGATGGTGAATTCATCTCTTTATTTAGAACAGTTTCTCCAGGAGATCAAGTTTATATCTTCAACTCCCTAAGTCATGAGCGGACTGAAATTGTGGAACTCACATCTAGACATCCCAACATTAGAATATTGGATCATAGGAAAAAAGACGTAACAGTTCAGATAAATCCTGTGTGGAAATATAGTTCGGAAAATATGATAAAGTTATCCAGGAAGTTCTTCAAAATTATATTTGCTGTAATGATACCTCCTATGGCACTTGAGTTATTTAATATCAGAGAAACATATGACGCTTCACAAAACGCTGCTGTGATATATTGTTTATCATGTCGTGTTGACGATATTGTGAATAATGGCTCAATATTTCCGTTTACAATTCAACCAATTCAATCAGGTGATATACAACTTGAAAGTTACAAACATCGACTCTTGTTCGACGAATTTACCGGCCTCATGAAAACCGTTATTGAGAAAGAAACAAATATCGAAAAAACCGTTTCTATTGACTACGGCGCATTTAGGGTCTCTGATGTTAATTCAGGAATGTTTTTATTCAACACAAATGTCACCAAACCTCTGCTGGACATTTTGTCGGGATATAGATTAGGAACCAAGAAGAAAGTAGTGTTCATATTATCAGGACTAGTAACAACGGAATTGACTTGCGTTTACGGTCAACTATTACAACATACAACAAAAATATTCAATCTTCTAAGAAGCCCTTTGTCAAGTGCTATTTATATTGAAAGTAAAGTAGATTATGAGATATCTCCTAAGAACAGGGAATTAGAACTTTTTCTTTCCGTACAGACAGATATAGGAAACGGTAATCCTCCACAGATTTTTACTGATAATAATGGGTTTCAATATACATCGCGAGTTTTAAATATTAGTAGACGTATTGAATCTAATATGTACCCGATTACAAGTATGGCATATATACAAGACAGAAGAAATCGACTAACTTTTATTACAGATCATGCTCAAGGTATCACAGCTCTACAAGAAGGTCAGATACTGGTTATGCTAGACCGACGGGTCCTATTTAACGACGGCCGAGGAACTCATGAAGGATTAGCAGATAGTAGAAACACGTGCCATAGAAATTTCTTATTGCTAGAAAACTTCGGGGACGGTGATAAAACTTTTACTAGGTATCAGCAGCATGATGAATTAAAGTTGCCTAGTTTATCTGCATTTTATCTCGCCAACACCTTGGACTACTTCTTAGATATATTTCATATCGACAAGAATCTCACTAACCTTTGCTACTATACGTTTCTACCGTTAGTCAAGACTTCATTTCCATGTGATGTTGCACTAGTGAATTTCAGAGTGGTTTTACACAGGAGTACGTTACTACATGCGACTCCAAATACTGCTCTCATGACACTGCATCGGCAAAGTTTTTCGTGTCAAATTAATTCTGCAAATCTCCACTGTAGTGGAGACCCAAATTTCTCTTTAAAGAAGATACTACGTACTGCGAAGTCTGTGCATCAAACAAATTTGCCTGGTACCGACGAAGGTACTGAATCATTTGAATTGAATCATGGCAATTTTCCTCCAATGGAGTTGACAACCTTGCGGATACATTTTTAAAAGTGTGTAAGAAAATTCTTACATCGATGGACTGCTGTTTATAACGCGTACATGAAAACACCAGTGTGCACTATGGACTTGGATAACTGAAGTTGTTTTCCTTGTATCGTGGGAAAAAACTGCGTCTTTTGATAACATTTCAGCCTTGATGTAACACGCGGTAGGAATATGACGTGGTAGACATATCACGACAGGAAAGACTTACTTGATAGCTTTATCTATATTCAGTGCAATGCTATATCAATCCAATGGTTTGACCAACAATGGCAACAATAGATGCAATGCAAATGCAAGGGTTAGGTACCTATAAATTTATGAGTCTTTTCTTTCTAGCGCCAACTATTGTAATTTCTTACTGCTACGCCAACTAACGTCGAATAATTGCCCTAATGTTACGTTTAGGTACGTTTAATGTGGTACAGTCACCGCACATGTGGTAACAATTCGACATTGACAGCGCTGTCATGCCATAGCAGAAAGGGTGTTTTTCGTAGTGCTAGAGAACTAACTGTGACCAAAGCTTGAGCATTGGGTACACCCAATGCTCAAGCTTTGGTCACAAATTTGAACAAATAACGAAAATTTTGGATATCCCAGAAACTTTACAAAGTTATTTTTATCAAGTAGGTATAATTTAACATTAATTGACGGCTGTGAGTCAAATCAAATCAATCAAATCAAAAGTCATTTATTCAAATTAGGCTGAGAATCAGCACTTTTCGAACGTCAAAATTACAAAAGACAGTCCCCCAAAAACGCCCGCCCTTCACCACTTCCTAGTGCTATCGCTGGGAAGAAGAAGTGGAAACTGTGGAAGTGAGTGGAAACTGTGTACTGCTTAGGTCAATTTTGTGATTCTTTTAACGCTGGTATCCACTACGCATTGTCTTTGTGGCAAACTCAAACTGAAGGTGAAAAGTGAGAAAGGTGAGAGTGGTGCCACAGTTTCTGATGGGAACCTATAAAATAAAAAGTTGTCCTTCAGGTCGACGTCCGGCAGATGTGTAACATCGAAATTTATGGTTATTGAAATAATGTTCAATTAAATAAAACCAATAAAAAATTATATTTCTTCAGACGTCAGGCGGCTTGACGCTCTCTCATGAGAGAGCGTCAAGCCGCCTGACGTCACGGCACAGGAGTATGCGCGGTAATTGTGTATCACACTAACAGTAGGAATGGGCTTCATTTTGACAGTTCAACAACATTCATTGCGTTATTTACGTCGTTGAGCAGACGCATTTTTCAAACATATGAAGCAATGGATTAGCAATATGCTTCAAAATGATTCAGATTGTGATTGATAGTGTGCTACGCAATTAGGGTGCACCTACTCCCAAGGTTCGCATACATGTTTCACATCAATAAGTAGATGGATAGTACCTATACTTAAGTTAAAATATGCTTGTAGACTGAAAACAATTCTATTTGTATGAAATGTGAGAAATTTAAAATAAACATAATAAGTAAGTACTACTTTGTTTTAATTGTTATCCTATGGTAAATTAATATTAATAAACCCGCACCCTTATTGCGTAACATACGATGAATCGCATCTGAATGACTTTGAAGGATATTGGTAATCCATTGCTTCTTATAGGTATTCGAAAAAATTGTCTGTTCAACAACGTGAATAACGCAATGAATGTTATTGAACTGTCAAAATGAAAGCCATTGCTATTGTTAGTGTGTTACGCAGTACGCTATTACCACACCGATACTACTTCCCACCAGTCCACGTAACAAAGAAGCATCTGCCTCGTCTCTCTTTAGTCTGAGCTAAATAAATGTATTTTCTTTCTTTCTCGTTGTTCAGTGGTTGCAAGCGCGACTACTAACCGTGGGGTCCTGCAGGTCCGATCTCCAGGTCAGGCAGTGTTTTTTCACTAGAAATTTCATAGTACCTGTCCGTAGTCTGGATTTGTGCCAATAGTCATGTTGAATAAAAGGTTTACAAAATAAAGGAGTGAGGTTACAATATACCCCTACAGTGCAACCTCGATATAACAAATCGGAAGGGAACAAGTAAATAATTCGTTCGAGGTTTGTTATATTGAGGTTAGGTTAGTCTAAAATTAATTATAAAGATGTAAAAACGTGTCGAAACCTGATGCGACTGAATTATACTATTGGGAACGTTATATAAAGGTTTTGGGTTGAGAAAATTCGTTAATTAGAGGTTTACATTTTTTTTTTTATAGTTGAATATTCGTTATAGAGGTTGTTCGCAAAAAATCATGTCCGTAAGGATTGAGGAGCCACATCAAATTTTTTAAATCTGATCTCACCATTATTTAGCAGCAATGTAGCTGATTTTGCAGCACGAATTCTAGATTTAGCAGCAAAATATATCACTAGTTATATTAATGCAAAAGTGGCTCCTCAATCTAAACGTCTGAATTGAGGAACCACCTGGAACTCGTTAAGTATAGATTTTTGAAAATTTTGCAGCATTTAGCAGCAATTGTGCATATTACCTTCTAAAAATTTAGCTTCTGTAGCGCTAAAATGAAAGAAAGTAAAACACTTTTAGTATGGCTCCTCAATCTAAACTCAAGAGGTGAATTTCTATTGGATGTGAGCGATCAATTAATATATTCGACATAATGATCATTTAGCAGGTGTTGTGTTTGTTTTTGCAGTATAGGAATAAAATAGTAAAACTGAGTAAATTTTCTGGAAGAACGCATTTTCTTTGGCTCCTCAATCCTGACGTTCTAATTATATATGTTTGACTGTAGCACCCTGAGATCTCAACGGAATCTAAAGCCAGAGATACTAACATTTAGCAGAAATTTCTGCTAATGGCGTGATGTAAAAGTATATTTTACATTGACTCTTATGGACAATTCAAGGGGATTACGGAGAATTCGTTATAATCGAGGAATTCGTCTTATATTAAGGTTGCACTGTATCAATTAATGTTTATGTGAGTTATTCTGTCCCACGTCAAACAAAAGCTGGGAGTTTAGAGGACAATGGTGGGAATTCCAATATTCAATTTAATCAATCCCACCTTCAGGTTACCGCGGAAGCCTTGTAAGTTGTAATAACAGCCGTACGGTCAAAGGTTAAGCTACGCTTGGTGAGGATGGACCGTGGATTGGTGACCATCCATTATGTACCGACTGACACCTGGGTGTGTCGGAAATCACGATACGACACGATCCATGTAAAGCTACGATTTCCTAGAAAAGCGGTGACCGCACTTAGCAGCCGCAGTGACGGCTGAAAAGAAAATGATGACAGCGGCAAAGATTTATATAGTTATATTCGCTAATTCGCCATACCACGTCAAAAGATAGTCGCGTTTCCATTTCGTTTCTCTAACACAACGACGCGACGACGCCGTGACTTAACTTAATTATTATGGAAACGCTATTTAATAGTGTGTGACCTCACTTTATTCAGTATGGACAGTTTAAGAGCAAATCTAGCGATTAAAATCCTTGGGCAGCGATGATTGACTTAATGTCAGATACTGGGGATAAGAGACAGATTTTCATAATGGCGTGATCAGATTATCCTACAGGAATATACTACCGGGATAAAGGTATCCTAAATCCTAACCCAGGTCATGGTCTACCTGTGTGTCAAATTTCAATCCGTTCAGCCGTGAAAAGATTAAGGGACAGACAGAGTTACTTTATAGTATATGTTTATAACCCAGTTTAACCGGATTCAGCTGTAAAATACTGGTGTTCAGCTGCATCTTGGTTAGACTGGAAGCCGACCCCAACATAGTTAAAAAGGCTAGGCAGATGATGAATATTGTACATATGGTTTATGACAACTAACCGTACCTAAGCGAATTAACTTGTTGAAAATAATGCCCAGTAGATTTTAAAATCAAACTAAACCGTTCCGTTTGGAGTTTTGTAACACTACTACTGCACGAATATTATATAAAAACAGATAACAAAATTCATGACGGCAGTGACTTACGGGCAATTTTTTTTATGTAAATTATTTCATCACCACTGCTCTCAAAATAGTAAAAGGAACGTTCCTGAGGAAACCTAGAACCAAAAGTTCGAAGACATCTGACATCCCCCATACAGCGCTTTTTGGTCACAGAATCTTCAAAGCAGTTAGAAGTTGTCGCAGTTTCGTAACTGCTACGAAACATAGTGACTGTGTGTGGTTTGGTCTCTATATGTGGTAATAGTTCGCACACAATTTGACCAGAAAACATTTCAGTAACTATATGTAGTCTTTGTGTTCACACGTTACGTATCCATATAAGTAGACTTATTTTTATACACTTAGTGTTCAAATTTGTAACATGCGTACAGTCGAGTAAAAATGTGTAGTAGCGGTGTGGTCACCATGTTACTAGAATAATAACTTTACACAAGGTGTCGTAATGTTAAGTCATTGTTACTGCACAATATATTGCTAAAATGTGGATAAAAAAGTCATCAAAAGATACTGTTTCTCAAACTGTTTCGACAAGTGGTCAAATGATTGCAATTGAAAATGAGTAAAAAACCGAAACGATTCCGTCTCACATCGACTTTCTACAGAAAAGTAGACAAATTAATGGTTCCACAAAGTCTATCTCCAAGTAAGTACAGACGCCAGCACATCAAGCTACTACAATCTGTCAAATTTCTTTAATAGATTTTTAACTTTATCGCTAAAGCATTAAGGTTCAAACTTGATTGGGAAAATTTGACAGTTTCGGGTAGCTTGACCTGCTGGCGTCTGTACATAATTTTTCAGATAATTAACTGCTGAATTTAAAAACTTTCTGTTATACTTTGGTCCAGTAGTGTTAAAAGAACACTTATCATTTGAAGTATATCAACATTTTTTAACATTGTTCTATGCCACCACTATTTGTTATTCTGATGTTTATGTATCTTACCGGCACATAGCTGAAAAACTTTTTGTTGATTACATCGAAAAATTCGCAGAAATTTACGGTAATGACTCTGTGAGCATAATCTTTGTCATATTGTAAATGATGTCGCAAGGTTCGGCTCTCAACCTTCTTTAAGTGCATATCCCTTTGAAAGTATGTTGTTTCGAAAAATCGTTCGTTTTAAAAATCTTTTACGAAAAGGCGACCAACCTTTAGCGACCAACAAGTAGCGAATCGCATACAGGAATTGTCAAAGTTAAATTTCAAGGACCACAAAACGGATGTATCCTCTTGTCAAACACGAAAGTTTGTTGGATACGGGTGAAAAAGTATTTACTACTTTAAAAATTTGTGAGAATTACCAGCTGTCAAAATACATTAAAGATAAATGGTTATTAACTACCGATAATAATATCGTAGAAATGAAATTCGCAACTTTTGATCAGGGAAACATAAAAATCGTTGGAAGGAATATAAAAAAACAAATGTAATTTTTTTGAGCGACCATTTATTTCTTTGCATATAAATATTTATGCAACATTGCTTCCTTACGAAGAATTAAAAACATACAATTTAGATGATGTCAAATGTAAACTTAAATCTATGGTTTGCAACTCTCAAATGGTGTTTATTCCTGTATTGACAACATTAGGAAAGAAAATAAACAAATAAAAATATTTCAATTTTTTTTTAAATTCTCAAACATTCATATAAATCTTTTTCAAAAATTAACACAAATTAACGAAAATATTTAAAAAAATCATACAAACGTAAGTCGTCAGTTAAAACTTTTCAAAACAATTATTAAACTGTCAGTTATATAGTTATACACTGAGACATTTTAGTTGTTTTGTTCCCTTCGCCAGATGGTACTAAGTACCCATGAGTATGAACAACTTTTTGTATAGAACCCACTATTCTACTTGAAAAAAATCTGCTGTCCCATAAAAATTCAAATACCTACTACACCAAAATGTATGGGACAGCTGATTTTTTTTAGAGTTGAAAGTTGGTCCGATACAAAAAGTTGTTTACATTCATAGGTACTTTCATCTTGCAAAGGGAACAAAACAATTAAAAATTTTTGGTAAAATTTTGTGATGGCGTCAGCGTTTGCTGTAGCTGACTGTCTTCTGCATGCGATGGAATTATACTTTTCACCATTATTAACTTTAACTAACTTAAATTACATCAATAAAATTTTAAATAAATGACTAGTCTAAACGTTGCTTGTACTTTTGTTGCACTCCGCATTTTGTTCGAAAACTTGAGATAGAAGTATATCTTCAGAACTTACATTCATCATTTTAGTCTCATGTTTTAAATCGATCATCTTCTTGTGTATTTTTACATCAGAGAGTACTGTCACTGTTTTCGATGCTTTGATGGAACGATTTTTTGTGTCTGGCGTATCATCATTTCCAGTTTCCATTTTTTTCTTTTTTAGGTCAATTATTTTCACTTCAGAACTAAAAGCAAAACAGAACATTTTAAACATTATTTAATGCAATGCAACGCAATGTTAATAAAGGTAGATAATTTATAAGTATATCAATATACAGTGTGTAACACTCGTAAGACAGAACTTAAAGTTTAGTATAAATAGCCGCAATATAAATAAGTAGGTATGTACTTTAAAATTTCTAAATTAAACAAATCCATTTCTCGCACCAATCGCTCAATTGGGTGGTACAGTCAAGAGCACGTAAAGCTGCTTGAAGTGCAACTGTAGCCCCTATTCGTTAGTTATACAAAACGGATAGAAAGTTTTTTCAGCTAAATAACAAAACTTTTACAGTAGGTAGGCACCCACTACTTAAATACTGGTTTGTTGGGAGTAACACAACGCAGATTAAAAAAACCGGCCAAGAATTGTGCGTTTCAGACCACGCACAATGAAGGGTTCCGTAGTTAGGATAAATTTATCCGTAAAACAAACTTTAAAAAAATGTGATTAAAACTTTTATAGTTTTATAGCCGTATTTTGTTATTCCGTTAACTAAGAAGCTTGATTTTTTTAGAGCTCTGAGGGACCGTAGACGTACGTAAGTATTTGATATTAATTTCAACTTGATACCTCCTGAGAAAAAGGGGCTTGACAGACAGACGGACAACGAAGTGTCTGAAGTTGGCTAAAACAGGATAGAGTCTTTATTGACCCATGTACTAGGCACAACCGATATAAGGTGGGTCAAAGCCTTTTTAGTTAGTACAATACAAAACATTTTAATGTTATGGCCTCCGAGTCCGAACGTTTGAGAATCGCTGGAAACAATAAACCATTTTGTGAATTCGGTAACTTTATAACTACTTCTGGTTTCACGTCGACATTATGTCGACACAATTTTAGTAACTTCCTGACCAGTTGTGACTAGAATATTTTCTTCAGATAAAAATACATTTTTTAATTATTTACCAATTTTATGGCTAATTTTTGGTTCCCTAACATATAGTTAGTAGTTAGTATTAAATCTATAAAACCAAAAGCATCCAAGCTTTGGAAATGTAAAGAATTGTTACTAAAAACTATTGTTTACATTGTACTACACAAGTTGAATTACAATTATATGGTGGCGCATTGATAAATTTCAAACTATTTGAACAAATTACACAATGAAATTCTTTTCCCATTTATATTTGAACATTAAAAACCAATTATTAGTATATAAATAAAAACTTACGTTAACAAAACAATGATGGCTGATGTTGTCTTCTTATTTTTGTATTTTAAACTTCACGTCATAGAACAAAAAGCGAACGAATGAACGAACGAATGATTTCTGAGAATAGGTTGCAGACAAGGAACAATGTTACCACACAGCAACGTAACTTTAAAACCAAATGTTACTGTGTCGACTGTTCCCCATTTTTAGTCGTAGCGACGGAACCAAGTCGACTCACCGACCAAAAATGTGTCTACAATAAATCAGTGTAGACGCGATAGTGTCGAATTGTTTCGTTACGGCTACCAAAAAGCGCTGTATGGGCCACCAACCCACATTGGGCCCGCGTGATGGATTACGGCATTTACAGCCTACTTGGTCTCACAGAGGAGGGGCCTGTGTCCCAGCATTGGGACACATTATAGACTGATCATGCTGATGTTCTTCTTGCATCGTTTCTGCAATGCATAAAATTTTTACAGATAACCGTACGATTCTAATAACCAGTATATGATTCTATTATTAAGTACTGTCCAGAAAAAAGCGTTTTCAAGTTGTTTTTATATGATAAATAACTCGTAGAACGAAACGTAAAGGAGACTATTCTAACATGTTTTATTATAGGTGGAATTACTTAGGTACTATAGGTAAAATAACGAAGATTTTGATTTGACTTTTATAGGTACCTAATAATAACGTGTATGAGGCAATGGAGGACGGTCCTTCACTATCCAGGATATCGAAATATCCAGAGGAATAGCGAGCCGATAAGGAACGAGCGAGGCATATTCCAGGGCGCCAGTTTGAGTCCGCTTTGGTTCTGCTTAGCCTTGAATCCTCTAAGCACGCTGCTGGACGATTCAGGTCTAGGCTATCGGCTAAAAAGAGGTGCTCAGGTAAATCTCACCTCCTCTACATGGATGACCTAAAACTCTTTGGAGGCATGAGGAACAGGGTGTAAAGTTTACTCATCCTCCATAGAAAAGGGAGGATCCTCCGGCCAGACGGGTGTTGTGTCTGGCGGGCAATTGCCCAACGATTGATGTTGGGAAATTGTATCTATGCTAAGTGCGCGGTAAACTCTGCTTGCGAGATGCAGGATTTGCGTGACGTCAGTATGACGCGTTGTTCGCATGTGGCGTTGTAGATACCGCTACATCACTCCCCTCCGGAGACCGGAGGTCGATAGTGGGCTGAGTCTTGTATCTTGCGATGCTTGCCAGGCCAGCTGAGGTTCCAGTGAGTCGGAACCGGTTGCCGCCAACAATTTGCAACTGATGGATCTACTGAAAATGACTGAAAGTTTCAGGAGCGCCATCGCCGGTGCCGTCCGGCGCCATGGCGTCTGCCCACACTATTTTTTCTACGGGGCTTGCTTTTGTCTTGGGGGATCTTAGACGACCCATTAGAAATTAATGCCGAGAAACGTTATTACACCGTTCTGGCAGTAGTAATAGGTCAATACGGAGCACGACATATATATGATAAATGTTGAAAAACGATCCATGAAAATTATGATGTGTATATTTTAAAAGTGATTGAAGTGATTGAAAAGAGATAGATAGGTTGTTACGAGTTTCTACCAAGAATATGTTTTATTTGAATTCTGAGTTTTTAGCCTAATAATTTTCGACCATCGCTTTTTAATTCTGTTAATATAACGACGACTTTGACTTTTGAGTATAACCAACAGCAGTGGACGTTTGAAATATTACCATAGCAACCCTTTTCATTCTCAGTGCTGTGTGTGTAGCATACTGTAGGTAGACGTTTGAAATATTACCATGGCAACCCTTTTCATTCTCAGTGTCTCTGTGTGTGTAGCGTGTAGTCTGTGCGTGTAGTGTACAACTTGTCTGTCACAGTTGGTCACAGTCAGTCAGTGGTAGATTGTATATTTCTGTCTTGTCTTCCAGTGTACGCGTAACGTCGCAAGAAAAGTGTAAAGACGCTAACCAAACATATTTTTGCTACAAATATTAATAAAAATGCGATTTACTGAAATTTTAAAGTGAACTAGAGCGTGACAAGAGTTCCCTATGTAGTATGCAGTGGAATTTTAAGTCATAACACTGCGTGTACGATTATAAACGCGTTCGACAATGAGATTATAGAAGTAGTTTACCTTACAGTCATTGTCTCCTTGATCTTGTAGTGCAAACGGCCACAAAGTTTGCCGAGATGGGTTTACTTATATCAAAGATCTGGAGCTTATTTGGGAACGAGGGTGAGTAATGTGCAATTATTAAAACTTTGACGTTGGTAAGATGTCTTAGAAGGCCCCATAATTTCATATTTAAAGTAAGAATTCCTACTGATATCGCGGGGTCTTTGTTTAGTAGTGTGACCCAATTTATTTGTGAGATGTGAATAGACACAGCATTTAAAATAAAACTCAAAGATGTTTGTCTTCTATACATATTTTTAGGACAGAATTCAGGAATTGTGTTAGGAGTCTTAAACTAGTACGTTACTAGTTCTTTGCATGCATATTGTAACAATACAAGTATGTTAATTTACAAAGATATCTAACAGTTTTGTTTACTTGATTTCTCATGTTTCCTATTTGTTTATTTTCTAATATTGCCTATGCCTTCAGGGAAACAGGGATTCTTCAGGCATGTGACATGAAGCTGTAAATAGCATTAGGAAAAAAAAAATGCATACAATTTCCTTAGAGCCTTATATGGAGTCCGATGAGTGTACCCTATAGCTATGTAGTCAATTAATATTTGAATAAGAAAGTATGTTCATTAATGATAAGAAGGTTTCAATTGCATTTACATTCAAAAATATTACAAGTACAGTTTTACTAAAAGCCTGTGCAGAGCTCCAAGAATGGTTCACCCACGGACTATGCAAAATTCTTATCTACATTTATATTAAAGAAGTTTTATAATGGTGTAATGAAAAAGTGAAGTATATAACATAAAATCACATCAGTGGGCTTACCACAAGCTCTTATAGCAGGGCAGAAGTTGAACTGCACTGCTTTTTTGTTCTATGACTTAATACAAAAAACCAGTGCAGTTCAACTTCTGCCCTGCTGTAAGAGCTGGCGGTAAGCCCCCAGCCTATCTACAAGAAACCCATTAAAATCCGGTCTTTATTGCTTTATAAAACAATAAAAAAAAAAAATTTAATAAAGTGACAAAAAGCAACTCATTGCAAGTGAGTTCTTTTACTCGTAATATTACAACCTATTACCCTTATAAGATTTAACTGCTTAAAAGTGAATCTGGTTGTGATTAAAAGAAATAAACAAAGCAATTATTAAGACTGATATTAACGTTAAAGTTAATAAGATTTAATTTTCTGTTTAATAAATATGGATTTTTACAAAAAAATGCCTTTAATAATTAAAATCTTCAAAAAAGGCTTACCCTCTTCAAAGTCCGGTACTCCCGGGACTTTGATTGTAGGCTGTCTCGTGTCTCGGGACTTTGAAATTGTCAGGAATTCGCAAACCCTACCAGTAATACTGTTGATACCGATAATATTACAATATTAAGATTGTTTTGTAATATTTCATTGAAACAATGTAATGCTTGGAAATACAATTTCATAATTATCAGTTCTAGATTGATTACGATAGAAATGATTATTGGTTTATAAGTAATTACTACATAGAAATTAACTTGAAAATGATACTGCTAAAACTAATTCTGTAATCTAAAATGCATGACTGTCTATGTTAGAGGGTTGGTTTCCGCACTAAGGGCCGTATTACAGAACCTTACTCAAGACTTCAAGGATTACTTAAAACTGGTTTCAACCAATCAAATGGCTTTAATCAAGCTTTAAGTAATGCTTCAGTTTCGAGTGAGGTTTTGTAATACAGCCTTTAGTCCTTCAGGTGGACCATGGTGGGTGGGCCATGGCGGCCGTCAGTAGTTATTCCAACCATGAATGATTGTTTATTTACTTAATTTCTTCGTTAACTTACATAGTTGAAATCATACTGAATTTCAAGCATGTACTGTGATTCTTGAATCTTATATTTCTTCTTCACCACCCATCCACAGAACACAAACTGGTCCTCGTTGGTCTGGACAATGCTGGCAAGACCACAATACTATATCAGCTGCTGCTGGGTGAAGCTGTCCACACCAGGCCGACCATAGGCTCTAATGTAGAGGAGGTTGTGTGGAGGAACCTTCGCTTTGTCATGTGGGACCTCGGCGGCCAGCAGAGCCTGAGATCAGCATGGAATACATACTACACTAACAGTGAGGTAACTGATTACTTTAAGATTGAAAGTATAGGCCCATCGCTTAATTGAGGCAGTGTCTGACGTAGGTGAGGTGCGGTTTGGGGAGCTGACGTGTCGCCAGAGTGCCTCACGCACCGCGCAGCTAACTCAGAGACTGTCTCTGTTAAACGGTAGGTCTGTAGTTAAGTTTATAATTCACTCATACTTATTCTAGCAATCAAAAATGCTATGCCAAATACGCAGACTGGACACGGACACAGAGTTGGGCTTAAACTGAGGTTTATTTATAAACGATGATTAAAGTATAGTGACATTTAAATGTCAAAAATGTATGGTTAACTGTTAATAATCACTACTTAACTTTAAGCAACGTTTATGAATAAAGGGGTGCATCATCCATTTAATAAGGTAAACCTACTTGACTTGGCTATAAATAATGAAGTTGATAAGGTACCTACTGTCAATTTGAAAAGAAGAAGGTAAACCGCATACCTACTATTCAATAACTAGAAAACAATCATAAAGTAATATGCATAGCAAGATTATAAATAACACAGAGTATTATTGTAGAGGTTTTTGAAAAAAACACAATTCTTAACTATTGTTGCGCTCTATGTATATTAATAACTAGGCCCTGCTCGCGACTTCGCGTGAAATTTCTTGCTTTAACATAAAATATTTTTGAGAAAGCCCAATTTTTCAAATCCGACTGGTAGTTCCGGAGATTAGTGAGTTCAAACAAACAAAGGCTTCAAATTTATTATATTAGCATAGATAGTACAGATATGATATTTCTTTGACACAATCTTTTATTGACATCAGAAAATAATGCAGTAACTATTAGTATGTATTTGCTATGTGCAGTCATAATATTTAATGCTTCTACTCCACTATATAATATTTAGTTGATTTTGCTCAAGGCGACATGAAGCTATGCAATATTATAGCAATAATATGTATGGGTAATGTAGTTTTTATATTAATGTGCATAGATAGATCTGCTATAGTTAGTCATAATGTCTCAAAAACAATGTCAGCTGTTCTTGTCCTTCAAATTCTTCTTTAACTTTTATCTATAAGTAAGTAAAGTTTTAGCTCGGCGACGATTCGGCCTTGTAAACAAATTCTTGCGATCTTGTACGCCTTCAGCTAATATGGATAATCTAATTTGTGGAATTATAATTTACAAAAATTATTATATGTAGAAAGTATTGTGAATATGGTAATCGTAACGGCTGTTATTTAGGTTTGGTTTTTTAGTCCAGATATAATCTTGGTCAGATCATTTAAAGACCATGTAGATTGGTATCTGAAACGGTCTTTTGAGGAAACAACCATACAGATTGACTGAACCTGTCCAGTCAGTGCACGTAATTGTCAGTAATCATGCAGCTCAACTCAGAACTTATGCAGCTCACTAGTACTACAGTAATCTCACTTTCATTATTGTGTTGCCTGAGAGCAGAAACTCAAGATCCCAAGAGACGTCAAAGTGACAGACTCTACGGCATCTGGGGGGTGACTACCAACTCTTAAAGTTACTTCAGGTGGGCAAAAGATAGAGCTATACGGTTCACACATTGAAGGAACAAATGAATACACTCGACAACACAATTTTCCTTTAAAAACATCATTTGCTTTATAGAAAGAAGAAAAAGAAAGAACTAACAAAATTCTTGTAACACTCTGTGTCTTGTAACAAAAATCTTCTAATCAGCCGATCTAAAATTCTCAAATACACATACCTATCTGTAGAACAAAGTCCTTCCATGTGAATGAGTACCAGCAGTGCGATTCTGTAACCATCTCACCGTGAAAACTTAGGTGAAGTGAGCGTGGAGTGAGTTGTCATTCCAACTAATGCTAGGGATTGCCACTATTGACAGCTCACTCTAAGCTCACTTCACCTAACTTTTCACGGTGAGATTTTTACAGAATCGATCGGCTGTACTAAGTACCTGTGTATGTAGGTAAACATTTTCTATACCCTTTTGTAGTTACAATATTATGACTATAATAAACAAGTGATAAGAAAATGTTAGTTTGTTTGCTTCCATTTGTTGTTAATTACCAATCACAATACATTGTGGCTATGCTTTATGAGTTACGTGAAATACTTGTAATTAAATGGAATCGTCTCTCGAAAAATTAAGCGTTAACAGGATAAATCTTAGTAAAATATTGCATCTGTAAAGTTTTCCTGGACAAAACAAACGACTACATTAGCCCTGGATCGAGAACGGTGGAGGTCATGGGGAGAACCTTTGTTCAGCAGTGGGGTGATGCATGCTAGCAGTCACAGTTTTATTTACTTGTCTTGTAAATCATATTATTGATTTGAAAATGAATATTGGGATGTCTTCTCTTATCTATGGTTTTAATGACTACATGGCGAATGATAACTGCAATGCATCGTGTCAAATCTACGAGGACAAATCAAAAGATAACAGAGTACCTAATAAATTCTGTCTCGTAGTCGCTGAGCGTCAGATCCCGGGTTCGATTCCCGGGCAGAACAAAGTTTTCTGTTAGGCCATCTTAGACTGGGTTCTGGTTCGTACCTGGTTAATGAAAATATGGTCACTTTCAAATATATGGAACTAAGTAACACCACTGCGAAAATATAAAGTTTATATTACACTTCTGCCAATCATATTATAATATATGTTAACATCATCAAGTAAAAATGTTTATATTTAAAAAAATAGGTAATCGGGATTAACTGGACTCTAATAAAGATTGGGCCTCGGTAGCTCTTTTCTCAGCAGTGGAACATTAATGGCTAGTAAAAAAAATAGGTAATCATCAATGTTAATGGGCTGGTAAGCATTGCAGTACTTAGAGATAATTTAGAATTTCTATCAACAGCAGCAAAATATGTTGATCTAGTAAATAATGTAATTCGCGAATGTTATTTTATATATTCATAAACTTACGCTTCATTGCATCCGTCTAAAACTACAACTCGCAAGAATTAACTTGAGACCTGATACCCCCCCCCCCCCCCCACCCCGACGCTGATAGGTACCAAAGTCTTGCGGGTTGTACAGTTTTATGATAAGCTTTATTTTAGCCAATTAGCCAAGCCATGTCTGTTGTGTATCCACTTAGCAATACGCCACTGCCTTTTTAAATAATATCTGCTAGCGTTTTATTCTCAATACTATTAATACTAGTGACCCGCCAGGCCTTGCTTCGCGAGAGTGCAATCTACTATTGTGGCGACATATCTACTACTTTTTCCCTTAGCCTGTTTATCCCACTAATGGGCAAAGGCCTTCCCCATATTCTTCCATTCTTTCATCTAAGTTAAATATTAATGTATTATACACAAAACTTCCGGAATAAATTCTCTAAATTATGGTGGAAACCGCTTCAAAATGCGTTGCGTAGTTTAGTAGAACTGAGCGGACACACAGATACGAAAAGCGACTTTTCTATGACTAGCCAGACCTAGACCAGACTATGTATAATATGTATTTTTATATTGCGACGGTTTGTTAATTGTTTTTACCGGGCTAATTTTAACTTTCTTTTTTTTTTTAAACTTTGCCCCGCACTATCAGTTACTCCTGTATCGTGGGTGCGTTTACAAACATTTAAATTCACATACACAAACAGTCAGACCCGAACAGAACTTAAATTGTAAATATTGTTATATGTATGATACAATATTGCCTGCCTCGTATCGTTTGAAAATTAATTAAAATAAAAATCTGTAAATAAAAATTGTAAATAAAAATAAATTCTTTCTGAAACTAGGTTTGAGTTTGAGTTTTGAGTTTGCGATTACCTATTTCAATCACCGTCAAAATTTATTCATTTGTAAGATTGTAATTTTTCATTGTATGTATAATGTTAATAGTTTTGTAAGAACTGTATATTCTACCACAACTTTTATGTCAATCTCTATGTACTATCCCTAACTATGAAAATATTGCAATTCCGAATCCCAAACAATGGCGAAGTTGGAGACGCGTAGCGTCAGCACATAACACGCACACACAAACACGTGTTTCGGACGGCACCGAGAGCTCCTGCGGTTACACACACATTCAAAACGTGTTTGTACACTTTGTAACCACAAGCAAACCGCGCGTCTCTTCGTGAGATAAGAATACTATCTTGTGGAGCGTGATTAACCATAAAATGTAAATTTTTCTGTCTATTCAGTTCGTGATAATGGTAATTGACTCGACGGATCGCCATCGGCTGAGTATAAGTCGTGAGGAGCTGCATCAGATGCTGAAACACGAGGAATTGACCAGAGCCTGCCTCCTGGTCTATGCGAATAAACAGGTTATTATTATCCTTCCTTTCCTTACATGCACAGAGCACGGAGAGCCCTTTGCGGCCACTGCTAGAGACGATTTCAGCAGATCGTGACTAGAAACGTGTAAATAACTTGAGAAGCATTTATAGTTAAATTCTCCTTATAGTTAAGGTCTCTCCGTGGGTAGTCAGAAGCCCGAAAGTCTGACAACAAGTCTTACCAAGGAGGGGGGGGGGGGGTATAATATCGGTATTCAGAAAGGTTAGGCAGATGATGACGTGTTACAGGCACGCCCCCTATTAAACGGGAGTTAACCAAAACTAGCGAAATGTGGGTCTAATGTGCACCTCTGCCTAACCTTTGGGGATTACATGCGTGATGTTATGTTATGTTATATTAGGCCACGCGAGTAAAGCTGGGAACTGCTACTTATGTTAATCCTACTAATATTATAAACGTGAAAGTTTGTATGGATGGATGGATGTTTGTTACTCTTTCACGCAAAAACTACTGAACCGATTTTGATGAAATTTGGCACACAGACGGTTTATAATCAGAATTAACATATAGGATATTCTTTATCCTGATATTCCCACGAAATCGAAACTTATGCGGGTGAAACCGCGGGGCGCAGCTAGTGTAACAATATATTCAAAAGCAGTAGCTGTCGTCGTTGTCATATCATAAAACCTTCAAATCTGACTGTGGAATGT
Source organism: Apamea anceps (assembly GCA_951799955.1). Lineage (NCBI taxonomy): Eukaryota > Metazoa > Arthropoda > Insecta > Lepidoptera > Noctuidae > Apamea > Apamea anceps. Next base: position 6,994,140 of record OX637500.1, on the reverse strand, counting down.
GAAAGTACTCAGATAATGTTTCAACGCACAACGACATAATAAGAAGGTAAATAGACGCGTACGTATTTAAAATAGACCGTTGTTTTATTCTTCGAATTATGTCATTCGGAACATTACTTATTTACTTGGGTAGATAATTAATTACATAATTTCTTAAGACGTAAGTTCGTAAGTAACTGTATGGCCTCCGTATAAATTTTAGCTTACATAATGTCAGGCACCTAATTTCATTCAAAATTCTTTTCCGATTTTAAAATCTGTTAGATGTTGCGTAGATAAAGAAATAGAAAATATTTATTGTCCAGGTAGGTAATAGGTACAGCGGGCTGGTATCCGCAACTCCACGACAATGCGCGTATTTTGCGTATATTGTCCAGGTAATACAGTGATTAGGTTCACAGTTTAACAGCAACTTGAGACGACTCAAGTAGCTTAAAGTATTATCTACAGCTAAGTTACAATATATTTTTGCCAGTAAGCCCCTAAATAGACAGTTGGTCTGTATCTTGAGCCTCACAAATTCCCCTATTAGGTATTTTGGGTACAGAAACAAACATTGAGCAAACATTTAAGCTAACACATAACAACAAAACACATTTTTAACACCACATTAAAACATCAAATATGTAATCCTTTTTGTGCAGTACATATTTTACAAGATATATTAAAACCAGCCATCATATGTCTCGTGTAACCTGACACCTGTGTCAATCTTATCGCGTCATCATTATTTATATCCGAAACACAGTGTTAACCAAACTGTTTGGTATCCTTGAGCGCGTGTTTATTCTCCGAGATAAATACAATATACATGCAAACTACATAAATGGAGGCAGTCAAACGTGTTAAGTAAAATGACCGCGTAAATGCAATTTGTGATAAAAGTGAAAGTTTTTAAATCCTGTCTTACTTATATAGGGAAGGAAATCCGATTCTTCTATATACAGTTACAAGACGTGCCCGAAGGAACTTACCATGCGCAGTAAATGACGAACTCCCATATAGACTTTCATCCCCTATTTAACCCGTCTAGGGGGTGAGTTTTCAAAAAACCCTTCTTAGTGTTCCCTTTCTTTTATAAGGAACTCTTGTGCAAAATTGTGTGCTTCCAGACCAGCGGGGTAGTTGGCTAACGCACTATCAGTAGTAATGATCTCTCACTTTGACAGTTCAACAACATTCGTTGCGTTATTTAAGTTGTTGAGCAGATACATTTTTCAAACACATGAAGCAATGGATTAGCAATATCCTTCAAAATAATTCTGATTCTGATTGATAGACGCAATTAGGGTGCTGGTTTAAGCAGCGTGTTGTCTGTCAGCTATTCAATAGTTGTCAAGGGTTTTTGTGTTTGGTTTTATTAAGTTACGGAGATTTATTATACATTTAACAAAGCATTTCCTAATACATTTATAAGTGCAACAATTACTTACAGGCTTACACAACATGCACCATTAATGGTTTTACTTATTTCAAAGCCAAAAAGGATATTTACAATTATAGTTATTTCATATTTTTTTGGTACTCCATGCATAACAATAATAATAACAGCAATTACCTTCTAAATAATGAAAAAATAAAAACAAATTGGTACTTAGTTAACATGAGATGAGTCAGTATGATACTTGATACAGCTTTAAAATAATCCTGGGTGGGGGTGGGGTTACCTAGCGTAATAAAATATCTACCAAAACCAGTCTAGCCTAGAGAACATAACTAAGAGTTTATAAAAACACCCAAATGCACCTACTGTTTGTGGTTCACAAGTTACATTTACGGACAGACAAAGAATGAGATATTGCATCTTATAAAAATTAAAGGCAGGTTCGTCATTCCTACCTTGGGCAGTCGGCCCTGCATTGACCTTGCTGTCTGACTCATATTTTTTTAAGTATATGTATAGTTAATGCCGATACGAGAGATGAATGAAAGCTGTTGACCACGACTTTGTTCCCAAAGAAACTTCGACCTCTGCTGGTCCACGGGGCCGAGTTTGCTCTTTTCAACAATTGGTCTTTAGGTCAACCAGTATGGTTGGCAACAGACAACAGTATTACCATTGTGCCAAAAGATTGTCTTATCTCCTAAATTCGTAAAGGTCGCTTGACAGTGTTGTTGGAATTGTGGTACAAAGTAATCTTTGAAAAATTACTATAAAAAATATTGGCCGTTATAAAATCTCCTTTTAACGCAGTTTTGAAAAAAACATCCTTTCTTGAAAATTTGTCGAGACACTATTGACTTGTAATTATGTACGAGATTACCAAAATATTAGAGCAAAAATATTTTTTTTCTTTTACATAGAGTGCCAATGGTACTTCATTTAAAAGGAAAATCTTACTGACGCCTTTCAATTAGGAGATTATCAAAACGGTCAAAACCAACAAGTACAGTATCGATACTGGCACGGCACTGCTTTAGCAGACTTGGCCCCAGGATTATACCTTCCAAATTCCATATCTTCGGTAGTTCAAGCTGAGTATACCTACATGTTTTATACTCTAGTAACCCACATGCGAGCGATGTTTATCTAATATGTGACAAGGATGCCGGCTGCCGGTCGTCAGACGTCATACCTATTGGTCCTGGCAGGAAGGCCGCGCTGCACAGGGGTCCAATTTGGTCGTTATCTCTGACAGAGTGTGTCGCATTAGCAATTTGCAACACGTGTAGGTCTGGGAAAACAAACACATGCTGTATATATAGCTACTAAAAATGCACCGTGTTAAAAGTTTTGTAGGCAGTCTTGCTTTAAGTAGTATTAGTTTAAGAATCTAGTATTAGTAAAAGTAGTTTGATTCGGCCCCGACTTACGAATTGAAGGTCGTAGGTTCGAATCCAGACAAGCGCTTTACTTAGTGTAAATAATTTCTTCGCCACTGTTCTCAAAAGGGAGAAGGAAACATCGTGAGAAAACGTATGTAAACGCATGTTCTAGAACCAAAAATTCGAAGACATGTGCCATTCGTCAACTCGCAAACGCCTCTTGTGATGGATTACGGCCCACTCTTCACTCTCACACAGAGAGGAGATCTGTGCCCCAGCATTAGGAACATTTATAGGCTAATTGTGCTGTTGGAAATGTACTCGCCCCACATATTACTTTTACCAAAAATACACCTCTCACCTCGCCAGGCGAGATGTAATGTAGTCAGTGATTAAGACCAGTCCATTTCCTTGCTTCCAGGACGTGAAGGGCTCGATGACGGCTGCGGAGATATCAGAACAGTTGGACCTGACGTCGATAAAGCAGCACCCGTGGCACATACAGGCCTGTTGTGCGCTCACTGGCGAAGGGTACGGTCCACTACTCAAAATTAATTAAGTCTTTATTATACTACTATGTTTTTAGGAACTAGGAAGCTAAAATGACTTAGGCGCACTTGCACCATAAATTATTTAAGACGGAAGCGTCAGGATAGCGTAATTCAAATTTTCTTACTTTTTTTGCAATTTGCAGGCAGTGTCAGGTTGTATGTTGATCTAAATATGATTTGCGACCGTAACAAATATTTATTAATATAATTATAATTATTAAAATCATCAATACAACTCTCTAAGTTCATATTATCCTATTGAATGACTATTTCATGAAATCATGACATTTGAGGCCAATTCTAACTAAAGGAGTTGTATTGCTAATAATAATGATTATAATTCTGAAATAGTAGATTGTATCATAAGGGAGCAAAATATTATTTTTACGGCGAGGGCGCTTTTTTGAATCCAGAGCGAAGTGAGGGATTCTAAAGTAGAATCCCGAGCGGAGCGAGGGATTCTTTAGTAGAATCCTGAACGCAGCGAGGGATTCAAAGTACGTCGCCCGAGCCAAAAACATAGTTTGCGCCCGAGTGGTACACTCTACATTTCATCATCCACTATGACAAAATAAAAGGCGCCTCATATTTTATTTCAAAACAAAACCATGAATTTCTAACAATCCGTGAAAATTGACGAAAACGCGGGCTCGCGTTCGCGCGTTTTAATTTTTTTTTTTTTATTATTCAGCCGGCGGCGCTACTATGGACCGTCGTATGTACCAGCCAGTTCTTTGGCGCTGAACACTAAGATGTTCCAAATTCAAAAAATGCGCGGCAAAGATAATTGCGGCGCACTTATAAAGAGGATTAAAAACTCATTACAGCCCGCTAAAAGTTTCTTATAGAAAACACCACCTTTGGGTGCACTTAAAGGCCAACCAAGTCGTTCTTTTCAAATAGATGAAAAGTTATTTGTTACGGTCGCGAATCATATTGTAATCAACATACAACCTGAGCCTGACCTGCAAATTACAAAAAAACGAAAGAATTTTTGAACTTCGCAGGCTACCTTAGCGCATCCCTGTTGTAACGTTTAAACGTTAAACATATTTTAATCATCATTTATTCTGCCTCAGTCATCTTCAAACGGTTTACAGAAACCGAACGATGTTTTAAAATTGTGTAGCGATAAGCGTATTAGTTTTGTGGTGCAAGCGGGCCTTAGGAACGGTGATAATTATCCTGGCTGGGCATTTAGCAACTCAGTTTATCTTAACCGGTAGCCGTAATTACAGAAACAATTATAAAGTCATTGTGTCTCGCGTGGATCCATGTTCGAAGGGTTAATTATGAGAAGGTTTCCTAAATTCAGAGTAGTGTAACTGTGTGTAATAAGTAATAAGCTTTTTGACCAATGCAAAAGACCCTAAATGAGTTGAACCAATTTAAATTAATTGCTGTCTTTCACTGGTACATGAAATAAGAAAGAGCACGAAGGAAATAAGTACTACTGTCAAATGAGCTTGAACCTGCATAAACTTGTGTTATTTTGACAGTTATAATCTGCATTTCCAAATGCCAGAAATTTTCTGCGAGAAATATTTAACAGACTGTCCGATAGTAATTTGCAAGTAAAGACATATATTTACCATCAGAATACCAGCGCTGCGGTATTTATTTTTTAATAAATTGGAGCATAATGCTGATATAAGATCCTTCAGGAGCACAGGTCTCTTTTTTGGTTTTTATTAATGTATTTTTGTTAGTTTTAAATGCTCCTTTTTTACTGTTTGCATTTTCTGCGCGTGTCCCAAATGAACTATTTTTCTTTCTTTTCTTTGCAAAATACTATCGGGAAAGCACTCACAGAGGTTCTGTCGCATAATGGGAATGCGTCCTTAATTGCAGCACGTAACCTACGTATTGCAAGCCAATGCGGACTCTTTTTTGATCTGCCTGTTAGTGGAAGATAATATTTCTCAGGATTAGAAACATTACAAATAGAATTGAAAAATGTACCTAAACTGCAAAGCTGCTTACGTCAGTTGAACCATAACTAATCGTTTTGTACGTAAGGTTTGTTCATTAAAACTCGGAATAATTAAAAACAAACCGTGGTTACTCAAACCAATATTAACAAAATTGCCTGTTTATTTTCTTCGTTTTCGCTAAATTACTTGACTTGTTAAAATTTATTAGAAAAAGTTACTTCAAGTTATTCAGAAAATCTCCGCCATACTATTTAATAAATTGGTTGTTCATATTTTATTAATTTCTTAAAGACAAGAGATTGTTATTAACGTATAGTAGGTATATAAATAGGTAGCTTCTTTCAGTTGATCGAAATAACATCGAAGACTATTGCGACGCGTACACGTAATCCGTCATCAGCCTTACCATACTCGTAATCATGATATGCATGTAAAAGAAATTGAGTGCGTACACTAATTTTCAACGTAACGTAACGTAACGTAACGATGTCGTCCGATAACTAAATGTATCCACTTACTTTCTTTAACTATGTATAGTTCGGCCGATGACGGATAAGATGTATGACATTTGCAGCCATATGGCACTGGCGCCGATTCCCTTGTTCGCAAACTAAACTAAATTTAAACTATACTAAACTAAATTTTCTATTCCATTAAGAAAAGGACAGAAGATAAATATTAGTTTAGTCCTGTGCTGTCTGTCTGTGTCCTGTTTCGTTTTTGTTTTTTAAATTATGATACTCCATAGACAAGTTAGACGTGATTAAAAACATGGCTACTAAAAATACGTCAATTTACGTCAGGCGCGGCCTAATTTGACAGGACTAAACTAATATTTTATTTTCTGTCCTTTTACTAATGAAATAGAAAGAAAAAGATGCACTAAACTTAAATTTAGTTTAGTTTGTGAACAAGGGAAGCGGCGCCAATGGCGTACTAGTATGACCAAAACAAGTCGTTAGGAGTGTTAAATCGATTTGTCAAAATATGATATACATAATTGGCTTTACTTAATTGAATTCTGACGTATGTTCAATATCATATTTCCACTAACGACAAAAATTAATAAGAATAATATTAAAAATAACTTTGTATGGACGTCATAATTTTCTACCTAATTTTGGTCAAGAAACGATATTCTCGTTATATAAATTTGATAAGGGAGTCACTACTGAGGTGATGTCTAATAGAGAAGTACGGACGAACAAGACGTACTGCACCGACAAAATTCATTGAGATATTGAGAGAATGATGATGATATATTTTTAGTCTAATACTTATGTAAAAACCTTGGTAAAGCCCGAGATTTCTCTGTTTAATAAAGTTACTGCTAAAGCTACATATCTGTATACTAATGGTCGTATTACTTTATGATAATCAGACAGACAGGCTAGCAAGGAAACGAGAGAAAGTTTAAACTAGCGACTACTTACTACATGGAAACTTGTTAGTCAGTTGTAATAGAATATGTTTAGATAGAAACTAGTTATATTACTACTATACTATGTTATCTACTTATTACTTCTTCTCATAGCTAAGTAAATATATGTTATATCAAGCAATTTGTATAATCACTGCGACTGACTTTAAAAGTTATACCAATTAGTTGCGTTGTTAAATATTTTAGCTTTAGTCAATTTTCTCAGAAATACAACTAATGTAGAACACTAAATTAATATTATATAAGAGTTTATTTAGAGTTACGATTTACTTGTACCGATAAAACTAATCCAACAATTGTTTATTCTATTAGGCAAAATTACTCGATAAAATAGATACGATAAGTTAAACTTTATTCGAATATACATACTTGTGACCAATGAAATGAGAAAAATGTCCACAGGAAACTTTTGAGAATGAATGTGGATGGCTATAAGCGTAAGGGAAGACCAGAACGATCGATGGACCGTGTGAAAGATGATATGGCTGGAAAGAAGATGACTATCGAGATGACGACTAATAGAGAAGTATGGAAGACAATGGCTCTGATTCCCTTGTTCACAAACTAAACTAAATTTAAGTTCTGTGCATCTTTTTCTTTCTATTTGAGTAAGAAAAGGACAGAAGATAAAATATTAGTTTACTCCTGTCAAATTACTCACTCTTGTCTGTTTACTCCATAGACAGATTAGACGTGATTAAAAACATGACTGCTAAAAATACGTCAATTTACGTCCGGCGCTGACTAGTTTGACAGGACTAAACTAATATTTATCTTCTGTCCTTTTCTAAATTAAATAGAAAGAAAAAGGTGCATTGAACTTAAATTTAGTTTATGAATAAGGGAATCAGCGCTAATGACACGCTGCGCCTATCCCAAGCGGATGAAAATATTGGTGATACGTTTGGAACGATACGACTGGAATAGATATGCTTCAGGGTCTTTACATGCCGAAGACCACTGCGATACCACGCGATCTCGGTTTACCTCGCTACTTCGATGTCGATACTCGCTATTCTACACGGATGGAGCGAACACGTCGATGCAGTCGCACCTGAAAGCTCACTTACTCAGTCCTGTGTTTTTATTGTACAGACGCCAGCACATCAAGCTACTACAATCTGTCAAATTTCTTTAATAGATTTTCAACTTTATCGTTAAAGCATTAAGGTTCAAGATTGATTGGGAAAATTTGACAGTTTCGGGTAGCTTGACTTGCTGGCGTCTGTACTCCACATACTCCTAACGAATAAGTTGAACTGATTTGGCCAATTACGAGCCAGATCACATCGATGCTTGCTGTCGACCCGCGATGTAAAAACAAAATGTTTTGTTTTCACGTAGGCATAGAGGTAAACAAAGCAGCCTGCAATGTATCTTTCGGCTTGTGCATGCGTGTCTATTAGCATGCATTTGTTTTACATGGAGGTGACATCGAGGTAGCGAGCTAATCCGCGACCGCGAGGTATTGCAGTGAGGTATCTTCAGCATGTAATTATAAACCCTTAGAATTAAGTTGATGCCGTCTCGCGTTTTTACAAGCTTAAAAATACAGAATAAATTTAGGTACTTGCAGTAATTACTATCTGAGTGTAGTAAATTACTATTATCTTCATTTTACGTGTCTTAAAAATATCTTATCATTAAGTTTATTTATAGCAACAAACTTGTATTAAATATTGCTTTATCTAGAAAAATGTGTGTCATGATGAGTGCTTTATATTCTATTTTAATTTTTTTTTGTTATGTTCGCATATTTTTCTTGTATTTCCTGCAGTAGGCGATATTGTTACTCCTAAAGCCTTATTTACACGATCCAAGTTTATTGCCTGTAGTATACCTACAGGATGGCAGCGACGCACAATCTGTTACCATGGATTCAGTATATGATTCTGAACAGCACTGCGTTGAAACTTGTCGCCGGTTGCTAAAAAAATGATGACCGCGTAGGTATTGCACTTTTCCATGAAACAGCTGATTCTTTTATTGATAACCGATAAAAAGTTTAACGCTAGGGGTCATGTGCGAGTTCATGGTTTCAGTTGGCGCGTCGATGTCCCAGCCACCCTATATTAAAAATACTTTCTTATGCGAGTATAAAATACGTTTAGTCTCTTCTTGGCATAAAATCATATTTGGCAAATCTCAAATCACGACATGTTTGTTATTTTTCATTATCTCTACCTAGACGTTAAATAATACAGGATTTCGTTAGTATCTCATGGATTTAAATAAGCTAAGCTCATGAATGCGTTCATTGCCAAGCCACAATGCATAATATAATTTTGATTAGTATTGTTACGAGCTTCGGGTTCGTGTCAGTAAAAACTGCCGATATAAATAAATTACCAAAAATGACACTTTAATTAAACATCACTATTAACATCTCAAACACACTAATTATAAAACACAATTGCTCTTAAGTCGCACTTGAAGATCGCTTTCGATGTATTCGCATGTATCGCTGATCCAAGTCTGATCCGGTCGTGGCCCACCCCGGCCTTATATAGTGCCGCAGATAGTTCCAGAACCTTCTATTGTAGAAACATCTAGAAGGTTCGAGTACATACCGGCGCCGACTGACCAGATATCGATAGTTCTAGCATCGAAATTTCTAGAAGGATCTATTAGTTCTGCTATCCGATACTAGACGGCGCTAGTAGTAAATTAGTTCTTCTACTCGATACTAGATGGCGCTAGTGGTAACTAATGTCACCATGTACCAGGCATTAATTGTGGCGCGCAACAGTATTATATCATATTTGCCATTAAAATTCGTATGATACATTTGAAACTATATATTTGCAAGCAGCAAGTTTTTGCCATTGTAAGAGCATAGGGATAAGTGGAAAGAGGGAAGCTAGGCTTTTGCTCTGCAGTGGGACAGAAATGGCTGAATAAATAAATAAATAAAGGGCAGTAACCTCTGCTCAGTTACCACTGGGGCACCGCCGAGTGGTAACGGCCGCGACTTACCAAGTTGTAGGTCGTTCCAATCCCAGACAGGCGCTTTACTTTTTGTAAAAAAAATTATCACCACTGTTTTCAAAACGGTGAAAGAAAACATCGTGGGGAAACCGGCATGTCCTAGAACCAAAAATTTTAAGACATGTGACATTTATCACATTTACCAAAACGCACTGGGCCCGCGTGATGGCCCACTCCCTCTCACCGAGAGGAGGCCTGTGTCCCAGCAATGGGAACATTATTGGCTAATTATGCTGGAGCATTTTTCATGTATGTAGTAAAACAGAGATGTCGAATTTTATGTAGTATGAAGAAGAGACCAACGCTTTATTCCCTTGTACCCTTGAAATGTGAAATGTCTTACTCAAGAGCAATTTGTGTGGCCGAGACAGTACCTACGTCATTCACTTACCGCTAACGTAAGTATGATATTTAATATTTTATTTTTTGTTGTGTCCTTTTTCTGTTTTCCTTACCTATTTTAAGAAGTAGTGCTTATTTATTTCATCACATAAAACACGGTGTTTATTTATTTATTTATTCATACGTAGTCGATATTATATGCTATGAAATGTGAAATAATAAAGTTTCTCATTTCTTTTTCCAGGTGATTTCTACAAGACAAGATTTTTGGGAGAAGCAAGATCATTACTGGAATAGTGCAGCTGTTATGGCCTGCAGACCGCTAGCAGAAAGAAAATACAGCGTGTAAGAAGGGACAGAGGAGTGGCTTGGAAAAAAATGAACCGCGCATCTAACGTAGCCAACCTAAATGGCAATGGACGGACGCTCTGAGTCTCCACTGCTCTCGAAACCATTAATGTATCTCAACCAATTCTCGATCCGCGGTCTTTGATATCTACTTATGATTAGCTCTGAAGACAGATCGGCCAACTCGGCCGCAGATTGGTTACAGACGAAGACAGATTGAGAATGTATTGAAGAATGTTATGACTATTAACATGCGTTAATAGTCATAACATTTCTTTCACTATGGCCGCCAACATTATTATGTGGGAGCGTCGAATCTATATTGTGGTATACTAGGCTCGTACATAACCAGCCTATAATGTTCCCACTGCTGGGACACAGGCCTCCTCTCGTTGAGAGGGAATGGGCCGGAATCCACCACTAGCCTCGTAATATTATGTACTAGCTTCTGCCCGCGACTTCGTCCGCATGAATTTCGGCCTACGACCCATCGCGTCGCATCCGTCGCTCCCCCGTGCTACTAGGTACTTCGTTTTCGTTTAGTATTATTTCTTTTTTCATTTTACTCGGTTCCTAAGGGTCATAGCGTGATGTTAGATAGCCTATAACCTTCCTCAAGAATTGGGCTATCAAATGCAATACGATTTTTTTTAATCTGACTGGTAGTTCCGGAGATTACCCCCTACATACATACAAACAAACAAACAAATTTTACCTCTATAATATTAGTATAGATATCTGCTCGCGTTTTACCACTAAATCAACTGATAGTTAAACCGCACTGTCGCTACGTTGCGGCCGACAATGGCATATACACGCCTGCCTAGGTTTTTTTTTTATTTTGCTTTTAATGTCCCGGGTAGCGGACAAAAGACAATTCTCTAACAGAGAAATAATGAGCATTGATCACCACGCTTACTCAGTGCAGCGGGGGAATTGTGTTACACAATAACAGTAGTAATGGCTTTCATTTTGACAGTTCAACAACATTCATTGCGTTATTTACGTTGTTGAGCAGACTAATTTTTCGAACATACCTATGAAGCAATGGATAATCCATTGCTTCATAGGTATGTTCCAAAAAAATATATCCTTCGAAATCATCCAGGTTGTTGTTAAAAGTAACGTGTGTTACGCAATTAGGGTGCTGGTAAGTCCAGGGTTTCCTCACAATGTTTCCCTTCACCGTCATTAGTCCTAGCATCGTTACAATGATCGGTCTTTGCCGCAAGTATCCAGCAGACAACTTGCCCTTTATTAGGCCCGCCTTGCTGTTTAGTACATTCGTTGTTTATTCATTCATTTCTTAAAGGCAAGAGTTTGTTAAAATTATCAGTAGCTTCTTTCAGTTGATCGAAATAACTTCGAAGACTATCCCGAGGCATACAACTAAGGCCCTTTATACACGGCACGGTTTATACTTCGTTCCGCAAAGAAACAGTGCCGTGAAAAAATTTTGTAAAAAAAATAGTGTGTGTCAACAAGCTTTCAAAGTGATCCATACAACACTGACGGCGAATAAACCCTCGTTTTTCACGGCAAGAAAAACTTGTGTGTGGAAAGGGGTTTAGGTATTTGTTCCACATGGTGGGGAGTTTATAAGCTCTGCCTTTGGTACGCGGTCGCCTCGCCCTGAACACTATCCACCCAATCGGCCCTCCGCTGTATAAACAATTCGCCACTTAAGTTCAGCTGTTCTTCGGGCTATTTCAACAATTACTATATAGGGTGGCAACGACATCGAGTTCAGAATCATGTGCTGAATCCATGGTAACAGGTTGCTCGTCGATGTCCCTGCCACCCTGTATATTTATTGTATTCCACAATGTGCACTTATTCAGATACACAGTGAAGTTATATAGTTATAAGTAAAAATAATCTAGAAAAAGTGATCTAATTACTAATCAATACAGGTTCGTACCAAGCTGTTAATTATTGAATTGCATGGTTAGGTGTTGCCCTGATGCCTTGATGATATACGATTTTAGTGTCAGTATTCCAAAAAACAAACGTTAAGCTAATCGAAAGTTTTATTTAGTTAGAGTAGTTCGAATATGGTTAGTACTTAGTATTATAATAACATATGTATTATGTATTGACCTTTGCTGTGCAGATAATAATTAAACATTCATTACCCCGGTGGCTCAGTGACAGTTCATAGCGATATAAGTTCTTCTGTTGTTTCTAAGCCCAGACTGTCCCGCAGCTGGGTATAAAGGTCTTTCCCAAATTCTTCCAGTGTGCTCTTGTTTTAACTATGAATCATTTGTTTTCTGCTCATCATTGAACCTGTGTAAAGCTCTGAAGAGTACTTTTCAAATTGGCTGTCATCCATGTTAGCTATATTAAAAGTGATCGGTCATTACCTCAGCCAATAATAAATTTACTGTATTTTATATTCACTATCTTAAACCTTCAGGTCACGTGAAGTCAGGGTGACACTGATTATATATTTTAAGATTAGGTAACCAAATAATATTTTTATACTGATTCTTACCTTTCCCAAATGTTCTCAGAAAATGCTCCAACTAATACCAGTCAAAGCAGTAGTGGCACAGAGGTAACGGGAGCGGCATAAGGGTAGGTCTGGGTTCGAACCCAGACAGGCGCTTTACTTTGTGTAAATTATTTCATCACCACTGCTCTCAAAACGGTGAAGGAAAACAGTGAGGAAACCTACATATCCTAGAACCCGAGTGGAAGCCTGTGTCCCAGCAGTAGGAACATAATAAGCTGATTATGCATAATTCTAGTCATAATTTTAAGAGATAGTATGAGAGGAGGGTATGCCTTATTTCAGGTATGTGCCATAAATCCTCTTTAGTTACTAGCATTAGCGGCCCTAAAGTATATGCCTACTTTCTTTAAATCTAAGTCCCTAGCGCAAATGAACACTGTATTCAAAGTGCTTTTCCAAATTGTTACATTGAGTTTGTTTTGTGAAATTTTTGTATCTGTACCTACGTAGTTTGTTTTGTGATAATTACTTAGTTGCACAAATGTGTTAAGTTTTTAATTGTAATAAATAAAAGATAATTGTGAAATGTTGCAGGTACGGTAACGTATAATTTACTCGAAAAAATACCTACCTCATCTGTACCTACTAACATTGTAGGTATGTAAAAAGACAAAGTTACTCGTACGTACCTAACAACGAATAAATAATAAGATCGGTAAATTCTCTGTTACCAATAAATGTGCTTTTTTGCGATTTCGTTCCATTGTGCTTGTTGCCAAAAAATGTTACCATTCTTTTATTGTTATCTGTTGTTTTAAATAAAGTTTTTATTGTCTAGGTACGAATGCACTTTAATTTCTAACTTGTCTACCTATTGATAAGATTACCCCCCTGTGACCCAAAAACCTTACTTAAGAGATATCACGATGTTTTCGTGAATAAAGTGTCATGAAAGCATTTGCATATCGCGCCCTTTTGCAAACGTCATGCTTCAATTAGTTCGATGCAAGTGCACTAGGTGGCTCTAGGTGTATCTACGAGTCATAAATCAGTCTAACAAAGTTTTGTGTAGAGAAACTTATTTCGTAATTCACAAGTACCTATCGTTACAAGTTATTCTTTGAAGGTTTTTCGGGTTTTGACGATGCAGTTTTATTGCTAATATTATATATTCTAGTTTTATTTGAAGATTACGTAAAACAGTTTGTTTTGTGTGTAGGTTTGATAGAAATCCATCCTTTAGACACATGTCACTGACTTTGGCAGGGCCACCATCAGGGATTTTAATTTGGATAACACAAAAATATTGTCGCTAATTAGTCGAAATTTATCGCCAAATATCAGAATTTGTCGGTCACTGGTTCAAAAGATATAAGGGTTTATAGGTGGCCGATCTGGAGTCTCCCCAGCAGGGCCATATTTATATATCAAAAACTAGGGCACCTAGCGAAGATCTGTTTTTTCTCATATTTTGTCGCTAATTATCGCAATTTGTCACCAAGTCACAGATTTAATCGGGTCTTAGTTTAGGAGATATAATGAGTTCAATTAGTAAGGTATAGTCCAAGAGCTAGATCGAACCATCTTGTACCACTGTATGGGGAAATTGAATTTTTTTTATATCTTTTTAATTACACACCGACTGAATCTGTAACTCGGTGACAAATTGCGACTAATTAGCGACAAAATATGGGAGAAAACAGATATTTGCTAGGTGCCCTAGTTTTTTAGATATAAGTGTGGCCCTGCTGGGGAGACTCTCCAGATCGGCCACCTATAAACCCTTATATCTTTTGAACCAGTGACCGACAAATTCTGATATTTGGTGACAAATTTCGACTAATTAGGGACAATTTTTTTGTGTTATCAAAATTAAAATCCCTGATGGTGGCCCTGCCAGAGTCAGTGACACTTTAAGAGTCTATAGACACTCATTTTCTGGTCGTCTAGCGGATTTTGCGATCTATTTGCATAGAAACGGAAATGGTTTCTTTAAATATCTCAAGTCTAACTGCTAAGTTACACATTCGTTTTCTAATGGTGTGAAATAACTTGTTTTTTTTTTTAAGAATTAGGTTGAACACATAATTCTGTGTTGCTAAATATTATTTAAATAAGTAAATGTTATTTATTTAACTTTTCTCTCTTTTCAGATTACACTTAGGGCTAGAGTGGATCGCGAGTAGAATAAGGAAGAAATGACACGACGCTCCACTTGATTAGTAATTTTATAAATAAATATATACACGTACTATTGTTAAAGTTACATAAAATTCTAATCCCTAACTAACTGTTCGCATTAACTTTACTAAATAAATATATTCTAAAGAGAAACCTATCAGGATCATTGTCCGTTGTTTTGCATGAATGGGGTATATTATTATAAATAAACATGTTCTTGTATATTTTATTTATTTTTATTTCATCTACTACAAGTTTCCAGACAAAAATTGTACACAATATTTATGTTGCTAGTTTATGTCTATGATTAAATTCACAAGTACAACCAAATTATACAACGAAATGTTACAGTTCTACTAATCGAGATTCAGATTGTGTAAACTAAACATGGCTAGCTTACACAGTAGTATGATCATCTTTGTATCATCTTTACTCACATCCATTTAAGACCTAATTTTCATTGACTAAACATTATCGATGGTAATGATTTCAAGTTACACATACCTTATCACATTAATATATTTATAAAATTGATTTCGGTATATAATAATATTGTACAAATTACTATAATCATTAGGTATATGAGAATCCAAAACATCTAGTTTCGAGGTGACAATACATCAAGCCATAAATAATAAAAATATCTTGATTTAATTAATTGTACCTACCAAGTCTAAATTAATAGTGGCCGTTACAAAATATAAAAAAATAATATCTTAAAAATATACACATTCACAATTATATACAAAAAATATTAACAAAGTGGAAATTGCAATATTAAATTAACTACGTAGTTACAAGAACAAGTTAAGACGTTATAAAAACTAAAGAAAAATATATGTTTGGTCCATCAAATGCAATTAAAAGATAAGCCTTATTAAAAAAAAAAACCTACACAGATCTTTAAAAATATTGAGAGAATTCAGTTTTTATTATTTTTACTTATTTGTTCTTTTAGAACTGCATAATTTTTATTAATAAGGCATAATAACTAAGGCAAGGGTGAAGATAAACGTCGAAATTAATAATAGTATATGTAGACTTTAACACCCTCCCTTTTATTTAAAATGTATGCCTAGCATATGGATTAATTAAATTATAACTTATTATATTAAATGTAACTCAAATATCACTTTCAAACTTAAAAATACTTAAATCATTTCAAAACATAAGAAACACAACCTAAAAGCCTTTGTCACAAATATAGTGTTTTATTGGTACATTTTAATAAGGAACGATTGAATCCAACTATACGAATAATCTCGTCATTGGATCAATATGATAGGATACGAAATTTATATTTTACTAAAATTATTAAACCCAAAACTATCGGTAACTAAAATAATATAAAATATGTTTAGTATTGTAATGAATGCTATCACAGCAACCTATTATGAATGTAAGAAGTTATTATGCGTCTGCCCAAACTAAGTGCTAACATAACATAAACTTAAAGGTGTCGTAATACATTAAAAATAGAAGAAAACAATTTTACAAAAGTCAGTGATAAAAGTTAATAAGATTCATAATAGGAGATTCAAATAGACTATAATAATTAATTGAACTAGTATAATTAATAATTTGCAATAGAATCAATGGATGAACAGGTATAACATTTGGTCCTGAGGTAGATTTATCTAGTAGTCGAAATTACCGTTGAACTAAAACAGCCATTGGGTCGACAATAAATTATTATACAATTTAAAATAATATCAAGATTATACAGGGCAAATTACCATGACTTAGTGAGAGTGCATAAAACGTGAATCGAAAATAATTCAACCAATACAAGTATACCTACCATTACACCGTCAGGTCGAATGCAGCTATACTTACTAAAACCTTCAAAATTTGATTTCCCTACTTACTTCTCCTACATATCTTAAGCTTTGCCGAAGCATGTTCTGGCAAGTTCACAATAAAGTTGTAAATTAATATAAAATTACAAATGTGTTACACCTACCTATTCTAACAGTCTTTAAAACCTGATCTTATATGTTTTTACCTCCATCGAATCCAGATGGATATCGCTCAAACCGGACAGAGCTTTGAACGTCTTCAGGCCCGTCAGACTGACTGCAGTTAAATTCTGAACGGTCAGACCATTGAACCTGGTTTTGGACGTAAACTTTGGGGACTTGCTGATTGGTTTCTCTCCGACGGCGCAGCTGTACCCTGGTCTATGCAGCACCATATAGCTTTCAGAACTCGGGAAAAGTTCAAGTACGTCGTCAGTGATGGTTCGTAGAGTCACCAAGTGTATGCCGGCCGGGAAGTTCTGTAGGAACGACTGATATGCCTTGACCTCGATTTCGCCCACTTCGCTGGTGTCCAATAGATACACGTTGACGGGGTAATTGAACGATCGGCTTAGATATTCCGCGGTTTGGGACGGTAGTTGGTAAGGGCTGTCCTTCTGGTCGGGTCCAAAGCGACGTTCGTTCACAAACTTGAATCCCTGCTCGCTTGTATCTCTCTTAGCTCGCGTGACGCCGGGCATTGATTCGATTAAAAGCCAATTTTGGAAAGTTGTTGGTCTGTTATCCACAACTCCTTCACCGATTCCTCTAAAGTCATCATAGAGAGTCCGTCGGTCAAGCATGACCTCCAAGCGTCCAGGTTCATACGCTGACGCACCTTGAGCGTGGTTAGTTAACAGGGTCAACCTAGTCTCCTCATCCTGCAGCCACGCCATAGTCGTAATGGGATAGTAGTTCGCCTCAATACCCAATTTGTTCACCTTTACTCTCTTCTGATACTGGAATCCGTTCTGGTCGGTATAGAATTCCGGAATGTCTCCGTTCTGTATATCAGTCTGTATTCTCATAAACAACTCAGTTTCTCTATTTTTGGGAGGACTCTCGAAATCTACCAAGTTCTCGATGAGAATGGCACGCGACAGCACTGGGTCTCCTATGTTATATATTCTCACCGTATGAACTAAAAACGGCAAATACATTGTCGTAATTTCAGTACAGATCGGACCGGAAACTATGATTATGTTATCATCTTGCATATTATTCGGATTAGCATAAGGATGCAGTACATTTTTTTCTGGTGAATCGTAATCCGGCATGAAAAGATAAGCTCCCGAATGACGTTGCGCACTTTGGTATGCCCCGAATTGCACATCAACAACAGTCCTCTTCCTAATATCTTTTCTATAAACCTGCCGTAAGAATCCAGTGTTCCTATTGACAAGAAGTTTTAGCACCGCATTTTCTAATTGTATATCACCAGGCATCATTTTCTTGATAGAAAATACATTGTTTTTTTGCGAGTCTTCACAATTGTTGCAGAATATAACGCTGTGATGAGAGGTGTTGGTGTGCTCTTCCAGCTTGTAAGAGATCGACGTGAGAGGTGGTATGGTCGCCACGAACATCACGTCGTAGACGATGTCGCTAACGACTCGCTTGCCGTTGTCCTGCACTTCGATGCTAGGTGTGATCTGGTACATGACGTGTTTCTTCTTGTGAGTATCAAACACGCGGATGTTCGAAGTGTTGGCCCTTACAGTGATAACTTCGGTTCGGATTTCTGCTAATGGGTTGAAAAGTACAATTTTCTTCTTGTCGATATAAGACATTATCAGTTTCTTAGCTGGTTGGCCGTACGTTTCCCACTCCACTTCGCTTTGCAGAATACTCTGCGAGTGCAATGAGTGGTCGGCGATCATTATAGTGGTGAGCGCAGCCTCTTGCAACCGGATGCAGTGGTACAAGCTTGTGAACAATTTAGTTCCGTAATCTTGCATCACGCTAGATTTTGATGTCCCAGTTATCGCGTCGTGATGTTGGAATAGACCCAAGTTCCTCCTAGCGTAGATGAGCTGTTCATAGGATTTTTCTAATTTCTTCTCAGAAGCCCCGAACCCTTGATTGCCGACCTGTTTTATGTAGTTTGACACAAGAGTGAATAATATTTCTGCAGAGCGGAGTTGATGCTCGAATTGGCGAGCGAGAATTTTCAGATAAGGTCTTGTCGTGTAGTAGCCTGACCAATAAGCCGGTTTGCCCTCGCTAAAGATGTCTGAATAAACGAAGAAATCTCCTTTTAATGTAGGTATAGTGTGATGCCTCTCCTTCATGGCGTTGAAGTAATCAAGTGGCGTTCCGAACTGCACATCAGCGTTGAAAATCTCCTTGTGCGCATTGATATAATTAAACATCTTCATGTAATTAACGTATTGAGCATCAAACTCCATACTGTACTCGTATCTGAAGTCGTCTCCCAGCGGCACCAGCACCACATTGTGTGGAGTAAGAGATCCGATACGATCGTACTCTTCAATCAAAGTCTTCGCCTTGCTGTGCAAATTATGTTCAGTTATATCTTCGTGCTTAGCGGTATATTCAGAATATTCGCCAGGGATTTTCCGGAAGTCAAAGCTGAGACAAATCGAAGGATGTGGACCGCATGTACTTTTTATGGAGTAGATGTCGAAAGGTTGGTTGTGAACTACCATGGAGGGTTTCGTGGTAGCCCAGCCCGCGATCCAGTAGAACTCTTCGATCTGTCGCTCGGCCAGCCATTGTTTCCACGCGTAATGGATCCTTTGTATGATGGTTCCTTCAAGGCCACTTTTATCCAGCAGGTAAGGGACAGTTGCTCCGTGACCGAAGGGATCGATGGACCATCCTGTCTTCGGGATGACGCCGAGGTTCGTTTTTACCCAGTGATGGCCTAAAGAATAGATCAAAATATAATACCCAAAAGGCGAGTTTCTCAATCAAAATCAAAAGAAGTGTATATTACCTTCAATGAACTGATCAATTAACGCATAGATATGCGTGCACGCTTCGTCGGGCATCACCCAGCCGCCCGTGGTGATCTCGAGACGACCTTCTTTGATTAACTTTTTCAATAACTGTAATGAGATCAATTATTATTAATTACCTATTGCCTGTTTATAAATTTTCCTGTTGCTTCGTTCACTAGCTCGTCAATAGGCTGGCAAGTTAGAACAATAATTACAAAAGGTTCATTTGAGTCAAACAAGCTTCCTACATTGTTCGTCGTCGCGGTCAAAATATAACCACTATGTTCGCTAAGTCAACGGATAATTTATCGCGTTATAATGTAAATACCGCACCGATGACTGCATTGAATAATGTAAAGTAAACCGGTAATCCTATTGTGAACTGCATTGAACGCTTTAATACGCGAAGAATGCCTTTAATAATCGAACAGATACCACAAACTTATATGGGTTCGATGATTACGTACGTTGGATAGATTGCAAGCCTGTCAAGGGGCTTACTTGTCGCTGTGTAAATATTTAATGAATGTATTATATTATGCAAAGTACAAAGCTGAACATATTGTCATCCGATTAGTTACTGTTACGTATGTGGACACATGTAAAGGCTAGACTTTGTAAAACGAGACCAAAAACACAACCACGAGAATTAAGTGACCTTGAAAATGATAGGTGACCGACAACGGTAGGAGTGTTTTTTACCAATACAATGTACCTTTTGTTTGACGGGGTGTGACCTTTCCCACCAGGCGTTCAGAAAAGATATCTCTGTCCAAATGAAGGTCATGTTCGGGTACTGAGTCAGTTTTGTCACAATGTTGTTGATAATGTTCTTTGTCTTCCATTCGAAGTACTGCTCGAAAGTCTTCAGCCATCCTGGGTCGTTGTGGGAGTGAGGGACCACAATAACCTGTTGTTGAGTAGAAAAGTTTAATATTTCATTTGCTTAATATTGTACAGCTGTGGTAACACTTTGACCTGAAACTGACCCACCGTAGTTTCAATAGACTATGAGGCCAGCGTTTACTGCGGGGTAATAGCGTAACACACTAACAGTAGCAATAGCTTTCATTTTGACAGTTCAACAACATTCATTGCGTTATTTTTGTTGTTGAGCAGACAATTTTTTCGAACATATAAAGCATTGGATCAGTACTATCATTTAAAATGATTCAGATTGAGATTGATAGTACTTTAAGCAATTGCAAGCACAACGTGAAATATTGCTAATTCATTGCTTCATAACTATCTTCAAAAATTTGTCTGTTCAACAACGTAAATATCGCAATTAATTTTGTTGAGCTGTCAAATGAAAGCCATTACTACTGTTAGTGTGTTAAACAATAACCCCGCGGGTGGTACTGAGATGACGGCTGATATAAGTGCCATTCCTGTTATACCGTAACGCAATCATACCGCTGCGCTGGTCCCTTGTTAAGTTTTCCAGTGAGTTTCTAATATACAGTAATGCATCTTTAATTTCCGATATCTATTGATAACCTTGTTACCGGTACCGGTAAGAAGAAACAATTTTACATTATTTTCTAAATAATATAATAGAAGCTAGCCATCATATACCTAATGACACTATCTATAGGAAACAGGCCGGTCGATCTTATGGGAAGTGGGTACTGGGTAGGCACTGCGACGCCAAACTGACAGACCAAGTTTAATAAACATTATTATTCGAAGACTCAGCCCAATTCTCAAACAATCTCAATTTTGAGTTGCTGATAAGTCTTATGTTTCGGTCGGTGTAAGGAGAAAAGACGTCTTTATGTTAAAAGCCGTTTGGAAATTCGGAGGTGAATTTAATAGATATTGTGGCCGATTCCCTTGTTCACAAACTAAACTAAATTTAAGTTCAGTGCATCTTTTTTTTTCTATTTCATTAAGAAAAGGACAGAAGATAAGATATTAGCTTAGTCCTGTCAAACTAAAATACTCCATAGACAGTTTAGACGTGATTAAAAACATTGCTACTAAAAATAGGACAATTTACGTCAGGCGCTGAATAATTTGACAGGACTAAAATAATTTTTATCTTCTGTCCTTTTCTTCATGAAATAGAAAGAAAAAGATGCACTGAACTTAAATTTAATTTGTGAACAAGGGAATCGGCGCCATTGTATAGTCGTCGAACTTACCTTCAACCTGGGCCGTGTGGTATCGTTATGTATCTTTTCATAACGGTCCTCAAAGGACTTGTCCCAAAATTCCTTTGAGCGCAACCAGCTCGGCTGAAAGTAAAAAATATTGTAATTAATAGGCCCTTTCAGAAAGTTTTCCTTTATGTTGGAATGCTATAGTAGCTAAATATAAATAATTATTCTTGTTAAACAAAATTTATTTTAGTGTGTTACTACGTCAGCTTATGATTTTTCCAACGCCAGATAATTTTATCGAAGGAATCATTTTGAATTTTTGACAGTTCCTCCATACAAAATCTGTCAGACGTCAATTTAATTCCACGAATAAAAGTTATCAGTCAATTGAGAAATCGGCCCTTAGATATATTTCTACGTAGCAAAACAACATAAAATCGAAGGTAACTTCTACTACAATTTCATATATGATTAATGGACGTAGCGTTAAGTACTTATAAACACTGATACGAGATAGAAGCGTTGCGGTCGCACGGTTGTAACTTTCATTGGTTTACATTTCACTTCATTTCAGAAAGCGAACGTGAAATTACGAAGCGTTTATGCGTATGATGTACGTCAACAGGACGCTTGAAAACTCCGTGCCATTAATTTAATACAACGTGAACATCGCGAATGGGAATGCTCGTTTTATTCCAGCCTGCATCTCGTGTGTACATATTTATTATTATTATAATGTAGCGCACGGAACGGCAACGCCGCTCTTTACCTACTCCGAAGCAATAATTTGATTTTTTTGGCGCGAAAAAGGCCTCGAGATTTGAAAGTTGCCTATGGCAGCCACTATTCCTTAATTTTTGAGCTATAATACATAATCATATCTTCTTTTGTTCGGAAGATATGACATGAGCAGCCTGCTGGGGTGCCGTAACTCCAGCTTACACATATTTATCGGTTTAATAACTCATAGAGCATTTTGACCAGAGATTTGAAAAATTTGCTGCTAATAGCAGCTATTATGCCTTATTTTTTGAGCTTTAATATCTAATCATGTCTTCTTTCGTTTGGACGATGTGACATGAGCAGCTGGGGTGACGTCACTTCAGCTTACACACACGTTTTTGATCGTAGTTTCAACACTTTTTAAGTATTATCGTTCAGCTTTTTCCTTCCTTGTGCAGCTATTATGCCTTATTTTTCTGACTATAGTCCAAAACCCTAACCTCACTGGTTTGCCTGTATTGAATGAGGAAGCTGGGGTGACGTCACTCCAGCTAACACACACTAAACGATTCATATTAATGAAAGACTGGGAAGTTTGATTGCAGCTATTATGCCTTAAATATTGGCATAGGTAGAATTATTCTATCACATATGAGGAAGCTGGAGTTATACACACCTGAAACTCGTATTATTCAATTCGAGAAATTGGAATGAATATTTCCATTCTTTGAAAAAAATTACTGAACAATTTTCTGACATCCTCATATTTAAAATTGAGTTACATGCTCGTCGTTGTCATTGTCATTGTCGTTAAATGATGAATTGTCCGTGTGGTAGTCATGTATTTTGACACTTTTCTATGATACTTTTGATAAAGTTACAGACTGTTATTGAATAGGTTTGGGATAAGGATTGGCTGTCAGTGTCACATACAATTTTTTATTCTGTTTGTTTTAGCTGTAAGTTATCCATAGTTAATAAATAAATAAGAGAAGAAAGTGATGGCTCCATAGACTCATCACACAGTTTACACCCAGTGCGTATGTGACGCTTCCGACCACACCACGTCTCTTTACTGTATTATAAAGACTGCAGCCTATTTGGTGCTAATATGCAACCTCCGCGAGTTTATTAAAAAGTTATTAGTATAAAAGACGAGACATACGTAAAGATTTAAGTTTAGAAGAGATTAGGCTGACAATCAAAAGGGTTATGATGTAACTATACGTAATATATTTTATAGGAATAATATTATTGAACATTACGAGATAAACCGAAGTTTGATTTTATACCTCCCGGTACCTGGGAGGGCTTGTCTAGTCCTTTATAGTACCACCAAACGCCCGTACACATACCGCACTTTGCCTAAACATCATAAGAATAAGGTACCTGACACGAAAAGAATGACGACTATTGAAAGAGACGTCAATTCTGAACCTTACTTATACTAAAATGAACCCAACATGTAGCGTAGAGCCGCCGTATCCGAGCAAATTGTTTCATTGATGCCACATACATTATTTATTTATCCCTTCAATTCATTTAGCTTGATTACAAAGGACCAATTATGGAAACTGGTGCCTCGATGATCGAGGAATGAACCTTATTCTGCGATTAAAATTTTTACTACAGATAGACTCCGGTAGAAAATTAAAAGGATTTGACTTGAGCGGACTTCCCCAAGAGCGTTTAAAATTGTACAAAATAGCTCAGGCCACATATCCCGCAAACGCCACGTTAACTGACTTACGACTCATAACGAGATTTTCTATAATGGGTAAATGAAACCATTTATCAGCACCAACTTTCATGAACTCAGAACCGCCATTTTAGCGCTGTTAGCGTCCTCCCCTGCTAATCGCGGCAAGTTTCAATAGGGCAAACAAGTTTTAACTTGGAAACAAAAGTGCACATATAACTTTAATAGTACTACTCTGTCAAGAAAGTACCGGGAAAAGATCAATAATACACAAAATGTTAGTAATTCATCCAAATATATTTTATCGCCTTCAAAGTATGGTCCTTCAGAAACGACACACTTACGCCAACGAATAGTCCAACAATCAAAAAATTTTTTAAATGAGTTTTCCCGGAATTGAATTCAGTTCTCGCCGCGGATTCTCCTTTATGTCTTCTACCGAACAAAAACGTGTCACGAAGTGGTAATTTGAGTTTAGGAAAAAGAAAGAAGTCGGCTGCTGGAGCCATATCTGGTGAATAAGCTGGTTGCTCGATGGTATTTGTTGAGTTTTTGGTCAAAAATTCGTTCACAATTATTATGGCCCTGTGCAAAGGCGCATTATCGATCCAAGAATTTCCTTTCCACAATTCTAGCCTTTTTCGTCGAATTTGCTCTCTTAAACGCCTCATGACGCTCAAATAATATTCTTTGTATATTTACTCGGAATTCTTGCCAAAAAGTCAAATGGTAAACATTTGACCTTTTGGCAAGAATTCCGAGTGTAAAACACCGCGATAGTCAAAGAAAACAGTCAACATGACTTTGACCTTTGATCGACTTTGGCGTGGTTTTTTCGGTTTCGGTTCAGTTGGAAGGCGCCACTCCGAAGCTTGTTGACTAGTTTGCATGTCAAACTCGTAAACCCACGTCTCGTTACCAGTAACAATGCGTTTTATGAATGTTGGGTCGGAATTGACTCCTTCTAGAATATCCTTAGCGACTCTTATACGATTGAGTTTTTGGAGTAAATTCAGGTCTTTTGGGACTAGCCGAGCGGCAACATGTTTTATACCCAAGTGATTATTTAAAATGGTACGGATCGACTCGTGAGATACAGAAAGTTCAGCGGCTATCTCTCTCAAACTTGATCGAGGATTTTTAGTCAGTATTTCCTTCACTTTTGCGATGTTAACTTCAGTTGAAGACGTTAATGGCCTACCAGAGCGAGGCAAATCTTCTATCAAATACCGACCGCTTTTGAACACTTTGTACCCCTCATAGCACGTGTTTTTGATAAAGTCGATTCACCGTAAGCCTTCTGTAACATTTTCAGTGAATCCGAACATGAAATTCCATTGGCGATGCAAAATTTAAGACAAACTCTTTGTTCGACGTTTTTGTCCATTATGAAATTCGTAATACACACTAGATATGATCTAACTAAAAACAGCACTGTACTAATAATATTAATATACTAATCTAAATAACAGGGGGGCAATTCTCGTAACTTTAAGAACGTTCACAATCTGATCACAGTCTCAATCTGTCAAAAATTCCTCAAATTTCCCTACATTTTGACAAGTTTATGACATTTGTTTGTCGCCGAGATGAGACTGCGACAGATTTTGAACGTTTTAAATTACGAGAATTATTGGCCTTCAGATGCAACTCAAACTCCGCGCCAAAATGGAAAACAGTTGTGCCAATCTAACAACAAAAAAAAAATATGGAACCATAAACAAATCATCCATTTCCGATACTTTTTTTACTGAATGTATTTCAAGTTTATGATAGACCGTAGTTCAGCCTTCATCGCAGAGAAAGACACAGTAAATTCAACTCAATTTTCTGTCGTCTGTAATTATATCCATTAGCCCAAGGGGCTCGTGACTAAAATAACAGCTGCACGGGTTCGACCGAACGTTAAGCTACTCTTGCCACGGTCAATTTGTGGATGGGTGACCGTTCATTACATATCGAGAACCCTCCAGTGCCTCGGAAAGCACGTTTAAGCCGTTGGTTCTGGCTGTCATTCGTAAATATAATGTCTAACAAGCGGTCTTATCAAGGGGTATCGTGTTATCCAGTAACAGGGTTGTGGAGGTCAGATAGGCAGTCGCTCCATGTAAAATAATGGTATTTAGCTGCATCCGATTAGATTGAGACCGACCCCAACATAGTTGGGAAAAGGCTAGGCATGATTGATTGAGACCAAATAAGGAGAATAGGCTATTTTCCTAAAAAAAATCTAATTAGTCCGTCAGTTAGATTATTAAAAAATATTGAACCCGTATTTTTTCTTTTGTCAATTATATAAAAAATGATGAAGATATCGCCTGTTAAAGTTCCGCGTGACGTCACTTGCTTGCGACACTTTTGCAAGCAAGTGACGTCACGATCCCCCACTCCCAAATTTTTACGCGCTTTATCTTTGAAATTATTTGTTTGATTGACAAAAGAAAAAATTCGTGTCCATTATTTTTCGATAATCTAACTGACGGACTAAAAATATAATTATTATTTTTTTACCCAGGCAACTACCCTATTACGGAAAACTTATAATTGATTCGATGCATTTACTTTTTCGGGGTTTAATACTTTGATGCAGTAGATACAGAATTGCCAAGTTCGTAATGGTACTTTGAAAATATAGACAACAGCTGATGTATTCTGTAAAAATCTCACCGTGAAAACTTAGACGAAGAGAGCTGTAATTTCCAGTAGCATGAGGTGAAATGACAGGTCAATCTCACCTCACCTAAGTTTTCACGGTAAGATTCTTACAGAATAATAATAATAATAATATCCCTGGACATTTCACACAGACCGTTTGATCTAGACCACCACACGAAGTTATTTTCCACTTCCATAATAACTAATCTACTTTAGTTCTAGTCTACTTGAATTTTACACATATTTAAAATGATGTAACGTAATGGTAATGTGTAGGTAATGCACTTCCGGGCCGTTTCGGTCGCCACTACAAACTCTTCATTTAGTTACTGTTTCGTTTAGGTTAATGGGTACGGTAAACTTTGTGCTTAGCTTACCACCATAGATACAGGATAGAAGGAGATATGCCCTGTAGTTGAAAATGTATCGGAACTCCATGTCGTTCAGACGATCCCACTATCGCGCCACTACTACACATGTAGTTCAGTAAAAGAAAGAGATACAAAGTCGCGGACACATTTGCAATTCATAAATCAGAACGTACTACACAATCAATTATAAAACATAGCGTGCATTTACCATGCACCGTACAACTTACACAAAAACATCTGTCGCTAAAGCCATTTATTTTACATATATACGCAAATCGGAAAGTTGTCTATTCTCCCATTTATTATTGTACTAAAAAAAATTGGGGTTGTGAAAATAAAATAAATAAAAACCGAATAAAAAACAATATGTCCAAAAAATATTATATTATAAATCAATAAAAAATAGCAAAAAAATAAATTACTAAATTAAAATTTTTACATTATTTTACATCTTCTCAAGGGTCTTCCAACTGGATTTAATCGTCATCTTTTTAGGTCTTCCAACTGGGTTAAAACAGTTTGTAAAATTAAGTATATATTAGTTGGGTAATCGATATTGTTGTCGATAGTGCACATACACCTACGTTAGTGGATCTGCACGGCCACATCACTAACTGGCCGCACGCAACCAGCAGTGGCCGTACCATGCGATGCATGCACCGCCTAAATAAAGTATCGTTTTGTTATTTTTACATTGCTTGTCTAGTCACTTAGTGACATACTTAGGCAGTGGTTAAGGAGCAATGTATTTACTGCGAAAATAGTACAGTCGTTGCGATATTTGAAAACAAAATTAACGTAGTAAAAGCAAGAAATATTTTACAATTTGTTGTTTTTCATAATTTTAAAGACAAATATAGTAAAATACTTATATTTATATATGGTAAGTGATTCCATAATTTCAATCATTTCGGGCATGCCTCGACGACACAGACACGCCTCCTTGCCACTTCTCCTGTTTTTTACATTTATATGCTTACGACTTATGACATCTAAACATTCTTATCCATTTTAATCTCTGAGACGCGAGCAGCGCATTTTGTTAATATGATTAGATAAGTTGTAACATCTGAAATTTTTTTCTTTATTTCGTATTGAAAGTACTTTATAATCTTCTATCTATCTTCTATATTAATAAAGCTAAAGAGTTTGTTTGTTTGAACACGCTAATCTCAGGAACTACCAGTCGAAATTGAATAAATCTTTTTGCATTCGTAAGCCCAACATCACGCTACGACCCTTAAGAGCCGAGCAAAGGGAAGAAAGACAGAACGCTAATGAAGTAATAACGCCAACGGACGATGTGATGAAATTACTTTTTATATTAATTAGCGGTTTTACTTCGTTTACGCTTAGCGTTATTTCGGACTGTTTTTTTTTATGCTCGGTTTCAGATTAAATTAAAATTATGTACGTCAAAAACTAAAGTTGGAACGAAGAGTTCTCACAGCGTATAATGGTAAACCAAAAAATTTTTAGAGTATGTGGATAGCTGCCAATATTGACGCACAATGGTCCACCTAAAGGACTAATTGCGGAAACCAAACCCGTAACATAGAACATAGCTGCCAATATCTAGATAAACAATTGTCCTTCACAAAGTCGAGTCACACAAGTAAAATCGAAAGGAGAATCTGAGGGCACGGCAGTGCCAGGATAAACATGACTTAGAAGAAATTTCGAAAAATGAGAGTCGAAAAGAATAATTAAAATCAAAAACTCCCCATGTAGGTACTTAAAGAAAAAGGTAATGGAGTCAGTCCTGCTTACTAACATACCTATCCTACGGTTGTCAGACTTAAATATTTAGCAAAACGACGAAAGACAAAATACAAACGAACCAACAAGGAAAGGAGCTTCCCTAACATTCGATTATAAACAGTCGCAAGTAGATTATCGTCGTATTTTCTATGTCGTCTCGTACTGTTGCAGAACTTGCAGACAAGAAAATAATGGTCTGGAATTTGAATGTCCAATTGTATTGATCCAAGCTTTAGGTACTCATCCACAAATTGGATGGGGGAAACAAACAATGCTTATGTCCCATAATAGGCCCCGGTGACTGCTGCTTGTATCAGAACTGTTAACAAATACTTTGTTCTATTCACACATTCGAGAGCGAACGTCTAAAGTTAAAAAAAACGTAACAGCTCGCCGAGTTGGTTCCGCGAACTTTTTATCGCAATAAAGTCTCGTCCATGCCTGCTCGATCACGTAACTCAAATGAATATTCGATTCAGTACATCCCGTACAAATTAGTGGAGTAAACAGCAAATAACTCGCCGGAATTTCGAGTTGAACGAATCCATTTTGTGAAAAACTTTGTACTGGAACTGACAATAAAAAAAAGAAGATTTTTGTTCGATTCTGAAAATTGCATGGCTCCCAAATTCTTTTCATTGGCATTATTTGGTGTAACCACATTGTGTTCGGTAAATGTTGCGTGTTTAGCAGTACGCTCTCACACCACATTTCTGTAAGTATCTACATCTGTACAAGTGAAGTGTTCAGTTTTCATTATTTTCTCGTTAACAATTTTCCACAGCAATTGCTTCACTTATAAATTAACAACATCTAGTACTATCCTGAAGCAACATAGTTATCTATGCTTCTGATACATCAGAAGCTTAGTATTTGCATAAGTAAGTATGCATCAACATGTACGCCAGGTGGGGCATGAACGAGTTGATTGCTTTTAAGCTAAACTAGTTAACTACTAAGATGAAATCTGGAGCAACGAAACTGAAAGTATGATTGATGATGAACCTCACATCGATCAAGCAACAAATAAGAGACAACGAAGTGCTGACCCAGTCTGAGAACAAACTTCGTCAACTAGCCGAAACGGGAAAGAAGACCTTAATAAACCTCAAAGTTTTAGTTCGACTTCCCAGCAAGAAGTTTTTCGGAGAGTGCACTTTAATGACGAATCGAATTCGGGGAACGTGGGCCGACGTGCCACATTCATTAATAACTTGATCAAAACTCCCGAATAAGCCTCTTTGCCTTGACGTTACCTTATTGGGGTGATATATCTATCTATACTAATATTATAAAGAGATTTTTTTTTTGTTGATACTTTTGCATGTAGGGGGTTATCTCCGGAACTACCAGTCTTGCTTGATAAAATCTTTTTGCATTGATAGCCCAATTCTTGAGGAAGGTTACAGGATATTTAACATCATGCGACTTCTTCTTTTTTTCCTTTTGCTCTGCTCCTAAGGATCGTAAGCCTTAGGAGCAGAGCAAAAGAAAAAAGTCAGAACGAATTCTAAGCGAAAACGAAGTAGTAGCACGGGCAAGCGATAGGATGCGGCGCGATGGGATGCGACGCGATGGGATGCGACGCGATGGAATGCGACGCGATGGGTCGGGGGCCGAAATTTCAGTCGCGGGCAGAAGCTTGTCGAACATAAAATAATCCACCGACTCGCAACTATACACATCAATGCTACGCATGATGCAAATGTCACACGATTCACAGCAATCAAATTACATAAATGACAAAATAGTCATGGTTCAGTGTTGGCTATCCATCTATACCTTTCATTGTTGTGCTTTCCAATCAATGCGAATCAATTTGGTGGAATCGTGTAATAGCGTGAGTGTATTACAAAGGTTGATGTTATGAGAATTTCACAACCAAGCTATGTTTTTCTTTTAAACAAGGTATTGCAAATATTATTATTATAACCCTTCAAAAGAAACGACCACAACGCGATGGCACATGGGAAGCATGTGGGAAGGTATGTAATGGGTATTGTCAGGATAACACAGGTTTGACAATCATCGTCATCTTTCCAGCGGAAAGTCGTCCGCTGCTGCACATAGGCCTCCCCCAAGCATAGGATAGGGCTTCATAGCATAGGACTTAATATTATTAATTTATTAATTAGTGTTTAGTTTTCATTTAGTATTAGTACCAGCTCTGCCTGCGGCTTCGCTGTGTTTGCTAATGACAAGGTGTCTTGAAGTCATGACTTCAAGTGTATTTTTTCTTATTCTATGATATATTGATAAGAAATTAATCCAGTCACAGTTAAGCTTCTTTATTTAAACTAAAACTCAACACATCTTTAGGTTCAATATTTGTACCTACGAACAAAAGGAAATAATATTATAGATGTATAGGTACTCGATCTCTCTCGGCTCCGGGGAAATAAACTCGTGCGAATTGAAGAAAATCAAAAATTTAATATCCTATACTAACTAAAACTATTAAAAAAACAAAAAAAAATGCATCGACATATTCCTCCGCATCGCTGTCGACTGGTAATGTACCTAAGAGACTAGCGGCATTGCCACGTTGTATATACTCGTAGCAATGCTTAGAAAATCATAGTTATAATATTTTCACATCAATGAGTACTTGATCAGCTGACCGAAAAAGAAATTTGCTCTATCATATTTTAGCCAGGAGATGTATACGAATAAAAAGTTTACAATCGTCCTAAACAGACTTAGTTTTTCTCCTGGCTCTTATGATTACAGAAATCTTTCTTAGTGTTCAAATTATCCTGCGACACATAGTGAAGAAAACCATCGTGACGAAACCGGAATGCCCTAGAACCAAAAATTCGAAGCCATGTGGCATCCACCACCCGCACTAGGCTCGCGTGCTGTATTATGGCCCCTCTCAGAGAGACATATACATATAAATATAATATAAGACAATCATTGCAATTCTTTATTGCATTTCTTTAGAACGCACGAGCCTTCAGACATGATCATCATCCTCATCACCTGCCTGCCTAGCGTTTTCCTACCTAAATCCTAAGAGCCTGCGCGCAGTAGCGATTTTAAGTTGGCCGATAGTTTGATCGGTCAGAGGATCAGTATAGAGTTATATAATGGCAGTGTGCGCACTTGAAGATTAACAGTTGTACGACTATTACGACTATCGGCCAACTTAAATCGCTAGTGCGCGAAAGCTCTAAATCATAATAGAATATGGTTGCAAAAATATCTTACGATGATGCAAAAAACCAGCTTACTTTTTTGCCCAATTTGAATATACTCGTAACCATAATTAAAGTAGATAAATTATTTACTATTTGTAGGAATTTTAGATAATACTTATGTATATAAGCACTTGAGTGAGATACCTGAGATACAGGTTTATTCCTAGTTCAGGTAGAATCCAATTATTTTTTACCTACCTCTAGTTTAAGGCCCTATTTTTATTTATTTATTTATTACTTTAATTAAAACGGTTTAAAACCAATTACAGTAATTAAAGATTTTGTAAATATTTATGTAAATCAATTATTTCAATAAACAATACAAACAAACAATGCCTATTGGGGTCGGCTTCTTGTTTAACCGGAAGCAGTGGAATACCAGTATTTACAAGCTTTTATTTAACTTGCGATGTATGTATGTAAATATGTTTGTTCGGGTGGACTCTTGCAACTCAATTTTGAAGCAGATATCTTCAACCGATTGAGCTGAAATTTTGCATGCATGTGTATATCGGATGACAATGTAAAATTATTGTGACATGGAGCTGATCTGATGGTGGAACCGGAAGGTGATCATAGGAACTCGGTAGTTAAACGACACAACCCCATCGAGTTTGGTTTGGACTCGTTTGATCCGTCTTAACGAGAACTTTGGTGCTAGATGATAACCAGGGTCTAATGATGGAGCTGGAAGATGGCCATAGGAACTCGGTAATGAAACGACACAACCCCATCGAGTTTGGGCTCGTATGATTCGTCTTGACGGGTACTTTGGTGCTAGATGGTAACCAGGGTCTGATGATGGAGCTGGAAGATGGCCATAGGAACTCGATAATTAAACATAACCCCGTCGAGTTTGGGCTCGTATGATTCGTCTTGGCGAGTACTTCGGTACCAGGGACTAAAGATGAACAGGTAGCTTAAGTGCAGTAAACGCATATAACGGAAAAACTCTGCTACGCGCTACGAATGACGCCGTAGTCAATCTCGCATCAAAAAAATTAAAAGTTAAAAATATAATTAAAAGAAAAAAAAACTTTAAAAACAAGCTTTTATTACTTATTAATAAAAAGGACTAAAAAGTTAAAAATAATTTAAATCTGATAAGAAATAAGTAAAAGCGTATTACATTTTGATTTAATTAAAGTAAAAAAGGACTAAAAAGTTAAAAATAATTTAAACCTGATAAGAAATAAGTAAAAGCGTGTTACATTTTGATTACATGTGACATTAAAGAACATGTAGAGCACAATGTAACACGCTTTTATTTATTTATTCATCATCATCATCTGCCTAGCCTTTTCCCAACTATGTTGGGGTCGGCTTCCAGTCTAACCGGATGCAGCTGAATACCAGTATTTTACATGGAGCGACTGCCTATCTGACCTCCACAACCCAGTTACTGGGTAATACGATACCCCTTGGTAAGACTGGTTGTCAGATTTTCGGGCTTCTGACTACCCGTAGCTTTTATTTATTTATTATCAGGTTTAAATTGTTTCTAACTTTTTAGTCCTTTTTAATAATAAGTAATAAAAGCTTGTTTTTAAAAAAAAAAATTCTTATATTTTTTTTTACATAGACGGACTGCCTATTGACCTTCACAATCCAGTGACTGGATAATACGATACGCCTACAGTCACGATATGTGAATAATATATTAGCTTCTTGATCTATATAAGCAAACTAGCTACTGCCCGCAACGTCGTCCGCGTGAAATTCTTGTTCCCCCGCCCCACCCCGTCGCATCGCATCGCTCGCCCGCACTATCACTTCGTATTCGCTTAGTTCTTTTCCTGACTGTATTCATTTTGATCTAGCGTGATGTTGGACCGACATTTTGTTGCGGCGTTATTTTAAAATTATGATATCTCCTAAGATGTTGATTGAAATCAAATGATGTCAAGGGCAATTTTATTCACAGTTAAATACTTGTGATGAATAACGTATTTATTTGGATAAGGATTATCATTTGGAGAAGGATATCATGTTGATAAAACACCTTCGCAAATAATGCATTAATTTCTAACAAATTTAATTACCATAAAAAGGTTATAGTGAGTCAATCTTAAAAGATAGACATATGCTGTTGCGGACTTTTTTTATGACTTTTAAAGAGGAACAATTCCTTCATACATAATTTTTGCGTAACTTAAACCGTTTACGCAGCGCACGCAACGGAAGCTCTCAAAAGGAATCGTTTTTCTCGTTTTTGCAACATTTTCCATTGATACTCCGCTCCTATTGGTCGCAGCGTGATGTTATATACTATAACTTTCCTCATGAATTGGGCTATCATATGCAAAAATAATTATTCAAATCCGACTGGTAGTTCCAGAGATTACCCCCCCCTACATACATACAAACAAATTTTATCTCTTTATTATTAGTAGTATAGAAGTGTAGCTTATATCGGTCTATATACCTATATTAAACCCACTTGTCTGACTGTCGGAGTTACAATTTTTGTGTACAGGTAGGTAACCTCAATGGTAACAATTTGACATGTACTTACAGCGCCTTTGTAAATTTCGTAGCAAGTTTTCGTAGTTGTGGTGTTTAAACTGATATGTACGCTCACTGTACAATAATTATTTAGGTATATTCTGCCTATCTAACGCCTAGAACATGTAAAATCACTAGTTTGTTAAACTGGTCTTTTTATAAGGTGGCAGGGACATCGACGCGCAACCTGTTACCACGGATTCAGTACATGATTCTGAACCCTCTGCATTGAAAAATGTAACAAATTGCGCGTAATTGCACGTAATATTGACAAATTAATCAAAATAGCGGAATATTTGACAGCTATCTGTGACTTAGCGAACTTTCTAAATACACACTCTTAATAACACGATTATCTAATAGGTACTGATGTCAGATTGAAGGAGCCACGGATATCGAGGGATATGCCTTGGGGGCGTGGCACGTGCCGCCTCGATATTATAAAATTGTTCTTATATTCGAACGGCGGCTGTACGCTTCATTCAGTCGCTTTGCAACTGCTTACATTGTACTATTGATGCGTAAAAAACTAAAATGTCGAGTTGTGCAGTAATTATATGTAAAAATAGGTCAAATACCATCAACCTGAAGACAAATGGCGTGTCCTACCACCGGTAAGTAAACAATTACACTGTTTTATATTTTAAATCAATTTTTAAATATTTTACTAACTTCCGTCCGGAGCGACACGAACTAGCCCGAATCTTCCCGAACGCAACGAGATTTGGATTTAGAGAGGTGCAATCGAGTGCGTGTGGCTGATTTGATCGATATGCGTATTATTGCAGTTGAATA
Organism: Apamea anceps; assembly: GCA_951799955.1. Lineage (NCBI taxonomy): Eukaryota > Metazoa > Arthropoda > Insecta > Lepidoptera > Noctuidae > Apamea > Apamea anceps. The sequence goes on along the minus strand of OX637500.1, from coordinate 6,958,555 downwards.
TTTTTTTACAGAACTTAATGGATATTCTCGTATTACATGTATAGTAAAAGAGTTAAATTAGTTATTAATTTAATGTTGTTTGAACCAAATTAAGACATTGTTATTTCAATACAGTTACTCGTGAAGTGTAAAAGCTTAAATTAATATTATGCCTAAAGATTTTGACAAATGAATAGTTTTTCTAATTAGTACAATATGATAAACACATATTATATTTCATCCAATTATTTACTTTTGGTCAGAAAATTACAATAATTTGTATTCGATATGCAAAAATATTCAATTATTATTTTAAAAAATCTGGTTATTTGGCGGTTTCGTATGGTGGGCGCTAGACGATGAATAATATTTTATTTTAGTTAAAATAAACTATATTATCGGATAGGTAATTACATAAAAAAAAATATTTAGAGAAAATTAAACAAAGTTGAACAAGAATGTGCTATACAAGAATGTGCTAAAATTAAATATCGATAAAAATTATCGACCACCGCTTTCGACTCCCTAATTGCATGCGTGTGCAATGACTGTTCGCAAATAGCAAATGTTTACAAGTGAATGCCCCGCCCATTCTATGTATGTGTGCTATTAGAAATTGATCTACTGTGACTGCTTTCTTCTTAGTGTGCGTGTTCAAATTTTGAGTGTGTGTCGTAAGTACAGTATTTGTTAATGTTGTAATTATTTGGGTGGGAGATAAGGGGTCGCACTAGGATTCCCTACTATTCCGCAATGAAGGCATATCTCCGGACATCTATGGAAGGAGCCAAAAACAAAACCTATAAAAGAAGTAAATCTAGCACACCTGTGACCTGACTACCTATTTATAAGTTACTAAATTCCTTCACCTATAGAAGCACCTCTGGCTAACCCTTCGGGGAAGACAGACGTGGTGTTATGTTTTGTTACGAGGATTCCTGCATTTATAATTCTACGTCAAAACCTAGAAGTAGCGTGTTTACACCTCAAAACACGACCCGACCTACAAACACTAACACTTGCTTACACCAAATTAATAAAAACAAACATTGTTGGGTAATTACAAATCTATAGTAGGTAGGTGACGTTTAAATTTGTAGGCAATGCGTGAGATTGTTGTAAGTAGGACGCGTACTCGCGTAGTCTAAACTAGCGTACTTTTACGTTGCGTGGAACGCGACGGGCGTGCTACGAAAATAAGACACATGTATTGACGAGCAAGTATCGCATATATATCGTATATTGATATCTTGCGTATTAAGGTCAAGCTATTATTTAACCGATAATGTTTAATATGGGGGTGAATTTTTTGGTAAAAGTTTTCATACGAATTTTTTAGTTGAGGTTTTAAATTCAAATCACGTTAGTGCCAGCGGGTCATAATGAAATTCAGTAGAATATTTATATTATATCTTAAGTTAAGTTAGCATGACATATAATTTGACATTAGCGAGCAGATAGTGTAAAAATATTCTGATTAATCATTTATCAAAGCCAATTGTACTCATAGTCCAAGAATATTAGTCAAATGAGGGCAAGTATCTCGGAATGAGAGATAGCCAGCTATAAAGTTGTATAAACCTTTATTTTGTCACCCTCAAACTTGTCTCGAAACCTACTTATCGCAGGGTGTCCGCGACTACAGATATTCCAAGGTCACAGTGAAAAAAAAAAAACGATTTTTACACATTTATTGCAAATATCTCGTTTCCTATGGGTTTTATGCTATTTGTATTTATTATGAATATTGTAGAGGATTAAATTCTCTAAAACTTTTGTTCAACCATTTTTTTTATATCTTTAACCATTTTCGAGATAGAGGGCAGAGCGCGCGTAGTGTTAAAATATTTACGAGTCCGGTTCAATCATTATTTGAGAATGGAGTGCGAACCTTGTTGGCAATCTATAATGCTCCAAAATCTGAGGACTGTAGTTCTGCACAATTCATCAAGTTAACAAAACTGAATGAACCTGTGCAGTTATTAAATCTTCCACCAACAAGTGCAACAGCTCACCAACATTTCAACCGTGTTTATTATCAAGTTCAGACTTGGTTAGGGCATGATTTAGAACCCCAGAATTGGGGTTGAATAATGCGTGATGAATTCCTGGAACCTGTTATGACAATAAATCCACCATGAACCAGCTCCGGAGGAATTACTTAACACAATACTCTGCAACTGCAAGAATGGTTGAGGTTCGCGATGTGGATGCAGGAAAGCAGGGTGCAGTGCTCTTTAGCTTGTGGCCAGTGTAATGGGCAAGCTTGTCTTAATACTTCACCATATCAGAGTGATATCAATGAAAACGGTACTTTTGACCCCGAAATCCTGGAAGAACTGGAGACAAATGTCGTTGAAGATGAGAACACAGAGGAATTTGAAATTTTACAGCGACTGGAAGACGATGAAGAAGAAGAAGAAAATTGAAATTAGAACTTGTAGTTCTTATTATTATTCAATTTCTAAATTTCAACTTTCATAAATGTATGCAATGGTATCCATCAATAAAAACATTAATTAAAAAATTAATTCTTTTATTTTTATTTAGTTAGATAAAATAGAATTAAAAAATAATTAAATCATTTTCCTTAATAACTTTATAATTAAACGGGTAGGTAAGTGTTATTATATGAATAGATACTGAATTATTGAAATAAAATATTAATTATAACGTAATAGTTAATAAAAAATGCAAATTATTTAGAATTATATATTTATCAATAATTTATAAACTTTATACGGCGTGTTTTTAATCGGGACTTCAGCCTCGAATGAAACTCTAAATAGTTAAACACTGCGCGCGCTCTGCCCTCTATCTCGAAAATGATTCAAGATATAAAAAAAATGTTCAAACATAAGTTGTAGAGAATTTAATCCTATACAATATTTATAATAAATACAAATAGCATAAAACCCCATAGGAAACGAGATATTTGCAAGAAATGTGTAAAAAATCGATTTTTTGAACTTTGACCTTGGAATATCTGTAGTCGCGGGCACCCTACGATAGGTAGGTTTTGAGACAAGTTTTAGGGTGTCAAAATAAAGGTTTATACAAGTTTATAGCTGACTATCTCTCATTCCGAGATGAAACCCCTAATATTCCTGAACTATCAGGAACCATGAGTAAGTCAGATTTCAGAGATTTTCAGTTTCTTCGAAAAACTGGATTATCCATTATCATTGGGAAAATAGGTTTTATAAGTGGAAATAAAAATATAAGGAATAACAATTTCGGTATTATATTCACTTCAGAATCGGTAATCTCATTCTCAATGGAACGCTGAAGCTGAACTCTTAGCAATTTTTCGCCAACAATAGGAAACTTTTAAAGTGAATAATGAAGTTGTTTCGCTTATGAATATGCATGACGGACCACTGTGAGCACAAAACGTAATAAGGTCGGGTTTCAGCCGTTTAAGGTAGTATACTTATCAACACTCCGTTGAAAGCGTCGAAATCCCACTTGATTCGTGGCGACCAAAAAGCCGGACTAAATTAATTATTAATGCCGAATTGATAAATTATACAGTATGGCTTGTAAAACATAGGGCTATATTGTAGAATTCAGTATTCGATTATCGTGAAAGATATAAACAATCTGACGTTAATATTTTCTATTTGTGATGTTCCCTGATGTTAAAGTTCAAATCCCATTCATTTAGTCCAGTCCAGTCGTCCGTGCAAGAAAGACACTACGGATTTTTATGAAATAATTACTTTATGGGTAATGTTTTTTTTTTTTTTGGATCGCCTCAATCAGTCAATCTGCCTAGCCTTTTCCCAACTGTGTTGGAGTCGGCTTCCATTCTAACAAGATGCAGCCCAGTTACTAGGTAACACAATACCCCTTAGTAAGACTGGTTGTCCGACTTTTGGGCTATTTTGGATCGTCTCATGTTAGCATAAATGATCATGTACTCCATAAAGTATATCCATATTCGACCAGTCATGCTTTATCATTATCATAATAAAGTTTCACCAATTAATGTATAAAATGCCCTGTGTAATAATAATTAATTAATAATGGATACGTACCTGAAAGTCAAAAGTGGGGTATATGGCGACGGTGTCGATGTCCGCTACGCTTTCCTTCAAAACTGGGCATTGATCCGGGCTCGGCTGTCAAACAATACACAATCGGTAAAATCGACGACAAAACTTTTATAATGGCAGTGATTTTCTAAATACTATTTCACAACGAGTCAACAACGAATACAAAGGGACATTTTTACGAAAATTAAATTTTTATCGTAAACGTCATTCTTTTAAATATTAATCGCATAAGCATAGCGTAGCATAATCAGCGTATAATGTTCCCATTGCTGGGACACAGATCTTCTCTCTTCGAGAGGGAGCGTGCACTGTACTGTAACCTACCACGCGGCCCCAGCGTGGGTGGGAACAACATACATCTCGTAAGTCTGGGCTGTTGCCTGTTCCTACTGAGCCACTACTGATCATTGGGCCCCCTGTGCTCATATCAATCGCGTTTGTGTAAAAATATCAGTATGTCAGGTCTCAGTCGACAACTCTCAGAATTGTAAAATAGAATTCAGAAAAACTGCTGAAGTGCGAACGAAGTGCTGAAAATAACTATATTATACAGGGTGGCAGGGACATCGACGCGCAAACTGTAACCATGGATTCAGCACATGATGACCCCATAGCGTCGAAATTTTAGACGATGTCGATCCCGTGGGAATATCGAGATAAAAAGTATCCTGTGTATTATTCTGATGTATAAGCTATATTGCTGTAAAGTTTATCAAAATCCGTTTAGTAGTTTTGCGTGAAAGAGTAACAAACATTCATCCATCCATCCTCAGCAACTTTCGCGTTTATAATATAATTTACTCGTCTTTAATATAATTTTTTACTCACAAGACAACCCGTCAGATTTCCCTACGGTAAAGTTACGGTTTTCTTCCTACAGTCCGTTTACAGTTATATAACCTATGATTTTTTTATTCTTTGTACTGTCAAAATGACAGTGAACTAAATTACAATCCTTATTGTCGTGGCAATAGGGTTGCTATTGGGTTGCTGCCATTACCAAGTCTGTCAAAACCACAATGATCTTGATATTCGTTGCTATTCGGTTGCGTTTGTCATCATCTGCCTAACATTTTCCTTACTATGTTGGGATCGGCTTCCAGTCTTAACCGGATGCAGCTGAATACCAGTATTTTACATGGACTGCGAGTGCCCATCTGACCTCCACAACTCAGTTATTGGGTAATACGATACCCATTACTAAGACTGGTTGTCAGACTTTCGGGCTTCTGACGACCCATAACAACTATCAATGATCCATGAATGACAGCCGGGAGCAACGGCTTAAAGTGCTTTCCGAGACCCGGAGGGGCCGTGAAAAAAAAAAGCTTGCTTCTGTCAGAGATACAATACTGTGAACGGACTGGTTTCCGTCATATTTATAACAGACGTCATGAAAATTTTTCATTTCCTCCAGTATTTGGCATGAAGGTGTCAAGAAACGCTCTGTATTTGGGCATTACTGCCGCATGTGGCGGTCACCGCTCTTTAGGAAACCGTAATCTGTATACACGAAGCGTAACGGCCACCTTGCAACTGTATACCTACTCTAAAATCAGCCATGTGTCAGCATGCTCGCTCAATATTTGCGTTCAATACAGAGATAGAGGCCGTTTGTGCCACCAGCTGCTTGTAACTCTGCATCAATAAATAATACAAGATATTTCAGGCTATACTAGGTACGTACAGGCTGTATAGATTCAGGCTATTTCTGCTCATAACAAATTTACGTAAGCAAACTGGTTTTTAGGGTTCCGTAGCCAAATGGCACGGAACCCTTATGGATTCGTCATGTCTGTCTGTCTGTCCGTCCGTATGTCACAGCCACTTTTTTCCGAAACTATAAGAATTATACTGTTAAAACTTGGTAAGTAGATGTATTCTGTGAACCGCATTAAGATTTTCACACAAAAATAGAAAAAAAAAAACAATAAATTTTGGGGTTCCCCATAGTATTACTTAGGACTGAAACTCAATTTTTTTTTTTCATTAAACCCATACGTGTGTGGTATCTATGGATAGGTCTTTAAAAATGATATTGAGGCTTCTAATATATTTTTTTTCTAAACTGAATAGTTTGCGCGAGAGACACTTCCAAAGTGGTAAAATGTGTGTCCCCTGTAACTTCTAAAATAAGAGAATGATAAAACTAAAAAAAAATATATGATGTACTTTACCATGTAAACTTCCACCGAAAATTGGTTTGAACGAGATCTAGTAAGTAGTTTTTTTTAATACGTCATAAATCGTAAAACGGAACCCTTCATGGGCGAGTCCGACTCGCACTTGGCCGGTTTTTTCATCAGAATTGTGCTATAAACAAGGTGTATTAAAAGATCTAATAAAGTTTCAATTAGGCCAGCCCTTGGTACACTTTAATAAGGTAGAGTGGTTTAAAATTAAATACTTATTTCGCCTAGGACCCGCGTAACCTCTTTTATTGACTTCGCTGAGTGTCACTTTCATACTGGAGTGGTGTGTGCCTTTAAACTTATACCCAACCGATTGGTTTTCTCATCGGCAAAAATTTCGCACTTCCATACACTATAAACTAAACATTGATCAAAAAACACATTTTGCAAAAATTTAACCATTAGTTACTACTTTTAACAATTCGTTGAGTTTAAATACGGATCAAAAAACCGACCCTAAGTCCCAATTATAGAGGTTTTCGATTTTCAATCGAAAAAAGAAAACAAAACACACTCAAAAAACATTCTCAGTTATAAGTAACAGAAGTATTTCAATACAAAAGTGTCGGGACCTCATTGTAATTATCAGTAGTAGAGGTTTCTTTCTCACACATCCAAGGCACACTGTTGATTGTTTTGGAAAATAATCTGAGAACATTTAAAAAGTCGCTCCCCTCTGCGCCCTCCTGCACCCTGCGCTGTCTTTAAAATGCAACCAGATGGACAATTCTTGTAATTTTAAGAACGTTCACAGTATGATCTGTCGCAATCTGTCAAAAATACATCTAATCTCCCTACAATTTTGACAAGTTTTTGACATTAAATTGTTGCTGAGATGAGATTGCAACTAGATTTTGAGCGTTTTAGTTGCGAGAATTGCCCTTCTGACCTGGCATATGTGTCCGTAATGTCCAAATACAACATATTTTTTGACACGTTTAATGTCAAATACTGGGAAAAAATGACAGATTTCCATGACGTCTGTTATAAATATGGCAGGTAACGCTCTTGCAGGAATCCAGCTTTAGCTAAATAAAGCGTCGTATTATTAAATGGCAAATCGGAAAGGAAATTACCCTTATTTATAGAAGTGTGGTGCAGTAATAAAGGTATTATTAGTTTCTAATCTACTTGCCTCTTCGCGACTCTTTCCTTTGTAACTCAGTGGAGATTTCACACGAACATCTAAGCCGTTGGGGTAAGTGAGACCTGTAACAAATGGAAAACAATGTTAGGGAAGTGCAATGCAGTATCATCTTCTTTCTAAGATTAAATCGCCACAATAATCAGCTTTTTTTTGTCACTCAGTCAAAAAAATCTGCTCAACAACGTAAATAACGCAATGAATGTATGTTGTTGAACTGTCAATATGAAAACCATTGCTACTGTTAGCGTGTTACCCAATAAGCCCGCAGATCTAGATTTAACACTAAATGCTGGAATCCTTAGTACTAAAGACGAAATGGAAACCCGGTAGTGAAATTGATTGTTGTCTTGCATGCAAAAATACTTCTCTTTATGACATGTATTGCATAGAAAATTATAGTCCATTATTATGTGTACCATAGTGATGAAATTGCCCTGTTTTTTATTTGTGTAATGTAACACGCACGGCAACTAGTAGCCGATAGTAGTTTGATTTCCCACACGAACACTATAGAACTTGAAATGGAAAATGTCGACTACGTATCCGGCCAGTTATCACGAACAATCGGCAGTACATATATAACACATAGGTATGTAGATAGGATTCCGGCGGTTGTATGCACCCGGAGATGAAAAATTTCAAATACATCGTCTGAACTACAAATACAGTGAGTGACCTTATCGGTGCTGTTCTTCAGAAAAGTCAGGTGCGTAGTACCTACTCGCAACTGGCGTGTGTGTATGACCAGCCGATCAATTCTGTAAAAAACTCACCGTGAAAAGTTGGGTGAAGTGAGCTTAGAGTGAGCTGTCAATAGTGTTAATCCCTAGCATTAGTTGAAATGACACCTCACTCCACGCTCACTTCACCTAAGTTTTCACGGTGAGATGGTTATAGAATCGCACTGCAGAAGGCCGATTTTCGTAATTTAAAACGTTCAAAATCTAGTCGCAGTCAGGCCAAAATGTTTATTAGAGGTTCATTAATTTCAAAAGTTTCCATCATGTCAAATTGTAAGACAGCACGATAATATTCCATTCCAGAATGAAGTCTTAAAAAAACGAAAAAAAAAGTAATAATAATATAACAATAATAAAAAGCTTATTTATTTTCTCTCACAATGGTTTGTAGTTCTTAACAGTTTTGTCCAATTAAATCAATTATAACAACCCGCGCAAATGAGATATATTGATTGAGCCCTGTAAAAAGTTAGCATAGTTAATAAAAAATGTGCATTTCATTACTACAGCGAAGATATCTGACGTCCTCGATCTATTTCAAAGTATCGGGAAGCTGGCATAGCACGTTACTGACGTGTGTCGGAAGCGATACTGTTTTATTATAACTTTCCTAGTGCAGCCGGCCAGCCAGACGGCTCAATCACCGTCAGTACTATCGATATAGAAGCCTAACAACAATAGCGACAGGTGGACTAGCGAACATCAATCTTCACGCTGTTGATGACAGATACGTAAATGATTGTCACCAACTCTCTTTGTGCGATACACCACTGAAATCCATTTAATCACAGACAGATGCAATGTACCGAGCGTCTGGCTAAATTCAAATGATAATGGACAGTGCGGGTTTGCACAAAAGTCTATATTCGATGCGGTGAAGGCACCGCCTACACTACAGAATTTTGTGTAGTAGTAATGGGCGTTGAATCAACGAATTAGTTGAATCAACGTTGATGTCTCTTCAACGGGATTAACGTTGACCGTGTACAAATCAACTCGTTGAATTCGTCAACGAGTTACGAGACAACGACGTTTATGAATTCAACTCGTTTGACGAAACGAGAAACTGAACCCAACGTTTTGTCATTTTCAACGTACGTAAATTGTATTTCTTTAACAATAAAACTCCCGCTACGACGCGATAGTCATGACAATAATTTGATCTCTAAATAACGAATACAAGTTTTGATATTTATTTAGTAATTTGATCAATGTCATTAATTTTAAAAGAAAGTAAAGGATGACATTATTAATTCTTAAAATTATCATATTCGTGCGCGGAATGAAACGTTTCCGCTCCGGCGGGCCTGTGACTGGTCGAAGCGGCTGATTGGCCGAACAAAAGCGTTTAGGCGTTTATCGTTCATGCAAGTTGACGTTCGTAACACGTTAACTCGTTAATGAAATTAACTAGTTGACAAACGCAATTCAACGTTAACGTTTCGTTGACGGAAAAACCTTCAACGACCCATCACTATTGTGTAGAATTTCTCAATATAAATAAGCACCAGAATTCGAGTCAGCGCTCCTGGTGCTTTTATATAATTAGTTATACTAAAATAATGTTGAGGTAAGCACGTCGGCTTTCAGTATTAATACTATTTTTTTAAGATACAGCCTTGAATTTACCGCTGCCCCAGCGGTCATACAGTTTTATATCCAATAATAATATAATATAATATCTATACTAATAATAAAGCTGAAGAGTTTGTTTGTTTGTTTCAACGCGCTGTATGTGAGAGTAGTTTAGTCTCCACGTGGTTCGCGTACAGTCGACCGCATGTCTGTGGTAACACTTTGACCTCGAGCTGGCTTAGCGTAGTCTATATATCTATATCAATATTATAAAGAGGTAAAATTTGTTTGTAGGGGGTAATCTCTGGAACTACCAGTCGGATTAGAAAAAATCTTTTTGCATTTGATAGCCCAATTCTTGAGGAAGGCTTTTCAACATCACACCTATGACCTTTAGGAGCCAAACAAAAAGAAAAACAGTCAGAAAGAACGCTAAGCGCGGGCAGAAGCTAGTTACTTATATTCGACACGGTTTATCGGTTCTCAACGGCACTGTTGTCAAACGCCTCCCCAAAAATTCTTCCAACAATTATTCATTTCCCGAACCATTCCAAACCAGCCTTTCAGGTATTCGTCCCCGTCGTCTCGCCACCCTCTTTCTGGGTCGGTCTCAGCGCTTCCATCCTCAGGCACCCACAATGTGGAGATTGTTTACTTAAAAAGAGGTCCCTATGTAAACTGTAAAAGTTGTACAAGTTTCCGCAATAAAAGTTTTAATTTTACGGCATGGTTGGCGCAGTGGTTAAGCGATTGACTGCTGCGCTGCGTGTCACGGGTTCGATTCCCGCACGGAACAAATATTTGTATGACCTACAAGTAGTTGTTCCGGGTCTGGCTGTTTGTGTATGTGAGTTTAAATGTTTGTAAACGCACCCACGATTCAGGCATAGTATAAAGAGTCAAGTAGTCTATCTCCGGCCCAATCCGCGATATAATTGCCTACTGTCTCAGGGTTGTCACTTTTAGCTAAACTTTAATTCAGTGCCTATAAATTGGCAAGGGTCGGGAAGTTGTATTTTTTACTTGTATTGTCTGGGTACAGGGTTTGTGAGGTCGGTTTTACCTAAACGATGATGAAACCTTTCACGATGAAACAAAGAGCGACAGGCCAGCTGACGGGCGGCGCGGGGCGGTGATGAGCACGAGTAAACGCTAGGTTACTGATAGTACTGTCACCAATTCATTAGTTTAAAGCCCGGCCCTTGCCAAAGATAACACATCTATGTATAACTAATTTAGTGATCATTAGTCAATAAAGTTCAACAATGGTTTTCCTAACAAATACAGCAATGTATTCAAGATTCAGAGCAGTATTATTTATAAAAAAGGGATAAAATAAACCGGCACCTTTTTCATTCATTTAGCGGTGTCAAAAAGCCGTGACACGTGAACCTCGTGCGGTGTTAGCCCCGACTGGCGCACTGAGAAACGGGTCGAGATGTGTGCGTGCGGCGACGCATAGATACTTTGGCGCACACATACAAGCCGCGCGCGGTGCGTTTGTATGAAGATAACCTACTTCCCTCTTTATACTATGATACAGGAGAAATTCCTAGTGACAAACGTTTTTTCTAAAAAAAAAAAAAATGTTGACCAGGAGTTTCTATGCATGTGGCAGACGAGACCCATTTCTGTTATTTTATAATTATTATTCCACCGTATTTCTATTAAGGACTGTACTCACCGCGACCGCGTCGCGAATTTGTTTTTAGTTAATTATAGTGCGTATTTTGAGCAGCACACTTTTTTTCAGCTGCATCCAGTTAGACTGGAAGCCGACCCCAACATAGTTGGGAAAAGGCTAGGCAGATGATGATGATGATGATTTTGAGCAGCACACTATTCAAATGCCCTACAGATTAAAGTTTATCTGCTAGCTACAAACTAACCATCATTTTTATATCGCTGATTTCTATATCGCATCTCACAACTTAGGGACTTTTAGAAACTCCTAAACTCATTCGACGGATAATTTGCCGCCTTTAGCAATGCACGCCGGTCCCTCTCCGGGTTTGAAAAAGGTTTTTTTTGTTCATTTATGCTGATACACCTACTATATAATGTATGATCGATCGGTGGAGGGTGAAATACGCATTCCACAGGAGATGTATCCACAGGGGTGCAGTCTGCAGTTTTAACAAAATGTTGTACAGAATAGGATAACCCGATTATTTCAACGATATTGCAAATTTTACAAAGTACCTACTCAAAACATGCCAATATACAATTCTTTGCAAAAAAAAAAAAAACAGTCATTGGCTTTTCTATGGATAATATTAATATTTTTAGTATGTCATTACCATAAAAGACTAGAAATTTCTTATTATCAATAAGAATAGTCTCTAACACTTACTTACATCCTATGTTTTAGTCAATGTAAACAGAGAGTCGTGTTAAAATGGACATTTTTATGGGTATACCCACGGATATCAAGGGATATGCCTTTGGGGCGTAGCATGTGCCGCCTCGATATTATAAAATCGGTCTTATATTCGAACGGTGCGGCGGCTGTACTCTTCATTCAGTCGCTTTGCAACTGTGTACATTGTACTATTGATGCGTAAAAAAGTAAAATGCCGAGTTGTGTAGTAATTATATGTAAAAATAGGTGAAATACCATCAACCTGAAGACAAATGGCGTGTCCTACCACCGGTAAGTAAACAATTAAGTCACTGTTTTATATTTTAAATCAATTTTTAAATGTTTTACTAACTTACGTCCGGAGCGATACGAACTAGCCCGAATCTTCCCGAACGCAACGAGCGTTTTGGATTTAAGGAGGTGCAATCGAGTGCGTGCGGTCGATTTTATCGATATGCGTATTATTGCAGTTGAATATTTTTTTACTGACCTCAATGGGTATTATCGTATTACCTACATGTATAGTAAAAGAGTTAAATTAGTTATTAATTTAATGTTGTTTGGACCAAATTAAGACATTATTATTTCTATACAGTTACTCGTAAACTTAAATTAATATTATGCCTAAAGATTTTGACAAATGAACAGTTTTTAATTTATATTACAATATGATAAGTAATATGATAAATACATATTATATTTCATCCAATTATTTATTGTTGGTCAATAAATTACAATAATTTGTGTACGATATGCAAAAATATTCAATTTTTGTGGTGGGCGCTAGACGATTAATAATATTTTCTTTAAGTAAAAATAAACTATACTTTCGGATAGGTACTTACATAAAAAAAAATATCTAAAGAAAATTAAAAAAAGTTATTATAATACAAGAATGTGCTAAAATTAAATATCGATAAAAATTATCGACTATCGCTTTCGACTCCCTTATTGCATGCGTGTGCATTGAATGTTCGCCAATAGCAAATGTTTACCAGTCAATACCCCGCCCATTCTAAGTATGTATGCTATTAGAAATTGATTTAGTGTGGCTGCTTTCTTCTTAGTGTGCGTGTTCAAATTTTCAGTGTGTGTCGTAAGTACACTATTTGTTAATGTTGTAATTATTTGGGTGGGAGATAAGCGGTCGCACTAGGACTCCTTACTATTTAGCAATTAAGGCATATCTCCGGATATCTCTATGGGTATACCCATAAAAATGTCGTAGTCTTAAATTCATTATAATGATTTGACTACGAGTATTTTCATGGTATTTTAATAAAAAAAGACATAGAAACATAACGAGTATGACCTCCCCTTGCAGCGATTACGGCATGTAATCGCCTTGGCATGCTTTCCACCAGGCTTTTGATGGTGTCCTGTGGAATGTGTTGCCACTCTGCCTAGATCACACGTTTAAGCTCCCTGATGTTTTGTGGAAGTGGTTGGACAGATCGTACTCGCCGGTTTAGGAGGTCCCAAACGTGCTCAATGGGGTTGAGGCCGGGGCTCCGCGTTGATCAATCCAAACGACGAATAGCGACCTCTTGCATATAAACATCTACGTCGCCAGAACGGTGGGACCGAGCATTATCGTCTATGTAAATGGCATCTTCACCAATTTACAGTCAGTGCGGGTTGTGCATGTTGACAATGGATTTCAGTTATGTACCTTTGCGCATTTAGTGAGCCATTTTCAATGAATACTATCTCGGTACGATAGCTGCAAGTTACGCCAGCCCAAAACATAACGGACCCTCCACCATAAGCGGTGATTTCTTCAAAACACACGTCGGCATAGCGTTCCCCTGGTCTTCGTAACACTCGCCGACGTCGGTCCTCACCATTCAGACAAATTCGAGCCTCATCGGAGAAGAGTACGCTACTCCAGTTACCCAGTGTCCAAGATAGGCAATTTCTAGCGAACCTCAATCGAGTAATCCGGTGCTCACGGAGTAACTTGGGGGCCCGCGCTGGTCGTCGACTGCGTATATCAGCCGCTAAAAGCCTCCTCCTCACTGTCCATAGGCTAACTTGTGCTCCTCGTAGCTCTTCAAAGTTTCCTTGGAGGTCTATGTAACTGTATTTGCGGTTCCTCAGCGCCTCAGTTACTAAAAAGCGGTCGTCTCGTGGTTGTGTGCAACGTTTTCTCCCAGAACCTTGCCTTCTCTGAACGGAACCTGTCTCTTGACATCGAGTCCAGGTTCTTTGGACGGTTGAACGACTCACGTTTAACCGCTATGAGACTTAACACTGGCTACACTTCTCTTTCAGCAACTCTATAATTTTACTAGCTCTTATTGCTTTTTCTACCATTACTATAGACACAAAGATATCTGTTTTAGTCTCAATATGGCAGGACTATGCGACTAACATAAATTATTCTACTAAAAATAACGAGAAGTTAGTTTTAGTCGCCTGATAACCTTTTAACCGCAAACCCGCGAAAATTAAGTAAAAGGTCACAAACTGAAGAAGGGATTATTATTTTAAAAAACAAAAGTTTCGAATTTTGAATTAGCTTTTTTTCATACCCAGACTCTTTATTAAGTGCCAGCAACACAGTTTGGCTATTAAAACCTCTTTAGAACTAAATGATTACCAATAATGTAGAAAAATCAAAACCGCCCGTTTTTTTTTTTTTGCAAAGGAGTGTGTATTGTTTTGTTCTTGGGTTTCTTTGTTGTTATACTCGTACTAGCGACCCGCCCCTGCTTCGCACGGTTTTTACGACTTGACAAAACATTAAGATTTCTTTATTATATGCAAGTTTAATATCGAAATATGGCTGTACTACTGGTCTCTGCCCAACCCTTTTCGGAAACAAAGCATGATGTTACCTATGTTATATGTAACATTCCGGAATACATTCTCTAAATGATAATGAAAACCGCATCGAAATCCGTTGCGCAACGCGGTCACGCAGACACGAGAAGCAACTTTAAATTATAATATGTAAAGATATATGTACAGGAATTATACACCAGATTTATCTATTTCGGTGTTCCCGCCAAAACATGGCGCTTGTTAGTATGATTAACGTCGATTCCCTCATAAATTTGCTGATGCATAATGCATTTCCATTAGTGTCCTTCAAGTTTGACAGAGTCGGCCGTTCAGCGTCCCATGTAACAAAGCCTGTTATATCACAGCCAGTCAGCTATCATTTATTGATATTTGGATGTATTTAGTTTATTGATCCTGGTCGAGATGAGCTTTTAACATTTTATTTTCGAAATCAGAATATTTTTATTTCACATGAACCTACATGGACACCTTATGAAACGTCAGAAGCTAGGTGCACTGCATTTTAAGTAATATGAAAGAAATGATGGATGGACTGTGTGAATGATGATATGGTTAGAAAGGGGGGGACTGTCGAGATGGCGGCTAATAGAGGAGTATGGAAGAAAAATACATGTTGCGCCGACCACAAATAAATTGGGTTAAGCGCAGGAGAATGATGATTGCTAAAAAAGTACATATCTCTTTTTAGAAAATAATGTTTAGTTTCATTTGTTTGCTTTTATCTTTTATTTGTTCGCATTGACTTTATTGTTATTTTTATGAACGCTTTTGCCCGGGACTTCGCCCTCGTGGTGTTGGAAACTATCCCACGGAAACTGGTACTGATATAAAAAGTATCCTTTGTGTTAATCAAAGTTATTATCTTTGTACCAAATTACATCCAAGTCCTTCATGCGACCCTAGTACTTTTTGTTAGGACAAGGACAGCACCCTAATGGCGTAACACACGATCAATCGGAATCTGAATCATTTTGAAGCAAATTGCTAATCCATTGCTTCATAAGTTCGAAAAATTTGTCTGCTCAACACGTAAATAACGCAATGAATGTTGTTGAACAGTCAAAATGAAACCGATTCCGATTGATCGTGCGTTACGCAATTAGGGTGCTGCTCTGATGCACACCGCGTCGTGAAGAGAATATCGTCTTGTATGCATGTAAGAGTTCTATTCTATTCTATCGTCATCATCTGCCTAGCCTTTTCCCAACTATATTGGGGTCGGCTTCCAGTCTAACCAGATACAGCTGAATACCAGTATTTTACATGGAGCGACTGCCTATCTGACCGTATCTATGCATGTAACATACTATACCGATATAAGAAGTATCCTATATCCTAACCCAGGTCATGATGGTCTACCCGCTCTGCCATTTTAGCGTGAAAGCGTAACAATCAAACTAACTCACTTCCGCATTTATAACATTAATTAAGCCCAAACCAAATGGATTTTCTTCTTCTCCACAACATAGATCAAACCCTTTGAGCTATTTCATAAATAACGATACTTTGAACAATAGCGTAATGCTGTCACGACAGTTTACAATACCCTAACACGACTGTGAATAGACCATCTTCTGCACAAAGAGATTTTATCTCGGATTCTTGCCAGCTGCAGTGTCTACAAACCACCTGTGTCTGTGTCCTTCGTGTATTACGAGTGCAACCATATCCCTTGTCAGTTGTCAGGTAGAGGTCACCACTAATATCCCTTTTTGAGATAAGCCAATCAACAATCGTTCATGTTAAGTATAAGAAATTCACCTTTCGTAGTTCTTAGTGCACTTCTTTTCCCTTCGACATTTCATAGACAATCTACGTTCCGCCACGTATATCGGGTCAAATTAAATTAGCTAGTAAAACTCCACAGACGTGATGGATGTCGAATCGATATCGTAACACGACAAAATAAAAAAAAGCCTGATGCTTTCTTGGGGGTCAACGACCGCTGGTAGTTTTGTTACTTGAAGTTGGAGTTGAGAAAATCTGTTTTCTTTTGTTTTATCGTGTTTAGATATCGAAACCCATCACGACTGTGAAGTTTACACAACAAAACTAACTGAAGTTTACACTAACTGCGGTCATTGACCCCACAAAAAAAAACCATCAAATTAGTTTACTATTTGTTTTATCGTGTTTAAATATCGATACCCATCACCTCTGCGTAGTTTCGCTGGCTAATTTAATTTGACCCTGTATAACGAGCTAAGTAGGTAGGTAATAAAATTACAAAACACAATCAGGTATAGATTCAGTAACATAATAACCTAGTTCTTTCTTTAGGATCGATACTAGTCGCTCGCATTTGCATATACATAAGATAGGTTAGACTGGCCGCACATCGATAACTAACCTTTGACGGACGATCACACTTGATTTTTGTTAGAAAGTCTAGTCGCTATAGCAGCCGAATGGCTCAGGCTACTGTCCTATCGCGCAACAGCTCGATTCCCTTGGAAAAACAGTAGTTTAGCGACCAGCCGAATCGGAAATGCGACTGTACTTACGCAACGGCTACTGCATACGACTGACGGACCGCGTACGCCGAGTAATGTTTTGTAAGAAGCCAATGCAAGATAGAGCAGTGGTGGCCTAATGGTGATGGCCGTGACTTACGAGTTGCAGGTTATAGGTTCAAACCCAACCAGGCGCTTTACTTCGTGTAAATTATTTCATCACCACTGCTCTCAAAACGGTGAAGAAAACATCGTGAGGAAACCTACCAAAACTAAGCATGTCCTATAAGCAAAAATCCGAAGACATGTGACAGCTACTAACCCGCACTGGGCCCGCGTGGATTACGGCCTACTCCCTATTACTGAGAGGAGGCCTGTGTCTCATTACTGGGAACATTATAATCTGTTTGTGAAATGCAAGATACAAAGCGACTACTTGCAAACGTGTAAGTAGCCAATGTGTGGCCAGCCTTTTAGAAAAGACTAATTCAGAACGAAGCTCACCTTGACGTTAAATTGAATAAATGCTTTCGTAATACACGTAGTTTGGAAACTCCAGAACTATGCTGTTTGTTCGCAGCCTGGCGCTTGAATGTCCAAAACGTTAATAATGTTGTTTAACAGGTACAAACATCAAAGTACGTTTTAATTTGAATTTGTCGAAATATGCATATTTCCCCTTTGATGTCTCTATCACTAAATACGAGTATTGTGCTCACATCATTTAAACGGTCTGTTTGACTTGTTAATTGCAATAGTTGCCATTTAAAGCGTTTATTTTCAGAGGGCTAATTTACGTAACTAATAAAGTTCGATTGCAGTTAATTTTCAATCAAAACAGCAGTTTTCGTGTTCTATTTGTATCTTCGGCGATCGGCGTCAGGATACGCTCGCGACAAGGTCGCGTCACGCGACCACGATTGCAACATGATCGATATTCTCCGATGATCGTTTTAAGTGAAATTCATGTAAACGTAATTGATTTTTTTAGAGATTATTTATGGTTGTAGTGCAGTTGGACACAAACTGATGGTGGGAAATACGCTCCGAATGTCTGGAAACTTCCAGTATTTCTTAGCGAATCATGAAAGAGAGAAGTTACGAAATATGAAACCACTATTTTGGTGACATCTTCGCGAGGACGACAAGACGTTCTGTACCTAGTATAGTTTAAGTAGGTATAGCGGGACGGGAATATATGTAGTTTTAAATACATTATTTCTCTATTATCTTTTCGATCGCCTTTCAAAGTTTTATAAAGATTTTTCCACATATGCAACCATTATGTCGCAGAGCTATCGCAGCTTATATATAAATTCCTTTTAAAAAGCGTTTCGCTGTTTATTACATGTTTCGACAACAGGCCTACTAGTGACGGGAGCTGCAAATCGAGTATGGCCGCCTGTTGTTTCCCATGCATGTCAATTATTTCAGGTCGTACGGCGTACCGGCCGCAGACAGAAAAAATATATCCCATAAAAGAATTAAAGCGGATCTAGTACAAAATAATTGTGCCACTGCGCGTGTTACAAAGAATTGATACAACTGTTTTATCACAAAGGAACTCACACGACTAGAAATAAATGTATACCTATATATAGTAGGTAAATTATTCTATTATGTTAAGGATATATCGGTAAGCGGGCGGAATTGTATGAAGATTTGCTTAGTATGAGGTTAGGGACAAACAAACAATCCTAAATATGGAAGCCGATACTGTTACACAGTGAGGAGCTTAGTTTACATTTGTTTTGATGGTTCCATATGAGGATTTAGGTAGCTCAGTTGGTAGACATCCCGGCAGCAACAAAGTTCCACTGTTTGGAGCGTCAAGCTAGAACGTGGTAGAACGTAGATAGTCTCCGTTTTCAATTGACATTTTCACAGTTTCAATATTTAAGCTGCAGGCTGCAAATTGCACAGTTATAACGTCGCTTAGTTTGCGTTGCTGTGTACATTATTTAACAGCAACCACACGTCCCTTAAGTTGAGTAATTCTGGGATCTATGCAAATGTTTGTTTGCAACGTTGTTTATTTCCAGCGGTGTAACATTTATGAAATATTCTTTTTCGTCCATTTAGAGAATTATCTGTGTCTATGTACATGGAAAAAGTGACGACATTATTGCAACCACTTTTCTTTGTTTTATCTCTCTTTTTCACTTTAGTACCTATTGTAAATAGTTAGTTGTGTTATATCTTCTTAATATATATAATTCTTCTGTACGTGTGTTTGCCACCTAGCTCCTCCTAAACGGGTGGACCGATTTGGATGAAATTTTGTGTGTATATTTCAATGCGTTCCTGGATGGGTGGAAAACAAAATTGGACCCGGTAGGTGGCAATGCTGTCGGTATAATATGATGACTCAACTGGGCAGAACGACGTCTGCCGGGTCCACTAGTATTGTATATAATCATGTAATATGTGTCAAAATATGTATAATGCATCAGAGGACCGTCGATTTAAAATCTCGGAAAAGTATTTTAATATCGTTGAAATATCAGCGTAACGTGCTGTCTACCGATTAACTCCATTCATCTGGTTACCAATTAAATTGGTAACGAGAAAATTGGATTTAATCGGTAGACAGCTCTTTACACTCATATTTCAACGATCGCCGCACGTGCACGGGAACCTATGAATACGATCATAAAGCTGGACTTTCGAATTGCAATTTGTTGCCTGTAATGTTTTTGGCAATTTTTTAACTGAAAACAATAACATTACGAAGAACTATTTACCTAATAAGGGTTTTAAGGGTCATAAGACGTAACTTCATTTAGTATTATAATATATAAGTACCTTGAAATGTTGTAAATTCACGCAATCAATCGATCTCTGCATGCGGGCAGGATGAATCGTATTAATTAAAAGTTCTGTCGACTGTAGTTGGGATTGTCATTAGTTCAATACGCGAGAGAATTCTATCTAATAGTTTCTAGTGTTGCTGTCAGAGAGCATAGATCTCCAACCATTTACAAGTAAATGTCAATAGGCTAGTTTCCTAAAAACATCTAATTAGTCCGTCAGTTAGATTATCAAAAAATATTGGACCCGTATTTTTTCTTTTGTCAATTATACTCGTATAAAAAATTATATATAAGATAAGATATCGCCCGTTAAAGTTCCGCGTGACGTCACGCCTTGCTACACTTTTTAGCATGGCGTGACGTCAGAACCCCTCACTCACTCCCAAATTTTGACGCGCTTTATCTTTGTCATTTTTTGTTTGATTAACAAAAGAAAAAATACTTGTCCATTATTTTTCTATAATCAACAGACGGACTAAATATAATAATAATTTTTTTACCCAGTAAACTACCCTATCATTAATTGCTTTGCCATTTTGCTTCGATATTTACGAACGTTTATACTCCTATATAGGGTCGGATGCAAAGCTGATGACCAAATTGAATCTTTATTCCCATTTATTTCTCAACATGAGACAATACAATCACAGTACTAAACAGCATGCGTGGGAGGAGAGTTAGGTTGCCGGCGAGCACGCAGACCCGGTGATGGGCAAATTTACGATGGAAAGCGGAATGGCGCGAATTACCTATATTCTGTCTGAAACAAGCCGTAGGCACCTCAATTATGAAGCTTAGCCGGGTAGAAATTGGTGAAACGGAACATGAAATATAACACAATTAGGCGAATTTGTTTCCACGTGTGTTAGGTACACTTCATATTTCACCAATCTGTACCCGGCATTTCATGTAAATATATAATCAGAATATAAGATTGCAATTTTATTTCAACTGCTGGGCCGTAATCAACCACATGGGCCCAGAGCGGTTAGGTGGATGTGTGTCTTCGATTTTTTGCATTTTCTCCTGCACCGTTTTTAGATGATCGTATCCACGCCCCACTGCTCTCAGTTCTGCGAAACTTACAGTGCATCTAAAGCTTTACAAGCTATTGAAGATAAATGATTTATTTAATTCCAATCTATACTTGGCGGAAAACCTTAAGTTCACTCAATCAATTTAAAACCTAGTCCTAGTCCGCAAATGGAAAAAAATGTAAAGTACAGAATATAAAATTAATTCTGACAAAAGCATAAAGCATTAATGTAAGGCACTGAAACGCTTATGATACAAAGTCAGCTTTAAAGTCTTTAAGCTTTAAAGCTGACTTTGTATCATAAGCTAGGTCTATCGTCAAAGAGCATATTATAACGGTATTTTGGAAAACGGTGTTCAAATAATACCAATCGTGTTTATTTCAAAGGGAACGAAGGTACCTTCAATCGACGCTCATTTTGTAAGAGTTGATGGAAATATTCATAAACTCTCGCTTTTTCCCTAAGGGGGTAGGCAGAAACTACAGAACGCTACGATCCTTACATTCCTACTCCTTTCAAATATTATTTAAAAATCGCTATTTACTATTTGCTCATGCCTCATAAATTCTAGGTATAATTGAGCCAAAACGTTTGATATTAATGTGTGTGTAGAATACACCTTTTTGCTAACTGCATAGGTCCACATACATCATCATTTGCCTAGCCTTTTCCCGACTTTACTATAAGCTGCTGCATACCGGTATTATACATGGAGCGACTGCCTATCTGATCTCTACTACCCAGTTACTGGGTAACACGATACCCTTTGGCAAGACTGGTTATCAGACTTTCGGGCTTCTGACTACCCGACGCGATTGCACCACTTCTGGGTGAAGAAGTGTCTTTATGTGGTTAACGTTAGCATCTTCACAGATAATTATGTTATGAAGGGCTCAAAATAACTCAAGCCCTAAGAGAGTTGTGTCAGTTAGTTCTCTTATCCACTCTCACCCATAAGTTTTAATCAAAAGTCAAATTCAAGACTCATCATCTGCCTAGCCTTTTCCCAGCTACGTTGGAGTCGGCTTTCAGTCTAACAGGTCGCGACGTACCCATGACAATAATACATAATAATCTCTTATTAAATCTTATTCTAAACTCACAGCACCATGATTGGCGGCTGACATGGATGAAAATTATTTTTCAATTTATTGATAAATATTAGGGGTTAAAGTATGAATTTGCCGATTAGTACTGAACAATTGAAATTCTTACTTTTTTTAATTTAACATATTTATTTAATCAAAATAATTACCATTACTATCTATACATTGCTGCCATCTAATGGGAAGGTCATTTATGCCTTTGCGATAGAACTCTCGTGATCTAAATTCGACAAACTGTGTGAAAGCATTTTGTACTGCCTCCTGAGAAGAAAACTTTTTATCACGTAGAAAATTGTCCAAATCACGAAAAAAATGGTAGTCCGTGGGAGCAAGGTCTGGCGAATACAGAGGGTGACGAATGGTTTCTATTTGCAGTTCCTGTAGAGTTAAAACGGTTTCTCGTGCTGTATGAGGTCTGGCGTTATTGTGGAGCAATAATGGTGAAGATCGATTCATGAGTTGGGGCTAGGTTGGTTGGTTGCTAGTTTTGCTATCATTGTTCGGAGTTCGACACAGTAGATATCTGTCGTTATTGCTTGACCAGATCGGAGAAATATATGTTAAATTAAAAAAAAACGAATTTCAACTTTTCAGTACAAATCGGCAATTTCATACTTTAACCCCTAATATTAATACTAATTTTCGAGTAAACCAAGCCACGCATTAAAATCCTCCCCAGTAAAATTAACTACCCCTTTTCAACCCGTTAGGGGTAGATTTTCGAAAAACCCTGATCCATGTTATTCTTTATTGTTGGTCTTAAGTTTAAACACTGAGTTTCGAGTTAATCGGACCGCGCATTCAAATTCTTCCACACAAACTTCAACACTCCTATATCCCCCTTTGAGGGGTAAATTTGAAAAACGTATAATGATAAACTTTATTACTTACTCAGGCGAGAATTCTTGAAAAGTTTCAAGTTTATTAACCTCATGAAGAAGATTATTCATATAAACTGTATACCCCGCTTTTCACCTCCACAGGGGTGGAATTTAACAAAATTGTTTGAGAGGTAGTTTTGAAAAAATTATAATAATAAACTTTATTACTTACTTAGGCGAGTATTCTTGCCAAGTTTCAAGTTTATTAACTAAACGAATAAGATTTTTCATATAAACTGTATCCCTGCTTTTCATCCCCACAGGGGTTGAATTTAAAAAAAAAACGTTTTGTATGTATTCATAACTTGACTCAAAGATTATTTATACTAATTTTCGAGTTAATCAAGCCATGCAGTAAAATCCTCCCCTGTAAAATACAACCTACCCCTTTTCAGCCCGTCAGGGGTAATTTTCGATAAACCCTAATACACATTATTCTTTACTTTCGATCCTAGGTATAAATACTGAGTTTCGAGTTAATCGGACCGTGCGCTAAAATTCTTCCATACAAACTTTGAAACCCCCCAATCCCCTTTTAGGGGGTAGTTTAGAAAAACATAAAACGGCAAACTTATTAACTCAAGGAATAAGAATTTCCATACAAACAAAATGCCCCCATTTCACTCTCTTATGGGTGGAATTTCGAAAAATCCTTTCTTAGTGGATACCTATTCTTTACGAAGAATACACCCTCCAAATTTCATGTCTCTAGGACCAGCGGTTTAGGCTGTGCGTTGATGTATCAGTCAGTCAGTCAGGACTTTGAATTTTATATATACTCGTCTCGTATATAGATATAAAATTGACAACTTGAATTGAATTCAGGAACTACATAATACGTCTCAATTGTTTAGAAGATGCCTCAGTGAAGCTCTAATGGACCCTCGATACTTGAGTTGGTGTCTTCCGCTGACTAATAGGGCACACGCTAGGTCTGTGCCGAGGTCGACGTACCCATTCAGCTGCACAAACAAGCCACAGCCCGGGACACTTGTCGGATAGACAAGTAAACATATTCGGTTCGTTCCTGGAAATGTGAGATACACGCTCTTCTTACTTTCTGTAGATCTCTCTTCACGAATAAAGGGAGAAATTGCAGTGATTAAAATAAAAAGCAGAACATTTATCTTCATTTATATAATCACATCATACCTACGGAAATCACTCGATTCAAGTAAATCGTTTATAATTGCAATAAACGATTTAATTGAGGTTAACGAAGAGAGATGTAATTAATTTTGTTAAAACGAAAAGGAATAAAAAGTTCATTTCTATTGCTGAGAATATCGCATAATATTTTATTGGTTTTAATTACTTTATAATCGATATCTTTCAGATTCCTGTTTTCTACTTTGTTTAGATTCAATTCAATGGTATTCAGCTGCATCCGGTTAGACTGGAAGCCGACCCCAACATAGTTGGGAAAAAGGCTAGGCAGATGATGACTTCGTTTAGATTCGATCCCTTCAATTTAGTTAGATATAGAGAATTATAAGAAATATGAATTATAATTATTCCACAGAGCCTTAAGACTAAAGTCTTCAAACAGTGTGTCCTGCCTATTATGACTTACGAAGCTAAAATGTGCACACTCACGTTACGGCAGGTTCATAATTTCCAGGTCGCTCAGAGAACTATGGAGCGGGCTATGCTTGGATTCTCTCTAAGGGATAAAGCCGGAGCGAAATGTAGGTGTGCATGGCGTGCTGTTATGATATGACGTAGCAAGGACGAAGGATGTCCACGTCATGGCATCGCGATAACACTCGGAAGTAAAATGCGTGAAAATATGTGAACACGCTTTGAAATTTCCGTCCACGATTACATTATAACGTGCACGTATTTCCATACATGTAATGGACGTGGATTTCCACGATAATAGACTTCAGAAATTATAAAAGTGTACATTTATCCCGCTGTTTGAATGGGTTAGCCTAATTATTCTGGTGGTCGATTGAATGGCTAACCCACGAAACCTTTACGAGGAAATCTTTATCTAATGAATGGGTTAGCAAAATCCCTTCAAAACCCATATACTACACACATAAATATGAATGGTTTGGGTATGGGTAAACACTGGTTTTTTAATAGTACATTATGATATAAGTGCGGTAAGTTGAAAATTACAGCCGAGGCGATATTGCTAGATTGCTACAAGAAAGCAGAGGCTGTGTTCACGCATACAAGGCGTGAGTCTTAGTCCAAGGCAGGGGACGCGCGGAGGGCGCGGCGCGGCGCGGCGCGAGACCACACCGCGGCAGCAGACTGGCCGCCGCCCGCACCTCACTCCATTACCGAGCACGGTCGAAGACGCGCGCGCATAATATCTACTTGTATTGTTAAGTTTAATCCAACATTGTACTGTCCTGTAGAACCACATTATAAGTGTTTACAGTCCACTTTACTTTTATTCAAGAACCTTTAGTTAGGTCATCAACAGGCTGCACGTATGTCATACGACGTTTTATAACATATTAGCGAGGAGATAAATAAAAATCGGACTTTCTTAAACGAATAAATCTTTAATCACTTGTTAAAGCAGTTACAAAATTTTTAACAATTATGTTTATTTATTATATTTTATCTCCCAAAGTTAATTTCATAAAATGTTGACCACTTTTCTGACATAAAAACTCTTTGCTAAGATTTAAAAAAGTACCGTTCGTTTTAGACGGAGCATCTTGATAAACCGTGCGTTTTACCTTATTTAAAAGAAACTCGTGCATTTTACATTACAATAACGCACAAGTACGTAATGAGATACGATATTGAAATTGGTGAAATAAGAGACCTTCACGAGCAAATGTATTATAAATAGGTTTACTAAACCATTCATAGAATACGGGTTACCCTTTTGCAATAAATGTTTTGTTCGAAGGGGTTTACTAACCCGTTCACAATGTATGATTAATTTCATGGGGTACCCGATTCACACAAGATAAGTCATTCACAGAGCAACGCATATCGTAAGGCCGGTACACACACGTATGTGCAGGCACGGTCGAATGTGTTGTATGGATCACTATGGAAGCTTGTTGACGGACACGTTTTTTCTACGGCGCAGTTTTAATGTACCGTAAAGAAACCGTGCCGTGTACGGCCTAAGCCTTCATACGGCTAACCGAAATGGCTTCTTCTACTTGAAAGTGATGGCTTTTTCTATGAATTACAGTTTATACAGGATATGGTCTATCAGATGCTCCATGTAAAATATTGGTATTCAGCTGCACCAAACCGACCGATGATGTCGACAGGATATAGTCTGTCGGAAAAGCTAGTAAATAAATAAATCATCGATTCCTTGGCTTTCCGTGTAATCTAATTGTTTGCTCTATATTTTCAACCACGAAATAATGCGCAAGACCTACACCAAAATCTTTCAAGGAAAATTATTTGAAAATGATAGCACCAGTCGGTTTTTGATCAACTAACTTTATAATTGAAGGAAAATATTCTAGTTTGGATTCGCGGTGTTAAATGAATTTGCTTTCGTTTTGACTGGATTCAGTTGTCAAATAAAGGCATCTCAGTTTTCATTAATTAAAAACTTTTAATTTATTTTCAAATGGAAAAGTGCACGAGAAGTGAAAATGAAACGAAGAAAAGTTTCAGCTGGAGTAAGTTCCAAGATGTTTGTGTTTGGCAGGTGCGGTTGTCCGACCGTCTTCAGCTTCACACTGCTCGCAGCACTAAGTGCAGGGCACAAAGCTGAATACTAGGTACTAAGACTGTCTGTTGAGATAAAAAAAAGTAAACATACCTTCACACCAAGATAGCAAGAACATAGGCATCTAAGTGTCCCATGACAACTAGATTCCTTACGGGCCAAGTTCAGTTACATAGCCTTTAAGACACCCATATGTGGGAAGTAAAGGTACCTACATCTACTCATACTTAAATACGAATACCTTTCAAGTGTACAGCGATAATACTTTCTACAATGTAGTAGGTTTTACAGAAATTCTCACAATTGATACGGAGCAGTATTTATGATACAGAATCACGCGCGTATTCAAATTCAATAGATATTGAAATCATTGAATTTCTCAAAGTGATCGGAATAGTATAACACCGGGTATGTGAATTGAGAAACTCTTTATATCATTAATTAAAGTGACTCAAAATATATTTGCAAAAAAACTTTTAACGAGAGTCCTTCGTTGAAGGAGTCACCTTAACAAGTTTTTAACTTCAAATTCTTAATTCAGAAGCCGGAAGTAAGAGTCAAGTATAATTTTGTTTGAAACAATATCTTTTAAAGGCATTATGTCGATGTCGTTTATAGGAGGTAATTAGTTTTTTCTTCAACATCTTATTTACACTTGAATTAAAAATGTATCTGTAGAACAAAATCACCCCGGAGCCCCGGAGGCAACCACTGGGAAACTCACTCCATTCCTTTTAAAGCGCATCGTTCATTTCTTTTTGTTCAGTCTCTTCATGAAATATTTAAGAGTTGATTTCTCCAACAGGCGCAGAATTACTTGAGGCAAACCGTTCTTGTTTCTCGACGAATACTAAAGGTGTGAAATCTTAATTATGATACATTAATTTTAAACTAAATTTTTCTTACTTCGTTGAATATTTTATAAGTTGTAATAATAAATAATAAATGATTTATTTTTTGTAAGTAGGTTTGCACAAACACTTCACACGTCAATCATATTTTTTTTTAAACTAAATTAGTTTAAAAAAAATATAAACATCTTTTCCTATCTGACTACTCTGAGAAGAAAGGCTGAAACAAACTCAGAGGCCACAGTCTATGCTAATTGGTATGTTTATGCTAATTGGATTGATGTATTTCTATGTCAAAGTTTGGTTTGGTTTTTTGGTTGCCCCACACAAGGAATTTCTCC
Source organism: Apamea anceps (assembly GCA_951799955.1). Classification (NCBI taxonomy): domain Eukaryota; kingdom Metazoa; phylum Arthropoda; class Insecta; order Lepidoptera; family Noctuidae; genus Apamea; species Apamea anceps. Next base: position 6,930,545 of record OX637500.1, on the reverse strand, counting down.
TGTATCGTGTGTGCGTTTACAAACATTTAAACTCACATACACAAACAGCCAGACCCGGAACAACTACTTGTAGGCCATACAAATATTTTTTCCGTGCGGGAATCGAACCCGCGACACGCAGCGCAGCAGTCGATCGCTCAGCCACTGCGCCAACAGTGCCGCCAAAGTTAGAAAGAAAAAAAAAGAAAGAAAGAAAGTTATTCACGAAGTTTTTTATAGTTAATGAAGGTACTGGCAGAGATGTCTATTATATAACTGTGGTACCTAGCAGCACCCTAATTGCGTAGCACAGTTTCTATCACAATCCGAGAGTTTTGAAGGATATTTCTAATCCATTGCTTCCTAGATTTCATAATTCGTGTGCGTAAATAACGCAATGAACATGGTTGAACTTTCAAAATGAAAGTAAATGCGATCTATTGTCATTTAACGTGTGCTACGCAAGGCAACGCAGGTTATGGTTATGGTTTTAGTCTCGTGTACACGCCATTGCATTTCGTCATACACTCCCACCCTGAGGGGTCATTTGCGTAACACAGTCGCATATCCATCTCATTAATTTTGAAAATCAACAATATTCATTGCGTTGGTTACTTCGTCGTAGACGATTTTTTAAGAAGCAGTGTATTAACTATGCACTTCCTACAAATATCGTTTGTTTTAAAATATCATACTTGATCTAGACACGCGGTAATATTTTCATAATATAAGCCAACAGATTTAAAATAATATTAATAATATGTACATGTATATAAAAAAAGAAGGAATAGAATCATAGAGCATCAAAAAACTCGTCCACATCGCTGGCGACAGGAAAAGTGACGTCATGAAGCAGTGGATTATGTATTTTCAAAATCGTTCTGAGTGTGGTGGAAAGTGTGTTACGCAATTGGGAACCGGTTGGTCGTTGACGTTGCACTCCCAAGGGAATCACTAACGAGTCATGCTCTTTTTACAAGATTTTGTTGAGCTTGTTAAAATACAAATTATCTGATAAATAAGTAAAATATTCTATTAGTAACTCCCGACCCGTCCCTGCTTCACACGGTTATTATAATTAATATTAATTAATTATTACGACTTCAATTTATAATATAATATGAATAGATACTAATTCCTTGAAGCGAAGAGCTTTGGGTGTGACAGCATGTCTAAATTACCTATTACCCAAGTGTTTACCATAAGATATTAGGACGGATACACACAGACAGCCGTCAATTATTTTGGTCTGAAGAATAAATATGGTAGTTTTACATATCTTTTCTGTCTATTTACATAAAAATGAAATTCCGTGCTCGTTAGTAAGCGCAGCACTTAAAAAAGGACTAGAACTATTTGGCTGTTTTTTATTTTAAAATGTTCGTAGTAGTTCGACAGCTGCTAAGCTGAAGTGGGACTGGGCTGGCCACGTCTGCCCAATAAGCTGTGGGCCAAAATAACCACCACGTGGAGCCCTGATACATCTAGAAGGCGTCGCGGCAGACCCCGTAGAAGATGGCGGGACGAGCTGGACAAAACAAACGACCACTGGTCTACTTTATCCCTGGATCGAAAGAGCTGGATGTCATGGGGAGAGGCCTTTGCACAGCAGTGGAATGATGCAGGCTAACAGTAACAGTTCGAATAAGGTTTTCATGGAAAGAAAAATTGCCCGGAAAACTGTAAAACTCGGAAAAAACCGAAAGTGTCTTTTTTGTATGAACTCAAGAACATATTGAAATTTAGACAGACCATCTGTCAGATCAGCTGAAAACGCGTCAAACCGCTACCTTTATTCCTCAAACGAATGTTATCATCTGAAGATTGAAAAATCGACACTAAGTAGTCTTGGTTATGATTGTCATTTTACCAGCCCTGTACAATTAATTTATCTATGTTAATTCCACGAGCAAAACACATGTTTATGACTGAAATCTGGGAACAGTTTTTCATCTGCTGATTAAGATTTCGAAGCACATGTGCGTGAACATTCGCAAAATGATTAAATGTTCGCTTCAACGCAAAATAGGCGCATATGTGTAGTAGGGGCCTGTGTACCATCGGGGACACTGGCAGTAGACTTTTCAACCTTATTACTAAGGGCATAAGGTTAAAAAGTGGTCAACCGCCATGGTACGTGAAGGGTGGATACAGAACTACAGTGGACGGGCGCTATGTACGATGCGAACTGTTTCAGTGTCCCAATTGAGTTTGCAAACCACATTGTGTTTCAAGTACCTACCTATATTTTAGGGAATTCTCTTTGTTTTGCTACAGATACCACACCCGGAAGTTAATATGACATGTATAGGCGTCCTCGTAATTGCTTTATCACGTTAAGGTTGAATGGAATGTCACTTGCACGTTATAAAACGACAACGTATTTGTCTCTGTGACATTGATAGTTTTAAACTTAGTAAAGTTTCAATTTACTGTGAAGTTGTCAAAAGTGGTAAAGCTTTTAAGAAGTTGACTCTACCTTCTTCGAGTTAAAGGTAACAGACAGAAAACTACAAAACCGAACTTACGTAGGGCTGATTTTATCAAAGTCATCGTATAGAATAACTGTCAAAAATTCAAAATTTATTCTAAAGATGACACACTTATTCTAGGTATAAAAGTTTGGTAAATGCTGTAAAAAGTTAAACTTTTCCTAAAACTCTGTGTCAATTAACGATCTTACTTTACAAATGATTGAAAAAAGTAACATACAATAGGAAAGTGATTCGTGTTAGTTCATTGGAACACACTTTTACTTCGAAGTGAAAGTAAAAGCAATAAAAGATAGCGTGTGAACTAGTGCTTGCATTGTCACTCGATATTATTGTCTCCAACTCATGCATTCAGCTCGTTCTTAGGGCCCTCGCCCACGGCGACTTTCTGTAGCGATGCAGTAGCGATGCTGTCGCGCGTTCGCATCGATACAGTCGCGAAGCGGTCGCTAGCTGTGTGCCCTCGCCCACGGACCCAGATTCAGTCGGGATGCAAACGCGATGCTGTCGCGCTTCTGTCGCGATGCAAAAGCGATTCAGTAATGGCACAATACCTGCGATCGCTACAGTTGCAAGAACCGACACAGACGCGCGTTTGCATCGATACAGTCGCGATGCTGTAGCGCGTTAGTAGCGCTACAAAAAGTCGCCGTGGGCGAGGGCCCTTAGAGATGTTTACATTTTCTAGTATTTTTTTAATGACACTCATAACGTGTAAAGAAATAGGTTTGTTATGTTCGCTTTTCTAGGACACCGTAGCATTATTCAGTACTCTTCTGCTCGCGACTTCGTCCGCGTGAAATTTCATGTTCCTCTGACCCAACTCGTCACATCGCATCGCATCGCCTGCCCGCGCTATTACTTCGTTTTCGCTTAGCGTTCTTTCGCTCTTTTTTTGTTTCTGCTCAGCTCCTAAGGACTTTAGCTTGATGTAATGTGTAGCCGCCGCTTATAGAATTGAGCTATCAAATACAAAAATACTTTTTCAAATCCGATTGATAGTTCCAGAGACTTTACCTCTTTAAAATACATACAGGGTGGCGATTAGGTTATCACATTAAATTGTACAGCAGGTATTACAAGTTGTTATCAGTCCGTTAAAATAATAAAATAAATAATTTTACTAAAATTAAGAAAATGCATTTTTCAAACAAAATAAATGGAGTTATAGTTGGTAAAAAATAAATCATCCTTTAGAATATTAGTTTACTGACCTGTAAAAGCGGCAACGCCGCAGCGTCGCGCCGGCGGAGCACGCGCCGTACGGTACCTACGCGAGGTACGAGTACGAGTACCTACTTGTGGATGTAGGCACGCGCGCGTGGTGCGTGCGACAGTAATTCAACATTTTCACAACATACTTACGATATTGTTTTATGAAATAATCACAAATTAACTTTAAAAATCTCCACATAAATGCTCAATTATTACGTATTTTAATTTTTACGTTTTCAAAATGTCCACCGTGCTTGTGTACACACAAATGACATCGTCTTACGATATTATTTCGGACTCTTCAGAGTAGGCTTCACGGCTAAAATTTTTAAATTGTCGAAGGCCCCATATTCGAGATTTTAAATCGTCCATAGTCGTCACTTCAGTAGCGTATACCTCATTCTTTAAATGTCCATTGCCCGAACTCCAAATCATAATGGTGTACTCCGGCGATGCGAAATTGATTCGAGGTATCTTGTTGGAAACAATAACACAATGAAAATAGCTACCTAACAATAATTATTATTTAAGCGTTTGATTTCGCATAAACTGTCACACACACCACCTTCACTAACCACCTATCCTATTCCAATTACTAAAATAAAGTTAACACAAAACAATGTCCACAAAATAAAAACAATAACAATACTACGAAGGGCGCGTGCGCCAATCGTCAACTATTCCTCAAGGATTTTGGCGGCGGACTATGTGACTCATTCGTCGCACGCGCCAAAGAAATGCCTACAAGCACACCCCCGTACCCCGTAGCATTTCGCGCATAGAAATTTATACCTTAAGTCGTCAACCGTAAGAATATTTTTGCATATTTTTTTCATACCTCTCATGCGGTCCCTTTTCATCTTTTAATTTTGCGCACAAAAAACGCCTTCAACTATTAGCCGTAAGAAGGCGGTAAGGACATTTTTCGCTTGAATTTTTTACGTTTCTTGTAATAATAGTTTGTAAAATGGTAGTTTAGTAGTGCTTGTAGGTAATTCGGAATGGCAACGTTTGAAGTTTTGAACTATCTTCACCGGCCACGGGTCTTTGACCTACTTTTATTGGTCAGCTGATTATGTTTATGCAATACATGATGTTGTGAAATATTAAAATGAAAAAAAGGGTCCTGCGGCTATAATATTGTTTATTATTAAATTATTTTAATTGAATATGATAAAATACCTAATACAGAGTACGTGGTTTCAATTAATGTGATAACCTAATCGCCACCCTGTATATTAGACATAGACTATGCTACGCCAGCTCGATATCAAAGTGTTCCCAAGGACGGGCGGTCGACTGTACGCACACCACGTGGAGACTAAACGACTCTTACATATGATTGCGCAATTTGCAGTAATTGCCTTTTCTAAGAAACTTGTACATACTAATGAATGTGATTTTGATTTCCTCGGAGAGTGATCGAACCTCGAACTAAGTTCCGTCCGGGTTCCGATCAATCTTCGAGATTATTTCGCTTAGCTTGGTACGTATGTAGATTATTAAACAGTTAACACATAGGTAGGTGGTGATAGGAGCGTTGGCACGACGAGATAGAGGAATTGATTGGCTGGCTTGTGAAAGCAAAAACAGGCAAAACTGAAAATTACTGGAGGAGGAATATCCGTAGAGAGGTCCTTAACTAATTTAAGTAATATTACTAACTTTAGTAAGAACTTTATTTTTCTTTGTAATTAAGGAATATTAAAGGCTTGCTGCTGGATGCGGGAAGCACAGAACCGGTCGGAGTGGTGCTTGGGGGAGGCCTTTGTCCAGCAGTGGACGTCTTTCGGCTGAAATGATGATGATGAAAAGACTTTTTTTATTAGTTTAAGTAGGTATTGCTGCTTAAGAAGTAGATACATAATGTACATATTTCGTTTCAAATAAAGTCAAAGTCAAATAATTTATTTCAAATAGGCACATAAAAGGCACTTTTGAACGTCAAAAATAAAATTAAAATAAAATTGATTCTAGTCGCCTAATACATCTTATATATCCTAATCCTAACTAGTAATATTATAAATGCTTGAGTATGTTTGGTGTTTACGCTTTCACGCTAAAACCTGGAGAAGGACATACATAGGCTTCTTTTCATAGATAACAGGCGAAGTCACGAGCAACAGCTAGTAAATGATGTTTATAGTGGATAGCCACACTAAGAGTATTTATTTATTAGGGACAAAAAACAGTTATATACTACGAAATACAGAGAAATACTTAAACTAAGATTTAACAAACACGTAACCCACACCATTGTCCACGTTTTAACTAAAGGTTAAAAGAAGCGATAAAAAAGAAAAAGAAATATAAAACACTAGTCGCTTCCACAATTATGCTGTGTTACTTAGCTTAGCTTAATTTAACTTAAAATACTCGCTAACCAAAATATCCAGAGCAATTCTCTTAAATGATTGCTTAGATAAACAAGTGGTAATAGTAAGGCAATAAGAATAAAATAATAATAATAAAATAAATAAAATATTGAAAAATGTAATTAGTAAGTAATCAAATGAAATAAAGGAAATAAATAAATTAAATTTTTGTTATACAGTACCAATTCACAAGATATTCGTCCCTACTGTATAATAAAAACTGCAAACACGGGTAGGTAAGTAGACTTTGAACACTAAGTAAGTACCTCAAATTCCTTCACTTAGTCGTGCAGTTTCAGAAAGTTTATTTTCTAAATGGTAAGTATTTCAAAAAAGAATTCTTTAGCTTTTCTGTCGACAAGAACTTTGTCCGGGATAAATGATAAAAAAAATATGGAAAAATTCCGGAATTTTCCTGTGACTATTTAAAAAATGCAGGGAACTTTTATCACCACTAGAAAAGAATGTTAATTAAGTTTGATATGCATATTGAGAGTAGCACGTGTCGATAATGTCGCGGATATGTGAATAAGGTTTGTCCTCTGTGGACAGCGCTTTGCTGCACAATCAGTCGAGATCGATTCGGTCCTAGAAATAATTAAAGGTGAAGCGCTAAGGTAGCCCGGTAGTTACGATTCGCGACCGTAACATATTTTTATTATTTATTATTTATTGAATGACTAATTCATGAAATCATGTAAATTGAGGCCAATTCTAAATTAGGTAGTTTTGTATTGTGTTTTGTAAGTACATATTTGTTACGGTAGCGAATCATGTTTTGATCAACATACATCCTGACATTGACCTGTAAATGGCAAAAATTGTTAAGTACAAAATTTTATTACCGCAGCCCCTGGCTCTTTCGGCTTAATGCATATATTTTAATTAAGGCAACATTGTTTACTAACGTCGCAACATAACTTACACAGGAGAATTAAACTAGATTGGTCAAAAGGAAACACATTTTATTTATTTATTTATCACATGGAAAACCAACAGATTTACATAAATACAAAAGATATACTAGGATAAGAAACATGAAGCCAATTATAGGTTTTCACGGCTAGCTATACAATAATACAGTAAGAGATCTTAAACACGACAAATTATCAAAAACATAAGCGCACCAACCATCAAATCGGTACCGCCAAACATAAGGAATAAACTACACTAAAATTAAATAAAATAAGTACCAGAACTAAATTAACACTAAAAATTAATTTTGAAGAAATCAAGGTTCAGCCTATTGCGTACGCTTGAGCCTTTCGTTGAAAACAAGTCAAAAGAGAACAGCACCCTAATTGCGTAACACACAATCAATAGTAATCTGAATCATTTTGAAGCAAATTGCTAATCCATTGCTTCATAAGTTCGAAAAATTTGTCTGCTCAACACGTAAATAACGCAATGAATGTTGTTGAACTGTCAAAATGAAACCGATTCCGATTAATTGTGTGTTACGCAATTAGGGTGCTGCTTGCATAAGTCATTAAAGTCTTTACTCGCTCGCACTAAAAATGAGTTGTAAGAAGATAATGGAATAGCGATAGGTGGATTAAATCTGAGTAGTCGCTGGGGAATATTAAAATACAGCTTACGTAGAAGCCGCGGACAATCCACCTCATTGGATACAATTTTGAGCAAAAATGTGCAAATCGACGACGGTTACTAAGTGGTCGTAGGTGAAATTTCCTGCAAAGATCCAAATAGTCACAACTGTGATATGGTATCCGCAAACGATAACACAGAATCGTAACAAATTTTTTTTGCTCACCCTCTATGCGATCGATGTGCACGCCATAACGCGGGTTCCAAATTTGAGAGGCATATTCTAAATGACTTCTTACAAATGAGCAATACAATATCTTGATAGTTTTCGCTTTCTTAAAACACGCTGCTAGTCTCATTACAAAACCTAGTGCTCTGGATGCTTTTAGAACGTTTTATCTTTTATGCGGACATATTTTGCATTCTTTTTTCCCACTGCATCTTCTGCAAGCTAAAAACCTACTTGCCGTGTAAAACAAACAAAATTGGAAGTAGGGAACGCTACGGAAATTACTAACTGCATTGGAACCCGCGACGAAATTAATTAGAAAAGACAATTGTAGAAGAAGGCGTTAAAAAGTTTCCTATGTCCGTATGTATAAATTATTTATTTATAAAATTAAAAAAATATTATTTGTCTTCGAAATATCTCGGGACCCTTGGAACCCGGACCTTTGAAAGGCGTACCAGGGGCCGAAAGGCCCTTTAGACAATTTTAAATGATGAGGAGGCACCAATTGACGATTATCCTATGTACTATGCAATTGCACCCAAGGACAACCCCCCGTTGGTGCAGAACTATTGCAGAACATGGAAACAAAATATACTGGGCTATGGATTTTGGTGTATTATTAACTTATTTATTGCACCACAAAAATACATCAAACTGAGCGGCCTTATCGCTTAATTATAATCATTAATTTAAATATAAATTATTCATTTATTTTAGACTAAAGCGCCCCTGCTCCGCACGGGTGCAATGTACCGATGTGGCGACAAGGCAAAACATCGATGTTTTGGTGCTATGTTTGAGTTCAATAGCCCTAGACCTGTCTATCTGTATACGAGTATGTGGTATTAACTTATGTATGTATAGACATATAGATCTATATTATCGATAAGTCACTCAAGTAATTAAAATGAGCGATCACAACACTAAAGATGAAGTACTTACCTATACCTACTTTAAAGAAAAAACTATCATAAGCAGATAAGTGTTAAAAGATGCTCAACAAGCATAGCATAATCAGCCTATAATGTTCCCACTGCTGGGACACAGGCCTGTAATCCACCAAGTGGGCCCAGTGCGGTTTGCTAAATGTCTCTCACACGTCTTTGAATTTTTGGCTCTAGTAGCAGTTCCTCACGATATTTTCCTTCACCGTTTTGAGAGCAGTGGTGGCCCAGCGGTAACTGTCGCGACTTACGAGTTGTAGGTCAAAGGTTGATAAAAGATGAACCTTTGACCTTCGACAGAAAAGATGCTCATTACGACGCAAATGGACGAGGGATAATCCGGATATTAACCTTTTCACCGCCAACGTGGACAGGAACGCGATGCCTCGCCAGCGCCAAGCTATAAATGTATAACGAAATATGCAGTAAACAGTAGTGATGGGGGTATCATCATATCGATGAATGAGATTTATACGAGTAAAGTTTTATACATCATTTTACGAATATAAATAAAAACTGATTAAATATTTCCATATAAAAAAAAAATAAAAAAAAAAAAAAAAAAATAAAATAAAAAAATATTAAATAATTAAAATTAATTAATAAATAAAATTAATTAATTAATTTAATTTTAAATAATAAAATATTTCAATATTTCCGTAATAAATATTTGTTTTATTTCACAGTATCCCTAGTAAGAAAAACCAGTATAAATTAAGGTATCAAAGAAACAAATACATAACTCAATTAGAGCTAAGAATTAGAAATTAGAAATGAGGTACATCTCTATTTGTTTCATGACGTCATTCTTTGACTTCATTTCAAGTTCTTAGCGCTCAGAGCACGTTAAATTCAATTCTAATAGGGATGTGGTCTATGCTCTTTCTTTCTTCTATGTTTGTCTACTCCCATGTTTTTTTAACTACTTCATTCAATGTTTTATACCGTAGATATCTAAGCGGCAGAATTTTTTACTGTATACAGGGTGGCAGGGACATCGACGCGCAAACTGTAGGTAACCATGAATTCAGCACATGAGTTTAGACTATGGGGGCGTAGAAATTTTTAGTCGGTTATCAAAAAAAAATTCTTCATTTTCAGAGAAAAGTGCAATACCTACGCGGTCAAAACGTATGGAATAGCAATATTTTAGTATACAAGAGTGAAAGAAGGATGCGTGCGCGCTCACACGATTAGTGCTTCACAGGCTGCACTATGAGAAAGTGACCTTGACAGCCGTACGCTTATGACAACACAGAACGACTTCTACAATAGTCCGTGACGCCTGGGGCACTGACAATCAATTGTTTTGTAGAGATGGGAATATAATTATCGACAAGGATTGCTAACAACTATTTAATTCCGGATCGGCACCCATCTGAAGGTCGAAATTTCCCTTTGTTATAAAGTAGTTAGTAAGTTAGTTAGTAACTAAGTTCATATTTTACTGACCTCAAATTGTTTTCGATAGTAGTATTTATAAATATTTCAGCGGGCGAAATCAAACAGTGATAACTTTCGCGTCACATCACTGGCTGACTATATAAAAAGTCCTTGGCGTTCTGGAGACATTAAAAATGTTCGCAATTTTTGTTTTTGGTGATTTTAATACAAATAAGGGCTTCTTTTGTGTGGAAAAATAAGAAATAGGGTATTAGACAGTTCTATATTAAATAATAAAATGAAACAAAGCTAATACAGTATTTTTTTTTATAAGATATTTAAAATGAAGAACTTCTAATGAAGTCGTGGCGCTGGTGACACGAAAATCCGGAACTTCTATTGAAGTGCGTGGCGGTGAAAAGGTTAACAACGTTGGAAATTAATACCGGCTTCAAAATAAAAGCTCAGAATAGATAAGAATAGTTCTAACAATATTCTAAACAGGTTAGTGAGTAGATGTGCAGTTTAGTAGAGAATTTATTTAATATTTTTAAACTTTTATGCAGAAATAATTTAGGAACCAGTTTTAAATATTTTATTGCAAACGAAAAAGTTATTAGTAAAACTACCAATACTCACTGTAGACTAAACTTACATAACATCACGCCTTATTTCCTCGATGGGTGTGGGCAGAGTTGTACAGTCACCGTCAAAAATATCGGGACGAACAGACTGTTCAAAATGATCTCAACAACTAAGAAAATTAAACTTTATGTCAACTGGATAAAGTTCTTGTCAGAATGACAGTTGTCGTGTACTGTCTTCATTCTGAAACATTCCTTGTGCCATTGAGTTAATATTTCATGTTCATAGTTGTTTAGATCATTTTGAACAGTCTGTTCGTCCCGATATTATTGACGCTGACTTACCTATAGTTCGAGTACCATCTAAAAGGGGGCGAGTCTATTGCCATATACCGGGCACTAGTCCAAACTGCTACTGAGAAACTCTAGATGAAAAAACCTAATAACACATTGCCCGACCTGGGAATCGAACCCAGGACCTTATGCTCAGCAGTAGCGCTTGCGGCCACTAGACCAACGAAGTGAAACAATTTAGTATGGTCTATTTGGAGTTCCGGGCAAGATGCGTATGCACAGAACAATAACCAGATTCATCCGGAATGTGCGTAACTCCTGAAATATTGAAGCCAGATCACCGTAACAATTCCAAGATGTCAGCAATGAAAATGATCGAAGCATCAAAAATTTACGTCAAGTGATCCGATTTGCGGTTGATAGTTCAGTCAGCCAATCACAACAGTTTACGGGTGCAGCAACAATTTGTTAGCAAAATTGTGTTGAGTTTAGTTTCAGAAATCGTTAGCTGATCAGAACTTGGGAACTCTTGAAACGATTAGAGAGATCATTAAGGGCAGGATCTAGATGAGGATTTAACAAGTGAATAGGAACAATTAGTAACTTGTTCCTGAACCATATCGGTGCATTCTATGCGAAAAGTTCCGTAAAACACTAGACCATTTTGTAGTTTTAGTCATTTATTATGCTTGCTTCAATAATGTAGCGTACCTACTTTGGAAACTATCTTCATAAAGTTTTGCAGACTGAGTGTACTTAAGTAGGTATCGTAATGAGCCGCATACAGTTGGAAAATGATTTTACGGGAAGTTCTAAAATTTTTAATATCTAGATAGAATTCATCAGATACATCAGACTTTACATTACCTATTTTGATGTTTGTAAAAAAACCTTAAGCTACTTAGCGCCAGGGTAGCCCGCGAAATTAAAATTGCAGGTCAGTTTTTTTTTTGAGCAATATTTGATTCGATACCGGATAAGTGTGTTTTTACAGAATTAATCATTAAAATTATCAATAAGTACTCTAACAGGGTACTTTAAGTTCATATAACTCTATAGAACGACTATTTCATGAAATATCGATGCCCTGGCGAAACATGAAAATCAGTCAATATTCTCCATATTGACTGATTTTCATGGTTTTCTGTATACGATCTACGAACATCATTTATTTATATATTTTAACATAAAACGATGGCCAAGGAAGACCTTGGTCGTTTTATGTTAAAATATATTCGACGCGACGACACGGTTGGCGCAGTGGCTGAGCGATCGACTGCTGCGCTGCGTGTCGCGGGTTCGATTCCCGCACGGAACAAATATTTGTATGGCCTACAGGTAGTTGTTCCGGGTCTGGCTGTTTGTGTAAGTGAGTTTAAATGTTTGTAAACGCACCCACGATACAGGAGTAATTCCTAGTGTCCCCACACTAGGAATTACTCCTGTATCGTGGGTGCGTTTAACAACGTTTTGAAAAAAAAAAAAATATATATAAACTTTTACTATTACTGACATGAATCAATAATTAGTGAATGTTTATTATTGAATATAGAAGTAGGTAATTTGCTTTAATTTTTTTAAGTGAATATTCAAAAATTTTATCTATAAGAATATTTTATATTTTTAAAACATAATGTCAAAAAAAAGAAGCACAAATATCAATCATTGGGAATCGTACTAAAAATATTTCCATCCAAAATGCACCTGTTTCAATTTTACCTATAAAATTAATGGCATTTGTAGTTAAGAATTGATTGTTTCCAGACAATCTCGAATTAATTGTATGAGTAGTCCCGAAGCGCTCTGAAGTAATTTGAGTATTCGTAACTTGCCACTGAAATGTTTATCTATTTTGTTTTGCTCGAACACCCGTTGCACGGTAACTATTACCGTGCCCGTTGCATCGAGAAGTAATTCGAGTAATGTTTGCTTCAATGCTTGACTGGATAAAATAAACAACCATATACGAAGTTGTGTGTGAATGTGATGTTTTTAAAATGTGAATACTTTATGGAACGTATGATTAACTCGCAACTAGGGCATCGGAACCGGTTTTTCCCAAAGGTTCCAAAAGAACCGGGAATTCCCGGTTCTGAGGGTTCCTGAAAGAATCGGTTCTGTAAAACGGAGAACCGGTCGTTTCGGTTCTTTCGGTTCTCTCTTAAAATAAATTTAGAAATAATATTATCTCTATAATACTCTTTATGCTAAATATCAAGTTATTATCCAAACAGAATAAATACTGTTATTTCACAGTTAAATTAATAAATAACGTTATTATTTTTATATTATTGATGAATCTTTAAGAAACTAACGATTTTTTAAGGGATTCGGCAACATTAAGGTAAATGCTCCAGGTAAGGTAATGCTCCTTTGCAGCTCAGCCTCGGATAGGATGGTAATAATAGTAGATTATTAACCAAGGGGATAAAGCAGTTTCTTCTGTCGCGGGTGACGATTTAAATCGCGAGCGTAACGAAGGACTCGAGGTTTACTCCCGAGCGTAGCGAGGGTGTTAAAAGCTTAAATCACGAGCGAAGCGAGGGATTTAAGACGAGTCCTGAGTGTAGCAAGGGATTTAAGGTCACCCAAGACTAAGACAGCTTTATCACCGAGGAAAATACTCTACTTTTCGTACCATTTGCGAAAAAATAAACTTAACGTTTATGTATTTGATGAAAACAAAAACGCGGTAAATTCCTAGACTAATATTTTTTTGTCGGAAAAGCAAAGGCATCAAGCTCATACGGCCTCGTCGGTTTTCGTAACTTTATTTAATAATCATAACTGCATAATAAATGCGTATTCCTTTTTCAAAAAGATGTATAATGCTTTATATACAAACTCAATGGTGTAAACATAGATGTAGTTCAGTATAAATTTCAGTAAGTATTCCAAATTTAAATCACATTCTCCCCCTAGAGGATGAATGAAATTCAGTACAATTTTCTTTCCCTGTTTTTAACAGATTAAAAATGACTATTGTTATGTTCGCTTTTTGTGGCATAGAATGTCACTTTTTTGAGCAAGTGGTATGAAAAAGTTGTATTCGCGGTAATGACACATACTAGCCGATAGTGAGCTGGCATTTGTAAAAAACGAAAAAAAAAATTAGATCCTTTCCCTTTATTCGTTTTGATAGTAGGAATTCTATATAAAGAAAGATAGCATACCTTTTCAACTTGAATTTATGAAAAAACCCGAAAGAACCGAAAAAACCGGGTACTCGGTTCCGGCTTGAGTTTAGAACCGAAAGAACCGGTTCCTAAAATAGGGCCGGTTCTCGATGCCCTACTTGCAACTGATGGAATGGAAATCTAAACCATCACTTTTTTGTTGGCACTCGTATTTTATTTATTTATTTAACCTCCCACTGGAACTCCATACGTATAATTAACGTTTGGTACCCATGCTGTTCCTATCTTTGTTTTTTGTCATATGCAGGTACTAAATTAGTCATAGCGATTCTAGCGAGTTCTGGCTAGTCTAAAACAATAACAACCGTATCAATATTTTACGTAACCGTTTTTAGAGGTCACAAAGGTTCAGGGAACGCATAACAAAATTACGAGCGGAGGTCAACACGGACGGGTCGTCATCCCTTTGGTACGGCATCTGCCCGTCCCTTTAAGATAGCTTCATACAGTTTGTGAAGCGGCTATTGGTGGCCTGTAATTACATTAAGCATAGCGTATTGGGGCCGCGGAATAAGATTATAAACTGTACTACTTACGAGCTACGCAGAATTAATATGTATCTGTCTACTGAGTTTTTTTTTTCTATCTATTTAGCCCGTGATGTCCCAATGTGGGCCAGTGCCATTGGTTGGAGTCAAGTTCAAGGTCTGCCACAATGTCGTCTGGCATTAAATGGGACCCAATCCGTGGTTCTTTTAGCCCATAGCTAAGTTTAATAAAATAACCGTGTCCCAATACATCGTCCAATAAAATGTGGCGCAAAATGATATGGCTGAAAGGCTACCGTTCGATTAGACATTTTGTGGACATCCAAAGGGCCACATAAACGTTTTAAATTCTTTAATACCAGATTATGTGTCCACGCCTCTACGGTAGTACTCGCTACGACGTGAACGTTAACGAAACAAAAGGCGTAGTCAGGTGGCGTTCTCTAGTTTCTGCCTACGGCCTACCCCTATGGGAAGGTGTGAAAGTATGTATGTAAGTGTCATATTGACCCCTACGCGGTTCATCACAGTAACCCTACATATATGAGAGTGTTAGATTACAGATCTAACTTCAGGAGATAAATATTTGTATGAAATCTAAGGATACATCTCCTGGATCCCAAGATACATCTTATTCTGTGTTTAAGCCTTTACCTAATGTAGATCTGTTTTACCGTTTTTTTTCTTTAACCATTGCAGTTGAGAATACGGACTAAATATTTTTCTGTGTGATTCCGGGAAGGTTAGTTTATTACATACTTGTTTTGTATTCAATAATCGGACTGACATTTTTATAATAGAAAATCCTTGTGAATCAACAAAGAACAAGAAAAGTTACCGCTGTCGGTCGGGAGTAGGTACTGATGTACTGAATTTGTTCATTGTTCATTTTGGACGCCATTTTCACATATACCTGTGATAGATAAACGACAGGTTAAAATATACGGTACATACACCAGAACACGAAATAAACCATTACTTTTGTGTGTGTTTATTTATACATCTTAAAAATGTAAGCTTGAGTCCGTATTTAATTGCATGAAACGAATTTATATTACGGATTCTGATAAAAAAGGAGAAATTAAATGCTTAAAAAATGAGAGTTTTCACACGCCAGTCTTCTATGTGACTCCTAGTGTTGTGACATGATGGATAATAATACCTTAAAACATACGAAGATTAAGTAGTGTGCAACTTTCATCTAGAATATGTTATTTTTTATCTTAATACCTGGATAAAGCAAACGATTTTTTATTAAGCTCAGTTCTAGACGTCAAAACGGTTACGTCATAAGCGCAGGCGATCACTTTTACTGAAGTCCAATGAATTAATTTTCTAAGTGATATTATTAGTAGACCGCGACATTAAAATTTTATTTAAACGACTTCCCACGTCGTGCGAGGTTAATAAAAATGTAATCTCCCTGAGTAGTGTTGAATATTACAGAATTAAAAAAAAATAATATGTTTGTCGATAAAGATTTGGAATCCCTATTCTTTTTGTAGGTTATTTTACTGAATTTATGGCTTGGCGTGGAGGGAACGCCTCTGCGTTTATGCTCTGGTGTTTAAAATGTTAATATGACATGCAACGTGAAAGAGAAACTGTCATTTCTTTTTTTACACGACTGCCCAAAAAGGAGTGTAATGTATTCAGGGTCGATGTATGTATGTGTGTTTCTTTATTCCACCATAACTTTTAAATGCCTGAACAGATTTGGATGTATGGGGTATCGTTAGAATCCTTACATCATCCCGAGTGACACTGGCTAATATTTTTTTGGAAAAAATCAATATGGCGGCAGTATGTCTCCATTTTGAAAAGTGAAAAAAAAAAATGTTGTTCAATTATTACGATATGGGTATCAAATTGAAGGCCTTGATGAGCACATTCCAAAAATATATAATTTATGGGCACCAGTTTTACTTAAGTACGGTGTATGTGCAAAACAAACATTTCATCTTTGGCTGTGCAAACGATTTAACCAGACTTTAGTAAGACAGAATGTCTAAATGAGTGAATGGTTTCGTAGATGATTGAGTTTTAGAATTCTTTCATCATCACACTTTCACACGAGTAACATACTTAGGCTAGTAAAAAAAAAAAAAACATAAACAAACATATGGGTTAAGATTAACGCAACACCATTTATTGCATATTAGTGGGGAAAAAAAATGTATTTACACTTTCATAGTTCATACTACATATATTTATTTGAAGTTTTAGATTATGATACAACTTTAAGATTAAAAAGCTTGTCACTAAAATGTATAAAATAAAAATAAATAATTAAAAAAAAATAAAAAACACGACTGCCCTGCCAAAAAAACGAACTAAAAAGTAAATAAAAAACGAGTTGTATTCCCTGACTAAACAGATAAATAAAATTGTCAATGCAGTCGGGGGACCATTCTGTGGAACACTTTTTAGTCTAAGAGGTCCCCCGACTGCAATGACAATTTTATTTATCTGTTTAGACAGGGAACACAACTTGTTTTTTACTTTTTAGTTCGTTTTTTTTCCTTATCTAGAATCGAATTAAGAATTTTCGATAGTTTCGAAAATTACATATCCCAAAGAAACGATTCTTTAAAATTTTCCAAGGACATGACCCCAATCGAACCGAACGCGTGGTCAAAATGTATGGTAGGACACAGGCCACCTCTCTTTAAGAGGGAGTGAGCTATAATCTACCACGCGGGCCCAGTGCGGGTTGCTAGATTAAACTACCAACATGAAATCTATATCTATGTATTGCATAAACATTATATTATAACATTAAAAGCAGTCTAACACATTTTGCTCTACAGTACACCCAAAAATTATTTATTTCACCAAAAATATAATACAATGGGTTACAAAATACTTATAGGCTAGTACTTGGTAGTACCTATATCATGGGAGCATCTGTAGCCGAACCAGGACGAGTCCTGTGTCTCGGCATACAGCAAGAAAAAGCAGAAAGTGGAATAGTTAGTTTGTAAAAGGGATTAGTAACTAAACTAAATTACTGATACTGATAGTGTATTATTCTTGTTCGGTATTGAATATTCTATAGTGGTGATTGATGATACAATAATGTGTTTTAAGTATCGGTCACCCTATAAAATTAACGGTTTTTTTGATGGGAAACGTCCTTTACTTCGGTCAGTAAGGGGCACTTGCTAGAACGAAAATGTAATAATGTAACAAAATATATTATGGCAAGATCGCTTAATACTTTGGAAGTATAGCACCTACTACCTGTATTTTTTTGTATTACTATTTTGAGGACAGAAGCCATATGCCGCTGGCCCAAATGGCGCGCAGTAACGACGCATTCGGAACTAAATTTATCATCGCGCGCTGTGTTTATTTAGTGTCTAGCATCTGCCCGCGACTTCGTCCGCGTGAAATTTCGGCCCCCGACCCACTGCGCAGGAGACCATCGCCCGCGCTACTAATTCGTATTTGCGTAGCGTTATTTCTGACTTTTTATCTTTTGGCTGGGCTCCTAAGGGACGCAGCCTGAAGTTAAATAGCCTATGGCTATCAGGAATTGGGATATCAAAGTTTTTTTTAAATACAACTGGTAGTTCCAGAGATTAACGCGTGCAAACAAACAAACTCTTCTAAGGTGGAAGAGGCAGCTATCGCACCACTTGACAACACGCGAGCGCCAGAGTCAGAGATCAGCAACGTTCAACAGTACACGATGGTGTGGAATGAGTCGAAATGTGTAGAAATCGCTCCAGGACAGTGTGTGAATCCACTTAACATTATCTATGATCGTCACGCTGAAGAATTAAGTTTCCCTACCATATATCTTGGCGAAGCAAGGCAAATTGCGGAAGGACACTCCGTATACCATATTGAGTGTCAGAGATTAGGCGCAATTACTTCGCTGCATGCATTATATGTGATGATGACAATAGTGATCTTAGGCCGGCGGGTGACAGAGGGTATAATATAACGCATTTCAGTTCTGTCAGAAAACCAAAAACATCACTCGTATACAGATAGAGAATCGCAATTTCATCGACCAGCTCGTGAGATGTACACAGCGTTCTTGAAGACGATCCCCAACTCTGTACTGTGCGGGTCGCAATCGCAACGTCTTCACCATGATTCGTCAGTTGGACAAACCAACGGCCTTTATGACTTTAAGCGCGAACGAAGCACATTGGTCTCATTTGCTTCGTATCCTCCATAAATGGACCCAGGTGTGGCATGCCCACTATGGCACAGATATCTTTATTATTGCGAATATGCGTCTATAATATATCCGATATTACTTATTAGCCGAGGATGCAGTCACCTGTTGCATGTACTTCTACAAACTTGTGACTTGTCTGTTCACTATCTTGAGAAGCGATCGAACCTACAATCCTTCCGGACGGTAGCGCGTGTTGGAAATATATCTGTAAATAAACAAGAGCTAATCGCTACGTGATTTAGGAATTATAACAATTGTACAACTGTAGTTTTGAGTTTATGTATGGAAAAGTAATTTTAAATGACTCACGAATTCATGTACTGAATTCATGGTTATAAGTAGTTTGCGCGTCGGGTCCCTGCCACCCTAATTTTTATATTTTACTTACGTGTAAAAGTGCTTCCGAGATCCCTTTTACAGGACAAAAAATTTCAGTTTAAAGTTGATTATGTCTATTTTTATTAGTCTGTATACACCGTTAAATTAAAACGATCAAAATTTAACGGTGTATTACCTCGTCCAAACTCCAAATAATATCTAGGCAGCAGACGCAGAGAAACGGAGCCACATTAACAATAATTGTATAAACTGAGTACTCCAAAATAGAGCTTTTATATAATAGCTTTTGCCTGGTCTTGTGAAGAGCCGGCGGTGCATCCTTAATAACGGATTATTTTAGGTAATACAAAACAGGCAGAACAATTTAGAGTTTAGATATTCGGTAGCAAAGCAAATCAAAAAGTCAAACAATTTTTAGTTGTAGAACATATCTAACCTCATTATGGAATTTGTGCTGTTGGCAAGCCATGGTAGAAAACTTAATAGACAATATTGTAAGCATTTTATGTGTCTTCTTTTTGAAGATTTATGTGCTATGTTGTCCGTTTTAGAAAAGCCGCTGAATGATTACTAACACTAGAATCTCATCTTATAAATTCACGAATAGACAATGTTTCGTGAATTTGTTAATGTTTTATAATAAGTCATGAACATCATCCTCATTTCAGCCGAAACACGTCCACTGCTGGACATAGGCCTCCCCCAAGCACCGTAACTTAAACTGCTACTGTGCTTCCCGCATCCAGCGGATTGCTGCAGCCTTCACAAGGTCATAGGTCCACCTTGTGGGAGACCTTCCAACGCTACATCTTCTGGTACGCGGCCGCCACTCCAGAACCTTCCGGCCCCATCGGCCCGTCGATATTGGCGTATAATAAGTAAGACAGTATAATTATAAGAGACCGCACTATCGCATTAGGCGCGGATAGTAGTAGGTGATAAAAATGTTATGATAGTTTCGGACAGATAAATAAATAAGTTTTCGAGCAATTTTGAAGAATTGATCAGCAGTTTTTGATTACAATAAAAGACATTAAAATTTGATATGTAGTTTTCGTAAGTAATAATCTAGCCATTTCTTGTCGCTAGATTGTGAACGAACATGAACTAGGTACCAATCAACGCAATAAAATGTGTGGTTTGGCAGCTTTTGTGAAGAAAAATGTCAAACTTGTTATAAATTATTGAATTTCTGTAAGTAAATTTGTACAAACACTTTTACACGTTATCATATTTTTTTAAACTAGTTGAGGTCGGCGTTTCCTATCTGAATACTCTGAGAAGGAAGGTCGAAACAAACTCAGAGGTTGTATGTTGTGTTGTATAATAATCATGGAGTTAGTATGCATTATCTTGATAATAATATATTGTTGTTATATTTAGCAGGATGAATTTATTAGCATGCACATATTACAGGAAAAATCATTGTCGGACACAAAGGTCATAATAAAAACATACAATAATAATATCGAACTATTTTCCATAGTCATGCAGCCTGTACGATAATTGGATATATACGATAATTTAACAAAACTCAAAAAAAGTCTTTATTTTTGAGTTAAAAGTAATCAGACATATTGAAAAACCAACTCTTCGTCTTATTCGTACGAAAAAAAATCGTACTAAGTCTATTTTGCTCATTAGCAGAAGAAACGCATAAAGAAATATGTAAATCGTTAAAGAGTACTTACCTGCAATAAAAAATAATTTGCTGCAGAAAATTCTGAAAGGAAAAGCTACGTTCTTTACAGACGTGGAAAAAGGATTTCTGAGGAAGCACTAACGGATGGCAAAACCTCTTTTCTCGTCTTAGGAAGACTTTGAAAGACCCAATTATTTAATATTGAGTCGAATTCTGATTTCAGAGCTGTGGTGGCCACGTGTCACAGGTGCTTTACTTTGTGTAAATTGTTTCATCACCACTGCTCTAAAACGACGAAGAAAAACATTGTGAGGAAACCGGCATGTCCTAGAACCAAACATTCAAAGACATGTGACATCTACCAAGCCACACTGGGGTCGCGTGGCAGATGACGGCCCGCTCCCTCTCACCGAGAGGGGCCTGTGTCCCAGCAGTGGGACCAGTATAGGCAGATGATGGTATGTTATGGTAGAATTTAGGTACGCAGTTCAGAGAAAATTTAGGTACGCAGTTCTGAGAAAATTTAGGTACGCAGTTCTGAGAAAATTTTCTCATTCTTCGGATTATAACATTTTTATCATATAATTACAATAAAATTTGCTTGGGAGAATTTGTAAGACATACCTCATAACTTGCAATAAGCAACTTTACTTATCTACCTACCTATTTCGCTTTTATTTTTTTATTTTGTTTTTTTGAACTTTAAATTACAAAAAAAAAAAAAAAAGTGTAGATATTTAACAGAGTAAATAGAAAAAAAGCATTTATTTGTTTTATGTAATACATATGGCGACACATCAAGCTACACATTTCCAGTTTTAGCTGACCTCGCATTGTTTAGGTTTTTTGTAAAATGAGAAGTCAGCATATACTGGAAATGTATAGCTTGATGTATCGCCGTGCATACCAGCACCCTAATTTCGTAACACACTATCAATCTCAATCTGCATCATTTTGAAGGATTTCCTTTATATGTTTGAAAAATTAGTCTCCTCAACAACGTAAATAACGTAATGAATGTTATTGAACTGTCAAAATGAGACCCATTGCTACGATAGTGTATTACGCAATTACTTCGCAGGTTCGGTCAAGTCTAAATTGATTTGTCAGTAGCACTAGCCGCTTGCAAAATGGACAGCAGGACACACTCCACACACGAACGTTGATGTCACCCTAACTAATACCATTACACACCAGTGAGGGCGTTTAGGATCGCGCCCTGCGCCCTAAATTTGACGTCAAAGCAGTTTGTCATAACCAAAGTTTTACTAAAGTCCTGCAACTGACGGTCGCTTGCACTATATGCACGAGCATATAGTGCCAGTGACCGTCATGTGTGTTTGCTTTGTGTGTTACAAATTCTACCAAAACAATTTCATTGGATTCTTTTTCGAAAATAAAATTACCGTACCGTATATACATTCATATATATTTAGTAAAAAGCTGTTATTTTGACATTAAAAACAGACACTCCAATTTTATTTATTTGTATAGATGTACATGTTATAGATGACAAATATGTCGCGATACTGAAGTGCGGAAAATGTTATATATACCTCAATTTTACTACATAGTAAATAATTGGCCTAGATCTAAAAAACAGGAAAAAGAGGGGAAGAAATTGTGCCGTCTTTAGTGTTTCCTAAATAACCTTGAATTTGTGTATTTTTCCTAATACGTTTGTGCATGTAACAGGTATGTGTATTAACAGCTTAATTAACTTTGCTTTATTTAAAAAGAATATTGAATACGAAAATAATAAACAATACAGTTGTATTTAATTACAGTTTCCATGTTACTAACAACGTGTCTGAAAGCCATAATGGAGGTGTCATTCATCCGTTAGTGACACCAAAAATATATGTCGGTACTTTGTTGTTGTTGTCGAGTAAGGTATTTAGTTACACTAGAGGCTCGCGCACATTTAGGCGAGCTGCACTGAGCCGCAGCGCAACGCACCGCTCGCCAAGCGCATTTTTGCGGCTACTGTTTTGCGTTGCGGTGCGGCCCGCCTGTGTGTGTGTGTTCATGCAAAATGTACTAAAGTTAAGCAGGAGCATTTTTCAATTTATTTCTTTCATTCCACTGGAGGGGAAACAGTTCAATTTAAAATTTGAATCTGTCTGAAACAATTGTAAACAACAGTGGTCTTGGTCTAGTAAAATAAGAAAACGAGGGGAAACGGGGGGATATCACCGCACCGGAAGTACCGCAACGCAACGCAGTAATTGAAAGAAAGAAAGAAAAAACATTTATTTAGCACAGACCAAAAGACACACAATACACCAGATACATACATCAGATAACAACTAATAAAAAAACGATTGGTTGTCGGTTGATAGTTACTATCAACCGACAACCAATCGTTTTTCTTTCTTTCAATTACTGCGTTGCGTTGCGGTACTTCCGGTGCGGTGATATCCCCCCGTTTCCCCTCGTTTTCTTATTTTACTAGACCAAGACCAATTATTTAATATTGAATAGAATTCAGGAGTTGTACGTCTTGGGTCCAACCCAGCCAGTGTAATTTAATTCATCACCACTGCTCTCGGTGAAAGAAAATATCGTGAGGAAACCGGCATGTCCTAGAACCAAAAATTCGAAGACATCTACCAATCCTCACTGGGCCTGCGTGGTGGATTACGGCCCATTCCTTATCACAAAGAGGAGGCCTGTGTTCCAGCAGTGGGAAGTCATAGGTTGATTATTTTGCGGCGCGGCCCGCTTCGGATCCTAGAGCGCTTTGGCGCATTTTTGCAAAGCGATGCGTTGCGACTCGCCTTGGTTTTAATGTGCGCTTAGCTTATAAGGATCCATTAACATTTTTCTTATAAAATCTGCCAGTCTTTTGAGTAAGCATCGATAGCGACACAAAGGGGCAGTTTTATTGGAATTTATTTTCTCGTAATCTATTATTTAGGATGCTGTGAAATGTAATTTATGTTACGAAAATAAACACGTGCCATACACAACTACATAGTCAAATCTCTACCCAAATACTCGTAGAAACAAAAAGTCCTCATTACTTCATGATTAAGTTTCTAAAACATGCAAGCACAAAGCTGGTTTGAAATTTTGTTTGAGATTTAATGCTAAGATATACTTTTAATAAATAAAGAAAATAAATCTTAGCATTTTAGCAAGCAAGCGTAGGGTGCAGGTGTTTAGCAAAGCTACGTAATTCCAACATTTTCAAAATTTTGAAGTAGCCGACTTTACACCAAATAAAAGGTGCGAGAAAAATCCGAGTGAAATACTCGGACTCTAGACGGATTATGTGAATATTAGAAATTCCCTGTGGGAGTATTTTAATATCTACTGCTACTACTATAATATCAGTGCCTAGGACCGATAATACCTAGTAGGCCCCGAGATATCAATACTCACGCGTCGCGTAATATCAGCTGAAGTCGATCCGAAGTCGGGCGGGCATTTTGGGGGACTGTCTTTTGTAATTTTGACGTTCGAAAAGTGCTGATTCTCAGCCTAATTTGATTTTGTGAAAGATGGTATGGCTAGAATAAGTCTGAGACACCACAATATACTAAAAAAACAGCCACATTTTTCTAAAATTTCCCTGTAGATGTACTACGTTTCTGCCTCTCGAAGAGAGGAGGCCTGTGTCCCAGCATTGGGAACATTATAGGCTGATTATGTTATGTTATACTACGTTTATAATTTTGGTCTCAACAGCCAAAATATGAAGAGAGTCAGGACTGGTGACACGAGACCAAGCGACGTACAATTGTCCGTGTGAGAAGCAAATCTGTAAATGCAGATCAAGATGTTTAAAAAGTTAAGGACAGTCTCCTAAGACCATTTTCATGTAGAGACTACGGCTATGCCATTATTGCCCCATCTCAAAAATGCACTCTGTATCATGGATGACTGTTTAGCTCGATAAAGTTATAGCGTGATGATAATCATTTAAAAGGTTAAATCTGTAACAATCTGCAATATTCTACCCTTTTGGCTCGTCTTTTCACAATTTGCGGTAAACTATAGAAGAATATCTACGAAAAAATTGCAATATTGCACATCCCCCATAGCAACAGATAATTTTTAACCTACAGACTGATCTGACTTATAGGGAACTAGCTGTGCCCCGCGGTTTCACCCACATACGTTTAGATCCCGTGGGAATATCGGGATAAAAAGTATCCTATATCCTGGTTATAAAGGATCTGTGTGCCAAATTTCATCCAAATCCGTTCAGTAGTATTTGCGTGAAAGAGTAACAAACATCCATCCATCCATCCATATAAATTTTCGCATTTATAATATTAGTAGGAAGTAGGATATCCAGATGCAAAATTTTAATAAAATCTATCCGGTAGTATTTGCGTGATGTTGCTGGAACATTGATTTAGACAAACAGACAAAAATTAAAAAAAAAAATTACGGCTTTACAATCGTTCCCAGACCTCCCAAAAATTAATTTAAAAAAATATATATGTATATAGTTTTGATTTCGCTACGATTTTATTATACATATGTAAAGATTTCAAAACGAGCCTAAAAACAAACTCTTTGACGGCGAGCATTGTGTAGTTTACCTTTTATAGAAAAATTCCGAACAGTTACAAAAGGACCACAAAAGGCTTTGTAGCATATTTCAACAAAACCCTATAAAAATGGTATTTCCATTTCAAAATAACTTCTGACTTTTCGCTGCGGAAATGAAGTAAGTATGATAGAAATTCATACGGAATTCCGCACGGGCGATTTACGTTTTCACTTTTTAATTGCCTACAGAACAGTACGAAGATTAAAATGTCATAACTGAAATGGACATCAAACGAGCTTTACATTCCGAATTTCCGATGCAGTAATTCGAAATATTTATTTAAATAAAAAGTACACCGCAGACCACTGACAGACCGCTGATTATATTATTCAAACTTGACGTTTTTATTGCTTCCCATTTTAACCAACTTCATAAAAAGGAGGAGGTTCTCAATACGATTGATTTCTATTTTATTTTTTATTATTATGTTCACCCATGCTGCTATTTAGTTGTTTTTTTAATTTTCAATCCCCGCTCGCTTGTCAAGTGGTGAATGTTTTAAAAATTCATATTGTAAAAATCAGTTTTAATCTCGTGTTACTATTGTTTTAGCTTCCACGAAAGTTAAAAGTTAAGTTACATTTGTTTTAGATCAGGGATTGATTGCCGTTTGGTTATTTATCTATGACAAGAAGTGGAGCAAAAAAGCTTGGGTAATAGTAGCATCGGTCGCAAACCTCAATCAGCGGAAAGAAGACCAAGGAAAAGGCAACAGGCAACGGATTAAGAGTTAGGGCACCCAAAAACCGAATACACACATAGTAAAACACATATTATTATGTAGAGTCAGAATTAAATTAAATTAAGAAAAGAAACAGTTAATTTATCAAACTAAATTTCATACGAAAACATCCATCGATTTTTACTAAACTTCAACTACATATATCCGACGACCCTGGTTACTTACCTCCTTTGGTGACTTTACATACATTTATTTCGTATTCAATTTAGGGTAAACTGAGCTAAACTGTTAAGCTCATAAAATAATGTAACATTTTATGAGTATATTATATATAGTGATCGACGGGTAACTTTAGTAAAGAGATGCGATCAATTATAATTCTCCGTGACACTTATTTGCCGATATACAAAGATGACCCTAATTTCACGGCTCTTCATTGGCTGGATTCTTCTGGCCAAGAATCCATATTATAATTGGCTCTTTTGTCAGCTGCTTCTATTGTTAAGGATCGCGATATCACTACTAAATACGCGCTTTGGCGTGGAGCTGCGGACACCAGCCCGTATTTCCCATTAGCCCATCACCTAACATGCTTAGTTAAATTTCATTACGCGTGTCTATTCAATTAGTCTGCTGAATCAGTTCAGTCTTGTTTCGGAGTTAACAGTATCAATTTAGATCTAATGGGATCGAGTAGTCGTCAGTTCGGGCAAAAAAAAGTTTTCAGAAAAATTAAAACGAAAAATATGGGGAAAACCATGACCAAGCAGTACAAAGACTAATTTTGAAACTAATAATAAATTATATACCTATACTAAACACGATTTTTATAACAATATGTAGCTACAGATGTACAAAAGACTAAAAGCTTCCTAAAATTCATCTTCATCCAAAATAAATCCACATAGCTCTCAATGGGAAAAATATATATAAGCTGAAAACTATAAAATAAAGGGTTGGCCGGCTTGGCATTAACTGTATAAACAATTATTCATTCATAAAATAGTTTCAAATTGCATCAGTCCTTATCGAATGATCAATCTGCGCATCAAACTGTCAGTTAAATTCTAGCTAACTGGCGTAGCGGAATTAATTAACGACAAATTGATCGTGTTACCTCCGTCTGAGGGTAGGTTTGAAGTACACTGCCTACCTGTAGCAACATATATTTCAAGTATCTGCAGTTTGATACCGTTAACTGTAGGATTCAACTTTTTAAAGCGTAATTCGAAACGACAGAAAGTATCGAGCTTGAAATAAAAAGTATAAATGAAAGAGACGATCTCTACCCGGTCGAACTTTTTGTAAAAACTTGATGAGAAAAGAAAGAAAAAACATTTATTTAGCACAGACTAAAAGAGAAACATTTCAGCAACATTTAAATAATTGTCTTTTAACATTCAACTGTAGAGAGCCTTTATTTGTAAAAGAGAAATAAATAATACCTCAAGGCGCTAGGTAAGGTAATGGCCTAACCTAGCGCCTTCAATTGAGGTATTATTTATTATTAAAAATTCCCCTCAAAATGCTCGTATGCGATTTACTCGTCAGGATGCATACACTCTGACGAGTAAATCGCATACGAGCATTTTGAGGGAAATTTTTGGGGCTTACGACTCGTAAAAATTACATAAAAATAACACGAAATGAACATTTTATACAATTTGAAAGAAAAGAATCCGAAAATTGAATCAGGGTCACTACGGATTGTTTATGAAAAAGAAAATCGGATACAACCCCAGCACAGAGTATATCCTGAACTAAAATATACATGTAGTTATATATTTTCCGTATTTTCAACTGCAATAGTAAAGAGAAACGAATCGGAAAATTACTGATTAAGGTAGAGACACTAAGCGTGTTTATTAATTGTGCCATCAAGTGGATACTTAAAAGGAGTGTCTGGTTTATGAACTTGTCATATTGCTGTGAATACTCAGAATTTTAAAATAGAAATTAATTTTACAACCCGGTAGCGACTGGATACGAACGTAGCGGGAGTTTTAACTAACATGATTTTACTCTTTACCTTGGGTATAAGTTTGCAAAAAAATATGGTTAAATTAATTGACTCAATCTATCGCAGATATTGAAGTCCACTACTTGCTCATAGGTTCAATAATTAAGCAAATGCTTTGATTAACTTTAGCGTAGTATACCATAATATCTATTCTGTAATATCCTGTGGTAGGTGTTTTATTATTTGCTAGCCACCCGACCCTACTTCTCACGGTTTTTACGAATTGACAGAACATAGAGATTACTTTGTTATATGCAAGTTGAATATTGATGTATTGTACACATAAACCTACCGGAATAAATTCTGTAAATGATGGTAAAAACAGGGTCAAAATCCGTTGCGTAGTTTCAAGGAACAAAGCGGTCAGACATATGTTCAGATTAGCTGTTGTTTCCTACGGTAAAATAGGCCAGAAACCGTAGACATAAAAATTAGGTAAGGTCGCAAAAAATGGCACTGTATAAATTTGATGTTGTTAGAATTTTTGGAAAAATAGCCTGTTTGAAGAGCGGTATCTCAGGTTTTATTAAACCTACAGAGCTACGGCTGCTCTAAAATATTAGTTTTTTACTTTAAAAATGTAGTGTTATACGTAGGACGCACTTTACCATATAAGTTATAAGAAAAAACTGCAAGAAGTCCGAAAATTTCGAGGTTTTTCGAGGTCTTTCGAAACTGCAAACTTGTTTAACACTACTGGTACCAACCTACCCAACTAGCAATTTTGCCCTATAACCAAACCTTATATCTCAAAAAAGCTGGGTAAACGATGTATAAAGGTTTTGGTGATGATTGATTGTAGTGTAAAAGCGTTTGACAATACATTTTGGCTCTATAAGTTTATACAGCAAAAACGACCTATTAGGAATTGGTGTCAAGAAACTTCGCGACTTTGTATAGCTGTTATAGTCAGGCGTTATAGCAACCTCAAATGTGACTAGTATACAACGATAGAACTTTATAGCAGTGTTTACTGTCGCCCTAATGCGCCTGATTTACGCAATAACTATATTCTGAATGAACTACATATAATGGGTCTTTCGTTATAGTAAAGATGAAAACTCAAGAATAGGGCGATATTGTGATATTGTACGTTTTTAGATCGTCGTTACAGT
This sequence comes from Apamea anceps, assembly GCA_951799955.1. Classification (NCBI taxonomy): domain Eukaryota; kingdom Metazoa; phylum Arthropoda; class Insecta; order Lepidoptera; family Noctuidae; genus Apamea; species Apamea anceps. The sequence goes on along the minus strand of OX637500.1, from coordinate 6,901,254 downwards.
ACATATAGTGGCCACAATAAGTCTACAACAGAGTGATTTGGTGATGTAGCTGAGTTTCAAATTACATTTATGTAGCTTAAATTGTCATATAGGCGATTAACACACGGCATCGCGCACCGTATTTTTCATACAGTTTATATGAAAAATCTTATTCATTTAGTTAATAAACTTGGCAAGAATACTCGCCTAAGTAAGTAATAAAGTTTATTATTATAAGTTTTTCATAACTACCCCTCAAAGGGGGATATAGGGTGTTGAAGTTTGTGTGGAAGTAATTGAATGCGCGGTCCAATTAACTCAGTATTAATACTTCCGACAGAAAATAATTAATAATAAGTATGTAAAGTTGTCGAAAATTGACCCTTGAGGGGGTAAAACGGGGTAATTCGATTTTTAAAGGGAGGTTTTGAACTTGTAATTGTATGTTACAAACCACTGAACTTCTTTCTGATTTGGCAAAGAGATAGATGGCATCCTGGGGAAGGACATACTTTTTATCCTGGTAGCATGTTCTCGTGGGATAATTTCCGACATCCACGCGGGCGAAGCCGCGGGCAGAAGCTAGTTACTGTATATAAAGGTAGGCTGGTAATGCATTTAAATGATAATTCGGTTTTGTAAAGGCATTTCTATCGCTCTTCTACAACAATATTGACATTTTGATTCAGCTTAATTAAAGCGACAACTAATATTTTTATAAATTACGAAAAATGGATTTAGAAGCTTGAAAAAGATTCAAACGCAGTGGGACTTATGGACGAGAAGTGAAAAGACAATATGAAGAAACAGCAACGTCGTCAAGAAGCATTCAAATCACTAATGATAGTCAAAACAAAGTTGAAGACCCAATTATAGAAAATGGTTCCGTACAAAATACATTTTACGTTAATGAAGAACTAGAAGATTGTATAGAGTTCATGCAATAAAGTGTAAGCTTGTATCAATCTCATATGGTTCAATAATGTATTCTGCGCCATTATTACATACTGTATAGTCTAAAGTTCTTTATCTTAACAAAGAAGGAAGTATTTATTAATTTCTTACCTTAATTAGTCCCAATCACACCACACATTAAAATCAAACGATACAAATTATGAGTAATAATAATAAATAAACAGTTGGTATCGGTTTTCAGCATACTGATCCGAAATGTAAACAATTCATACCTTCCCATTGGCTTGGTCTTAGTTGAGTGTATTGTACTCAGAATAAACCCTGGGATATGGAATGTATTTGCTCTGTACGTACGTAGGTACTACCTGATGCTGGGGATGGACAATATTGACAACTCACTTCACCTAAGTTGTCACTGTGATTTTTACACAATAGATCGGCAGGACTCGATGAAGGTCAAGGTGGGCCATGTGAGACGTGGCAATAGAGGGTGACCAGGGAAAACTGAGTTGATTAGTTGAACTAATTAACTTAGTAACATACTTAGTATCGTTAACTGGTATTATCCTTCTTCCTATATATTTTCAAAATATAAGTTTTTGAAGCTGTTTGTTTTTCAATCTATTTAGACCAAACTTGGTAGGCAGACCACATTCTATATTAACACATACTTTTCCTCAAGGAACATAATTGGCTGTTGCCAGCGGTTTTACTCGTATTTAAAGAGAGCTAAATATCTAGTGTATATGTAGATAGTTAGCTATCTTTAAATACGAGTAAAACTGCTGGCAACAGCCAATTGTAAATAAATTGGGAGTATTAACATGACTTTTCAGCAATCAAATCAATCTATCGATAAGGTGACGTGGAATGGTAACAATTGACGTCCATTGTTACTGTATAAGCTTACAGGGAGAACAAAGACATAGAATGATGCCACTTTACAAACGTTCCTACTCGATTATAGGAACACAGTCCAAAGCACGACCAGGGAAACACCAGCGATGTTGTTGCAGCGACGGCCATTACGTTCTCGCTTCGATTTGTTACGCGCAGACCGCGCACTTGACGATCGGGTGGGAGCAGCACAAGAACGACAGGTACAAAATTCCGGAGGCCTTCTGCGTGATATAGCTCCACAAGACGAGATGTGGATGAGAAACGGCGCTTAAGGGGATAAATGGTTGAAAGGTATCATCCAAGCCAGAGCAAGGTCGCGCGAATATATCGTAAATAACGGTGACGGTCGACTTACTAGAAAACACATAGATCAGGTAAAACGTAGGTCTCGTTTATCGGACTTCATGGGTTCTGATAGCACAATCTCAGAAAGTTTGCCACTCTCACCAACTCAAAAGTCACAGGCGGAGGAGGTGGTCCCGATACCAGCACCCTAATTGCGTAAATCGGAATCGGTTTCATTTTGACAGTTCAACAACAGTCATTGCGTTATTTACGTTTTGAGCAGACAAATTTCTCGAACTTATAAAGCAATGAATTAGCAATTTGCTTCAAAATGATTCAGATTACGATTGATCATGTGTTACGCAATTAGGGTGCTGATGATCTAGGGGAGGATAATGAGCTGAATCTGGTTAGTGAGGGTGAAAAAGAGAGGCTAGATACCGAATGTGATTCTGAAGTTTTAACAAAGCCTGGACTTCCACCACCATCACCGCCGGAGGACCGACCTAAACGTACTCGTAAACCCGTAATCAAATTTAGAGTATCATAAACATATTTTAAAGAAACTGCATTAATTATTATGTAACCCAACTGTCTTAAAATTTGTATGTAAATTTAATAACTCGGAGATTAAGTGGTGAGGTGTGATGTATTAGGTTCAAGGTAGATATAAATTATTGTTAAGAACTGTATATTAAGAATATGTGGGTAGGGGTTAAAATGTAGCTAAGCACTCGGGCTCATTGTGTCAGTCGGAATATATTTGTAACCGTGATCAGCTGTTTTATTCTTGGCTCCGTATCCCGACACCCTGGTGTGCTCCAAACACTTCAGTTACCAATTCACGTCACTTTACAATATAATTTCAGAAACACGCATACATTTCAATCGGAAATGCGAATTTACATTGTATTACACTGTATATTATACACGTAACTCTGTATATTACATTTATTACATTGTATTACAAATATGCTGACGTTATATGTGAATTCGGGATGCATGGGATGCCCTCAGTACCTATCCTCCAGGCATTGCGCTTTATACTAATTTGTGCTGTGTGGATCATTTACACGCTTTGTGGACGTCGAGGCGACGTGCGTCTGTTTGATTCATTAGCACTGCGTTTTGCTTTAGAGGCTGGTTTTAATTAAAAGTTTTGTTTCTTCGTCGTATGCTTGAGCATAATTCCCACTGCTAGAACAGGCCCCCTCTCTGTGAGAGGGATTGGATCGAAATCCACCATGCAGGCACAGCACGGGTTAGTAGATGCCACAATATATTGTCTTCGATTTTTTGGTTCTAGGACATTCCGGTTTCCTCACGATGTTTTCCTTCATCGTTTTGAGACCAGTGGTGAATAAATAATTAACACAAAGTAAAGTGCCTGGCTGGCTGTGCCATCGTATGAAATAATCCAAATTAAATATGTATCGACTAGAATTCAGCCATGTCGACAGCGCTGCCTAACGCTTTATTTACACTACAATTCAGTTATACAATTTATGTATTTATAGGTTGCGATGACAACATAAAGCAATCTATAAATACATAAATTGTATAACTGAATTGTAGTAGATTGCTTTATGTTGTCATCGCAACCTAAAATTAGCTTTGCAGCAAAAGCTCAGTATTACACTACAGTATTTTGAAATCATGAAATTTACAAAGTCAAACGGCAACATTGTGAAAGCATGTTTCTAATATGTATGATGAATATTATACAATGGTGAAAAAGAAATAATTATGAATATGAAAGGAAATGTGAATAACAATATCGTCCAAATTTCGCGTACATACAATAACAATATTGAGAGATATAATTAGATAGGTGATACCGGAGTATTTCAGGCTACAAAATGCCCTTCCTGCATGTAAAATCCATGTTAAAAAACCGGCCAAGTGCAAGTCGGACTCGTCCATGAAGGGTTCCGTTACGTTACGATTTATGACGTATTAAAAAAAAACTACTCACTAGATCTCGTTCAAACCAATTTTCGGTGGAAGTTTATATGGTAATGTACATCATATATTTTTTTTAGTTTTATCATTTTCTTATTTTAGAAGTTACAGGGGGGGGGGACACACATTTTACCACTTTGGAAGTGTCTCTCGCGCAAACTATTCAGTTTAGAAAAAAATGATATTAGAAACCTCAATATCATTTTTGAAGACCTATCCATAGATACCCCACACGTAAGGGTTTGAAGAAAAAAAAGTTTTGAGTTTCAGTTCTAAGTATGGGGACCCCCAAAATTTATTGTTTTTTTTCTATTTTTGTGTGAAAATCTTAATGCGGTTCACAGAATACATCTACTTACCAAGTTTCAACAGTATAGCTCTTATAGTTTCGGAAAAAAGCGACTGTGACATACGGACGGACAGACAGACAGACAGACAGACAGACAGACATGACGAATCCATAAGGGTTCCGTTGCCATTTGGCTACGGAACCCTAAAAATGAACAGAAAAATATCGACAAAAGGATAGCCATTGTGACTGTCTGTCACTCACTCCTATTTTATAACAAAATGTTTTATTCTAAATTCTTATTTTAACATTGTCCCACGATATCGGCCCTCGTAGAAACGCATTAAATATCAATTTTATGGGCTGACAGCTCGACATGTTACCCTAATCAATAACAAAATATACTATTTCTTTAAAATAGTAAAACAATATTGAAACTCTTAGAAACCCATTCCATTTATATTTTATGGAAAACTTATGGCCAGTCATCAGTAGAAAGCGATATTTTACGTCACCTAAGATGCAATATTTAGTACGAATTCTGGGAACGCCGAGGCAATGCTAGCCAGACATCTGGTTAGCATGAGATGGATCCGTGGGCCGTGAGACCGATACCATGAAACAATTGAGAAATCGTACAAAAAAAAGGGATACGCGGGGGGCTGAGCGACCTTGGCGATTTTAGGATGTGGGAGACTGATGTAATAAATGAGGGCCTGAGGGCACAAACAGCCAGACCCGGAACAACTACCTGTAGGCAATACAAATATTTGTTCCGTGCGGGAATCGAACCCGCGACACGTAGCGCAGCAGTCGATCGCTCCGCCACTGCGCCAACCGTGTCGTCAATTATAGTTGGGTTGGAACCCAGATTACGTTAATCTAGTATTTAAACTGGTATGTGTGTGTTTGTTGGTGTGACTGGGTGAGTCCTTCATTATAGTAACTATCCTAGGCTGATAGAGTTATTAAAGTTCTTATAACTAATTAGACAGAGAGGTGTTGCTGGGGAGTTTGTTGCGCCACTTCTTCTCCCCAGCTTAAAACACTAGGAAGTGGTGAAGGCGCTTTGGGGCTGTCTATAGACCTTCAAGAGAGTTGATCCACGACTCTACAATTAATAATTCTTAATTTTTGACTCTGCTCTATTATCTAGTAAATCCTAGTACCATAATTTTTGAACGCTGTGTTCTTTGCCTACGGCCAATAATAGTGCCTTAAGAGAGATTATTCAAAACACTATTAAATCATGGTTCTCGAGTTTCGAATCTCAACTTTATTGTCTAGTAATTCTTGAATGTTGTATTCTTTATTCGGACTGACATAAACACGTGTTTTGCAGGTATGCTTGTTGTGCAAAGGGTGAACTTCCAGGGGTTTGGGTGACCACATCTATCTAATATCCAGTCCAAGGACTGATAGGGACCATGTCTCCTTAAGAGCATGATGCCGACGCAATGCTGCTGGAACTAGCCGCTCCATAGTCAGACAAGGACAGTCGCTTGGTTGCCACAGGAAAATCCGCTTCGTCACATTTATCAGTTCGAAAGAACTGCTAGGGACCATGTCTCCAAAAGAGCATGATGCCGACGCAATGTCGCTGAAAAGCCGCTTGCGTCACTATATGGAAGGGTTGCTCTGAGTACTCCGAGTGTAGATGTGAGGTATCGTGTGAGTAATGACTGATCAAATACCTATTACGCTAGCGTATGGGTTACTCACAATCTATACTTATAATAAATCTGTAGAAGTGAAAATTCTGTACATTGAAAATATCAAAAAAATAAATGGCAGGGGGTGTTACTAGACCGACAACGAACCCAAAAATGTGATTAAAAAATTTTTTGTCTGTCTGTCTGTCGGTCTGTCTGTCTGTCTGTTTGTTCAGGCATCACGCAAAAACTACCGGTTCGATTACAATGAAACTTGGTATAATTATTCTTTAATATCCTGGGCACCACACTGGGTACTTTTTATCCCGGAAAAGTATATACAATAAAAAACAAACTTAATTTTGCGGTTCGATCCCTAGATCCGATTACTGTACCAACCGCAAATAATAAGTTTGTCGTAGGTTAGGTCACACGCAGTGGAGTTCATTTTTATTCCTTTTACTTTTTAGAGTTATTTAGGTTTATTTTTATATAAGTCGTAGGTATAGATTTTAATTTTAAAGTATAGGTAGTATATTTGATAGTGTACGTAGTGACCGTAGGTTATTTTATAATAATACTGTTAGGTAGGATAGTCATTCGTATAGATATTAGTTTTTAGAGATTTTGCTTATTTATTGAGTTTAGATTGAGGGGCCCGTGGCTAAATAATAACAGCCGCACAGGTCGATCGGTCAGGTTAAGCTACGCTTGCCGCGGTCGGTCTGTGGATGGGTGACCATCTTTACATACCGAGACACCTCCGTGCCTCGGAAAGCACGTTAAGCCGTTGGTCCCGGCTGTCATTCGTGGATCTTTGACAGTCGTTACGGGTAGTCAGAAGCCCGAAAGTCTGACAACCAGTCGTACCAAGGGTATCGTATTACCCAATAACTGGGTTGTGGAGGTCAGATAGGCAGTCGCTCCATGTAAAATACTGGTATTCAGCTGCATCCGGTTAGACTGGAAGCCGGCCCTGAACATAGTTGGGAAAAGGCTAGGCAGATGATGATTGAGTTTAGATTAGTTATCGTCATAAATAGGTTTATTTAGGTAGGTAGGTATTTTATTTTCTGTTATTGAGTTTATTTATTTTTTTAATTAGGTAGGTACTTAGGTAAAGATATCATATAGGTACCCTCTTAATCACCATTAATGAGACACAATTGGTTTTCTATTGTAATTAGCCACAAAGGGCCCGCGAAATAGATGGCATCCTGGTGCACATACATTTTATCCTGTTAGCACGTTCCCGTGGGATAATTTCCGACATCCACGCGGGCGAAACCGCGGGCAGAAGCTAGTTTAATAATAATAATATAATTTGCATCCCTCTATTATTACTAGCTTTCTAAAACCACATTCAATCTATGTTCATAATTATGAATGTCTAGGTCTTATTTAACATTTCTTTCAATAAAAAGGCAAGCAAAGCAAGGAAAGGATTGAAAGAAATATGAAGAGAAAATCCAAATATGAAGAAGTCCAGTGCCTTGGCACTGGACTTCTTCATATTTGGAATTAATTTAATCTATATCGGTGGGAGAGTGTCCAGTCTGGAGCCGAGCTCTACAGAACAGTACGGGGAAGCGACCCATTTTCCTGACATTTCCACATAATTAGGAAAAATGAAAATTATTTCAGCCTAGGGTAGTTCGAACAGTCACACAATGACGCGTCGGTGCGGCAGCGGTCGAAACACCCTTTATTTTACGTGGAATCTAAAAGTCAAAGTCCTGCCAAAGGGCTGTTTCTTTTTATCCGTACTGCGTTTTTATTTACCGGCTCCTACCAAAACGAGCAGATTTGCAATTCGTATGTAATTTTTTTTTTTGTTTTTGCATGAGCCCGACACACGATACACGAAACGATTTAGATGATTCTTTTTTTTTTAAATGGTTTTCTCCCGCGATGGTCCTATTTATACGAGCTGTAAAATTAAAACAAAATTGAATACCTCTAAAGGCGTTCTTTTCACGATTTCAGGGTGTTTCCTATGTCCTATAGCGAAAGTTGTTCATAATAATGAGTTCAATGACCTATTTTAAGGTTTTCAATTATTTGAATTTCACCTTCTATAATTATTTGGTGCGGATCTGATAAAGATCTTCGGAGATAGACAATGGAACTCCGCGATAACGCATACGCATTGTGACTTGGTTCTTACTGAAGATTAAAGAAAATTGTTGCTTGGTTACCTATCCGTGGTACTGACCATGGACTTCAAAGATCCCAGTTTTTTTTTTTTAACGGAAAACAGATTGAGTTTCATGGATTTTAATGTTTTTTGCGCGGAACCCTAATTATTTTTCTAAAAGTAGCCTAAGTTACTTCTTATAACATTAGTTATTTGCCAGTGAAAGTCCCGTCAAAATCGGTCCCGCCGTTTCGGAGATCAGCCGGAACATACTGACATTACAAACAGACACTTCAATTTTACTTATTTGCATTGATGTATAGATTAAAACTCAGAAATTCTCTATCAAATCAATTGCATATTGCTTTCCAGGTATCAAAACTAACCAAAACCATTATAAGGTACTGCTGCAAACGTAGAGGAAATACCGGCCGGCAATCCAATTAAAATCACAATATTATATCGAGTGGTTTCAAATCTAGAGAAAATGGTTCTGATGCATTCGGAGTTCAGAGTGCTGTGATGACGTAGCTCAGCTAACAATACCTATTTGTTTTATTTTTGTACCGTTATTTAGTAATCGTTTTTTCATAGGATCATCTAGTACCTTTCTGTTATTTTGACTGTTGAAATGACAAGAATTTGACTTATTAATAATGCCAATTTTATTTATTTTAATGCCACTTAGGGCTGATTTTTCCAAGGCCAACTTTATCGGAGGAATAATTTTGAATTTTTGACAGTTCTTTCATACAAAAACTGTCAGACGTTAATTTTATTCCACAAATAAAAATTATCGGTTGATTGAAAAATCAGCCCTTAGGCACAGAATAAATAGTAGATACAAGTACTTAAAACTGATTTTTCAATCGACAGATAATTTTAAATTGATGTCTGACAGATTTTATTGATGTACTGTCAAAAATAAAAAATTGTACCTAGGATAAAATTATTTGGCGTTGGATAAATCAGCCTTTAGGGCAGAATTTTCAATAGTCAGATATATGGTACCTGAAAAATAAATATGCCAGTTTGTCATTTTTCAATAAAAAAGCTGTCAATCGGCAATATTTACTGATCAGTTAAGAGATATCTGACTATCAAAAAATCAGCCCATAGTACAACAATATTGCAAGCTAGTTTCATAACATATGTAATTGAATATTTTTGTAACATTGTTTTTTTCTTATTTTACTGTATATTAGAGGTCATTGTTTTGACGTCAATTATTATTGATTTTATCCTGGTACTCGAGTAATAAAATATTATATTTATACTGTAATTGTTATACATACTACAGATAAAGAACGAGCCAACAACACTGATTTCTGCGTGTTCTAGATTTACTCACATTTTCCTTGAATATGTTTGTAAATAAATGTTCGAACCCGCAAACTCGAACTTGAGCATTATAAAATTTCAAGAAACAAATATAAATGAATAATCTGTCTATAAAACTAACGCTAATCAATAAAAACAGTGTTGGAAGCTATAAAGTAAACCACGAAAGATTAATTACAGATGCTATCGCTAGGGGTAATACAGCGCTTTCGATGTTTATTTTGTTTTATCGGTTATCCTGATTTTTTAAATAAATCCTATTTTTTACCGATTGCAGCTTTCTTATCTGTTAATCTAAAACAAAACACTCCTTTTCTGTGAAGAACTCTAAAAGAACCTAAAAAACAACTATTATTTAATCTGAAAACCAATTACTTCTGCCGATGAAGCTGCTCATGTGGCTACTGCAATCAGGGGTGGTGGTCACTTCGTCAAGCGTAACAACTATTTCGTGAGACTTGTCCTATATCCGAAGACCTATATCCTGTATTGGAGAAAGCATTGTACATGCGAAATAGACGATTGCCTCAATGTGTTAACGTGTTTACTCAATCGGTTTTCCAATGCTGTGAAATGCAGTATGCGTTTTGTACACGTACATAGTCAGTCCAGACGAGGTCACACGCAGATTTACTCAAGACCGCCTTATCAGCAAGTTCAAGTTGATAACCTAGCGACCTAATCATCGAACGTTGCCTTATTGTTACTTAGTTACATTCAAATACCTATACAATGTATGTATATAATCGGGCTTGAATTTTACGCAAGTGTACATTTTAACGGTCTGCTACAAGTTTTTTAAACCAAATATTGAGCTAAATATTTTGGCATGGGATGCTTTCATTTGATTTTACAAAAGTAAATGAAAAAAGTTTGCTGTTTATGCAACCCAAATATTATGATAGAGGTGGTATAAAAAAACATTCATACATAGCCTGCTAAAATCACTTTTATCTGTTTTGCTGTGCTATAATTGAACGTATTTGCGAAGCAAAAAGTAAAATAATAACAAACATGGCACTCGCATTTAAGGCTAGGTTGTAGTACTTTTTAAGTTTTCAGTTTATAAAATAAAATACATAGTTTACGCTATCTGTGTGATTTTAACATTTTTCTGTGTTATTTTGGATGTGATGTGGACTTTCCAATGAACTTTGAACATTATGCTTTGTGTGGTAATTAGCGCGTTGTGGTAGGTGTTATCACTAAATACCTTCACTTGAGTATATAAAGCAAGCTCTGTCGTTGCTGGTATCGTACTTGATGTTTACCTACTTGTTAAGTATAAACAAACGCCGTTCCAGCAGCTTGTTACAGCTTAAACGTAAAGTTAGCTAAATTGTTAAGACCATTTTCTTCAGTGAAACACTAGTACGACTACTTAGTACTAATTGCCGTAGGTGTGTAATTAATTCATTATATCAAGTCTAGTTGCAAACCGACACTTAAGTATTACTCAATTTTTAGCAGAAACCCTGTAGAAATATTTATTAATTATATAATTGAAAGAGAGATAAAAGTTGGCTTCAATGTTTAATCGAGGTACTTAAATTCTCAGATGCATGAAATATTTGCTCGGAAAGTTTTAACATTTCCACTTTCATGATATTTCAGCGTAACCTATTCGTATTATTTTAGCCCATTGTCTGACACTTGTAGGGTCTGTTCGAATGAAGCAGCATCTCAACTGTATTTGCACAATATCTTGTCGTTTTGCACGTAGCATTTCAGTAAGAAAATGTTTATCCCGTTAGCACAAGCATTCGCATTTCAATTAGTATCACGGAAGCCCCCACTAAGGACGGAGGTATTAATAACGACGGCTTGTCTGTCGAGTTGCAAACTAATAAGATCTTCGTTACGAAATATTGTTGAGAAAATTTAATTTATTGCAAATGCTAGTATTTTACCTAAAAGTCTAGTCTTTTAAATCGTAATCTTTTATTGTTTTTCAGGACTAAACCAACGTCACCAAGTAACGTAGGTACCTACGTTGCTTTTATAGCGTTAGTTTAGTTCTGTAAAATGATTTGTATTGTCTCGGCCAGACATAGGTTATAATGAGATCGATAAGTACTCATAACTACGTTACATTTTTATGTTCGGGCGGCGAGTGTTTGGCTGATAAATATCATAGACAGATTTATGCCCGGTTAAGAGGTCCTCAAATTATCTCTCAATAGCATTTAAGTTTAAGCGAAGTTCTACTTAGGACTGTCCAGACCAATGGACCTTAACGAATGAATAAACTTGGTAAGAATACCTCAGGACAAAACGAGTGTGGTGAGCCGATCGATACTCACGTAGTTCTGAAATGACGGAAGCGCACAATAACATAATTCAATTAAATAGAATGCATGTGAAAATCGGGAAAATGTAAACCGATTTTCGTAAATTTTTTTGTTCGGCATATTTATTACAGGTCACGAATGATGTTCTCATTATGATTACTTTACGGTTTAATGCTGAAATGGAAGAATTTTATTACGATGCGATGGCATATTGTTACGCAGTTTGGAAATATTTAATTGAAACCGCATTACCAAAATTAACGTGCAATTAAAGCTGTTCATTACCCAGCTATCGAATACAGTGACAGGTAAAATTGTCCTACGTTATTCAGCGATTGAATTACATGAAAACTATTGATTTTCGGCGCTCCCAAATGAGCTTGAAAGGACTTTTGAACTTACAGTCTGCATAACTGATTATGGACGTAATGACTTTCCAGAAAATAATTATTAATTTAGCAAAAGCCATGCAGCAGCTCGGTTGGTGACGATAAAGTTTGATAGCATTTGCTGACACTTTTATAATAACTCGTATGATGCGGGCACATCATTGCTTCGGTAGCGTAGTTCTTGGCTGCATTGTTATTTTGTAATTTCCTTTCAACCAGCAATTACGTACGATTTTAATCTATAAGTGGAAACAGCATTTACAGACATAACAACGTCGTGTAAGTCAGTTTTATCTCGTAAAATCAACTGCACATACACTGGAAGCTGCTCAGGTGAAACTCGTAAAAATTATGTGAAAATTATTTCTTTATATTTGAATAGTGAATTTTGTTTCAGGTCGTTGTTACTAGAAAACTGCGGATAGGATATAAAATTTACAATTTACACAATGAAGATAAAAAATGTAAAAGTTAATAATTCAAACAAAGCAACCGGACACTCCAGTGACGCGTGCTTTTCCGTAGATACGTGACAGATTTCAGAAAGGACGGAGCGAAATGACGAAACGGGAAGTGGTAGGTAAACGAATATCGATTCATTGAATGCATTCGCTCTTATGTACGTACGGTCATAACTCATGACTAGGTATATTTTTCCCCGTTTTCCTATATTGACCCACTGCTCGGCAACAAAGTCTCCCCCATATTTTTCCACTTTTCTGTGTTTTGTGTGTACTAGGTATATGTAACACATAAAATAACACCGAGCCTGTTCAAGGGTCATAGGACACATTTCGCTAGCCAACCCCAATAACTCCAAATCTTCTTGCAGAAAAAGTGAAATAAATAAAAGTAGCAAAAGGTTTCGAATGATTCACAGAAAATAAATTGAGAGATGTATTTTAACCACGGATATCACGGGATATGCCTTGGGGGCGTGGCACGTGGCGCCTTAATATTATAAAATTGTTCTTATGTTCGAACGGCGGCTGTACGCTTCATTCAGTCGCTTTGCAACTGCGTACATTGATGCGTAAAAAAACAAAATGCCGAGTTTTGCAGTAATTATATGTAAAAATAGATCAAATACCATCAACCTGAAAACAAATGGTGTGTCCTACCACCGGTAAGTAACCAATTAAGCCACTGTTTTATATTTTAAATCAATTTTTAAATGTTTTATTAACTTTCGTCCGGAGCGACACGAACTAGCCCGAACTAGCCCGAATCTTCCCGAACGCAACGAACGTTTTGAATTAAGAGAGGTGCAATCGAGTGCGTGCGACTGATTTTATCGATATGCGTATTATTGCAGCTGAATATTTTTTTACAGAACTCAATGGATATTCTCGTATTACATGTATAGTAAAAGAGTTAAATTAGTTATTAATTTAATGTTGTTTGAACCAAATTAAGACATTGTTATTTCAATACTTACAGTTACTCGTGAAATGTAAAAACTCAAATTAATATTACATCGTTGAAAAAAAAATATATAAAAATAAATATTTTTGAAAATAAAAAAAATATTTTGCGCAATATTCTTGTATTGATCACTAAGTCGCAAGCACTCAATTCATGTCAATCATAAGGCCGAGCAGCCGCCAAAGTTCGAAATTTGAATTAGAAAATTCGCGGTCCGTCGCTATTTTGTCAAATCTTTGTCTATAATACTGAGGGTTTAACATTTTATTTCTTTACAAATGTGTTAAATAAGCGTTCAATTTAACCGGTAATACAATATTTAAAAACTATTCCCATTTTATTTTAATAAAAATAAACTATATTTTCGTATAGGTATTTATATTAAAAAAAAAGAAATTATTTAAAGAAAATTAAACGAAGTTATTATAATACAAGAATGTGCTATAATTAAATATCGACAAAAATTATCGACCATCGCTTTCGGCTCCCTAATTGCATGCGTGTGCATTGAATAGCAAATGTTTACAAGTGAATGCCCGCCCATTCTATGCATGTGTGCTGTTAGAAATTGACTTAGTGTAGCTGCTTTCTTCTTAGTATGCGTGTTCAAATTTTAAGTGTGTGTCGTAAATACACTATTTGTTAATGTTGTAAGTATTTGGGTGGGAGATTAGCGGCGGCACTGGGACTCCTTACTATTCCGCAATGAAGGCATATCTCCGGATATCTATGATTTTAACTTTGTCTATGACTGTCGTTCCCTCACTAGTGCACACCCTCTGTCTGCTGACAGTGCTCTGATACTTCATAACAAAACGAATGCTAACGACATACCCGATATGCATTCAATAAACGATACAATCAAAAATTTCCGATTGTATTTTTTCATTGTTATTTCGTTCTGCGTAAACGTTTACCGAACGAATTGAATAGCAATAGTCCGTGTGGTGTTTGATGACTACGTGCCTTTTTTTTGCATTTTCCATGTATCTGTGTTTACCGATAAAAAGCAACATAACGTAACAACAGTTTAATTCCAATGTCGACACCATAAAAAATAGAGGAGTTATAAGCTAGGCATTTCAGTTTAGCAAAACGAAAATTAAATAAGTGCGTGTCGGGCCACGCGCAGTGTAGGGTTCCGTAGTTTTTATAACAGCCGAGTGCGGGTCGTATTCGCTGACTGCTAGTATCGTACCATGCTCTAACTAAAAGCCAAACATGACTACCTACCTAATTTGACTTCCTATACCTACAAATCCTCACCTGATCCGACAATTTTGCACGGAAAGTTTTTTTTTTTTTTTTTGAGATTTGGATAAGACTTGTCATAGTCGGTGTAGCAACTGTTTTTTTATTATAAAACTTATTTAGGAATGAAACAATAGGGCGGTACAACTGACGCTTAGCGCCATCTATCGACATTTCTATGGAGTTGTTCGAAATTTTCGAGTCTAATACAATTGGTCGACTACTACTCGTAAACTTGTAAAGCCCTTCATTATATATACGTACTACTGCCGTGACATTTGAATTTCTAACTACAACCGTTTAGTTGGTAGAGGGGGGGGGGACACTTGAATCTAACGAAAATTGGTACTTTATAGTTTGATAAGTCACGAACGGTTTACTTAATCAAAAAACAGTCTTCCAAACCCCTAATATTTTTGAAAGACCTATCCAACGATATCCCACACTATGGGAAGGACGAAAAAAAAATATCATCCCCACTTTAGATGTAGGGGAGGTATCCTAAATAATTATTTTTTCAAAATTTTATTTTACCACTTTTTCGGCGTCATTAACGTGTATACTCATGCCAAATTACAAGTTTCTAGTACCAATGGTTTTTGAGCTAAACCGTAGACAGAAGACAGACAGACGACATGGCGAAACTATAAGGGTTCCTTGTTGACTACGGAATCCTAAAAACCGACAAAGAGCGAGTCCGACACGCCCACCGGCCGAGGTGCTTCCGTACCTTGGAAGGAAAAATGTTTCTCCATTGTCATTGCTTAGGACCGTATAACTAAGTTAGCATGAAATGTGAAGATATTTGATGATTTCTAAAAAACTGAGCTAGTATTAGACATAGTTTTATTTATACGGTAATTTTTATATAATCCTTCAGCAACGAGATTTCTTTAAGATTTCTCGCTTTGCAAACTTCGGAGATTAATTGGGGGATTCGGAATGATATTTTTACGGGCGTTTTTCATCATGAGTCAAAAACTATGAGGCATAGGTATACATGATAATATGTTCTGTAATGTGCAAATGAAGCCTTTTTATATGATGGAGTATTATATCAAAGAGTTTGACATAGTTCCATAGATCCTTCTTGAAAATTTCACCCTCTACTTCCACTTCACTTTTTTATTCAACTGTTGAAAAAATTTAAGACAAATTATAAATTAATATAAATCTGGACAAGCAATATTTATAACTATTCAAAATTTCAAGACGATAGCATTAGCAGTTCTAGAAATAAGCAGCTATGACAGACAGAAAGACTGACAAACAGACGAAGTCGCACAAAACGAATATTTAGGGTGTTCGTTTTGTACCAACCAGTTTGGAACTGAACCTAAAAAAGTATCGCATAGCATTTTGCCGACAACACTGAATAAAAGCCAAAACATCAATGCACAAGAAAACATTCGCATGGAACAACAATCTAAAAGAAATAAAACAATGGGCATTATAGCGTATGAGACAGCTGTTACGCAATCATATATTTGCTATATAAGGTGCATAGAAATCTTAAAGATGATAATTACATATAAACAATAGGTAGCAGTATCGTCAAATTTGATATGATGTAGGTAATATGGATTTAATTATTTTATAATAATTGAACGCACAGCTCATGTTCAGAAAATAATCAAAGAAGCATAACAAAAAAAGCATACGACAACTAAAGCACAGTTATAAAAAATGCCAGAAAGAGAATGCAGCGAAGTGTTAAAACACACTTCTAGTGATTAGCGCTGCGGCGGGGATTAAAAAGCAAAAAATAATGCAGGTCCGATTGAACTGAAACAAATGAAACAGAGGAATTGCTGCAAAGAAGAAGTGTTTGTAACTGTATTAAAGCCAGGAATTTGAGACATTTTTCAAGTTATGGAACAACAAATTGTATTACATACTGAACAAAGTTCAAATTCCTATGCAACCAATAACTTTTAGTTATAAATGATCACTCTAAAATCAACTTACAATACATTTCACTAAAGTAGATAACTGATTAAGTAGCGATCCAATGTGAATTATTTGAGATAATGACACTGATATTGGGACGGGAGTATGACTGAATACATATGTAGTGTACCAACGTAATTTATGGCAACCACGTTGTTAAGGAGGATGCGCTAAGGTAGCCCGCGAAATTCAAACTTTCTAACCTTTTTAATCTATTTGCAGGTCAGTCTCAGGCTGTATGTTGATCTTATGATTGATTATGTATGATTCGCGATAATAACAAATATTTACAGAATTCGAATCATCAATACAACACTTAAGTTCGATTGTCATTCAATAGGGCAATTTAAACTTACAAAGTTGTAATGATTATTTTAATTATTATAATTCTGTAAATACATATTTGTAACCGTCATGAATCAAATTTTGATCAACATACAACCTGACATTGACGTGTGAGTCTATCTGGCAGGCTCCAACGAGATTTATCAACAAGTGATTGCTATTCATAATGACATTATTTTATACCTAAAGAAAATAAATAAGATATATTTTGTACCTCGACAGTTTTTGATTGAATGAAGTTTTTATGAAGTGTCTAGCTAGCCCTTATGATTATTTTTATTGTTATTATAATTCCAGATCGCCCAATAGTGCTCGGAGTTAGAAACTATTATGTACCTTACAAATCCAAAATTTCGACTTTTTGTGAGCTAGATACTTCAGAAGATATTCGTTAATTAAATAAGTATTCAACCTACGGACCTAGTTAAATTTGCGTTTGCACAATACAATTACGTCTTTGTTCTATGTTATTCTAATTTTGTTTTAATATTTTAAATATAATTTGTTTTAATACGGATTTTAATGTTATTTTAATATAGCGTCTTAATTAAAATAGCTACTCTTTTTCTTAATCCCAGTTTTGGTGTTATAGCCCTGTTGGGTGATTATGAAAGTAGGTATAATGTTTGAAAAGGGGTTTGGTAGCTAGACGCTTATTTAATTAACGAATATCTTATGAAGCCCATTGGAAGTCGAAATTTTGGATTTGTAGATACATAATAATTAAAGAGTAGGATTTAAAAAGGGCACGCTGGCTGGCCTTTTTTTTTAAATAACGAATATCTTCTGAAGTATAGCTCGCAGAAAGTCGAAATTTTAGATTTGTAAGGTACATAATAGTTTCTAAATCCGAGCACTATTGGGCGATCTGAAATTATAATAACAATAAAAATAATCATAAGGGGCCCGCTAGCTAGACACTTCATAAAAACGCCATTCAATCAAAAACTATCGAGGTACAAAATATATCTTGTTTATTTTCTTTAGGTACAAAATAATGTCATTATGAAAAGCAATCACCTGTTGATAAATTTCGTTGGGGCATGCCAGATAGACTTACACGACATTGACCTGCAAATTGCAGAAAAACGTAAAAATATTTAAACGTCGTGCTGCTACAGTGGCGCTTTTGCCTTAACTGTATTTTCGCCGAATCGTTTTATTTTTATCCGGGTGTACTATAACTGAACAGCTATTACTGAAAGATGACACATTCAGATGATATTGGGTTAAATAAAATTGTAGAGGTATGTTACAGAATTATATATTAACATTTACCGTCCATCCGTTTTAGATTTAAATAACATGTCTCATAAAACACTAAATGATGGTGAGCAAAAAGCTTTTCTTCCTTTCGTTTGTGGATAGTATGAGTAATAAATGAATAAGTAATAAATAAAACCAGTCTCCGTGGCGCTAATTCGCCGCCATACAAATCAGAGTAAACTCTAACGCGATGGTGAAGTTAAAAAACTCAACACTAAGCCTGAGCACGTCCCTGGATGACAGCGATGCGGACGAGTACTTCGACGCCTAACGAGCGATTCCTATATTTTACTGATGGTTATTGGTTAAAAGTAAGACCCTTGTATCTTTACCAGTAATGAAGCAAATACTTAATAGCTTTGCATAGTAGACTGTCCCATATGGAAGTAGCTATCACAGGTAAAATTAGCTTGCGAATCTTTTTATATGCCCAGTTTTGCAGTAAAAAATGCTACCATTGGTAAGTAAAACGATTCATTTCTGTTTATCGGAACTGAGCATAATATTGTCCTTTTGTTTTTGTATTTATTTGTATAGTTAGTTAGATTTTCATTTAATTTAGTGTAACCTAGTGTAAATAGTTAGTTGTGTTAAATATTGTAAAAGTTATGTAGTAAGTAAATCAAATCCAATAAACTTAGACTTTGTAAAAACTAAGGACCTCATGAATATTGAATACGATTCTAATAATGTAATAATACATCCGTAGATGGAAGTACGGAGAGTAATAAATGAGATTAATGTACGTAAGAGAACACTTAATTGCTCCACACGGTTAGACGCAGAAGCTGGTTGAAATATTTCAGTCAGTATATTTTTTAAGCCCAGTAGGTGCACATTGTTTCCGGAATCAGTGTCATCCAAGGTGCAGGTGAACGGGTACTTAGAGCACTCTAGCAAGTGGGGCATGGTCTAATTAGAGGCACCGGGCTTACACTGGGTATTGGATGGGTAAGTAATTAAAAAGTTTGTTCTCGTCTAATCTTAATCGTATTTCAAAATAAAGTGGTGATGATATTAAAATAATCAAAGGTCAGCAGTCAGTACCACAATTGCGTACTAAGTTCAATAGTCACAATCTTAAGGAAATTCTTAACCCATTGCTTCATATGTTTAGAAAAATGGTTTGCTCGATAGCATCAATAAAGCAATGAATATTGTTGAATTGTCAAAATTAATTACATTGGCATTGCAAGTGTGTTTCCCAATTACCCTATAGGCTGCTTTATGGGCCTACTATAGCTTGTACGGTTGTACCTATGGATTCGTTTCCTGGAAAAAAATGAATGTCTTTATACACCGTTAAATTTTGATCGTTTTAATCCTTAAAAGGGGTCATTGTACTCATCATTATGAAGAACTTTTACTACGGGACCAATCCTGAAATGGTGAAAAAAAAAAATCTGTTGTTACATAGATTTATGTTCGCATAACTCGACATAATTTATGGATCAACTGATTTTTTTTCACGATTTCAGGGTTGTCCCGTAGTAAAAATTGTTCATAATGATGAGTACAATGACCCCTTTTAAGGATTAAAACGATCAAAATTTAACGATGTATACTATACATTTATGTATATGTATTTGTTCAATATGAAATGCGCGTGATGCTATGGCTTCTATCTATTTATATGGGTAGTAAGTTTTTATTTACATTTTAATTTTAATTAATTATTTTTTAGCTTGAGTAGGTACGTATAGTTTTTATTATATTTCTTGGTTTATTGGCGTAGCTAGCTGACATATGGCAAATAATTTAATTTTCTTGTAATGTTAATTACTGAACATAGGTTCCTAGTATTGTATACAATCAAGTATTTCCTAACTGAACAGACAGCTGTGCTGTTGGGGAGTTTGTTGTGCTACATCTTCTTCCCAGCGATAGCACTAAGAAGTGGTGTGAAATACACTAGGAAATGTCTTTTGTAATTTTGACGTTCGAAAAGTGCTGATTCTCAGCCTAATTTGAATAAATGACTTTTGATTTTGATTTTTTGATTTTCTATCCAATTGCCTACGGGTTTGATTTTAGCTCGACAAGTATTTTATCTGGCCGGAACATTGAGTTTCTATAGATAAGAATTAATTTTAACGAACATACCAACGATACACAGGAAGTAATGGCAAAAAAAATGGTTGGTACATCAAGAAATGACCTCATTATTTCCCTGACGCATCTTGTCTACATTCCTAACTATGTGGATTATCACTAAAAATATTTTTGAGTTATTTGAGTGAGCTGTACTTTACCTCCCTATCCTATGAAGAACTCTCTTCGGAGCTTGACCCAATAGTGTTGCCTCGTACTTGACATATTTATAGGCAAATCTATTTTAGTAATTTCAAAGTTCACATCTGTTTATAAATGTTGTGCCAACTGTTAAAGTAATAACAAGCTCAGTGTTATACATTGTTGGATGTATGGATTTCACTTTCTTTTGTAGAAAAACATGAATATCCTATACTTGTAATGTGTCATTTGTAGATCTTTGATAGTCATTACGGGTAGACCGAAACACAAAACTGTGACAACCAGTCTTACCAAAAAGATACCGTGTAACTCAGTAACTGGTTGTGGAATGTGGAGGTCAGATCTGCCTATCTGACGCTCCATGTAAAATGCAGATTCAGCTGCATCCTGTAAGAGTGGAATCCGATCCCAACATATGTAGTTGGGAAAAAGCTAGGCATATTGATTCTAATGCGCGAAAGTGCATATTGTAGATACAATGAGTAATTTATACAACGTGTTTTTTTTATATCCCATAACTCTAGGGGTCATTGTACTCATCATTATGAAAACTTTTACAATGGGACCAAACCCGAAATCGCGAAACAAAAATCTGGTGTTCCCTACATTTTGACGAGTTATACGAACATAAATTTAGGAAACAGCTGATTTTTTTTCGCGCTTTCAGGTTTGCACCCATATTAAAAGTTGTTCATAATGATAAGTACAAGGACCCCCTAGAGTTATGGGATATCAAAAAAACACGTTGTTTAACAGAAAACTTGGGAAGGGGTCACTGTATTCATTTCTATGAACAGCTTTTACTAAACACTTACCCGGAAATCGCGAAAAATATTCAGCTGCTCCATATCTTAAATAAATGTTCGGGATTCCGGGGTTTGTTTTATCGTAAAATGAAGACTACTTTTACTTTTTTTTACCCCTTTTTCCGTTTTACAGTTAATTCTATTCCACCTTGTTTCAGGCAACTAGGTAGGTTTTTAACCAGCCTATGATGTTCCCACTGCTGGGACACAGGCCTCCTCTCTGTGAGAGGGAGTGGGTCATAATTAATCCACCACGCGGGCCCTGTGCAGATTGATTGATTGATTTGATTTTTCAAGGTCTTTATTGCTACAAAGGTTGTTACAAACGTGTTTACAAATGATCTTATTCTATTTGTACACAGGTCATGAGTAATTTTTATTACATAGGCTATATTTCGCCTTTACAAACATTAAAACATATTTTTATTCTCTTATTTTGAGTTGACATGAATTTACTTATAATGTATCTACATCGTTTAAAAAAATTTTAAATACTAGGTATGTGCAAGTCTTAGTATGGACCCACATAATATTAAATGTTTAAGTTACAAAATGTACGGTTTATTATATAATAAAATGAGTTATGTAGCGGGTAGTTCGCGCAAAGATCTTTGTATAAACGGCCGGTCAAGCGGCGTCGGCTAGCAAGCGAGCTATCGTCAAGATACGTCACTGAGAAAGTAGTGATGGGGCAGTCGGTATCGATTGTACGTGTGAGCGTAAGTTAGTGTATTTAGTCTGCTTTTACCAATTGCAGATATAAGTGCATTACGGTGTGAAGGGTTTTTATGCAAGTAAAATTTACGTGAAATTTTTAGTATGAAGTCTTTTAAAAATGGATACTTAATACGCGTGTGTAATGTTTTAAGGTTTGTACGAAATGGTGTGTTGTAAGATAATTTTAATGCTTTATTTTGGATCGTTTGAAGTTTACTGTATTTGGTTTCTGCCAGGCTGGACCAAACAGGTGCTGCGTAAGTTAGGCATGGTCTTACTAAAGTTGAGTAAATAAGCAATTTTGTTGAAGAACTGAGAATGGATTTGCGATTTAAAATAGGTTTTAATGAATTTAGGGCTTTTGCACCTTTCTTTATAACTAGTTCAGTGTTTTTGTTCCAGTTAAGGGTCTTGTCTAATATTATGCCTAAATATTTAACTGATTCGCGCCATGTTATCTGAAAATCGTCAATTTTAACGAATCTGGTGGGTACTGTGCGTTTTCTAGTAAACAATATTCCTTCGGTTTTTGTGGAATTTAGTTTCAGTTTCCAGGTCTTGAAAAACTGGCTGAGTATTTCCAACGAGCATTGTAGCCGACCAATGACTATGTCAATGTCTTTGTCTGTCGTGAATGTTGCTGTATCATCAGCATAGATGGCAAGTTGTGTGTGCGCCTGTTTAGGTATATCATTCAGATAAAGAATAAAGAGATACGGCCCCACAAGCGAACCCTGAGGCACACCGGCTAGGACGGCTTTGGGGGTAGAATGCACTTTGCCCACATAGACAGAGAAGGTTCGATCTAGTAAGTAATTTTGGATGAGTTTTACTAGACATAGAGGTACTTCATGTTTGATTAACTTATGTAATAGTCCATCATGCCAGACAGAATCAAAAGCTTTTTCAATGTCTAGTAAAATCATGCCTGTTGAAAGACCGCGGTTTAGTCCATGGGCTACGTGTTCAGCCACTCTGGCTAACTGTTGCGTGGTTGAGTGTGAGCTTCGAAATCCAAACTGTTCGGGGATCAAAATATGCGAAGTTGTTTTTGAGACGCGGGATAAGATGATGGATTCTAGTAATTTTCCTATGCTTGGTAGTAAACTGATTGGTCGATAGCTAGATGGAATGCACTGATCTTTCCCAGGTTTCTTAATAGCTATGATTTTAGCGTGTTTAAATGTCTTCGGGAAGTATGCAAGGCGTAAGCAACCATTAAACAGTTTTGTCAAATAAACAATAGCTTTCTGAGGGAGATTCTTCAGTAAGCCATTTCCCAGGCCGTCAAAACCGGGTGCTTTGTTTGGTTTCAGTTTTCTTATGAGTTTACGAATCTCATTCGGCCTAACAAGTGATGGGTAGTCATCCAACTGGTATCTGTCCAGCAACCTAATAGAGTCTTTGACTGCCTCTTCAGTTGTGGGATCGCTGACCCAGTGTTGAGTTAGGTTCATGTTTTCTAGGAAGGTATTGGCTAGTGTCTCACATTGTTCAAGCTCTGAGGAGGAGAAAGTATTGTTCGATGTTGTTAGAGGGGGTATTGAAATAGGGTGATGGTTTATTGACTTGACCACTCTCCACAAATCCGAAGCAGGGTTAGTTATTTTAGCTAGTTTATTGTTCCAGACATTGTCGTTTAGGGCTTGGATCTTAGACTTGATGGTTTTCTGCATGTTGTTGACTTGGAAAAATAACTGACGTCGGTTGTATGGATTAAATTCTTTCAAGGCTAATTTGCGAAAACGATTTTTTATTTTTATTTGTGACCTGATCCGTCGAGGGAGTTTATGATCACCATCACTGGGTAATTTAGGGACGGCTTTCTCTCTAGCATTAAAAATTGATTGGGTTAAGTATTCAGCAGCAAGTTCAATTACCTCAGGAGAGTTTAGCGTTGTTTGGTTTAAGGTTATAGATTCATTCAAATGAGATCTATAACCTTTCCAGTCGGCCTTTCTGTAATTAAAGATGATACGCGCTTGTCTGTTGACTTTACCAGCTACGGTAAAGCATACAGGCAGGTGGTTAGAAGAAAGACTGGTGATTACCTGAGGCTCCGAAAGGTTGTAAACAGAGTTGGCTATGATAATGTCAGGGGTAGATGGTAAATGCGTGCAATGATAGTGGACTAGAGTGGGACTAGAAGGTGCATGAATGTCATATTCGTTGTTGATCATGTGGTCGAAAAGTACTTCGCCGTGTATGTTGGAGCGAGAGCAGTGCCAGTAGGAGTGTTTGGTGTTAAGATCACCCATAATGAGAGTTTTAGGTCGAACATTGATAATTGTGTCTAAATCCGTAGGTAGTAAAGCTAGGTTAGGCGATTGATAGGCTGAGATAAAGGCGATTTTCTGGTTTGATAGAGCTATTTGTATTCCCACACATTCTAGGTTTTGAGTTAAAGGTATATTTAGAGGGCTATGTTCAATGTCCGACTTGACTAAAATTGCGACTCCTTGGCCGTGTCCGTCTGGTTTCTTATCGCGCCGGTAACAGGTGAAGCCAGGGGTGTGTAATTTGATGTGGGGGGATATTCTGGTCTCTGACAAAGCTACAATATCAATAGAAAGCTCGCTTACCAGGTCCAGCAGTTCCGTGATTTTGGAGCGAATGCCGTCGGCATTCCAGTAAAGGATACGTACATTTTGTGTTTTACACATATTGACCAAGGTGGGTTAAAATTAAAATAACTTTATCCATCATACTAGTGCATCCTAGAAATTGGCTTTTGATGGTTTTTATCGTCATTAAAATGGCTAGCATGTCAGCTGTCGCCTGATCTTGTACAGTTTCTTTAACAGTGGCTTTTTGTGTATTGGCAGCAGCAACAAAGTTCCAGGGTCGCTCATCGACTACGTTCGTCTTCGGTGGCAGATTCATAGTCCTGACGGCTTTGAGTTGTTCCTGGCGTTCCCGCAGAGTCTTTAAATAATTTTCGCGCTCTTTACACTGACGGAAGTTTGCAGGATGGCTTCCACCACAGTTACAGCACTTGGCTGGCTGGTCCCGGGTCTTTTTGGGGCACTCTTCAGTCTTGTGGGGTTCCGTGCATTTCACACAGCGGGGTGCTAAGTTGCAATTGGTGGACGAATGGCCGAAGCCTTGACATCTGTAACACTGTGTTCCGTAGCGATTGTTACTTCGGTATTTCCGGATTTGTACTACGGTGTTACATAGTAGCCTGATCTGTCGAAATTTAGCGAAATCAGCACCAGGTGACAATTGAACCAGAAAAGGGGGGCAGTAAGAAGACTTTTCAGCCGGTACTCTCATTTTACGGACAATCACATTCTCAAAACCAAGCGACGAGATTTCGGCTGGAAGTACATCCTCGACGTAGTCAGGAAGACCGAAGATTACTGCTTTGTACATCTTCTCATCCTTTCGCGAGTAGGTATGAAAGGCAATTTCCTTAGTACGTAGGCCTTCTTTGATGACTTGATGACTATCGGACGTGTGGCAGATAACAGCTACTCGATTATTACGTCTGTACTGCAGGTGAAAGTTTTTCGAGTATGACATGATTGTAGTTCTGATGTGCTCATGTGTCCAGGCGGGTTGTATCTCCAGGACGATAGGAGGAATGCGACTGGTCTTTTTGGTGACAGCATCACGAAGCTTTGTGATGGGGTCAGTGGCAGATGATTGGTAGCCAGGCAGCGGGCTGAAACTGTTGGTAGTCTTGATTGGATCAGGTAGGCGCTGTTCGGCGTGACGCGCAGTTCTTCTGGGTACTTTCCACTCATTAGTGTTGACGGGGCCTTCGAGAGGGCGTTTGCCGACAGAATTAGAGCGCGTCAAGAAACGTTCCATATCGACAACTTTTTAACAGTCGTGTTCCCATCACTAGTGGCGATGCGAAGAAGCTGGGAGGGGGTTATAGATAGGCGTGCGACTAACACGAGCGCGCGCGCCGAACTGGAACCTGTGCAGATTGGTAGATGTCACATGCCTTCGAATTGTTGGTTCTAGGACTTCGGTTTCTTTACGATGTTTTTCTTCACCGTTTTGGGAGCAGTGGTAATGAAACATTTTACACAAAGTAAATTGCCTAACTGGGTTCGAATCTACAACCGTCAACTCGTATGTCGCGACCGTTACCACTGGCCACAACTGCGTTCCAGAAGAAGTGTTACTGTGCTCTTCGCATCCAACGGATTTCAACAACCTGCACCCTAATTGCGTAACACACAATTAATCGGAATCGGTTTCCTTTTGACAGTTCAACAACATCCATTGCGTTATTTACGTGTTGAGCAGACAAATGTTTCGAACTTATAAAGCAATGGATTAGCAATTTGCTTCAAAATGATTCAGATTACTATTGATTGTGTGTTACGCAATTAGGGTGCTGCATTCATCTGTGGGAGTCACCCATGTCCAGTGATAGACGTCCTTCGGTTGAAATATTTTATATTACACCATCATCACATACATATCAATCCTGTTATTAGTCAAGTTTAATTGTAACTAATCGTATAACTGGAACTGCATTAAACATTTATCCAGGAGATAAGTCTTGTACTGGCAAACATTGACTTCCTGAGACGAGATAATACCGACACACGGAGAACAAACTTCACTATACCGGTGATCATACTTCGGATGCTCGATAGCTACTAATATGACGGAAGAATTTTATATTACTTTCATATCTATCTATATTCTTATGTGTATACTAATAATAAAGTTGAAGAGTTAGTTTGTTTTTTTGAACGCGTTTATTTCTGGAAATACAAGCAGTATTTAAAAAAAAATCTGTAGGGAAGGAAGCCTGTCTGTCTGTTGCCTTTACAGGTATTGACGGCTGCTTTCAGTTCTCAAAGCTATCTTCTGCTTTGTCCATTCTGCAACCTATGGAATATGTTTATATCATAGGGCTGATTTTTCAATCGACAGATAATTTTTATTCGTCCGTCGAATAGAATTGCCGTGTGACAGATTTTTCGTGGAAGAATTGTCAGAAATTCAAAATTATTCCTCGGATAAAATTATCTGGCGTTGTAAAAATCAGCCCTTAACATTATGCAATTAACTTATAAAGTTTTTAGAAGTTGGTTATGAAAGCCATGTCGGATAAAACCTAAGGACATATCTGTCGTGACTACAGGCGAAATCACTGAGTAGACAATGAAATGATGATGGTTAAATCTACATTTAGATAATGGATGGCATTGCCAAATTGTAGATTTAATCATCAAACACCCATTTGGTATTAATGGATCTGTTAGGGTCACGTCACACCTAATCAATGCAAGTGTGTATTCCTATTAGTGCGGTAAGCTGTGAATAGTACCTACTTATTGTTAATATGGCGAGGGCTAATCTTCCTAATTGTGCCCAAGCCTATACTATGTACAGACGCCAGCAGGTCAAGCTACCCGAAACTGTCAAATTTTTCCAATCAACTTTGAACCTTAATGCATTAGCGATAAAGTTGAAAATCTATTAAAGAAATTTGACAGATTGTAGTAGCTTGATGTGCTGGCGTCTGTACTAAAAGAAAGAAAAAGTATTTATTGCGACTCGTACAGGATCATAAACTAAACACAGTTAAAAATAAAAATAAAACAAATTGTATAAAAAAGTAACAAAAGGAAAAAAAAATGAAACTAAGTCCTATACGAGGCCAAAAGGCTCCTATCTCAGCATGATGCTTCGACATTTAAAAAATAGATGTCGTAGCGCTGGTATTCTGATAGGGCCCGCTGTGATGTCACGGGCAATAACAGTAATAAATAAATAATAAAATAGATATAATATAATGTAAAATATTTGCAATAAAATAAATATTATTTATTTTTAATTCGCGCTAGACGTAACCTTATTACTTGTCTATGCCTTGAGTGTCAGAAGCACTCTGTGGCATTGTTGTGACAAGTGAAGGGTCGCATGCGCCGAAAATAAAAAATCGGCGAAAATCAATAAATAATACGTTATACATTACGGCTGTGTAGTGGCACAGTATTACAATGAATATACAATAAAAGTAGAAAGTGGTAGTTAATTAACGGCATGGATGAAATGGAGAAATAGAAATAAACTAATGATGAGGGTGTTATCGAGTTATAACTTTTAGAAACAAATGACAGACAACGAAACAAAACATTGTGTAGGCCGGCAATAACAATTCATCTAACGATGCTGCCAGTAAAAGCATGAATAAAGAAGAACATTTTTAACCGACTTCTAAAAAAGGAGGAGGTTCTCAATTCGGATGTTTGTACTTTTTTTTTTTTTTAATGTTTGTTCGCGCATAACTCCGTCGCTTGCCAACCGATTTGAAAAAATCTTTTTTTGTTGGAAAGGGTATACGTTCCAAGTGGTCCCATAGAAATTTCATCAAAAACGGTTTAGTACTTTGGTTTTTAAACCAAAATTTCGGAAGTCGGTGGCAAACAACCAAAATGCGAACCCAACGACACCGACTTCCGAAATTAAAGTTATTTTTCACTTTGTAGTGTCGTGTTTGGAAGTCGGTTGTTTTTTTTTTTGCAAAAAAGTTTTACTTATAAATTATCGAACATTAACATAACGAACACAAAAACAAGATGCGAAACAACTGCTGTGACTGTTCAGTGAACAATCGCTGCCAAACGCTGCATGTACCTACAAAGTTTTTTACTCGTTAAAATGCAATAAACATTAACTAACGTGCATACGCGATAAAATTCCTAATTACGATTTTTTATTTGAGTAAAGTCTACATTTTGATGGAGTTGCAGAAAAAAAAATATAAGTAGTATTTGTGAATTCACTATTTTAAATGAATTTCTTCTTAGCGTGTCGACGGCAAAATTGCACGAAAAAATAAATACCCTTCTTTAAATTTGTTTAGTCCTAAATTCAGCAACGCGGACATCATTCGTTGACGCAGCCGGGCCTCACGTGTGTAAGTGACAGGGCGGGCATGCGGTGCAAGATGGGAAGTGGCCAATGTCTGTGGAGAGATACCGCATACATACCGGAGGTCCGAGCTTTCCATGAGAACCCCCACTTGTGGAGGTTGTCCTTGCTACGGCCTACTTGAGTACGAATGGCTTTGATGATTTGGATCAAACAGACGGACGCTAATGAAGCCGGTAGACAAATTCTGGGTTAACTCAATTTTTTTACTGCCATCGACACCGTCATATCCACGGAAGTTTTCTGTGCATTGAGAATCAAACACAGTGTATCCCAGCGTGTCAAAAAATACACTGTTGGATTTTCAATGAAAAATTCGTCGTTATATAATTATATATAACGACCTTTTATTGGATACCAAAGACGATATATTAATTTTAAATTATTTCTTTTAGTATCACTACATCCGCTATTAGCCGCCATGTTGGATTTTATACGATTTCATATATGTAACCCGCGGAATAACATGACGCTTCCAACGATACCTCGTTTATAAAAATATGCCAAATAGTTTAGGAGTTCTGAGGGAACAGATAAACATACTACAGCCTGTTAAAATCATAACCCTCTTTTGGGTTTGCCGTACCCGGGTAATAAAAGCACTAATTGGTAGCGGAAATGTTCCTTAGTATAAGTTTATAAACCTCCCCTTGTACCTATCTACAGATAAGTACTATACCTACAGATACGTGAGTTAAAAATACCCGTTCAAAAATACGGTTTGTGAAAATGATTGAAGTGCACAAAAACCACTTCCCGCTGCGAATGAAGTTCAAACAAATGAGTATTTTATTTTATAGCAGAAGCCTTATTTTAGTGTGTTCAAATAAACAGCGTTCACGTTGAATAATCTTGTTACGATTCGTTTTAGAGGAATTTCATCCACTATTGACGCAGCGTGTTTGATATTCCAATTGAAGGTTAAATTTTTTAAATCTTTTATATGAATTGTGAACAAAAGCTAGATCTGAAGGCCAATTCTCGTAATTTAAAACGTTCAAAATCTAGTCGCAGTCTCATCTCAGCGACAAAAACATGTCAAAATGTAGGGGATCTGGGCAACCCCGTTAATGGGTAACACGATACCTCTTGGTATGACCGGTTGTCAGACTTTCGGGCTTCTGACTACCCGTAACGACTGTCAAAGTTCCAGGAATGACAGCTGGGACCAACATGCTTTCCGAGGCACGAAGAGGTCTCGGTATGTAAAGATGGTCACCCATCCACGGAGCTACCGCGGCAAGCGTAGCTTAACCTGATCGATCGACCCGTGCGGCTGTTATTACTTAGCTAACAGTGTAAACCTGTTACTAACAATTTATGGATCTGTTAGCTGTCCGTAATAAAATGATTTAATTAATTATTCATATTAAGATCGACGTGAGGGAGGGAATGATTATCTTGCTTCGCAAACGTATCGGTGTTCACATTACGTTGAAATATTAATTTAATAGTGTCTGGTTAGCTGGTGCCGGTTCCTGGATAAATGCGATGTATATATCAATAGTAATAATGTATGTATAATTGTATATCTATAAGTATCTATAATAAAGCTGAAGAGTTTGTTTCGCGGGAACTACCAGACGGATTTGAAAAAATATTTGTGCATTTAATAGCTCAATGAAGAAGGCTATAGGTTATTTAACATCACACTAGGACCTTTAGAACCGAGCAAAAAGAATAAAAGACAGAAAGAACGCGAAGTAAGTAACAGTGCGGGTAGGTCGGTGGGGGACAAGAAATTTCACGCGGACGAAGTCGCGGGCAGAAGTTATAATAATAAATGTGATGTGATGAAACCGACTAAAGTGGTCAAAAAATAAAAGGCCCGTTTTGACATTGACAGTTCTAGTAGTTAATAAAGATCAAATTCGCAAAACACGTATTCGTTTGTATGAAACTGACAGGCGTCAAGAATGCATTGTGCAAATGTCAAAACGGGCCTTTTATTTTTTGACAACTGTACAACCAATTTTTTAAAAGTTTTGGGACAGCCGTTCTGCTCCTAATACTTAAAACTCCTCGAATTAAAAACATAATATCCAAAATGTATTTGTAAAAAGAGTTGGCGCTTACGTCTTTGCTTGTTTTGCTAAATGATATTAATCTAAAAACGAATCAAAAAAACCTAACTCGAATAGGATATATGAACAATCAAAAGTTTCGCTCACTCCTGCATTCTAGGTTCTCTTGGTCAAATCATTAGATTAGAACTGCTTTGTCTGTGAACGCATCCAAATCAGCGACCAGCGCCGGTTACGGAAGCACTTCCTAATTAATAATTAACAAGGTGGAGTATGCTCCACCTTGTTAATTATTAATTAGGAAGTGCTTGCTAGTGATGAAAATATGAATATACTCGATCATTAGACGTACAGACGCCAGCAGGTCAACTTACCCGAAACTGTCAAACTTTCCTAATCAACCTTGAACCTTAATGCTTTAGCGATAAAGTTGAAAATCTATTAAAGAAATTTGACAGATTGTAGTAGCTTGATGTGCTGGCGTCTGTACCTATCCTACATATACACGTGTAGGTGGGTTTGTAATTCAATCAACAAGCGAAGCCATCGCTAAACGGGGTTGGCTGGATGCAATCAATCTGTACAGTCAAATCATTTAGGTTCGAAAAAAATGCCTGCTCAACAACGTAATTAACGCAATGAAAATTGTTGAACCGTCAAAATGAAAGCCATTGCGCTGTCTGGACACAATGATGAATCAAATCAGACAGCCTCTTCTAAAGCCTTAATCAGTATCGACTCGAATCATTAGGTACTTCAGGTACCTAATGATTAAATGGCATTTTTGAGAAAATGTTGATTATGTTTATGTATATGGACCTAATGGCTGAACCGAATCCCACAAAGTAGAATGGGATTCCTGAAAGCTGCTCCTTTATAAAAATAAAAGACAAAACTCGCCGAGTGGATAAATGCTGTCATACCTACGATAGAGCGGTGTGCTCTGAGGCGTATTTCACAGAATTTTTCGAATAAAAGTTGTGTGCTTTTTTCTAGAAATCGCATACAAACAAACCGGCTCTGCGTTTACTTAAAATCATACAAAACCATGTCAAAGCAAATGTCTCTCTATTTCTTCTTGGATGCATCGCGGATATCACGCTACGGACGCTATTCAGCTATGTAGCATGCTACCCATTGGTAGTATGGCTAAATAGCTCACTCGCGCTGAATAGTTCGCGTGATATCCTCACTGGGCACGGCTCGTCGGTGCCGTAAAGCGGTAATGGCGCCTTTGGCAAGTGGTAAGCGCTTCAGATTGGTTGGGCATCGATCATAAATAAACCACTGCCATTCAAAAGCACCATGCTTTTACAGGTAAAATGAAATCTGTCGTTACATTTGAAAATATACCTACTACTCACAGCAATGGTGCAGTGAAGCGCTAAAGTAAAAATCATATACGTGACATTCTGGCACGGCCGAAAGCGCAGCGGCGAAATTCGCAATATACCTACAATTACATACACCTACACTGTAAAGCTAGGTCCCCATTAATTGCCCTTTCGGAAGTAGCCGTCACCTTCGGGGTGATTGAAGCCAGTGTACGTTAATAATAATACCACCGTACAGGGGCGTCAATCATTCCGATTCGATTATAAAATCGACGGGCATTTTGAGCGGCCGGCCGCCGTCCCCCAGCGGGCGGACGTACGATAGGATAGGCAACGTAGAACGTTTTTAATGTAAATTTGGTCTAGTTCGCAACACCGCAGTGTACACATATACTCGTAGGTACTCGTAGCTATTATTTGCATAATAAACACTGCCGGCGGCGGCGCTCTGATTGTTATTTTCTCTATGCAGTTTATTGCTATATTTTGTAGTCGGACCATCCTTTCCTTTTTCTTTTCTCGTCTCCTTTGTATTAAGATCTTTAACAGTTTGAAAGGGAAAGATTTTTCACAGTAATTCGGAAGTAATCTCTTGGTACTTATCGGACTTTACAATACCACAGTTACATCCAATGCTCTAGTATTTCGGACGGATTGTTTCTAATCGCCTGTATCGGTCGGTTTCACATTGCAGCTCGTAACTGAGGTTTAGACGAATTTGATTATTTCAGCGTGTGTTTACTACAGGGGGTTCCTGGCATACACGTTCCGTTTGAGTTTACGACAGTGGGTTTCTATCAATAAGTTATGGTAACCGGAGGCACATATGAACGAAGTAAGGTTGATTTTTAGTTCGGTAAGTAATTAAAAGACGGATCATGACTTGTACCTACCTACATAAACTATTTTATTTGGTAAAAATAATTATCTAACTAAGATTTTGAATTGTTAATTGAAAACGAAAAGTATACAAGGCCGAGGGTAACGCACTGAAAGGTTTATAAGTAAATATTGTTTTTGATATGCGTTCAAGTAACAATAGGTACCTACCCACTTGTTAACATTTGAACAGGGGCTCTTTTTACTTGTAGTCATCGAATGAGGCGGGTTTATCATTATTTTCCGTCTTGAACACCTCCAGCGCCGGCTACTGCTTATAGCATCGATTTTAAATGAGTCTCAGGTAAAACAATGGCAATGCAGTTCTGATTAATTTCAGAAACTTTTTCCCAAAAGAAAACAACTTACTTTATTTTGCACTTTGTCGCGTTTTTTTCGGAAGTGGGTTGCTTTTTCTTTTTTTGTTGAACTCAACACAAATCCGTTAGAAAAAAGTTATACTAGAACCTAGACTAAAAAAAAAATTAAAAAAAATATACAGACGAATTGAGAACCTCCTCCTTTTTGATGAAGTCGGAAACATAATTAACAAACTACAGGCTAGTCAAAGACAATACAAAACTTCAAACTACCTCGTTCTGAAATAATTAATCACAGAAACGCTTTGTACATACGGGCTGTATGCTTTTCCATTGTTTATTTCGAAACGGCATCATAAACTCGTAATTGGTTTAGTTAGAGAGTCACCGAGTTTATGGTGCGTTACGATCATGATATTAATATTACGCTTTCATTAAAAAGTCATGACTATCGTAAAGGCAGACAAGCAC
This sequence comes from Apamea anceps, assembly GCA_951799955.1. NCBI lineage: Eukaryota > Metazoa > Arthropoda > Insecta > Lepidoptera > Noctuidae > Apamea > Apamea anceps. The sequence continues at coordinate 6,867,164 of OX637500.1, read as the reverse complement.
GATGCAACTCTAGTTTATCAATAAGAATCGCGTCTAGCGTTACTAGAAGTCTCGACAGTCTCAAAGTCTCGGAACGCCAGAGAACCTACGATCAAAGTCCCGAGACGTCCCGGGGTTTCGAAACTTCTCGAATAAAATTAGAATCGAGTTAATTTTGGGCCAGATGTAGCAGTAAAAAAAAAGCAATTTGTTTGTGATTTTTGTAATAATGTCACCGGTCAAGGAGAACATTCTCGTTTTCAACAGATGTCGGTTTTATTGTAATGTGTTTAAAGCTTTGATAAGTAGTCCCAAACTTTCAGTACGTTTTCCAGTTGCTTCAAACAACTAGAATTTACGTTTTAATGTTGCTCTTCATTTTTTTGCAAGAATTCAGGTAATTTTTTCTTTGATTTTTTAAATCGTCTCATCCATTTAACTTTGGAACGACTCGTCGGGTTCGTTGTGTACTGTAATGCTACTGGTAGGTTCGGTGACCATTATTTCCAAAGCTGGAGTTTGGATACAAGGGATATTTTCAAAAATACGGTCCTTCCTCAAAATCTGCGCAGTTTTATATATATTTTGTGTACCAGCGTCTCAAATATCGGGACCCAAGACAGCAACATTTACCAAAAGTCCTGGGACTTCAAAACTGTTCAAGACTAGATGTCCCGGGAGCTAAACCCTAATCGCGTTGCATCGTCGCGTCACGCTTGTTTGCGAGAGCCTTAAAAACTTTGAAATAAATAATTTTATTTCCATCATAATAAATTCTTCAATACTTATAAAAATAGGAAGAACCCCCTTCCATTTTTGATTCCCCAATATTATTGAAGGTTTATCTTGATTTAATAGATTTATTTTAATAACTTAACAAAAAATTATGCAAACTGATGGAGGTCCTTACGTATTGCAAAATAACGCTACATGACTCACTGGGATTTGAACGGAGTGGCCGGCCTGAAATTCAGAATACTAAATATCCCGTTAGTAAATGCATTAAACATTTGGAGTATTCTATATTAATATTTTGGATGGACATCAGCCATTCAGCCGATCGATTCTGTAAAAATCTCATAATAAAAAGAATAGAATAGAATAGAATACTCTTTATTGTACACCATACAAATTACAGAACATAAATATAAAACATTTTATAAAGGGTGACACAATGGGCGGTCTTATCGCTAAGAGCGATCTTTTAAAGACAACCTTTGGATGGATTAAAAGTAGAAAAAAGAAGAAAAAAGAAGAAGAGAAGAAGAAGTAGAAGTAGTGGTTTAAAGTTAGGTGTAGTGAGTGACAATCCTTAGCATTAGTTGGGAATGACAGCTCACTCCACGCTCATTTCACCTAAGTTTTCACGGTGAGATGGTTACAGAATCGCACTGCAGATAAAGAACTACTCGTACTTGCAAAACAATATAATTTTCTAAATTAGCTGGAAAAGCGTGCCTGATTATGAAACACACAACTGTTAATTATGTGTACAGACGCCAGCAGGTCAAGCTACCCGAAACTGTCAAATTTTCCCAATCAACCTTGAACCTTAATGCTTTAGCGATAAAGTTGAAAATCTATTAAAGAAATTTGACAGATTGTAGTAGCTTGATGTACAATAAAGAATAAAAATAGGTTTGTCCGAAACAATAAACCTCGTTTACTGATGAAGTTACTGGGTTTACGCCAACTTTCATCGGTACAGACATGATTTCGATCGACATTATTGAATGCAGAATATGCTTCGGTTCACATTTTCCAATAATTCATTTGTTTCTGCTCGAAAATGAATTCACTCGTGTGACGTGCGAATTCACTCGTGTGACGTACGAATTCACTCGTGTAACGTGCGAATTCTGTCAAAGTCAAAGATTTATTTGCAGATAAATATGGTTCTAAAAGTTCTTACAAAGGTAGAATAATAGTAGTTTAACATATTAAATCATAACATAATGACATGCAAATTTTTTACAATTATATCATTTATATTTAAGTTGAAGTAATTCTTTAATACTATAGAAGGGATTCTCAACTAGCCACCTGTGTAAAGCCCTTCTGAAGCGGACCATTGGAAGTTCTTTAATTTGGTTAGGAATCTTGTTGTAAATCTGAATACACATAGGGTAGCAACTTCGTCTATATAGTTCCGTTTTCGTGCTAGGAATAGTCAATCTATTAGGATATCTAGTTTTGAACTTACATTTATCTCCCAGTTTTTCAAACATCTCAGGGTGAGATTTGGTAAATTTACATATTTCCTCAATATAAATGCAGGCTAATGTAAGTTTTCTAAGTTATTTAAACAGTGGCTTACAGGATGTAAGTGGGTCTACATTACAAATCACACCACTTTTGTGCGACGAAAGCTCTTCCGAGATGCACCGAGTTCCCCCATACCAGTATACCATATCGCAGTATTGAACCAACATATGCATGATGAGCCTGTAGTGTGGCTTGTCTACTTGTTAGGTTAGATATACGCCATAGAACATAAGCAAACTTACTGAGTTCTCCACATATCATATCAATATGATTAATCCAGGAACACTTCCCATCTAGAACTATCCCAAGAAAAGTTATACTATCTGATTGTTGTATTTGTTTATCTTTATAAGTGATGTTTAAATCCATTTTATTCGTTTTTGTTATGAAATTGTACATATTTGGTTTTATCTATGTTAGGTTTAAGGTTATTCTTTTCCATCCAAGTTATTACTTTGCTTACGTTACTATTTATTTCCTCATTATAGTTTTCTTTAGTTTTAGGGATAATTACGGACACATCGTCTGCAAAGAGTATGCAGGGATGATCAGTTACTTCTGTCAGGTCATTTATATGTATCAGAAAAAGTAGAGGGCCTAAAATACTGCCCTGTGGAACGCCTGTGCAATTGTAACCTAATTTGTTAGTTAAAATCTTTGATTCGTTTATTTTTCTAGATTTTCGCTTTGCGGTACTAATTATTGGTGAAAATATTTTAGTTAAATTATTAATTTTTGTTTCTCGATTTTTCTTCTCGACTTTTCTGTAAATATATTTTTTCTAGTATTAACGTGAACGTGAACACAGACCTACAATTGATGGCTATAAGTACACTGTGACTATAAGTCCCTTTATCTAGACTGTGCTAGTGATATCTCGTCTCCCGTTACCTTTTAGCGGTAGGCTTTGTACAATAGGTAACAGCACACAAATGAAAGGAGCGTTCCTGCATATGTCGCTCTCAGATCTACAAGGAGCGATGCAAAGGGTAGCCAAGTATTTGTGGTGTGTTCGCCACAAAGATGTAACATACTGCATAAGAAAATTAAAATGGAGGTGGACTGGTCATATGATGAGAAGTAACAAATATAAATGGGCTTAGGACGATTACGACGATTGCCTCCCTGCAAAGGGAAAGGCAACGTCTTAGATGGGAGGACGATATTAATAGATGTTGTTGCTTGGAGGAGAGGGTGGCAAGCTTTAGGGGAGGAGCTTTGCGGAAACGCAAGACAAACGCGATACTGATGTCAAATAATGATTAATAATGAATAATAATGAAAAAAAAAAAAGAATATTAATGATTAATGATCTTTACTTTAATTAGTTACCTAATTTATCCTAAAATTACTCATTCAAGTTTTATAAGTCGAATATAGGGTTTTATTATTATAAACAGCTGGTGTACAAATCACCACCAACTATTAACTGTCTCGTTGACCTCCCCTGAGCATCACTTGTCCCTAACTTTGGGAGAACCCAAGAATGATCAAAGATTTTTAAAGTAGCCTTCAGCTGGTTATCAACTGTTGTCCATCATTTGTTTGACTTGCACACGGGGTTTAATCGATGCTATCTCCGACCTCCGTATACGCAAGCCTTACGCATACTGCATTTCATCGCAATCTCAGACATTCACGCAAGCGTAACAGGAAATGCTAAGACTTTCTAAAGACTGCACTCAGCAACAACAATATTCGAACTATAGTTAGATTCGTTTCCGATACATCGCCGCTGAGAGGAACTTCTAATATATGCCAGTTTCCTCACGATGTTTTCCTTCATCTTTTTAAGAGCAGTGGTGATGATATAATTTACACAAAGTAAAGCGCCAACTGTCAAGTCGTAAGCCCAACTCGCTTTCAATATTGGCTTTTACCTTTTTAGGCAGATTCCTATCTAGTCGTAGTAGCATAAGCCAGACCAAATATTTGCAATAATCTCATAATCATAATAATCTCATGCCGTGGTCTCACTTTAAAAACTCTAATTTGATTTCCTCCATTAAAATATCGACAGCACGTGATAACTAAGTTATTACTCTTATCGGATATTTCCGGATTTCTTAACTGTCTATTTATGAAAACTAAAACCGAACAAAACCATTACGGAATGCTAACTGCTGCCATTTTATTTCACGCCACTCAACGTCCTCATAAAGGGTTTTAATTTGATCGTCGCGACTGCACTTCACTTCACTTACACCGGCGGCAAATGGATCGTAACGGAATTAAAAAAATCCTAACACTTTCCCCTTCATATGACTTTTTCAGTTCATATTATGGACTTCCTAAAGTTTATCTTGCATACCACCGACGTGGTGAAGAAACCTGGAATTACAGTTAATATAAGTCTGAAGTCGTCAACCCGTCTTGAGCAAGTGTTGTGATTAATACCCATTCTATAAGTGTATGAGAAGAGGCCTTTGCTTTCGATTCCTTATGGAGTTAATTAAAAGAGCTAGTTTACCATACAAATTACAAATTATTCTGCGAGTAAAAAGGCAGATCGTCATGGCTAAATTACAAGGGGTGTTTGACAACGGGACTGTAAACAGAGCTATTGTTAATTAATACAGGCGGACGGAACTACGCTGCACAATATTTGTCATATTATTTGCAACGTGCGAATAATGTATGCAGTAAATTATTTAAATAAAATTATATTAATTATTATATACTACCTGTGCCCGCGACTTCTTTCGTGTGGATTTCGGAAAACTATAATGTGTCTATATATTGTAAGTCCCATAAGTTACTCCTTATAATATCAGCTATCTGCCAGTGAAACTTCAGTCAACTTCGGGCCAGGCAGTTCGGAGATTAACCGAAACAAACAAACATATAGACACACAAAAATTTTAAAAATTGTTTTTCATATGCAATTAGTAAAAAGCTCTTATTTTGACACTAGCTTCTGCCCGCGGCTTCGCCCGCGTGGATGTCGGAAATTATCCCACGGGAACGTGCTAACAGGATAAAATGTATGTGCTTCCCCAGGATGAGTAGTATGAGGAGTATTGAGTATTGGATGCCATCCATCTCGCGGGCCCTTTGTAGCTAATTACAATAGAAAACCAATTGTGTCTCATTAGTGGTGATTAAGAGGGTACCTATATGATATCTTTACCTAAGTACCTACCTAAATAAAAAAAAAATAACCTACCTAAATAAACCTATTTCTGATGATAACTAATCTAAACTTAATAAATAAGCAAAATCCCTAAAAACTAATATCTATACGAATGACTAATCCTACCTAACAGTATTATAAAATAACCTACGGTCACTACGTACACTAACAAATATACTACCTATACTATAAAATTAAAATCTATACCTACGACTTATAAAATTAAACCTAAATAACTCTAAACATTATAAGGAATAAAAAGGTCGCACAGATAATACTGCGGGTGACGTAACCTACGACAAACTTATTATTTGCGGTTGGTACAGTAATCGGTCTAGGGATCGAACCGCAAAATTAAGTTTGTTTTTTATTGTATATACTTTTCCGGGATAAAAAGTACCCAGTGTGGTGCCCAGGATATTAAAGAATAATTATACCAAGTTTCATCGTAATCGAACCGGTAGTTTTTGCGTGATGCCTAAACAAACAGACAGACAGACAGACAGACAGACCGACAGACAGACAGACAGACAGACAAAAATTTTTGTAATAACATTTTTGGGTTCGGTGTCGGTCTAGTAACACCCCCTGCCATTTATTTTTTTGATATTTTCAATGTACTGAATTTTCACTTCTACAGATTTATTATAAGTATAGATTACAAACAGATACTTCAATTTTATTTATTTGTATGGATAGATAACGTGTAGTTTTTTAACGTGTAACCTTTGGGGTGGCACGGGAATAGAGCTTCTGGGGACTTGGCACCACGCACCACGCACACTGGACAAAGGCCTCCCGGCTCTGTCCAGTAGTGGTGCACTGTTCGCATGTTGCAAATCATCATCATCATCATCTACCTAGCCTTTTCTCAACTATGTTGGGGCCGGCCATGTTGCAAATATGAGAAATATTTTTCAGCATACGAACACTACGTCAAATTAACATCATTCCGTTTCCCGCCTTCATATTTAAACAATAGCTCTGACATTATGTAGAGGGACTTACAGTCCCTCTACGTAATGTCAATGTCAATGTAATGTTATGTAGAGGGACTTACAGTCCCTCTACATAACATATTAACATTCGGTCGGATTCAATCATGTTAAAGTATTTTATATATCAACTGCAGTTTTTTTAAACGGAATTCGTAATTTTGACTTGACAAGGAAACAAGCACGTATTTATAATTAATCAAAATATTCTTTAGTTAAGTGCTTGATATTTGCTGACCTGGTTTCACCTGAAATAATTTTAATATACCTGGTAATCTGTTCCCAAATTGCTGATATTGTTCGTGCATGTACTGATACCGAACCTTTTCCCTTTTTCTGTGGTCTGACACCTTATTTTTCGTTGGTGTAGAGCCAGCCAAAAAGGGCGCTTTGCCTTTTTCCCGGATAGCGGATCATCTAACGGGCTTGCGAGTAGCAAGTTGTTGCATTCACCAAGCTAGCTGCAGAGTATCCCTGTACTACGAGTCCCGCGCGACGTTATTTTACGTCGCTGGCTGCTGAACTTCGTGGCCACCTTCGCCTGTGTCCAGGAAGCTACGAACCAAAACATTTTTTTAACCCCTTTTTTATCTCAGGACAACTTAGCTAATGTATCTTATATTGAATTCCTTTTAATATCAGGAAATTAGTTCTAACGTGCCTAAAACCCGATTGCATTGTGGATAGGTAGTCCGTGATATTCGTTGTAAAAATGTTATCCTGAACGAATTTGATAAACTATCCTGATTACTCGTTTTTCTAATATTTTTACAGCAGCAACATAATTATGTCTTGTAACTAATAACCGTGTTTTGTATTTAGATTTTTTTATACATTTTATAAAAAAGATTGGTTTACCTTAAAACCATACGTTTTTATTTAATGCAGTGATTTTTATGTTCGCTACACAGTGACTTGGTAATTATTTTGTAAAATCAATTTCCTGTGCCGAGGGCGGTTCCGCTGAATTTTGACAAATATTGACTACGCATCGAAATAAAAACGTCAAAAAACGTGTGAAAACCTCACAACATTTATTTGCCTTTTTAAGGCGCGTCAGTCCGCGAATGAAACTTTACCAAAAGGTAACAAATGGAGAAAATCGTACTCGTTGTGACCGTTCACTTGTCACAACAATGCCACAGAGTGCTTCTGACACTCAGGGCATAGATAAGTAATGAGGTTACGTCTGGCGCGGATTAAAAATAACTATTATTTATTTTATTGCTAATAATAGGGGTTAAAGTGTGAAATTGCCGTTTTATTGTAATAGGTACTTCGAATTGACATAGAACCTTCATGGGTTGAGATTTTTGAGTGAAACTTTTTTCACATGGTAGGTACCTATTATGAAGTTCTACTTTAAAAAAATGTGCAACATTCGATTATCGACTTTCAGTTGTTTTTTTTTATTCAGCTTAGACAAGAAAGATGGATACTTCGAAAATTCGAGTTCCGACGCGGAACTAACGCGGCAGAAACAGTCGATTGATTCTGTAAAAATCTCACCGTGAAAAGTTAGATGAAGTGAGCTTAGAGTGAGCTGTCAATACTGTCAATCCCTAGCATTAGTTGGAATGACAGCTCACTCCACGCTCACTTCACCTGAGTTTTCACGGTGAGATGGTTACAGAATCGCACTGCAGCTCGCAATATCAATGTTGCGTTTGGAGAGGGGACTGCTAATGAACGCATCGTGCGATTTTGGTTTAAACGTTTTCGTGATGAAAACTTTCGATTTGAAGAACGAACCACGTGGAAGACCGCCCGCACAGGTGAATAACAATGAATTGAAAGAGATGGTGGAAGCCGATCCGAGCCAAACTACCCAGGAATTAGCGGCATGGTTTAACGTTACCTTACCAACAATATTGACTCATTTGCGTCAAATCAATATAATAAAAAAATATGAGTAATGGGTGCCTCATGATTTGACCGATCTGCAGAAAGAAACTCGTGTTGAAACTTGTGTTGCCTTGTTGAATCGATACAAAAATGAAGGAATATTGGATAGAATTGTGACATGTGATGAAAAGTGAATTCTTTACGATAACCGTAAGCGAAAACTGCAATGGCTGACCCCAGGTCAAACGCCGCAACAGTGTCCTAAAGCAAAGCTTACCAATAAAAAGGTAATGGTAACTGTTTGGTGGTCTCAGCATGGTGTTATTCACTATAGCTTTCTCCGATCTGGTCAAGCAATAACGGCCGATGTCTACTGTGCCGAACTCCGAACAATGATAGCAAAACTAGCAGTGAAACAGCCTCGACTCATGAATCGATCTTTACCATTATTGGTCAATGATAACGCGAGACCTCACACAGCACGAGAAACCGTTTTAACTCTACAGGAACTGCAATTAGAAACCATTCGTCACCCTCCGTATTCGCCAGACCTTGCTCCAACGGACTACCATTTTTTTCGTGATTTGGACAATTTTCTACGTGATAAAAAGTTTTCTTCTCAGGAGGCAGTACAAAATGCTTTCACACAGTTTGTCGAATCTAGATCACGAGAGTTCTATCGCAAAGGCATAAATGACCTTCCTATTAGATGGCAGCAATGTATATATAATAATGGTATTTATTTTGATTAAATAAATATGTTAAATTAAAACAAAAAAAAAGGAATTTCAATTGTTCAGTACAAATCGGCAATTTCATACTTTAACCCCTAATATTTTACATAATTATATCTATTTTACTATTTATTTATTACTGCGATTGCCCGTGACATCACAGCGGGCCCTGTCAGAATACCAGCGCTGTGTCATTTATTTTTTAAATGTCGAAGCATCTTGTGGCCTCGTATAGGACTTTCTGTTTCATTTTTCCTTTTGTTACTCTTTTTTATGTAATTTGTTTTATTTTTATTTTTAACTGTGTTTAGTTTAGTATAAGATCCTGTACGAGTCGCAATAAATACTTTTTCTTTCTTTCTAGAATAAAATTGGCTACTGGGTTTCATTTATAATTTTCCGAATGAAAATTAACTAGGTATGCAATATATATGTAATATGATTAAATCATAAATTAATAACGGGTATGGTATACCCATTATTAATTCAGACAGAATTGGTAAGCGCAGTTTGATGCGATTAACGGCCGTACCCAATTACCTGTCTTTCACCAGTTTTGGCATACTGGAGGTAGAAAAACCTATCTATGTCTGGTATAAGCGGCCCAATAATCTATATCAGTACCGATCTGTATGATTATAATTATACTGGCAGTTATGATTATGCTGACTACCATCAGTGGCGATCTGTCTTTAACTGAAAATTGGTTATTGGGCTTGGCCATAAGTTATATGATTGCATGCGGAAAATTTCTCAGAAAACAATTGCCTGATTGACAATTTCCCGGCCCGTCCACAATAGCTATAGACACAATATAATAAAGTGAGCAGTATTAAGTTTCGGCAGTGTCCTTGAAATATTTGCTTACGGTCGCTCGGTAGATAAACACGCACTAGGCTTGCTAACTGACTGTCTCTTGGGTGGTAACTGTACTTTATAAACGTCAAATTTAATTATGGGAATAAATTATGGGGATATTTTACGTAACGACGTTTTGGACGGCACGGTTGGCGCAGTGGTTAAGCGATTGACTGCTGCGCTGCGTGTCGCGGGTTCGATTCCCGCACGGAACAAATATTTGTATGACCTACATGTATTTGTTCCGAGTCTGGGTGTTTTTCTATCTATAATATGTATGTATTTACAAAAGAAAAAAAATGTATATAAGTAGTTTATCAGCCATCTTGTTACCATAACACAAGCATTAGGTTGCTTAGCTTGGGACTAGATGGCGCTGTGTGAAATGTCCAGGGATATTATTATTATTATTATTAAATAAATGTTCGGGAACGTCTCGCACCGTCCGCGTCCTTACATAACTGCGCACACACGACTTTGAATACTGTTGTACACCGATATTTCCAAGCGCGTCATTTTGGTCGATTTGTATGAAGGCGTAACACTGTTTACTTTATTATACTGTGACATTGATCTGTTAGTTTGCCGCCAATCAGTATTTGAATGCTTTGTTACGGTTTGCAGCTCTGGTGGCGATCTTACAGGCACATGACATTTCCACTTTGTCGCTAGGGTTGGCATTGTGGCGAAAGTGGCAATTGACCACGGTTACCACTTTCGTATCTATCAGACCCTCAGTCTGTTCGCCAATTTATTCAGCATAATCAGCCTATAATTTTGCCACTGCTGGGACACAGGCCTGCTCTCTTCCAGAGGGCTGTAATCCACCACGCGGGCCCAGTGCGGGTTGGTAGATGTCACATGTCTTCAAATTTTTGGTTCTAGGACTTGGCGGTTTCCTCGCGATGTTTTCCTTCACCGTTAACCGCCCATCTATTCGCCTGTCTTAAACTACAAAGCAAGTAAATGATTGAATGTATCGAACAATTCCCTCCACAACAAAGGTGTTAAATTGAAACTGAATTTGTAGCAAATGGAAAATATTAAATCCGTACCTACCCAGCAGGGAGTAACCGTTTAGCCTTGTTGTTCAGAAAAAGTACAAATAAGGAAAGGGTCTTTACGTATCGAGAATTCGCTGGGCTAATAACTGTTATTAGTACCTATAAAGATATAGCTCTTCGAAATAGCAATCCTGCCGTGACTGACGTACGGGTGTCAAAGTTGGTCGCTAAGAAAATGTCAGGAAGACAAGCTGGCAACATGTCAACGCAAAATGGAAAGAAGTAGGTATGTTGGGAATCAGACTATCAGACAAGATTAAAAAGTTAAAAACAAATGTAAGTAAGGCATTGCAAATTCGTAGGTCTGCCAGATTTTGATATAGAGAGTGGTTAAAAGTAGCTAGAAATTGTGTGACACTGGTGTGTCGCCGTCGAACTTGGCTCGACACAATACGATAGGTTTCGCAACGTCCCACGAACAAAGAGTTTCCTTATACCTACAACATAAAACCATAGTAAAAATGGAAAATAAATAAGAAAAGCTTCGATTCGGTACTTACTCAGGAAGCATTTTTTTTGCATTGAGAGCTTTGTAACTTTTTTTCCCGTTCGCGCGGGTGCGAAGCAAAGCGAATAAACCTTGCGGCGACGAAGAAGTTACTATTAATATTAAGTAATTAAATAGAAATGTTATTAAATGAAAATTATTTATCTCACGAGTATAAACGATCTTATTTAAACTTACTAAATTGTACACTCGTATGGGACGTAAAACTTAATCTCATAGACTACACCCGCTGTAAGTTTGGCTATTGCTTGGCCATCTAAACTTACTTCAAGACTTCAAGATTACCTACTTAAGAGTCTGTGGAGTTAAGTGGATATAAGTTAAATTTCACTTAAAAACAATATTAAGCTTTCTTGTTTAGAAAATTGGTATCAATTAAAAAAATACTTAAAGCTATCTTTCGAAATGGCTTGAAAGGAAATTTAAGACTTACATAGTACCTACTAAATAAACTTCGTTTTCGATACAAAAATTGATAAAATAATTGATCTAATAATTAAAGCAGCCCGCGATGTATCACAATAAGGCATCCTTCGGCATGTGCATGCGTGTCTATTAGCATATTTAGCATGTATTACATTGTTTTACATAGAGGTGGCATCGAGGTAGCGAGCTAAACCGCGACCGCGAGGTATCGCAGGTGAGGCATTTACGGCATCATGCCGAACATTGCGATGCGGGACGGGAAAGTGCGCGTCAAATTTTATTTAATATTTAAGAAGACATGCGAATATTACGGTCAGTTAGAACACCTACAATACAATTACTTATTCTTCCCAGCGAAAGCACTAGGAAGTGGTGAAGTGCGGGCGTTTTGGGGACTGTCTTTTGTAATGTTGACGTTCGAAAAGTGCGGATTTGAATAAATGACAATTGATTTGATTGAGTCAGTTGACAAACTCGGCGTGAGCGATTATTGTCTCAGCTTGGCCAGAGCTTTAACCACCTTTTTTTTATATTACCACGGGGACGAAGTCGCTGGCACTTGTTATTAGCTATTAGCTTGCACGCGTCTAGTCACAGGCAAAAGCCTAAAGTGTATTTGCAGGCTTGCATTGTAGTCGGTACAGATCAAAGGCCCGCAATTAAATGTCAGCGTGGCACAGCTTGGGTTTTAGTCAGTGAAAGTATTACACGCCCTTCCGCTCAGCCCAGAGCGGGAAAGCTCATTTGATGATTTCCCAACCAAAAAAAAAAAAAAGCGTGGCACAGCTGACGTTCTATTTTGTAATTTTCGAGACATACTTAGTTTTTATTTCTCGTGTAAATTGAAAAGTTCGTATGCAAGTATCAGTTTTACGCATTTACTACCTATAGAGAATTTTCCTGGAAAATTTGAGTCATCGGCCATCGATCGTCTGGACAAGTCCACTCAATCTATCTAGTTCTTTCCTCAAAAGATCATTTCAGAAATTAATTATCGTTATTTCTCACATGATCTGACCAAGACTACTGTGACTTCCGAGTTTGTTTCGGCCTTTCTTCAAAGAGGAAACGCCGACCTTAACTAGTTTTTAAAATATGATTGACAAACCTACTTACAGAAATTGAATCATTTATCATTTGTCTACGCCGGCAATTCGACAACAAGGCAGTTTTGTTCGAACACGCCGTTATAGGAATTTAATATTGGAAGACGATGTCTAATAAAAATGTATGGAAGAAAGAGACGTGCTGCGGCGACCCCGAATAAACTGAGATGAGCGCAGGAGGGTGGAGATAAACCGTATCGTTATAGTTAAATATAAAAATCTTAAGTTAATTCATTCACTGACAGATAACGTATAACTTAAAGCCCTAACTTTTGGAGGAAGCTAGGCCTTAAAGTCAAAAAACACACCAAAATGTTAAATCTCTCGTCAGCTTTATTATGATCAGGGTAGCAGGATCGTCCGAAAGGGTTACCGCTGCCCTGGAACATAAAGGGCTAAGGAAGTAACACGGGTGGGTTTTAGTCAGTTAGAGTCTGACACTCCCTCCGCTCCGCCCAGAGCGGGAGGGGTCATTTGATGATTTCCCATCCTCAAAATTAAAGAAAAGCTTTATTATGATATTTGTTTGAACGTGCTAATCTGTAGAACTATTAGTTGGACTCGAAAACTTATTTTTGCATATGATAGCCCAATTCTTTAGGAACGTTATAGGCTATTTATCATCACGCTAAGACCCTCAGAATCCGAGCAAAAATAAGGAAGTCAGAAAGAACGCTTAGCAAAAACGAAGTAACAGCGCGGGCAGGCGATGCGATGCGACGCGGTGGGTCGCGGAAACAAGAAATTTCACGCGAACGACGTCGTGGGCAGAATATAGCAAAATATTTAAAAAAAAATCATTCATTCACTGCCAGCCAAAGCACAGCTTAAAATGCCCCAAATTTTTGATGATGCTAGGTCATATAGTCAAAAACCGGCCAAGTGCGAGTCGGACTCGCCCATGAAGGGTTCCGTTACGTTACGATTTATGACGTATTAAAAAAAAACTACTCACTAGATCTCGTTCAAACCAATTTTCGGTGGAAGTTTATATGGTAATGTACATCATATATTTTTTTTAGTTTTATCATTCTCTTATTTTAGAAGTTACAGGGGGGGGGACACACATTTTACCACTTTGGAAGTGTCTCTCGCGCAAACTATTCAGTTTAGAAAAAAATGATATTAGAAACCTCAATATCATTTTTGAAGACCTATCCATAGATACCCCACACGTATGGGTTTGATGAAAAAAAAAATTTTGAGTTTCAGTTCTAAGTATGAGGACCCCCAAAATTTATTGTTTTTTTTCTATTTTTGTGTGAAAATCTTAATGCGGTTCACAGAATACATCTACTTACCAAGTTTCAACAGTATAGCTCTTATAGTTTCGGAAAAAAGCGGCTGTGACATACGGACAGACAGACAGACAGACAGACATGACGAATCCATAAGGGTTCCGTTGCCATTCGGCTACGGAACCCTAAAAACATACACAACATGCATAATAATGCATACACAACATCCGTAAACTAAAATTTTTTTTTTTTCAATATATCTCCTTAAGCTGCCGATTCCAGAAGCATGAACAATATTTCCTTTCGAGTCCCAAGATACAGATAACTGTCTAAATTGGATTTCACTGGTAAAGATTATAATTATGTAACCTAGCTGTAAGTGATATTTTAAGCTACGTTGGTCGTCTGGCTTTATTACCTGGACAATGAATATTTCTTAATACCTAACGAAAAGGAGCCCTTAGGAAGGATTTTTGAAAATTCATCATCCCCTAAAGCGGATTAAAGTTTGTATGGAAGTTCGTCTCTTTTTTTGATGTGGAACGCCATCTTCTACATGACTACTGGAATACATGCATAATCACCCTATAATGTTCCCACTGCTGGGACACAAACCTCCTCTCTGATAGAGAGAGTGGGCCGAAATCCACCACGCGGGCCCAGGGCGAGTTGGTGGGTGACACATCTTCGAATGTTTGGTTCTAGGAGATACCGGTTTCCTCACGTTGTAATGGCTTGTAATAAAATAAAGTAACGTTTGAAACACCACAAAAAAGCTTAAAAAATCAATAAAGCCGACTGTGTGATTAAGACGCCAATTAATGACATAACACTACGTACAGTATTTTAATAAGTAGTGGTTTGAATATTTGTTACTGTAATATTCATAAAGTTGCGGCCCCGCGGCTTACGCCCGCGCTACAGACAAATTATAGTATTATACCAATTAGAACCCACATAAAAAGATTTATTCAGACTAGGAAACTGTAATAGCTTTAAAGGGAATTTCCAGTTTTCCAGTAATAAAATAGCATTTAAAGGGAATTCGAAAGGAAACGATTTCATTAGATTTTGTAGTTGCGAAGACTAAAACTAAAAAAATTAAGCACCTGTTTATTTCTGAAGTTTTCGGATCTAATAAAACGTTCAGTCAGTTAAAAAGGAATTCAAATGAAAAATAGTACAAAAACCGGCCCAGTGAGTGTCGGAACATGCGAAATGGAGGGTTCCGGATAAAATCCCAAGAACAAACTTACCATTGTAGTTGAAAAACATGTTCTCCCATACATTTCAACTGAAAATTTTTCTTTCGGATGTACAGAACCCTAACAAAGCTAAGATTTTTCAATTTGCAGGAGCAAGTATACTTGAAAAAGGAAAAATAGGAACATCGTGGAGTTTGTGTATTTGTTTTTATATGTATCTAATCACAACAGCGAATTTAAAACCGAGGCTCGTGTTTAAACGTTATTGGCGCGCGGGTCGCTTGATGGTTAAACTACGTTTGCTGCAGTGGGTTCTTGGATGGGTGACCATACATTACATATTACCCCTCCGTATCTCAGAAAGCGCGTTAAGCCGTTGGTCCTAGCTGTCATTCGTAATCTTTGACAGTCGTAACTGGTAGTCAGAAGCCCAAAAGTCCCAGTCTTATTAGGGGTAATATGTTACTCAGTAACTGGGTTCTGGAGGTCAGATAAGCAGTCAGTTCATGTAAAATACTGGTATTCTGCTGCATTCGGTTGGGCTGAAAGCCGACCGTAACATAGTTGGGAAAAACAGGCAGATTGATTGAATAGCGGAGTTAAAACCTACACGACACGGGTTGCTGTACTTACGGAGCTACGTTGACAATAAATGTTTTATGAGGAACCTTTTAAACTTAACGCACACCGTAAAAGATACGAAGACGCGCTGTTCCCAAATGAAAAAGACTAACGCTATAACCTTCTTGTTGTTTCAGATATACAGGATATATACTATGTGTGTAATGTATCTTTTTAATACTTAAGTAAACACAGGCGCCGATTCCCTTGTTCACAAACTAAACTAAATTTAAGTTCAATGCATCTTTTTCTTTCTATTTAATTTAGAAAAGGGCAGAAGATAAATATTAGTTTAGTCCTGTCAAATTAGTCAGCGCCTGACGTAAATTAACGTATTTTTAGCAGTCATGTTTTTAATCACGTCTAATCTGTCTATGGAGTATCTTAATTTGACAGGAGTAAACTTATATTTTATCTTATGTCTTTTTCTTAATGAAAAAGAAAGAAAAAGATGCACAGAACTTAAATTTAGTTTAGTTTGTGAACAAGGGAATCAGGGCCAATGTCTCATTCACACAAGGAGTGATGTACAGTCCGTTCACAATGATTTTGACAGACTTATCAGTAGCAGCAATCCAACAGCAACTTTATTAGAATGAGAAAAAAGATCACTGTAATGTGATTTGGACAGTGATGCAAAATCGAAATAACTATGATCGGAGTGTAGCTACTGTCACTCATTTCATCTGTCAGTCACCACGAATGGTGGGCAAAGGTTGAATTGTAGTGAACTAGCCATGCACGACCGGCTTATTGTGATAGCGAGCTAGTGTAGGATATAAGTAAATTAAAGACGGAATCAACAGGATTCGACACTATATGTATATTCACAGCGTACAACAAAAAGCAAACTTTGTTGAGCTGTACAAACATGCACTTCGAAGTGCAACACAAATGCAACTAAGTCAAAGTTAACACTTTGACTCGGAGTTAGTTGTAAAGGTGCTTTGTTTTAGTTGGTTAACATATATATCGGCATGTCGCAACAGCAAAACTTAATCCCCTTAATTCGTAAACGTTGATTACAGTCAAGCAGTGATTAGCGACTGTTTAAACGTCACTTAACTTTAATCATCGTTTATAAATAAACTCTATTATTGTTAGGTTCTCATAATACGGAAAACCTACTGCTTTGTCCTTTCTCCACTTGCAACTTTAATTATATTTCTGTTTCCTGACTAACCGACTGGCGGCGCGGTGCAAACTACATAATAAAAATCTACTGTGGGACAACGCACAGCTTCCGCTGGGTCTAAAATCGTGAAATGCACAAGAATTTCTTATACAATGTGGAGACGACAATACAACAGTAAATGAAACCACTGGCAACACTAATGAATAAGAGTATTTTGGAACTGTCAAATTAATCCTAACATCGAATTTTAACTAGTGATTTTTTCAAACAAACTAAATAGTAGTGATGGGTCGACGATGGGTTTTACCAATCTTTGACTAGCTAGAGTGACTAAACTATTGGATAAGTATATTTGATTGAATTTTCGTATGCAGACTGGGAACATCATTAGATATACGCAGTTTAATTTATTGTCGTCTCTACCTTGTATTATTAAAGTGAGCACTCAGGAAGTAAGTCATTTCTGCTGATGGGAAATCCCATCTGGCACACAGCTTGTATAGTAAATAAATTGGTGAATGTTTCTAACTCTACTGGTATCTTGGCCTCAACTTCAGAGATCTAATTCTTGCCCACACGACATTTGATATCGAATGTTGAGTTCATATTCATAATGAAATACTCAATCAAAAGTCCACTTTACATGCTGTCCTTTATGAAAATTTTAGCTTCTATTTCCGCTTTTTTTAGGTTTTAATTCGTTCGCGTGTTGACTTATAATATATATCCTTTGACACACGGCAATACCATTGCTTCCCTTTAGTGAAAAATTTTTCGGAATCGGATCAGTTGATCAAATGCAGAAAGATTTTTTTAAATCCCGATATTAGCGCGTCCAAACATAGTATAGATTATTATTTCTTACATAAATAGTTTTGCAAAAACATCGACTTTATATTTATTATTAGATATAGGTCCAGATTAGAAAATTAACATTAATAAGTATAGTAGGTAGGTACGTACTGTCTTGTTTGCGTCCACAAGTTCCCACAA
Organism: Apamea anceps; assembly: GCA_951799955.1. Classification (NCBI taxonomy): domain Eukaryota; kingdom Metazoa; phylum Arthropoda; class Insecta; order Lepidoptera; family Noctuidae; genus Apamea; species Apamea anceps. The sequence continues at coordinate 6,849,059 of OX637500.1, read as the reverse complement.
TAATTGCACATATTTTATCATTGAAAGAATAATATTTAAAAAATGATAACGTTGTGAGAATAATAAGCAGAATGATGATAATTGTATACTCTGACAATTGATAAGTAATTCACGATATAGCATTCCACCTAAGCATGACAGGCCAGTGGTATCGCGCCCAACTTGTGAATATTCGAACACAGACAGGCACTTTACTTCTTTAATTTCATCACCACTGTCCACTGTTCTCAAAACGGTGAAGGGAAACATCGTGAAGAAACCGGCATGTCCTAGAAATAAAATTTCGTAGACATCCACCAACCCCCATTGGGCCGGTGTGGTGGATTACGACTCACTTCCTCCTCGCAGAGCAGAGACCTGTGTCCCAGCAGTGTGAACATTACAGGCTGATTATGCTATGACAGGTCATGTTTCCTGTGGTGTTTTTCCGCAAGTTTTTTTTTTTGCATTACAGATTTGCTTCACCAGTTTCATTATGCTATGGCAGTCATGTTTCATCTTTTATTTTTACCACAAAATGTTTATATTTTTTCCTCACAGTATTGTTTACAACCATGATGTTTAAAAAGGACTTTTAAATACCTATTTCAAATCAAATCAAATGTCATTTATTCAAATTAGGCTGAGAATCAGCACTTTTCGAACGTCAAAATTACAAAAGACAGTCCCCCAAAAACGCCCGCCCTTCACCACTTCCTATTTGATCGTATTAGTCAAGTATTGTATATGCCAAAGTACATTTGTACCTATCTATGAGTCTGCGCAAATAACCATCTGAAATAAAAATAAATTTAAGTGACTTCACCTCGAGCATGAATTAGTACAAAAGAAAAGAAAATAAATCGTATGTGTGTGTAATAGGGTTACCATCGGATTTGTGAGGATTTGCTCGTCTTTTTGGTCCCTCGTTCGTACTGTGTCCGACCTTATCATTTGTCCGGACTTTACGTATTGAGGGGATTTTTTAAGAAATATAAAATGCTAAACGAGCTTCAAATTTCAAAATAGTAACATTAGTAAACCTATTCGAATACAGAAAAAAAATCAGAATTTTCTTAAGAAATTCATGAAAAAACTTGCTTATACAATTTGACAGAAAAGCATTTAAAATTGGTGAAAGCTCAACTATTAAACATTGCCTTGAATCCCACTATCCAGCCAGCACAGTTCTCTTGGAATTTTCAACGAGCATCGCATTCCGTCCGAGTTCGGTCGCCGTCTACGATTCACGAGACTTGCACTCACTCCCGACCTTTGAATTTTTCAATACATCGTCTTACTTATAGTTTATAGTGGTTTTTATGTAGTAAGCCTGTATAGATGACTAATGCCCGTTTTCACTTATAGTACCCGTCCAGCTTGATAGTTGATTGACATTTTACTTTTAACCGACAGTAAGCTGTAAATTGTCTATGATTCTAGTTAAAAAAACTTATATTTTTCACTTCGTAGTGTTTTTTTGGAAGTTGTTTTTTTTTTCATTAAAATTGTCAAAAAATAAAACGCCCGTTTTGACATTTGAGAATGCGTTCTTGACACACCTGTCAGTTTCATTCAAACGAATACGTGTTTTGCGAATTTGATCTTTATTAACTACTAGAACTGTCAATGTCAAAACGGGCCTTTTATTTTTTGATAATTTTAGTTGCTATGTAAACAACAGTGACAACATCATCAAGATACAAAAACTGGATTAAATACGTTCTACCGAAGCTAACTCAAAAATTACCCAAGGAAAGTTAATAATATAAGACTACTCCGGAGGGGTTAAAAAAAAAAAAAAATTTGAAATCGATCCACAATTGCCGGAGATATCACGTAACCAATAAACAAACAAAATACAGTCGAATTGACAACCTCCACCTTTTTGAAGTCCGTTAAAAACAGCAAGAATTACCTTCTCATAATTGAATTGATTCTCATAAATGAATATTTACCCACTTTGATGCTAGAAATGTCCAATGTCCTCATCAAATCAAGCTAAGTAATTACGTAATCATCAATGAGATAAAAGGCTAAAATAAACGGTCTTTAGAAGTTGTATTTGAGCACGATCAAACAATATTTACAAGTAGATACAGAAAATATAATAATGTTTACATATAATTATCCCGAGGCTGATATAACGTTATTTGGACAACTCATTACTGTCCTATTGATTTTGCTCAATATCTTTTTATATTCATTATAAATCAGTTTATTAATAACTAGCTTCTGCCCGCGGCTTCGCCCGCGTGGCTGTCGGAAATTATCCCACGGGATCATGATACCAGGATAAAAAGTATGTCCTTCCCCAGGATGCCATCTATCTCTCCACTCAAACTTCAACACCCCTATATCGGGGAATATAGGGGTGTTGAAGTTTTAAAACTACCTCTCAAATCTTCCACACAAACTTCAACACCCCTATATCGGGGGATATAGGGGTGTTGAAGTTTGTGTGGAAGATTTGTGAGGTAGTTTTGAAAAAATTATAATAATAAACTTTATTAAGTACTTACTCAGGCGAGTATTCTTGCCAAGTCTCAAGTCCCCGCTTTTCATCCCCACAGGGGTTGAGTTTCAAAAAATCGTTTGGGATGTATTCATAACTTGACTCAAAGATTATTTATACTAATTTTCGAGTTAATCGAGCCATGCATTAAAATCCTCCCCTGTAAAATTGACTACCCCTTTTGAGCCCGTCAGGGGTAACTTTCGAAAAACCCTGATACACATTATTCTTTACTTTCGATTTATAATATAAATAGTGAGTTTCGAGATAATCAGACCGCGCGCTAAAATTCTTCCATACAAACTTTAAAACCCCCAAACCCCTTTTAGGGGGTAGTTTCGAAAAACATAAAATGGCAAACTTCATAATTTACTTAGATTAGTATTGGTGCCAAGTTTCAAGTTTATTAACTCAAAGAATAAGATTTTCCATAGTAACAGAAACCCCTTATTTCACCCTCTTAGGGGTGGAATTTCGAAAAACCCTTTCTTAGTGGACACCTACTCTTCACTAAGAACACACCCTCCAAATTTCATGTCTCTAGGACCAGCGGTTTAGGCTGTGCGTTGATGTGTCAGTCAGTCAGTCAGGACTTTGAATGTTATATATATAGATTATTAAGCTGTGTTTTCCTGCTCTACCCACTGACATTTAAGGATATTATGTCAGAAGTCGTGGCTGGTGGCAGCTTAGCGTTCGAGCTGTTTGCCTAGCGATTCGAATTCTTTAGACAATTTCCTCAAACGTATGAGTAATTCTTATATAATTAGTATTAATTAAGTATCATGAGATTTATCTACGTATTCAGGCAATTACGTCTTACATTTATTAGCTAACTAGTAACCAGCTCATGCTTCGCTCGGATGCAATGGCGACATGTCAAACATCGCGATTTTCGCTATTTCTAAGTTAAATATAAAAGAAATAATACACTTCAGGATATATATATTTTTTTAATTAAAACGTTGCCCCACATTAGGAATTTCTCCTGTATCGTGGGTGCGTTTACAAACATTTAAACTCACATAGACAAACAGACAGACCCGGTTCAACTACTTGTAGGTCATACAAATATTTGTTCCGTGCGGGAATCGAACCCGCGACACGCAGCGCAGCAGTCAATCGCTTAACCACTGCGCCAACCGTGCCGTCCTATAAAATGCTTTAAAGAATGGTGTACTAGTTTAAACTGTATTACTTAACTTACTGTATTACTTACTTAACTGACCGACAATTTAATTTTGACAATTCAAAAGTGCCTGAAATAGTTTAATTGAAATAAATGATTTGAGTTTGAGTTTGAAATTACGGTGGAACAGTATTCCTCGTTCTCTGCAAATGTACTCGTACTTACTTATATAGTAACAGACTTGAGAGAAAATGATTATTTTAGAAGAACTAACTAGCGATAACACAGACTCGCACGAAAGGCGACTTATTTTTTATACAATGTAGGTAGGTATATAGATATTACAGAAGACAAATATAAGATAGATAACATGGCAGCCTGGTAGGGTATTTTGATCAAGTTATATGCATTATTCCGAGCGGCGAACAAGTCACGTTTGAGCTTTACTTTTGCAAACTTTCTCTATAACTATTCTGGCTATATAAAGTAGGTAAAAACGTATCTGTCTGTGCTGCATCTCCGAGTCTAGCCGTTCACTCCGTTCGAATGAAAGTGTGAGGCTTCTCAGCTCTCTAACCGAAAAAGCTGGTGACAGGAAACGATTTTGCGCAAGCGTTACAAGCGTAAGTACCAACGTTATATCAGCGGCCACATAAAAGCAGTCATTTTCTTCTTTTATCCATACCCCTTGCGCGTGGCGGTGGAAAAGTGTACAAAATATGCCTTGACGTGCAACGTTGAAATTCTGAAAGTATTATCTGCTTACTATTAACTACGGCAAATTGTTGCCGTCGTCAGTCCGGTATAAACTTTAAAACGATAATGTAAACATGTAATTTCTAAACCCGTTTCTTTTCATTTTTTTATATCAGTGCTTCACAGTTCTAAATCTTGGAGCACACAAACTCAAACTATTTCAATTAAACCATTTCAGGCACTTTTGAAATGTCAAAATTAAATTGTCGGTCAGTTAGTCAGAAAGTTGAAGCTATAGTTGCCCATTCCAAAACGTAGATCTCTGTGGAGAAGAACGGGCAAGAAACTCCACGGACACTCTTTTAAATCAAGATATTATTACAAAATCCTGGGTACATTATTCTTATTGCTTCTATATGTGAGAACAATGTAAAAAAATAAACAATTTAAAATATAAAATTAAAAATAAGCCCTGGCAGTTAAGAGATGACCAGTTTCAACTGACGGCGTCCGTTCACGAACATGACGCGTGGATCAGCACCATCCAGCTCAACCATTTTGTAGGGAACCGAATGATCCAACACACGCGCCACCACCAGTGAGACATTTAAGTGAGCATGACATATTCTTAACTGCCATGCTCTTTCAAGTCAATACCAAAATATCGTAAAAAAAAAAAACGAATCCATGGTTCTTACATTTACAAAATTTAAAAAAATGCTTCTAATTTATACAAAACTATAGTTTGCAATTTATTTAAAAGATGAGAAAAAAGAAAAAAATACTACCAATCAGGAAGAGGTACATAATATTGAAGTATTAAGAAAGATTACACAATTTTACTGCCTATATTCGAACGAAAGTCTAATTCAGACAGAAATACAAAAATGATTGAAGAAAAACAAAAGAAAAGTTTCGCTGTATATTTTATACGCACGACGGTAATTGTATTTGCAACCGTGCACGTGGATCGATGTACAAACTAACCACGACCGTATACATCACAGCGGTCAACTGTCCTTGAGTGACGGATGGGTGGGTGTGACTTGTGAGCCGTCTACACACCGAACTTGAATGAAGTTGAATGTCATGAACAGGCAAGGTTATGTGTAGGTATGGCATTTTCCCACAACGTAGGTTGCGATTGCGAATAAGGTATACACTACGAAAGTAAACAACGCAGAACGCAAGAAGCTATCAATATCCAGAAAATTGGAACGTGGGAATACAAAGGGGATATCACGGAGAGGATATCAGAGAATACGTAATTAGTACTTGACAAAAGCAAACATCACGATGACGGATTACTAAGGTCCAAACTACAATTTCGATTTCTTTATCAGTCTCAAACTTGTCAAACAAGTTTGTGCGTCACTATACAGACAGACGGACGAATGGCCGCACAAATCCTGCCGTATTACCGGCAAGTGGTCGGAAGGTCACACGAACATTTTCACGATATAATTTTCTACAAATGGCAGCATACAGTAGGTTAAGAGGATCTTAACATCTTCGCTTAGTCTGAATAAAATTAAATATGAATACAGATATGAGGATGTACACGCTACGGCGCAAATAAACTCGGTGCAAATAAATTCTCAAATTTTATGCGAGTCGTAAAGTCACTCTTTATGGGATTGCATTGGGCTATTATGACCGCTTTTAACGGATGAACTAAAGTTTGAAGGTTTCTGCTGATTTAAAAAAAATTGTGCTAGTTAGAGACATCGTTTTATTTTTCCTGTAATATTTCCATACACTTTGTAATCTGTCTGTACTAATAAATAATAAAGCTGAAGAGTTTGTTTGATCGCGCTAATCACTGGAAATACCAGTCGGATTTGAAAAAATATTTTTGATTTGATAGACCAGACCTTGAGGAAGGCAATAAGCTATTTAACATCACGCTACCACCCTTAGGAGACGAGCAAATCGAAAAAACAGGCAGAAAACGAAAAACCGCGCATGCGAAAAAGGCTAAACTTCACCACTTAAAATATGTTACGAGAGAAACGTCAGTAAAGTTTTCGATCACCATAATGTAATTTGAATACTAGTATAATAATAATATTATATGAGGCCTAACTTAGATCAAGTCCTTTCATATTGACTTGAGGGTTAGGCCGGAGTCGTAAGTGACGTGATTGCGGTCCCAACTCCCGGGAAATACCTTCATATGTGTTCCATTTCTATACAGAACTGCAGACTCATTTATATAATCTCTTTTGTTTTCGCGTCTAGCTTTATTAAATTACCTGCTTATACGAGTATTTGCTCATATGTGACCTCGTGATAGAATGACGGGTTTTTTGTTACTTTTTGTGACTTTAATTCCTTGATTGAGCTATGAAAGTTTGACTTTCAGTGAATGCGTACGTATTTGGCTCATCCTAATTGTCATGCATAACCATCTACATGCAACCACCACAGATCTTATATACCGCATAAAATTGCCAAGCCTAAACAATATAAATATAAAAAAAATATCTGTTAATTTTCGTTTGTAATAAAAATAATCTTAATTTAAATTTGTATACTGCCGAATTGGCCACCATATAACAAATTAAAGTCAGATTTCGTGTGTTTGTGAAACCTCGTTGTGCTTCTATGCTACACAATGGATTTTGATGCGGTTTTCATCATAATTCAGAGAACTTATTCCGGAAGGTTTTAATTTCCCACCGCTGAGCAAAAAAAGGAAGTTCTTTTCCTTCTTCTCTCTAACTTTCTTTTGAATCGATCAGCTATTGACCTCGATCTCGCCTGGTGGAAAGCGATGGATGAGGTCTATGATGGAACGAGCAAGCCTAGATGACTATTCAGAAGAAGCCTTTTTCCAACTATGTTGGGGTCGGCTTGAAGTCTAACCGAATGCAACTGAATACCAATATTTTACGTGGAGCTACTATCTGACCTCCACAACCCACTTACTGGGTAATACGGTACCCCTTGGTAAGACTGGTTGTCAGACTTTCGGGCTTTTGACGACCCGTAACGATTGTCAAAGATCTACGACTGACAGCCGGGACCAACGACTACATAGACACCATTAATTAGTATACTAACACTACTAATCTATCTATCTATATATATATATATATAAAAATCAATTGGTCTTCGTTTGTCTCGCTAAAACTCGAGAACGGCTGGGCCGATTTGGATGAAATCTTGTGTGTATATTTCAACGGGTTCCTGGATGGTTTGAAAACACAATTGGACCCGGTAGGTGGCGCTGCTGTCGATATATGGTATACTCAACCGGGCAGGACGACGTCTTCCGGGTCCGCTAGTATAAAATAAATAAACCTGGATGTGTGGTCATGTCGTACAACCCTGCGAAGGAGGGGCGGGAGACTAGTTGTTTTATAAGTACCTATTGGTTTGCAATTTACAAGTACATTTGGATTCATTTGGTTACAGCTATTGAGCCAATTGGTTTCACTAATGACATAAACATATCTTGAATTAGGTATATTGTGTTTAACTTCAGCAATTACGCTTGTCAATTTCACGATACACTTGTACTTATGATTTAGCAATGATGGTCTACCTTTTAGAGCTAATAATTCAAGCTCGATTAACTTTTAATAAACAATGAGAGAAAACATTTCCTGTGGTTCTCGATATATAAAATGCGATCGTTAATATTTCCGTAGGTGTCATAATAAGCGGTATCCTCACTCGATGAAGCAAGCGTGGGTTTATTCCCATTATTCTATATTTCATGATCATTTTTAAGGCACGTGAATACTTTGCTTACATGGTGGAAATTCAATAGTTGAATTGTGTGGGTAGTTTTTTTGGAGCGACGACGTGCAAATGAATACTTATCTAGCACAAAAGCCACGACCCACCGTGGCTTTTGTAGAGGTTCTTTGGTTGTGGTTGGATTTGTCGTAGTTTTTTATTGACTACCCTGTTGGTCTCGTGGTTGCAAGCGCGACTGCTGAGCGTGGGGTCTGGGGTGCGATTCCCAGGTCGGGTAAAGTGTTATTAGTGGGTTTACCATTAGGAATTTCTTAGTAACAGCACGATATGCACATAAAACCGTAAGTTGGTCCTGCGTCGGATCTCTGATCCGATCCTGTGTCGGATTGCCGTCCCATCGGACTATGAGAGTAAAGGAACACAAAGTGCACCTGTGTTTCGCACACACCTGTGCACTATAATACCTCCTGCGATTGGCCACCGTGACAGAAATCGGTAGGGAAACTATTATTAATAGAGGTTCAGTAATTTTCATTAAGGTTCAACAAATCCATGAACGGTATTGCGCTTGAGTTTCTTTTAACTTTCTTATTAGCGCTAAGAAGAGCATCAGAAAAAAACTTGTCGCGATAACATTTTAAATACTGTCTATCTGTCTCTACGAATTTCTTTTTTTTTGCATATTAATAGTCTCCGTTATCATTAAAAACTTTTTCGGGTACATTTAAAGCATTAGAATACGAAATCAGTAAGGCCGCTCGCGGGCCGAGAACTAAATGCAATGGACGGTCATCTTCAGGTGTTTCGCACCCGGTAACTGAGGAGTACGAACGTTTGTTTTGCTGAACAACAGAGCTACCAATTAACGTGTGTGCTCCCATCGTTATATTCACCTAGGTCAACTTGTAGTTCAAACTGTAGGCTGCTTGTTTGCTGTTCGTCTGGCTCAGAACGTAAGTTAATACCGAATACAATTAATTTTCATCTGCTTTAGAACACCTTTCCATACTAGGTAGGTAAGTAAACCAGGCCGTCGAAATTTATTGTTTTTTTATTTATTTATTGTTTTAAAAGTGCGTATGAGTTGCAATTTAATTTTAAAAAAATAAAAAACACTATAAAAAAATATTATGCATATTAATTGGGTATAAGTTATTATTTATGTACAGATCATTTTAATTCTGCATAAAAATAATGAGTTTGACGTTGAAAATTAAATTTATAACTGGGAACCACGTTACAGACGGTGACGCGGGATATACTAATATTTTAATTTTTAATCTAAGGACTGTACATGCGTGTTACTTCTATTCGCCGTGAGATGTCCCATTATTTGTCCTTGTGGCACCCGTCCGTGTAATGGTTACGATACAGGAAAAAAATAACTTCTCATCGTTATAAATATTTTTTAAATGAATCATAATTGAAAATTACTAACTCGAACATCATAGTAACGTAGTCGACGGCGAGACCGGTGTAAATGGATCTTTTACTGGAGCACGGCCAAGAATCCTGGTGGACTCGCAGATATATGGAAGGATTGATGAAATCCGCAACGTAAAGCCGTAGTGAGACATAGCAGCTGTTTATTGCGAACGTGCGGCCTTCCGCTTCGAACTGTGACCTATTATCTGTATACTGCCTAATTAGGAACTGACTCATCAATCTACAAGGAGTGCTGAGGTGTGTTTACGTACCGAATGGTCAATTCTTAAATATTTTCCTGAATAACACTGTGCAGACATTGTAATGGCGTTTTAATGCATTGTGATGAAATAATCTTTACAGTTTCTTTAAACGGGTTTCGTCAAGGTTAAAGCAAAGGAAATATCATTATTATGATCTAACAAAAATTCGACTAGAATGGACAAGGTTGCGTGTCTGATGTTTTGGTCTACATGAATATATTTAGTGGTGTACACAATTATCTAAGTGCCTAATTAGTAATGTAAATTGAATTCCACTGGCAAATAATTAGTTATACATTTAAAATATGTCAGTATAATTGGGTATCCTAATATCTCATTGTTGTGGTGTTTTAAATAGAAGTAAAAAATTTGAAGTAGTGCAGTCTTGCTTGAAGACTAGTAAGCAAGAGTCCTTTTATTTATTTTATGTAAGTCCCTACCTAGTATGTATTTTGTTGGGCAGATAAGATTGTCCTAATGAATACAATACATTGATGAAGATCCGCTGTGGTGAGACTGTAGTTAAAAAATCCCTGTTTTAAATTCAAACAAAATACTAAATACTATAAAATATAAGTACTTAATAAATTAAATAAAACATAATTAAAATGAATTAATTAGTATTAAAATAAATGAAGTGTAAAAAAGAAACTAAATAAAATCTGGAAAAAAAGCAAATGTCATCCAAATAAAAATGAATAAAAAATCAATGAAAATAAAACATCAAATTAATCAGCAGACACCTAGAAAAAGTGCACTTACTTGGTTTGTTGTAGCTTTGAGGAGATGTATTGTAGAAGTAGCAGTAGACTCCAAAGGCAAGAACAATTAGCAGGAGAAGCAGGATACGGGTGGAGCAGGGCCGGCAACGCAGGACCCGAGTCCTCATCGTGGAAACTGCAAATAAACCATTATTTTAAAATAATGTACATAATTAGTGTAGGTATACCTCTTAATAATTTAATTTACAACAGAAAATAATAATAATCAAGTGCAAAAATAAACCCTATGACTACATTCTGCAATAGATATTCATTTATTTTTCTCAGAAATAAAGTTTAAAAAGTTTTAGATAAACTTTTTAATTCTGTCTAACATAATTATGAACTGCAAGAGCATATTGTAATATTACTGGTAAGTAGATGCTTGGGTACATAATGAATGATGCTATTGAGAAAATTGAGAATTTTATTTAGTAACATAATTATTATAAAAAAATATTATGAGATTGAGAAAAAACGTCAAAAACCTTGTAGTTAAAAATCTAAATAAAATTCCTACATCACCCAACCCCTGTAGAGTGGAGGTCGAGTAACTAAGGGCAGAGCTATACGTACATAACGCATTAGTGATTTATACACTTACGCAATTTGTAGCCTATTTCGAGTGAAAATTCACAATTTAACTACGAAATTCGACTACGCTTATTTAAAATATTAATCTAAAATTTTAACCAAAAATCTAATCTTACCAGTTCACGGTATAAACAAACTTAAAGAAAATGTACCTTCTTTACACGGTCAACTTAAGCATTCCAAACACTAAACCACTCGTTACCAGCATCAAAAGTAACCCAAAACTATAAAAACTTAAATTTTAAACTAAAACCAAAAGTTTTGCAGCAAAAAAGTGACAGCATAAAAAAAAATATTGGCTCGTCTTCAATCGACTTTGCGTAAACAGTAAACAGCTAAGATGCGGCAAATACTTCAAACAAGTTAAAATAAATTAACTCACATTTTATAAGTCACGACTTTAGAAAGAACAATGTTTACATTTTATTTTCCTCGTAATAAACACGTTTATTTATTTTACTGTAGTGTAAGTTACCGAATCACGCTTGCATGCGGCAGATAAATCGGGACTGCGTGCTCTAACCCTCCGCGATACGGCTACAATACCGATTGGCATTGGCAACTCGCTCGCTACTGAGTTGCCAGCCTTGTTCAACAAAGCTACCAAGCTACGACTTCATAAAATTTTGGCAAATCATTTTTTATTATTTTTGTTCCATTTAGTGACAGTGATGCAATGAAAATGTTAACTGACTATTACTTTTTATAAAATTCATTACTTCATTGTATTTTCTGTAAATATTTTGCCATATAGCAACATACAGTGCATTCGAAATAATAGCAACAATGTTCTAGATGGTATTTTTTGTGGTTTTTTGTCTTTCATTAATTTACTAGTCAACTCGTGCTTGAAATTCGGAAAGTGGCGCCACCCCAAACACGAACAGGGGAGAGTAACTTTACTGGTTACACGCGCGGCTAATAACGAGCGTTGCATTGAATTGAATGAATATTTTGGCCTTATTGTTAAATGCAGGTTTTTTTTTTAGTATGATTGCGGATAAGCAGTGTCATACTGTATTTAATTATTTAAATTGTATTTTTTATTTTTTACTTTATGTACTAACATAAACTTTTGAACGAAACACGTTTGACGCTAGTAGTAACTTACTGGGATACCAGCCGGAAAAAAAGTTATTACTGGTAAAAAACAGTTTATATTAAAGTTTGGAACTTATGAAGTGGAAAACGAAATCTTATACTTAATACAAAGCTGAGTGCTAAAAATATTGGATCTTCTTTCTATCTTTGGTTTATACACTGACCTATAAAAAAACAACAATGAGTGTATAATGTTTTGTGACTGTAAAATGCTTGCAACGTATAGCAGTTTCCAATTGTTTGCGAAGTTAGTTTACTATTTGCTATGGAGTCAATAGATTTAATGAGTATTCTAATGCTTGTGAGGTTTTTTTTTGTTATTACCTTTAAGAGGAAAAATACCATAAAACTAGAGTTAGTTTTGCAATTGAAATCTAAGGCCTTGTCCTAATATTTAAGCAACAATGGACTCGGTAAATAATAACAATAATACCTACCTATATAAATTAGTAGCAAACAGAACAATAATAATACCTAGTTAGTAGGTTGCTTATCAGTGCTGAGTGCAGTACTAGTAACGCGACTCAATGTGTCGCAGGCAAGGAAGGCGGCGTATCGTGTCATTAGCAGTTTACTTTGTTTGAACAATTAAATATGAAATATAACGAGCTCGGCAATACTGGAATCAAAGTCTCTCATGTCAGCTTGGGAGGCGCTTCGTTCAGTAACTTTTATGGGTAATTATTCTCGTTTAATAATAAGTTTAAGTAATAGCTAACAAGTTTGTTTTCTTTGCTTGTGTGCGGTGGATTATCGCTTTAATAAGCCTGTTAACATTTTTGTCAGGTGTATTCAAATGTAAATAGAAGAAGCATCTGGTATAATTTTATACCCAGTTTCAACAATGACGAATTATTTCGACCGGCTGTTGTATGTAGGTACTGCGTTATTATTTATGTTTTCCCTTATAGCATTTATTTTTAACTCTACCGAGCGTTCGATGTGGCAACTCGTACAGATATCTTTTTAATTATTTTTTTTTTTGGAACGGATTTAATTGTAACTTTGTATTCGATTTTCTCAAACAGCTCTGCTAGGTTCAAGGTCGGTTTATATAGATTGTTGACATTGATTAAATTTGCTACGTCACGAACGATTGCTACGCGACTCGTTTAAAGAATTTAAACACATGACTGTTTGACGCCTCGGCACATCATACCTACCAATTAAAAGTGTAACATTTTTTGATAGTTCTTGGCATTCAATCGTCGACTACCTACCTATTTATCCTCACGATAATGATAACTGTAAAACAAATATTTTACCATTGAGAAAGGAGTTAGGTACCCGGTATTATTTATGGTAACGTATGTTTAGGTACCTATATAAACAAATTATAACGACTTGGAGTGGTGTGCTTGAGAATAAACCAGTAAATGAGGGTTTAGTGAGAAGGATTAGTATGGATGAAGTGAGAATAGCAGTAAATGGGATGAAGAATGGTAAAGCAATAGGTCCGGATGGAATACCAGTTGAAGTATGGAAGCTATTACGGATAGATGGATGGACGTGGTTAGCTTTATTCTTCAATAAGTTGTTGCTGGAAGAAGCTATCCCTGACGAATGGTGTAACAGTTCGCTAGTGCCCATCTTTAAAAACAAAGGTGATGTGCTGGAGTGCAACAACTATAGAGGAATAAAGCTAATTTCACATAGTATGAAGGCTTGGGAGAAAGTTATTGAAAGGCGACTGAGAGAAGAGAGTGAAATTTCGCAAAACCAATTCGGTTTTATGCCTGGTCGAGGAACAGCAGATGCCATCTTTGCTATCCGGCAGCTGTGCGAGAAATACAGAAGTGCGCATAAGAACTTGCACATGGTATTTGTTTACCTCGAAAAGGCATACGACAGAGTGTCTCGTGAAGTTTTGTGGTGGGCGCTGAAGGAGAAAGGCGTGCCAGGGAAGTATGTGCAGTTGATCAGAGCGATGCACAATCGATGTAGTACCCAATTCCGGTCAACAGTGGGCACTACTGGCAGCTTCGATGTGGCTGTCGGCTTGCACCAGGGCTCAGCACTCAGCCCGTACCTCTTCGTGCTGATAATGGATGCTCTTACATCGGATATCCAAGAGGAGGCTCCTTGGTGTATGCTGTTCGCCGATGACATTGTGCTGGTTGCCGAGAACGGCTTAGAGGTCCAGAGCAGATTAGAGGGGTGGTGGAAAAGACTCGAGACCGTTGGCCTGAGAGTAAGTCAGTCCAAAACTGAGTATCTGTAACCATTGTCCTTATCTGATCCTAAATGCTTTCGAGAAACGGAGACCAGGAGACCCATAGCACAGGTTTTACTTAGTTTGGGCTCCTGTCTCCCACCATGTAATAGTTTGTAAGCAATGTAAACTGTAACTTGTGGGAGAAAATAAATAAATGTATTATTATTATTATTATCTGTGTTGTGATTTTGGCGGTCTCTCCAGTCCTAGGCCCATATCTCTCG